>BSBM01001252.1:15627500-16877500 GCA_027924585.1 Larix kaempferi
AAAACACAGTTTCTAAAAACTCGTGTTTTTTAACAAATCATGTAAACCTTCTAGAAGCTGTGATTTTAAAAAACGGGGGAAGTAAGATTTTCTTATTTCGGGACGCATGCGCAAACTATAGAAAGTCGTTATGACGCAGAATGTGCATACTTTTTTGATTCCATTTATGAAATAAAACACAGTTTCTAAAAACTCGTGTTTTTTAAGAAATCATGTAAACCTTCTAGAAGTTGTGATTTTAAAAAACGGGGGAAGTAAGCTTTTCTTATTTCCAAACACATGCGCAAACTATAGAAAGTCGTTATGATGTAGAATGTGCATACTTTGTTGATTCCATTTATGAAATAAAACATATTATCTAAAAGCTCGTGTTTTTTAAGGAATCATGTAAACCTTCTAGAAGCTGTGATTTTAAAAAACGGGGGAAGTAAGCTTTTCTTATTTCCGGACGCATGCACAAACTATAGAAAGTCGTTATGACGTAGAATGTGCATACTTTGTAGATTCCATTTATGAAATAAAACACATTTTCTAAAAACTCGTGTTTTTTACGAAATCATGTAAACCTTCTAGAAGCTGTGATTTTAAAAAACCGTGGAAGTAAGCTTTTCTTATTTCCGGACGCATGCGCAAACTATAGAAAGTCGTTATGACGTAGAATGTGCATACTTTGTAGATTCCATTTACGAAATAAAAAACATTTTGTAAAAACTCGTGTTTTTTACGAAATCATGTAAACCTTCTAGAAGCTGTGATTTTAAAAAACGGTGGAAGTAAGCTTTTCTTATTTCCGGACGCATGCGCAAACTATAGAAAGTCGTTATGACGTAGAATGTGCATACTTTGTTGATTCCATTTATGAAATAAAACACATTTTCTAAAAACTCGTGTTTTTTAACAAATCATGTAAACCTCCTAGAAGCTGTGATTTTAAAAAACGAGGGAAGTAAGCTTTTCTTATTTCCAAACGCATGCGCAAACTATAGAAAGTCGTTATGACGTAGAATGTGCATACTTTGTTGATTCCATTTATGAAATAAAACACATTTTCTAAAAACTCATGTTTTTTGAGAAATCATGTAAACCTTCTAGAAGCTGTGATTTTAAAAAACGGGGGAAGTAAGCTTTTCTTATTTACGGACGTATGCGCAAACTATATAAAGTCATTATGACGTAGAATGTACATACTTTTTAGATTCCATTTATGAAATAAAACACATTTTCTAAAAACTCGTGTTTTTTACGAAATCATGTAAACCTTCTAGAAGCTGTGATTTTAAAAAACGGTGGAAGTAAGATTTTCTTATTTCCGGACGAATGCGCAAACTATGGAAAGTCGTTATGATGTAGAATGTGCATACTTTGTTGATTCCATTTATGAAATAAAACACATTTTCTAAAAACTCGTGTTTTTTAAGAAATCGTGTAAACCTCCTAGAAGCTGTGATTTTAAAAAACGGTGGAAGTAAGCTTTTCTTATTTCCGGACGCATGCGCAAACTATAGAAAGTCGTTATGACGTAGAATGTGCATACTTTGTTGATTCCATTTATGAAATAAAACACATTTTCTAAAAACTCGTGTTTTTTCAGAAATCATGTAAACCTTCTAGAAGTTGTGATTTTAAAAAACGGGGGAAGTAAGCTTTTCTTATTTCCGGATGAATGCGAAAACTGTTGAAAGTCGTTATGACGTAGAATGTGCATACTTTGTTGATTCCATTTATGAAATAAAACACATTTTCTAAAAACTTGTTTTTTTTAAAAAGTCATGTAAACCTTCTAGAAGTTGTGATTTTAAAAAACGGGGGAAGCAAGCTTTTCTTATTTCCAAACGCATGCGCAAACTATAGAAAGTCGTTATGACGTAGAATGTGCATACTTTGTAGATTCCATTTATAAAATAAAACACATTTTCTAAAAACTCGTGTTTTTTACGAAATCATGTAAACCTTCTAGAAGCTTTGATTTTAAAAAACGGTGGAAGTAAGCTTTTCTTATTTCCGGACGTATGCACAAACTATAGAAAGTTGTTATGACATAGAATGTGCATACTTTGTTGATTCCATTTATGAAATAAAACACAGTTTCTAAAAACTCGTGTTTTTTAACAAATCATGTAAACCTTCTAGAAGCTGTGATTTTAAAAAACGGGGGAAGTAAGATTTTCTTATTTCCGGACGCGTGCGCAAACTATAGAAAGTCGTTATGACGTAGAATGTGCATACTTTGTAGATTCCATTTATGAAATAAAACACATTTTCTAAAAACTCGTGTTTTTTACGAAATCATGTAAACCTTCTAGAAGCTGTGATTTTAAAAAACAGTGGAAGTAAGCTTTACTTATTTCTGGACGCATGCGCAAACTATAGAAAGTCGTTATGACGTAGAATGTGCATACTTTGTTGATTCCATTTATGAAATAAAACACAGTTTCTAAAAACTCGTGTTTTTTAAGAAATCATGTAAACCTTCTAGAAGCTGTCATTTTAAAAAACGGGGGAAGTAAGCTTTTCTTATTTCCGGACGCTTGCGCAAACTATATAAAGTCGTTATGACGTAGAATGTGCATACTTTGTTGATTCCATTTATGAAACAAAACCCAGTTTCTAAAAACTCGTGTTTTTTAAGAAATCATGTAAACCTTCTAGAAGCTGTGATTTTAAAAAACGGGGGAAGTAAGCTTTTCATATTTCCAAACGCATGCGGAAACTATAGAAAGTCGTTATGAAGAAGAATGTGGATACTTTGTAGATTCCATTTATGAAATAAAACACATTTTTTAAAAACTCGTGATTTTTACGAAATCATGTAAACCTTCTAGAAGCTTTGATTTTAAAAAACGGTGGAAGTAATCTTTTCTTATTTCCAGACGAATGCGCAAACTATAGAAAGTCGTTATGACTTAGAATGTGCATACTTTGTTGATTCCATTTATGAAATAAAACATATTTTCTAAAAACTCGTGTTTTTTACGAAATCATGTAAACCTTCAAGAAGCTGTGATTTTAAAAAACGGTGGAAGTAAGATTTTCTTATTTCCAAACGCATGGGCAAACTATAGAAAGTCGTTATGACGTAGAATGTGCATACTTTGTTGATTCCATTTATGAAATAAAACACAGTTTCTAAAAACTCGTGTTTTTTAACAAATCATGTAAACCTTCTAGAAGCTGTGATTTTAAAAAACGTAGGAAGTAAGCTTTTCTTATTTCCAAACGCATGCGCAAACTATAGAAAGTCGTTATGACGTAGAATGTGCATACTTTGTTGATTCCATTTATGAAATAAAACACATTTTCTAAAAACTCGTGTTTTTTACGAAATCATGTAAACCTTCTAGAAGCTTTGATTTTAAAAAACGGTGGAAGTAAGCTTTTCTTATTTCCGGACGCATGCGCAAACTATAGAAAGTTGTTATGACATAGAATGTGCATACTTTGTTGATTCCATTTATGAAATAAAACACATTTTCTAAAAACTCGTGTTTTTTACGAAATCATGTAAACCTTCTAGAAGCTTTGATTTTAAAAAACGGTGGAAGTAAGCTTTTCTTATTTCCGGATGCATGCGCAAACTATAGAAAGTTGTTATGACATTGAATGTGCATACTTTGTTGATTCCATTTATGAAATAAAGAACAGTTTCTAAAAACTCGTGTTTTTTAACAAATCATGTAAACCTTCTAGAAGCTGCGATTTTAAAAAACAGTGGAAGTAAGCTTTACTTATTTCTGGACGCATGCGCAAACTATAGAAAGTCGTTATGACGTAGAATGTGCATACTTTGTTGATTCCATTTATGAAATAAAACACAGTTTCTAAAAACTCGTGTTTTTTAACAAATCATGTAAACCTTCTAGAAGCTGTGATTTTAAAAAACGGGGGAAGTAAGCTTTTCTTATTTCCAAACGCATGCGCAAACTATAGAAAGTTGTTATGACATAGAATGTGCATACTTTCTTGATTCAATTTATGAAATAAAACACATTTTCCAAAAACTCGTGTTTTTTAACAAATCATGTAAACCTTCTAGAAGCTGTGATTTTAAAAAACGGGGGAAGTAAGCTTTTCTTATTTCCGGATGAATGCGAAAACTGTTGAAAGTCGTTATGACGTAGAATGTGCATACTTTGTTGATTCCATTTATGAAATAAAACACATTTTCTAAAAACTTGTTTTTTTTAAGAAGTCATGTAAACCTTCTAGAAGCTGTGATTTTAAAAAACGGTGGAGGTAAGCTTTTCTTATTTCCGGACGCATGGGCGAACTATAGAAAGTCGTTATGACGTTGAATGTGCATACTTTGTTGATTCCATTTATGAAATAAAACACATTTTCTAAAAACTCGTGTTTTTTAAGAAATCATGTAAACTTTCTAGAAGGTGTCATTTTAAAAAACGGGGGAAGTAAGCTTTTCCTATTTCCGGACGCATGCGCAAACTATACAAAGTCGTTATGACGTAGAATGTGCATACTTTGTAGATTCCATTTATGAAATAAAACACATTTTCTAAAAACTCGTGTTTTTTACGAAATCATGTAAACCTTGTAGAAGCTGTGATTTTAAAAAACGGTGGAAGTAAGCTTTTCTTATTTCCAAACGAATGCGCAAACTATAGAAAGTCGTTATGACGTAGAATGTGAATACTTTGTTGATTCCATTTACGAAATAAAACACATTTTCTAAAAACTCGTGTTTTTTAAGAAATCGTGTAAACCTTCTAGAAGCCGTGATTTTAAAAAACGGTGGAAGTAAGCTTTTCTTATTCCCAAACGCATGCGCAAACTATAGAAAGTCGTTATGACGTAGAATGTGCATACTTTGTTGATTCCATTTATTAAATAAAACACATTTTCTACAAACTCGTGTTTTTTAAGAAATCATGTAAACCTTCTAGAAGCTGTGATTTTAAAAAACGGGGGAAGTAAGCTTTTCTTATTTCCAAACGCATGCGCAAACTATAGAAAGTCATTATGACTTAGAATGTGCATACTTTGTTGATTCCATTTATGAAATAAAACACATTTTCTAAAAACTCGTCTTTTTTAAGAAATCATGTAAGCCTTCTAGAAACTTTGATTTTAAAAAACGGTGGAAGTAAGCTTTTCTTATTTCCGGACGAATGCGCAAACTATAAAAAGTCGTTATGACGTAGAATGTGCATACTTTGTTGATTCCATTTATGAAATAAAACACATTTTCTAAAAACCCGTGTTTTTTAAGAAATCATGTAAACCTTGTAGAAGCTGTGATTTTAAAAAACGGGGGAAGTAAGCTTTTCTTATTTCCAAATGCATGCGCAAACTATAGAAAGTCGTTATGACATAGAATGTGCATACTTTGTTGATTCCATTTATGAAATAAAACACATTTTCTAAAAACTCGTGTTTTTTAACAAATCATGTAAACCTTCTAGAAGCTGTGCTTTTAAAAAACGGGGGAAGTAAGCTTTTCTTATTTCCGGATGAATGTGAAAACTGTTGAAAGTCGTTATGACGTAGAATGTGCATACTTTGTTGATTCCATTTATGAAATACAACACATTTTCTAAAAACTTGTTGTTTTTAAGAAGTCATGTAAACCTTCTAGAAGCTATGATTTTAAAAAACGGTGGAGGTAAGCTTTTCTTATTTCCGGACGCATGTGCGAACTATAAAAAGTCGTTAGGAAGTCGAATGTGCATACTTTGTTGATTCCATTTATGAAATAAAACACATTTTCTAAAAACTCGTGTTGTTTACGAAATCATGTAAACCTTCTAGAAGCTGTGATTTTAAAAAACGGTGGAAGTAAGCTTTTCTTATTTCCGGACAAATGCACAAACTATAGAAAATCGTTATGACATAGAATGTGCATACTTTGTTGATTCCATTTATGAAGTAAAACACATTTTCTAAAAACTCGTGTTTTTTAAGAAATCATGTAATCCTTCTAGAAGCTGTGATTTTAAAAAACGGTGGAAGTGAGCTTTTTTTTATTTCCGGACGCATGCGCAAACTATAGAAAGTCGTTATGACGTAGAATGTGCATACTTCGTAGATTCCACTTATGAAATAAAACACATTTTCTAAAAACTCGTGTTTTTTTACGAAATCATGTAAACCTTCTAGAAGCTGTTATTTTAAAAAACCGTGGAAGTAAGCTTTTCTTATTTCCGGACGCATGCGGAAACTATAGAAAGTCTTTATGACGTAGAATGTGCATACTTTGTTGATTCCATTTATGAAATAAAACACAGTTTCTAAAAACTCGTGTTTTTTAAGAAATCATGTAAACTTCTAGAAGATGTGATTTTAAAAAACGGGGGAAGTAAGCTTTTCTTATTTCGGGACGCATGCGCAAACTATAAAAAGTCATTATGAAGTAGAATGTGCATACTTTTTTGATTCCATTTATGAAATACAACATTGTTTCTAAAAACTCGTGTTTTTTAAGAAATCATGTAAACCTTCTAGAAGCTGTAATTTTAAAAAACGGGGGAATAAGCTTTTCTTATTTCCAAACACATGCGCAAACTATAGAAAGTCGTTATGACGTAGAATGTGCATACTTTGTTGATTCCATTTATGAAATAAAACATATTTTCTAAAAACCCGTGTTTTTGAAGGAATCATGTAAACCTTCTAGAAGCTGTGATTTTAAAAAACGGTGGAAGTAAGCTTTTCTTATTTCCGGACGCATGTGCAAACTATAGAAAGTCGTTATGACGTAGAATGTGCATACTTTGTTGATTCCATTTATGAAATAAAACACATTTTCTAAAAACTCGTGTTTTTTAACAAATCATGTAAACCTTCTTGAAGTTGTGATTTTAAAAAACGGGGGAAGTAAGCTTTTCTTATTTCCAAACGCATGCGCAAACTATAGAAAGTCGTTATGACGTAGAATGTGCATACTTTGTTGATTCCATTTATGAAATAAAACACATTTTCTAAAAACTCGTGTTTTTTGAGAAATCATGTAAACCTTCTAGAAGCTGTGATTTTAAAAAACGGGGGAAGTAAGCTTTTCTTATTTCCGGACGCATGCGCAAACTATATAAAGTCATTATGACGTAGAATGTACATAATTTTTAGCTTCCATTTATGAAATAAAACACATTTTCTAAAAACAAGTTTTTTTTACGAAATCATGTAAACCTTCTAGAAGCTGTGATTTTAAAAAACGGTGGAAGTAAGCTTTTCTTATTCCTGGACGAATGCGCAAACTATAGAAAGTCGTTATGATGTAGAATGTGCATACTTTGTTGATTCCATTTATGAAATAAAACGCATTTTCTAAAAACTCGTGTTTTTTAAGAAATCGTGTAAACCTTCTAGAAGCTGTGATTTTAAAAAACGGTGGAAGTAAGCTTTTCTTATTTCCGGACGAATGCGCAAACTATAGAAAGTCGTTATGACGTAGAATGTCCATTCTTTGTTGATTCAATTTATGAAATAAAACACAGTTTCTAAAAACTCGTGTTTTTTAACAAATCATGTAAACCTTCTAGAAGCTGTGATTTTAAAAAACGGGGGAAGTAAGCTTTTCTTATTTCCAAACGCATGCGCAAACTATAGAAAGTCGTTATGACGTAGAATGTGCATACTTTGTTGATTCCATTTATGAAATAAAACACATTTTCTAAAAACTCGTGTTTTTTACGAAATCATGTAAACCTTCTAGAAGCTTTGATTTTAAAAAACGGTGGAACTAAGCTTTTCTTATTTCCGGACGCATGCGCAAACTATAGAAAGTTGTTATGACATTGAATGTGCATACTTTGTTGATTCCATTTATGAAATAAAACACAGTTTCTAAAAACTCGTGTTTTTTAACAAATCATGTAAACCTTCTAGAAGCTGTGATTTTAAAAAACGGGGGAAGTAAGCTTTCTTATTTATGGACGCGTGCGCAAACTATAGAAAGTCGTGATGACGTAGAATGTGCATACTTTGTAGATTCCATTTATGAAATAAAACACATTTTCTAAAAACTCGTGTTTTTTACGAAATCATGTAAACCTTCTAGAAGCTGCGATTTTAAAAAACAGTGGAAGTAAGCTTTACTTATTTCCGGACGCATGCGCAAACTATAGAAAGTCGTTATGACGTAGAATGTGCATACTTTGTTGATTCCATTTATGAAATAAAACACAATTTCTAAAAACTCGTGTTTTTTAACAAATCATGTAAACCTTCTAGAAGCTGTGATTTTAAAAAACGGGGGAATTAAGCTTTTCTTATTTCCGGATGCATGCGCAAACTATAGAAAGTCGTTATGACGTAGAATGTGCATACTTTGTTTATTCCATCTATGAAATAAAACACAGTTTCTAAAAACTCATGTTTTTTAAGAAATCATGAAAACCTTCTAGAAGCTGTGATTTAAAAAAACGGGGGAAGTAATCTTTTCTTATTTCCGGACGCATGTGCAAACTATAGAAAGTCGTTATGATGTAGAATGTGCATACTTTGTTGATTCCATTTATGAAATAAAACCCAGTTTCTAAAAACTCGTGTTTTTTAAGAAATCATGTAAACCTTCTAGAAGCTGTGATTTTAAAAAACGGGGGAAGTAAGCTTTTCTTATTTCCAAACGCATGCGCAAACTATAGAAAGTCGTTATGAAGTAGAATGTGCATACTTTGTAGATTCCATTTATGAAATAAAACACATTTTTTAAAAACTCGTGATTTTTACGAAATCATGTAAACCTTCTAGAAGCTTTGATTTTAAAAAACGGTGGAAGTAAGCTTTTCTTATTTCCAGACGAATGTGCAAACTATAGAAAGTCGTTATGACTTAGAATGTGCATACTTTGTTGATTCCATTTATGAAATAAAACATATTTTCTAAAAACTCGTGTTTTTTACGAAATCATGTAAACCTTTAAGAAGCTGTGATTTTAAAAAACGGTGGAAGTAAGCTTTTCTTATTTCCAAACGCATGCGCAAACTATAGAAAGTCGTTATGACGTAGAATGTGCATACTTTGTTGATTCCATTTATGAAATAAAACACATTTTCTAAAAACTCGTGTTTTTTAACAAATCATGTAAACCTTCTAGAAGCTGTGATTTTAAAAAACGGGGGAAGTAACCTTTTCTTATTTCCAAACGCATGCGCAAACTATAGAAAGTCGTTATGACGTAGAATGTGCATACTTTGTTGATTCCATTTATGAAATAAAACACATTTTCTAAAAACTTGTGTTGTTTGAGAAATCATGTAAACCTTCTACAAGCTGTGATTTTAAAAAACGGGGAAAGTAAGCTTTTCTTATTTCTGGACGCATGCGCAAACTATATAAAGTCTTTATGACGTAGAATGTGCATACTTTGTAGATTCCATTTATGAAATAAAACACATTTTCTAAAAACTCGTGTTTTTTACAAAATCATGTAAACGTTCTAGAAGCTTTGATTTTAAAAAACGGTGGAAGTAAGCTTTTCTTATATCCGGACGAATGTGAAAAACTATAGAAAGTCGTTATGATGTAGAATGTGCATACTTTTTTGATTCCATTTATGAAATAAAACACATTTTCTAAAAACTCGTGTTTTTTAAGAAATCGTGTAAACCTTCTAGAAGCTGTGATTTTAAAAAATGGTGGAAGTAAGCTTTTCTTATTTCTGGACGCATGCGCAAACTATAGAAAGTCGTTATGACGTAGAATGTGCATACTTTGTTGACTCCATTTATGAAATATAACACAGTATCTAAAAACTCGTGTTTTTTAACAAATCATGTAAACCTTCTAGAAGCTGTGATTTTAAAAAACGGGGGAAGTAAGCTTTTCTTATTTCCAAACGCATGCGCAAACTATAGAAAGTCGTTATGACGTAGAATGTGCATACTTTGTAGATTCCATTTATGAAATAAAACACATTTTCTAAAACCTCGTGTTTTTTACGAAATCATGTAAACCTTCTAGAAGCTTTGATTTTAAAAAACGGTGGAAGTAAGCTTTTCTTATCTCCGGACGCATGCGCAAACTATAGAAAGTTGTTATGACATAGAATGTGCACACTTTGTTGATTCCATTTATGAAATAAAACACAGTTTCTAAAAACTCGTGCTTTTTAACAAATCATGTAAACCTTCTAGATGCTGTGATTTTAAAAAACGGGGGAAGTAAGCTTTTCTTTTTTCCGGACGCGTGCGCAAACTATAGAAAGTCGTTATGACCTAGAATGTGCATACTTTGTAGATTCCATTTATGAAATAAAACACATTTTCTAAAAACTCGTGTTTTTTACGAAATCATGTAAACGTTCTAGAAGCTGTGATTTTAAAAAACAGTGGAAGTAAGCTTTACTTATTTCCGGACGCATGCGCAAACTATAGAAAGTCGTTATGACGTAGAATGTGCATACTTTGTTGATTCCATTTATGAAATAAAACACAGTTTCTAAAAACTCCTGTTTTTTACGAAATCATGTAAACCTTCTAGAAGCTGTGATTTTAGAAAACGGGGGAAGTAAGCTTTTCTTATTTCCAGACGCATGTGCAAAATATAGAAAGTCGTTATGATGTAGAATGTGCATACTTTGTTGATTCCATTTATGAAATAAAACCCAGTTTCTAAAAACTCGTGTTTTTTAAGAAATCATGTAAACCTTCTAGAAGCTGTGATTTTAAAAAACGGGGGAAGTAAGCTTTTCTTATTTCCGGATGCATGCGCAAACTATAGAAATTCGTTATGACGTAGAATGTGCATACTTTGTTGATTCCATCTATGAAATAAATCACATTTTCTAAAAACTCTTGTTTTTTACGAAATCATGTAAACCTTCTAGAAGCTGTGAGTTTAAAAAACGGGGGAAGTAATCTTTTCTTATTTTCGGACGCATGTGCAAACTATAGAAAGTCGTTATGACGTAGAATGTGCATACTTTGTTGATTCCATTTATGAAATAAAACCCAGTTTCTAAAAACTCGTGTTTTTTAAGAAATCATGTAAACCTTCTAGAAGCTGTGATTTTAAAAAACGGGGGAAGTAAGCTTTTCTTATTTCCAAACGCATGCGCAAACTATAGAAAGTCGTTATGAAGTAGAATGTGCATACTTTGTAGATTCCATTTATGAAATAAAACACATTTTTTAAAAACTCGTGTTTTTTACGAAATCATGTAAACCTTCTAGAAGCTTTGATTTTAAAAAACGGTGGAAGTAAGCTTTTCTTATTTCCAGACGAATGCGCAAACTATAGAAAGTCGTTATGACTTAGAATGTGCATACTTTGTTGATTCCATTTATGAAATGAAACATATTTTCTAAAAACTCGTGTTTTTTACGAAATCATGTAAACCTTCAAGGAGCTGTGATTTTAAAAAACAGTGGAAGTAAGCTTTTCTTATTTCCAAACGCATCCGCAAACTATATAAAGTCGTTATGACGTAGAATGTGCATACTTTGTTGATTCCATTTATGAAATAAAACACATTTTCTAAAAACTCATGTTTTTTAACAAACTATGTAAACCTTCTAGAAGCTGTGATTTTAAAAAATGGGGGAAGTAAGCTTTTCTTATATCCGCACGCATGCGCAAACTATAGAAAGTCGTTATGACATAGAATGTGCATACTTTGTAGATTCCATTTATGAAATAAAACACATTTTCTAAAAACTCGTGTTTTTTACGAAATCATGTAAACCTTCTAGAAGCTGTGATTTTAAAAAACGGGGGAAGTAAGCTTTTCTTATTTCCGGACGCATGTGAAAACTATAGAAATTCGTTATGACATAGAATGTGCATACTTTGTTGATTCCATTTATGAAATAAAACACATTTTCTAAAAACTCGTGTTTTTTACGAAATCATGTAAACATTCTAGAAGCTGTGATTTTAAAAAACGGTGGAAGTAAGCTTTTCTTATTTTCGGACGAATGTGCAAACTATAGAAAGTCGTTATGATGTAGAATGTGCATACTTTGTTGATTCCATTTATGAAATACAAGACATTTTCTAAAAACTCATATTTTTTAAGAAATCGTGTAAACCTTCTAGAAGCTGTGATTTTAAAAAACGGTGGAAGTAAGCTTTTCTTATTTCCAGACGCATGCGCAAACTATAGAAAGTCGTTATGACGTAGAATGTCCATACTTTGTTGATTCCATTTATGAAATAAAACACAGTTTCTAAAAACTCGTGTTTTTTAACAAATCATGTAAACCTTCTAGAAGCTGTGATTTTAAAAGATGGGGGAAGTAAGCTTTTCTTATTTCCGGACGCATGCGCAAACTATAGAAAGTCGTTATGACATAGAATGTGCATACTTTGTAGATTCCATTTATGAAATAAAACACATTTTCTAAAAACTCCTGTTTTTTGCGAAATCATGTAAACCTTCTAGAAGCTGTGATTTTAAAAAACAGTGGAAGTAAACTTTTCTTATTTCCGGACGCATGCGCAAACTATAGAAAGTCGTTATAACGTAGAATGTGCCTACTTTGTTGATTCCATTTATGAAATAAAAAACAGTTTCTAAAAATTCATGTTTTTTAAGAACTCATGTAAACCTTCTAGAAGCTGTGATTTTAAAAAACGGGGGAAGTAAGCTTTTCTTATTTCCGGACGCATGCGCAAATTATAGAAAGTTGTTATGACGTAGAATGTGGATACTTTGTTGATTCCATTTATGAAATAAAACATAGTTTATAAAAACTCATGTTTTTTAACAAAACATGTAAACCTTCTAGAAGCTGTGATTTTAAAAAACGGGGGAAGTAAGCTTTTCTTATTTCCAAACGCATGCGCAAACTATAGAAATTCGTTATGACGTAGAATGTGCATACTTTGTTGATTCCATTTGTGAAATAAAACACATTTTCTAAAAACTCGTGTTTTTTACGAAATCATGTAAACCTTCTAGAAGCTGTGATTTTAAAAAACGTGGGAAGTAAGCTTTTCTTATTTTCGGACGCATGCGTAAACTATAGAAAGTCGTTATGACGTAGAATGTGCATACTTTGTAGATTCCATTTATGAAATATAACACAGTTTCTAAAACCTCGTGTTTTTTACGAAATCTTGTAAACCTTCTAGAAGCTGTGATTTTAAAAAACAGTGGAAGTAAGCTTTTCTTATTTCCGGACGCACGCGCAAACAATAGAAAGTCGTTATGACGTAGAATGTGCATACTTTGTTGATTCCATTTATGAAATAAAACACAGTTTCTAAAAAGTCGTGTTTTTTAAGAAATCATTTAAACCTTCTAGAAGCTGTGATTTTAAAAAACGGGGGGAAGTAAGCTTTTCTTATTTCCGGACGCATGTGCAAACTATAGAAAGTCGTTATGACATAGAATGTGCATACTTTGTTGATTCCATTTATGAAATAAAACACAGTTTCTAAAAACTCATGTTTTTTAAGAAATCATGTAAACCTTCTAGAAGCTGTGATTTTAAAAAACGGGGGAAGTAAGCTTTTCTTATTTCCAAACGCATGCGCAAACTATAGAAAGTCGTTATGAAGTAGAATGTGCATACTTTGTAGTTCCATTTATGAAATAAAACACATTTTCTAAAAACTCGTGTTTTTTACGAAATCATGTAAACCTTCTAGAAGCTTTGATTTTAAAAAACGGTGGAAGTAAGCTTTTCTTATTTCCAGACGAATGCGCAAACTATAGAAAGTCGTTATGACTTAGAATGTGCATACTTTGTTGATTCCATTTATGAAATAAAACACATTTTCTAAAAACTCGTGTTTTTTACGAAATCATGTAAACCTTCTAAAAGCTGTGATTTTAAAAAACGGTGGGAGTAAGCTTTTCTTATTTCCAAACGCATGCGCAAACTATAGAAAGTCGTTATGACATAGAATGTGCATACTTTGTTGATTCCATTTATGAAATAAAACACATTTTCTAAAAACTCGTGTTTTTTAACAAATCATGTAAACCTTCTAGAAGCTGTGATTTTAAAAAACGAGGGAAGTAAGCTTTTCTTATTTCCAAACGCATGCGCAAACTATAGAAAGTCATTATGACGTAGAATGTGCATACTTTGTTGATTCCATTTATGAAATAAAACACATTTTCTAAAAACTCGTGTTGTTTGAGAAATCATGTAAACCTTCTAGAAGCTGTTATTTTAAAAAATGGGGGAAGTAACCTTTTCTTATTTCCAGACGAATGCGCAAACTATAGAAAGTCGTTATGATGTAGAATGTGCATAATTTGTTGATTCCATTTATGAAATAAAACACATTTTCTAAAAACTCGTGTTTTTGACGAAATGATGTAAACCTTCTAGAAGCTGTGATTTTAAAAAACGGTGGAAGTAAGCTTTTCTTATTTCCAAACGCATGCACAAACTATAGAAAGTCGTTATGACGTAGAATGTGCATACTTTGTTGATTCCATTTATGAAATAAAACATAGTTTCTAAAAACTCGTGTTTTTTACGAAATCATGTAAACCTTCTAGAAGCTTTGATTTTAAAAAACGGTGGAAGTAAGCTTTTCTTATTTCCGGACGCATGCGAAAACTATAGAAAGTTTTTATGACGTAGAATGTGCATACTTTGTTGATTCCATTTATAAAATAAAACACAGTTTCTAAAATCTCGTGTTTTTTAACAAATCATGTAAACCTTCTAGAAGCTGTGATTTTAAAAAACGAGGGAAGTAAGCTTTTCTTATTTCCGGACGCATGCGCAAACTATAGAAAGTCGTTATGACGTAGAATGGGCATACTTTGTAGATTCCATTTATGAAATAAAACACATTTTCTAAAAACTCACGTTTTTTACGAAATCATGTAAACCTTCTAGAAGCTGTGATTTTAAAAAACAGTGGATGTAAGCTTTACTTATTTCCGGACGCATGCGCAAACTATTGAAAGTCGTTATGACGTAGAATATGCATACTTTGTTGATTCCATTTATGAAATAAAACACAGTTTCTAAAAACTCATGTTTTTTAAGAAATCACGTAAACCTTCTAGAAGCTGTGATTTTGAAAAAACGGGGGAAGTAAGCTTTTCTTATTTCCAGACGCATGTGCAAACTATAGAAAGTCGTTATGACGTAGAATGTGCATACTTTGTTGATTCCAATTATGAAATAAATCAAAGTTTCTAAAAACTCGTTTTTTTTAAGAAATCATCTAAACCTTCTAGAAGCTGTGATTTTAAAAGATAGGGGAAGTAAGCTTTTCTTATTTCCAAACGCATGTGCAAACTATAGAAAGTCGTTATGACGTAGAATGTGCATACTTTGTTGATTCCATTTATGAAATAGAACACATTTTCTAAAAACACGTGTTTTTTAACAAATCATGTAAACCTTCTATAAGCTGTGATTTTAAAAAATGGGGGAAGTAACCTTTTCTTATTTCCAAACGCATCCGCAAACAATAGAAAGTCATTATGACGTAGAATGCGCATACTTTGTTGATTCCATTTATGAAATAAAATACATTTTCTAAAAACTCGTGTTTTTTAACAAATCATGTAAACCTTCTAGAAGCTGTGATTTTAAAAGATGGGGGAAGTAAGCTTTTCTTATTTCCGGACGCATGCGCAAACTATAGAAAGTCGTTATGACATAGAATGTGCATACTTTGTAGATTCCATTTATGAAATAAAACACATTTTCTAAAAACTCCTGTTTTTTGCGAAATCATGTAAACCTTCTAGAAGCTGTGATTTTAAAAAACAGTGGAAGTAAACTTTTCTTATTTCCGGACGCATGCGCAAACTATAGAAAGTCGTTATAACGTAGAATGTGCCTACTTTGTTGATTCCATTTATGAAATAAAAAACAGTTTCTAAAAATTCATGTTTTTTAAGAACTCATGTAAACCTTCTAGAAGCTGTGATTTTAAAAAACGGGGGAAGTAAGCTTTTCTTATTTCCGGACGCATGCGCAAATTATAGAAAGTTGTTATGACGTAGAATGTGGATACTTTGTTGATTCCATTTATGAAATAAAACATAGTTTATAAAAACTCATGTTTTTTAACAAAACATGTAAACCTTCTAGAAGCTGTGATTTTAAAAAACGGGGGAAGTAAGCTTTTCTTATTTCCAAACGCATGCGCAAACTATAGAAATTCGTTATGACGTAGAATGTGCATACTTTGTTGATTCCATTTGTGAAATAAAACACATTTTCTAAAAACTCGTGTTTTTTACGAAATCATGTAAACCTTCTAGAAGCTGTGATTTTAAAAAACGTGGGAAGTAAGCTTTTCTTATTTCCGGACGCATGCGTAAACTATAGAAAGTCGTTATGACGTAGAATGTGCATACTTTGTAGATTCCATTTATGAAATATAACACAGTTTCTAAAACCTCGTGTTTTTTACGAAATCTTGTAAACCTTCTAGAAGCTGTGATTTTAAAAAACAGTGGAAGTAAGCTTTTCTTATTTCCGGACGCACGCGCAAACAATAGAAAGTCGTTATGACGTAGAATGTGCATACTTTGTTGATTCCATTTATGAAATAAAACACAGTTTCTAAAAAGTCGTGTTTTTTAAGAAATCATTTAAACCTTCTAGAAGCTGTGATTTTAAAAAACGGGGGAAGTAAGCTTTTCTTATTTCCGGACGCATGTGCAAACTATAGAAAGTCGTTATGACATAGAATGTGCATACTTTGTTGATTCCATTTATGAAATAAAACACAGTTTCTAAAAACTCATGTTTTTTAAGAAATCATGTAAACCTTCTAGAAGCTGTGATTTTAAAAAACGGGGGAAGTAAGCTTTTCTTATTTCCAAACGCATGCGCAAACTATAGAAAGTCGTTATGAAGTAGAATGTGCATACTTTGTAGTTCCATTTATGAAATAAAACACATTTTCTAAAAACTCGTGTTTTTTACGAAATCATGTAAACCTTCTAGAAGCTTTGATTTTAAAAAACGGTGGAAGTAAGCTTTTCTTATTTCCAGACGAATGCGCAAACTATAGAAAGTCGTTATGACTTAGAATGTGCATACTTTGTTGATTCCATTTATGAAATAAAACACATTTTCTAAAAACTCGTGTTTTTTACGAAATCATGTAAACCTTCTAAAAGCTGTGATTTTAAAAAACGGTGGGAGTAAGCTTTTCTTATTTCCAAACGCATGCGCAAACTATAGAAAGTCGTTATGACATAGAATGTGCATACTTTGTTGATTCCATTTATGAAATAAAACACATTTTCTAAAAACTCGTGTTTTTTAACAAATCATGTAAACCTTCTAGAAGCTGTGATTTTAAAAAACGAGGGAAGTAAGCTTTTCTTATTTCCAAACGCATGCGCAAACTATAGAAAGTCATTATGACGTAGAATGTGCATACTTTGTTGATTCCATTTATGAAATAAAACACATTTTCTAAAAACTCGTGTTGTTTGAGAAATCATGTAAACCTTCTAGAAGCTGTTATTTTAAAAAATGGGGGAAGTAACCTTTTCTTATTTGCAGACGAATGCGCAAACTATAGAAAGTCGTTATGATGTAGAATGTGCATAATTTGTTGATTCCATTTATGAAATAAAACACATTTTCTAAAAACTCGTGTTTTTGACGAAA
Organism: Larix kaempferi; assembly: GCA_027924585.1. Lineage (NCBI taxonomy): Eukaryota > Viridiplantae > Streptophyta > Pinopsida > Pinales > Pinaceae > Larix > Larix kaempferi. Next base: position 15,645,011 of record BSBM01001252.1, read on the forward strand.
TCATGTAAACCTTCTAGAAGCTGTGATTTTAAAAAACGGTGGAAGTAAGCTTTTCTTATTTCCAAACGCATGCACAAACTATAGAAAGTCGTTATGACGTAGAATGTGCATACTTTGTTGATTCCATTTATGAAATAAAACATAGTTTCTAAAAACTCGTGTTTTTTACGAAATCATGTAAACCTTCTAGAAGCTTTGATTTTAAAAAACGGTGGAAGTAAGCTTTTCTTATTTCCGGACGCATGCGAAAACTATAGAAAGTTTTTATGACGTAGAATGTGCATACTTTGTTGATTCCATTTATGAAATAAAACACAGTTTCTAAAATCTCGTGTTTTTTAACAAATCATGTAAACCTTCTAGAAGCTGTGATTTTAAAAAACGAGGGAAGTAAGCTTTTCTTATTTCCGGACGCATGCGCAAACTATAGAAAGTCGTTATGACGTAGAATGGGCATACTTTGTAGATTCCAATTATGAAATAAAACACATTTTCTAAAAACTCACGTTTTTTACGAAATCATGTAAACCTTCTAGAAGCTGTGATTTTAAAAAACAGTGGATGTAAGCTTTACTTATTTCCGGACGCATGCGCAAACTATTGAAAGTCGTTATGACGTAGAATATGCATACTTTGTTGATTCCATTTATGAAATAAAACACAGTTTCTAAAAACTCATGTTTTTTAAGAAATCACGTAAACCTTCTAGAAGCTGTGATTTTGAAAAAACGGGGGAAGTAAGCTTTTCTTATTTCCAGACGCATGTGCAAACTATAGAAAGTCGTTATGACGTAGAATGTGCATACTTTGTTGATTCCAATTATGAAATAAATCAAAGTTTCTAAAAACTCGTTTTTTTTAAGAAATCATCTAAACCTTCTAGAAGCTGTGATTTTAAAAGATAGGGGAAGTAAGCTTTTCTTATTTCCAAACGCATGTGCAAACTATAGAAAGTCGTTATGACGTAGAATGTGCATACTTTGTTGATTCCATTTATGAAATAGAACACATTTTCTAAAAACACGTGTTTTTTAACAAATCATGTAAACCTTCTATAAGCTGTGATTTTAAAAAATGGGGGAAGTAACCTTTTCTTATTTCCAAACGCATCCGCAAACAATAGAAAGTCATTATGACGTAGAATGCGCATACTTTGTTGATTCCATTTATGAAATAAAATACATTTTCTAAAAACTCGTGTTTTTTAACAAATCATGTAAACCTTCTAGAAGCTGTGATTTTAAAAAACGGGGGAAGTAACCTTTTCTTATTTCCAAACGCATGCGCAAACTATAAAAAGTCGTTATGACGTAGAATGTGCATACTTTGTTGATTCCATTTATGAAAGAAAACACATTTTCTAAAAACTCGTGTTTTTGAGAAATCATGTAAACCTCCTAGAAGCTGTGATTTTAAAAAACGGCGGAAATAAGCTTTTCTTATTTCCGGACGCATGCGCAAACTATAGAAATTCGTTATGACATAGAATGTGCATACTTTGTTGATTCCATTTATGAAATAAAACACATTTTCTAAAAACTCGTGTTTTTTACGAAATCATGTAAACATTCTAGAAGCTGTGATTTTAAAAAACGGTGGAAGTAAGCTTTTCTTATTTTCGGACGAATGTGCAAACTATAGAAAGTCGTTATAATGTAGAATGTGCATACTTTGCTGATTCCATTTATGAAATAAAACACATTTTCTAAAAACTCGTGTTTTTTAAGAAATCGTGTAAACCTTCTAGAAGCTGTGATTTTAAAAAACGGTGGAAGTAAGCTTTTCTTATTTCCAGACGCATGCGCAAACTATAGAAAGTCGTTATGACGGAGAATGTCCATACTTTGTTGATTCCATTTATGAAATAAAACACAGTTTCTAAAAACTCGTGGTTTTTAACAAATCATGTAAACCTTCAAGAAGCTGTGATTTTAAAAGACGTGAGAAGTAAGCTTTTCTTATTTCCGGACGCATGCGCAAACTATAGAAATTCGTTATGACGTAGAATGTGCATACTTTGTAGATTCCATTTATGAAATAAAACACATTTTCTAAAAACTCGTCTTTTTTACGAAATCATGTAAACCTTCTAGAAGCTGTGATTTTAAAAAACAGTGGAAGTAAGCTTTTCTTATTTCCGGACGCATGCGCAAACTATAGAAAGTCGTTATGACGTAGAATGTGCATACTTTGTTGATTCCATTTATGAAATAAAACACAGTTTCTAAAAACTCGTGTTTTATAAGAAATCATGTAAACCTTCTAGAAGCTGTGATGTTAAAAAACGAGGGAAGTAAGCTATTCTTATTTACGGACGCATGCACAAACTATAGAAAGTCGTTATGACGTAGAATCTGCATACTTTGTTGATTCCATTTATGAAATAAAACACAGTTTCTAAAAACTCATGTTTTTTAAGAAATCATGTAAACCTTCTAGAAGCTGTGATTTTAAAAAACGGGGGAAGTAAGCTTTTCTTATTTCCAAACGCATGCGCAAACTATAGAAAGTCGTTATGACGTAGAATGTGCATACTTTGTTGATTCCATTTGTGAAATAAAACACATTTTCTAAAAACTCGTGTTTTTTAAGAAATGATGTAAAACTTCTAGAAGCTGTGATTTTAAAAAACACGGGAAGTAAGGTTTTCTTTTTTCCGCACGCATGCGCAAACTATAGAGAGTCGTTATGACGTAGAATGTGCATACATTGTAGATTCCATTTATGAAATAAAACACATTTTCTAAAAACTCATGTTTTTTACGAAATCATGTAAACCTTCAAGAAGCTGTGATTTTAAAAGACGTGAGAAGTAAGCTTTTCTTATTTCCGGACGCATGCGCAAAATATAGAAAGTCGTTATGATGTAGAATGTGCATACTTTGTAGATTCCATTTATGAAATAAAACACATTTTATAAAAACTCGTGTTTTTTACGAAATCATGTAAACCTTCTAGAAGCTGTGATTTTAAAAAACGGTGGAAGTAAGCTTTTCTTATTTCCGGACGCATGCGCAAACTATAGAAAGTCGTTATGATGTAGAATGTGCATACTTTGTTCATTCCATTTATGAAATAAAACACAGTTTCTAAAAACTCGTGTTTTTTAGCAAATCATGTAAACCTTCTAGAAGCTGTGATTTTAAAAAACTGGGGAAGTAAGCTTTTCTTATTTCCAAACGCATGCGCAAACTATAGAAAGTCGTTATGACGTAGAATATGCATACTTTGTAGATTCCATTTATGAAATAAAACACATTTTCTAAAAACTCGTGTTTTTTACGAAATCATGTAAACCTTCTAGAAGCTGTGATTTTAAAAAATGGTGGAAGTAAGCTTTTCTTATTTCCGGACGCATGCGCAAACTATAGAAAGTCGTTATGACGTAGAATGTGCATACTTTGTAGATTCCATTTATGAAATAAAACACAGTTTCTAAAAACTCGTGTTTTCTAACAAATCATGTAAACCTTCTAGAAGCTGTGATTTTAAAAAACTGGGGAAGTAAGCTTTTCTTATTTCCAAACGCATGCGCAAACTATAGAAAGTCGTTATGACGTAGAATGTGAATACTTTGTAGATTCCATTTATGAAATAAAACACATTTTCTAAAAACTCGTGTTTTTTACGAAATCATGTAAACCTTCTAGAAGCTTTGATTTTAAAAAACGGTGGAAGTAAGCTTTTCTTATTTCCGGACGCATGCGCAAACTATAGAAAGTTGTTATGACGTAGAATGTGCATACTTTGTTGATTCCATTTATGAAATAAAACACAGTTTCTAAAAACTCATGTTTTTTAACAAATCATGTAAACCTTCTAGAAGCTGTGATTTTAAAAAACGGGAGAAGTAAACTTTTCTTATATCCGGACGCATGCGGAAACTATAGAAAGTCGTTATGAAGTAGAATGTGCATACTTTGTAGATTCCATTTATAAAATAAAACACATTTCTAAAAACTCGTGTTTTTTACGAAATCATGTAAACCTTCTAGAAGCTTTGATTTTAAAAAACGGTGGTAGTAAGCTCTTCTTATTACCAGACGAATGCGCAAACTATAGAAAGTCGTTATGACTTAGAATGTGCATACTTTGTTGATTCCATTTATGAAATAAAACACATTTTCTAAAAACTCATGTTTTTTACGAAATCATGTAAACCTTCTAGAAGGTGTGATTTTAAAAAACGGTGGAAGTAAGCTTTTCTTATTTCCAAACGCATGCGCAAACTATAGAAAGTCATTATGACGTAGAATGTGCATACTTTGTTGATTCCATTTATGAAATAAAACACATTATCTAAAAACTCTTGTTTTTTAACAAATCATGTAAACCTTCTAGAAACTGTGATTTTAAAAAACGGGGGAAGTAACCTTTTCTTATTTCCAAACGCATGCGCAAACTATAGAAAGTCGTTATGACGTAGAATGTGCATACTTTGTAGATTCCATTTATGAAATAAAACACAGTTTCTAAAAACTCGTGTTTTTTAACAAATCGTGTAAACCTTCTAGAAGCTATGATTTTAAAAAACGGTTGAAGTAAGCTTTTCTTATTTCCAGACGCATGCGCAAACTATAGAAGTCGTTATGACGGAGAATGTCCATACTTTGTTGATTCCATTTATGAAATAAAACACAGTTTCTAAAAACTCGTGGTTTTTAACAAATCATGTAAACCTTCTAGAAGCTGTGATTTTAAAAGACGGGAGAAGTAAGCTTTTCTTATTTCCGGACGCATGCGCAAACTATAGAAAGTCGTTATGACGTAGAATGTGCATACTTTGTAGATTCCATTTATGAAATAAAACACAGTTTCGAAAAACTCGTGTTTTTTAACAAATCATGTAAACCTTCTAGAAGCTGTGATTTTAAAAAACTGGGGAAGTAAGCTTTTCTTATTTCCAAACGCATGCGCAAACTATAGAAAGTCCGTATGATGTAGAATGTGCATACTTTGTAGATTCCATTTATGAAATAAAACACATTTTCTAAAAACTCGTGTCTTTTGCGAAATCATGTAAACCTTCTAGAAGCTGTGATTTTAAAAGACGGGAGAAGTAAGCTTTTCTTATTTCCTGACGCATGCGCAAACTATAGAAAGTCGTTATGACGTAGAATGTGCATACTTTGTAGATTCCATTTATGAAATAAAACACAGTTTCTAAAAACTCGTGGTTTTTCACAAATCATGTAAACCTTCTAGAAGCTGTGATGTTAAAAAACGGGGGAAGTAAGCTTTTCTTATTTCCGGACGCATGCACAAACTATAGAAAGTCGTTATGACGTAGAATGTGCATACTTTGTTGATTCCATTTATGAAATAAAACACAGTTTCTAAAAACTCATGTTTTTTAAGAAACCATGTAAACCTTCTAGAAGCTGTGATTTTAAAAAATGGGGGAAGTAAGCTTTTCTTATTTCCGAACGCATGCGCAAACTATAGAAAGTCGTTATGATGTAGAATGTGCATACTTTGTAGATTCCATTTATGAAATAAAACACATTTTATAAAAACTCGTGTTTTTTACGAAATCATGTAAACCTTCTAGAAGCTGTGATTTTAAAAAACGGTGGAAGTAAGCTTTTCTTATTTCCGGACGCATGCGCAAACTATAGAAAGTCGTTATGATGTAGAATGTGCATACTTTGTAGATTCCATTTATGAAATAAAACACATTCTCTAAAAACTCGTGTTTTTTTCGAAATCATGTAAACCTTCTAGAAACTGTGATTTTAAAAAACAGTGGAAGTAAGCTTTACTTATTTCCGGACGCATGCGCAAACTATAGAAAGTCGTTATGACGTAGAATGTACATACTTTGTTGATTCCATTTATGAAATAAAACACAGTTTCTAAAAACTTGTGTTTTTTAAGAAATCATGTCAACCTTCTAGAAGCTGTGATTTTAAAAAACGGGGGAAGTAAGCTTTTCTTATTTCCGGACGCATGCACAAACTATAGAAAGTCGTTATGACGTAGAATGTGCATACTTTGTTGATTCCATTTATGAAATAAAACACAGTTTCTAAAAACTCGTGTTTTTTAAGAAATCATGTAAACCTTTTAGAAGCTGTGATTTTAGAAAACGGGGGAAGTAAGCTTTTCTTATTTCCGGACGCATGTGCAAACTATAGAAAGTCGTTATGACGTAGAATGTGCATACTTTGTTGATTCCATTGATGAAATAAAACACAGTTTCTAAAAACTCGTGTTTTTTAAGAAATCATGTAAACCTTCTAGAAGCTTTGATTTTAAAAAACGGTGGCAGTAAGCTTTTCTTATTTCCAGACGAATGCGCAAACTATAGAAAGTCGTTATGACTTAGAATGTGCATACTTTGTTGATTCCATTTATGAAATAAAACACATTTTCTAAAAACTCATGTTGTTTACGAAATCATGTAAACCTTCTAGAAGCTGTGATTTTAAAAAACGGTGGAAGTAAGCTTTTCTTATTTCCAAACGCATGCGCAAACTATAGAAAGTCGTTATTACTTAGAATGTGCATACTTTGTTGATTCCATTTATGAAATAAAACACAGTTTCTAAAAAGTCATGTTTTTTAAGAAATCATGTAAACCTTCTAGAAGCTGTGATTTTAAAAAACGGGGGAAGTAAGCTTTTCTTGTTTCCGGACGCATGCGCAAACTATAGAAAGTCGTTATGACGTAGAATGTGCATACTTTGTTGATTCCATTTGTGAAATAAAACACATTTTCTAAAAACTCGTGTTTTTTAAGAAATGATGTAAAACTTCTAGAAGCTGTGATTTTAAAAAACACGGGAAGTAAGCTTTTCTTTTTTCCGCACGCATGCGCAAACTATAGAGAGTCGTTATGACGTAGAATGTGCATAGTTTGTAGATTCCATTTATGAAATAAAACACATTTTCTAAAAACTCATGTTTTTTACGAAATCATGTAAACCTTCTGGAAGCTGTGATTTAAAAAAACAGTGGAAGTAAGCTTTTCTTATTTCGGGAGGCATGCGCAAACTATAGAAAGTCGTTATGATGTAGAATGTGCATACTTTGTAGATTCCATTTATGAAATAAAACACATTTTATAAAAACTCGTGTTTTTTACGAAATCATGTAAACCTTCTAGAAGCTGTGATTTTAAAAAACGGTGGAAGTAAGCTTTTCTAATTTCCGGACGCATGCGCAAACTATAGAAAGTCATTATGATGTAGAATGTGCATACTTTGTTCATTCCATTTATGAAATAAAACACAGTTTCTAAAAACTCGTGTTTTTTAACAAATCATGTAAACCTTCTAGAAGCTGTGATTTTAAAAAACTGGGGAAGTAAGCTTTTCTTATTTCCAAACGCATGCGCAAACTATAGAAAGTCGTTATGGCGTAGAATGTGCATACTTTGTAGATTCCATTTATGAAATAAAACACATTTTCTAAAAACTCGTGTTTTTTACGAAATCATGTAAACCTTCTAGAAGCTTTGATTTTAAAAAATGGTGGAAGTAAGCTTTTCTTATTTCCGGACGCATGCGCAAACTATAGAAAGTTGTTATGACGTAGAATGTGCATAGTTTGTTGATTCCATTTATGAAATAAAACACAGTTTCTAAAAACTCGTGTTTTTTAACAAATCATGTAAACCTTCTAGAAGCTGTGATTTTAAAAAACGGGGGAAGTAAGCTTTTCTTATATCCGGACGCATGCGCAAACTATAGAAAGTCGTTATGACGTAGAATGTGCATACTTTGTAGATTCCATTTATGAAATAAAACACATTTTCTAAAAACTCGTGTTTTTTACGAAATCATGTAAACCTTCTAGAAGCTGTGATTTTAAAAAACAGTGGAAGTAAGCTTTACTTATTTCCGGACGCATGCGCAAACTATAGAAAGTCGTTATGACGTAGAATGTGCATACTTTGTTGATTCCATTTATGAAATAAAGCACAGTTTCTAAAAACTCGTGTTTTTTAAGAAATCATGTCAACCTTCTAGAAGCTGTGATTTTAAAAAACGGGGGAAGTAAACTTTTCTTATTTCCGGACGCATGCACAAACTATAGAAAGTCGTTATGACGTAGAATGTGCATACTTTGTTGATTCCATTTATGAAATAAAACACAGTTTCTAAAAACTCGTGTTTTTTAAGAAATCATGTAAACCTTCTAGAAGCTGTGATTTTAAAAAACGGGGGAAGTAAGCTTTTCTTATTTCCGGACGCATGTGCAAACTATAGAAAGTCATTATGATGTAGAATGTGCATACTTTGTTGATTCCATTGATGAAATAAAACACAGTTTCTAAAAACTCGTGTTTTTTAAGAAATCATGTAAACCTTCTAGAAGCTTTGATTTTAAAAAACGGTGGCAGTAAGCTTTTCTTATTTCCAGACGAATGCGCAAACTATAGAAAGTCGTTATGACTTAGAATGTGCATACTTTGTTGATTCCATTTATGAAATAAAACACATTTTCTAAAAACTCATGTTTTTTACGAAATCATGTAAACCTTCTAGAAGCTGTGATTTTAAAAAACGGTGGAAGTAAGCTTTTCTTATTTCCAAACGCATGCGCAAAATATAGAAAGTCATTATGACGTAGAATGTGCATACTTTGTTGATTCCATTTATGAAATAAAACACATTTTCTAAAAACTCGTGTTTTTTAAGAAATCATGTAAACGTTCTAGAAGTAGTGATTTTAAAAAACGGGGGAGGTAAGCTTTTCTTATTTCCGGGTGCATGCGCAAACTATAGAAAGTCGTTATGACATAGAATGTGCATACTTTATATATTCCATTTATGAAATAAAACACATTTTCTAAAAACTCATGTTTTTTACGAAATCATGTAAACCTTCTAGAAGCTGTGATTTTAAAAAACAGTGGAAGTAAGCTTTTCTTATTTCCGGACGCATTCGCAAACTATAGAAAGTCGTTATGACGTAGAATGTGGATACTTTGTTGATTCCATTTATGAAATAAAACACAGTTTTTAAAAACTCGTGTTTTTTGAGAAATCATTTAAACCTTCTAGAAGCTGTGATTTTAAAAAACGGGGGAAGTAAGCTTTTCTTATTTCCAAACGCATGCGCAAACTATAGAAAGTCGTTATGACATAGAATGTGGATACTTTGTTGATTCCATTTATGAAATAAAACACAGTTTCTAAAAACTCGTGTTTTTTGAGAAATCATGTAAACCTTCTAGAAGCTGTGATTTTAAAAAACGGGGGAAGTAAGCTTTTCTTATTTCCAAACGCATGCGCAAAATATAGAAAGTCGTTATGACGTAGAATGTGCATACTTTGTTGATTCCATTTGTGAAATAAAACACATTTTCTAAAAACTCATGTTTTTTAACAAATCATGTAAACCTTCTAGAAGCTGTGATTTTAAAAAACGCGGGAAGTAAGCTTTTCTTATTTCCAGATGCATACGCAAACTATAGAAAGTCGTTGTGACGTAGAATGTGCATACTTTGTAGATTCCATTTATGAAATAAAACACATTTTCTAAAAACTCGTGTTTTTTACGAAATCTTGTAAACCTTCTAAAAGCTGTGATTTTAAAAAACAGTGGAAGTAAGCTTTTCTTATTTCCGGACGCACGCGCAAACTATAGAAAGTCGTTATGATGTAGAATGTGCATACTTTGTAGATTCGATTTATTAAATAAAACACATTTTCTAAAAACTCATGTTTTTTACGAAATCATGTAAACCTTCTAGAAGCTGTGATTTTAAAAAACGGTCGAAGTAATCTTTTCTTATTTCCGGACGCATGCGCAAACTAGAGAAAGTCGTTATGACGTAGAATGTGCATACTTTGTTGATTCCATTTATGAAATTAAACACATTTTCTAAAAACTTGTGTTTTTTAACAAATCATGTAAACCTTCTAGAAGCTGTGATTTTAAAAAACGGGGGAAGTAAGCTTTTCTTATTTCCAAACGCATGCGCAAACTATAGAAAGTCGTTATGAAGTAGAATGTGCATACTTTGTAGATTCCATTTATAAAATAAAACACATTTCTAAAAACTCGTGTTATTTACGAAATCATGTAAACCTTCTAGAAGCTTTGATTTTAAAAAACGGTGGCAGTAAGCTTTTCTTATTTCCAGATGAATGCGCAAACTATAGAAAGTCGTTATGACTTAGAATGTGCATACTTTGTTGATTCCATTTATGAAATAAAACAAATTTTCTAAAAACTCATGTTTTTTACGAAATCATGTAAACCTTCTAGAAGCTGTGATTTTAAAAAACGGTGGAAGTAAGCTTTTCCTATTTCCAAACGCATGCGCAAACTATAGAAAGTCATTATGACGTAGAATGTGCATACTTTGTTGATTCCATTTATGAAATAAAACACATTATCTAAAAACTCGTGTTTTTTAACAAATCATGTAAACCTTCTAGAAGCTGTGATTTTAAAAAACGGGGGAAGTAAGCTTTTCTTGTTTCCGGACGCATGCGCAAACCATAGAAAGTCGTTATGACGTAGAATGTGCATACTTTGTTGATTCCATTGATGAAATAAAACACAGTTTCTAAAAACTCGTGTTTTTTAACAAATCATGTAAACCTTCTAGAAGTTGTGATTTTAAAAAACGGGGGAAGTAAGCTTTTCTTATTTCCAAACGCATGTGCAAACTATAGAAAGTCGTTATGACGTAGAATGTGCATACTTTGTTGATTCCATTTGTGAAATAAATCACATTTTCTAACAACTCGTGTTTTTTACGAAATCATTTAAACCTTCTAGAAGCTGTGATTTAAAAAAATAGTGGAAGTAAGCTTTTCTTATTTCCGGACGCATGCGCAAACTATAGAAAGTCGTTATGATGTAGAATGTGCATACTTTGTGGATTCCATTTATGAAATAAAACACATTTTATAAAAACTCGTGTTTTTTACGAAATCATGTAAACCTTCTAGAAGCTGTGATTTTAGAAAACGGTGGAAGTAAGCTTTTCTTATTTCCGGACGCATGCGCAAACTATAGAAAGTCGTTATGACGTAGAATGTGCATACTTTGTAGATTCCATTTATGAAATAAAACACAGTTTCTAAAAACTCGTGTTTTTTAACAAATCATGTAAACCTTCTAGAAGCTGTGATTTTAAAAAACTGGGGAAGTAAGCTTTTCTTATTTCCAAACGCATCCGCAAACTATAGAAAGTCGTTATGACGTAGAATGTGCATACTTTGTAGATTCCATTTATGAAATAAAACACATTTTCTAAAAACTCGTGTTTTTTACGAAATCATGTAAACCTTCTAGAAGCTGTGATTTTAAAAGACGGGAGAAGTAAGCTTTTCTTCTTTACGGACGCATGCGCAAACTATAGAAAGTCGTTATGACGTAGAATGTGCATACTTTGTAGATTCCATTTATGAAATAAAACACAGTTTCTAAAAACTCGTGTTTTTTAACAAATCATGTAAACCTTCTAGAAGCTGTGATTTTAAAAAACTGGGGAAGTAAGCTTTTCTTATTTCCAAACGCATGCGCAAACTATAGAAAGTCGTTATGACGTAGAATGTGCATACTTTGTAGATTCCATTTATGAAATAAAACACATTTTCTAAAAACTCGTGTTTTTTACGAAATCATGTAAACCTTCTAGAAGCTTTGATTTTAAAAAACGGTGGAAGTAAGCTTTTCTTATTTCCGGACGCATGCGCAAACTTTAGAAAGTTGTTATGACGTAGAATGTGCATACTTTGTTGATTCCATTTATGAAATAAAACATAGTTTCTAAAAACTCGTGTTCTTTAACAAATCATGTAAACCTTCTAGAAGCTGTGATTTTAAAAAACGGGGGAAGTAAACTTTTCTTATATCCGGACGCATGCGCAAACTATAGAAAGTCGTGATGAAGTAGAATGTGCATACTTTGTAGATTCCATTTATAAAATAAAACACATTTCTAAAAACTCGTGTTTTTTACGAAATCATGTAAACCTTCTAGAAGCTTTGATTTTAAAAAACGGTGGCAGTAAGCTCTTCTTATTTCCAGACGAATGCCCAAACTATAGAAAGTCTTTATGACTTAGAATGTGCATACATTGTTGATTCCATTTATGAAATAAAACACATTTTCTAAAAACTCATGTTTTTTACGAAATCATGTAAACCTTCTAGAAGCTGTGATTTTAAAAAACGGTGGAAGTAAGCTTTTCTTATTTCCAAACGCATGCGCAAACTATAGAAAGTCATTATGACGTAGAATGTGCATACTTTGTTGATTCCATTTATGAAATAAAACACATTACCTAAAAACTCTTGTTTTTTAACAAATCATGTAAACCTTTTAGAAACTGTGATTTTAAAAAACGGGGGAAGTAACCTTTTCTTATTTCCAAACGCATGCGCAAACTATAGAAAGTCGTTATCACGTAGAATGTGCATACTTTGTAGATTCCATTTATGAAATAAAACACAGTTTCTAAAAACTCGTGTTTTTTAACAAATCGTGTAAACCTTCTAGAAGCTGTGATTTTAGAAAACGGGGGAAGTAAGCTTTTCTTATTTCCGGACGCATGTGCAAACTATAGAAAGTCGTTATGACGTAGAATGTGCATACTTTGTTGATTCCATTGATGAAATAAAACACAGTTTCTAAAAACTCGTGTTTTTTAAGAAATCATGTAAACCTTCTAGAAGCTTTGATAAAAAACGGTGGCAGTAAGCTTTTCTTATTTCTAGACGAATGCGCAAACTATAGAAAGTCGTTATGACTTAGAATGTGCATACTTTGTTGATTCCATTTATGAAATAAAACACATTTTCTAAAAACTCATGTTGTTTACGAAATCATGTAAACCTTCTAGAAGCTGTGATTTTAAAAAACGGTGGAATTAAGCTTTTCTTATTTCCAAATGCATGCGGAAAATATAGAAAGTCATTATGACGTAGAATGTGCATACTTTGTTGATTCCATTTATGAAATAAAACACATTATCTATAAACTCGTGTTTTTTAACAAATCATGTAAACCTTCTAGAAACTGTGATTTTAAAAAACGGGGGAAGTAACGTTTTCTTATTTCCAAACGCATGCGCAAACTATAGAAAGTCGTTATGACTTAGAATGTGCATACTTTGTTGATTCCATTTATGAAATAAAACACAGTTTCTAAAAAGTCATGTTTTTTAAGAAATCATGTAAACCTTCTAGAAGCTGTGATTTTAAAAAACGGGGGAAGTAAGCTTTTCTTGTTTCCGGACGCATGCGCAAACTATAGAAAGTCGTTATGACGTAGAATGTGCATACTTTGTTGATTCCATTTGTGAAATAAAACACATTTTCTAAAAACTCGTGTTTTTTAAGAAATGATGTAAAACTTCTAGAAGCTGTGATTTTAAAAAACACGGGAAGTAAGCTTTTCTTTTTTCCGCATGCATGCGCAAACTATAGAGAGTCGTTATGACGTAGAATGTGCATACTTTGTAGATTCCATTTATGAAATAAAACACATTTTCTAAAAACTCATGTTTTTTACGAAATCATGTAAACCTTCTGGAAGCTGTGATTTAAAAAAACAGTGGAAGTAAGCTTTTCTTATTTCCGGAGGCATGCGCAAACTATAGAAAGTCGTTATGATGTAGAATGTGCATACTTTGTAGATTCCATTTATGAAATAAAACACATTTTATAAAAACTCGTGTTTTTTACGAAATCATGTAAACCTTCTAGAAGCTGTGATTTTAAAAAACGGTGGAAGTAAGCTTTTCTAATTTCCGGACGCATGCGCAAACTATAGAAAGTCGTTATGATGTAGAATGTGCATACTTTGTTCATTCCATTTATGAAATAAAACACAGTTTCTAAAAACTCGTGTTTTTTAACAAATCATGTAAACCTTCTAGAAGCTGTGATTTTAAAAAACTGGGGAAGTAAGCTTTTCTTATTTCCAAACGCATGCGCAAACTATAGAAAGTCGTTAGGACGTAGAATGTGCATACTTTGTAGATTCCATTTATGAAATAAAACACATTTTCTAAAAACTCGTGTTTTTTACGAAATCATCTAAACCTTCTAGAAGCTTTGATTTTAAAAAATGGTGGAAGTAAGCTTTTCTTATTTCCGGACGCATGCGCAAACTATAGAAAGTTGTTATGACGTAGAATGTGCATAGTTTGTTGATTCCATTTATGAAATAAAACACAGTTTCTAAAAACTCGTGTTTTTTAACAAATCATGTAAACCTTCTAGAAGCTGTGATTTTAAAAAACGGGGGAAGTAAGCTTTTCTTATATCCGGACGCATGCGCAAACTATAGAAAGTCGTTATGACGTAGAATGTGCATACTTTGTAGATTCCATTTATGAAATAAAACACATTTTCTAAAAACTCGTGTTTTTTACGAAATCATGTAAACCTTCTAGAAGCTGTGATTTTAAAAAACAGTGGAAGTAAGCTTTACTTATTTCCGGACGCATGCGCAAACTATAGAAAGTCGTTATGACGTAGAATTTGCATACTTTGTTGATTCCATTTATGAAATAAAGCACAGTTTCTAAAAACTCGTGTTTTTTAAGAAATCATGTCAACCTTCTAGAAGCTGTGATTTTAAAAAACGGGGGAAGTAAGCTTTTCTTATTTCCGGACGCATGCACAAACTATAGAAAGTCGTTATGACGTAGAATGTGCATACTTTGTTGATTCCATTTATGAAATAAAACACAGTTTCTAAAAACTCGTGTTTTTTAAGAAATCATGTAAACCTTCTAGAAGCTGTGATTTTAAAAAACGGGGGAAGTAAGCTTTTCTTATTTCCGGACGCATGTGCAAACTATAGAAAGTCGTTATGATGTAGAATGTGCATACTTTGTTGATTCCATTGATGAAATAAAACACAGTTTCTAAAAACTCGTGTTTTTTAAGAAATCATGTAAACCTTCTAGAAGCTTTGATTTTAAAAAACGGTGGCGGTAAGCTTTTCTTATTTCCAGACGAATGCGCAAACTACAGAAAGTCGTTATGACTTAGAATGTGCATACTTTGTTGATTCCATTTATGAAATAAAACACATTTTCTAAAAACTCATGTTTTTTACGAAATCATGTAAACCTTCTAGAAGCTGTGATTTTAAAAAACGGTGGAAGTAAGCTTTACTTATTTCCAAACGCATGCGCAAAATATAGAAAGTCATTATGACGTAGAATGTGCATACTTTGTTGATTCCATTTATGAAATAAAACACATTATCTAAAAACTCGTGTTTTTTAACAAATCATGTAAACCTTCTAGAAACTGTGATTTTAAAAAACGGGGGAAGTAACCTTTTCTTATTTCCAAACGCATGCGCAAACTATAGAAAGTCGTTATGACGTAGAATGTGCATACTTTGTTGATTCCATTTATGAAATAAAACTCAGTTTCTAAAAATCGTGTTTTTTAAGAAATCATGTAAACCTTCTAGAAGCTGTGATTTTAAAAAACGGGGGAAGTAAGCTTTTCTTGTTTCCGGACGCATGCGCAAACTATAGAAAGTCGTTATGACGTAGAATGTGCATACTTTGTTGATTCCATTTATGAAATATAACACAATTTCTAAAAACTCGTGTTTTTTAACAAATCATGTAAACATTCTAGAAGTTGTGATTTTAAAAAACGGGGGAAGTAAGCTTTTCTTATTTCCAAACGCATGTGCAAACTATAGAAAGTCGTTATGAAGTAGAATGTGCATACTTTGTTGATTCCATTTATGAAATAAAACACATTTTCTAAAAACTCGTGTTTTTTAAGAAATCATGTAAACCTTCTAGAAGTAGTGATTTTAAAAAACGGGGGAGGTAAGCTTTTCTTATTTCCGGGTGCATGCGCAAACTATAGAAAGTCGTTATGACATAGAATGTGCATATTTTATAGATTCCATTTATGAAATAAAACACATTTTCTAAAAGCTCATGTTTTTTACGAAATCATGTAAACCTTCTAGAAGCTGTGATTTTAAAAAACAGTGGAAGTAAGCTTTTCTTATTTCCGGACGCATTCGCAAACTATAGAAAGTCGTTATGACGTAGAATGTGGATACTTTGTTGATTCCATTTATGAAATAAAACACAGTTTTTAAAAACTCGTGTTTTTTGAGAAATCATTTAAACCTTCTAGAAGCTGTGATTTTAAAAAACGGGGGAAGTAAGCTTTTCTTATTTCCAAACGCATGCGCAAACTATAGAAAGTCGTTATGACATAGAATGTGGATACTTTGTTGATTCCATTTATGAAATAAAACACAGTTTCTAAAAACTCGTGTTTTTTGAGAAATCATGTAAACCTTCTAGAAGCTGTGATTTTAAAAAACGGGGGAAGTAAGCTTTTCTTATTTCCAAACGCATGCGCAAAATATAGAAAGTCGTTATGACGTAGAATGTGCATACTTTGTTGATTCCATTTGTGAAATAAAACACATTTTCTAAAAACTCATGTTTTTTAACAAATCATGTAAACCTTCTAGAAGCTGTGATTTTAAAAAACGCGGGAAGTAAGCTTTTCTTATTTCCAGATGCATACGCAAACTATAGAAAGTCGTTGTGACGTAGAATGTGCATACTTTGTAGATTCCATTTATGAAATAAAACACATTTTCTAAAAACTCGTGTTTTTTACGAAATCTTGTAAACCTTCTAAAAGCTGTGATTTTAAAAAACAGTGGAAGTAAGCTTTTCTTATTTCCGGACGCACGCGCAAACTATAGAAAGTCGTTATGATGTAGAATGTGCATACTTTGTAGATTCGATTTATTAAATAAAACACATTTTCTAAAAACTCGTGTTTTTTACGAAATCATGTAAACCTTCTAGAAGCTGTGATTTTAAAAAACGGTCGAAGTAAGCTTTTCTTATTTCCGGACGCATGCGCAAACTAGAGAAAGTCGTTATGACGTAGAATGTGCATACTTTGTTGATTCCATTTATGAAATTAAACACATTTTCTAAAAACTTGTGTTTTTTAACAAATCATATAAACCTTCTAGAAGCTGTGATTTTAAAAAACGGGGGAAGTAAGCTTTTCTTATTTCCAAACGCATGCGCAAACTATAGAAAGTCGTTATGAAGTAGAATGTGCATACTTTGTAGATTCCATTTATAAAATAAAACACATTTCTAAAAACTCGTGTTATTTACGAAATCATGTAAACCTTCTAGAAGCTTTGATTTTAAAAAACGGTGGCAGTAAGCTTTTCTTATTTCCAGACGAATGCGCAAACTATAGAAAGTCGTTATGACTTAGAATGTGCATACTTTGTTGATTCCATTTATGAAATAAAACAAATTTTCTAAAAACTCATGTTTTTTACGAAATCATGTAAACCTTCTAGAAGCTGTGATTTTAAAAAACGGTGGAAGTAAGCTTTTCTTATTTCCAAACGCATGCGCAAACTATAGAAAGTCATTATGACGTAGAATGTGCATACTTTGTTGATTCCATTTATGAAATAAAACACATTATCTAAAAACTCGTGTTTTTTAACAAATCATGTAAACCTTCTAGAAGCTGTGATTTTAAAAAACGGGGGAAGTAAGCTTTTCTTGTTTCCGGACGCATGCGCAAACCATAGAAAGTCGTTATGACGTAGAATGTGCATACTTTGTTGATTCCATTTATGAAATAAAACACAGTTTCTAAAAACTCGTGTTTTTTAACAAATCATGTAAACCTTCTAGAAGTTGTGATTTTAAAAAACGGGGGAAGTAAGCTTTTCTTATTTCCAAACGCATGTGCAAACTATAGAAAGTCGTTATGACGTAGAATGTGCATACTTTTTTGATTCCATTTGTGAAATAAATCACATTTTCTAACAACTCGTGTTTTTTACGAAATCATTTAAACCTTCTAGAAGCTGTGATTTAAAAAAACAGTGGAAGTAAGCTTTTCTTATTTCCGGACGCATGCGCAAACTATAGAAAGTCGTTATGATGTAGAATGTGCATACTTTGTGGATTCCATTTATGAAATAAAACACATTTTATAAAAACTCGTGTTTTTTACGAAATCATGTAAACCTTCTAGAAGCTGTGATTTTAAAAAACGGTGGAAGTAAGCTTTTCTTATTTCCGAACGCATGCGCAAACTATAGAAAGTCGTTATGACGTAGAATGTGCATACTTTGTAGATTCCATTTATGAAATAAAACACAGTTTCTAAAAACTCGTGTTTTTTAACAAATCATGTAAACCTTCTAGAAGCTGTGATTTAAAAAACTGGGGAAGTAAGCTTTTCTTATTTGCAAACGCATACGCAAACTATAGAAAGTCGTTATGACGTAGAATGTGCATACTTTGTAGATTCCATTTATGAAATAAAACACATTTTCTAAAAACTCGTGTTTTTTACGAAATCATGTAAACCTTCTAGAAGCTGTGATTTTAAAAGACGGGAGAAGTAAGCTTTTCTTCTTTACGGACGCATGCGCAAACTATAGAAAGTCGTTATGACGTAGAATGTGCATACTTTGTAGATTCCATTTATGAAATAAAACACAGTTTCTAAAAACTCGTGTTTTTTAACAAATCATGTAAACCTTCTAGAAGCTGTGATTTTAAAAAACTGGGGAAGTAAGCTTTTCTTATTTCCAAACGCATGCGCAAACTATAGAAAGTCGTTATGACGTAGAATGTGCATACTTTGTAGATTCCATTTATGAAATAAAACACATTTTCTAAAAACTCGTGTTTTTTACGAAATCATGTAAACCTTCTAGAAGCTTTGATTTTAAAAAACGGTGGAAGTAAGCTTTTCTTATTTCCGGACGCATGCGCAAACTATAGAAAGTTGTTATGACGTAGAATGTGCATACTTTGTTGATTCCATTTATGAAATAAAACATAGTTTCTAAAAACTCGTGTTTTTTAACAAATCATGTAAACCTTCTAGAAGCTGTGATTTTAAAAAACGGGGGAAGTAAACTTTTCTTATATCCGGACGCATGCGCAAACTATAGAAAGTCGTGATGAAGTAGAATGTGCATACTTTGTAGATTCCATTTATAAAATAAAACACATTTCTAAAAACTCGTGTTTTTTACGAAATCATGTAAACCTTCTAGAAGCTTTGATTTTAAAAAATGGTGGCAGTAAGCTCTTCTTATTTCCAGACGAATGCGCAAACTATAGAAAGTCGTTATGACTTAGAATGTGCATACTTTGTTGATTCCATTTATGAAATAAAACACATTTTCTAAAAACTCATGTTTTTTACGAAATCATGTAAACCTTCTAGAAGCTGTGATTTTAAAAAATGGTGGAAGTAAGCTTTTCTTATTTCCAAACGCATGCGCAAACTATAGAAAGTCATTATGATGTAGGATGTGCATACTTTGTTGATTCCATTTATGAAATAAAACACATTACCTAAAAACTCTTGTTTTTTAACAAATCATGTAAACCTTTTAGAAACTGTGATTTTAAAAAACGGGGGAAGTAACCTTTTCTTATTTCCAAACGCATGCGCAAACTATAGAAAGTCGTTATGACGTAGAATGTGCATACTTTGTAGATTCCATTTATGAAATAAAACACAGTTTCTAAAAACTCGTGTTTTTTAACAAATCGTGTAAACCTTCTAGAAGCTGTGATTTTAAAAAACGGTTGAAGTAAGCTTTTCTTATTTCCAGACGCATGCGCAAACTATAGAAAGTCGTTATGACGGAGAATGTCCATACTTTGTTGATTCCATTTATGAAATAAAACACAGTTTCTAAAAACTCGTGGTTTTTAACAAATCATGTAAACCTTCTAGAAGCTGTGATTTTAAAAGACGGGAGAAGTAAGCTTTTCTTATTTCCGGACGCATGCGCAAACTATAGAAAGTCGTTATGACGTAGAATGTGCATACTTTGTAGATTCCATTTATGAAATAAAACACAGTTTCGAAAAACTCGTGTTTTTTAACAAATCATGTAAACCTTCTAGAAGCTGTGATTTTAAAAAACTGGGGAAGTAAGCTTTTCTTATTTCCAAACGCATGCGCAAACTATAGAAAGTCGTTATGATGTAGAATGTGCATACTTTGTAGATTCCATTTATGAAATAAAACACATTTTCTAAAAACTCGTGTTTTTTACGAAATCATGTAAACCTTCTAGAAGCTGTGATTTTAAAAGACGGGAGAAGTAAGCTTTTCTTATTTCTGGACGCATGCGCAAACTATAGAAAGTCGTTATGACGTAGAATGTGCATACTTTGTAGATTCCATTTATGAAATAAAACACAGTTTCTAAAAACTCGTGTTTTTTAACAAATCCTGTAAACCTTCTAGAAGCTGTGATGTTAAAAAACGGGGGAAGTAAGCTTTTATTATTTCCGGACGCATGCACAAACTATAGAAAGTCGTTATGACGTAGAATGTGCATAATTTGTTGATTCCATTTATGAAATAAAACACAGTTTCTAAAAACTCATGTTTTTTAAGAAATCATGTAAACCTTCTAGAAGCTGTGATTTTAAAAAACGGGGGAAGTAAGCTTTTCTTATTTCCGAACGCATGCGCAAACTATAGAAAGTCGTTATGATGTAGAATGTGCATACTTTGTACATTCCATTTATGAAATAAAACACATTTTATAAAAACTCGTGTTTTTTACGAAATCATGTAAACCTTCTAGAAGCTGTGATTTTAAAAAACGGTGGAAGTAAGCTTTTCTTATTTCCGGTCGCATGCGCAAACTATAGAAAGTCGTTATGATGTAGAATGTGCATACTTTGTAGATTCCATTTATGAAATAAAACACATTTTCTAAAAACTCGTGTTTTTTACGAAATCATGTAAACCTTCTAGAAGCTGTGATTTTAAAAAACAGTGGAAGTAAGCTTTACTTATTTCCGGACGCATGCGCAAACTATAGAAAGTCGTTATGACGTAGAATGTACATACTTTGTTGATTCCATTTATGAAATAAAACACAGTTTCTAAAAACTCGTGTTTTTTAAGAAATCATGTCAAGCTTCTAGAAGCTGTGATTTTAAAAAACGGGGGAAGTAAGCTTTTCTTATTTCCGGACGCATGCACAAACTATAGAAAGTCGTTATGACGTAGAATGTGCATACTTTGTTGCTTCCATTTTTGAAATAAGACACAGTTTCTAAAAACTCGTGTTTTTTAAGAAATCATGTAAACCTTCTAAAAGCTGTGATTTTACAAAACGGGGGAAGTAAGCTTTTCTTATTTCCGGACGCATGTGCAAACTATAGAAAGTCGTTATGACGTAGAATGTGCATACTTTGTTGATTCCATTTATGAAATAAAACACAGTTTCTAAAAACTCGTGTTTTTTAACAAATCATGTAAACCTTCTAGAAGTTGTGATTTTAAAAAACGGGGGAAGTAAGCTTTTCTTATTTCCAAACGCATGTGCAAACTATAGAAATTCGTTATGACGTAGAATGTGCATACTTTGTTGATTCCATTGATGAAATAAAACACATTTTCTAAAAACTCGTGTTTTTTAAGAAATCATGTAAACCTTCTAGAAGCAATGATTTTAAAAAACGGGGGAAGTAAGATTTTCTTATTTCCGGGCGCATGCGCAAACTATAGAAAGTCGTTATGACATAGAATGTGCATACTTTATAGATTCCATTTATGAAATAAAACACATTTTCTAAAAACTCATGTTTTTTACGAAATCATGTAACCCTTCTAGAAGCTGTGATTTTAAAAAACAGTGGAAGTAAGCTTTTCTTATTTCCGGACGCATTCGCAAACTATAGAATGTCGTTATGACGTAGAATGTGCATACTTTGTTGATTCCATTTATGAAATAAAACATATTTTCTAAAAATTCGTGTTTTTTAAGAACTCATGTAAACCTTCTAGAAGCTGTGATTTTAAAAAAAGGGGGAAGTAAGCTTTTCTTATTTCCGGACGCATGCGCAAACTATAGAAAGTCGTTATGACATAGAATGTGGATACTTTGTTGATTCCATTTATGAAATAAAACACAGTTTCTAAAAACTCGTGTTTTTTGAGAAATCATTTAAACCTTCTAGAAGCTGTGATTTTAAAAAACGGGGCAAGTAAGCTTTTCTTATTTCCAAACGCATGCGCAAACTATAGAAAGTCGTTATGACATAGAATGTGGATACTTTGTTGATTCCATTTATGAAATAAAACACAGTTTCTAAAAACTCGTGTTTTCTGAGAAATCATGTAAACCTTCTAGAAGCTGTGATTTTAAAAAACGGGGGAAAAAAGCTTTTCTTATTTCCAAACGCATGCGCAAAATATAGAAAGTCGTTATGACATAGAATGTGCATACTTTGTTGATTCCATTTGTGAAATAAAACACATTTTCTAAAAACTCGTGTTTTTTAACAAATCATGTAAACCTTCAAGAAGCTGTGATTTTAAAAAACGCGGGAAGTAAGCTTTTCTTATTTCCAGACGCATGCGCAAACTATAGAAAGTCGTTATGACGTAGAATGTGCATACTTTGTAGATTCCATTTATGAAATAAAACACATTTTCTAAAAACTCGTTTTTTTACGAAATCTTGTAAACCTTCTAAAAGCTGTGATTTTAAAAAACAGTGGAAGTAAGCTTTTCTTATTTCCGGACGCACGCGCAAACTATAGAAAGTCGTTATGATGTAGAATGTGCATACTTTGTAGATTCGATTTATTAAATAAAACACATTTTCTAAAAACTCGTGTTTTTTACGAAATCATGTAAACCTTCTAGAAGCTGTGATTTTAAAAAACGGTCGAAGTAAGCTTTTCTTATTTCCGGACGCATGCGCAAACTATAGAAAGTCGTTATGAAGTAGAATGTGCATACTTTGTAGATTCCATTTATAAAATAAAACACATTTCTAAAAACTCGTGTTTTTTACGAAATCATATAAACCTTCTAGAAGCTTTGATTTTAAAAAACGGTGGCAGTAAGCTCTTCTTATTTTAAGACGAATGCGGAAACTATAGAAAGTCGTTATGAATTAGAATGTGCATACTTTGTTGATTCCATTTATGAAATAAAACACATTTTCTAAAAACTCATGTTTTTTACGAAATCATGTAAACCTTCTAGAAGCTGTGATTTTAAAAAACGGTGGAAGTAAGCTTTTCTTATTTCCAAACGCATGCGCAAACTATAGAAAGTCATTATGACGTAGAATGTGCATACTTTGTTGATTCCATTTATGAAATAAAACACATTATCTAAAAACTTTTGTTTTTTAACAAATCATGTAAACCTTCTAGAAATTGTGATTTTAAAAAACGGGGGAAGTAACCTTTTCTTATTTCCAAACGCATGCGCAAACTATAGAAAGTCGTTATGACGTAGAATGTGCATACTTGTTGATTCCATTTATGAAATAAAACACAGTTTCTAAAAAGTCGTGTTTTTTAAGAAATCATGTAAACCTTCTAGAAGCTGTGATTTTAAAAAACGGTGTAAGTAAGCTTTTCTTGTTTCCGGACGCATGCGCAAACTATAGAAAGTCGTTATGACGTAGAATGTGCATACTTTGTTGATTCCATTTATGAAATAAAACACAGTTTCTAAAAACTCGTGTTTTTTAACAAATCATGTAAACCTTCTAGAAGTTGTGATTTTAAAAAACGGGGGAAGTAAGCTTTTCTTATTTCCAAACGCATGTGCAAACTATAGAAAGTCGTTATGACGTAGAATGTGCATACTTTGTTGATTCCATTTATGAAATAAAACATATTTTCTAAAAACTCGTGTTTTTTAAGAAATCATGTAAACCTTCTAGAAGCAGTGATTTTAAAAAACGGGGGAAGTAAGCTTTTCTCATTTCCGGGCGCATGCGCAAACTATAGAAAGTCGTTATGACATAGAATGTGCATACTTTATAGATTCCATTTATGAAATAAAACACATTTTCTAAAAACTCGTGTTTTTTACGAAATCATGTAAACCTTCTAGAAGCTGTGATTTTAAAAAACGGTGGAAGTAAGCTTTTCTTATTTCCAAACGCATGCGCAAACTATAGAAATTCGTTATGACGTAGAATGTGCATACTTTGTTGATTCCATTTGTGAAATAAAACACAGTTTCTAAAAACTCGTGTTTTTTAACAAATCATGTAAACCTTCTAGAAGCTGTGATTTTAAAAAACGGGGGAAGTAAGCTTTTCTTATTTCCAAAGGCATGCGCAAACTATAGAAAGTCGTTATGATGTAGAATGTGCATACTTTGTACATTCCATTTATGAAATAAAACACATTTTCTAAAAACTCGTGTTTTTTCGAAATCATGTAAACCTTCTAGAAGCTGTGATTTTAAAAAACAGTGGAAGTAAGCTTTTCTTATTTCCAGACGCATGCGCAAACTATAGAAAGTCGTTATGAAGTAGAATGTGCATACATTGTTGATTCCATTTATGAAATAAAACACAGTTTCTAAAAAATTGTGTTTGTTAAGAAATCATGTAAACCTTCTAGAAGCTGTGATTTTAAAAAACGGGAAGTAAGCTTTTCTTATTTCCGGACGCATGCGCAAACTATAGAAAGTCGTTATGACGTATAATGTGCATACTTTGTTGATTCCATTTATGAAATAAAACACAGTTTCTAAAAACTCATGTTCTTTAAGAAATCATGTAAACCTTCTAGAAGCTGTGATTTTAAAAAACGAGGGAAGTAAGCTTTTCTTATTTTCGGGAGAATGCGCAAACCATAGAAAGTCATTATGATGTAGAATGTGCATACTTTGTTGATTCCATTTATGAAATAAAACACATTGTCTAAAAACTCGTGTTTTTTAAGAAATCGTGTAAACCTTCTAGAAGCGGTGATTTTAAAAAACGGTGGAAGTAAGCTTTTCTTATTTCCGGACACATGCGCAAACTATAGAAATTCGTTATGACGTAGAATGTGCATACTTTGTTGATTACATTTATGAAATAAAACACATTTTCTAAAAACTCGTGTTTTTTACGAAATCATGTAAACATTCTAGAAGCTGTGATTTAAAAAAACGGTGGAAGTAAGCTTTTCTTATTTCCGGACGCATGGGCAAACTATAGAAAGTCGTTATGACGTAGAATGTGCATACTTTGTTGATTCCATTTATGAAATAAAACACATTTTCTAAAAACTCGTGTTTTTTACGAAATCATTTAAACCTTCTAGAAGCTGTGATTTTAAAAAATGGGGGAAGTAAGCTTTTCTTATTTCCGGATGCATGTGCAAACTATAGAAAGTCGTTATGACGTAGAATGTGCATACTTTGTTGATTCCATTTATGAAATAAAACACAGTTTCTAAAAACTCATGTTTTTTAAGAAATCATGTAAACCTTCTAGAAGCTATGATTTTAAAAAACGGGGGAAGTAAGCTTTTCTTATTTCCGGACGCATGCGCAAACTATAGAAAGTCGTAATGACATAGAATGTGCATACTTTGTAGATTCCATTTATGAAATAAAACACATTTTCTAAAAACTCGTGTTTTTTACCAAATCATGTAAACCTTCTAGAAGCTGTGATTTTAAAAAACAGTGGAAGTAAGCTTTTCTGATTTCCGGACGCATTCGCAAACTATAGAAAGTCGTTATGACATAGAATGTGCATACTTTGTAGATTCCATTTATGAAATAAAACACATTTTCTAAAAACTCATGTTTTTTACGAAATCATGTAAACCTTCTAGAAGCTGTGATTTTAAAAAACGGGGGAAGTAAGCTTTTCTTATTTCCGGACGCATGCGCAAACTATAGAAATTCGTTATGACGTAGAATGTGCATACTTTGTTGATTCCATTTATGAAATAAAACACATTTTCTAAAAACTCGTGTTTTTTGAGAAATCATGTAAACCTTCTAGAAGCTGTGATTTTAAAAAACGGGGGAAGTAAGCTTTTCTTATTTCCGGAAGAATGCGCAAACTGTAGAAAGTCTTTATGACGTAGAATGTGCATACTTTGTTGATTCCATTTATGAAATAAAACACATTTTCTAAAAACTCGTGTTTTTTAAGAAATCATGTAAACCTTCTAGAAGCTGTGATTTTAAAAAACGGGGGAAGTAAGCTTTTCTTATTTCCGGACGACTGCTCAAACTGTAGAAAGTCGTTATGACGTAGAATGTGCATACTTTGTAGATTCCATTTATGAAATAAAATACATTTTCTAAAAACTCGTGTTTTTTACGAAATCATGTAAACCTTCTAGAAGCTGGGATTCTAAAAAACGGTGGAAGTAAGCTGTTCGTATTTCCGGATGCATGCGCAAACTATAGAAAATCGTTATGACGTAGAATGTGCATACTTTGTTGATTCCATTTATGAAATAAAACACATTTTCTGAAAACTTGTGTTTTTTCAGAAATCATGTTAACCTTCTAGAAGCTGTGATTCTAATAAACGGGGGAAGTAAGCGTTTCTTATTTCCGGACGCATGCGCAAACTATAGAAAGTCGTTGTGACATAGAATGTGCATACTTTGCTGATTCCATTTATGAAATAAAACTGGGGAAGTAAGCTTTTCTTATTTCCAAACGCATGCGCAAACTATATAAAGTCATTATGATGTAGAATGTACATACTTTGTAGATTCCATTTATGAAATAAAACACATTTTCTAAAAACTCGTGTTTTTTACGAAATGATGTAAACCTTCTAGAAGCTGTGATTTTAAAAAACGGTGGAAGTAAGCTTTTCTTATTTCCGGACGAATGCGCAAACTATAGAAAGTTGTTATGACTTAGAATGTGCATACTTTGTTGATTCCATTTATGAAATAAAACACATTTTCTAAAAACTCGTGTTTTTTACGAAATCATGTAAACCTTCTAGAAGCTGTGATTTTAAAAAACGGGGGAAGTAAGCTTTTCTTATTTCCGGACGCATGCGCAAACTATACAAAGCCTTTATGACGTAGAATGTAGATAATTTGTAGATTCCATTTATGAAATAAAACACATTTTTTAAAAACTCGTGTTTTTTACGAAATCATGTAAACCTTCTAGAAGCTGTGATTTTATA
Source organism: Larix kaempferi (assembly GCA_027924585.1). Taxonomy (NCBI): domain Eukaryota; kingdom Viridiplantae; phylum Streptophyta; class Pinopsida; order Pinales; family Pinaceae; genus Larix; species Larix kaempferi. Next base: position 15,671,946 of record BSBM01001252.1, read on the forward strand.
AAACGGTGGAAGTAAGCTTTTCTTATTTCCGGACGAATGCGCAAACTATAGAAATTCGTTATGACGTAGAATGTGCATACTTTTTTGATTCCATTTATGAAATAAAACACATTTTCTAAAAACTCGTGTTTTTTGAGAATTCATGTAAACCTTCTAGAAGCTGTGATTTTAAAAAACGGTTGAAGTAAGCTTTTCTTATTTCCGGACGCATGCGCAAACTATGGAAAGTCGTTATGACGTAGAATGTGCATACTTTGTAGATTCCATTTATGAAATAAAACACATTTTCTAAAAACTCATGTTTTTTACGAAATCATGTAAACCTTCTAGAAGCTGTGATTTTAAAAAACGGGGGAAGTAAGCTTTTCTTATTTCCGGACGCATGCGCAAACTATAGAAAGTCGTTATGACGTAGAATGTGCATACTTTGTTGATTCCATTTATGAAATAAAACACATTTTCTAAAAACTCGTGTTTTTTGAGAAATCATGTAAACCTTCTAGAAGCTGTGATTTTAAAAAACGGGGGAAGTAAGCTTTTCTTATTTCCGGACGCATGCGCAAACTATAGAAAGTCGTTATGACGTAGAATGTGCATACTTTGTAGATTCCATTTATGAAATAAAACACATTTTCTAAAAACTCGTGTTTTTTACGAAATCATGTAAACCTTCTAGAAGCTGTGATTTTAAAAAACAGTGGAAGTAAGCTTTACTTATTTCCAGACGCATGCCCAAACTATAGAAAGTCGTTATGACGTAGAATGTGAATACTTTGTTGATTCCATTTAAGAAATAAAACACAGTTTCTAAACACTCGTGTTTTTTAACAAATCACGTAAACCTTCTAGAAGCTGTGATTTTAAAAAACGGGGGAAGTAAGCTTTTCTTATTTCCGGACGCATGCGCAAACTATAGAAAGTCGTTATGACGTAGAATGTGCATACTTTGTTGATTCCATTTATGAAATAAAACACAGTTTCTAAAAACTCGTGTTTTTTAAGAAATCATGTAAACCTTCTAGAAGCTGTGATTTTAAAAAACGGGGGAAGTAAGCTTTTCTTATTTCCGGACGCATGTGCAAACTATAGAAAGTCGTTATGACGTAGAATGTGCATACTTTGTTGATTCCATTTATGAAATAAAACACAGTTTCTAAAAACTCGTGTTTTTTGAGAAATCATGTAAACCTTCTAGAAGCTGTGATTTTAAAAAACGGGGCAAGTAAGCTTTTCTTATTTCCAAACGCATGCGCAAACTATAGAAAGTCATTATGAAGTAGAATGTGAATACTTTGTAGATTCCATTTATGAAATAAAACACATTTTCTAAAAACTCGTGTTTTTTACGAAATCATGTAAACCTTCTAGAAGCTGTGATTTTAAAAAACGGTGGAAGTAAGCTTTTCTTATTTCCAAACGCATGCGCAAACTATAGAAAGTCGTTATGACATAGAATGTGCATACTTTGTTGATTCCATTTATGAAATAAAACACATTTTCTAAAAACTCGTGTTTTTTAACAAATCATGTAAACCTTCTATAAGCTGTGATTTTAAAAAATGGGGGAAGTAACCTTTTCTTATTTCCAAACGCATGCGCAAACAATTGAAAGTCGTTATGACGTAGAATGTGCATACTTTGTTGATTCCATTGATGAAATAAAACACAGTTTCTAAAAACTCGTGTTTTTTAAGAAATCATGTAAACCTTCTAGAAGCTGTGATTTTAAAAAACGGGGGAAGTAAGATTTTCTTATTTCCAAACGCATGCGCAAACTATAGAAAGTCGTTATGAAGTAGAATGTGCATACTTTGTAGATTCCATTGATGAAATAAAACACATTTTCTAAAAACTCCTGTTTTTTACGAAATCATGTAAACCTTCTAGAAGCTGTGATTTTAAAAAACGGTGGAAGTAAGCTTTTCTTATTTCCAGACGAATGCGCAAACTATAGAAAGTCGTTATGACTTAGAATGTGCATACTTTGTTGATTCCATTTATGAAATAAAACACATTTTCTAAAAAATTGTGTTTTTTACGAAATCATGTAAACCTTCTAGAAGCTGTGATTTTAAAAAACGGTGGAAGTAAGCTTTAATTATTTCCAAACACATGCGCAAACTATAGAAAGTCGTTATGACGTAGAATGTGCATACTTTGTTGATTCCATTTATGAAATAAAACACATTTTCTAAAAACTCGTGTTTTTTAACAAATCATGTAAACCTTCTAGAAGCTGTGATTTTAAAAAACGGGGGAAATAAGCTTTTCTTATTTCCGGACGCGTGCACAAACTAGATAATGTCGTTATCACGTAGAATGTGCATACTTTGTAGATTCCATTTATGAAATAAAACACAGTTTCTAAAAACTCGTGTTTTTTAACAAATCATGTAAACCTTCTAGAAGTTGTGATTTTAAAAAACTGGGGAAGTAAGCTTTTCTTATTTCCAAACGCATGCGCAAACTATAGAAAGTCGTTATGACGTAGAATGTGCATACTTTGTTGATTCCATTTATGTAATAAAACACAGATTCTAAAAACTCATGTTTTTTAAGAAATCATGTAAACCATCTAGAAGCTGTGATTTTAAAAAACGGGGGAAGTAAGCTTTTCTTTTTTCCAAACGCATGCGCAAACTATAGAAATTCGTTATGACGTAGAATGTGCATACTTTGTTTATTCCATTTATGAAATAAAACACATTTTCTAAAAACTCGTGTTTTTTAAGAAATCATGTAAACCTTCTAGAAGCTGTGATTTTAAAAAACGGGGGAAGTAAGCTTTTCTTATATCCAAACGCATGCGCAAACTATAGAAAGTCGTTATGACGTAGAATCTGCATACTTTGTTGATTCCATTTATGAAATAAAACACATTTTGTAAAAACTCGTTTTTTTTAAGAAATCCTGTAAACCTTCTAGAAGCTGTGATTTTAAAAAACGGGGGAAGTAAGCTTTTCTTATTTCCAAACGCATGCGCAAACTATAGAAAGTCGTTATGACGTAGAATGTGCATACTTTGTTTATTCCATTTATTAAATAAAACACATTTTCTAAAAACTCGTGTTTTTTAACAAATCATGTAAACCTTCTAGAAGCTGTGATTTTAAAAAACGGGGGAAGTAAGCTTTTCTTATTTCCGGACGAATGCGCAAACTGTAGAAAGTCGTTATGACGTAGAATGTGCATACTTTGTTGATTCCATTTATGGAATAAAACACAGTTTCTAAAAACTCGTGCTTTTTAAGAAATCATGTAAACCTTCTAGAAGCTGTGATTTAAAAAAACGGTGGAAGCAAGCTTTTCTTATTTCCGGACGCATGCGCAAACTATAGAAAGTCCTTATGACGTAAAATGTGCATACTTTGTTGATTCCATTTATGAAATAAAACATATTTTCTAAAAACTCGTGTTTTTTAAGAAATCATGTAAACCTTCTAGAAGCTGTGATTTTAAAAAACGGGGGAAGTAAGCTTTTCTTATTTCCGGAAGAATGCGCAAACTGTAGAAAGTCGTTATGACGTAGAATGTGCATACTTTGTTGATTCCATTTATGAAATAAAACACATTTTCTAAAAACTCGTGTTTTTTAAGAAATCATGTAAACCTTCTAGAAGCTGTGATTTTAAAAAACAGGGGAAGTAAGCTTTTCTTATTTCCGGACGACTGCTCAAACTGTAGAAAGTCGTTATGACGTAGAATGTGCATACTTTGTAGATTCCATTTATGAAATAAAATACATTTTCTAAAAACTCGTGTTTTTTACGAAATCATGTAAAGCTTCTAGAAGCTGGGATTCTAAAAAACGGTGGAAGTAAGCTGTTCATATTTCCGGATGCATGCGCAAACTATAGAAAATCGTTATGACGTAGAATGTGCATACTTTGTTGATTCCATTTATGAAATAAAACACATTTTCTGAAAACTTGTGTTTTTTCAGAAATCATGTTAACCTTCTAGAAGCTGTGATTCTAATAAACGGGGGAAGTAAGCGTTTCTTATTTCCGGACGCATGCGCAAACTATAGAAAGTCGTTGTGACATAGAATGTGCATACTTTGCTGATTCCATTTATGAAATAAAACACATTTTCTAAAAACTCGTGTTTTTTAAAAAATCGTGTAAACCTTCTAGAAGCTGTGATTTTAAAAAACGGGGGAAGTAAGCCTTTCTTATTTCCAAACGCATGCGCAAACTATAGAAAGTCGTTATGACGTAGAATGTGCATACTTTGGTGATTCCATTTATTTAATAAAACACATTTTCTAAAAACTCGTGTTTTTTACGAAATCATGTAAACCTTCTAGAAGCTGTGATTTTAAAAAACGGTGGAAGTAAGCTTATCTTATTTCTAGACGAATGCGTAAACTGTAGAAATTCGTTATGACGTAGAATGTGCTATGTTGATTCCATTTATGAAATAAAACACATTTTCGAAAAACTCGTGTTTTTTAAGAAGTCATGTAAACCTTCTAGAAGTTGTGATTTTAAAAAACGGTGGAAGTAAGCTTTTCTTTTTCCGGACGCATGCGCAAACTATAGAAAGTCGTTATGACGTAAAATGTGCATACTTTGTTGATTCCATTTATGAAATAAAACACATTTTCTAAAAACTCGTGTTTTTTAAGAAATCTTGTAAACCTTCTAGAAGCTGTGATTTTAAAAAACGGTGGAAGTAAGCTTTTCTTATTTCCGGACGCATGCGCAAACTATAGAAAGTCGTTATGACGTAGAATGTGCATACTTTCTTGATTCCATTTATGAAATAAAACACATTTTCTAAAAACTCGTGTTTTTTAAGAAATCATGTAAACCTTCTAGAAGCTGTGATTTTAAAAAATGGGGGAAGTAAGCTTTTCTTATTTCCAAACGCATGTGCAAACTATAGAAAGTCGTTATGACGTAGAATGTGCATACTTTGTTGATTCCATTTATGAAATAAAACACATTTTCTAAAAACTCGTGTTTTTGAAGAAATCATGTAAACCTTCTAGAAGCTGTGATTTTAAAAAACGAGGGAATTAAGCTTTTCTTATTTCCAAATGCATGCGCAAACTATAGAAAGTCGTTATGACGTAGAATGTGTATACTTTTTTGATTCCATTTATGAAATAAAACTCATTTTCTAAAAACTCGTGTTTTTTAAGAAGTCATGTAAACCTTCTAGAAGCTGTGATTTTAAAAAACGGGGGAAGTAAGCTTTTCTTATTTCCAAATGCATGCGCAAACTATACAAAGTCGTTTTGACATAGAATGTGCATACTTTGTTGATTCCATTTATGAAATAAAACACATTTTCTAAAAACTCGTGTTTTTTAAGAAATCATGTAAACCTTCTAGAAGCTGTGATTTTAAAAAACGGGGGAAGTAAGCTTTTCTTATTTCCAAACGCATGCGACAACTATAGAAAGTCGTTATGACGTAGAATGTGCATACTTTGTTAATTCCATTTATGAAATAAAACACATTTTCTAAAAACTCGTGTTTTTTAAGAAATCATGTAAACCTTCTAGAAGCTGTGATTTTAAAAAACGGGGGAAGTAAGCTTTTGTTATTTCCGGACGAATGCGCAAACTGTAGAAAGTCGTTATGACGTAGAATGTGCATACTTTGTTGATTCCATTTATGAAATAAAACACATTTTCTAAAAACTCGTGTTTTTTAAGAAATCATGTAAACCTTCTAGAAGCTGTGATTTTAAAAAACGGGGGAAGTAAGCTTTTCTTATTTCCGGACGAATGCGGAAACTGTAGAATGTCGTTATGACGTAGAATGTGCATACATTGTTGATTCCATTTATGAAATAAAACTCATTTTCTAAAAACTCGTGTTTTTTAAGAAGTCATGTAAACCTTCTAGAAGCTGTGATTTTAAAAAACGGAGGAAGTAAGCTTTTCTTATTTCCGGACGCATGCGCAAACTATAGAAAGTCGTTATGACGTAGAATGTGCATACTTCGTTGATTCCATTTATGAAATAAAACACATTTTCTAAAAACTCAAGGTTTTTACGAAATCATGTAAACCTTCTAGAAGTTGTGATTTTAAAAAACGGTGGAAGTAAGCTTTTCTTATTTCTGGACGAATGCGCAAACTATAGAAAGTCGTTACGACGTAGAATGTGCATACTTCGTTGATTCCATTTATGAAATAAAACACATTTTCTAAAAACTCGTGTTTTTTAAGAAATCATGTAAACCTTCTAGAAGCTGTGATTTTAAAAAACGAAGGAAGTAAGCTTTTCTTATTTCCGGACGCATGCGCAAACTATAGAAAGTCGTTACGACGTAGAATGTGCATACTTCGTTGATTCCATCTATGAGATAAAACACATTTTCTAAAAACTCGTGTTTTTTAAGAAATCATGTAAACCTTATAGAATCCGTGATTTTAAAAAATGGTGGAAGTAAGCTTTTCTTATTTCCGGACGCATGCGCAAACTATAGAAAGTCTTTATGACGTAGAATGTGCATACTTTGTTGATTCCATTAATGAAATAAAACACATTTTCAAAAAACTTGTGTTTTTTTAGAAATCATGTTAACCTTCTACAAGCTGTGATTCTAATAAACGGGGGAAGTAAGCGTTTCTTATTTCCGGACGCATGCGCAAACAATAGAAAGTCGTTATGACATAGAATGTGCATACTTTGTTGATTCCATTTATGAAATAAAACACATTTTCTAAAAACTCGTGTTTTTTAAGAAATCGTGTAAACCTTCTAGAAGCTATGATTTTAAAAAACGGGGGAAGTAAGCCTTTCTTATTTCCAAACGCATGCGCAAACTATAGAAAGTCGTTATGACGTAGAATGTGCATACTTTGGTGATTCCATTTATTTAATAAAACACATTTTCTAAAAACTCGTGTTTTTTACGAAATCATGTAAACCTTCTAGAAGCTGTGATTTTAAAAAATGGTGGAAGTAAGCTTATCTTATTTCTAGACGAATGCACAAACTGTAGAAAGTCGTTATGACGTAGAATGTGCTATGTTGATTCCATTTATGAAATAAAACACATTTTCGAAAAACTCGTGTTTTTTAAGAAGTCATGTAAACCTTCTAGAAGCTGTGATTTTAAAAAACGGTGGAAGTAAGCTTTTCTTTTTCCGGACGCATGCGCAAACTATAGAAAGTCGTTATGACGTAAAATGTGCATACTTTGTTGATTCCATTTACGAAATAAAACACATTTTCTAAAAACTCGTGTTTTTTAAGAAATCATGTAAACCTTCTAGAAGCTGTGATTTTAAAAAACGGGGGAAGTAAGCTTTTCTTATTTCCAAACGCATGTGCAGACTATAGAAAGTCGTTATGACGTAGAATGTGCATACTTTGTTGATTCCATTTATGAAATAAAACACATTTTCTAAAAACTCGTGTTTTTTAAGAAATCATGTAAACCTTCTAGAAGCTGTGATTTTAAAAAGGGGGGGAAGTAAGCTTTTCTTATTTCCAAATGCATGCGCAAACTATAGAAAGTCGTTATGACGTAGAATGTGCATACTTTGTTGATTCCATTTATGAAATAAAACACATTTTTTAAAAACTCGTGTTTTTTAAGAAATCATGTAAACCTTCTAGAAGCTGTGATTTTAAAAACGCATGCGCAAACTATAGAAAGTCGTTATGACGTAGAATGTGCATACTTTGTTGATTCCATTTATGAAATAAAACACATTTTCTAAAAACTCGTGTTTTTTAAGAAATCATGTAAACCTTCTAGAAGCTGTGATTTTAAAAAACGGGGGAAGTAAGTTTTTCTTATTTCCGGACGCATGCGCAAACTATTGAAAGGCGTTATGACGTAGAATCTGCATAATTTGTAGATTCCATTTATGAAATAAAACACATTTTCTAAAAACTCGTGTTTTTTAAGAAATCATGTAAACCTTCTTGAAGCTGTGATTTTAAAAAACGGGGGAAGTAAGCTTTTCTTATTTCCGGACGCATGCGCAAACTATATAAAGTCGTTATGACGTAGAATGTGCATACTTTGTAGATTCCATTTATGAAATAAAACACATTTTCTAAAAACTCGTGTTTTTTAAGAAATCATGTAAACCTTCTAGAAGCTGTGATTTTAAAAAACGGAGGAAGTAAGCTTTTCTTATTTCCGGACACATGCGCAAACTATATAAAGTCGTTATGATGTAGAATGTGCATACTTTGTTGATTCCATTTATGAAATAAAACACATTTTCTAAAAACTCGTGTTTTTTAAGAAATCATGTAAACCTTCTAGAAGCTGTGATATTAAAAAACGGGGGAAGTAAGCTTTTCTTATTTCCAAACGCATGCGCAAACTATAGAAAGTCGTTATAACGTAGAATGTGCATACTTTGTTGATTCCATTTAATAAATAAAACACATTTTCTAAAAAGTCGTGTTTTTTAAGAAGTCATGAAAACCTTCTAGAAGCTGTGATTTTAAAAAATGGGGGAAGTAACCTTTTCTTATTTCCAAACGCATGCGCAAACTATAGAAAGTCGTTATGACGTAGAATGTGCATAGTTTGTTGATTCCATTTATGAAATAAAACACATTTTCTAAAAACTCGTGTTTTTTAAGAAATTATGTAAACCTTCTAGAAGCTGTGATTTTAAAAAACGGGGGAAGTAAGCTTTTCTTATTTCTGGACGCATGCGCTAACTATAGAAAGGCGTTATTACGTAGAATGTGCATACTTTGTAGATTCCATTTATGAAATAAAACACATTTTCTAAAAACTCCTGTTTTTTACGAAATCATGTAAACCTTCTAGAAGCTGTGATTTTAAAAAACAGTGGAAGTAAGCTTTTCTTATTTCCAAAAGCATGTGCAAACTATAGAAAGTCGTTATGACGTAGAATGTGCATACTTTGTTGATTCCATTTATGAAATAAAACACATTTTCTAAAAACTCATGTTTTTTAAGAAATCATGTAAACCTTCTAGAATCCGTGATTTTAGAAAATGGTGGAAGTAAGCTTTTCTTCTTTCCAGACGCATGCGCAAACTATAGAAAGTTGTTATGACGTAGAATGTCCATACTTTGTTGATTCTATTTATGAAATAGAACACATTTTCTAAAAACTCATTTTTTTAAGAAATCATGTAAACCTTCTAGAAGCTCTGATTTTAAAAAATGGGGGAAGTAAGCTTTTCTTATTTCCAAACGCATGCGCAATTTATAGAAAGTCGTTATGACGTAGAATGTGCATACTTTGTTCATTCTATTTATGTAATAAAACACATTTTCTAAAAACTCGTGTTTTTTAAGAAATCATGTAAACCTTCTAGAAGCTGTGATTTTAAAAAACGGGGGAAGTAAGCTTTTCTTATTTCCGGACGCATGCGCAAACTATTGAAAGGCGTTATGACGTAGAATCTGCATAATTTGTAGATTCCATTTATGAAATAAAACACATTTTCTAAAAACTCGTGTTTTTTAAGAAATCATGTAAACCTTCTTGAAGCTGTGATTTTAAAAAACGGGGGAAGTAAGCTTTTCTTATTTCCGGACGCATGCGCAAACTATATAAAGTCGTTATGACGTAGAATGTGCATACTTTGTAGATTCCATTTATGAAATAAAACACATTTTCTAAAAACTCGTGTTTTTTAAGAAATCATGTAAACCTTCTAGAAGCTATGATTTTAAAAAATGGGGGAAGTAAGCTTTTCTTATTTCCAAACGCATGCGCAAACTATAGAAAGTCGTTATGACGTAGAATGTGCATACTTTGTTGATTCCATTTATGAAATAAAACACATTTTCTAAAAACTCGTGTTTTTTACGAAATCATGTAAACCTTCTAGAAGCTTTGATTTTAAAAAACGGTGGAAGCAAGCTTTTCTTATTTCCGGACGAATGCGCAGACTATAGAAAGTTGTTATGACTTAGAATGTGCATACTTTGTTGATTCCATTTATGAAATAAAACACATTTTCTAAAAACTCGTGTTTTTTAAGAAATCATGTAAACCTTCTAGAAGCTGTGATTTTAAAAAACGGTGGAAGTAAGTTTTTCTTATTTCCGAACGCATGTTCAAACTATAGAAAGTCGTTATGACATAGAATGTGCATACTTTTTTTATTCCATTTATGAAATAAAACACATTTTCTAAAAACTCGTGTTTTTTAAGAAATCATGTAAACCTTCTAGAAGCTGTGATTTTAAAAAACGGTGGAAGTAAGCTTTTCTTATTTCCGGACGCATGCGCAAACTATAGAAAGTCATTATGACGTAGAATGTGCATACTTTGTTGATTACATTTATGAAATAAAACACATTTTCTAAAAACTCGTGTTTTTTAAGAAATCATGTAAACCTTCTAGAAGCTATGATTTTAAAAAACGGGGGAAGTAAGCTTTTCTTATTTCCAAACGCATGCGCAAAATATAGAAAGTCGTTATGACGTAGAATGTGCATACTTTGTTGATTCCATTTATGAAATAAAACATATTTTCTAAAAACTCGTGTTTTTTAAGAAATCATGTAAACCTTCTGGAATCCGTGATTTTAAAAAATGGTGGAAGTAAGCTTTTCTTATTTCCGGACGCATGCGCAAACTATAGAAAGTCGTTATGACGTAGAATGTGCATACTTTGTAGATTCCATTTATGAAATAAAACACATTTTCTAAAAACTCGTGTTTTTTAAGAAATCATGTAAACCTTCTAGAAGTTGTGATTTTAAAAACGGTGGAAGTAAGCTTTTCTTATTTCCGAACGCATGTTCAAACTATAGAAAGTCGTTATGACATAGAATGTGCATACTTTTTTTATTCCATTTATGAAATAAAACACATTTTCTAAAAACTCGTGTTTTTTAAGAAATCATGTAAACCTTCTAGAAGCTGTGATTTTAAAAAACGGTGGAAGTAAGCTTTTCTTATTTCCGGACGCATGCGCAAACTATAGAAAGTCATTATGACGTAGAATGTGCATACTTTGTTGATTACATTTATGAAATAAAACACATTTTCTAAAAACTCGTGTTTTTTAAAAAATCATGTAAACCTTCTAGAAGCTATGATTTTAAAAAACGGGGGAAGTAAGCTTTTCTTATTTCCAAACGCATGCGCAAACTATAGAAAGTCGTTATGACGTAGAATGTGCATACTTTGTTGATTCCATTTATGAAATAAAACATATTTTCTAAAAACTCGTGTTTTTTAAGAAATCATGTAAACCTTCTGGAATCCGTGATTTTAAAAAATGATGGAAGTAAGCTTTTCTTATTTCCGGACGCATGCGCAAACTATAGAAAGTCGTTATGACGTAGAATGTGCATACTTTGTAGATTCCATTTATGAAATAAAACACATTTTCTAAAAACTCGTGTTTTTTAAGAAATCATGTAAACCTTTTAGAAGTTGTGATTTTAAAAATGGTGGAAGTAAGATTTTCTTATTTCCGGATGCATGCGCAAACTATAGAAAGTCGTTATGACCTAGAATGTGCATACTTTGTAGATTCCATTTATGAAATAAAACACATTTTCTAAAAACTCATGTTTTTTACGAAATCATGTAAACCTTCTAGAAGCTGTGATTTTAAAAATCGATGGAAGTAAGCTTTTCTCTTTTCCGGATGCATGCGCAAACTATTGAAAGTCGTTATGACGTAGAATGTGCATAGTTTGTTGATTCCATTTATGAAATAAAACACATTTTCTAAAAACTCGTGTTTTTTACGAAATCATGTAAACCTTCTAGAAGCTGTGATTTTAAAAAACGGTGGAAGTAAGCTTTTCTTATTTCCAAACACATGCGCAAACTATAGAAAGTCGTTATGATGTAGAATGCGCATACTTTGTTGAAACACATTTTCTTAAAACTCGTGTTTTTTACGAAATCATGTAAACCTTCTAGAAGCTGTGATTTTAAAAAACGGTGGAAGTAAGCTTTTCTTATTTCCGGACGCATGCGCAAACTATAGAAAGTCGTTATGACGTAGAATGTGCATACTTTGTTGATTCCATTTATGAAATAAAACACATTTTCTAAAAACTCGTGTTTTTTACGAAATCATGTAAACCTTCTAGAAGTTGTGATTTTAAAAAACGGTGGAAGTAAGCTTTTCTTATTTCCAAACGCATGCGCAAACTATAGAAAGTCGTTATGAGGTAGAATGTGCATACTTTGTTGATTCCATTTATGAAATAAAACACTTCTTCTAAAAACTCGTGTTTTTTAGGAAATCGTGTAAACCTTTTAGAAGCTGTGATTTTAAAAAACGGTGGAAGTAAGCTTTTCTTATCTCCGGACGCATGCGCAAACTATAGAAAGTCGTTATGACGTAGAATGTGTATACTTTGTTGATTCCATTTATGAAATAAAACACAGTTTCTAAAAACTCGTGTTTTTTAAGAAATCATGTAAACCTTCTAGAAGCTGTGATTTTAAAAAAAGGGGGAAGTAACCTTTTCTTATTTCCAAACGCATGTGCAAACTATAGAAAGTCCTTATGACGTAGAATGTGCATACTTTGTTGATTCCATTTATGAAATAAAACACATTTTCTAAAAACTCATGTTTTTTAAGAAATCATGTAAACCTTCTAGAAGCTGTGATTTTAAAAAACGGGGAAAGTAAGCTTTTCTTATTTCCTGATGCATGCGCAAACTATAGAAAGTCGTTATGACGTAGAATGTGCATACTTTGTAGATTCCATTTATGAAATAAAGCACATTTTCTAAAAACTCATGTTTTTTACGAAATCATGTAAACCTTCTAGAAGTTGTGATTTTAAAAAACGGTGGAAGTAAGCTTTTCTTATTTCCGGACGAATGCGCAAACTATAGAAAGTCGTTATGATGTAGAATGTGCATACTTTGTTGATTCAATTTATGAAATAAAACACATTTTCTAAAAACTCGTGTTTTTTAAGAAATCATGTAAACCTTCTAGAAGATGTGATTTTAAAAAACGGTGGAAGTAAGCTTTTCTTATTTCCGGACGAATGCACAAACTATAGAAAGACGTTATGATGTAGAATGTGCATACTTTGTTGATTCCATTAGTTGAATAAAACACATTTTCTAAAAACTCGTGTTTTTTAAGAAATCATGTAAACCCTCTAGAAGCTGTGATTTTAAAAAATGGTGGAAGTAAGCTTTTCTTCTTTGCGGACGCATGCACAAACTATAGAAAGTCGTTATGACGAAGAATGTGCATACTCTGTTGATTCCATTTATGAAATAAAGCACTTTTTCTAAAAACTCGTGTTTTTTAAGAAATCTTGTAAACCTTCTAGAAGCTGTGATTTTAAAAAACGGGGGAAGTAAGCTTTTCTTATTTCCGGATGCATGCGCAAACTATAGAAAGTCATTATGACGTAGAAAGTGCATACTTTGTAGATTCCATTTATGAAATAAAACACATTTTCTAAAAACTCGTGTTTTTTTCCGAAATCATGTAAACCTTCTAGAAGCTGTGATTTTAAAAAACGGTGGAAGTAAGCTTTTCTTATTTCCGGATGCATGCGCAAACTATAGAAAGTCGTTATGACGTAGAATGTGCATACCTTGTTGATTGCATATATGAAATAAAACACATTTTCAAAAAACTCGTGTTTTTTAAGAAATCATGTAAACCTTCTAGAAGCTATGATTTTAAAAAACGAGGGAAGTAAGCTTTTCTTATTTCCAAACGCATGCGCAAACTATAGAAAGTCGTTATGTCGTAGAATGTGCATACTTTGTTGATTCCATTTATGAAATAAAACACATTTTCCAAAAACTCGTGTTTTTTAAGAAATCATGTAAACCTTCTAGAATCCGTGATTTTAAAAAATGGTGGAAGTAAGCTTTTCTTATTTCGGGACGCATGCGCAAACTATAGAAATTCGTTATGGCGTAGAATGTGCATACTTTGTAGATTCCATTTATGAAATAAAACACATTTTCTAAAAACTCGTGTTTTTTAAGATATCATGTAAACCTTCTAGAAGCTGTGATTTTAAAAAATGGTGGAAGTAAGCTTTTCTTATTTCCGGACGCATGCGCAAACTATAGAAAGTCGTTATCACTTAGAATGTGCATACTTTGTAGATTCCTTTTCTGAAATAAAACACATTTTTTAAAAACTCGTGTTTTTTACGAAATCATGTAAACCTTCTAGAAGCTGTGATTTTAAAAAATGGTGGAAGTAAGCTTTTCTTATTTCCGGACGCATGCGCAAACTATAGAAAGTCGTTATGACGTAGAATGTGCATACTTTGTTGATTCCATTTATGAAATAAAACACATTTTCTAAAAAATCGTGTTTTTTACGAAATCATGTAGACCTTCTAGAAGCCGTGATTTTAAAAAACGATGGAAGTAAGCTTTTCTTATTTCCAAATGCATGCGCAAACTATAGCAAGTCGTTATGATGTAGAATGTCCATACTTTGTTGATTCCATTTATGAAATAAAACACATTTTCTAAAAACTCGTGTTTTTTGAGAAATCATGTAAACCTTCTAGAAGCTGTGATTTTAAAAAACGGGGGAAGTAAGCTTTTCTTATTTCCGGACGCATGCGCCAACTATATAAAGTCGTTATGACGTAGAATGTGCATACTTTGTAGATTCCATTTATGAAATAAAACACATTTTCTAAAAACTTGTGTTTTTTACGAAATCATGTAAACCTTCTAGAAGCTGTGATTTTAAAAAATGGTGGAAGTAACCTTTTCTTATTTTCGGACGAATGCGCAAACTATAGAAAGTCGTTATGACGTAGAATGTGCATACTTTGTTGATTCCATTTATGAAATAAAACACATTTTCTAAAAACTCGTGTTTTTTAAGAAATCATGTAAACCTTCTAGAAGCTGTGATTTTAAAAAACGGTGAAAGTAAGCTTTTCTTATATCCGGACGTATGCGCAAACTATAGAAAGTCGTTATGACGTAGAATGTGCTTACTTTGTTGATTCCATTTATGAAATAAAACACAGTTTCTAAAAACTCGTGTTTTTTAACAAATCATGTAAACCTTCTAGAAGCTGTGATTTTAAAAAACGGTGGAGGTAAGCTTTTCTTATTTTCGGATGCATGCGCAAACTATAGAAAGTCGTTATGACTTAGAATGTGCATACTTTGTAGATTCCATTTATGAAATAAAACACATTTTCTAAAAACTCGTGTTTTTTCCGAAATCCTGTAAACCTTCTAGAAGCTGTGATTTTAAAAAACGGTGGAAGTAAGCTTTTCTTATTTCCGGACGCATGCGCAAACTATAGAAAGTCCTTATGACGTAGAATGTGCATAGTTTGTTGTTTCGATTTATGAAATAAAACACATTTTCTAAAAACCCGTGTTTTTTACGAAATCATGTAAACCTTCTAGAAGCTGTGATTTTAAAAAACGGTGGAAGTAAGCTTTTCTTATTTCCAAACGCATGCGCAAACTATAGAAAGTCGTTATGATGTAGAATGTGCATACTTTGTTGATTCCATTTATCAAATAAAACACTTCTTCTAAAAACTCGTGTGTTTTAGGAAATCGTGTAAACCTTCTAGAAGCTGTGATTTTAAAAATCGGTGGAAGTAAGCTTTTCTTATCTCCGGACGCATGCGCAAACTATAGAAAGTCGTTATCACGTAGAATGTGCATACTTTGTAGATTCCATTTATGAAATAAAACACATTTTCTAAAAACTCGTGCTTTTTAAGAAATCATGTAAACCTTCTAGAAGCTGTGATTTTAAAAAATGGGGGAAGTAAGCTTTTCTTATTTCCGGACGCATGCGCAAACTATAGAAAGTCGTTATGACGTAGAATGTGCATACTTTGTTGATTGCATTTATGAAATAAAACACATTTTCTAAAAACTCGTGTTTTTTAAGAAATCATGTAAACCTTCTAGAAGCTATGATTTTAAAAAACGAGGGAAGTAAGCTTTTCTTATTTCCAAACGCATGCGCAAACTATAGAAAGTCGTTATGTCGTAGAATGTGCATACTTTGTTGATTCCATTTATGAAATAAAACACATTTTCTAAACACTCGTGTTTTTTAAGAAATCATGTAAACCTTCTAGAAGCTTTGATTTTAAAAAACGGTGGAAGCAAGCTTTTCTTATTTCCGAACGCATGCGCAAACTATAGGAAGTCGTTATGATGTAGAATGTGCATACTTTGTTGAAACACATTTTCTAAAAACTCGTGTTTTTTAATAAATCATGTAAACCTTCTAGAAGCTGTGATTTTAAAAAACGGTGGAAGTAAGCTTTTCTTATCTCCGGACGCATGCGCAAACTATAGAAAGTCGTTATCACGTAGAATGTGCATACTTTGTAGATTCCATTTATGAAATAAAACACATTTTCTAAAAATTCGTGTTTTTTAAGAAATCATGTAAACCTTCTAGAAGCTGTGATTTTAAAAAATGGTGGAAGTAAACTTTTCTTATTTCCGGATGCATGCGCAAACTATAGAAAGTCGTTATGACTTAGAATGTGCATACTTTGTAGATTCCATTTATGAAATAAAACACATTTTCTAAAAACTCGTGTTTTTTACGAAATCATGAAACCTTCTAGAAGCTGTGATTTTAAAAAACAGTGGAAGTAAGCTTTTCTTATTTCCGGACGCATGCACAAACTATAGAAAGTCGTTATGACCTAGAATGTGCATACTTTGTTGCTTCCATTTATGAAATAAAACACAGTTTATAAAACTCGTGCTTTTTAAGAAATCATGTTAACCTTCTAGAAGCTGTGATTTTAAAAAACGGTGGAAGTAAGCTTTTTTTTTTTCCGAACGCATGTGCAAACTATAGAAAGTCGTTATGACGTAGAATGTGCATACTTTGTTGATTCCATTTATGAAATAAAACACATTTTCTAAAAACTCGTGTTTTTTACGAAATCATGTAAACCTTCTAGAAGCTGTGATTTTAAAAAACGGTGGAAGTAAGCTTTTCTTATTTCCAAACGCATGCGCAAACTATAGAAAGTCGTTATGATGTAGAATGTGCATACTTTGTTGATTCCATTTATGAAATAAAACACTTCTTCTAAAAACTCGTGTTTTTTAGGAAATCGTGTAAACCTTCTAGAAGCTGTGATTTTAAAAAACGGTGGAAGTAAGCTTTTCTTATTTCCAAACGCATGCGCAAACTATAGAAAGTCGTTATGACGTAGAATCTGCATACTTTGTTGATTCCATTTATGAGATAAAACACATTTTCTAAAAACTCGTGTTTTTTTCACGTAAACCTTATAGAAGCTGTGATTTTAAAAAACGGGGAAAGTAAGCTTTTCTTATTTCCGGACGCATGCGCAAAGTATATAAAGTCGTTATGACGTAGAATGTGCATACTTTGTAGATTCCATTTATGAAATAAAACACATTTTCTAAAAACTCATGTTTTTTAAGAAATCATGTAAACCTTCTAGAAGCTATGATTTTAAAAAATGGGGGAAGTAAGCTTTTCTTATTTCCAAACGTATGCGCAAACTATAGAAAGTCGTTATGACGTAGAATGTGCATACTTTGTTGATTCCATTTATGAAATAAAACACATTTTCTAAAAACTCGTGTTTTTTACGAAATCATGTAAACCTTCTAGAAGCTTTGATTTTAAAAAACGGTGGAAGCAAGCTTTTCTTATTTCCGAACGCATGCGCAAACTATAGGAAGTCGTTATGATGTAGAATGTGCATACTTTGTTGAAACACATTTTCTAAAAACTCGTGTTTTTTAATAAATCATGTAAACCTTCTAGAAGCTGTGATTTTAAAAAACGGTGGAAGTAAGCTTTTCTTATTTCCGGACACATGCGCAAACTATAGAAAATCGATATGACGTAGAATGTGCATACTTTGTTGATTCCATTTATGAAATAAAACACATTTTCTAAAAACTCGTGTTTTTTACGAAATCATGTAAACCTTCTAGAAGCTGTGATGTTAAAAAACGGTGGAAGTAAGCTTTTCTTATTTCCAAACGCATGCGCAAACTATAGAAAGTCGTTATGAGGTAGAATGTGCATACTTTGTTGATTCCATTTATGAAATAAAACACATTTTCTAAAAACTCGTGTTTTTTACGAAATCATGTAAACCTTCTAGAAGCTGTGATTTTAAAAAACGGGGGAAGTAAGCTTTTCTTATTTCCGGATGCATGCGCAAACTATAAAAATTCGTTATGACGTAGAATGTGCATACCTTGCAGATTCCATTTATGAAATAAAACACATTTTCTAAAAACTCGTGTTTTTTACGAATTCATGTAAACCTTCTAGAAGCTGTGATTTTAAAAAACGGTGGAAGTAAGCTTTTCTTATTTCCGGACGAATGCGCAAACTATAGAAAGTCGTTATGATGTAGAATGTGCATACTTTGTTGATTCCATTTATGAAATAAAACACATTTTCTAGAAACTCGTGTTTTTTAAGAAATCGTGTAAACCTTCTAGAAGCTGTGATTTTAAAAAACGGTGGAAGAAAGCTTTTCTTATTTCCGGACGCATGCACAAACTATATAAAGTCGTTATGACATAGAATCTGCATACTTTGTTGATTCCATTTATGAAATAAAACACAGTTTCTAAAACTCGTGTTTTTTAAGAAATCATGTAAACCTTCTAGAAGCTGTGATTTTAAAAAACGGGGGAAGTAAGCTTTTCTTATTTCCGGACGCATGCACAAACTATAGAAAGTCGTTATGAGGTAGAATGTGCATACTTTGATGATTCCATTTATGAAATAAAACAAATTTTCTAAAAACTCATGTTTTTTAAGAAATGATGTAAACCCCTCTAGAAGCTGTGATTTTAAATAACGGGGGAAGTAAGCTTTTCTTATTTCCAAATGCATGCGCAAACTATAGAAAGTCGTTATGATGTAGAATGTGCATAATTTGTTGATTCCATTTATGAAATAAAACACATTTTCTAAAAACTCGTGTTTTTTAAGTAATCATGTAAACCCTCTAGAAGCTGTGATTTTAAAAAACGGGGGAAGTAAGCTTTTCTTATTTCCAAACGCAAGCGCAAACTATAGAAAGTCGTTATGACGTAGAATGTGCATACTTTGTTGATTCCATTTATGAAATAAAGCACATTTTCTAAAAACTCATATTTTTTACGAAACCATGTAAACCTTCTAGAAGCTGTGATTTTAAAAAACGGTGGAAGTGAGCTTTTCTTATTTCCGGACGAATGCGCAAACTATAGAAAGTCGTTATGACGTAGAATGTGCATACTTTTGTTGATTCCATTTATGAAATAAAACACATTTTCTAAAAACTCGTGTTTTTTAAGAAATCATGTAAACCTTCTAGAAGCTGTGATT
Source organism: Larix kaempferi (assembly GCA_027924585.1). Lineage (NCBI taxonomy): Eukaryota > Viridiplantae > Streptophyta > Pinopsida > Pinales > Pinaceae > Larix > Larix kaempferi. Next base: position 15,691,216 of record BSBM01001252.1, read on the forward strand.
TTAAAAAACTGTGGAAGTAAGCTTTTCTTATTTCGGGACGCATGCGCAAACTATAGAAAGTCCTTATGACGTAGAATGTGGAGATTTTGTTGATTCCATTTATGAAATAAAACACATTTTCTAAAAACTCGTGTTTTTTAAGAAATCATGTAAACCTTCTAGAAGCTGTTATTTTAAAAAACGGTGGAAGTAAGCTTTTCTTATTTCCGGACGCATCCGCAAACTATAGAAAGTCGTTATGATGTAGAATGTGCATAGTTTGTTGATTCCATTTATGAAATAAAACACATTTTCTAAAAAGTCGTGTTTTTTATGAAATCATGTAAACCTTCTAGAAGCTGTGATTTTAAAAAACGGGGGAAGTAAGCTTTTTTTATTTCCAAACTCATGCGCAAACTATAGAAAGTCGTTATGACGTAGAATGTGCATACTTTGTTGATTTCATTTATGAAATAAAACACATTTTCTAAAAACTCATGTTTTTTAAGAAATCATGTAAACCTTCTAGAAGCTGTGATTTTAAAAAACGGGGGAAGTAAGCTTTTCTTATTTCCGGACGCATGCGCAAACTATAGAAAGTCGTTATGACGTAGAATTTGCATACTTTGTAGATTCCACTTATGAAATAAAGTACATTTTCTAAAAACTCGTGTTTTTTACAAAGTCATGTAAACCTTCTAGAAGCTGTGATTTTAAAAAACGGTGTAAGTAAGCTTTTCTTATTTCCGGATGAATGCGCAAACTATAGAAAGTCGTTATGACATAGAATGTGCATATTTTGTTGATTCCATTTATGAAATAAAACACATTTTCTAAAAGCTCGTGTTTTTTAAGAAATCATGTAAACCTTCTAGAAGATGTGGTTTTAAAAAACGGGTGAAGTAAGCTTTTCTTATTTCCGGACGCATGCACAAACTATAGAAAGACGTTATGATGTAGAATGTGCATACTTTGTTGATTCCATTAATTGAATAAAACACATTTTCTAAAAACTCGTGTTTTTTAAGAAATCATGTAAACCCTCTAGAAGCTGTGATTTTAAAAAATGGTGGAAATAAGCTTTTCTTCTTTGCGGACGCATGCACAAACTATAGAAAGTTGTTATGACGAAGAATGTGCATACTCTGTTGATTCCATTTATGAAATAAAGCACATTTTCTAAGAACTCGTGTTTTTTAAGAAATCATGTAAACCTTCTAGAAGATGTGATTTTAAAAAACGGTGGAGGTAAGCTTTTCTTATTTCCGGACGAATGCACAAACTATAGAAAGACGTTATGATGTAGAATGTGCATACTTTGTTGATTCCATTAATTGAATAAAACACATTTTCTAAAAACTCGTGTTTTTTAAGAAATCATGTAAACCCTCTAGAAGCTGTGATTTTAAAAAATGGTGGAAATAAGCTTTTCTTCTTTGCGGACGCATGCACAAACTATAGAAAGTTGTTAAGACGAAGAATGTGCATACTCTGTTGATTCCATTTATGAAATAAAGCACATTTTCTAAAAACTCGTGTTTTTTAAGAAATCTTGTAAACCTTCTAGAAGCTGTGATTTTAAAAAACGGGTGAAGTAAGCTTTTCTTATTTCCGGATGCATGCGCAAACTATAGAAAGTCGTTATGACGTAGAATGTGCATACTTTGTAGATTCCATTGATGAAATAAAACACATTTTCTAGAAACTCGTGTTTTTTACGAAATCATGTAAACCTTCTAGAAGCTGTGATTTTAAAAAACGGTGGAAGTAAGCTTTTCTTATTTCCGGAGGCATGCGCAAAATATAGAAAGTCGTTATGACGTAGAATGTGGATACTTTGTTGATTCCATTTATGAAACAAAACACATTTTCTAAAAACTCATGTTTTTTAACAAATCATGTAAACCTTCTAGAAGCTGTGATTTTAAAAAACGAGGAAGTAAGCTTTTCTTATTTCCAAATGCATGCGCAAACTATAGAAAGTCGTTATGACGTAGAATGTGCATACTTTGTAGATTCCATTTATGAAATAAAGCACATTTTCTAAAAACTCGTGTTTTTTACGAAATCATGTAAACCTTCTAGAAGCTGTGATTTTAAGAAACGGTGGAAGTAAGCTTTTCTTATTTCCGGACGAATGCGCAAACTATAGAAATTCGTTATGACGTAGAATGTGCATACTTTGTAGATTCCATTTATGAAATAAAGCACATTTTCTAAAAACTCGTGTTTTTTACGAAATCATGTAAATCTTCTAGAAGCTGTGATTTTAAAAAACGGTGGAAGTAAGCTTTTCTTATTTCCGCACGCATGCGCAAACTATAGAAAGTCGTTATGACGTAGAATGTGCATACTTTGTAGATTCCATTTATGAAATAAAACACATTTTCTAGAAAGTCGTGTTTTTTACGAAATCATGTAAACCTTCTACAAGCTGTGATTTTAAAAAACGGTGGAAGTAAGCTTTTCTTATTTCCGGACGCATGCGCAAACTATAGAAAGTCGTTATGACATAGAATGTGCATACTTTGTTGATTCCATTGATGAAATAAAGCACATTTTCTAAAAACTCGTGTTTTTTAAGAAATCATGTAAACCTTCTAGAAGCTGTGATTTTAAAAAACGGGTGAAGTAAGCTTTTCTTATTTCCAAACACATGCGAAAACTATAGAAAGTCATTATGACATAAAATGTGCATAGTTTGTATATTCCATTTATGAAATAAAGCACATTTTCTAAAAACTCGTGTTTTTTACGAAATCATGTAAACCTTCTAGAAGCTGTGATTTTAACAAACGGTGGAAGTAAGCTTTTCTTATTTCCGGACGAATGCGCAAACTATAGAAATTCGTTATGACGTAGAATGTGCATACTTTGTAGATTCCATTTATGAAATAAAGCACATTTTCTAAAAACTCGTGTTTTTTACGAAATCATGTAAATCTTCTAGAAGCTGTGATTTTAAAAAACGATGGAAGTAAGCTTTTCTTATTTCCGCACGCATGCGCAAACTATAGAAAGTCGTTATGACGTAGAATGTGCATACTTTGTTGATTCCATTTATGAAATAAAACACATTTTCTAAAAACTCGTGTTTTTTAAGAAATCATGTAAACCATCTAGAAGCTGTGATTTTAAAGAACGGGGGAAGTAAGCTTTTCTTATTTCCAAACGCATGCGCAAACTATAGAAAGTCGTTATGACGTAGAATGTGCATACTTTGTTGATTCCATTTATGAAATAAAACACATTTTCTAAAAACTCGTGTTTTTTAAGAAATCATGTAAACCTTCTAGAAGCTGTGGTTTTAAAAAACGGTGGAAGTAAGCTTTTCTTATTTCCGGACGCTTGCGCAAACTATAGAAAGTCGTTATGATGTAGAATGTGCATACTTTGTTGATTCCATTTATGAAATAAAGCACATTTTCTAAAAACTCGTGTTTTTTACGAAATCATGTAAACCTTCTAGAAGCTGTGATTTTAAAAAACGGTGGAAGTAAGCTTTTCTTATTTCCAGAAGAATGCACAAACTATAGAAAGTCGTTATGACGTAGAATGTGCATACTTTGTTGATTCCATTTATGAAATAAAACACATTTTCTAAAATCTCATGTTTTTTAAGAAATCATGTAAACCTTCTAGAAGCTGTGGTTTTAAAAAACGGGGGAAGTAAGCTTTTCTTATTTCCGGACGCATGCACAAACAATAGAAAGTCGTTATGACGTAGAATGTGCATACTTTGTAGATTCCATTTATGAAATAAAACACATTTTCTAAAACCTCTTGTGTTTTACGAAATCATGTAAACCTTATAGAAGCTGTGATTTTAAAAAACGGTGGAACTAAGCTTTTATTATTTCCGGACGCATGCGCAAACTATAGAAAGTCGTTATGACATAGAATGTGCATACTTTGTTGATTCCATTTGTGAAATAAAACACATTTTCTAAAAACTCATGTTTTTTAACAAATCATGTAAACCTTCTAGAAGCTGTGATTTTAAAAAACGAGGAAGTAAGCTTTTCTTATTTCCGGACGCATGCGCAAACTATAGAAAGTCGTTATGACGTAGAATGTGCATACTTTGTAGATTCCATTCATGAAATAAAGCACATTTTCTAAAAACTCATGTTTTTTACGAAATCATGTAAACCTTCTAGAAGCTGTGATTTTAAAAAACGGTGGAAGCAAGCTTTTCTTATTTCCGGACGAATGCGCAAACTATAGAAAGTCGTTATGACGTAGAATGTGGACACTTGGTTGATTCCATTTGTGAAATAAAACACATTTTCTAAAAACTCATTTTTTTTAAGAAATCATGTAAACCTTCTAGAAGCTGTGATTTTAAAAAACGGTGGAAGTAAGCTTTTCTTATTTCCGGACGCATGCGCAAACTATAGAAAGTCGTTATGACGTAGAATGTGCATACTTTGTTGATTTCATTTATGAAATAAAACACATTTTCTAAAAACTCGTGTTTTTTAAGAAATCATGTAAACCTTCTAGAAGCTGTGATTTTAAAAAATGGGAGAAGTAAGCTTTTCTTATTTCCAAACGCATGCGCAAACTATAGAAAGTCGTTATGACATAAAATGTGCATAATTTGAAGATTCCATTTATGAAATAAATCACATTTTCTAAAAACTCGTGTTTTTTACGAAATCATGTAAACCTTCTAGAAGCTATGATTTTAACAAACGGTGGAAGTAAGCTTTTCTTATTTCCAGACGAATGCGCAAACTATAGAAAGTCATTATGACTTAGAATGTGCATAATTTGTTCATTCCATTTATGAAATAAAACACATTTTCTAAAAGCTCGTGTTTTTTAAGAAATCATGTAAACCTTCTAGAAGCTGTGATATTAAAAAACGAGGGAAGTAAGCTTTTCTTATTTCTGGACGCATGTGCAAACTATAGAAAGTCGTTATGACGTAGAATGTGCATACTTTGTAGATTCCATTTATGAAATAAAGCACATTTTCTAAAAACTCATGTTTTTTAGGAAATCATGTAAACCTTCTAGAAGCTGTGATTTTAAAAAATGGTGGAAGCAAGCTTTTCTTATTTCCGGACGAATGCGCAAACTATAGGAAGTCGTTATGACGTAGAATGTGCAGACTTTGTTGATTTCATTTATGAAATAAAACACATTTTCTAAAAACTCGTGTTTTTTAAGAAATCATGTAATCCTTCTAGAAGCTGTGATTTTAAAAAAACGGGGGAAGTAAGCTTTTCTTATTTCCAAACGCATGCACAAACTATAGAAATTCGTTATGACGTAGAATGTGCATACTTTGTTGATTCCATTTATGAAATAAAACACATTTTCTAAAAACTTGTGTTTTTTACGAAATCATGTAAAACTTCTAGAAGCTGTGATTTCAAAAAATGGTGGAAGTAAGCTTTTCTTATTTCCGGACACATGCGCAAACTATAGAAATTCGTTATGACGTAGAATGTGCATACTTTGTAGATTCCATTTATGAAATAAAACACATTTTCTAAAAACTCGTGTTTTTTACGAAATCATGTAAACCTTCTAGAAGGTGTGATTTTAAAAAACGGTGTAAGTAAGCTTTTCTTATTTCCGGCTGAATGTGCAAACTATAGAAAGTCGTTATGACGTAGAATGTGCATACTTTGTTGATTCCATTTATGAAATAAAACACATTTTCTAAAAACTCGTGTTTTTTAAGAAATCATGTAAACCTTCTAGAAGCTGTGGTTTTAAAAAACGGTGGATAGTAAGCTTTTCTTATTTCCGGACGCATGCGCAAACTATAGAAAGTCGTTATGATGTAGAATGTGCATACTTTGTTGATTCCATTTATGAAATAAAGCACATTTTCTAAAAACTCGTGTTTTTTACGAAATCTGTAAACCTTCTAGAAGCTGTGATTTTAAAAAACGGTGGAAGTAAGCTTTTCTTATTTCCGGACGCTTGCGCAAACTATAGAAAGTCATTATGATGTAGAATGTGCATACTTTGTTGATTCCATTTATGAAATAAAGCACATTTTCTAAAAACTTGTGTTTTTTACGAAATCATGTAAAACTTCTAGAAGCTGTGATTTTAAAAAACGGTGGAAGTAAGCTTTTCTTATTTCCGGAAGAATGCACAAACTATAGAAATTCGTGATGACGTAGAATGTGCATACTTTGTTGATTATGTTTATGAAATAGAACACATTTTCTAAGAACTCGTGTTTTTTACGAAATCATGTAAACCTTATAGAAGCTGTGATTTTAAAAAACGGTGGAAGTAAGATTTTCTTATTTCCGGACGCATGCGCAAACTATAGAAAGTCGTTATGACGTACAATGTGCATACTTTGTTGATTATGTTTATGAAATAAAACACATTTTCTAAAAACTCGTGTTTTTTAAGAAATCATGTAAACCTTCTAGAAGCTGTGATTTTAAAAAACGGGGGAAGTAAGCTTTTCTTATTTCCAAACGCATGCGAAAACTATAAAAAGTCGTTATGACGTAGAATTTGCATACTTTGTTGATTCCATTTATGAAGTAAAACACATTTTCTAAAAACTCGTGTTTTTTAAGAAATCATGTAAACCTTCTAGAAGTTGTGATTTTAAAAAACGGGGGAAGCAAGATTTTCTTATTTCCGGATGCATGCGCAAACTATAAAAAGTCGTTATGACATAGAATGTGCATACTTTGTAGATTCCATTTATGAAATAAAACACATTTTCTAAAAACTCGTGTTCTTTACGAAATCATGTAAACCTTCGAGAAGCTGTGATTTTAAAAAACGGTGGAAGTAAGCTTTTCTTATTTCCGGACACATGCGCAAACTATAGAAAGTCGTTATGACATAGAATGTGCATACTTTGTTGATTCCATTTATAAAATAAAACACATTTTCTAAAAACTCGTGTTTTTTAACAAATCATGTAAACCTTCTAGAAGCTGTGATTTTAAAAAACGCGGGAAGTAAGCTTTTCTTATTTCCGGACGCATGCGCAAACTATAGAAAGTCGTTATGACGTAGAATGTGCATACTTTGTAGATTCCATTTATCAAATAAAACACATTTTCTAAAAACTCGTGTTTTTTACGAAATCATGTAAACCTTCTAGAAACTGTGATTTTAAAAAACGTTGGAAGTAAGCTTTTCTTATTTCCGGATGAATGCGCAATCTATATAAAGTCGTTATGACGTAGAATGTGCATACTTTGTTGATTCCATTTATGAAATAAAACACATTTTCTAAAAACTCTTGGTTTTTAAGAATTCATGTAAACCTTCTAGAAGCTGTGATTTTAAAAAATGGTGGAAGTAAACATTTCTTATTTCAGGACGCATGCGCAAACTATAGAAGTCATTATGACGTAGAATGTGCATACTTTGTTGATTCCATTTATGAAATAAAACACATTTTCTAAAAACTCGTTGTTTTTAAGAAATCATTTAAACCTTCTAGAAGCTGTGATTTTAAGAAACGGGGGAAGTAAGCTTTTCTTATTTCAGGACGCATGCGCAAACTATAGAAAGTCGTTATGACGTAGAATGTGCATACTTTGTTGATTCCATTTATGAAATAAAACACATTTTCTAAAAACTCGTGTTTTTTATGACATCATGTAAACCTTCTAGAAGCTGTGATTTTAAAAAACGGTGGAAGTAAGCTTTTCTTATTTCCGGACGCATGCGCAAACTATAGAAAGTTGTTATGACGTAGAATGTGCATACTTTGTAGATTCCATTTATGAAATAAAACACATTTTCTAGAAAATCGTGTTTTTTATGAAATCATGTAAACCTTCTAGAAGCTATGATTTTAATAAATGGGGGAAGTAAGCGTTTCTTATTTCCGGACACATGCGCAAACTATAGAAAGTCATTATGACGTAGAATGTGCATACTTTGTTGATTCCATTTGTGAAATAAAACACATTTTCTAAAAACTCGTGTTTTTCACGAAATCATGTAAACCTTCTAAACGCTGTGATTTTAAAAAACGGTGGAAGTAAGATTTTCTTATTTCCGGACGCATGCGCAAACTATAGAAATTCGTTATGATGTAGAATGTGCATACTTTGTAGATTCCATTTATGAAATAAAACACATTTTCTAAAAACTCGTATTTTTTACGAAATCATGTAAACCTTCTAGAAGCTGTAATTTTAAAAAACGGTGGAAGTAAGCTTTTCTTATTTCTGGACGCATGCGCAAACAATAGAAAGTCGTTATGACGTAGAATGTGCATACTTTGTAGATTCCATTTATGAAATAAGCACATTTTCTAAAAACTCGTGTTTTTTACGTAATCATGTAAACCTTCTAGAAGATGTGATTTTAAAAAAGGGTTGAAGTAAGCTTTTCTTATTTCCGGACGAACGCACAAACTATAGAAAGACGTTATGATGTAGAATGTGCATACTTTGTTGATTCCATTAATAGAATAAAACACATTTTCTAAAAACTCGTGTTTTTTAAGAAATCATGTAAACCCTCTAGAAGCTGTGATTTTAAAAAACGGTGGAAGTAAGCTTTTTTTCTTTGCGGACGCATGCGCAAACTATAGAAAGTCGTTATGACATAGAATGTGCATACTTTGTTGATTCCATTTATGAAATAAAGCACATTTTCTAAAAACTCGTGTTTTTTAAGAAATCTTGTAAACCCTCTAGAAGCTGTGATTTTAAAAAATGGCGGAAGTAAGCTTTTCTTATTTACGGATGCATGCGCAAACTATAGAAAGTCGTTATGACGTAGAATGTGCATACTTTGTAGATTCCATTTATCGAATAAAACACATTTTCTAAAAACTCGTGTTTTTTACGAAACCATGTAAACCTTCTAGAAGCTGTGATTTTAAAAAACGGTGGGAGTAAGCTTTTCTTATTTCCGGACGCATGCGCAAACTATAGAAAGTCGTTATGACGTAGAATGTGCATACTTTGTAGATTCCATTTATGAAATAAACCACATTTTCTAAAAACTCGTGTTTTTTACGAAATCATGTAAACCTTCTAGAAGCTCTGATTTTAAAAAATGGGAGAAGTAAGCTTTTCTTATTTCCTGACGTATGCGCAAACTATAGAAAGTCGCTATGACGTAGAATGTGCATACTTTGTTGATTCCATTTATGAAATAAAGCACATTTTCTAAAAACTCGTGTTTTTTAAGAAATCATGTAAACCTTCTAGAAGCTGTGATTTTAAAAAACGGGGGAAGTAAGCTTTTCTTATTTCCGGACGCATGCGCAAACTATAGAAAGTCGTTATGACGTAGAATGTGCATACTTTGTAGATTCCATTTTTGAAATAAAGCACATTTTCTAAAAACTCGTGTTTTTTAAGAAATCTTGTAAACCTTCTAGAAGCTGTGATTTTAAAAAACGGTGGAAGTAAGCTTTTCTTATTTCCGGATGCATGCGCAAACTATAGAAAGTCGTTATGACGTAGAATGTGCATACTTTGTAGATTCCATTTTTGAAATAAAGCACATTTACTAAAAACTCGTGTTTTTTACGACATCATGTAAACCTTCTAGAAGCTGTGATTTTAAAAAACGGCGGAAGTAAGCTTTTCTTATTTCCGGATGCATACGTAAACTATAGAAAGTCATTATGACGTAGAATGTGCATAATTTCTAGATTCCATTTATGAAATAAAACACATTTTCTAAAAACTCGTGTTTTTTACGAAATCATGTAAACCTTCTAGAAGCTGTGATTTTAAAAAACGGGGGAAGTAAGCTTTTCTTATTTCCGGACGCATGCGCAGACTATAGAAAGTCGTTATGACGTATTATGTGCATACTTTGTTGATTCCATTTACGAAATAAAACACATTTTCTAAAAACTCGTGTTTTTTACGAAATCATGTAAACCTTCTAGAAGCTGTGATTCGAAAAAACGGTGGAAGTAAGCTTTTCTTATTTACGGATGCATGCGCAACCTATAGAAAGTCGTTATGACGTACAATCTGCATACTTTGTTGATTCCATTTATGAAATAAAACACATTATCTAAAAGCTCGTGTTTTTTAAGAAATCATGTAAACCTTCTAGAAGCTGTGATTTTAAAAAACGGTGGAAGTAAGCTTTTCTTATTTCCGGACGCATGCACAAACTATAGAAAGTCCTTATGACGTAGAATGTGCATACTTTGTAGATTCCATTTATGAAATAAAACACATTTTCTAAAAACTCGTTTTTTTTAACAAATCATGTAAACCTTCTAGAAGCTGTAATTTTAAAAAACGAGGAAGTAAGCTTTTCTTATTTCCAAATGCATGCGCAAACTATAGAAATTCGTTGTGACATAGAATGTGCATACTTTATTGATTCCATTTATGAAATAAAAGACATTTTCTAAAAACTCGTGTTTTTTAAGAAATCATGTAAACCTTCTAGAAGCTGTGATTTTAAAAAACGCGGGAAGTAAGCTTTTCTTATTTCCGGACGCACGGGCAAACTATAGAAAGTCATTATGACGTAGAATGTGCATACTTTGTAGATTCCATTTATCAAATAAAACACATTTTCTAAAAACTCGTGTTTTTTACGAAATCATGTAAACCTTCTGGAAACTGTGATTTTAAAAAACGTTGGAAGTAAGCTTTTCTTATTTCCGGACGAATGCGCAAACTATAGAAAGTCGTTATGACGTAGAATGTGCATACTTTGTTGATTCCATTGATGAAATAAAACACATTTTCTAAAAACTCTTGGTTTTTAAGAAATCATGTAAACCTTCTAGAAGCTGTGATTTTAAAAAATGGTGGAAGTAAGCTTTTCTTATTTCAGGACGCATGCGCAAACTATAGAAAGTCATTATGACGTAGAATGTGCATACTTTGTTGATTCCATTTATGAAATAAAACACATTTTCTAAAAACTCGTTTTTTTTAAGAAATCATTTAAACCTTCTAGAAGCTGTGATTTTAAAAAACGGGGGAAGTAAGCTTTTCTTATTTCAGGACGAATGCGCAAACTATAGAAAGTCGTTATGACGTAGAATGTGCATACTTTGTTGATTCCATTTAAGAAATAAAACACATTTTCTAAAAACTCGTGTTTTTTACGACATCATGTAAACCTTCTAGTAGCTGTGATTTTAAAAAACGGTGGAAGTAAGATTTTCTTATTTCCGGACGCATGCGCAAACTATAGAAAGTCGTTATGACGTAGAATGTGCATACTTTGTAGATTCCATTTATGAAATAAAACACATTTTCTAGAAAATCGTGTTTTTTATGAAATCATATAAACCTTCTAGAAGCTGTGATTTTAATAAATGGGGGAAGTAAGCGTTTCTTATTTCCGGACGCATGCGCAAACTATAGAAAGTCATTATGACGTAGAATGTGCATACTTTGTTGATTCCATTTGTGAAATAAAACACATTTTCTAAAAACTCGTGTTTTTCACGAAATCATGTAAACCTTCTAGATCTGTGATTTTAAAAAACGATGGAAGTAAGCTTTTCTTATTTCTGGACTCATGCGCAAACTATAGAAATTCGTTATGATGTAGAATGTGCATACTTTGTAGATTCCATTTATGAAATAAAACACATTTTCTAAAAACTCGTATTTTTTACGAAATCATGTAAACCTTCTAGAAGCTGTAATTTTAAAAAACGGAGGAAGTAAGCTTTTCTTATTTCCGGACGCATGCGCAAACAATAGAAAGTCGTTATGACGTAGAATGCGCATACTTTGTAGATTCCATTTATGAAATAAAGCACATTTTCTAAAAACTCGTGTTTTTTACGTAATCATGTAAACCTTCTAGAAGATGTGATTTTAAAAAAGGGTTGAAGTAAGCTTTTCTTATTTCCGGACGAACGCACAAACTATAGAAAGACGTTATGATGTAGAATGTGCATACTTTGTTGATTCCATTAATAGAATAAAACACATTTTCTAAAAACTCGTGTTTTTTAAGAAATCATCTAAACCCTCTAGAAGCTGTGATTTTAAAAAACGGTGGAAGTAAGATTTTCTTCTTTGCGGATGCATGCGCAAACTATTGAAATTCGTTATGACATAGAATATGCATACTTTGTTGATTCCATTTATGAAATAAAGCACATTTTCTAAAAACTCGTGTTTTTTAAGAAATCTTGTAAACCTTCTAGAAGCTGTGATTTTAAAAAACGGCGGAAGTAAGCTTTTCTTATTTCCGGATGCATGCGCAAACTATAGAAAGTCGTTATGACGTAGAATGTGCATACTTTCTAGATTCCATTTATGAAATAAAACACATTTTCTAGAAACTCAAGTTTTTTACGAAATCATGTAAACCTTCTAGAAGCTGTGATTTTAAAAAACGGTGGAAGTAAGCTTTTCTTATTTCCGGACGCATGCTCAAGTTATAGAAAGTCGTTATGACGTAGAATGTGCATACTTTGTTGATTCCATTTATGAAATAAAACACATTTTCTAAGAACTCGTGTTTTTTAAGAAATCATGTAAACCTTCTAGAAGCTGTGGTTTTAAAAAACGGTGGAAGTAAGCTTTTCTTATTTCCGGACGCATTCGCAAACTATAGAAATTCGTTATGATGTAGAATGTGCATACTTTGTTGATTCCATTTATGAAATAAAGCACATTTTCTAAAAACTCGTGTTTTTTACGAAATCATGTAAACCTTTTGGTAGCTGTGATTTTAAAAAATAGTGTAAGTAAGCTTTTCTTATTTCCGGCTGAATGCGCAAACTATAGAAAGTCGTTATGAAATAGAATGTGCATACTTTCTTGATTCCATTTATGAAATAAAACACATTTTCTAGAAACTCGTGTTTTTTAACAAATCATGTAAACCTTCTAGAAGCTGTGATATTAAAAAACGGTGGAAGTAAGCTTTTCTTGTTTCTGGACGCATGTGCAAACTATAGAAAGTCGTTATGACGTAGAATGTGCATACTTTGTAGATTCCATTTATGAAATAAAGCACATTTTCTAAAAATTCATGTTTTTTACGAAATCATGTAAACCTTCTAGAAGCTGTGATTTTAAAAAATGGTGGAAGCAAGCTTTTCTTATTTCCGGACGAATGTGCAAACTATAGGAAGTCGTTATGACGTAGAATGTGCATACTTTGTTTATTCCATTTATGAAATAAAACACATTTTCTAAAAACTCGTGTTTTTTAAGAAATGATGTCAACCTTCTAGAAGCTGTGGTTTTAAAAAACGGTGAAAGTAAGCTTTTCTTATTTCCGCACGCATGCACAAACTATAGAAGGTCGTTATGATGTAGAATGTGCATACTTTGTTGATTCCATTTATGAAATAAAGCACATTTTCTAAAAACTCTTGTTTTTTACGAAATCATGTAAACCTTTTTGAAGCTGTGATTTTTAAAAACGGTGGAAGTAAGCTTTTCTTATTTCCGTACGCTTGCGCAAACTATAGAAAGTCGTTATGATGTAGAATGTGCATACTTTGTTGATTCCATTTATGAAATAAAGCACATTTTCTAAAAACTCGTGTTTTTTACGAAATCATGTAAACCTTATAGAAGCTGTGATTTTAAAAAACGGTGGAAGTAAGCTTTTCTTATTTTCGGAAGAATGCTCAAACTATAGAAATTCGTTATGACGTAGAATGTGCATACTTTGTTGATTCCATTTATGAAATAAAACACATTTTCTAAAAACTCATGTTTTTTAAGAAATCATGTAAACCTTCTAGAAGCTGTGGTTTTAAAAAACGGGGGAAGTAAGCTTTTATTATTTCCGGACGCATGCGCAAACTATAGAAAGTCGTTATGACGTAGAATGTGGATACTTTGTTGATTCCATTTATTAAATAAAGCACATTTTCTAAAAACTCGTGTTTTTTAATAAATCATGTAAACCTTCTAGAAGATGTGATTTTAAAAAACGGGGGAAGTAAGCTTTTCTTATTTCCGGACGCATGCGCAAACTATAGAAAGACGTTATGATGTAGAATGTGCATACTTTGTTGATTCCATTTATGAAATAAAACACATTTTCTAAAAACTCGTGTTTTTTAAGAAATCATGTAAACCTTCTAGAAGCTGTGATTTTAAAAAATGGTGGAAGTAAGCTTTTCTTATTTCCGGATGCATGTGAAAACTATAGAAAGTCATTATGACGTAGAATGTGCATACTTTGTATATTCCATTTATAAAATAAAGCACATTTTCTAAAACCTCGTGTTTTTTAAGAAATTATGTAAACCTTCTAGAAGCTGTGATTTTAAAAAACGGTGGAAGTAAGCTTTTCTTATTTCCGGACGCATGCACAAACTATAGAAAGTCCTTATGACGTAGAATGTGCATACTTTGTTGATTCCATTTATGAATTAAAACACATTTTCTAAAAACTCGTGTTTTTTAAGAAATCATGTAAACCTTCTAGAAGCTATGATTTTAAAAAACGGGGGAAGTAAGCTTTTCTTATTTCCGGATGCATGCGCAAACTATAAAAAGTCATTATGACATAGAATGTGCATACTTTGTAGATTCCATTTATGAAATAAAACACATTTTCTAAAAACTCGTGTTTTTTACGAAATCATGTAAACCTTCGAGAAGCTGTGATTTTAAAAAACGGTGGAAGTAAGCTTTTCTTATTTCCGGACGAATGCGCAAACTACAGAAAGTCGTTATGATGTAGAATGTGCATACTTTGTTGATTCCATTTATGAAATAAAGCACATTTTCTAAAAACTCTTGGTTTTTAAGAAATCATGTAAACCTTCTAGAAGCTGTGATTTTAAAAAACGGTGGAAGTAAGCTTTTCTTATTTCAGGACGCATGCGCAAACTATAGAAACTCATTATGATGTAGAATGTGCATACTTTTTTGATTCCATTGATGAAATAAAACCCATTTTCTAAAAACTCGTGGTTTTTAAGAAATCATTTAAACCTCCGAGAAGCTGTGATTTTAAAAAACGGGGGAAGAAAGCTTTTCTTATTTCAGGACGCATGTGCAAACTATAGAAATTCGTTATGACGTAGAATGTGCATACTTTGTTGATTCCATTTTTGAAATAAAACACATTTTCTAAAAACTCGTGTTTTTTAAGAACTCATGTAAACCTTCTAGAAGCTGTGATTTTAAAAAACGGGGGAAGTAAGCTTTTCTTATTTCTGGATGCATGCGCAAACTATAAAAAGTCGTTATGACATAGAATGTGCATACTTTGTAGATTCCATTTATGAAATAAAACACATTTTCTAAAAAGTCGTCTTTTTTACGAAATCATGTAAACCTTCGAGAAGCTGTGGTTTTAAAAAACGGTGGAAGTAAGCTTTTCTTATTTCCAGACGCATGCGCAAACTATAGAAAGTCGTTATGACGTAGAATGTGCATACTTTGTTGATTCCATTTATGAAATAAAACACATTTTCTAAAAACTCGTGTTTTTTAACAAATCATGTAAACCTTCTAGAAGCTGTGATTTTAAAAAACGAGGAAGTAAGCTTTTCTTATTTCCAAATGCATGCGCAAACTATAGAAAGTCGTTATGACATAGAATGTGCATACTTTGTTGATTCCATTTATGAAATAAAACACATTTTCTAAAAACTGGTGTTTTTTAAGAAATCATGTAAACCTTCTAGAAGCTGTGATTTTAAAAAACACGGGAAGTAAGCTTTTCTTATTTCTGGACGCATGCGCAAACTATAGAAAGTCGTTATGACGTAGAATGTGCATACTTTGTAGATTCCATTTATCAAATAAAACACATTTTCTAAAAACTCGTGTTTTTTACGAGATCATGTAAAACTTCTAGAAGCTGTGATTTTAAAAAACGGTGGAAGTAAGCTTTTCTTACTGCCGGACGAATGCGCAAACTATAGAAAGTCGTTATGACGTAGAATGTGCATACTTTGTTGATTCCATTTATGAAATAAAACACATTTTCTAAAAAGTCTTGGTTTTTTTGAAATCATGTAAACCTTCTAGAAGCTGTGATTTTAAAAAATGGTGGAAGTAAGCTTTTCTTATTTCAGGACGCATGCCCAAACTATAGAAACTCATTATGACGTAGAATGTGCATACTATGTTGATTCCAGTTATGAAATAAAACACATTTTCTAAAAACTCGTTGTTTTTAAGAAATCATTTAAACCTTCTAGAAGGTGTGATTTTAGAAAACGGGGGAAGTAAGCTTTTCTTATTTCAGGACGCATGCGCAAACTATAGAAAGTTGTTATGACGTAGAATGTGCATACTTTGTTGATTCCATTTATGGAATAAAACACATTTTCTAAAAACTCGTGTTTTTTAAGAAATCATGTAAACCTTCTAGAAGCTGTGATTTTAAAAAACGGTGGAAGTAAGCTTTTCTTATTTCCGGACGCATGCGCAAACTACAGAAAGTCGTTATGACGTAGAATGTGCATACTTTGTTGATTCCAGTTATGAAATAAAACACATTTTCTAAAAACTCGTATTTTTTACGAAATCATGTAAACCTTCTAGAAGCCGTAATTTGAAAAAACGGTGGAAGTAAGCTTTTCTTATTTCCGGACGCATGCGCAAACTATAGAAAGTCGTTATGACGTAGAATGTGCATACATTGTAGTTTCCATTTATGAAATAAAACACATTTTCTAAAAACTCGTATTTTTTACGAAATCATGTAAACCATCTACAAGATGTGATTTTAAAAAACGGTGGAAGTAAGCTTTTCTTATTTCCAAATGCATGCGCAAACTATAGAAAGACGTTATGATGTAGAATGTGCATACTTTGTTGATTCCATTTATGAAATAAAACACATTTTCTAAAAACTCGTGTTTTTTAAGAAATCATGTAAACCCTCTAGAAGCTGTGATTTTAAAAAATGGGGGAATTAAGCTTTTCTTATTTCCGGACGCATGTGCAAACTATAGAGAGTCATTATGACGTAGAATGTGCATACTTTGTATATTCCATTTATGAAATAAAGCACATTTTCTAAAAACTCGTGTTTTTTAAGAAATCATGTAAACCTTCTAGAAGCTGTGATTTTAAAAAACGGTGGAAGTAAGCTTTTCTTATTTCTGGACGCATGCATAAACTATAGAAAGTCCTTATGACGTAGAATGTGCATACTTTGTTGATTCTGTTTATGAAATAAAACACATTTTCTAAAAACTCGTGTTTTTTAAGAAATCATGTAAACCTTCTAGAGGCTGTGATTTAAAAAAACGGGGGAAGTAAGCTTTTCTTATTTCCAAACGCATGCGCAAACTGTAAAAAGTCATTATGACGTAGAATGTGCATACTTTGTTGATTCCATTTATGAAGTAAAACACATTTTCTAAAAATTCGTGTTTTTTAAGAAATCATGTAAACCTTCTAGAAGCTATGATTTTAAAAAACGGGGGAAGTAAGCTTTTCTTATTTCCGGATGCATGCGCAAACTATAAAAAGTCGTTATGACATAGAATGTGCATACTTTGTAGATTCCATTTATGAAATAAAACACATTTTCTAAAAACTCGTGTTTTTTACGAAATCATGTAAACCTTCGAGAAGCTGTGATTTTAAAAAATGGTGGAAGTAAGCTTTTCTTATTTCAGGACGCATGCGCAAACTATAGAAAGTCGTTATGACGTAGAATGTGCATACTTTGTTGATTCCATTTATGAAATAAAACACATTTTCTAAAAACTTGTGTTCTTTAAGAAATCATGTAAACCTTCTAGAAGCTGTGATTTTAAAAAACGGTGGAAGTAAGCTTTTCTTATTCTCGGACGAATGCGCAAACTATAGAAAGTCGTTATGACGTAGAATGTGCATACTTTGTTGATTCCATTTATGAAATAAAACACATTTTCTAAAAACTCTTGGTTTTTAAGAAATCATGTAAACCTTCTATAAGCTGTGATTTTAAAAAACGGTGGAAGTAAGCTTTTCTTATTTCAGGATGCATGCGCAAACTCTAGAAACTCATTATGACGTAGAATGTGCATACTATGTTAATTTCATTTATGAAATAAAACACATTTTCTAAAAACTCGTGGTTTTTAAGAAATCATTTAAACCTTCTAGAAGCTGTGATTTTAAAAAACGGGGGAAGTAAGCTTTTCTTATTTCAGGACGCATGCGCAAACTATAGAAAGTCGTTATGACGTAGAATGTGCATACTTTGTTGATTCCATTTATGAAATAAAACACATTTTCTAAAAACTCGTGTTTTTTAAGAAATCATGTAAACCTTCTAGAAGCTGTGATTTTAAAAAACGGTGGAAGTAAGCTTTTCTTATTTCCGGACGCATGCGCAAACTATAGAAAGTCGTTATGACGTAGAATGTGCATACTTTGTAGATTCCATTTATGAAATAAAACACATTTTCTAAAAACTCGTGTTTTTTACGACATCATGTAAACCTTCTAGAAGCTGTAATTTGAAAAAAAGGTGGAAGTAAGCATTTGTTATTTCCGGACGCATGCGCAAACAATAGATAGTCGTTATGATGTAGAATGTGCATACTTTGTAGATTCCATTTATGAAATAAAACACATTTTCTAAAAACTCGTATTTTTTACGAAATCATGTAAACCTTCTAGAAGCTGCAATTTGAAAAAACGGTGGAAGTAAGCTTTTCTTATTTCCAGACGCATGCGCAAACAATAGAAAGTCATTATGACGTAGAATGTGCATACTTTTTAGATTCCATTTATGAAATAAAACACATTTTCTAAAAACTCATGTTTTTTAAGAAATCATGTAAACCTTCTAGAAGATGTGATTTTAAAAAACGGTGGAAGTAAGCTTTTCTTATTTCCAAATGCATGCGCAAACTATAGAAAGACTTTATGATGTAGAATGTGCATACTTTGTTGATTCCATTTATGAAATAAAACACATTTTCTAAAAACTCGTGTTTTTTAAGAAATCATGTAAACCCTCTAGAAGCTGTGATTTTAAAAAATGCGGGAAGTAAGCTTTTCTTATTTCCGGACGCATGTGCAAACTATAGAAAGTCATTATGACGTAGAATGTGCATACTTTGTATATTCCATTTATGAAATAAAGCACATTTTCTAAAAACTCGTGTTTTTTAAGAAATCATGTAAACCTTCTAGAAGCTGTGATTTTAAAAAACGGTGGAAGTAAGCTTTTCTTATTTCCGGACGCATGCACAAACTATAGAAAGTCCTTATGACGTAGAATGTGCATACTTTGTAGATTCCATTTATGAAATAAAACACATTTTCTAAAAACTCGTGTTTTTTACGAAATCATGTAAACTTTATAGAAGCTGTGATTTTAAAAAACGGTGGAAGTAAGCTTTTCTTATTTCCGGACGCATGCGCAAACTATAGAAAGTCGTTATGACGTAGAATGTGCATACTTTGTTGATTCTGTTTATGAAATAAAACACATTTTCTAAAAACTCGTGTTTTTTAAGAAATCATGTAAACCTTCTAGAGGCTGTGATTTTAAAAAACGGGGGAAGTAAGCTTTTCTTATTTCCAAACGCATGCGCAAACTGTAAAAAGTCGTTATGACGTAGAATGTGCATACTTTGTTGATTCCATTTATAAAGTAAAACACATTTTCTAAAAACTCGTGTTTTTTAAGAAATCATGTAAACCTTCTAGAAGCTATGATTTTAAAAAACGGGGGAAGTAAGCTTTTCTTATTTCCGGATGCATGCGCAAACTATAAAAAGTCATTATGACATAGAATGTGCATACTTTGTAGATTCCATTTATGAAATAAAACACATTTTCTAAAAACTCGTGTTTTTTACGAAATAATGTAAACCTTCGAGAAGCTGTGATTTTAAAAAACGGTGGAAGTAAGCTTTTCTTATTTCAGGACGCATGCGCAAACTATAGAAAGTCGTTATGACGTAGAATGTGCATACTTTGTTGATTCCATTTATGAAATAAAACACATTTTCTAAAAACTTGTGTTTTTTAAGAAATCATGTAAACCTTCCAGAAGCTGTGATTTTAAAAACCGAAGGAAGTAAGCTTTTCTTATTTCCGGGCGCATGGGCAAACAATAGAAAGTCGTTATGACGTCGAATGCGCATACTTTGTAGATTCCATTTATCAAATAAAACACATTTTCTAAAAACTCGTGTTTTTTACGAAATCATGTAAACCTTCTAGAAGCTGTGATTTTAAAAAACGGTGTAAGTAAGCTTTTCTTATTTCCGGACGAATGCGCAAACTATAGAAAGTCATTATGGCATAGAATGTGCATACTTTGTTGATTCCATTTGTGAAATAAAACACATTTTCTAAAAACTCGTGGTTTTTAAGAAATCATGTAAACCTTCTAGAAGCTGTGATTTTAAAAAACGGTGGAAGTAAGCTTTTCTTATTTCCGGACGCATGCGCAAACTATAGAAATTCGTTATGACGTAGAATGTGCATACTTTGTTGATTCTGTTTATTAAATAAAACACATTTTCTAAAACTCGTGTTTTTTAAGAAATCATGTAAACCTTCTAGAAGCTGTGATTTTAAAAGACGGGAGAAGTAAGCTTTTCTTATTTCCGGACGCATGCGCAAAATATAGAAATTCGTTATGACGTAGAATGTGCATACTTTGTAGATTCCATTTATCAAATAAAACACATTTTCTAAAAACTCGTGTTTTTTACGAAATCATGTAAACCTTCTAGAAGCTGTGATTTCAAAAAACAGTGGAAGTAAGCTTTTCTTATTTCCAGACGAATGCGAAAACTATAGAAATTCGTTATGACGTAGAATGTGCATACTTTGTTGATTCCATTTATGAAATAAAACACATTTTCTAAAAACTCGTGTTTTTTTAAGAAATCATGTAAACCTTCTAGAAGCTGTGATTTTAAAAAACGGGGGAAGTAAGCTTTTCTTATTTCCGGACACATGCACAAACTATAGAAAGTCGTTATGACGTCGAATGTGCATACTTTTTAGATTCCATTTATCAAATAAAACACATTTTCTAAAAACTCGTGTTTTTTACGAAATCATGTAAACCTTCTAGAAGCTGTGATTTTAAAAAACGGGGGAAGTAAGCGTTTCTTATTTCCGGACGCATGCGCAAACTATAGAAAGTCGTTATGACATAGAATGTGCATACTTTTTAGATTCCATTTATGAAATAAAACACATTTTCTAAAAACTCGTGTTTTTTACGACATCATGTAAACCTTCGAGAAGATGTGATTTTAAAAAATGGTGGAAGTAAGCTTTTCTTATTTCAGGACGCATGCGCAAACTATAGAAAGTCGTTATGACGTAGAATGTGCATACTTTGTTGATTCCATTTATGAAATAAAACACATTTTCTAAAAACTTGTGTTCTTTACGAAATCATGTAAACCTTCTAGAAGCTGTGATTTTAAAAAACGGTGGAAGTAAGCTTTTCTTATTCTCGGACGAATGCGCAAACTATAGAAAGTCGTTATGACGTAGAATGTGCATACTTTGTTGATTCCATTTATGAAATAAAACACATTTTCTAAAAACTCTTGGTTTTTAAGAAATCATGTAAACCTTCTATAAGCTGTGATTTTAAAAAACGGTGGAAGTAAGCTTTTCTTATTTCAGGATGCATGCGCAAACTCTAGAAACTCATTATGACGTAGAATGTGCATACTATGTTAATTTCATTTATGAAATAAAACACATTTTCTAAAAACTCGTGGTTTTTAAGAAATCATTTAAACCTTCTAGAAGCTGTGATTTTAAAAAACGGGGGAAGTAAGCTTTTCTTATTTCAGGACGCATGCGCAAACTATAGAAAGTCGTTATGATGTAGAATGTGCATACTTTGTTGATTCCATTTATGAAATAAAACACATTTTCTAAAAACTCGTGTTTTTTAAGAAATCATGTAAACCTTCTAGAAGCTGTGATTTTAAAAAACGGTGGAAGTAAGCTTTTCTTATTTCCGGACGCATGCGCAAACTATAGAAAGTCGTTATGACGTAGAATGTGCATACTTTGTAGATTCCATTTATGAAATAAAACACATTTTCTAAAAACTCGTGTTTTTTACGACATCATGTAAACCTTCTAGAAGCTGTAATTTGAAAAAAAGGTGGAAGTAAGCATTTGTTATTTCCGGACGCATGCGCAAACAATAGAAAGTCGTTATGATGTAGAATATGCATACTTTGTAGATTCCATTTATGAAATAAAACACATTTTCTAAAAACTCGTATTTTTTACGAAATCATGTAAACCTTCTAGAAGCTGCAATTTGAAAAAACGGTGGAAGTAAGCTTTTCTTATTTCCGGACGCATGTGCAAACTATAGAGAGTCATTATGACGTAGAATGTGCATACTTTGTATATTCCATTTATGAAATAAAGCACATTTTCTAAAAACTCATGTTTTTTAAGAAATCATGTAAACCTTCTAGAAGCTGTGATTTTAAAAAACGGTGGAAGTAAGCTTTTCTTATTTCTGGACGCATGCACAAAATATAGAAAGTCGTTATGACTTAGAATGTGCATACTTTGTTGATTCAATTTATGAAATAAAACACATTTTCTAAAAATTCGTGTTTTTTAAGAAATCATGTAAACCTTCTGGAAGCTGTGATTTTAAAAAACGGTGGAAGTAAGCTTTTCTTATTTCCGGACGCATGCGCAAACTATAGAAAGTCGTTATGACGTAGAATGTGCATACTTTGTTGATTCCAATTATGAAATAAAACACATTTTCTAAAAACTCGTGTTTTTTACGAAATCATGTAAACCTTCTAGAAGCTGTGATTTTAAAAAATGGGGGAAGTGAGCTTTTCTTATTTCCGGACGCATGCGCAAACTATAGAAAGTCGTTATGACGTAGAATGTGCATACTTTGTTGATTCCATTTATGAAATAAAACACATTTTCTAAAAACTCATGTTTTTTAAGAAATCATGTAAACCTTCTAGAAGCTGTGATTTTAAAAAACGGGGGAAGTAAGATTTTCTTATTTCCGGACGCATGCGCAAACTATAGAAAGTCATTATGACGTAGAATGTGCATACTTTGTTGATTCCATTTATGAAATAAAACACATTTTCTAAAAACTCGTGTTTTTTAATAAATCATGTAAACCTTCCAGAAGCTGTGATTTTAAAAAACGGTGGAAGTAAGCTTTTCTTATTTCTGGACGCATTCGCAAACTATAGAAATTCGTTATGATGTAGAATGTGCATACTTTTCTGATTCCATTTATGAAATAAAACACATTTTCTAAAAACTCGTGTTTTTTAAGAAATCATGTAAACCTTCTAGAAGCTGTGATTTTAAAAAACGGGGGAAGTAAGCTTTTCTTATTTCCAAACGCATGCGCAAACTATAGAAAGTCTTTATGACGTAGAATGTGCATACTTTGTAGATTCCATTTATGAAATAAAACACATTTTCTAAAAACACGTGTTTTTTACGAAATCGTGTAAACCTTCTATAAGCTGTGATTTGAAAAAACGGTGGAAGTAAGCTTTTCTTATTTCCGGACGAATGCGCAAACTATAGAAAGTCGTTATGACGTAGAATGTGCATACTTTGTTGATTCCATTTATGAAATAAAACACATTTTCTAAAAACTCGTGTTTTTTAAGAAATCATGTAAACTTTCTAACAGCTGTGATTTTAAAAAACGGGGGAAGTAAGCTTTTCTTATTTCTGGACGCATGCGCAAACTATAGAAAGTTGTTATGACGTAGAATTTGCAGACTTTGTTGATTCCATTTATGAAATAAAACACATTTTCTAAAAACTCGTGTTTTTTAACAAATCATGTAAACCTTCTAGAAGCTGTGATTTTAAAAAACGGGGGAAGTAAGTTTTTCTTATTTCCGGACGCATGCGCAAACTATAGAAAGTCGTTATGAAGTAGAATGTGCATACTTTGTTGATTCCATTTATGAAATAAAACACATTTTCTAAAAACTCGTGTTTTTTAATAAATCATGTAAACCTTCCAGAAGCTGTGATTTTAAAAAACGGTGGAAGTAAGCTTTTCTTATTTCTTGACGCATTCGCAAACTATAGAAAGTCGTTATGATGTAGAATGTGCATACTTTGCTTATTCCATTTTTGAAATAAAACACATTTTCTAAAAACTCGTGTTTTTTAAGAAATCGTGTAAACCTTCTAGAAGCTGTGATTTTAAAAAACGGGGGAAGTAAGTTTTCTTATTTCTAAACGCATGCGCAAACTATAGAAAGTCGTTATGACGTAGAATGTGCATACTTTGTAGATTCCATTTATGAAATAATACACATTTTCTAAAAACACGTGTTTTTTACGAAATTGTGTAAACCTTCTATAAGCTGTGATTTTAAAAAACGGTGGAAGTAAGCTTTTCTTATTTCCGGACGAATGCGCAAACTATAGAAAGTCGTTATGACGTAGAATGTGCATACTTTGTTGATTCCATTTATGAAATAAAACACATTTTCTAAAAACTCGTGTTTTTTAAGAAATCATGTAAACCTTCTAGAAGCCGTGATTTTAAAAAACGGTGGAAGTAAGCTTTTCTTATTTCCAAATGCATTCGCAAACTATAGAAAGTCTTTGTGACGTAGAATGTGCATACTTTGTTGATTCCATTTATGAAATAAAACACATTTTCTAAAAACTCGTGTTTTTTAAGAAATCATGTAAACCTTCTAGAAGCTGTGATTTTAATAAACGGGGGAAGTAAGCTTTTCTTATTTCGGGATGCATGCGCAAACTATAGAAAGTCGTTATGACGTAGAATGTGCATACTTTGTAGATTCGATTTATGAAATAAAACACATTTTCTAAAAACTCGTGTTTTTTAAGAAATCATGTAAACCTTCTAGAAGCTGTGATTTTAAAAAACGGGGGAAGTAAGCTTTTCTTATTTCCAGATGCATGCGCAAACTATAGAAATTCGTTATGATGTAGAATAGGCATACTTTGTAGATTCCATTTATGAAATAAAACACATTTTCTAAAAACTCGTGTTTTTTAAGAAATCATGTAAACCTTCTAGAAGCTGTGATTTTAAAAAACGGTGGAAGTAAGCTTTTCTTATTTCCGGACGCATACGCAAACTATAGAAAGTCGTTATGACGTAGAATGTGCATACTTTGTTGATTCCATTTATGAAATAAAACACATTTTCTAAAAACTCGTGTTTTTTAAGAAATCATGTAAAACTTCTCGAAGCTGTGATTTTAAAAAACGGTGGAAGTAAGCTTTTCTTATTTCCGGACGCATTCGCAAACTATAGAAAGTCGTTATGACATAGAATGTGCATACTTTGTTGATTCCATTTATGAAATAAAACACATTTTCTAAAAACTCGTGTTTTTAAAGAAATCATGTAAACCTTCTAGAAGCTGTGATTTAAAAAAACGGGGAAAGTAAGCTTTTCTTATTTCCAAATGCATGCGCAAACTATAGAAAGTCGTTATGACGTAGAATGTGCATACTTTGTTGATTCCATTTATGAAATAAAACACATTATCTAAAAACTTATGTTTTTTAAGAAATCATGTAAACCTTCTAGAAGCTGTGATTTATAAAAACGGGGGAGTAAGCTTTTCTTATTTCCGGACGCATGCGCAAACTATAGAAAGTCGTTATGACGTAGAATGTGCATACTTTGTAGATTCCATTTATGAAATAAAACACATTTTCTAAAAGCTCATGTTTTTTACGATATCATGTAAACATTCTAGAAGCTGTGATTTTAAAAAATGGTCAAAGTAAGCTTTTCTTATTTCCGGACGCATGCGCAAACTATAGAAAGTCGTTATGACGTAGAATGTGCATACTTTGTAGATTCCATTTATGGAATAAAACACATTTTCTAAAAACTCTTGTTTTTTACGAAATCATGTAAACCTTCTAGAAGCTGTGATTTTAAAAAACGTTGGAAGTAAGCTTTTCTTATTTCCGGACGCATGCGCAAACTATAGAAAGTCATTATGTGTTGATGTATATGTAACTTCGGAATGTATTTCACATATATGTATATTGTATTCCTATAGAGATGGTATTATTCCTCTATAAGGAAGTGTCGTCATTTATATTGTAAGTGTCGTAACTTATACTTGATGGGTTATTAGATCACCTTGTTTGGGGTCGGCCCTGTATAAGTCATGTGGGTCAATGGGTTATTAGACCACCTTGTTTGGGGTCGGCCCTGTATAAGTCATGTGGGTCAAAGGGTTATTAGACCACCCTATTGGGGGTCAGCCCACTCAGCATTATGTTATGTGGTTAAGTTCGAGCCGACATGAGTTAGGTAAAAAGGCAAGTCAAGTCAAGTATAAATAGAGTGCGGGAGGCACTCTATTTGCTCACTCACTTCTCACACATGCTCTCAAGGAGGAGAGGCGCACTTATGGAGGAGGAGGATTGCTGCTAGGTTATGGCTATCTCTATTGGTTGGTTGTATCATTGCTCTATCTATCTCTGAGGAAGTTATTGGGGTTTTTCACCTTTATGGTTTTCCCCAAGTAAATCTTTGTGTCTCTTGTGTGCTTGCATTATTGTCTCCATGATTGATATGCTGTAGATATGCTGTACATGTTGTTCTCTCAATTAAGATCCTAGATCAGATTGAAGTAAATTCTGAAAATTTAACATGGGATCAGAGCTAGCCTGAAAGAAGGCATGATATGGCATGTATGACACTTGTTGCACTTACGATGCTAGGGCTTGATATAGCAAAAACCAGTCATCGTAGAACTTTCGCTATAAATCCTTTTTGGCGAAGTTTTCGGATCTGAAATTGTTACAGGCCGAAGCTAAGATCTCCAGGTATCTTGTGTCCAAAGGACAACCTCTAATTCGTTGTACTTTGTGATTTATGAGCTGTACAATATAGGGTTTCTGCCTCTTCCAGATCTGAGTCAAAATCAGGTGACCTTGGGAAAAAGGTCATATCTTGGGCTAGGAAGCTCCAAATGAAATTTCGTAAAAAGTGACAGGTAGTACACAGTCTGCACTATCTCAGAAAACGTTTTCAGAGGCCGAAGTTGAACCAGTGACACGTGGCACGCCGTACAAGTTCGCTCTCCTGTATTATCCCATAAACAGGTCACGTTACGACATTTGGCATAACTCTCTCTCAGAGAGTCCAATGGAGGTCAGACCTATCAGGATGGAAAGGTAACAGGCCGAGATATCTCAAAAAACTTTTTCAGAGGCCGAAGTTAAAACAGTGACACGTGGCATGCCGTACAAGTTCGCTCTCCTGTTTTATCCCAAAACAGGTCACGTTGCGACATTTGGCATAACTCTCTCTCAGAGAATCCAATTGAGGTCAGACCTGTCAGGATGGAAAGATAACAGGTCAGGCTATCTTAGGAAACTTTTTCAGACCCTGTGGATCAAAAATTTCGGAGTTACACCAGAAACAATCAAGTACATATTTCTGTCAAAACAGAATTATTTTTTGGTACCTTCATTCATGGCTTCCGGAATTTAGGGCTTTGGAGAAAGTTGGAATTTTTGTAATCGGAGACCACGGCTGGATGCTACTCATCAAAATAGAAATTTAGAGACCAAGATCAGAATTTTTGGTTGGGCAGAAGGCCGAGCTTGATTAGACCCTAGTTCGGGACTTTGATCAGAAAAGTGGAAAATTAGGGCTTCTGTAAAAATGGGAATTTCTGAAATCTGTGACCACGGCTGGAAGCTCCTCAGAAAAATAGAAGCTTAGAGCTTTGGATCAAACATTTTGATGGGGAAAAAGAGTGGGATTCATCAAACCCCAGTTCAGGGTCACGTCCAGTGAATCCGGAAGTTTCAAAGGCAAAATTGAGGAGTGAAACTTTGCAGTTTTCAAATTCTGAATATACCAGTTTGATCAGTTCATCAAGGCGCATATTCCTATCCTATCGGAAGGTTGAAATTCAAAGTTTGAATTTTTGGGGTTTCTCTGACAAACCCATATCCAGCTCAAGGGTCCAGTTCTTGCTAATCAAGTGGATTGGGTTAATCCTAGAAGAAGATGGATTGATCACCTGCATAAGTGAAAGAAGTTCCTGTCTCAGAGGGAGATGAGGATAAGACCTTACATAAGAAGATTACAAGCGATCTCGACAGGTATGACTCATCAAGGTATATTTCGATATTTTCCCATGATTAAGTTTATGGTATGTTTGTCTTCATGTTATTACGGTTAGTACAATTTTGATTTTAGATTTGTTGTATCACCTTACCAAAATTATGAATGCATGATAGAAGATATTCATTGGTTAGGGTGTTGACACTTATGATTGTACTAATGCATTATGGTGTTGTATGAGGTTTATGTTGTCTACTAACATGAAAGGTACACCAAGAAAGACAGATCATGTTCTTGTCCAAGAACATATGATCATGATAACATGAGGACAAAGATTCATCCATTGTCATGGATCTCATAGAAGATCCATTTACGAGGTATGTACAACTTGGTTTTGTAATGGATAACATATGAGACATGCAGGTTACTAGCACAAGTCACTGAAGAGAACCAAAAGACATTATGCGGGTATGTTAGACATAAACTAGCTAGCGTGCTAATCCAGGTATGTTTTTCCTATATCAAGCTAGAATCCTACCTTGGGTTAGGATTTTATACTATTGTTGATAATGATTATTCATGAAGACATAGGTTTGAATAATCATGGTTGTATGCATATTATGTTTCTTACCATAATTGATGATATGACTAACCAGAAGAATCATGATGGTATAGGTTTGAATAATCACAGGTTTTATGCATTTTATATCTCTTATCTTGATTGATGATTCAACTAACCTGAAGAGTCATAGGCTTGAGTAATTACAGGTTTAGACATGTTATGTTTCTTATGATTTGACTAACCATAAGAATCCTTAAATGCTAATGCTTATTATTTCTGTTTGAAATGATCATGACTATACATGCTTGAGATTATTGTGTTTTAATAGTATATTAATGAATGTATGATTTTATCATGATACTAATAAGCATGCATAGGAACCAAGGATGAATATGAGAACAAGAACATGTAATCCAGGAAGCAAAGATCAAGAGGGAGCACACTCCAATTGTTCCTGCAAAGAAAGCAAAGGAGCACACTTCAGTAGCTTCTGCAAGGAGCATATATTCAGAGGGAGTTGAACATCTTTCTACAAAGGTGTAGAAGAAGCTACTTCAGAATATGACTCCAGTATCTCCCGCAAAGAAGCAAAGACTCAGAGGGAGTCCACCCAATGAACAAACAAAGATAAGTATTTTAATTATCATTTCTTACATATGTGTTTGTTTAATTAAAATTGTTCAATAATGTATATACTGATGTTCCTAGAATTAGGTTGTGTATTATGCATATTAGAATAATTGCATTGATGAACAGTATACTCCTAATATGCATGGGTAAGTGGCCTATGGCACTGTACAACATTCCATTGCTACTTATCTAGAATGAAACCTCTTTGCTGACATGTTGGGAGTTGTGCACACTCTTAACAATGTTCTGGTAGAGATTGGAAGGCATCTAGAAAGTTACAGGATATGGATAAATGTTGTATTGAAGCATTGGCTAAGATAATTGCATGACTGTATGGCATATTTCTTTATGTGTAAGAATTTGTTCTGAAAACTATAAGATGTTTTCTAATCATGCAATTTAACTTGTTGTGTAGGAAAGATCATATGCCATCTCCTACAAAAGGACTACAACATTTGTTCCAGCAAGAAAGATATCTATTGAAGATATTGAAGTTCCCAGGATCTGGGATGAAGAAATGGAATGCCATGATCCGTAGATCATGAAGAAGATGTTTGGGATGCAGTCCCAAGACCTGACAGGGAGTCATATGTATGCAGATTGAAGAAAGCCTTGTATGGCTTGAAGCAAGCTCCCAGAACTTGGTATGGTGAAGATAGATTGATTGCCGACACGCAGCGGAAGCTTACTACCGAGTTCGAGATGAAGAACTTGGGGATGATGCACTATTTGTTTTTGGCATGGAGGTGTGGCAAAGTGCAGATAGAATCGTCCTTGGACAAGGGAAGTATGCAGTAGAGATCCCAAAGAGGTTCGGGATGATGGATTGCAAGGCCATGGCCACACCTATGGCATCGAATCTGAAGCTTCTATGTGATGCTTCATCTGAGTCAGTTGATGTCTCTATGTATCGTCAGATGATTGGGTCCTTGATGTACCTGACGAACACGAGACCAGACATTTGCTTTGCTGTGAACACATTGAGCCAGTTCCTGACGGATCCGAGAAGTGTTCACCTGGTTACTGTAAAGCATGTTCTGAGGTACCTGAAGGGTACAGTGGATTATGGGCTCAGGTATGAGGCGAATCAAAAGTTTAACCTGGAAGGTTATGTTGATTCAGATTGGGCTGGTAGTGCTGCAGACAGGAAGAGCACATCTGGGTGCTGCTTCAGTATGGGATCAGGTGTGATCTCTTGGTTTAGCAGGAAGCAGTCCTGCGTAGCACTGAGTACAGCTGAGGCAGAGTATGTTGCAGCCTGTTCAGCTAGTTGTGAGGCAGTATGGCTACGGAAGCTACTGTCTGAGTTATTTGATCTCCCGTTGGAGGCTACTGGTATCTTCTGTGATAACCAGAGTTGTGTGAAGCTGTCCGAGAACCCAGTGTTTCATGACAGGTCGAAACACATAGAGATCAAATATCACTATATCAGGGATATGGTGCATAGAGGAGCTGTGAAGCTCCTGTATGTTGCGACGGATGAGCAGATTGCAGATGTGCTGATGAAGCCACTAGCCAGGGTGAAGTTCGAGTACTTCAGAGAGAGGCTTGGCATGCTTCAGATCAAGGATACTTCGAGGAAGAAGTGATGGACACATTTGCTGAAGCCATTCCAAGCATGTTGGAAGGAGGATCCTTCACATGGCTGTGGATGTAAGCGCTGGATGATGAGCATCAGGATGATGTTCTGGTTTCTGCTTGGATATGATCAGTTGGATCATTTTATGTATGTATGTATGCATCATGTTGGATGCTTGGACCATGTATCTGTATATGTATCAGGTGGATACATTGTATGATCAGGTGGATCATGTATGGTGATATGTATCATGTATTTGTATTTGTATCAGGTGGATACATTGATGATCAGGAGGATCATGTATGATGATATGTATCAGGTAGATACTTGGTATGCATCAGGTAGATGCATTGATGATCAGGAGGATCATGTATGATGATATGTATCATGTATTTGTATCAGGTGGATACATTGATGATCAGGAGGATCATGTATGATACTTGGTATGCATCAGGTAGATGCATTGATGATCAGGAGGATCATGTATGATGATATGTATCATGTATTTGTATCAGGTGGATACATTGATGATCAGGAGGATCATGTATGATACTTGGTATGCATTAGGTAGATGCATTGATGATCAGGTGGATCATGCAGCAGGATGTTGCAGTGATGATCAGGATGATCATAGATGACGAGCTTCAGGATGTTGCTCCAGATGACATGCAGCAGGACGTTGCAGTGATGATGATCAGGATGATCATGGATACATCAGGATGATGTATGGTGAGTATCAGGTTGATACTCTATGGCCGTGGATCAGGTTGTGCAGATGAGCATGTAATTCGTTGCCCTGGAGATTTGCAGATGGTCTTTCGAGGTTTTTCCTATGGCATGTAATTCGGTGCCCTGGGACATCTGGCAAATGCTCTTTCGAGGTTTTGCTCTGGGAGGACATGTAATTCGTTGCCCTGGGAGATCTGTAGATAGTCTTTCGAGGTTTTTCCTATGGCATATAATAGCGCCCTGGGATATCTGGCAGATGCTCTTGCGAGGTTTTGTCCTATGGCATGTAATTCGTTTCCCTGGGAGATCCGATAGGTTGGGCTGTGTGCCCGTAATCAGTCCTGGGATGCTCTTGCGAGGTTTTGCCATGACCACATGTAATTCGTTGCCCTGGGAGATTTCAGGTCGGAGTTGTGTACCCGTAACATCCTGAGATGCTCTTGCGAGGTTTTGTGGTGGACCACATGTAATTTGTGCCCTAGGAGATTTCAGGTCGGAGTTGTGTACCCGTAACATCCTGAGATGCTCTTGCGAGGTTTTGTGGTGGGGTCACATGTAATAGCGCCCTGGGAGATCCTACAGGTCGGAGTTGTGTACCCGTAACATCCTGGGATGCTCTTTCGAGGTTTTGTGACGCACGTAATAAGTCCTGAGGATTCCACAGTATGGCCAGTGATGACGAAGACCTACAGGTGGTGGGCCTACATCCAGTATGAAAAAGGACTGGCTCTGTAGAACTTCCTATGATGAGTAGATTCAGAGATTGATTGAGATAGCAGCAGCAGTGACGATGATGATGACTCGATGACGATTATCCAGTGACGATGATCCAGAGAAGATGACTTGTGCTAGAAGAACTGTGCTGAGAAATACCTTCCTAGTTAAGAGGGAGTGTTGATGTATATGTAACTTCGGAATGTATTTCACATATATGTATATTGTATTCCTATAGAGATGGTATTATTCCTCTATAAGGAAGTGTCGTCATTTATATTGTAAGTGTCGTAACTTATACTTGATGGGTTATTAGACCACCTTGTTTGGGGTCGGCCCTGTATAAGTCATGTGGGTCAATGGGTTATTAGACCACCTTGTTTGGGGTCGGCCCTGTATAAGTCATGTGGGTCAAAGGGTTATTAGACCACCCTATTGGGGGTCGGCCATGTGGGTCAAAGGGTTATTAGACCACCCTATTGGGGGTCGGCCCACTCAGCATTATGTTATGTGGTTAAGTTCGATCCGACATGAGTTAGGTAAAAAGGCAAGTCAAGTCAAGTATAAATAGAGTGCGGGAGGCACTCTATTTGCTCACTCACTTCTCACACATGCTCTCAAGGAGGAGAGGCACACTTATGGAGGAGGAGGATTGCTGCTAGGTTATGGCTATCTCTATTGGTTGGTTGTATCATTGCTCTATCTATCTCTGAGGAAGTTATTGGGGTTTTTCACCTTTATGGTTTTCCCCAAGTAAATCTTTGTGTCTCTTGTGTGCTTGCATTATTGTCTCCATGATTGATATGCTGTAGATATGCTGTACATCTTGTTCTCTCAGTTAAGATCCTAGATCAGATTGAAGTAAATTCTGAAAATTTAACATTATGACGTAAAATGTGCATACTTTGTTGATTCCATTTATGAAATAAAACATATTTTCTAAAAACTCATGCTTTTTAAGAAATCATGTAAACCTTCTAGAAGATGTGATTTTAAAAAACGGTGGAAGTAAGCTTTTCTTATTTCCGGACGCATGCGCAAACTATAGAAATTCGTTATGACGTAGAATGTGCATACTTTGTTGATTCCATTTATGAAATAAAACACATTTTCTAAAAACTCGTGTTTTTTAAGAAATCATGTAAACCTTCTAGAAGCTGTGATTTTAAAAAACGGTGGAAGGAAGCTTTTCTTATTTCCGGACGCATTCGCAAACTATAGAAAGTCGTTATGACGTAGAATGTGCATACTTTGTTGATTCCCTTTATGAAATAAAACACATTTTCTAAAAACTCGTGTTTTTTAAGAAATCATGTAAACCTTCTAGAAGCTGTGATTTTAAAAAACGGGGGAAGTAAGCTTTTCTTATTTCCAAACGCATGCGCAAACTATAGAAAGTCGTTATGACGTAGAATGTGCATACTTTGTAGATTCCATTTATGAAATAAAACACATTTTCTAAAAACACGTGTTTTTTACGAAATCGTGTAAACCTTCTATAAGCTGTGATTTTAAAAAACGGTGGAAGTAAGCTTTTCTTATTTCCGGACAAATGCGCAAACTATAGAAAGTCGTTATGATGTAGAATGTGCATACTTTGTTGATTCCATTTATGAAATAAAACACATTTTCTAAAAACTCGTGTTTTTTACGAAATCATGTAAACCTTCTAGAAGCTGTGATTTTAAAAAATTGTGGAAGTAAGCTTTTCTTATTTCCGGACGCATGCGAACTATAGAAAGTCGTTATGATGTAGAATGTGCATACTTTCTAGATTCCATTTATGAAATAAAACACATTTTCTAAAAACACGTGTTTTTTACGAAATCGTGTAAACCTTCTAGAAGCTGTGATTTTAAAAAACGGTGGAAGTAAGCTTTTCTTATTTCCGGACGCATGCGCAAACTATAGAAAGTCGTTATGACGTCGAATGTGCATACTTTGTAGATTCTATTTATGAAATAAAACACATTTTCTAAAAACTTGTGTTTTTTAAGAAATCATGTAAACCTTCTAGAAGCTGTGATTTTAAAAAACGGGGGAAGTAAGATTTTCTTATTTCCAAACGCATGCGCAAACTATAGAAAGTCGTTATGACATAGAATGTGCATACATTGTTGATTACATTTATGAAATAAAACACATTTTCTAAAAACTCGTGTTTTTTAAGAAATCATGTAAACCTTCTAGAAGCTATGATTTAAAAAAACGGGGGAAGTAAGCTTTTCTTATTCTCGGACGCATGCGCAAACTATATAAAGTCGTTATGACGTAGAATGTGCATACTTTGTTTATTCCATTTATGAAATAAAACACATTTTCTAAAATCTCATGTTTTTTAAGAAATCATGTAAACCTTCTAGAAGCTGTGATTTTAAAATCCGGGGGAAGTAAGCTTTTCTTATTTCCGGACGCATGCGCAAAGTATAGAAAGTCGTTATGACGAAGAATGTGCATACTTTGTAGATTCCATTTATGAAATAAAACACGTTTTCTAAAAACTCATGTTTTTTACGAAATCATGTAAACCTTCTAGAAGCTGTGATTTTAAAAAACGGTGTAAGTAAGCTTTTCTTATTTCCGGACGAATGCGCAAACTATAGAAAGTCGTTATGACGTAGAATGTGCATACTTTGTTGATTCCATTTATGAAATAAAACACATTTTCTAAAAACTCGTGGTTTTTAATAACTCATGTAAACCTTCTAGAAGTTGTGATTTTAAAAAACGGTGGAAGTAAGCTTTTCTTTTTTCCGGACGCATGCGCAAACTATAGAAAGTCGTTATGACGTAGAATGTGCATACTTTGTTGATTCTGTTTATGAAATAAAACACATTTTCTAAAACTCCTGTTTTTTAAGAAATCATGTAAACCTTCTAGAAGCTGTGATTTTAAAAAACGGGAGAAGTAAGCTTTTCTTATTTCCGGACGCATGCGCAAAATATCGAAAGTCGTTATGACGTAGAATGTGCATACTTTGTAGATTCCATTTATCAAATAAAACACATTTTCTAAAAACTCGTGTTTTTTACGAAATCATGTAAACCTTCTAGAAGCTGTGATTTCAAAAAACAGTGGAAGTAAGCTTTTCTTATTTCCAGACGAATGCGCAAACTGTAGAAATTCGTTATGACGTAGAATGTGCATACTTTGTTGATTCCATTTATGAAATAAAACACATTTTCTAAAAACTCGTGTTTTTTTAAGAAATCATGTAAACCTTCTAGAAGCTGTGATTTTAAAAAACGGGGGAAGTAAGCTTTTCTTATTTCCGGACACATGCGCAAACTATAGAAAGTCGTTATGACTTGGAATGTGCATACTTTTTAGATTCCATTTATCAAATAAAACACATTTTCTAAAAACTCGTGTTTTTTACGAAATCATGTAAGCCTTCTAGAAGCTGTGATTTTAAAAAACGGTGGAAGTAAGCTTTTCTTATTTCTGGACGCATGCGCAAACTATAGAAAGTCGTTATCACTTAGAATGTGCATACTTTGTTGATTCCATTTATGAAATAAAACACATTTTCTAAAAACTCGTGTTTTTTAAGAAATCATGTAAACCTTCTAGAAGCTGTGATTTTAAAAAACGGTGGAAGTAAGCTTTTCTTATTTCCGGACGCATGCGCAAACTATAGAAAGTCGTTATGACGTAGAATGCGCATACTTTGTTGATTCCATTATGAAATAAAACACATTTTCTAAAAACTCGTGTTTTTTACGAAATCATGTAAACCTTCTAGAAGCTGTGATTTTAAAAAACGGGGGAAGTAAGCTTTTCTTATTTCCGGACGCATGCGCAAACTATAGAAAGTCGTTATGACGTAGAATGTGCATACTTTGTAGATTCCATTTATGAAATAAAACAAATTTTCTAAAAACACGTGTTTTTTACGAAATCGTGTAAACCTTCTATAAGCTGTGATTTTAAAAAACAGTGGAAGTAAGCTTTTCTTATTTCCGGACGAATGCGCAAACTATAGAAAGTCGTTATGACGTAGAATGTGCATACTTTGTTGATTCCATTTATGAAATAAAACACATTTTCTAAAAACTCATGTTTTTTAAGAAATCATGTAAACCTTCTAGAAGCTGTGATTTTAAAAAACGGGGGAAGTAAGCTTTTCTTATTTCTGGACGCATGCGCAAACTATACAAAGTCGTTATGACGTAGAATGTGCAGACTTTGTTGATTCCATTTATGAAATAAAACACATTTTCTAAAAACTCGTGTTTTTTAACAAATCATGTAAACCTTCTAGAAGCTGTGATTTTAAAAAACGGGGGAAGTAAGCTTTTCTTATTTCCGGACGTATGCGCAAACTATAGATAGTCGTTATGACGTAGAATGTGCATACTTTGTTGATTCCATTTATGAAATAAAACACATTTTCTAAAACTCGTGTTTTTTAATAAATCATGTAAACCTTCCAGAAGCTGTGATTTTAAAAAATGGTGGAAGTAAGCTTTTCTTATTTCTGGACGCATTCGCAAACTATAGAAAGTCGTTATGATGTAGAATGTGCATACTTTGCTGATTCCATTTATGAAATAAAACACATTTTCTAAAAACTCGTGCTTTTTAAGAAATCATGTAAACCTTCTAGAAGCTGTGATTTTAAAAAACGGGGGAAGTAAGCTTTTCTTATTTCCAAACGCATGCGCAAACTATAGAAAGTCGTTATGACGTAGAATGTGCATACTTTGTAGATTCCATTTATGAAATAATACACATTTTCTAAGAACACGTGTTTTTTACGAAATCGTGTAAACCTTCTATAAGCTGTGATTTTAAAAAACGGTGGAAGTAAGCTTTTCTTATTTCCGGACGAATGCGCAAACTATAGAAAGTCGTTATGACGTAGAATGTGCATACTTTGTTGATTCCATTTATGAAATAAAACACATTTTCTAAAAACTCGTGTTTTTTAAGAAATCATGTAAACCTTCTAGAAGCTGTGATTTTAAAAACGGTGGAAGTAAGCTTTTCTTATTTCCAAATGCATTCGCAAACTATAGAAAGTCTTTGTGACGTAGAATGTGCATACTTTGTTGATTCCATTAATGAAATAAAACACATTTTCTAAAAACTCGTGTTTTTTAATAAATCATGTAAACCTTCTAGAAGCTGTGATTTTAAAAAACGGGGGAAGTAAGCTTTTCTTATTTCCTGATGCATGCGCAAACTATAGAAAGTCGTTATGATGTAGAATGTGCATACTTTTTAGATTCGATTTATGAAATAAAACACATTTTCTAAAAACTCGTGTTTTTTAAGAAATCATGTAAACCTTCTAGAAGTTGTGATTTTAAAAAACGGGGGAAGTAAGCTTTTCTTATTTCCGGACGCATGCGCAAACTATAGAAAGTCGTTATGACGTAGAATGGGCATACTTTGTAGATTCCATTAATGAAATAAAACACATTTTCTAAAAACACGTGTTTTTTACGATATCGTGTAAACCTTCTAGAAGCTGTGATTTTAAAAAACAGTGGAAGTAAGCTTTTCTTATTTCCGGAAGAATGCGCAAACTATAGAAAGTCGTTATGACGTAGAATGTGCATACTTTGTTTATTCCATTTATGAAATAAAACACATTTTCTAAAAACTCGTGTTTTTTAAGAAATCATGTAAACCTTCTAGAAGCTGTGATTTTAAAAAATGGGGGAAGTAAGCTTTTCTTATTTCCGGACGCATGCGCAAAGTATAGAAAGTCGTTATGATGTAGAATGTGCATACTTTGTAGATTCCATTTATGAAATAAAACACATTTTCTAAAAACTCGTGTTTTTTACGAAATCATGTAAACCTTCTAGAAGCTGTGATTTTAAAAAACGGTGGAAGTAAGATTTTCTTATTTCCGGACGAATGCGCAAACTATAGAATGTCGTTATGACGTAGGATGTGCATACTTTGTTGATTCCATTTATGAAATAAAACACATTTTCTAAAAACTCGTGTTTTTTAAGAAATCGTGTAAACCTTCTAGAAGCTGTGATTTTAAAAAACGGTGGAAGTGAGCTTTTCTTATTTCCGGACGCATGCGCAAACTATAGAAAGTCGTTATGACGTAGAATGTGCATACTTTGTTGATTCCATTTATGAAATAAAACACATTTTCTAAAAACTCGTGGTTTTTAATAAATCATGTAAACCTTCTAGAAGCTGTGATTTTAAAAAACGGTGGAAGTAAGCTTTTCTTATTTCCGGACGCATGCGCAAACTATAGAAATTCGTTATGACGTAGAATGTGCATACTTTGTTGATTCTGTTTATGAAATAAAACACATTTTCTAAAACTCGTGTTTTTTAAGAAATCATGTAAACCTTCTAGAAGCTGTGATTTTAAAAAACGGGAGAAGTAAGCTTTTCTTATTTCCGGACGCATGCGCAAAATATCGAAAGTCGTTATGACGTAGAATGTGCATACTTTGTAGATTCCATTTATCAAATAAAACACATTTTCTAAAAACTCGTGTTTTTTACGAAATCATGTAAACCTTCTAGAAGCTGTGATTTCAAAAAACAGTGGAAGTAAGCTTTTCTTATTTCCAGACGAATGCGCAAACTATAGAAATTCGTTATGACGTAGAATGTGCATACTTTGTTGATTCCATTTATGAAATAAAACACATTTTCTAAAAACTCGTGTTTTTTTAAGAAATCATGTAAACCTTCTAGAAGCTGTGATTTTAAAAAACGGGGGAAGTAAGCTTTTCTTATTTCCGGACACATGCGCAAACTATAGAAAGTCGTTATGACGTCGAATGTGCATACTTTTTAGATTCCATTTATCAAATAAAACACATTTTCTAAAAACTCGTGTTTTTTACGAAATCATGTAAACCTTCTAGAAGCTGTGATTTTAAAAAACGGTGGAAGTAAGCTTTTCTTATTTCTGGACGCATGCGCAAACTATAGAAAGTCGTTATCACTTAGAATGTGCATACTTTGTTGATTCCATTTATGAAATAAAACACATTTTCTAAAAACTCGTGTTTTTTAAGAAATCATGTAAACCTTCTAGAAGCTGTGATTTTAAAAAACGGTGGAAGTAAGCTTTTCTTATTTTCGGACGCATGCGCAAACTATAGAAAGTCGTTATGACGTAGAATGTGCATACTTTGTTGATTCCAATTATGAAATAAAACACATTTTCTAAAAACTCGTGTTTTTTACGAAATCATGTATACCTTCTAGAAGCTGTGATTTTAAAAAACGGGGGAAGTAAGCTTTTCTTATTTCCAAACGCATGCGCAAACTATAGAAAGTCGTTATGACGTAGAATGTGCATACTTTGTTTATTCCATTTATGAAATAAAAGATATTTTCTAAATACTCGTGTTTTTTAAGAAATCATGTAAACCTTCTAGAAGCTGTGATTTTAAAAAACGGGGGAAGTAAGCTTTTCTTATTTCCGGACGCATGCGCAAACTATAGAAAGTCGTTATGACGTAGAATGTGCATACTTTGTAGATTCCATTTATGAAATAAAACACATTTTCTAAAAACTCATGTTTTTTACGAAATCATGTAAACCTTCTAGAAGCTGTGATTTTAAAAAACGGGGGAAGTAAGCTTTTCTTATTTCCGGACGCATGCGCAAACTATAGAAAGTTGTTATGACGTACAATGTGCATACTTTGTAGATTCCATTTATGAAATAAAACACATTTTCTAAAAACTCGTGTTTTTTACGAAATCATGTAAACTTTCTAGAAGCTGTGATTTTATAAAACGGTGGAAGTAAGCTTTTCTTATTTCCGGACGCATGCGCAAACTATAGAAAGTCGTTATGACGTAGAATGTGCATACTTTGTAGATTCCATTTATGAAATAAAACACATTTTCTAAAAACTCGTATTTTTTACGAAATCATGTAAACCTTCTAGAAGCTGTAATTTGAAAAAACTGTGGAAGTAAGCTTTTCTTATTTCCGGACGCATGCGCAAACAATAGAAAGTCGTTATGAAGTCGAACCATTACTTATATTGGACCGCAGGGTTAGACAGTTGAGGCACCATTTGGTGGACCAAGTTAAGGTCCAGTGGGACCGATATAGCCCAGGTTCTGCTACCTGGGAGGACGTAGAGACTATGCGTCGTGATTATCCCACATTATTTTGATCATAACTTCGGGATGAAGTTTCCTGAAGGGGGGGTGTATGTAACACCCCGTTTTGACATTTCTACCTGAACTACTATTATATGTTGTATTTATTTGACTGTGAGACCTCGTCGGTTGACGACACTGTGGACATATGGTTCTATTATTTTTTCGATATATATATATGTGTGTGTGTGATGCTAGTATAATGATCAGTAGTCATGTTTAGATATGTATCATGTGTTAATTATGTCAAATATATGGAAATTTACTAAATGATGGGTACGTGGATACCGTTACAGTTATATGTTGAAATAACGAATGTTATGCCAGGTGCATGGCGAATGAATGAGTTTATTGTCGTTATGTTATGATGAAATATATGTGTGTACATATCGAGGATTTATGCACGATATTCTATATTGTATGTCGAGGAATGACTTACAGGTTGAAACGGCTAAGTGATAGATGGATCCTACGAGGTGGGAGGGCCTCGGGGACACGGACTTCGAAAGATAAGATGGTATGCAAGTGATGCATTATTTACTTTCGTATGGTTATTATGTTGTTTATTATGATGTATGTTATGACATGGGTGGGTAGGGTTTCAGGAAGCTCAACCGCCCAGATCGGTTATACGATGACAGACCGAGTACAAGTGCAACGCTGTTGTTATGTCGAGTAGACATAATCCCTTGTTCCATTAGGGGGGTGGAGGCTTTACCCACCGTTTATCCCCGAAACCCAGAGTCATGGGAGGTTTGTGCTACGGCGCGCTCCCCAAGGTGTGTGATGATGACTGGTGGTTGCCTGCTGGGGAAGCTTGGTCGATGTAGTCGACACTTCCGCTTACGGGTTCTAGCTGGAACCGGTCATGACCTGACATTCCAGGGTAGTCCAGCAGAGGACAGGATAGGATGTGGAAGTTAGTGATGATGTAGGTAGATAGGTGTAGCGTGAAGTAGGGGTCAAAGCAAGATCTAACGGTAGGTGTGTAAAACCCTTGGTTAGTATGTGTCGTAAATCAGTAATGTATGAATTGTTGTAACTTGTATTTTGGTTAATGGATTTGTACCTTGCAAACTACGTTTAGAACTTATATCAGTAAACAACCAGCTTCATGATTAAGATTGATATGTGTGAATTAATACTGTTAGTGTACTTACGCGAGGTATGTAAGCAGTAGCTACGCTTACATAACTCGTCTACATATTTATGAATTTCGTGAAATCTTGCTGAATAATAAAGTTAAATATTGATGATTAATGTTAAAAATGTCGATTAAGGTTAATAATGATGATTAATGATAATGATGTAGATTAATGATTAATTATTGTGGATTAAGGTTAATAAAGTCATTTAGTGTTAATAACGTTGATTAATGATTAATTATTACCCATTAATAATTAACTACTGTTGATTAATAAACAAATCTAAGGTTAACCTAGGAAGTGACTAATGCAAGTGATTAGAATGCTTGATTGATTGCTAATTAGATTAATTACAACTAAGGTGTAATTAAAATAGAACCAGGTAAAGTCGATTGAATCTTAGCCAATTTTATTTAATTAATGTAACTACACATTGATAATGTTATGGCTTACATTAATAGGATTATTGTTCATAAAAGATAAATTGAATTAGTAAATTTATAATTAGAGGGAATTCACATATTAGAAATATTAGAAACCATTAATTAAATGATTAAGTAATTATAATTAATCAATTGACGATTAATGTTAATTAAATTAAATTGGTGAAACGTGTAAGTTTAAAATTCTTACGGTTGATGGGTGAACCAACCCCAACCCCAACCTTTATTATAAAATGATATAACAGTGATTATTAATAAAATTATTAAACTTTGAATGAGAAACGAATGGTTAAAAGAAAATGATTGTTGTAATTGGTGTCGGTAAACCTCATAAAGAGAGGTGAATATTGAATTGACTGTTTATTAAAATATGATTATTTCATTGGAATGGTTCGAGGGACTTGATGGAGTAGTAATGAGGGGGTTGGGACTCCATTAATGGGAGGATAAGGCATTAATGGAGGGGAAGA
Organism: Larix kaempferi; assembly: GCA_027924585.1. Classification (NCBI taxonomy): domain Eukaryota; kingdom Viridiplantae; phylum Streptophyta; class Pinopsida; order Pinales; family Pinaceae; genus Larix; species Larix kaempferi. Next base: position 15,733,528 of record BSBM01001252.1, read on the forward strand.
AGAGTCGGCAAAACCCAACATAAGATGGAGAAAGGAGGAAGAGGAAGGGATCATCTTTTTCTACCTTAGGATTTTGGGAGAAGTTGAGCAGAGCAGAAATTGGGAGAGGAGAGCTGCAAAGAGGGGATTTTGGTTGGAGTTTGTTTTTCTAAAGGGATACAACAGATTAGGCTTGTACTCGGTTTGGGCTCGGGGGTCCAAAGGGGTACCTTTGGAGCTAGGTGGTCGGCGAGACCTCGCCAGTTGGTAGGGTGGCAAAACTGGTTCGGTTGGTTGAGTTTCAAAACTGTGGGGAAGGCTTTTGACTGCAGGGAAAAGCAAGGAGAAGCAGCAACGAGGGCAGCAACAAACAAAAAGGGGATCTGCAAGCTACCTACAGGTATTTCCCAGCAGGTAAATATATCATTTCTACTCTCTCAAATGATTATTTTTTTGTTATATGATATATGTGGTTGCACCTGCACATGAGAAATAGATGTTAGATTTTACATGTAAACTTGATATAATTTACATGCTTAGAAATAGATGTAAGCAGAAAATCAAAACAAAAAGTTGGAACAGTGTGAAAACAAAGAAAACACAGATTTTTATTGAAGAAAATTAGAAAACCTAGGACAGGTTTTACATATGGTATCAGAGCCATGGTTCCAAATCTGGAACCAGAGGGCTCACTAATGTTGAAAAGAACATTAGAGTATAGAAAAAAAAAATGATGAGGACTCATTTGCAAATAATTACTGCAAGTAATCACGATTGCTGGAACTTTAGGCCTGCAAGGCAAAATGAAAGAGTTACAAGTTAGTAAAAACGTGACAATAGAAATGCAGTAAATGTCATAAGGACACCTGCTATTAGTCCTTTTAACTTATTGCTGCAATTGTAAGAAAATTTATGTATATACATAATAAACCTAAAAAAAAACAAAAAACCAGAAAAAAAAAGAGAGATTCTATATATATATATAGACAAAACAAATTATATATATGAATTTTTTTTTTTTTAAGTTCAGTTGATTTAAAAAAAATCGGGGAATTGTCCAAACAACATTTACATGCAAGTAATAGGTACTTCGCTGTTTTTTTTTTCTTGTGATAACTATGATTATGATTATATGTTTTTTTTTAAATAGTAACAATTTCTTTTCTTTTTAATTAAATAGAAGAAAGGATTACATTTTCCATGCCCCAACCGTAGTCGGTGTGCAGTGCACAGCAAGACAAAATAAGGAAACCACTAATTTAGTAAATCTTATCCGATCTTAATTCTCTTCAAAGCTTGGAATCTTAATTATGACATAGGATGTGCATACTTTGTTGATTCCATTTATGAAATAAATCACATTTTCTAAAAACTCGTGTATTTTAAGAAATCTTGTACACCTTCTAGAAGCTGTGATTTTAAAAAACGGTGGAAGTAAGCTTTTCTTATTTTCGGACGCATCCGCAAACTATAAATAGTCGTTATGACATAGAATGTGCATACTTTGTTGATTCCATTTATGAAATAAAACACATTTTCTAAAAACTCATGTTTTTTAAGAAATCATGTAAACCTTCTAGAAGCTGTGATTTTAAAAAACGGGGGAAGTAAGCTTTTCTTATTTCCAAACGCATGCGCAAACTATAGAAAGTCGTTATGACGTAGAATGTGCATACTTTGTAGATTCCATTTATGAAATAAAACACATTTTCTAAAAACTCGTGTTTTTTACGAAATCATGTAAACCTTCTAGAAGCTGTGATTTTAAAAAACGGTGGAAGTAAGCTTTTCTTATTTCCGGACGCATCCGCAAACTATAGAAAGTCGTTATGACATAGAATGTGCATACTTTGTTGATTCCATTTATGAAATAAAAGATATTTTCTAAAAACTCGTGTTTTTTAAGAAATCATGTAAACCTTCTAGAAGCTATGATTTTAAAAAACGGGGGATGTAAGCTTTTCTTATTTCCAAACGCATGTGCAAACTATAGAAAGTCGTTATGACGTAGAATGTGCATACTTTGTTGATTCAATTTATGAAATAAAACACATTTTCTAAAAACTCGTGTTTTTTAAGAAATCATGTAAACCTTCTAGAAGCTGTGATTTTAAAAAATGGGGGAATTAAGCTTTTCTTATTTCCAAACGCATGCGCAAACTATAGAAAGTCGTTATGATGTAGAATGTGCATACTTTGTTGATTCCATTTATGAAATAAAACACATTTTCTAAAAACTCGTGTTTTTTAAGAAATCATGTAAACCTTCTAGAAGCTGTGATTTTAAAAAACGGTGGAAGTAAGCTTTTCTTATTTCCAAACGCATTCGCAAACTATAGAAAGTCTTTCTGACGTAGAATGTGCATACTTTGTTGATTCCATTTATGAAATAAAACACATTTTCTAAAAACTCGTGTTTTTTAATAAATCATGTAAACCTTCTAGAAGCTATGATTTTAAAAAATGGGGGATGTAAGCTTTTCTTATTTCCAAACGCATGTGCAAACTATAGAAAGTCGTTATGACGTAGAATGTGCATACTTTGTTGATTCAATTTATGAAATAAAACACATTTTCTAAAAACTCGTGTTTTTTAAGAAATCATGTAAACCTTCTAGAAGCTGTGATTTTAAAAAACGGGGGAATTAAGCTTTTCTTATTTCCAAACGCATGCGCAAACTATAGAAAGTCGTTATGATGTAGAATGTGCATACTTTGTTGATTCCATTTATGAAATAAAACACATTTTCTAAAAACTCGTGTTTTTTAAGAAATCATGTAAACCTTCTAGAAGCTGTGATTTTAAAAAACTGGGGAAGTAAGCTTTTCTTATTTCCAAACGCATGCGGAAACTATAGAAAGTCGTTATGACGTAGAATGTGCATACTTTGTTGATTCCATTTATGAAATAAAAACATTTTCTAAAAACTCTTTTTTTTAGGAAATCAAGTAAACCTTCTAGAAGCTGTGATTTAGAAAAATAGGGGAAGTAAGCTTTTCTTGTTTCCAGACGCATGCGCAAACTATAGAAAGTCGTTATGACGTAGAATGTGCATACTTTGTAGATTCCATTTATGAAATAAAACACATTTTCTAAAAACTCGTGTTTTTTACGAAATCATGTAAACCTTCTAGAAGCTGTGATTTTAAAAAACGGTGGAAGTAAGCTTTTCTTATTTCCGGACGAATGCGCAAACTATAGAAAGTCGTTATGACGTAGAATGTGCATACTTTGTAGATTCCATTTATGAAATAAAACACATTTTCTAAAAACACGTGTTTTTTACGAAATCATGTAAACCTTCTAGAAGCTATGATTTTAAAAAACGGTGCAAGTAAGCTTTTCTTATTTCCGGACGCATGCGCAAACTATAGAAAGTCGTTATGACGTAGAATGTGCATACTTTGTTGATTCCATTTAGGAAATAAAAGATATTTTCTAAAAACTCGTGTTTTTTAGGAAATCATGTAAACCTTCTAGAAGCTGTGATTTTAAAAAACGGGGGAAGTAAGATTTTCTTATTTCCCGACGCATGCGCAAAGTATAGAAAGTCGTTATGACATAGAATCTGCATACTTTTTAGATTCCATTTATGAAATAAAACACATTTTCTTAAAACTCGTGTTTTTTAAGAAATCATGTAAACCTTCTAGAAGCTGTGATTTTAAAAAACGGGCGAAGTAAGCTTTTCTTATTTCCAAACGCATGCGCAAACTATAGAAAGTCGTTATGACGTAGAATGTGCATACTTTGTAGATTCCATTTATGAAATAAAACACATTTTCCAAAAACACGTGTTTTTTACGAAATCGTGTAAACCTTGTATAAGCTGTGATTTTAAAAAACGGTGGAAGTAAGCTTTTCTTATTTCTGGACGAATGCGCAAACTATAGAAGGTCGTTATGACGTAGAATGTGCATACTTTGTTGATTCCATTTATGAAATAAATCACATTTTCTAAAAACTCGTGTTTTTTAGGAAATCATGTAAACCTTCTAGAAGCTGTGATTTTAAAAAACGGTGGAAGTAAGCTTTTCTTATTTCCAAACGCATTCGCAAACTATAGAAAGTCTTTCCGACGTAGAATGTGCATACTTTGTTGATTCCATTTATGAAATAAAACACATTTTCTAAAAACTCGTGTTCTTTAAGAAATCATGTAAACCTTCTAGAAGCAGTGATTTTAAAAAACGGGGGAAGTAAGCTTTTCTAATTTCCGGACGCATGCGCAAACTATAGAAAGTCGTTATGGCGTAGAATGTACATACTTTGTAGATTCGATTTATGAAATAAAACACATTTTCTAAAAACTCGTGTTTTTTAAGAAATCATGTAAACCTTCTAGAAGCTGTGATTTTAAAAAATGGGGGAAGGAAGCTTTTCTTATTTCCGGACGCATGCGCAAACTATAGAAAGTCGTTATGACATAGAATGGGCATACTTTGTAGATTCCATTTATGAAATAAAACACATTTTCTAAAAACACGTGTTTTTTACGAAATCGTGTAAACCTTCTATAAGCTGTGATTTTAAAAAACAGTGGAAGTAAGCTTTTCTTATTTCCGGAGAAATGCGCAAACTATAGAAAGTCGTTATGACGTAGAATGTGCACACTTTGTTGATTCCATTTATGAAATAAAACACATTTTCTAAAAACTCGTGTTTTTTAAGAAATCATGTAAACATTCTAGAAGCTGTGATTTTAAAAAACGGGGGAAGTAAGCTTTTGTTATTTCCGGACGCAAGAGCAAAGTATAGAAAGTCGTTATGACGTAGAATGTGCATACTTTGTAGATTCCATTTATGAAATAAAACACATTTTCTAAAAACTCATGTTTTTTACGAAATCATGTAAACCTTCTAGAAGCTGTGATTTTAAAAAACGGTGGAAGTAAGCTTTTCTTATTTCTGGATGCATGCACAAACTATAGAAAGTCGTTATGACGTAGAATGTGCATACTTTCCAGATTCCATTTATGAAATAAAACACATTTTCTAAAAACTCTTGTTTTTTACGAAATCCTGTAAACTTTCTAGAAGCTGTGATTTTAAAAAACGGTGGAAGTAAGCTTTTCTTATTTCCGGACGCATGCTCAAACTATAGAAAGTCGTTATGACGTAGAATGTGCATACTTTGTTGATTCCATTTATGAAATAAAAGATATTTTCTAAAAACTCGTGTTTTTTAAGAAATCATGTAAACCTTCTAGAAGCTGTGATTTTAAAAAACGGGGGAAGTAAGCTTTTCTTATTTCCGGTCGCATGCGCAAACTATAGAAAGTCGTTATGACATAGAATGTGCATACTTTGTAGATTCCATTTATGAAATAAAACACATTTTCTAAAAACTCGTGTTTTTTACGAAATCATGTAAACCTTCTAGAAGCCGTGATTTTAAAAAACGGTGGAAGTAAGCTTTTATTATTTCCGGATGAATGCGCAAACTAATGAAAGTCGTTATGACATAGGATATGCATACTTTGTTGATTCCATTTATGAAATAAATCACATTTTCTAAAAACTCGTGTATTTTAAGAAATCTTGTAAACCTTCTAGAAGCTGTGATTTTAAAGAACGGTGGAATAAGCTTTTCTTATTTCCGGACGCATGCGCAAACTATTAATAGTCGTTATGACGTAGAATGTGCATACTTTGTTGATTCCATTTATGAAATAAAACACATTTTCTAAAAACTCGTGTTTTTTAAGAAATCATGTAAACCTTCTAGAAGCTGTGATTTTAAAAAACGGGGGAAGTAAGCTTTTCTTATTTCCAAACGCATGCGCAAAATATAGAAAGTCCTTATGACGTAGAATGTGCATACTTTGTAGATTCCATTTATGAAATAAAACACATTTTCTAAAAACTCGTGTTTTTTACGAAATCATGTAAACCTTCTAGAAGCTGTGATTTTAAAAAACGGGGGAAGTAAGCTTTTCTTATTTCCGGATGCATGCGCAAACTATAGAAAGTCGTTATGACGTATAATGTGCATGCTTTGTAGATTCCATTTATGAAATAAAACACATTTTCTAAAAACTCGTGTTTTTTACGAAATCATGTAGACCTTCTAGAAGCTGTGATTTTAAAAAACGGTGGAAGTAAGTTTTTCTTGTTTACGGACGCATGCGCAAACTATAGAAAGTCGTTATGACGTAGAATGTGCATACTTTGTAGATTCAATTGATGAAATAAAACACATTTTCTAAAAACTCGTGTTTTTTACGAAATCATGTAAACCTTCTAGAAGCTGTGATTTTAAAAACCGGGAGAAGTAAGCTTTTCTTATTTCCAAACGCATTCACAAACTATAGAAAGTCGTTATGACGTAGAATGTGCATACTTTGTTGATTCCATTTATGAAATAAAACACATTTTCTAAAAACTCATGTTTTTTAAGAAATCATGTAAGCCTTCTAGAAGCTGTGATTTTAAAAAACGGTGGAAGTAAGCTTTTCTTATTTCCGGACGCATGCGCAAACTATAGAAAGTCGTTATGACGTAGAATGTGCATACTTTGTAGATTCCATTTATTAAATAAAACACATTTTCTAAAAACTTGTGTTTTTTACGAAATCATGTAAACCTTCTAGAAGCTGTGATTTTAAAAAACGGTGGAAGTATGCTTTTTTATTAACGCACGCATGCGCAAACTATAGAAAGTCGTTATGGCGTAGAATGTGCATACTTTGTTTATTCTATTTATGAAATAAAACACATTTTCTAAAAATTCGTCTTTTTTAAGAAATCATGTATACCTTCTCGAAGCTGTGATTTTAAAAAACAGGGGAAGTAAACTTTTCTTATTTCCAAACGCGTGCGTAAACTATAGAAAGTCGTTTTAATGTAGAATTTGCATACTTTGTTGATTACATTTATGAAATAAAATACCTTTTCTAAAAACTCGTGTTTTTTAAGAACTCATGTAAACCTTCTAGAAGCTGTGATTTTAAAAAACCGGGGAAGTAAGCTTTTCTTATTTCCAAACGGATGCGCAAACTATAGAAAGTCGTTATCACATAGAATGTGCATACTTTGTTGATTCCATTTATGAAATAAAACACATTTTCTAAAAACTCGTGTTTTTTAAGAAAGCATGTAAAACTTCTAGAAGCTGTGATTTTAAAAAACGGGGGAAGTAAGCTTTTCTTATTTCCGGACGCATGCGCAAAATTTAGAAAGTCTATATGACGTAGAATGTGCATACTTTGTATATTCCATTTATGAAATAAAACACATTTTCTAAAAACTCGTGTTTTTTACGAAATCATGTAAACCTTCTAGAAGCTGTGATTTTAAAAAACGGTGGAAGTAAGCTTTTCTTATTTCCGGACGTATGCGCAAACTATAGAAAGTCGTTATGACGTAGAATCTGCATACTTTGTTGATTCCATTTATGAAATAAAACACATTTTCTAAAAACTCGTGTTTTTTAAGGAATCATGTAAACCTTCTCGAAGCTGTGATTTTAAAAAACGGGGGAAGTAAGCTTTTCTTATTTCCGGACGCATCCGCAAACTATAGAAAGTCGTTATGATGTAGAATGTGCATACTTTGTATATTCCATTTATGAAATAAAACACATTTTCTAAAAACTCGTGTTTTTTAAGAAATCATGTAAACCTTCTAGAAGCTGTGATTTTAAAAAACGGTGGAAGTAAGCTTTTCTTATCTCCGGACGAATGCGCAAACTATAGAAAGTCATTATGACGTAGAATGTGCATAATTTGTTGATTCCATTTATGAAATAAAACACATTTTCTAAAAACTCATTTTTTTTAAGGAATCATGTAAACCTTCTCGAAGCTGTGATTTTAAAAAACGGGGGAAGTAAGCTTTTCTTATTTCCGGACGCATCCGCAAACTATAGAAAGTCGTTATCACGTAGAATGTGCATACTTTGTAGATTCCATTTATGAAATAAAACACATTTTCTAAAAACTCGTGTTTTTTACGAAATCATGTAAACCTTCTAGAAGGTGTGATTTTAAAAAACGGGGGAAGTAAGCTTTTCTTATTTCCGGACGCATGCGCAAACTATAGAAAGTCGTTATGACGTAGAATGTGCATACTTTGTAGATTCCATTTATGAAATAAAACACATTTTCTAAAAACTCGTGTTTTTTAAGAAATCATGTAAACCTTCTAGAAGCTGTGATTTTAAAAAACGGGGGAAGTAAGCTTTTCTTATTTCCGGACGCATGCGCAAACTATAGAAAGTCGTTATGACGTAGAATGTGCATACTTTGTAGATTCCATTTATGAAATAAAACACATTTTCTAAAAACTCGTGTTTTTTAAGAAATCATGTAAACCTTCTAGAAGCTGTGATTTTAAAAAACGGGGGAAGTAAGCTTTTCTTATTTCCAAACGCATGCGCAAACTATAGAAAGTCGTTACGACGTAGAATGTGCATACTTTTTGATTCCATTTATGAAATAAAACACATTTTCTAAAAACTCGTGTTTTTTAAGAAATCATGTAAACCTTCTAGAAGCTGTGATTTTAAAAAACGGGGGAAGTTAGCTTTTCTTATTTCCGGACGCATGCGCAAACTATAGAAAGTCGTTATGGCGTAGAATGTCCATACTTTATAGATTCCATTTATGAAATAAAACACATTTTCTAAAAACTCGTGTTTTTTATGAAATCATGTAAACCTTCTAGAAGCTGTGATTTTAAAAAACGGGGGAAGTAAGCTTTTCTTATTTCCGGACGAATGCGCAAACTATAGAAAGTCGTTATGACGTAGAATGTGCATACTTTGTTGATTCCATTTATGAAATAAAACACATTTTCAAAAAACTGGTGTTTTTTAAGAAATCATGTAAACATTCTAGAAGCTGTGATTTTAAAAAACGGTGGAAGTAAGCTTTTCTTATTTCCGGACGCATGCGCAAACTATAGAAAGTCGTTATGACGTAGAATGTGCATACTTTGTTGATTCCATTTATGAAATAAAACATATTTTCTAAAAACTAGTGTTTTTTAAGAAATCATGTAAACCTTTTAGAAGCTGTGATTTTAAAAAACGGGGGAAGTAAGGTTTTCTTATTCCCAAACGCATGCACAAACTATAGAAAGTTGTTATGACGTAGAATGTGCATACTTTTTTGATTCCATTTATGAAATAAAACACATTTTCTAAAAACTCGTGTTTTTTAAGAAATCATGTAAACCTTCCAGAAGCTGTGATTTTAAAAAACGGGGGAAGTAAGCTTTTCTTATTTCCGGACGCATGCGCAAACTATAGAAATTCGTTATGACGTAGAATGTGCATACTTTGTAGATTCCATTTATGAAATAAAACACATTTTCTAAAAACTCGTGTTTTTTACGAAATCATGTAAACCTTCTAGAAGCTGTGATTTTAAAAAACGGTGGAAGTAAGCTTTTCTTATTTCCGGACGTATGCACAAACTATTGAAAGTCGTTATGACATAGAATGTGGATACTTTGTAGATTCCATTTATGAAATAAAACACATTTTCTAAAAACTCGTGTTTTTTACGAAATCATGTAAAGTTTCTAGAAGCTGTGATTTTAAAAAACGGTGGAAGTAAGCTTTTCTTATTTCCGGACGCATGCGCAAACTATAGAAAGTCGTTATGACGTTGAATGTGCATACTTTGTTGATTCCATTTATGAAATAAAACACATTTTCTAAAAACTCGTGTTTTTTAAGAAATCATGTAAACCTTCTAGAAGCTGTGATTTTAAAAAATGGGGGAAGTAAGCATTTCTTATTTCCAAACGCATGCGCAAACTATAGAAAGTCGTTATGACGTAGAATGTGCATACTTTGTTGATTCCATTGATGAAGTAAAACACATTTTCTAAAAACTCGTGTTTTTTAAGAAATCGTGTAAACCTTCTAGAAGCTGTGATTTTAAAAAACGGGGGAAGTAAGCTTTTCTTATTTCCAGACGCATGTGCAAACTATAGAAAGTCGTTATGACGTAGAATGTGCATACTTTGTAGATTCCATTTATGAAATAAAACACATTTTCTAAAAACTCGTGTTTTTTACGAAATCATGTAAACCTTCTAGAAGCTGTGATTTTAAAAAACGGTGGAAGTAAGCTTTTCTTATTTCCGGATTCATGTGCAAACTATAGAAAGTCGTTATGAGGTAGAATGTGCATACTTTGTAGATTCCATTTATGCAATAAAACACATTTTCTAAAAACTCGTGTTTTTTACGAAATCATGTAAACCTTCTTGAAGCTGTGATTTTAAAAAACGGGGGAAGTAAGCTTTTCTTATTTCCGGACGCATGGGAAAACTATAGAAATTCGTTATGACGTAGAATGTGCATACTGTGTTGATTCCATTTATGAAATAAAACACATTTTCTAAAAACTCGTGTTTTTTAAGAAATCATGTAAACCTTCTAGAAGCTGTGATTTTAAAAAATGGGGGAAGTAAGCTTTTCTTATTTCCAAACACATATGTAAACTATAGAAAGTCGTTATGACGTAGAATGTGCATACTTTGTTGATTCCATTTATGAAATAAAACACATTTTCCAAAAACTCGTGTTTTTTAAGAAATCATGTAAACCTTCTAGAAGCTATGATTTTAAAAAATGGGGGAAGTAAGCTTTTCTTATTTCCGGATGCATGCGCAAACTATAGAAAGTCGTTATGACATAGAATGTGCATACTTTGTAGATTCCATTTATGAAATAAAACACATTTTCAAAAAACTCGTGTTTTTTAAGAAATCATGTAAACCTTCTAGAAGCTGTGATTTTAAAAAACGGTGGAAGTAAGCTTTTCTTATTTCCGGATGCATGTGCAAACTATAGTAAGTCGTTATGAGGTAGAATGTGCATACTTTGTAGATTCCATTTATGAAATAAAACACATTTTCTAAAAACTAGTGTTTTTTAAGAAATCATGTAAACCTTCTAGAAGCTGTGATTTTAAAAAATGGGGGAAGTAAGCTTTTCTTATTTCCAAACGCATGCACAAACTATAGAAAGTCGTTATGACGTAGAATGTGCATACTTTGTTGATTACATTTGTGAAATAAAACACATTTTCTAAAAACTCATGTTTTTTAAGAAATCATGTAAACCTTCTAGAAGGTGTGATTTTAAAAAAGGGTGGAAGTAAGCTTTTATTATTTCCGGATGAATGCACAAACTATAGAAAGTCGTTATGACGTAGCATGTGCATACTTTGTTGATTCCATTTATGAAATAAAACACATTTTGAAAAAACTCGTGTTTTTTAAGAAATGATGTAAACATTCTAGAAGTTGTGATTTTAAAAAACGGTGGAAGTAAGCTTTTGTTATTTCCGGACGCATGCGCAAACTATAGAAAGTCGTTATGACGTCGAATGTGCATACTTTGTTGATTCCATTTATGAAATAAAACATATTTTCTAAAACCTAGTGTTTTTTAAGAAATCATATAAACCTTCTAGAAGCTGTGATTTTAAAAAACGGGGGAAGTAAGCTTTTCTTATTTCCAAACGCATGCACAAACGATTGAAAGTCGTTATGACGTAGAATGTCCATACTTTGTTAATTCCATTTATGAAATAAAACACATTTTCTAAAAACTCGTGTTTTTTAAGAAATCATGTAAACCTTCTAGAAGATGTGATTTTAAAAAAAGGGGGAAGTAAGCTTTTCTTATTTCCGGACGCATGCGCAAACTATAGAAAGTCGTTATGACGTAGAATGTGCATACTTTGTAGATTCCATTTATGAAATAAAACACATTTTCTAAAAACTCGTGTTTTTTACGAAATCATGTAAACCTTCTAGAAGCTGTGATTTTAAAAAACGGTGGAAGTAAGCTTTTCTTATTTCCGGACGCATGCGCAAACTATAGAAAGTCGTTATGACGTAGAATGTGCATACTTTGTTGATTCCATTTATGAATTAAAACACGTTTTCTAAAAACACGTGTTTTTTAAGAAATCATGTAAACCTTCTAGAAGCTGTGATTTTAAAAAACGGGGGAAGTAAGCTTTTCTTATTTCCGAACGCATGCACAAACTATAGAAAGTCGTTATGACGTAGAATGTGCATACTTTGTTGATTCCTTTGATGAAGTAAAACACATTTTCTCAAAACTCGTGTTTTTTAAGAAATCATGTAAACCTTCTAGAAGGTGTGATTTTAAAAAACGGGGGAAGTAAGCTTTTCTTATTTCCGGACGCATGCGCAAACTATAGAAAGTCGTTATCACGTAGAATGTGCATAATTTGTAGATTCCATTTATGAAATACAACACATTTTCTAAAAACTCCTGTTTTTTACGAAATCATGTAAACCTTCTAGAAGTTGTGATTTTAAAAAACGGTGGAAGTAAGCTTTTCTTATTTCCGGATGCATGTGCAAACTATAGAAAGTCGTTATGAGGTAGAATGTGCATACTTTGTAGATTCCATTCATGAAATAAAACACATTTTCTAAAAACTCGTGTTTTTTACGAAATCATGTAAACCTTCTAGAAGCTGTGATTTTAAAAAACGGGGGAACTAAGATTTTCTTATTTCCGGATGCATGCGCAAACTATAGAAAGTCGTTATGACGTAGAATGTGCATACTTTGTAGATTCCATTTATAAAATAAAACACATTTTCTAAAAACTCGTGTTTTTTACGAAATCATGTAAACCTTCTAGAAGCTGTGATTTTAAAAAACGGTGGAAGTAAGCTTTTCTTATTTACGGATGCATGCGCAAACTATAGAAAGTCGTTATGACGTAGAATGTGCATACTTTTTAGATTCCATTGATGAAATAAAACACATTTTCTAAAAACTCGTGTTTTTTACGAAATCATGTAAACCTTCTAGAAGCTGTGATTTTAAAAAACGGGAGAAGTAAGCTTTTCTTATTTCCAAACGCATTCGCAAACTATAGAAAGTCGTTATGACGTAGAATGTGCATACTTTGCTGATTCCATTTATGAAATAAAACACATTTTCTAAAAACTCGTGTTTTTTAAGAAATCATGTAAGCCTTCTAGAAGCTGTGATTTTAAAAAACGGTGGAAGTAAGCTTTTCTTATTTCCGGACGCATGCGAAAACTATAGAAATTCGTTATGACGTAGAATGTGCATACTTTGTTGATTCCATTTATGAAATAAAACACATTTTCTAAAAACTCGTGTTTTTTAAGGAATCATGTAAACCTTCTCGAAGCTGTGATTTTAAAAAGAGGGGGAAGTAAGCTTTTCTTATTTCCGGATGCATGCGCAAACTATAGAAAGTCGTTATGACGTAGAATGTGCATACTTTGTATATTCCATTTATGAAATAAAACACATTTTCTAAAAACTCGTGTTTTTTACAAAATCATGTAAACCTTCTAGACGCTGTTATTTTAAAAATCGGTGGAAGTAAGCTTTTCTTATTTCCGGACGAATGCGCAAACTATAGAAAGTCGTTATGACATAGAATGTGCATACTTTGTTGATTCCATTTATGAAATAAAACACATTTTCTAAAAACTCGTTTTTTTTAAGAAATCCTGTAAACTTTCTAGAAGCTTTGATTTTAAAACATGGTGGAAGTAAGCTTTTCTTATTTCCGGACGCATGCGCAAACTATTGAAAGTCGTTATGACATAGAATGTGCATACTTTGTTGATTCCATTTATGAAATAAAACACATTTTCTAAAAACTCATGTTTTTTACGAAATCATGTAAACCTTCTAGAAGCTGTGATTTTAAAAAACGGTGGAAGTAAGATTTTCTTATTTCCGGACGCATGCGCAAACTATAGAAAGTCGTTATGACGTAGAATGTGCATACTTTGTTGATTCCATTTATGAAATAAAACACATTTTCTAAAAACTCGTGTTTTTTAAGAAATCATGTAAACCTTCTAGAAGCTGTGATTTTAAAAAACGGTGGAAGTAAGCTTTTCTTATTTCAGGATGCATGCGCAAACTATAGAAACTCATTATGATGTAGAATGTGCATACCATGTTGATTCCATTTATGAAATAAAACACATTTTCTAAAAACTCGTGGTTTTTAAGAAATCATTTAAACCTTCTAGAAGCTGTGATTTTAAAAAACGGGGGAAGTAAGCTTTTCTTATTTCAGGACGCATGCGCAAACTATAGAAAGTCGTTATGACGTAGAATGTGCATACTTTGTTGATTCCATTTATGAAATAAAACATATTTTCTAAAAACTCGTGTTTTTTAAGAAATCATGTAAACCTTCTAGAAGCTGTGATTTTAAAAAATGGTGGAAGTAAGCTTTTCTTATTTCCGGACGCATGCGCAAACTATAGAAAGTCGTTATGACGTAGAATGTGCATACTTTGTAGATTCCATTTATGAAATAAAACACATTTTCTAAAAACTCGTGTTTTTTACGACATCATGTAAACCTTCTAGAAGCTGTGATTTTAAAAAACGGTGGAGGTAAGCTTTTCTTATTTCCGGAGGCATGCGCAAACTATAGAAATTCGTTATGACATAGAATGTGCATACTTTGTAGATTCCATTTGTGAAATAAAACACATTTTCTAAAAACTCGTGTTTTTCAGGAAATCACGTAAACCTTCTAGAAGCTGTGATTTTAAAAAACGGTGGAAGTAAGCTTTTCTTATTTCCAGACGCATGCGCAAACTATAGAAAGTCGTTATGACGTAGAATGTGCATACTTTGTAGATTCCATTTATGAAATAAAACACATTTTCTAAAAACTCGTATTTTTTACGAAATCATGTAAACCTTCTAGAAGCTGTAATTTGAAAAAACGGTGGAAGTAAGCTTTTCTTATTTCCGGACGCATGCGCAAACAATAGAAAGTCGTTATGACGTAGAATGTGCATACTTTTTAGATTCCATTTATGAAATAAAACACATTTTCGAAAAACTCGTGTTTTTCAGGAAATCACGTAAACCTTCTAGAAGCTGTGATTTTAAAAAACGGTGGAAGTAAGCTTTTCTTATTTCCAGACGCATGCGCAAACTATAGAAAGTCGTTATGACGTAGAATGTGCATACTTTGTAGATTCCATTTATGAAATAAAACACATTTTCTAAAAACTCGTATTTTTTACGAAATCATGTAAACCTTCTAGAAGCTGTAATTTGAAAAAACGGTGGAAGTAAGCTTTTCTTATTTCCGGACGCATGCGCAAACAATAGAAAGTCGTTATGACGTAGAATGTGCATACTTTTTAGATTCCATTTATGAAATAAAACACATTTTCGAAAAACTCGTGTTTTTTAAGAAATCATGTAAACCTTCTAGAAGATGTGATTTTAAAAAACGGTGGAAGTAAGCTTTTCTTATTTCCAAATGCATGCGCAAACTATAGAAAGACGTTATGATGTAGAATGTGCATACTTTGTTGATTCCATTTATGAAATAAAACACATTTTCTAAAAACTCGTGTTTTTTAAGAAATCATGTAAACCCTCAAGAAGCTGTGATTTTAAAAAATGGGGGAAGTAAGCTTTTCTTATTTCCGGACGCATGTGCAAACTGTAGAAAGTCATTATGACGTAGAATGTGCATACATTGTATATTCCATTTATGAAATAAAGCACATTTTCTAAAAACTCGTGTTTTTTAAGAAATCATGTAAACCTTCTAGAAGCTGTGATTTTAAAAAACGGTGGAAGTAAGCTTTCCTTATTTCCGGACGCATGCACAAACTATAGAAAGTCCTTATGACGTAGAATGTGCATACTTTGTAGATTCCATTTATGAAATAAAACACATTTTCTAAAAACTCGTGTTTTTTACGAAATCATGTAAACCTTATAGAAGCTGTGATTTTAAAAAACGGTGGAAGTAAGCTTTTCTTATTTCTGGACGCATGCGCAAACTATAGAAAGTCGTTATGACGTAGAATGTGCATACTTTGTTGATTCTGTTTATGAAATAAAACACATTTTCTAAATTTTTTAAGAAATCATGTAAACCTTCCAGAAGCTGTGATTTTAAAAAACGAGGGAAGTAAGGTTTTCTTATTTCCGGACGCATGCGCAAACTATAGAAAGTCGTTATGACATAGAATGTGCATACTTTGTAGATTCCATTTATGAAATAAAACACATTTTCTAAAAATTCATGTTTTTTACGAAATCATGTAAACCTTCTAGAAGTTGTGATTTTAAAAAACGGTCGAAGTAAGCTTTTCTTATTTTCGGACGAATGTGCCAACTATAGAAAGTCGTTATGACGTAAAATGTGCATACTTTGTGGATTCCATTTATGAATTAAAACACATTTTCTAAAAACTCGTGTTTTTTAAGAAATCATGTAAACCTTCTAGAAGCTGTGATTTTAAAAAACGGTGAAAGTAAGCTTTTCTTATTTTCGGATGCATGCGCAAACTATAGAAAGTCGTTATGACGTAGAATGTGCATACTTTGTTTATTCCATTTATGAAATAAAAGATATTTTCTAAATACTCATGTTTTTTAAGAAATCATGTAAACCTTCTAGAAGCTGTGATTTTATAAAACGGGGGAAGTAAGCTTTTCTTATTTCCGGACGCATGCGCAAAGTATAGAAAGTCGTTATGACGAAGAATGTGCATACTTTGTAGATTCCATTTATGAAATAAAACACGTTTTCTAAAAACTCATGTTTTTTACGAAATCATGTAAACCTTCTAGAAGCTGTGATTTTAAAAAACGGTGTAAGTAAGCTTTTCTTATTTCCGGACGAATGCGCAAACTATAGAAAGTCGTTATGACGTAGAATGTGCATACTTTGTTGATTCCATTTATGAAATAAAACACATTTTCTAAAAACTCGTGGTTTTTAATAAATCATGTAAACCTTCTAGAAGCTATGATTTTAAAAAACGGTGGAAGTAAGCTTTTCTTATTTCCGGACGCATGCGCAAACTATAGAAAGTCGTTATGACGTAGAATGTGCATACTTTGTTGATTCTGTTTATGAAATAAAACACATTTTCTAAAACTCGTGTTTTTTAAGAAATCATGTAAACCTTCTAGAAGCTGTGATTTTAAAAAACGGGAGAAGTAAGCTTTTCTTATTTCCGGACGCATGCGCAAAATATCGAAAGTCGTTATGAGGTAGAATGTGCATACTTTGTAGATTCCATTTATCAAATAAAACACATTTTCTAAAAACTCGTGTTTTTTACGAAATCATGTAAACCTTCTAGAAGCTGTGATTTCAAAAAACAGTGGAAGTAAGCTTTTCTTATTTCCAGACGAATGCGCAAACTATAGAAATTCGTTATGACGTAGAATGTGCATACTTTGTTGATTCCATTTATGAAATAAAACACATTTTCTAAAAACTCGTGTTTTTTTAAGAAATCATGTAAACCTTCTAGAAGCTGTGATTTTAAAAAACGGGGGAAGTAAGCTTTTCTTATTTCCGGACACATGCGCAAACTATAGAAAGTCGTTATGACGTCGAATGTGCATACTTTTTAGATTCCATTTATCAAATAAAACACATTTTCTAAAAACTCGTGTTTTTTACGAAATCATGTAAACCTTCTAGAAGCTGTGATTTTAAAAAACGGTGGAAGTAAGCTTTTCTTATTTCTGGACGCATGCGCAAACTACAGAAAGTCATTATCACTTAGAATGTGCATACTTTGTTGATTCCATTTATGAAATAAAACACATTTTCTAAAAACTCGTGTTTTTTAAGAAATCATGTAAACCTTCTAGAAGCTGTGATTTTAAAAAACGGTGGAAGTAAGCTTTTCTTATTTCCGGACGCATGCGCAAACTATAGAAAGTCGTTATGACGTAGAATGTGCATACTTTGTTGATTCCAATTATGAAATAAAACACATTTTCTAAAAACTCGTGTTTTTTACGAAATCATGTAAACCTTCTAGAAGCTGTGATTTTAAAAAACGGGGGAAGTAAGCTTTTCTTATTTCCGGACGCATACGCAAACTATAGAAAGTCGTTATGACGTAGAATGTGCATACTTTGTAGATTCCATTTATGAAATAAAACAAATTTTCTAAAAACACGTTTTTTTTACGAAATCGTGTAAACCTTCTATAAGCTGTGATTTTAAAAAACAGTGGAAGTAAGCTTTTCTTATTTCCGGACGAATGCGAAAACTATAGAAAGTCGTTATGACGTAGAATGTGCATACTTTGTTGATTCCATTTATGAAATAAAACACATTTTCTAAAAACTCGTGTTTTTCAAGAAATCATGTAAACCTTCTAGAAGCTGTGATTTTAAAAAACGGGGGAAGTAAGCTTTTCTTATTTCTGGACGCATGCGCAAACTATACAAAGTCGTTATGACGTAGAATGTGCAGACTTTGTTGATTCCATTTATGAAATAAAACACATTTTCTAAAAACTCGTGTTTTTTAACAAATCATGTAAACCTTCTAGAAGCTGTGATTTTAAAAAACGGGGGAAGTAAGCTTTTCTTATTTCCGGACGTATGCGCAAACTATAGAAAGTCGTTATGACGTAGAATGTGTATACTTTGTTGATTCCATTTATGAAATAAAACACATTTTCTAAAACTCGTGTTTTTTAATAAATCATGTAAACCTTCCAGAAGCTGTGATTTTAAAAAACGGTGGAAGTAAGCTTTTCTTATTTCTGGACGCATTCGCAAACTATAGAAAGTCGTTATGATGTAGAATGTGCATACTTTGCTGATTCCATTTATGAAATAAAACACATTTTCTAAAAACTCGTGCTTTTTAAGAAATCATGTAAACCTTCTAGAAGCTGTGATTTTAAAAAACGGGGGAAGTAAGCTTTTCTTATTTACAAACGCATGCGCAAACTATAGAAAGTCGTTATGACGTAGAATGTGCATACTTTGTAGATTCCATTTATGAAATAATACACATTTTCTAAGAACACGTGTTTTTTACGAAATCGTGTAAACCTTCTATAAGCTGTGATTTTAAAAAACGGTGGAAGTAAGCTTTTCTTATTTCCGGACGAATGCGCAAACTATAGAAAGTCGTTATGACGTAGAATGTGCATACTTTGTTGATTCCATTTATGAAATAAAACACATTTTCTAAAAACTCGTGTTTTTTAAGAAATCATGTAAACCTTCTAGAAGCTGTGATTTTAAAAACGGTGGAAGTAAGCTTTTCTTATTTCCAAATGCATTCGCAAACTATAGAAAGTCTTTGTGACGTAGAATGTGCATACTTTGTTGATTCCATTAATGAAATAAAACACATTTTCTCAAAACTCGTGTTTTTTAAGAAATCATGTAAACCTTCTAGAAGCTGTGATTTTAAAAAACGGGGGAAGTAAGCTTTTCTTATTTCCTGATGCATGCGCAAACTATAGAAAGTCGTTATGACGTAGAATGTGCATACTTTGTAGATTCGATTTATGAAATAAAACACATTTTCTAAAAACTCGTGTTTTTTAAGAAATCATGTAAACCTTCTAGAAGTTGTGATTTTAAAAAACGGGGGAAGTAAGCTTTTCTTATTTCCGTACGCATGCGCAAACTATAGAAAGTCGTTATGACGTAGAGTGTGCATACTTTGTAGATTCCATTAATGAAATAAAACACATTTTCTAAAAACACGTGTTTTTTACGATATCGTGTAAACCTTCTAGAAGCTGTGATTTTAAAAAACAGTGGAAGTAAGCTTTTCTTATTTCCGGAAGAATGCGCAAACTATAGAAAGTCGTTATGACGTAGAATGTGCATACTTTGTTGATTCCATTTATGAAATAAAACACATTTTATAAAAACTCGTGTTTTTTAAGAAATCATGTAAACCTTCTAGAAGCTGTGATTTTAAAAAACGGGGGAAGTAAGCTTTTCTTATTTCCGGACGCATGCGCAAAGTATAGAAAGTCGTTATGATGTAGAATGTGCATACTTTGTAGATTCCATTTATGAAATAAAACACATTTTCTAAAAACTCGTGTTTTTTACGAAATCATGTAAACCTTCTAGAAGCTGTGATTTTAAAAAATGGTGGAAGTAAGCTTTTCTTATTTCCGGACGAATGCGCAAACTATAGAATGTCGTTATGACGTAGGATGTGCATACTTTGTTGATTCCATTTATGAAATAAAACACATTTTCTAAAAACTCGTGTTTTTTAAGAAATCGTGTAAACCTTCTAGAAGCTGTGATTTTAAAAAACGGTGGAAGTGAGCTTTTCTTATTTCCGGACGAATGCGCAAACTATAGAAAGTCGTTATGACGTAGAATGTGCATACTTTGTTGATTCCATTTATGAAATAAAACACATTTTCTAAAAACTCGTGGTTTTTAATAAATCATGTAAACCTTCTAGAAGCTGTGATTTTAAAAAACAGTGGAAGTAAGCTTTTGTTATTTCCGGACGCATGCGCAAACTATAGAAAGTCGTTATGACGTAGAATGTGCATACTTTGTTGATTCTGTTTATGAAATAAAACACATTTTCTAAAACTCGTGTTTTTTAAGAAATCATGTAAACCTTCTAGAAGCTGTGATTTTAAAAAACGGGAGAACTAAGCTTTTCTTATTTCCGGACGCATGCGCAAAATATCGAAAGTCGTTATGACGTAGAATGTGCATACTTTGTAGATTCCATTTATCAAATAAAACACATTTTCTAAAAACTCGTGTTTTTTACGAAATCATGTAAACCTTCTAGAAGCTGTGATTTCAAAAAACAGTGGAAGTAAGCTTTTCTTATTTCCAGACGAATGCGCAAACTATAGAAATTCGTTATGACGTAGAATGTGCATACTTTGTTGATTCCATTTATGAAATAAAACACATTTTCTAAAAACTCGTGTTTTTTTAAGAAATCATGTAAACCTTCTAGAAGCTGTGATTTTGAAAAACGGGGGGAAGTAAGCTTTTCTTATTTCCGGACACATGCGCAAACTATAGAAAGTCGTTATGACGTCGAATGTGCATACTTTTTAGATTCCATTTATCAAATAAAACACATTTTCTAAAAACTCGTGTTTTTTACGAAATCATGTAAACCTTCTAGAAGCTGTGATTTTAAAAAACGGTGGAAGTAAGCTTTTCTTATTTCTGGACGCATGCGCAAACTATAGAAAGTCGTTATCACTTAGAATGTGCATACTTTGTTGATTCCATTTATGAAATAAAACACATTTTCTAAAAACTCGTGTTTTTTGAGAAATCATGTAAACCTTCTAGAAGCTGTGATTTTAAAAAATGGTGGAAGTAAGCTTTTCTTATTTCCGGACGCATGCGCAAACTATAGAAAGTCGTTATGACGTAGAATGTGCATACTTTGTTGATTCCAATTATGAAATAAAACACATTTTCTAAAAACTCGTGTTTTTTACAAAATCATGTATACCTTCTAGAAGCTGTGATTTTAAAAAACGGGGGAAGTAAGCTTTTTTTATTTCCGAACGCATGCGCAAACTATAGAAAGTCGTTATGACGTAGAATGTGCATACTTTGTTTATTCCATTTATGAAATAAAAGATATTTTCTAAATACTCATGTTTTTCAAGAAATCATGTAAACCTTCTAGAAGCTGTGATTTTAAAAAACGGGGGAAGTAAGCTTTTCTTATTTCCGGACGCATGCGCAAACTATAGAAAGTCGTTATGACGTAGAATGTGCATACTTTGTAGATTCCATTTATGAAATAAAACACATTTTCTAAAAACTCATGTTTTTTACGAAATCATGTAAACCTTCTAGAAGCTGTGATTTTAAAAAACGGGGGAAGTAAGCTTTTCTTATTTCCGGACGCATGCGCAAACTATAGAAAGTTATTATGACGTACAATGTGCATACTTTGTAGATTCCATTTATGAAATAAAACACATTTTCTAAAAACTCGTGTTTTTTACGAAATCATGTAAACTTTCTAGAAGCTGTGATTTTATAAAACGGTGGAAGTAAGCTTTTCATATTTCCGGACGCATGCGCAAACTATAGAAAGTCGTTATGACGTAGAATGTGCATACTTTGTAGATTCCATTTATGAAATAAAACACATTTTCTAAAAACTCGTATTTTTTACGAAATCATGTAAACCTTCTAGAAGCTGTAATTTGAAAAAACTGTGGAAGTAAGCTTTTCTTATTTCCGGACGCATGCGCAAACAATAGAAAGTCGTTATGAAGTCGAACCATTACTTATATTGGACCGCAGGGTTAGACAGTTGAGGCACCATTTGGTGGACCAAGTTAAGGTCCAGTGGGACCGATATAGCCCAGGTTCTGCTACCTGGGAGGACGCAGAGACTATGCGTCGTGATTATCCCACATTATTTTGATCATAACTTCGGGATGAAGTTTCCTGAAGGGGGGGTGTATGTAACACCCCGTTTTGACATTTCTACCTGAACTACTATTATATGTTGTATTTATTTGACTGTGAGACCTCGTCGGTTGATGACACTGTGGACATATGGTTCTATTATTTTTTTGATATATATATATGTGTGTGTGTGATGCTAGTATAATGATCAGTAGTCATGTTTAGATATGTATCATGTGTTAATTATGTCAAATATATGGAAATTTACTAAATGATGGGTACGTGGATACCGTTACAGTTATATGTTGAAATAACGAATGTTATGCCAGGTGCATGGCGAATGAATGAGTTTATTGTCGTTATGTTATGATGAAATATATGTGTGTACATATCGAGGATTTATGCACGATATTCTATATTGTATGTCGAGGACTGACTTACAGGTTGAAACGGCTAAGTGATAGATGGATCCTACGAGGTGGGAGGGCCTCGGGGACACGGACTTCGAAAGATAAGATGGTATGCGAGTGATGCATTATTTACTTTCGTATGGTTATTATGTTGTTTATTATGATGTATGTTATGACATGGGTGGGGTAGGGTTTCAGGAAACTCAACCGCCCAGATCGGTTATACGATGACAGACCGAGTACAAGTGCAACGCTGTTGTTATGTCGAGTAGACATAATCCCTTGTTCCATTAGGGGGGTGGAGGCTTTACCCACCGTTTATCCCCGAAACCCAGAGTCATGGGAGGGTTGTGCTACGGCGCGCTCCCCAAGGTGTGTGATGATGACTGGTGGTTGCCTGCTGGGGAAGCTTGGTCGATGTAGTCGACACTTCCGCTTACGGGTTCTAGCTGGAACCGGTCATGACCTGACATTCCAGGGTAGTCCAGCAGAGGACAGGATAGGATGTGGAAGTTAGTGATGATGTAGGTAGATAGGTGTAGCGTGAAGTAGGGGTCAAAGCAAGATCTAACGGTAGGTGTGTAAAACCCTTGGTTAGTATGTGTCGTAAATCAGTAATGTATGAATTGTTGTAACTTGGATTTTGGTTAATGGATTTGTACCTTGCAAACTACGTTTAGAACTTATATCAGTAAACAACCAGCTTCATGATTAAGATTGATATGTGTGAATTAATACTGTTAGTGTACTTACGCGAGGTATGTAAGCAGTAGCTACGCTTACATAACTCGTCTACATATTTATGAATTTCGTGAAATCTTGCTGAATAATAAAGTTAAATATTGATGATTAATGTTAAAAATGTCGATTAAGGTTAATAATGATGATTAATGATAATGATGTAGATTAATGATTAATTATTGTGGATTAAGGTTAATAAAGTCGTTTAGTGTTAATAACGTTGATTAATGATTAATTATTACCCATTAATAATTAACTACTGTTGATTAATAAACAAATCTAAGGTTAACCTAGGAAGTGACTAATGCAAGTGATTAGAATGCTTGATTGATTGCTAATTAGATTAATTACAACTAAGGTGTAATTAAAATAGAACCAGGTAAAGTCGATTGAATCTTAGCCAATTTTATTTAATTAATGTAACTACACATTGATAATGTTATGGCTTACATTAATAGGATTATTGTTCATAAAAGATAAATTGAATTAGTAAATT
Organism: Larix kaempferi; assembly: GCA_027924585.1. Classification (NCBI taxonomy): domain Eukaryota; kingdom Viridiplantae; phylum Streptophyta; class Pinopsida; order Pinales; family Pinaceae; genus Larix; species Larix kaempferi. The sequence goes on from BSBM01001252.1 coordinate 15,757,352, forward strand.
TATAATTAGAGGGAATTCACATATTAGAAATATTAGAAACCATTAATTAAATGATTAAGTAATTATAATTAATCAATTGACGATTAATGTTAATTAAATTAAATTGGTGAAACGTGTAAGTTTAAAATTCTTACGGTTGATGGGTGAACCAACCCCAACCCCAACCTTTATTATAAAATGATATAACAGTGATTATTAATAAAATTATTAAACTTTGAATGAGAAACGAATGGTTAAAAGAAAATGATTGTTGTAATTGGTGTCGGTAAACCTCATAAAGAGAGGTGAATATTGAATTGACTGTTTATTAAAATATGATTATTTCATTGGAATGGTTCGAGGGAGTTGATGGAGTAGTAATGAGGGGGTTGGGACTCCATTAATGGGAGGATAAGGCATTAATGGAGGGGAAGAAGAGTCGGCAAAACCCAACATAAGATGGAGAAAGGAGGAAGAGGAAGGGATCATCTTTTTCTACCTTAGGATTTTGGGAGAAGTTGAGCAGAGCAGAAATTGGGAGAGGAGAGCTGCAAAGAGGGGATTTTGGTTGGAGTTTGTTTTTCTAAAGGGATACAGCAGATTAGGCTTGTACTCGGTTTGGGCTCGGGGGTCCAAAGGGGTACCTTTGGAGCTAGGTGGTCGGCGAGACCTCGCCAGTTGGTAGGGTGGAAAAACTGGTTCGGTTGGTTGAGTTTCAAAACTATGGGGAAGGCTTTTGACTGCAGGGAAAAGCAAGGAGAAGCAGCAACGAGGGCAGCAACAAACAAAAAGGGGATCTGCAAGCTACCTACAGGTATTTCCCAGCAGGTAAATATATCATTTCTACTCTCTCAAATGATTATTTTTTTGTTATATGATATATGTGGTTGCACCTGCACATGAGAAATAGATGTTAGATTTTACATGTAAACTTGATATAATTTACATGCTTAGAAATAGATGTAAGCAGAAAATCAAAACAAAAAGTTGGAACAGTGTCAAAACAAAGAAAACACAGATTTTTATTGAAGAAAATTAGAAAACCTAGGACAGGTTTTACATATGGTATCAGAGCCATGGTTCCAAATCTGGAACCAGAGGGCTCACTAATGTTGAAAAGAACATTAGAGTATAGAAAAAAAAAATGATGAGGACTCATTTGCAAATAATTACTGCAAGTAATCACGATTGCTGAAACTTTAGGCCTGCAAGGCAAAATGAAAGAGTTACAAGTTAGTAAAAACGTGACAATAGAAATGCAGTAAATGTCATAAGGACACCTGCTATTAGTCCTTTTAACTTATTGCTGCAATTGTAAGAAAATTTATGTATATACATAATAAACCTAAAAAAAAACAAAAAACCAGAAAAAAAAAGAGAGATTCTATATATATATATAGACAAAACAAATTATATATATGAAATTTTTTTTTTTTAAGTTCAGTTGATTTAAAAAAAATCGGGGAATTGTCCAAACAACATTTACATGCAAGTAATAGGTACTTCGCTGTTTTTTTTTCTTGTGATAACTATGATTATGATTATATGTTTTTTTTTAAATAGTAACAATTTCTTTTCTTTTTAATTAAATAGAAGAAAGGATTACATTTTCCATGCCCCAACCGTAGTCGGTGTGCAGTGCACAGCAAGACAAAATAAGGAAACCACTAATTTAGTAAATCTTATCCGATCTTAATTCTCTTCAAAGCTTGGAATCTTAATTATGACATAGGATGTGCATACTTTGTTGATTCCATTTATGAAATAAATCACATATTCTAAAAACTTGTGTATTTTAAGAAATCTTGTACACCTTCTAGAAGCTGTGATTTTAAAAAACGGTGGAAGTAAGCTTTTCTTATTTTCGGACGCATCCGCAAACTATAAATAGTCGTTATGACGTAGAATGTGCATACTTTGTTTATTCCATTTATGAAATAAAAGATATTTTCTAAAAACTCATGTTTTTTAAGAAATCATGTAAACCTTCTAGAAGCTGTGATTTTAAAAAACGGGGGAAGTAAGCTTTTCTTATTTCCAAACGCATGCGCAAACTATAGAAAGTCGTTATGACGTAGAATGTGCATACTTTGTAGATTCCATTTATGAAATAAAACACATTTTCTAAAAACTCGTGTTTTTTACGAAATCATGTAAACCTTCTAGAAGCTGTGATTTTAAAAAACGGTGGAAGTAAGCTTTTCTTATTTCCGGACGCATCCGCAAACTATAGAAAGTCGTTATGACATAGAATGTGCATACTTTGTTGATTCCATTTATGAAATAAAAGATATTTTCTAAAAACTCGTGTTTTTTAAGAAATCATGTAAACCTTCTAGAAGCTATGATTTTAAAAAACGGGGGATGTAAGCTTTTCTTATTTCCAAACGCATGTGCAAACTATAGAAAGTCGTTATGACGTAGAATGTGCATACTTTGTTGATTCAATTTATGAAATAAAACACATTTTCTAAAAACTCGTGTTTTTTAAGAAATCATGTAAACCTTCTAGAAGCTGTGATTTTAAAAAATGGGGGAATTAAGCTTTTCTTATTTCCAAACGCATGCGCAAACTATAGAAAGTCGTTATGATGTAGAATGTGCATACTTTGTTGATTCCATTTATGAAATAAAACACATTTTCTAAAAACTCGTGTTTTTTAAGAAATCATGTAAACCTTCTAGAAGCTGTGATTTTAAAAAACGGTGGAAGTAAGCTTTTCTTATTTCCAAACGCATTCGCAAACTATAGAAAGTCTTTCTGACGTAGAATGTGCATACTTTGTTGATTCCATTTATGAAATAAAACACATTTTCTAAAAACTCGTGTTTTTTAAGAAATCATGTAAACCTTCTAGAAGCTATGATTTTAAAAAATGGGGGATGTAAGCTTTTCTTATTTCCAAACGCATGTGCAAACTATAGAAAGTCGTTATGACGTAGAATGTGCATACTTTGTTGATTCAATTTATGAAATAAAACACATTTTCTAAAAACTCGTGTTTTTTAAGAAATCATGTAAACCTTCTAGAAGCTGTGATTTTAAAAAACGGGGGAATTAAGCTTTTCTTATTTCCAAACGCATGCGCAAACTATAGAAAGTCGTTATGATGTAGAATGTGCATACTTTGTTGATTCCATTTATGAAATAAAACACATTTTCTAAAAACTCGTGTTTTTTAAGAAATCATGTAAACCTTCTAGAAGCTGTGATTTTAAAAAACTGGGGAAGTAAGCTTTTCTTATTTCCAAACGCATGCGGAAACTATAGAAAGTCGTTATGACGTAGAATTTGCATACTTTGTTGATTCCATTTATGAAATAAAAAACATTTTCTAAAAACTCTTTTTTTTTAGGAAATCAAGTAAACCTTCTAGAAGCTGTGATTTAGAAAAATAGGGGAAGTAAGCTTTTCTTGTTTCCAGACGCATGCGCAAACTATAGAAAGTCGTTATGACGTAGAATGTGCATACTTTGTAGATTCCATTTATGAAATAAAACACATTTTCTAAAAACTCGTGTTTTTTACGAAATCATGTAAACCTTCTAGAAGCTGTGATTTTAAAAAACGGTGGAAGTAAGCTTTTCTTATTTCCGGACGAATGCGCAAACTATAGAAAGTCGTTATGACGTAGAATGTGCATACTTTGTAGATTCCATTTATGAAATAAAACACATTTTCTAAAAACACGTGTTTTTTACGAAATCATGTAAACCTTCTAGAAGATGTGATTTTAAAAAACGGTGCAAGTAAGCTTTTCTTATTTCCGGACGCATGCGCAAACTATAGAAAGTCGTTATGACGTAGAATGTGCATACTTTGTTGATTCCATTTAGGAAATAAAAGATATTTTCTAAAAACTCGTGTTTTTTAGGAAATCATGTAAACCTTCTAGAAGCTGTGATTTTAAAAAACGGGGGAAGTAAGATTTTCTTATTTCCCGACGCATGCGCAAAGTATAGAAAGTCGTTATGACATAGAATCTGCATACTTTTTAGATTCCATTTATGAAATAAAACACATTTTCTAAAAACTCGTGTTTTTTAAGAAATCATGTAAACCTTCTAGAAGCTGTGATTTTAAAAAACGGGCGAAGTAAGCTTTTCTTTTTTCCAAACGCATGCGCAAACTATAGAAAGTCGTTATGACATAGAATGTGCATACTTTGTTGATTCCATTTATGAAATAAAAGATATTTTCTAAAAACTCGTGTTTTTTAAGAAATCATGTAAACCTTCTAGAAGCTATGATTTTAAAAAACGGGGGATGTAAGCTTTTCTTATTTCCAAACGCATGTGCAAACTATAGAAAGTCGTTATGACGTAGAATGTGCATACTTTGTTGATTCAATTTATGAAATAAAACACATTTTCTAAAAACTCGTGTTTTTTAAGAAATCATGTAAACCTTCTAGAAGCTGTGATTTTAAAAAAGGGGGGAATTAAGCTTTTCTTATTTCCAAACACATGCGCAAACTATAGAAAGTCGTTATGATGTAGAATGTGCATACTTTGTTGATTCCATTTATGAAATAAAACACATTTTCTAAAAACTCGTGTTTTTTAAGAAATCATGTAAACCTTCTAGAAGCTGTGATTTTAAAAAACGGTGGAAATAAGCTTTTCTTATTTCCAAACGCATTCGCAAACTATAGAAAGTCTTTCCGACGTAGAATGTGCATACTTTGTTGATTCCATTTATGAAATAAAACACATTTTCTAAAAACTCGTGTTTTTTAATAAATCATGTAAACCTTCTAGAAGCTATGATTTTAAAAAATGGGGGATGTAAGCTTTTCTTATTTCCAAACGCATGTGCAAACTATAGAAAGTCGTTATGACGTAGAATGTGCATACTTTGTTGATTCAATTTATGAAATAAAACACATTTTCTAAAAACTCGTGTTTTTTAAGAAATCATGTAAACCTTCTAGAAGCCGTGATTTTAAAAAACGGGGGGAATTAAGCTTTTCTTATTTCCAAACGCATGCGCAAACTATAGAAAGTCGTTATGATGTAGAATGTGCATACTTTGTTGATTCCATTTATGAAATAAAACACATTTTCTAAAAACTCGTGTTTTTTAAGAAATCATGTAAACCTTCTAGAAGCTGTGATTTTAAAAAACTGGGGAAGTAAGCTTTTCTTATTTCCAAACGCATGCGAAAACTATAGAAAGTCGTTCTGACGTAGAATGTGCATACTTTGTTGATTCCATTTATGAAATAAAAAACATTTTCTAAAAACTCGTGTTTTTTAAGAAATCAAGTAAACCTTCTAGAAGCTGTGATTTAGAAAAATAGGGGAAGTAAGCTTTTCTTGTTTCCAGACGCATGCGCAAACTATAGAAAGTCGTTATGACGTAGAATGTGCATACTTTGTAGATTCCATTTATGAAATAAAACACATTTTCTAAAAACTCGTGTTTTTTACGAAATCATGTAAACCTTCTAGAAGCTGTGATTTTAAAAAACGGTGGAAGTAAGCTTTTCTTATTTCCGGACGAATGCGCAAACTATAGAAAGTCGTTATGACGTAGAATGTGCATACTTTATAGATTCCATTTATGAAATAAAACACATTTTCTAAAAACATGTGTTTTTTACGAAATCATGTAAACCTTCTAGAAGCTGTGATTTTAAAAAACGGTGCAAGTAAGCTTTTCTTATTTCCGGACGCATGCGCAAACTATAGAAAGTCGTTATGACGTAGAATGTGCATACTTTGTTGATTCCATTTAGGAAATAAAAGATATTTTCTAAAAACTCGTGTTTTTTAGGAAATCATGTAAACCTTCTAGAAGCTGTGATTTTAAAAAACGGGGGAAGTAAGATTTTCTTATTTCCTGACGCATGCGCAAAGTATAGAAAGTCGTTATGACATAGAATCTGCATACTTTTTAGATTCCATTTATGAAATAAAACACATTTTCTAAAAACTCGTGTTTTTTAAGAAATCATGTAAACCTTCTAGAAGCTGTGATTTTAAAAAACGGGCGAAGTAAGATTTTCTTATTTCCAAACGCATGCGCAAACTATAGAAAGTCGTTATGATGTAGAATGTGCATACTTTGTAGATTCCATTTATAAAATAAAACACATTTTCCAAAAACACGTGTTTTTTACGAAATCGTGTAAACCTTCTATAAGCTGTGATTTTAAAAAACGGGGGAAGTAAGCTTTTCTTATTTCTGGACGAATGCGCAAACTATAGAAGGTCGTTATGACGTAGAATGTGCATACTTTGTTGATTCCATTTATGAAATAAATCACATTTTCTAAAAACTCGTGTTTTTTAGGAAATCATGTAAACCTTCTAGAAGCTGTGATTTTAAAAAACGGTGGAAGTAAGCTTTTCTTATTTCCAAACGCATTCGCAAACTATAGAAAGTCTTTCCGACGTAGAATGTGCATACTTTGTTGATTCCATTTATGAAATAAAACACATTTTCTAAAAACTCGTGTTTTTTAAGAAATCATGTAAACCTTCTAGAAGCAGTGATTTTAAAAAACGGGGGAAGTAAGCTTTTCTTATTTCCGAACGCATGCGCAAACTATAGAAAGTCGTTATGACGTAAAATGTACATACTTTGTAGATTCGATTTATGAAATAAAACACATTTTCTAAAAACTCGTGTTTTGTAAGAAATCATGTAAACCTTCTAGAAGCTGTGATTTTAAAAAATGGGGGAAGTAAGCTTTTCTTATTTCCGGACGCATGTGCAAACTATAGAAAGTCGTTATGACGTAGAATGGGCATACTTTGTAGATTCCATTTATGAAATAAAACACATTTTCTAAAAACACGTGTTTTTTACGAAATCATGTAAACCTTCTATAAGCTGTGATTTTAAAAAACAATGGAAGTAAGCTTTTCTTATTTCCGGAGGAATGCGCAAACTATAGAAAGTCGTTATGACGTAGAATGTGCATACTTTGTTGATTCCATTTATGAAATAAAACATATTTTCTAAAACCTAGTGTTTTTTAAGAAATCATATAAACCTTCTAGAAGCTGTGATTTTAAAAAACGGGGGAAGTAAGCTTTTCTTATTTCCAAACGCATGCACAAACGATTGAAAGTCGTTATGACGTAGAATGTCCATAGTTTGTTAATTCCATTTATGAAATAAAACACATTTTCTAAAAACTCGTGTTTTTTAAGAAATCATGTAAACCTTCTAGAAGATGTGATTTTAAAAAACGGTGGAAGTAAGCTTTTCTTATTTCTGGACGCATGCGCAAACTATAGAAAGTCGTTATGACGTAGAATGTGCATACTTTGTTGATTCCATTTATGAATTAAAACACGTTTTCTAAAAACACGTGTTTTTTAAGAAATCATGTAAACCTTCTAGAAGCTGTGATTTTAAAAAATGGGGGAAGTAAGCTTTTCTTATTTCCAAACGCATGCGCAAACTATAGAAAGTCGTTATGACGTAGAATGTGCATACTTTGTTGATTCCTTTGATGAAGTAAAACACATTTTCTAAAAACTCGTGTTTTTTAAGAAATCATGTAAACCTTCTAGAAGGTGTGATTTTAAAAAATGGGGGAAGTAAGCTTTTCTTATTTCCGGACGCATGCGCAAACTATAGAAAGTCGTTATCACGTAGAATGTGCATACTTTGTAGATTCCATTTATGAAATACAACACATTTTCTAAAAACTCCTGTTTTTTACGAAATCATGTAAACCTTCTAGAAGTTGTGATTTTAAAAAACGGTGGAAGTAAGCTTTTCTTATTTCCGGATGCATGTGCAAACTATAGAAAGTCGTTATGAGGTAGAATGTGTATACTTTGTAGATTCCATTTATGCAATAAAACACATTTTCTAAAAACTCGTGTTTTTTACGAAATTATGTAAACCTTCTAGAAGCTGTGATTTTAAAAAACGGGGGGAACTAAGATTTTCTTATTTCCGGATGCATGCGCAAACTATAGAAAGTCGTTATGACGTAGAATGTGCATACTTTGTAGATTCCATTTATAAAATAAAACACATTTTCTAAAAACTCGTGTTTTTTACGAAATCATGTAAACCTTCTAGAAGCTGTGATTTTAAAAAACGGTGGAAGTAAGCTTTTCTTATTTACGGATGCATGCGCAAACTATAGAAAGTCGTTATGACGTAGAATGTGCATACTTTGTAGATTCCATTGATGAAATAAAACACATTTTCTAAAAACTCGTGTTTTTTACGAAATCATGTAAACCTTCTAGAAGCTGTGATTTTAAAAAACGGTGGAAGTAAGCTTTTCTTATTTCCGGATGCATGTGCAAACTATAGTAAGTTGTTATGAGGTAGAATGTGCATACTTTGTAGATTCCATTTATGAAATAAAACACATTTTCTAAAAACTAGTGTTTTTTAAGAAATCATGTAAACCTTCTAGAAGCTGTGATTTTAAAAAATGGGGGAAGCAAGCTTTTCTTATTTCCAAACGCATGCACAAACTATAGAAAGTCGTTATGACGTAGAATGTGCATACTTTGTTGATTCCATTTGTGAAATAAAACACATTTTCTAAAAACTCGTGTTTTTTAAGAAATCATGTAAACCTTCTAGAAGTTGTGATTTTAAAAAAGGGTGGAAGTAAGCTTTTATTATTTCCGGACGAATGCACAAACTATAGAAAGTCGTTATGACGTAGAATGTGCATACTTTCTTGATTCCATTTATGAAATAAAACACATTTTGAAAAAACTCGTGTTTTTTAAGAAATGATGTAAACATTCTAGAAGTTGTGATTTTAAAACACGGTGGAAGTAAGCTTTTGTTATTTCCGGACGCATGCGCAAACTATAGAAAGTCGTTATGACGTAGAATGTGCATACTTTGTTGATTCCATTTATGAAATAAAACATATTTTCTAAAACCTAGTGTTTTTTAAGAAATCATATAAACCTTCTAGAAGCTGTGATTTTAAAAAACGGGGGAAGTAAGCTTTTCTTATTTCCAAACGCATGCACAAACGATAGAAAGTCGTTATGACGTAGAATGTCCATAGTTTGTTGATTCCATTTATGAAATAAAACACATTTTCTAAAAACTCATCTTTTTTACGAAATCATGTAAACCTTCTAGAAGCTGTGATTTTAAAAAACGGTGGAAGTAAGCTTTTCTTATTTCCGGACGAATGCGCAAACTATAGAAAGTCGTTATGACGTAGAATGTGCATACTTTGTTGATTCCATTTATGAAATAAAACACATTTTCTAAAAACTCGTTTTTTTTAAGAAATCCTGTAAACTTTCTAGAAGCTTTGATTTTAAAACATGGTGGAAGTAAGCTTTTCTTATTTCCGGACGCATGCGCAAACTATTGAAAGTCGTTATGACGTAGAATCTGCATACTTTGTTGATTCCATTTATGAAATAAAACACATTTTCTAAAAACTCGTGTTTTTTAAGGAATCATGTAAACATTCTAGAAGATGTGATTTTAAAAAACGGGAGAATGTGCAAACTATAGAAAGTCGTTATGAGGTAGAATGTGCATACTTTGTTGATTCCATTTATGCAATAAAACACATTTTCTAAAAACTCGTGTTTTTTACGAAATCATGTAAACGTTCTAGAAGCCGTGATTTTAAAAAACGGGGGAAGTAAGATTTTCTTATTTCCGGATGCATGCGCAAACTATAGAAAGTCGTTATGACGTAGAATGTGCATACTTTGTAGATTCCATTTATGAAATAAAACACATTTTCTAAAAACTCGTGTTTTTTACGAAATCATGTAAACCTTCTAGAAGCTGTGATTTTAAAAAACGGTGGAAGTAAGCTTTTCTTACTTACGGATGCATGCGCAAACTATAGAAAGTCGTTATGACGTAGAATGTGCATACTTTGTAGATTCCATTGATGAAATAAAACACATTTTCTAAAAACTCGTGTTTTTTACGAAATCATGTAAACCTTCTAGAAGCTGTGATTTTAAAAAACGGTGGAAGTAAGCTTTTCTTATTTACGGACGCATGCGCAAACTATAGAAAGTCGTTATGACGTAGAATGTGCATACTTTGTAGATTCCATTTATGAAATAAAACACATTTTCTAAAAACTCGTGTTTTTTACGAAATCATGTAAACCTTCTAGAAGCTGTGATTTTAAAAAACGGGAGAAGTAAGCTTTTCTTACTTCCAAACGCATTCGCAAACTATAGAAAGTCGTTATGACGTAGAATGTGCATACTTTGTTGATTCCATTTATGAAATAAAACACATTTTCTAAAAAGTCGTGTTTTTTAAGAAATCATGTAAGCCTTCTAGAAGCTGTGATTTTAAAAAACGGTGGAAGTAAGCTTTTCTTATTTCCGGACGCATGCGCAAACTATAGAAAGTCGTTATGACGTAGAATGTGCATACTTTGTAGATTCCATTTATGAAATAAAACACATTTTCTAAAAACTTGTGTTTTTTACGAAATCATGTAAACCTTCTAGAAGCTGTGATTTTAAAAAACGGTGGAAGTATGCTTTTCTTATTTCCGCACGCATGCGCAAACTATAGAAAGTCGTTATGGCGTAGAATGTGCATACTTTGTTTATTCTATTTATGAAATAAAACACATTTTCTAAAAATTCGTCTTTTTTAAGAAATCATGTATACCTTCTCGAAGCTGTGATTTTAAAAAACAGGGGAAGTAAACTTTTCTTATTTCCAAACGCATGCGTAAACTATAGAAAGTCGCTATGATGTAGAATTCGCATACTTTGTTGATTCCATTTATGAAATAAAACACCTTTTCTAAAAACTCGTGTTTTTTAAGAAATCATGTAAACCTTCTAGAAGCTGTGATTTTAAAAAACCGGGGAAGTAAGCTTTTCTTATTTCCAAACGGATGCGCAAACTATAGAAAGTCGTTATCACGTAGAATGTGCATACTTTGTTGATTCCATTTATGAAATAAAACACATTTTCTAAAAACTCGTGTTTTTTAAGAAAGCATGTAAAACTTCTAGAAGCTGTGATTTTAAAAAACGGGGGAAGTAAGCTTTTCTTATTTCCGGACGCATGCGCAAACTTTAGAAAGTCTATATGACGTAGAATGTGCATACTTTGTATATTCCATTTATGAAATAAAACACATTTTCTAGAAACTCGTGTTTTTTACGAAATCATGTAAACCTTCTAGAAGCTGTGATTTTAAAAAACGGTGGAAGTAAGCTTTTCTTATTTCCGTACGAATGCGCAAACTATAGAAGGTCGTTATGACGTAGAATGTGCATACTTTGTAGATTCCATTTATGAAATAAAACACATTTTCGAAAAACTCGTGTTTTTTAAGGAATCATGTAAACATTCTCGAAGCTGTGATTTTCAAAAACGGGGGAAGTAAGCTTTTCTTATTTCCGGACGCATCCGCAAACTATAGAAAGTCGTTATCACGTAGAATGTGCATACTCTTTTGATTCCATTTATGAAATAAAACACATTTTCTAAAAACTCGTGTTTTTTAAGAAATCATATAAACCTTCTAGAAGCTGTGATTTTAAAAAGCGGGGGAAGTAAGTTTTTCATATTTCCAAACGCATGCGCAAACTATAGAAATTCGTTATGACGTAGAATGTGCATACTTTGTTGATTCTATTTATGAAATAAAACACACTTTCTAAAAACTCGTGTTTTTTAAGAAATCACATAAACCTTCTAGAAGCTGTGATTTTAAAAAACGGGGGAAGTAAGCTTCTCTTATTTCCGGACGCATGCGCAAACTATAGAAAGTCGTTAAGACGTAGAATGTGCATACTTTGTAGATTCCATTTATGAAATAAAACACATTTTCTAAAAACTCGTGTTTTTTACGAAATCATGTAAACCTTCTAGAAGTTGTGATTTTAAAAAACCGTGGAAGTAAGGTTTTCTTATTTCCGGACGCATGCGAAAACTATAGAAAGTCGTTATGACGTAGAATGTGCATACTTTGTAGATTCCATTTATGAAATAAAACACATTTTCTAAAAACTCGTGTTTTTTACGAAATCATGTAAACCTTCTAGAAGCTGTCATTTTAAAAAACAGTGGAAGTAAGCTTTTCTTATTTCCGGACGCATGCGCAAACTATAGAAAGTCGTTATGACGTAGAATGTGCATACTTTATAGATTCCATTTATGAAATAAAACACATTTTTAAAAACTCGTGTTTTTTACGAAATCATGTAAACTTTCTAGAAGCTGTGATTTTTAAAAACGGGGGAAGAAAGCTTTTCTTATTTCCAAACGCATGCGCAAACAATAGAAAGTCATTATGACGTAGAATGTGCATACTTTGTTGTTTCCATTGATGAAATAAAACACATTTTAAAAAAACTCGTGTTTTTTAAGAAATCATGTAAACCTTCTAGATGCTGTGATTTTAAAAAAAGGGGGAAGTAAGCTTTTCTTATTTCCGGACGCATGCGCAAACTATAGAAAGTCGTTATGACATAGAATGTGCATACTTTGTAGATTCCATTGATGAAATAAAACACATTTTCTATAAACTCGTGTTTTTTACGAAATCATGTAAACGTTCTAGAAGCTGTGATTTTAAAAAACGGTGGAAGTAAGCTTTTCTTATTTCCGGACGCATGCGCAAACTTTAGAAACTCGTTATGACGTAGAATGTGCATACTTTGTTGATTCCATTTATGAAATAAAACACATTTTCTAAAAACTCGTGTTTTTTAAGAAATCATTTAAACCTTCTAGAAGCTGTGATTTTAGAAAACGGGTGAAGTAAGCTTTTCTTATTTCCAAACGCATGCGCAAACTATAGTAAGTCGTTATGACGTAGAATTTGCATACTTTGTTGATTCCATTTATGAAATAAAACACATTTTCTAAAACCTCGTGTTTTTTAAGAAATCATGTAAACCTTCTAGAAGCCGTGATTTTAAAAAATGGTGTATGTAAGCTTTTATTATTTCCGGAAGAAAGCGCAAACTATAGAAAGTCGTTATGACGTAGAATGTGCATACTTTGTTGATTCCATTTATGAAATAAAACACATTTTCAAAAAACTCATGTTTTTTAAGAAATCATGTAAACCTTCTAGAAGCTGTGATTTTAAAAAACGGTGGAAGTAAGCTTTTCTAATTTCCAGACGCATGCGCAAACTATAGAAAGTAGTTATGAAGTAGAATGTGCATACTTTGTTGATTCCATTTATGAAATAAAACATATTTTCTAGAAACTCGTGTTTTTTAAGAAATCATGTAAACCTTCTAGAAGCTGTGATTTTAAAAAACGGGGGAAGTAAGCTTTTCTTATTTCCAAACGCATGCGCAAACTATAGAAAGTCGTTCTGACGTAGAATGTGCATACTTTGTTGATTCCATTTATGAAATAAAACACATTTTCTAAAAACTCGTGTTTTTTAAGAAATCCTGTAAACTTTCTAGAAGCTTTGATTTTAAAACATGGTGGAAGTAAGCTTTTCTTATTTCCGGACGCATGCGCAAACTATTGAAAGTCGTTATGACGTAGAATGTGCATACTTTGTTGATTCCATTTATGAAATAAAACACATTTTCTAAAAACTCGTTTTTTTTAAGGAATCATGTAAACCTTCTCGAAGCTGTGATTTTAAAAAACGGGGGAAGTAAGCTTTTCTTATTTCTGGACGCATCCGCAAACTATAGAAAGTCGTTATCACGTAGAATGTGCATACTTTGTAGATTCCATTTATGAAATAAAACACATTTTCTAAAAACTCGTGTTTTTTATGAAATCATGTAAACCTTCTAGAAGCTGTGATTTTAAAAAACGGTGGAAGTAAGCTTTTCTTATTTCCGGACGAATGCGCAAACTATAGAAAGTCGTTATGACGTAGAATGTGCATACTTTGTTGATTCCATTGATGAAATAAAACACATTTTCTAAAAACTCGTTTTTTTTAAGGAATCATGTAAACCTTCTCGAAGCTGTGATTTTAAAAAACGGGGGAAGTAAGCTTTTCTTATTTCCGGAAGCATCCGCAAACTATAGAAAGTCGTTATCACGAAGAATGTGCATACTTTGTAGATTCCATTTATGAAATAAAACACATTTTCTAAAAACTCGTGTTTTTTACGAAATCATGTAAACCTTCTAGAAGCTGTGATTTTAAAAAACGGTGGAAGTAAGCTTTTCTTATTTCCGGACGAATTCGCAAACTATAGAAAGTCGTTGTGACGTAGAATCTGCATACTTTGTTGATTCCATTTATGAAATAAAACACATTTTCTAAAAACTCGTGTTTTTTAAGGATTCATGTAAACCTTCTCGAAGCTGTGATTTTAAAAAACGGGGGAAGTAAGCTTTTCTTATTTCCGGACGCATCCGCAAACTATAGAAAGTCGTTATGACGTAGAATGTGCATACTTTGTATATTCCATTTATGAAATAAAACACATTTTCTAAAAACTCGTGTTTTTTACGAAATCATGTAAACCTTCTAGAAGCTGTGATTTTAAAAAACGGTGGAAGTAAGCTTTTCTTATTTCCTGACGACTGCGCAAACTATAGAAAGTCGTTATGACATAGAATGTGCATACTTTGTTGATTCCATTTATGAAATAAAACACATTTTTTAAAAACTCGTTTTTTCTAAGGAATCATGTAAACCTTCTTGAAGCTGTGATTTTAAAAAACGGGGGAAGTAAGCTTTTCTTATTTCCGGACGCATCCGCAAACTATAGAAAGTCGTTATCACGTAGAATGTGCATACTTTGTAGATTCCATTTATGAAATAAAACACATTTTCTAAAAACTCGTGTTTTTTACGAAATCATGTAAACCTTCTAGAAGCTGTGATTTTAAAAAACGGTGGAAGTAAGCTTTTCTTATTTCCGGACGCATGCGCAAACTATAGAAAGTTGTTATGACGTAGAATGTGCATACTTTGTTGATTCCATTTATGGATTAAAACACGTTTTCTAAAAACACGTGTTTTTTAAGAAATCATGTAAACCTTCTAGAAGCTGTGATTTTAAAAAACGGGGGAAGTAAGCTTTTCTTATTTCCAAACGCATGCGCAAACTATAGAAAGTCGTTATGACGTAGAATGTGCATACTTTGTTGATTCCTTTGATGAAGTAAAACACATTTTCTAAAAACTCGTGTTTTTTAAGAAATCATGTAAACCTTCTAGAAGGTGTGATTTTAAAAAATGGGGGAAGTAAGCTTTTCTTATTTCCGGACGCATGCGCAAACTATAGAAAGTCGTTATCACGTAGAATGTGGATACTTTGTAGATTCCATTTATGAAATACAACACATTTTCTAAAAACTCCTGTTTTTTACGAAATCATGTAAACCTTCTAGAAGTTGTGATTTTAAAAAACGGTGGAAGTAAGCTTTTCTTATTTCCGGATGCATGTGCAAACTATAGAAAGTCGTTATGAGGTAGAATGTGCATACTTTGTAGATTCCATTTATGCAATAAAACACATTTTCTAAAAACTCGTGTTTTTTACGAAATTATGTAAACCTTTTAGAAGCTGTGATTTTAAAAAACGGGGGGAACTAAGATTTTCTTATTTCCGGATGCATGCGCAAACTATAGAAATTCGTTATGACGTAGAATGTGCATACTTCGTAGATTCCATTTATAAAATAAAACACATTTTCTAAAAACTCGTGTTTTTTACGAAATCATGTAAACCTTCTAGAAGCTGTGATTTTAAAAAACGGTGGAAGTAAGCTTTTCTTATTTACGGATGCATGCGGAAACTATAGAAAGTCGTTATGACGTAGAATGTGCATACTTTGTAGATTCCATTGATGAAATAAAACACATTTTCTAAAAACTCGTGTTTTTTACGAAATCATGTAAACCTTCTAGAAGCTGTGATTTTAAAAAACGGGAGAAGTAAGCTTTTCTTATTTCCAAACGCATTCGCAAACTATAGAAAGTCGTTATGACGTAGAATGTGCATACTTTGCTGATTCCATTTATGAAATAAAACACATTTTCTAAAAACTCCTGTTTTTTAAGAAATCATGTAAGCCTTCTAGAAGCTGTGATTTTAAAAAACGGTGGAAGTAAGCTTTTCTTATTTCCGGACGCATGCGAAAACAATAGAAAGTCGTTATGACGTAGAATGTGCATACTTTGTTGATTCCATTTATGAAATAAAACACATTTTCTAAAAACTCGTGTTTTTTAAGGAATCATGTAAACCTTCTCGAAGCTGTGATTTTAAAAAGAGGGGGAAGTAAGCTTTTCTTATTTCCGGATGCATGCGCAAACTATAGAAAGTCGTTATGACGTAGAATGTGCATACTTTGTATATTCCATTTATGAAATAAAACACATTTTCTAAAAACTCGTGTTTTTTACAAAATCATGTAAACCTTCTAGAAGCTGTGATTTTAAAAATCGGTGGAAGTAAGCTTTTCTTATTTCCGGACGAATGCGCAAACTATAGAAAATCGTTATGACGTAGAATGTGCATACTTTGTTGATTCCATTTATGAAATAAAACACATTTTCTAAAAACTCGTTTTTTTTAAGAAATCCTGTAAACTTTCTAGAAGCTTTGATTTTAAAACATGGTGGAAGTAAGCATTTCTTATTTCCGGACGCATGCGCAAACTATTGAAAGTCGTTATGACGTAGAATGTGCATACTTTGTTGATTCCATTTATGAAATAAAACACATTTTCTAAAAACTCATGTTTTTTACGAAATCATGTAAACCTTCTAGAAGCTGTGATTTTAAAAAACGGTGGAAGTAAGATTTTCTTATTTCCGGACGCATGCGCAAACTATAGAAAGTCGTTATGACGTAGAATGTGCATACTTTGTTGATTCCATTTATGAAATAAAACACATTTTCTAAAAACTCGTTTTTTTTAAGGAATCATGTAAACCTTCTCGAAGCTGTGATTTTAAAAAACGGGGGAAGTAATCTTTTCTTATTTCTGGACGCATCCGCAAACTATAGAAAGTCGTTATCACGTAGAATGTGCATACTTTGTAGATTCCATTTATGAAATAAAACACATTTTCTAAAAACTCGTGTTTTTTACGAAATCATGTAAACCTTCTAGAAGCTGTGATTTTAAAAAACGGTGGAAGTAAGCTTTTCTTATTTCCGGACGAATGCGCAAACTATAGAAAGTCGTTATGACGTAGAATGTGCATACTTTGTTGATTCCATTTATGAAATAAAACACATTTTCTAAAAACTCGTTTTTTTTAAGGAATCATGTAAACCTTCTCGAAGCTGTGATTTTAAAAAACGGGGGAAGTAAGCTTTTCTTATTTTTGGAAGCATCCGCAAACTATAGAAAGTCGTTATCACGTAGAATGTGCAGACTTTGTATATTCCATTTATGAAATAAAACACATTTTCTAAAAACTCGTGTTTTTTACGAAATCATGTAAATTTTCTAGAAGCTGTGATTTTAAAAAACGGTGGAAGTAAGCTTTTCTTTTTTCCAGACGAATGCGCAAACTATAGAAAGTCGTTATGACGTAGAATCTGCATACTTTGTTGATTCCATTTATGAAATAAAACACATTTTCTAAAAACTCGTGTTTTTTAAGGAATCATGTAAACCTTCTAGAAGATGTGATTTTAAAAAACGGGAGAATGTGCAAACTATAGAAAGTCGTTATGAGGTAGAATGTTCATACTTTGTAGATTCCATTTATGCAATAAAACACATTTTCTAAAAACTCGTGTTTTTTACGAAATCATGTAAACGTTCTAGAAGCCGTGATTTTAAAAAACAGGGGAAGTAAGATTTTCTTATTTCCGGATGCATGCGCAAACTATAGAAAGTCGTTATGACGTAGAATGTGCATACTTTGTAGATTCCATTTATGAAATAAAACACATTTTCTAAAAACTCGTGTTTTTTACGAAATCATGTAAACCTTCTAGAAGCTGTGATTTTAAAAAACGGTGGAAGTAAGCTTTTCTTATTTACGGACGCATGCGCAAACTATAGAAAGTCGTTATGACGTAGAATGTGCATACTTTGTAGATTCCATTGATGAAATAAAACACATTTTCTAAAAACTCGTGTTTTTTACGAAATCATGTAAACCTTCTAGAAGCTGTGATTTTAAAAAACGGGAGAAGTAAGCTTTTCTTACTTCCAAACGCATTCGCAAACTATAGAAAGTCGTTATGACGTAGAATGTGCATACTTTGTTGATTCCATTTATGAAATAAAACACATTTTCTAAAAACTCGTGTTTTTTAAGAAATCATGTAAGCCTTCTAGAAGCTGTGATTTTAAAAAACGGTGGAAGTAAGCTTTTCTTATTTCCGGACGCATGCGCAAACTATAGAAAGTCGTTATGACGTAGAATGTGCATACTTTGTAGATTCCATTTATGAAATAAAACACATTTTCTAAAAACTTGTGTTTTTTACGAAATCATGTAAACCTTCTAGAAGCTGTGATTTTAAAAAACGGTGGAAGTATGCTTTTGTTATTTCCGCACGCATGCGCAAACTATAGAAAGTCGTTATGGCGTAGAATGTGCATACTTTGTTTATTCTATTTATGAAATAAAACACATTTTCTAAAAATTCGTCTTTTTTAAGAAATCATGTATACCTTCTCGAAGCTGTGATTTTAAAAAATAGGGGAAGTAAACTATTCTTATTTCCAAACGCATGCGTAAACTATAGAAAGTCGCTATGATGTAGAATTCGCATACTTTGTTGATTCCATTTATGAAATAAAACACCTTTTCTAAAAACTCGTGTTTTTTAAGAAATCATGTAAACCTTCTAGAAGCTGTGATTTTAAAAAACCGGGGAAGTAAGCTTTTCTTATTTCCAAACGGATGCGCAAACTATAGAAAGTCGTTATCACGTAGAATGTGCATACTTTGTTGATTCCATTTATGAAATAAAACACATTTTGTAAAAACTCGTGTTTTTTAAGAAAGCATGTAAAACTTCTAGAAGCTGTGATTTTAAAAAACGGGGGAAGTAAGCTTTTCTTATTTCCGGACGCATGCGCAAACTTTAGAAAGTCTATATGACGTAGAATGTGCATACTTTGTATATTCCATTTATGAAATAAAACACATTTTCTAGAAACTCGTGTTTTTTACGAAATCATGTAAACCTTCTAGAAGCTGTGATTTTAAAAAACGGTGGAAGTAAGGTTTTCTTATTTCCGGACGAATGCGCAAACTATAGAAAGTCGTTATGACGTAGAATGTGCATACTTTGTTGATTCCATTTATGAAATAAAGCACATTTTCGAAAAACTCGTGTTTTTTAAGGAATCATGTAAACATTCTCGAAGCTGTGATTTTCAAAAACGGGGGAAGTAAGCTTTTCTTATTTCCGGACGCATCCGCAAACTATAGAAAGTCGTTATCACGTAGAATGTGCATACTCTTTTGATTCCATTTATGAAATAAAACACATTTTCTAAAAACTCGTGTTTTTTAAGAAATCATGTAAACCTTCTAGAAGCTGTGATTTTAAAAAGCGGGGGAAGTAAGCTTTTCTTATTTCCAAACGCATGCGCAAACTATAGAAATTCGTTATGACGTAGAATGTGCATACTTTGTTGATTCTATTTATGAAATAAAACACACTTTCTAAAAACTCGTGTTTTTTAAGAAATCACATAAACTTTCTAGAAGCTGTGATTTTAAAAAACGGGGGAAGTAAGCTTCTCTTATTTCCGGACGCATGCGCAAACTATAGAAAGTTGTTAAGACGTAGAATGTGCATACTTTGTAGATTCCATTTATGAAATAAAACACATTTTCTAAAAACTCGTGTTTTTTACGAAATCATGTAAACCTTCTAGAAGTTGTGATTTTAAAAAACCGTGGAAGTAAGCTTTTCTTATTTCCGGACGCATGCGCAAACTATAGAAAGTCGTTATGACGTAGAATGTGCATACTTTGTAGATTCCATTTATGAAATAAAACACATTTTCTAAAAACTCGTGTTTTTTACGAAATCATGTAAACCTTCTAGAAGCTGTGATTTTAAAAAACAGTGGAAGTAAGCTTTTCTTATTTCCGGACGCATGCGCAAACTATAGAAAGTCGTTATGACGTAGAATGTGCATACTTTATAGATTCCATTTATGAAATAAAACACATTTTTAAAAACTCGTGTTTTTTACGAAATCATGTAAACCTTCTAGAAGCTGTGATTTTTAAAAACGGGGGAAGAAAGCTTTTCTTATTTCCAAACGCATGCGCAAACAATAGAAAGTCGTTATGACGTAGAATGTGCATACTTTGTTGATTCCATTGATGAAATAAAACACATTTTCAAAAAACTCGTGTTTTTTAAGAAATCATGTAAACCTTCTAGATGCTGTGATTTTAAAAAAAGGGGGAAATAAGCTTTTCTTATTTCCGGACGCATGCGCAAACTATAGAAAGTCGTTATGACGTAGAATGTGCATACTTTGTAGATTCCATTGATGAAATAAAACACATTTTCTATAAACTCGTGTTTTTTACGAAATCATGTAAACGTTCTAGAAGCTGTGATTTTAAAAAACGGTGGAAGTAAGGTTTTCTTATTTCCGGACGAATGCGCAAACTATAGAAAGTCGTTATGACGTAGAATTTGCATACTTTGTTGATTCCATTTATGAAATAAAGCACATTTTCGAAAAACTCGTGTTTTTTAAGGAATCATGTAAACATTCTCGAAGCTGTGATTTTCAAAAACGGGGGAAGTAAGCTTTTCTTATTTCCGGACGCATCCGCAAACTATAGAAAGTCGTTATGACGTAGAATGTGCATACTTTGTTGATTCCATTTATGAAATAAAACATATTTTCTAGAAACTCGTGTTTTTTAAGAAATCATGTAAACCTTCTAGAAGCTGTGATTTTAAAAAACGGGGGAAGTAAGCTTTTCTTATTTCCAAACGCATGCGCAAACTATAGAAAGTCGTTATGACGTAGAATGTGCATACTTTGTTGATTCCATTTATGAAATAAAACACATTTTCTTAAAACTCGTGTTTTTTAAGAAATCCTGTAAACTTTCTAGAAGCTTTGATTTTAAAACATGGTGGAAGTAAGCTTTTCTTATTTCCGGACGCATGCGCAAACTATTGAAAGTCATTATGACGTAGAATGTGCATACTTTGTTGATTCCATTTATGAAATAAAACACATTTTCTAAAAACTCGTTTTTTTTAAGGAATCATGTAAACCTTCTCGAAGCTGTGATTTTAAAAAACGGGGGAAGTAAGCTTTTCTTATTTCTGGACGCATCCGCAAACTATAGAAAGTCGTTATCACGTAGAATGTGCATACTTTGTAGATTCCATTTATGAAATAAAACACATTTTCTAAAAACTCGTGTTTTTTATGAAATCATGTAAACCTTCTAGATGCTGTGATTTTAAAAAACGGTGGAAGTAAGCTTTTCTTATTTCCGGACGAATGCGCAAACTATAGAAAGTCGTTATGACGTAGAATGTGCATACTTTGTTGATTCCATTTATGAAATAAAACACATTTTCTAAAAACTCATTTTTTTTAAGGAATCATGTAAACCTTCTCGAAGCTGTGATTTTAAAAAACGGGGGAAGTAAGCTTTTCTTATTTCCGGAAGCATCCGCAAACTATAGAAAGTCGTTATCACGAAGAATGTGCATACTTTGTAGATTCCATTTATGAAATAAAACACATTTTCTAAAAACTCGTGTTTTTTACGAAATCATGTAAACCTTCTAGAAGCTGTGATTTTAAAAAACGGTGGAAGTAAGCTTTTCTTATTTCCGGACGAATTCGCAAACTATAGAAAGTCGTTGTGACGTAGAATCTGCATACTTTGTTGATTCCATTTATGAAATAAAACACATTTTCTAAAAACTCGTGTTTTTTAAGGATTCATGTAAACCTTCTCGAAGCTGTGATTTTAAAAAACGGGGGAAGTAAGCTTTTCTTATTTCCGGACGCATCCGCAAACTATAGAAAGTCGTTATGACGAAGAATGTGCATACTTTGTATATTCCATTTATGAAATAAAACACATTTTCTAAAAACTCGTGTATTTTACGAAATCATGTAAACCTTCTAGAAGCTGTGATTTTTAAAAACGGTGGAAGTAAGCTTTTCTTATTTCCAAACGCATGCGCAAACTATAGAAAGTCGTTATGACGTAGAATGTGCATACTTTGTTGATTCCATTTATGAAATAAAACACATTTTCTAAAAACTCGTTTTTCTAAGGAATCATGTAAACCTTCTTGAAGCTGTGATTTTAAAAAACGGGGGAAGTAAGCTTTTCTTATTTCCGGACGCATCCGCAAACTATAGAAAGTCGTTATCACGTAGAATGTGCATACTTTGTAGATTCCATTTATGAAATAAAACACATTTTCTAAAAACTCGTGTTTTTTACGAAATCATGTAAACCTTCTAGAAGCTGTGATTTTAAAAAAGGGTGGAAGTAAGCTTTTCTTATTTCCAAACGCATGCGTAAACTATAGAAAGTCGTTATGACGTAAATTTTGCATACTTTGTTGATTCCATTTATAAAATAAAACACATTTTCTAAAAACTCGTGTTTTTTAAGAAATCATGTAAACCTTCTAGAAGCTGTGATTTTAGAAAACAGGGGAAGTATGCTTTTCTTATTTCCGGACGCATGTGCAAACTATAGAAAGTCGTTATGACGTGGAATGTGCATACTTTGTTGATTCCATTTATGAAATAAAACACATTTTCAAAAAACTCGTGTTTTTTAAGAAATAATGTAAACCTTCTAGAAGCAGTGATTTTAAAAAACGGGGGAAGTAAGCTTTTCTTATTTCCAAACGCATGCGCAAACTATAGAAAGTCGTTATGACGTAGAATGTGCATACTTTGTTGATTCCATTTATGAAATAAAACACATTTTAAAAAAACTCGTGTTTTTTAAGAAATCATGTAAACCTCCTAGAAGGTGTGATTTTAAAATATGGGGGAAGTAAGCATTTCATATTTCCAAACGCATGCGTAAACTACAGAAAGTCGTTATGACGTAGAATTTTCATACTTTGTTGATTCCATTTATGAAATAAAACACATTTTCTAAAAACTCGTGTTTTTTAAGAAATCATGTAAACCTTCTAGAAGCTGTGATTTTAAAAAACGGGGGAAGTAAGATTTTCTTATTTCCAAATGCATGCACAAACTATAGAGAGTCGTTATGACGTAGAATGTGCATACTTTGTTGATTCCAATTATGAAATAAAACATATTTTCTAAAAACTAGTGTTTTTTAAGAAATCATGTAAACCTTCTAGAAGCTGTGATTTTAAAAAACGGGGGAAGTAAGCTTTTCTTATTTCCAAATGCATGCGCAAACTATAGAAAGTCGTTATGACGTAGAATTTGCATACTTTGTTGATTCCATCTATGAAATAAAATACATTTTCTAAAAACTCGTGTTTTTTAAGAAATCATGTAAACCTTCTAGAAGCTGTGATTTTAAAAAACGGTGGAAGTAAACTTTTCTTATTTCCAAATGCATGTGCAAACTATAGAAAGTCGTTATGACGTAGAATGTGCATACTTTGTTGATTCCATTTATGAAATAAAACATATTTTGTAAAAACTCGTGTTTTTTAAGAAATCATGTAAACCTTCTAGAAGCTGTGATTTTAAAAAACGGGGGAAGTAAGCTTTTTTTATTTCCACACGCATGCGCAAACTATAGAAAGTCGTTATGACGTAGAATTTGCATACTTTGTTGATTCCATTTATGAAATAAAACATATTTTCTAAAAACTCGTGTTTTTTACGAAATCATGTAAACCTTCTAGAAGCTGTGATTTTAAAAAACGGGGGAAGTAAGCTTTTCCTATTTCCGGACGCATGCGCAAACTATAGAAAGTCGTTATGACGTAGAATGTACATATTTTCCAGATTCCATTTATGAAATAAAACACATTTTCTAAAAACTCATGTTTTTTTCGAAATCATGTAAACCTTCTAGAAGCTGTGATTTTAAAAAACGATGGAAGTAAGCTTTTCTTATTTCCAGACGCATGCGCAAACTATAGAAAGTCGTTATGATGTAGAATGTGCATACTTTGTTGATTCCATTTATGAAATAAAACACATTTTCTAAAAACTCGTGTTTTTTAAGAAATCATGTAAACCTTCTAGAAGCTGTGATTTTAAAAAATGGGGGAAGTAAGATTTTCTTATTTCCAAACGCATGCGAAAACTATAGAAAGTCGTTATGACGTAGAATTTGCATACTTTGTTGATTCCATTTATGAAATAAAACACATTTTCTAAAAACGCGTGTTTTTTAAGAAATCATGTAAACCTTCTAGAAGCTGTGATTTTAAAAAACGGGGAAGTAAGCTTTTCTTATTTCCGGACGCATGCGCAAACTATAGAAAGTCGTTATGACGTAGAATGTGGATACTTTGTAGATTGCATTTATGAAATAAAACACATTTTCTAAAAACTCGTGTTTTTTACGAAATCATGTAAACCTTCTAGAAGCTGCGATTTTAAAAAACGGGGGAAGTAAGCTTTTCTTATTTCCGGACGCATGCGCAAAGTATAGAAAGTCGTTATGACGTAGAATGTGCATACTTTGTTGATTCCATTTATGAAATAAAACACATTTTCAAAAAACTCGTGTTTTTTAAGAAATCATGTAAACCTTCTAGAAGCTGTGATTTTAAAAAACGGTGGAAGTAAGCTTTTCTTATTTCCAAATGCACGCGGAAACTATAGAAAGTCGTTATGACGTAGAATGTGCATACTTTGTTGATTCCATTTATTAAATATAACATATTTTCAAAAAACTCGTGTTTTTTAAGAGATCATGTAAACCTTCTATAAGCTGTGATTTTAAAAAACGGGGGAAGTAAGCTTTTCTTATTTCCAAACGCATGCGCAAACTATAGAAATTCGTTATGACATACAATGTGCATACTTTGTTGATTCCATTTATGAAATAAAACACATTTCTAAAAACTCGTGTTTTTTAAGAAATCATGTAAACCTTCTAGAAGCTGTGATTTTAAAAAACGGGGGAAGTAAGCTTTTCTTATTTCCGGACGCATGCGCAAACTATAGAAAGTCGTTATGACGTAGAATGTGCATACTTTATTGATTCCATTTCTGAAATAAAACACATTTTCTAAAAACTCGTGTTTTTTAAGAAATCATGTAAACCTTCTAGAAGCTGTGATTTTAAAAAACGTGGGAAGTAAGCTTTTGTTATTTACAAAAGCATGCGCAAACTATAGAAATTCATTATGACGTAGAATGTGCATACTTTGTTGATTCCATTTATGAAATAAAACACATTTTCTAAAAGCTCGTGTTTTTTAACGAATCATGTAAACCTTCTCGAAGCTGTGATTTTAAAAAATGGGGGAAGTAAGCTTTTCTTATTTCTGGACGCATCCGCAAACTATAGAAAGTCGTTATCATGTAGAATGTGCATACTTTTTAGATTCCATTTATGAAATATAACACATTTTCTAAAAACTCGTGTTTTTTACGAAATCATGTAAACCTTCTAGAAGCTGTGATTTTAAAAAACGGTGGAAGTAAGCTTTTCTTATTTCCGGACGCATGCACAAACTATAGAAAGTCGTTATGACGTAGAATGTACATATTTTCTAGATTCCATTTATGAAATAAAACACATTTTCTAAAAACTCGTGTTTTTTACGAAATAATGTAAACCTTCTAGAAGCTGTGATTTTAAAAAACGATGGAAGTAAGCTTTTCTTATTTCCAGACGCATGCGCAAACTATAGAAAGTCGTTATGACGTATAATGTGCATACTTTGTTGATTCCATTTATGAAATAAAACACATTTTCTAAAAACTCGTGTTTTTTAAGAAATCATGTAAACCTTCTAGAAGCTTTGATTTTAAAAAATGGGGGTAGTAAGCTTTTCTTATTTCCAAACGCATATGTAAACTATAGAAAGTCGTTATGACGTAGAATTTGCATACTTTGTTGATTCCATTTATGAAATAAAACACATTTTCAAAAAACTTGTGTTTTTTAAGAAATCATGTAAACCTTCTAGAAGCTGTGATTTTAAAAAACGATGGAAATATGCTTTTCTTATTTCCGGATGCATGTGCAAACTATAGAAAGTCGTTATGAGGTAGAATGTGCATACTTTGTAGATTCCATTTATGAAATAAAACACATTTTCTAAAAACTCATGTTTTTTAAGAAATCATGTAAATCTTGTAGAAGCTGTGATTTTAAAAAACGGGGGAAGTAAGCTTTTCTTATTTCCGGACGCATGCGCAAACTATAGAAAGTCGTTATGACGTAGAATGTGCATACTTTGTAGATTCCATTTATGAAATAAAACACATTTTCTAAAAACTCGTGTTTTTTACGAAATCATGTAAACCTTCTAGAAGCTGTGATTTTAAAAAACGGTGGAAGTAAGCTTTTCTTATTTCCGGACGAATGCGCAAACTATAGAAAGTCGTTATGACTTAGAATGTGCATACTTTGTAGATTCCATTTATGAAATAAAACACATTTTCTAAAAACTCGTGTTTTTTACGAAATCATGTAAATCTTTTAGAAGCTGTGATTTTAAAAAACGGGGGAAGTAAGCTTTTCTTATTTCCGGACGAATGCGCAAAGTATAGAAAGTCGTTATGACGTAGAATGTGCATACTTTGTAGATTCCATTTATGAAATAAAACACATTTTCTAAAAACTCGTGTTTTTTACGAAATCATGTAAATCTTCTAGAAGCTGTGATTTTAAAAAACGGGGGAAGTAAGCTTTTCTTATTTCCGGACGCATGCGCAAACTATAGAAAGTCGTTATGACGTAGAATGTGCATACTTTGTAGATTCCATTTATGAAATAAAACACATTTTCTAAAAACTCGTGTTTTTTACGAAATCATGTAAACATTCTAGAAGCTGTGATTTTAAAAAACGGTGGAAGTAAGCTTTTCTTATTTGCGGATGCATGCGCAAACTATAGAAAGTCGTTATGACGTAGAATGTGCATACTTTGTTGATTCCATTTATGAAATAAAACATATTTTCTAAAAACTCGTGTTTTTTACGAAATCATGTAAACCTTCTAGAAGCTGTGATTTTAAAAAACGGGTGAAGTAAGCTTTTCTTATTTCCAAACGCATGCGCAAACTATAGAAAGTCATTATGACGTAGAATGTGCATACTTTGTTGATTCCATTGATGAAGTAAAACACATTTTCTAAAAACTCGTGTGTTTTAAGAAATCATGTAAACCTTCTAGAAGCTGCGATTTTAAAAAACGGTGGAAGTAAGCTTTTCTTATTTCCGGACGCATGCGCAAACTATAGAAAGTCGTTATGACGTAGAATGTGCATACTTTTTTGATTCCATTTATGAAATAAAACATATTTTTTAAAAACTCGTGTTTTTTAAGAAATCATGTAAACCTTCTAGAAGCTGTGATTTTAAAAAACGGGGAAAGTAAGCTTTTCTTATTTCCAAACGCATGCGCAAACTATAGAAAGTCGTTATGACATAGAATGTGCATACTTTGTTGATTCCATTTATGAAATAAAACACATTTTCTAAAAACTCATGTTTTTTAAGAAATCATGTAAATCTTGTAGAAGCTGTGATTTTAAAAAACGGGGGAAGTAAGCTTTTCTTATTTCCGGACGCATGCGCAAACTATAGAAAGTCGTTATGACGTAGAATGTGCATACTTTGTAGATTCCATTTATGAAATAAAACACATTTTCTAAAAACTCGTGTTTTTTACGAAATCATGTAAACCTTCTAGAAGCTGTGATTTTAAAAAACGGTGGAAGTAAGCTTTTCTTATTTCCGGACGAATGCGCAAACTATAGAAAGTCGTTATGACGTAGAATGTGCATACTTTGTAGATTCCATTTATGAAATAAAACACATTTTCTAAAAACTCGTGTTTTTTACGAAATCATGTAAATCTTTTAGAAGCTGTGATTTTAAAAAACGGGGGAAGTAAGCTTTTCTTATTTCCGGACGAATGCGCAAAGTATAGAAAGTCGTTATGACGTAGAATGTGCATACTTTGTAGATTCCATTTATGAAATAAAACACATTTTCTAAAACTCGTGTTTTTTACGAAATCATGTAAATCTTCTAGAAGCTGTGATTTTAAAAAACGGGGGAAGTAAGCTTTTCTTATTTCCGGACGCATGCGCAAACTATAGAAAGTCGTTATGACGTAGAATGTGCATACTTTGTAGATTCCATTTATGAAATAAAACACATTTTCTAAAAACTCGTGTTTTTTACGAAATCATGTAAACATTCTAGAAGCTGTGATTTTAAAAAACGGTGGAAGTAAGCTTTTCTTATTTGCGGATGCATGCGCAAACTATAGAAAGTCGTTATGACGTAGAATGTGCATACTTTGTTGATTCCATTTATGAAATAAAACATATTTTCTAAAAACTCGTGTTTTTTACGAAATCATGTAAACCTTCTAGAAGCTGTGATTTTAAAAAACGGGGGAAGTAAGCTTTTCTTATTTCCGGACGCGTGCGCAAACTATAGAAAGTCGTTATGACATAGAATGTGCATACTTTGTAGATTCCATTTATGAAATAAAACACATTTTCTAAAAACTCGTGTTTTTTACGAAATCATGTAAACCTTCTAGAAGCTGTGATTTTAAAAAATGGGGGAAGTAAGCTTTTCTTATTTCCGGACGCATGCGCAAACTATAGAAAGTCGTTATGACATAGAATGTGCATACTTTGTTGATTCCATTTATGAAATAAGACACATTTTCTAAAAACTCGTGTTTTTTAAGAAATCATGTAAACCTTCTAGAAGCTGTGATTTTAAAAAACGAGGGAAGTAAGCTTTTCTTATTTCCAAACGCATGCGCAAACTATAGAAAGTCGTTATGACGTAGAATGTGAATACTTTGTTGATTCCATTGATGAAATAAAACACATTTTCTAAAAACTCGTGTTTTTTAAGAAATCATGTAAACCTTCTAGAAGTTGTGATTTTAAAAAACGAGGGAAGTAAGCTTTTCTTATTTCCGGACGCATGAGGAAACTATAGAAAGTCGTTATGACGTAGAATGTGGAAACTTTGTAGATTCCATTTATGAAATAAAACACATTTTCTAAAAACTCGTGTTTTTTACGAAATCATGTAAACCTTCTAGAAGCTGTGATTTCAAAAAACGTGGGAAGTAAGCTTTTCTTATTTCTGGACGCATGCGCAAACTTTAGAAAGTCGTTATGACGTAGAATGTGCATACTTTGTTGATTCCATTTATGAAATAAAACACATTTTCTAAAAACTCGAGTTTTTTAAGAAATCATGTAAACCTTCTAGAAGCTATGATTTTAAAAAACGTGGGAAGTAAGCTTTTCTTATTTCCAAATGCATGCGCAAACTATAGAAAGTCGTTATGACGTAGAATGTGCATACTTTGTTTATTCCATTTATGAAATAAAACATATTTTCAAAAAACTCGTGTTTTTTAAGAAATCATGTAAACCTTCTAGAAGCTGTGATTTAAAAAAAGCGGGGGAAGTAAGCTTTTCTTATTTCCAAACGCATGCGCAAACTATAGAAATTCGTTATGACATAGAATGTGCATACTTTGTTGATTCCATTTATGAAATAAAACACATTTTCTAAAAACTCGTGTTTTTTACGAAATCATGTAAACCTTCTAGAAGCTGTGATTTTAAAAAACGGTGGAAGTAAGCTTTTCTTATTTCCGTACGAATGCGCAAACTATAGAAGGTCGTTATGACGTAGAATGTGCATACTTTGTAGATTCCATTTATGAAATAAAACACATTTTTTAAAAACTCGTGTTTTTTACGAAATCATGTAAACCTTCTAGAAGCTGTGATTTTAAAAAACAGTGGAATTAAGCTTTTATTATTTCCAGACGAATGCGCAAACTATAGAAAGACGTTATGACGTAGAATGTGCATACTTTGTTGATTCCATTTATGAAATAAAACACATTTTCAAAAAACTCGTGTGTTTTAAGAAATCATGTAAACCTTCTAGAAGCTGCGATTTTAAAAAACGGTGGAAGTAAGCTTTTCTTATTTCCCGACGCATGCGCAAACTATAGAAAGTCGTTATGACGTAGAATGTGCATACTTTTTTGATTCCATTTATGAAATAAAACATATTTTTTAAAAACTCGTGTTTTTTAAGAAATCATGTAAACCTTCTAGAAGCTGTGATTTTAAAAAACGGGGAAAGTAAGCTTTTCTTATTTCCAAACGCATGCGCAAACTATAGAAAGTCGTTATGACATAGAATGTGCATACTTTGTTGATTCCATTTATGAAATAAAACACATTTTCTAAAAACTCGTGTTTTTTAAGAAATCATGTAAATCTTGTAGAAGCTGTGATTTTAAAAAACGGGGGAAGTAAGCTTTTCTTATTTCCGGACGCATGCGCAAACTATAGAAAGTCGTTCTGACGTAGAATGTGCATACTTTGTAGATTCCATTTATGAAATAAAACACATTTTCTAAAAACTCGTGTTTTTTACGAAATCATGTAAACCTTCTAGAAGCTGTGATTTTAAAAAACGGTGGAAGTAAGCTTTTCTTATTTCCGGACGAATGCGCAAACTATAGAAAGTCGTTATGACGTAGAATGTGCATACTTTGTAGATTCCATTTATGAAATAAAACACATTTTCTAAAAACTCGTGTTTTTTACGAAATCATGTAAATCTTTTAGAAGCTGTGATTTTAAAAAACGGGGGAAGTAAGCTTTTCTTATTTCCGGACGCATGCGCAAACTATAGAAAGTCGTTATGACGTAGAATGTGCATACTTTGTAGATTCCATTTATGAAATAAAACACATTTTCTAAAAACTCGTGTTTTTTACGAAATCATGTAAACATTCTAGAAGCTGTGATTTTAAAAAACGGTGGAAGTAAGCTTTTCTTATTTGCGGATGCATGCGCAAACTATAGAAAGTCGTTATGACGTAGAATGTGCATACTTTGTTGATTCCATTTATGAAATAAAACATATTTTCTAAAAACTCGTGTTTTTTAAGAAATCATGTAAACCTTCTAGAAGCTGTGATTTTAAAAAACGGGGGAAGTAAGCTTTTCTTATTTCCGGACGAGTGCGCAAACTATAGAAAGTCGTTATGACGTAGAATGTGCATACTTTGTAGATTCCATTTATGAAATAAAACACATTTTCTAAAAACTCGTGTTTTTTACGAAATCATGTAAACCTTCTAGAAGCTGTGATTTTAAAAAATGGGGGAAGTAAGCTTTTCTTATTTCCGGACGCATGCGCAAACTATAGAAAGTCGTTATGACGTAGAATGTGCATACTTTGTTGATTCCATTTATGAAATAAAACACATTTTCTAAAAACTCGTGTTTTTTAAGAAATCATGTAAACCTTCTAGAAGCTGTGATTTTAAAAAATGGGGGAAGTAAGCTTTTCTTATTTCCGGACGCGTGCGCAAACTATAGAAAGTCGTTATGACGTAGAATGTGCATACTTTGTTGATTCCATTTATGAAATAAAACATATTTTCAAAAAACTCGTGTTTTTTAAGAAATCATGTAAACCTTCTAGAAGCTGTGATTTTAAAAAACGGTGGAAGTAAGCTTTTCTTATTTCCGTACGAATGCGCAAACTATAGAAGGTCGTTATGACGTAGAATGTGCATACTTTGTAGATTCCATTTATGAAATAAAACACATTTTTTAAAAACTCGTGTTTTTTACGAAATCATGTAAACCTTCTAGAAGCTGTGATTTTAAAAAACAGTGGAATTAAGCTTTTATTATTTCCGGACGAGTGCGCAAACTATAGAAAGACGTTATGACGTAGAATGTGCATACTTTGTTGATTCCATTTATGAAATAAAACACATTTTCAAAAAACTCTTGTGTTTTAAGAAATCATGTAAACCTTCTAGAAGCTGGGATTTTAAAAAACGGTGGAAGTAAGCATTTCTTATTTCCCGACGCATGCGCAAACTATAGAAAGTCGTTATGACGTAGAATGTGCATACTTTTTTGATTCCATTTATGAAATAAAACATATTTTTTAAAAACTCGTGTTTTTTAAGAAATCATGTAAACCTTCTAGAAGCTGTGATTTTAAAAAACGGGGAAAGTAAGCTTTTCTTATTTCCAAAAGCATGCGCAAACTATAGAAAGTCGTTATGACATAGAATGTGCATACTTTGTTGATTCCATTTATGAAATAAAACACATTTTCTAAAAACTCGTGTTTTTTAAGAAATCATATAAATCTTGTAGAAGCTGTGATTTTAAAAAAAGGGGGAAGTAAGCTTTTCTTATTTCCGGACGCATGCGCAAACTATAGAAAGTCGTTCTGACGTAGAATGTGCATACTTTGTAGATTCCATTTATGAAATAAAACACATTTTCTAAAAACTCGTGTTTTTTACGAAATCATGTAAACCTTCTAGAAGCTGTGATTTTAAAAAACGGTGGAAGTAAGCTTTTCTTATTTCCGGACGAATGCGCAAACTATAGAAAGTCGTTATGACGTAGAATGTGCATACTTTGTAGATTCCATTTATGAAATAAAACACATTTTCTAAAAACTCGTGTTTTTTACGAAATCATGTAAATCTTTTAGAAGCTGTGATTTTAAAAAACGGGGGAAGTAAGCTTTTCTTATTTCCGGACGCATGCGCAAACTATAGAAAGTCGTTATGACGTAGAATGTGCATACTTTGTAGATTCCATTTATGAAATAAAACACATTTTCTAAAAACTCGTGTTTTTTACGAAATCATGTAAACATTCTAGAAGCTGTGATTTTAAAAAACGGTGGAAGTAAGCTTTTCTTATTTACGGATGCATGCGCAAACTATAGAAAGTCGTTATGACGTAGAATGTGCATACTTTGTTGATTCCATTTATGAAATAAAACATATTTTCTAAAAACTCGTGTTTTTTAAGAAATCATGTAAACCTTCTAGAACCTGTGATTTTAAAAAACGGGGGAAGTAAGCTTTTCTTATTTCCGGACGCGTGCGCAAACTATAGAAAGTCGTTATGACGTAGAATGTGCATACTTTGTAGATTCCATTTATGAAATAAAACACATTTTCTAAAAACTCGTGTTTTTTACGAAATCATGTAAACCTTCTAGAAGCTGTGATTTTAAAAAATGGGGGAAGTAAGCTTTTCTTATTTCCGGACGCATGCGCAAACTATAGAAAGTCGTTATGACGTAGAATGTGCATACTTTATTGATTCCATTTATGAAATTAAAGACATTTTCTAAAAACTCGTGTTTTTTAAGAAATCATGTAAACCTTCTAGAAGCTGTGATTTTAAAAAACGGGGGAAGTAAGCTTTTCTTATTTCCGGACGCGTGCGCAAACTATAGAAAGTCGTTATGACGTAGAATGTGCATACTTTGTAGATTCCATTTATGAAATAAAACACATTTTCTAAAAACTCGTGTTTTTTACGAAATCATGTAAATCTTTTAGAAGCTGTGATTTTAAAAAACGGGGGAAGTAAGCTTTTCTTATTTCCGGACGAATGCGCAAAGTATAGAAAGTCGTTATGACGTAGAATGTGCATACTTTGTAGATTCCATTTATGAAATAAAACACATTTTCTAAAAACTCGTGTTTTTTACGAAATCATGTAAATCTTCTAGAAGCTGTGATTTTAAAAAACGGGGGAAGTAAGCTTTTCTTATTTCCGGACGCATGCGCAAACTATAGAAAGTCGTTATGACATAGAATGTGCATACTTTGTAGATTCCATTTAAGAAATAAAACACATTTTCTAAAAACTCGTGTTTTTTACGAAATCATGTAAACATTCTAGAAGCTGTGATTTTAAAAAACGGTGGAAGTAAGTTTTTCTTATTTGCGGATGCATGCGCAAACTATAGAAAGTCGTTATGACGTAGAATGTGCATACTTTGTTGATTCCATTTATGAAATAAAACATATTTTCTAAAAACTCGTGTTTTTTACGAAATCATGTAAACCTTCTAGAAGCTGTGATTTTAAAAAACGGGGGAAGTAAGCTTTTCTTATTTCCGGACGCGTGCGCAAACTATAGAAAGTCGTTATGACATAGAATGTGCATACTTTGTAGATTCCATTTATGAAATAAAACACATTTTCTAAAAACTCGTGTTTTTTACGAAATCATGTAAACCTTCTAGAAGCTGTGATTTTAAAAAATGGGGGAAGTAAGCTTTTCTTATTTCCGGACGCATGCGCAAACTATAGAAAGTCGTTATGACGTAGAATGTGCATACTTTGTTGATTCCATTTATGAAATAAGACACATTTTCTAAAAACTCGTGTTTTTTAAGAAATCATGTAAACCTTCTAGAAGCTGTGATTTTAAAAAACGAGGGAAGTAAGCTTTTCTTATTTCCAAACGCATGCGCAAACTATAGAAAGTCATTATGACGTAGAATGTGAATACTTTGTTGATTCCATTGATGAAATAAAACACATTTTCTAAAAACTCGTGTTTTTTAAGAAATCATGTAAACCTTCTAGAAGTTGTGATTTTAAAAAACGGGGGAAGTAAGCTTTTCTTATTTCCGGACGCATGCGCAAACTATAGAAAGTCGTTATGACGTAGAATGTGCATACTTTGTTGATTCCATTTATGAAATAAAACATATTTTCTAAAAACTCGTGTTTTTTAAGAAATCATGTAAACCTTCTAGAAGCTGTGATTTTAAAAAATGGGGAAAGTAAGCTTTTCTTATTTCCAAACGCATGCGCAAACTATAGAAAGTCGTTATGACGTAGAATGTGCATACTTTGTTGATTCCATTTATGAAATAAAACACATTTTCTAAAAACTCGTGTTTTTTACGAAATCATGTAAAGATTCTAGAAGCTGTGATTTTAAAAAACGGTGGAAGTAAGCTTTTCTTATTTCCAGACGCATGCGCAAACTATAGAAAATCGTTATGATGTAGAATGTGCATACTTTGTAGATTCCATTTATGAAATAAAACACATTTTCTAAAAACTCGTGTTTTTTACGAAATCATGTAAACCTTCTAGAAGCTGTGATTTTAAAAAATTGTGGAAGTAAGCTTTTCTGATTTCCGGACGCATGCGCAAACTAAAGAAAGTCGTTATGACGTAGAATGTGCATACTTTGTTGATTCCATTTATGAAATAAAACATATTTTCTAAAAACTCGTGTTTTTTAAGAAATCATGTAAACCTTCTAGAAGCTGTGATTTTAAAAAATGGTGGAAGTAAGCTTTTATTATTTCCAAACGCATGCACAAACTATAGAAAGTCGTTATGACGTAGAATGTGCATACTTTGTTGATTCCATTGATGAAATAAAACACATTTTCTTAAAACTCGTGTTTTTTAAGAAATCATGTAAACCTTCTAGAAGCTGTGATTTTAAAAAATGGTGGAAGTAAGCTTTTCTTATTTCCGGACGAATGCGCAAACTATAGAAAATCGTTATGACGTAGAATGTGCATACTTTGTTGATTCCATTTATGAAATAAAACACATTTTCTAAAAACTCGTTTTTTTTAAGAAATCCTGTAAACTTTCTAGAAGCTTTGATTTTAAAACATGGTGGAAGTAAGCTTTTCTTATTTCCGGACGCATGCGCAAACTATTGAAAGTCGTTATGACGTAGAATGTGCATACTTTGTTGATTCCATTTATGAAATAAAACACATTTTCTAAAAACTCATGTTTTTTACGAAATCATGTAAACCTTCTAGAAGCTGTGATTTTAAAAAACGGTGGAAGTAAGATTTTCTTATTTCCGGACGCATGCGCAAACTATAGAAAGTCGTTATGACGTAGAATGTGCATACTTTGTTGATTCCATTTATGAAATAAAACACATTTTCTAAAAACTCATTTTTTTTAAGGAATCATGTAAACCTTCTCGAAGCTGTGATTTTAAAAAACGGGGGAAGTAATCTTTTCTTATTTCTGGACGCATCCGCAAACTATAGAAAGTCGTTATCACGTAGAATGTGCATACTTTGTAGATTCCATTTATGAAATAAAACACATTTTCTAAAAACTCGTGTTTTTTACGAAATCATGTAAACCTTCTAGAAGCTGTGATTTTAAAAAACGGTGGAAGTAAGCTTTTCTTATTTCCGGACGAATGCGCAAACTATAGAAAGTCGTTATGACGTAGAATGTGCATACTTTGTTGATTCCATTTATGAAATAAAACACATTTTCTAAAAACTCGTTTTTTTTAAGGAATCATGTAAACCTTCTCGAAGCTGTGATTTTAAAAAACGGGGGAAGTAAGCTTTTCTTATTTTTGGAAGCATCCGCAAACTATAGAAAGTCGTTATCACGTAGAATGTGCAGACTTTGTATATTCCATTTATGAAATAAAACACATTTTCTAAAAACTCGTGTTTTTTACGAAATCATGTAAATTTTCTAGAAGCTGTGATTTTAAAAAACGGTGGAAGTAAGCTTTTCTTTTTTCCAGACGAATGCGCAAACTATAGAAAGTCGTTATGACGTAGAATCTGCATACTTTGTTGATTCCATTTATGAAATAAAACACATTTTCTAAAAACTCGTGTTTTTTAAGGAATCATGTAAACCTTCTAGAAGATGTGATTTTAAAAAACGGGAGAATGTGCAAACTATAGAAAGTCGTTATGAGGTAGAATGTTCATACTTTGTAGATTCCATTTATGCAATAAAACACATTTTCTAAAAACTCGTGTTTTTTACGAAATCATGTAAACGTTCTAGAAGCCGTGATTTTAAAAAACGGGGGAAGTAAGATTTTCTTATTTCCGGATGCATGCGCAAACTATAGAAAGTCGTTATGACGTAGAATGTGCATACTTTGTAGATTCCATTTATGAAATAAAACACATTTTCTAAAAACTCGTGTTTTTTACGAAATCATGTAAACCTTCTAGAAGCTGTGATTTTAAAAAACGGTGGAAGTAAGCTTTTCTTATTTACGGACGCATGCGCAAACTATAGAAAGTCGTTATGACGTAGAATGTGCATACTTTGTAGATTCCATTGATGAAATAAAACACATTTTCTAAAAACTCGTGTTTTTTACGAAATCATGTAAACCTTCTAGAAGCTGTGATTTTAAAAAACGGGAGAAGTAAGCTTTTCTTACTTCCAAACGCATTCGCAAACTATAGAAAGTCGTTATGACGTAGAATGTGCATACTTTGTTGATTCCATTTATGAAATAAAACACATTTTCTAAAAACTTGTGTTTTTTAAGAAATCATGTAAGCCTTCTAGAAGCTGTGATTTTAAAAAACGGTGGAAGTAAGCTTTTCTTATTTCCGGACGCATGCGCAAACTATAGAAAGTCGTTATGACGTAGAATGTGCATACTTTGTAGATTCCATTTATGAAATAAAACACATTTTCTAAAAACTTGTGTTTTTTACGAAATCATGTAAACCTTCTAGAAGCTGTGATTTTAAAAAACGGTGGAAGTATGCTTTTGTTATTTCCGCACGCATGCGCAAACTATAGAAAGTCGTTATGGCGTAGAATGTGCATACTTTGTTTATTCTATTTATGAAATAAAACACATTTTCTAAAAATTCGTCTTTTTTAAGAAATCATGTATACCTTCTCGAAGCTGTGATTTTAAAAAATAGGGGAAGTAAACTATTCTTATTTCCAAACGCATGCGTAAACTATAGAAAGTCGCTATGATGTAGAATTCGCATACTTTGTTGATTCCATTTATGAAATAAAACACCTTTTCTAAAAACTCGTGTTTTTTAAGAAATCATGTAAACCTTCTAGAAGCTGTGATTTTAAAAAACCGGGGAAGTAAGCTTTTCTTATTTCCAAACGGATGCGCAAACTATAGAAAGTCGTTATCACGTAGAATGTGCATACTTTGTTGATTCCATTTATGAAATAAAACACATTTTCTAAAAACTCG
Source organism: Larix kaempferi (assembly GCA_027924585.1). Classification (NCBI taxonomy): domain Eukaryota; kingdom Viridiplantae; phylum Streptophyta; class Pinopsida; order Pinales; family Pinaceae; genus Larix; species Larix kaempferi. The sequence goes on from BSBM01001252.1 coordinate 15,795,197, forward strand.
TGTTTTTTAAGAAAGCATGTAAAACTTCTAGAAGCTGTGATTTTAAAAAACGGGGGAAGTAAGCTTTTCTTATTTCCGGACGCATGCGCAAACTTTAGAAAGTCTATATGACGTAGAATGTGCATACTTTGTATATTCCATTTATGAAATAAAACACATTTTCTAGAAACTCGTGTTTTTTACGAAATCATGTAAACCTTCTAGAAGCTGTGATTTTAAAAAACGGTGGAAGTAAGGTTTTCTTATTTCCGGACGAATGCGCAAACTATAGAAAGTCGTTATGACGTAGAATGTGCATACTTTGTTGATTCCATTTATGAAATAAAGCACATTTTCGAAAAACTCGTGTTTTTTAAGGAATCATGTAAACATTCTCGAAGCTGTGATTTTCAAAAACGGGGGAAGTAAGCTTTTCTTATTTCCGGACGCATCCGCAAACTATAGAAAGTCGTTATCACGTAGAATGTGCATACTCTTTTGATTCCATTTATGAAATAAAACACATTTTCTAAAAACTCGTGTTTTTTAAGAAATCATGTAAACCTTCTAGAAGCTGTGATTTTAAAAAGCGGGGGAAGTAAGCTTTTCTTATTTCCAAACGCATGCGCAAACTATAGAAATTCGTTATGACGTAGAATGTGCATACTTTGTTGATTCTATTTATGAAATAAAACACACTTTCTAAAAACTCGTGTTTTTTAAGAAATCACATAAACTTTCTAGAAGCTGTGATTTTAAAAAACGGGGGAAGTAAGCTTCTCTTATTTCCGGACGCATGCGCAAACTATAGAAAGTTGTTAAGACGTAGAATGTGCATACTTTGTAGATTCCATTTATGAAATAAAACACATTTTCTAAAAACTCGTGTTTTTTACGAAATCATGTAAACCTTCTAGAAGTTGTGATTTTAAAAAACCGTGGAAGTAAGCTTTTCTTATTTCCGGACGCATGCGCAAACTATAGAAAGTCGTTATGACGTAGAATGTGCATACTTTGTAGATTCCATTTATGAAATAAAACACATTTTCTAAAAACTCATGTTTTTTACGAAATCATGTAAACCTTCTAGAAGCTGTGATTTTAAAAAACAGTGGAAGTAAGCTTTTCTTATTTTCGGACGCATGCGCAAACTATAGAAAGTCGTTATGACGTAGAATGTGCATACTTTATAGATTCCATTTATGAAATAAAACACATTTTTAAAAACTCGTGTTTTTTACGAAATCATGTAAACCTTCTAGAAGCTGTGATTTTTAAAAACGGGGGAAGAAAGCTTTTCTTATTTCCAAACGCATGCGCAAACAATAGAAAGTCGTTATGACGTAGAATGTGCATACTTTGTTGATTCCATTGATGAAATAAAACACATTTTCAAAAAACTCGTGTTTTTTAAGAAATCATGTAAACCTTCTAGATGCTGTGATTTTAAAAAAAGGGGGAAGTAAGCTTTTCTTATTTCCGGACGCATGCGCAAACTATAGAAAGTCGTTATGACGTAGAATGTGCATACTTTGTAGATTCCATTGATGAAATAAAACACATTTTCTATAAACTCGTGTTTTTTACGAAATCATGTAAACGTTCTAGAAGCTGTGATTTTAAAAAACGGTGGAAGTAAGCTTTTCTTATTTCCGGACGCATGCGCAAACTATAGAAACTCGTTATGACGTAGAATGTGCATACTTTGTTGATTCCATTTATAAAATAAAACACATTTTCTAAAAACTCGTGTTTTTTAAGAAATCATTTAAACCTTCTAGAAGCTGTGATTTTAGAAAACGGGTGAAGTAAGCTTTTCTTATTTCCAAACGCATTGGCAAACTATAGTAAGTCGTTATGACGTAGAATTTGCATACTTTGTTGATTCCATTTATGAAATAAAACACATTTTCTAAAACCTCGTGTTTTTTAAGAAATCATGTAAACCTTCTAGAAGCCGTGATTTTAAAAAATGGTGGATGTAAGCTTTTATTATTTCCGGAAGAAAGCGCAAACTATAGAAAGTCGTTATGACGTAGAATGTGCATACTTTGTTGATTCCATTTATGAAATAAAACACATTTTCAAAAAACTCATGTTTTTTAAGAAATCATGTAAACCTTCTAGAAGCTGTGATTTTAAAAAACGTTGGAAGTAAGCTTTTCTTATTTCCGGACGCATGCGCAAACTATAGAAAGTCGTTATGACGTAGAATGTGCATACTTTGTTGATTCCATTTATGAAATAAAACATATTTTCTAGAAACTCGTGTTTTTTAAGAAATCATGTAAACCTTCTAGAAGCTGTGATTTTTAAAAACGGGGGAAGTAAGCTTTTCTTATTTCCAAACGCATGCGCAAACTATAGAAAGTCGTTATGACGTAGAATGTGCATACTTTGTTGATTCCATTTATGAAATAAAACACATTTTCTAAAAACTCGTGTTTTTTAAGAAATCCTGTAAACTTTCTAGAAGCTTTGATTTTAAAACATGGTGGAAGTAAGCTTTTCTTATTTCCGGACGCATGCGCAAACTATTGAAAGTCATTATGACGTAGAATGTGCATACTTTGTTGATTCCATTTATGAAATAAAACACATTTTCTAAAAACTCGTTTTTTTTAAGGAATCATGTAAACCTTCTCGAAGCTGTGATTTTAAAAAACGGGGGAAGTAAGCTTTTCTTATTTCTGGACGCATCCGCAAACTATAGAAAGTCGTTATCACGTAGAATGTGCATACTTTGTAGATTCCATTTATGAAATAAAACACATTTTCTAAAAACTCGTGTTTTTTATGAAATCATGTAAACCTTCTAGAAGCTGTGATTTTAAAAAACGGTGGAAGTAAGCTTTTCTTATTTCCGGACGAATGCGCAAACTATAGAAAGTCGTTATGACGTAGAATGTGCATACTTTGTTGATTCCATTTATGAAATAAAACACATTTTCTAAAAACTCATTTTTTTTAAGGAATCATGTAAACCTTCTCGAAGCTGTGATTTTAAAAAACGGGGGAAGTAAGCTTTTCTTATTTCCGGAAGCATCCGCAAACTATAGAAAGTCGTTATCACGAAGAATGTGCATACTTTGTAGATTCCATTTATGAAATAAAACACATTTTCTAAAAACTCGTGTTTTTTACGAAATCATGTAAACCTTCTAGAAGCTGTGATTTTAAAAAACGGTGGAAGTAAGCTTTTCTTATTTCCGGACGAATTCGATAACTATAGAAAGTCGTTGTGACGTAGAATCTGCATACTTTGTTGATTCCATTTATGAAATAAAACACATTTTCTAAAAACTCGTGTTTTTTAAGGATTCATGTAAACCTTCTCGAAGCTGTGATTTTAAAAAACGGGGGAAGTAAGCTTTTCTTATTTCCGGACGCATCCGCAAACTATAGAAAGTCGTTATGACGTAGAATGTGCATACTTTGTATATTCCATTTATGAAATAAAACACATTTTCTAAAAACTCGTGTTTTTTACGAAATCATGTAAACCTTCTAGAAGTTGTGATTTTTAAAAACGGTGGAAGTAAGCTTTTCTTATTTCCAAACGCATGCGCAAACTATAGAAAGTCGTTATGACGTAGAATGTGCATACTTTGTTGATTCCATTTATGAAATAAAACACATTTTCTAAAAACTCGTTTTTCTAAGGAATCATGTAAACCTTCTTGAAGCTGTGATTTTAAAAAACGGGGGAAGTAAGCTTTTCTTATTTCCGGACGCATCCGCAAACTATAGAAAGTCGTTATCACGTAGAATGTGCATACTTTATAGATTCCATTTATGAAATAAAACACATTTTCTAAAAACTCGTGTTTTTTACGAAATCATGTAAACCTTCTAGAAGCTGTGATTTTAAAAAAGGGTGGAAGTAAGCTTTTCTTATTTCCAAACGCATGCGTAAACTATAGAAAGTCGTTATGACGTAAATTTTGCATACTTTGTTGATTCCATTTATAAAATAAAACACATTTTCTAAAAACTCGTGTTTTTTAAGAAATCATGTAAACCTTCTAGAAGCTGTGATTTTAGAAAACAGGGGAAGTATGCTTTTCTTATTTCCGGACGCATGTGCAAACTATAGAAAGTCGTTATGACGTGGAATGTGCATACTTTGTTGATTCCATTTATGAAATAAAACACATTTTCAAAAAACTCGTGTTTTTTAAGAAATAATGTAAACCTTCTAGAAGCAGTGATTTTAAAAAACGGGGGAAGTAAGCTTTTCTTATTTCCAAACGCATGCGCAAACTATAGAAAGTCGTTATGACGTAGAATGTGCATACTTTGTTGATTCCATTTATGAAATAAAACACATTTTCAAAAAACTCGTGTTTTTTAAGAAATCATGTAAACCTCCTAGAAGGTGTGATTTTAAAAAATGGGGGAAGTAAGCATTTCATATTTCCAAACGCATGCGTAAACTACAGAAAGTCGTTATGACGTAGAATTTTCATACTTTGTTGATTCCATTTATGAAATAAAACACATTTTCTAAAAACTCGTGTTTTTTAAGAAATCATGTAAACGTTCTAGAAGCTGTGATTTTAAAAAACGGGGGAAGAAAGATTTTCTTATTTCCAAATGCATGCACAAACTATAGAGAGTCGTTATGACGTAGAATGTGCATACTTTGTTGATTCCAATTATGAAATAAAACATATTTTCTAAAAACTAGTGTTTTTTAAGAAATCATGTAAACCTTCTAGAAGCTGTGATTTTAAAAAACGGGGGAAGTAAGCTTTTCTTATTTCCAAATGCATGCGCAAACTATAGAAAGTCGTTATGACGTAGAATTTGCATACTTTGTTGATTCCATCTATGAAATAAAATACATTTTCTAAAAACTCGTGTTTTTTAAGAAATCATGTAAACCTTCTAGAAGCTGTGATTTTAAAAAACGGTGGAAGTAAGCTTTTCTTATTTCCAAATGCATGTGCAAACTATAGAAAGTCGTTATGACGTAGAATGTGCATACTTTGTTGATTCCATTTATGAAATAAAACATATTTTGTAAAAACTCGTGTTTTTTAAGAAATCATGTAAACCTTCTAGAAGCTGTGATTTTAAAAAACGGGGGAAGTAAGCTTTTCTTATTTCCACACGCATGCGCAAACTATAGAAAGTCGTTATGACGTAGAATTTGCATACTTTGTTGATTCCATTTATGAAATAAAACATATTTTCTAAAAACTCGTGTTTTTTACGAAATCATGTAAACCTTCTAGAAGCTGTGATTTTAAAAAACGGGGGAAGTAAGCTTTTCCTATTTCCGGACGCATGCGCAAACTATAGAAAGTCGTTATGACGTAGAATGTACATATTTTCCAGATTCCATTTATGAAATAAAACACATTTTCTAAAAACTCATGTTTTTTTCGAAATCATGTAAACCTTCTAGAAGCTGTGATTTTAAAAAACGATGGAAGTAAGCTTTTCTTATTTCCAGACGCATGCGCAAACTATAGAAAGTCGTTATGACGTAGAATGTGCATACTTTGTTGATTCCATTTATGAAATAAAACACATTTTCTAAAAACTCGTGTTTTTTAAGAAATCATGTAAACCTTCTAGAAGCTGTGATTTTAAAAAACGGGGGAAGTAAGCTTTTCTTATTTCCGGACGCATGCGCAAACTATAGAAAGTCGTTATGACTTAGAATGTGCATACGTTGTAGATTCCATTTATGAAATAAAACACATTTTCTAAAAACTCGTGTTTTTTACGAAATCATGTAAACCTTCTAGAAGCTGCGATTTTAAAAAACGGGGGAAATAAGCTTTTCTTATTTCCGGACGCATGCGCAAAGTATAGAAAGTCGTTATGACGTAGAATGTGCATACTTTGTTGATTCCATTTATGAAATAAAACACATTTTCAAAAAACTCGTGTTTTTTAAGAAATCATGTAAACCTTCTAGAAGCTGTGATTTTAAAAAACGGTGGAAGTAAGCTTTTCTTATTTCCAAATGCACGCGGAAACTATAGAAAGTCGTTATGACGTAGAATGTGCATACTTTGTTGATTCCATTTATTAAATATAACATATTTTCAAAAAACTCGTGTTTTTTAAGAGATCATGTAAACCTTCTATAAGCTGTGATTTTAAAAAACGGGGGAAGTAAGCTTTTCTTATTTCCAAACGCATGCGCAAACTATAGAAATTCGTTATGACATACAATGTGCATACTTTGTTGATTCCATTTATGAAATAAAACACATTTCTAAAAACTCGTGTTTTTTAAGAAATCATGTAAACCTTCTAGAAGCTGTGATTTTAAAAAACGGGGGAAGTAAGCTTTTCTTATTTCCGGACGCATGCGCAAACTATAGAAAGTCGTTATGACGTAGAATGTGCATACTTTTTTGATTCCATTTATGAAATAAAACATATTTTCTAAAAACTAGTGTTTTTTAAGAAATCATGTAAACCTTCTAGAAGCTGTGATTTTAAAAAACGGGGGAAGTAAGCTTTTGTTATTTCCAAACGCATGCACAAACTATAGAAAGTCGTTAGGACGTAGAATGTGCATACTTTGTTGATTCCATTTATGAAATAAAACACATTTTCTAAAAACTCGTGTTTTTTACGAAATCATGTAAACGTTCTAGAAGCTGTGATTTTCAAAAACGGGGGAAGTAAGCTTTTCTTATTTCCGGATGCATGCGCAAACTATAGAAAGTCGTTATGACGTAGAATGTGCATACTTTGTATATTCCATTTATGAAATAAAACACATTTTCAAAAAACTCGTGTTTTTTACGAAATCATGTAAACCTTCTAGAAGTTGTTATTTTAAAAAACGGTGGAAGTAAGCTTTTCTTATTTCCGGACGAATGCGCAAACTATAGAAAGTCGTTATGACGTAGAATGTGTATACTTTGTTGATTCCATTTATGAAATAAAACACATTTTCTAAAAGCTCGTGTTTTTTAACGAATCATGTAAACCTTCTCGAAGCTGTGATTTTAAAAAATGGGGGAAGTAAGCTTTTCTTATTTCTGGACGCATCCGCAAACTATAGAAAGTCGTTATCATGTAGAATGTGCATACTTTTTAGATTCCATTTATGAAATATAACACATTTTCTAAAAACTCGTGTTTTTTACGAAATCATGTAAACCTTCTAGAAGCTGTGATTTTAAAAAACGGTGGAAGTAAGCTTTTCTTATTTCCGGACGCATGCACAAACTATAGAAAGTCGTTATGACGTAGAATGTACATATTTTCTAGATTCCATTTATGAAATAAAACACATTTTCTAAAAACTCGTGTTTTTTACGAAATAATGTAAACCTTCTAGAAGCTGTGATTTTAAAAAACGATGGAAGTAAGCTTTTCTTATTTCCAGACGCATGCGCAAACTATAGAAAGTCGTTATGACGTATAATGTGCATACTTTGTTGATTCCATTTATGAAATAAAACACATTTTCTAAAAACTCGTGTTTTTTAAGAAATCATGTAAACCTTCTAGAAGCTTTGATTTTAAAAAATGGGGGTAGTAATCTTTTCTTATTTCCAAACGCATATGTAAACTATAGAAAGTCGTTATGACGTAGAATTTGCATACTTTGTTGATTCCATTTATGAAATAAAACACATTTTCAAAAAACTTGTGTTTTTTAAGAAATCATGTAAACCTTCTAGAAGCTGTGATTTTAAAAAACGATGGAAATATGCTTTTCTTATTTCCGGATGCATGTGCAAACTATAGAAAGTCGTTATGAGGTAGAATGTGCATACTTTGTAGATTCCATTTATGAAATAAAACACATTTTCTAAAAACTCATGTTTTTTAAGAAATCATGTAAATCTTGTAGAAGCTGTGATTTTAAAAAACGAGGGAAGTAAGCTTTTCTTATTTCCGGACGCATGCGCAAACTATAGAAAGTCGTTATGACGTAGAATGTGCATACTTTGTAGATTCCATTTATGAAATAAAACACATTTTCTAAAAACTCGTGTTTTTTACGAAATCATGTAAACCTTCTAGAAGCTGTGATTTTAAAAAACGGTGGAAGTAAGCTTTTCTTATTTCCGGACGAATGCGCAAACTATAGAAAGTCGTTATGACTTAGAATGTGCATACTTTGTAGATTCCATTTATGAAATAAAACACATTTTCTAAAAACTCGTGTTTTTTACGAAATCATGTAAATCTTTTAGAAGCTGTGATTTTAAAAAACGGGGGAAGTAAGCTTTTCTTATTTCCGGACGAATGCGCAAAGTATAGAAAGTCGTTATGACGTAGAATGTGCATACTTTGTAGATTCCATTTATGAAATAAAAGACATTTTCTAAAAACTCGTGTTTTTTACGAAATCATGTAAATCTTCTAGAAGCTGTGATTTTAAAAAACGGGGGAAGTAAGCTTTTCTTATTTCCGGACGCATGCGCAAACTATAGAAAGTCGTTATGACGTAGAATGTGCATACTTTGTAGATTCCATTTATGAAATAAAACACATTTTCTAAAAACTCGTGTTTTTTACGAAATCATGTAAACATTCTAGAAGCTGTGATTTTAAAAAACGGTGGAAGTAAGCTTTTCTTATTTGCGGATGCATGCGCAAACTATAGAAAGTCGTTATGACGTAGAATGTGCATACTTTGTTGATTCCATTTATGAAATAAAACATATTTTCTAAAAACTCGTGTTTTTTACGAAATCATGTAAACCTTCTAGAAGCTGTGATTTTAAAAAACGGGTGAAGTAAGCTTTTCTTATTTCCAAACGCATGCGCAAACTATAGAAAGTCATTATGACGTAGAATGTGCATACTTTGTTGATTCCATTGATGAAGTAAAACACATTTTCTAAAAACTCGTGTGTTTTAAGAAATCATGTAAACCTTCTAGAAGCTGCGATTTTAAAAAACGGTGGAAGTAAGCTTTTCTTATTTCCGGACGCATGCGCAAACTATAGAAAGTCGTTATGACGTAGAATGTGCATACTTTTTTGATTCCATTTATGAAATAAAACATATTTTTTAAAAACTCGTGTTTTTTAAGAAATCATGTAAACCTTCTAGAAGCTGTGATTTTAAAAAACGGGGAAAGTAAGCTTTTCTTATTTCCAAACGCATGCGCAAACTATAGAAAGTCGTTATGACATAGAATGTGCATACTTTGTTGATTCCATTTATGAAATAAAACACATTTTCTAAAAACTCATGTTTTTTAAGAAATCATGTAAATCTTGTAGAAGCTGTGATTTAAAAAAACGGGGGAAGTAAGCTTTTCTTATTTCCGGACGCATGCGCAAACTATAGAAAGTCGTTATGACGTAGAATGTGCATACTTTGTAGATTCCATTTATGAAATAAAACACATTTTCTAAAATCTCGTGTTTTTTACGAAATCATGTAAACCTTCTAGAAGCTGTGATTTTAAAAAACGGTGGAAGTAAGCTTTTCTTATTTCCGGACGAATGCGCAAACTATAGAAAGTCGTTATGACGTAGAATGTGCATACTTTGTAGATTCCATTTATGAAATAAAACACATTTTCTAAAAACTCGTGTTTTTTACGACATCATGTAAATCTTTTAGAAGCTGTGATTTTAAAAAACGGGGGAAGTAAGCTTTTCTTATTTCCGGACGAATGCGCAAAGTATAGAAAGTCGTTATGACGTAGAATGTGCATACTTTGTAGATTCCATTTATGAAATAAAACACATTTTCTAAAACTCGTGTTTTTTACGAAATCATGTAAATCTTCTAGAAGCTGTGATTTTAAAAAACGGGGGAAGTAAGCTTTTCTTATTTCCGGACGCATGCGCAAACTATAGAAAGTCGTTATGACGTAGAATGTGCATACTTTGTAGATTCCATTTATGAAATAAAACACATTTTCTAAAAACTCGTGTTTTTTACGAAATCATGTAAACATTCTAGAAGCTGTGATTTTAAAAAACGGTGGAAGTAAGCTTTTCTTATTTGCGGATGCATGCGCAAACTATAGAAAGTCGTTATGACGTAGAATGTGCATACTTTGTTGATTCCATTTATGAAATAAAACATATTTTCTAAAAACTCGTGTTTTTTACGAAATCATGTAAACCTTCTAGAAGCTGTGATTTTAAAAAACGGGGGAAGTAAGCTTTTCTTATTTCCGGACGCGTGCGCAAACTATAGAAAGTCGTTATGACATAGAATGTGCATACTTTGTAGATTCCATTTATGAAATAAAACACATTTTCTAAAAACTCGTGTTTTTTACGAAATCATGTAAACCTTCTAGAAGCTGTGATTTTAAAAAATGGGGGAAGTAAGCTTTTCTTATTTCCGGACGCATGCGCAAACTATAGAAAGTCGTTATGACATAGAATGTCCATACTTTGTTGATTCCATTTATTAAATAAAACATATTTTCTAAAATCTCGTGTTTTTTAAGAAATCATGTAAACCTTCTAGAAGCTGTGATTTTAAAAAATGGTGGAAGTAAGCTTTTCTTATTTCCAAACGCATGCACAAACTATAGAAAGTCGTTAGGACGTAGAATGTGCATACTTTGTTGATTCCATTCATGAAATAAAACACATTTTCTAAAAACTCGTGTTTTTTACGAAATCATGTAAACCTTCTAGAAGCTCTGATTTTAAAAAATGGTGGAAGTAAGCTTTTCTTATTTCCGGACGCATGCGTAAAATATAGAAAGTCGTTATGACGTAGAATGTGCATACTTTGTTGATTCCATTTATTAAATAAAACATATTTTCTAAAATCTCGTGTTTTTTAAGAAATCATGTAAACCTTCTAGAAGCTGTGATTTTAAAAAATGGTGGAAGTAAGCTTTTCTTATTTCCAAACGCATGCACAAACTATAGAAAGTCGTTAGGACGTAGAATGTGCATACTTTGTTGATTCCATTTATGAAATAAAACACATTTTCTAAAAACTCGTGTTTTTTAAGAAATCATGTAAACCTTCTAGAAGCTGTGATTTATAAAAATGGGGGAAGTAATCTTTTCTTATTTCCGGATGCACGCGCAAACTATAGAAAGTTGTTATGACGTAGAATGTGCATACTTTGTAGATTCCATTGATGAAATAAAACACATTTTCTAAAAACTCATGTTTTTTACGAAATCATGTAAACCTTCTAGAAGCTGTGATTTTAAAAAATGGTGGAAGTAAGCTTTTCTTATTTCCAGACGCATGCGCAAACTATAGAAAGTCGTTATGACGTAGAATGTCCATACTTTGTAGATTCCATTTATGAAATAAAACATATTTTCTAAAATCTCGTGTTTTTTAAGAAATCATGTAAACCTTCTAGAAGCTGTGATTTTAAAAAACGGGGGAAGTAAGCTTTTCTTATTTCCAAACGCATGCGCAAACTATAGAAAGTCGTTATGACGTAGAATGTGCATACTTTGTTGATTCCATTGATGAAATAAAACACATTTTCTAAAAACTCGTGTTTTTTAAGAAATCATGTAAACCTTCTAGAAGCTGTGATTTTAAAAAAAGGGGGAAGTAAGCTTTTCTTCTTTCCGGACGCATGCACAAACTATAGAAAGTCGTTATGACGTAGAATTTCCATACTTTATAGATTCCATTTATGAAATAAAACACATTTTTTAAAAACTCGTGTTTTTTACGAAATCATGTAAACCTTCTAGAAGCTGTGATTTTAAAAAACGGGGGAAGTAAGCTTTTCTTATTTCCAAACGCATGCGCAAACTATAGAAAGTCGTTATGACGTAGAATGTGCATACTTTGTTGATTCCATTGATGAAATAAAACACATTTTCAAAAAACTCGTGTTTTTTAAGAAATCATGTAAACCTTCTAGAAGCTGTGATTTTAAAAAACTGGGGAAGTAAACTTTTCTTATTTCCAAACGCATGCGCAAAGTATAGAAAGTCGTTATGACATAGAATGTGCATACTTTGTTGATTCCATTTATGAAATAAAACACATTTTCTAAAAACTCGTGTTTTTTAAGAAATCATGTAAACCTTCTAGAAGCTGTGATTTTAAAAAACGGGGGAAGTAAGCTTTTCTTATTTCCGGACGCATGCGCAAACTATAGAAAGTCGTTATGACGTAGAATGTCCATACTTTATAGATTCCATTTATGAAATAAAACACATTTTCTAAAAACTCGTGTTTTTTATGAAATCATGTAAACCTTCTAGAAACTGTGATTTTAAAAAACAGGGGAAGTAAGCTTTTCTTATTTCAAAACGCATGCGCAAACTATAGAAAGTCGTTATGACGTAGAATGTGCATACTTTGTTGATTCCATTTATGAAATAAAACACATTTTCCAAAAACTCGTGTTTTTTACGAAATCATGTAAACCTTCTAGAAGCTGTGATTTTAAAAAATGGGGGAAGTAAGCTTCTCTTATTTACGGACGCATGCGTAAACTATAGAAAGTCGTTATGACGTAGAATGTGCATACTTTGTTGATTCCATTTATGAAATAAAACAGATTTTCTAAAAACTCGTGTTTTTTAGGAAATCATGTAAACCTTCTAGAAGCTGTGATTTTAAAAAACGGGGGAAGTAAGCTTTTCTTATTTCCAAACGCATGCGCAAAGTATAGAAAGTCGTTATGACGTAGAATGTGCATACTTTGTTGATTCCATTGATGAAATAAAACACATTTTCTAAAAGCTCGTGTTTTTTAAGAAATCATGTAAACCTTCTAGAAGCTGTGATTTTAAAAAATGGGGGAAGCAAGCTTTTCTTATTTCCAAACGCATGCGCAAACTATAGAGATTCGTTATGACGTAGAATGTGCATACTTTGTTGATTCCATTGATGAAATAAAACACATTTTCTAAAAACTCGTGTTTTTTAAGAAATCATGTAAACCTTCTAGAAGCTGTGATTTTAAAAAATGGGGGAAGTAAGCTTTTCTTATTTCCGGACGCATCCTCAAACTATAGAAAGTCGTTATGACGTAGAATGTGCATACTTTGTAGATTCCATTTATGAAATAAAACACATTTTCTAAAAACTCGTGTTTTTTACGAAATCATGTAAACCTTCTAGAAGATGTGATTTTAAAAAACGGGGGAAGTAAGCTTTTCTTATTTCCCAACGCATGCGCAAACTATAGAAAGTCGTTATGACGTAGAATTTGCATACTTTGTTGATTCCATTTATGAAATAAAACACATTTTCTAAAAACTCGTGTTTTTTAAGAAATCATGTAAACCTTCTAGAAGCTGTGATTTTAAAAAACGGGGGAAGTAAGCTTTTCCTATTTCCAAACGCATGCGCAAACTATAGAAAGTCGTTATGACGTAGAATGTGCATACATTGTAGATTCCATTTATGAAATAAAACACATTTTCAAAAACTCGTGTTTTTTAAGAAATCATGTAAATCTTCAAGAAGTTGTGATTTTAAAAAATGGGGGAAGTAAGCTTTTCTTATTTCCAAACGCATGCGTAAACTATAGAAAGTCGTTCTGACGTAGAATTTGCATACTTTGTAGATTCCATTTATGAAATAAAACACATTTTCTAAAAACTCGTGTTTTTTAAGAAATCATGTAAACCTTCTAGAAGCTGTGATTTTAAAAAACGGGGGAAGTAAGCTTTTCTTATTTCCGGACGCATGTGCAAACTATAGAAAGTCGTTATGACATAGAACGTGCATACTTTGTAGATTCCATTGATGAAATAAAACACATTTTCTAAAAACTCGTGTTTTTTACGAAATCATGTAAACCTTCTAGACGCTGTCATTTTAAAAAACGGTGGAAGTAAGCTTTTCTTATTTCCAAACGCATGCGAAAAATGTAGAAAGTCGTTATGACGTAGAATGTGCATACTTTGTTGATTCCATTTACGAAATAAAACACATTTTCTAAAAATTCGTGTTTTTTACGAAATCATGTAAACCTTCTAGAAGCTGTGATTTTAAAAAACGGTGGAAGTAAGCTTTTCTTATTTCCGGATGCATGCGCAAACTATAGAAAGTCGTTATGATGTAGAATGTGCATACTTTGTAGATTCCATTTATGAAATAAAACAAATTTTCTAAAAACTCGTGTTTTTTACGAAATCATGTAAACCTTCTAGAAGCTGTGATTTTAAAAAATGGTGGAAGTAAGCTTTTCTTATTTCTGGACGCATGTGCAAACTATAGAAAGTCGTTATGACGTAGAATGTTCATACTTTGTTGATTCCATTATTGAAATAAAACAAATTTTCTAAAAACTCGTGTTTTTTAAGAAATCATACAAACCTTGTAGAAGCTGTGATTTTAAAAAACAGTGGAAGTAAGCTTTTCTTATTTACGGACGCATGCGTAAACTATAGAAAGTCGTTATGACGTAGAATGTGCATACTTTGTAGATTCCATTTATGAAATAAAACACATTTTCTAAAAACTCGTGTTTTTTACGAAATCATGTAAACCTTCTAGAAGTTGTGATTTTAAAAAATGGGAGAAGTAAGCTTTTCTTATTTCCAAACGCGTTCGCAAACTATAGAAAGTCGTTATGACGTAGAATGTGCATACTTTGTTGATTCCTTTTATGAAATAAAACACATTTTCTAAAAACTCGTGTTTTTTAAGAAATCATGTAAACCTTCTAGAAGCTGTGATTTTAAAAAATGGGGGAAGTAAGCTTTTCTTATTTCCGGAAGCATGCGCAAACTATAGAAAGTCGTTATGACGTAGAATGTGCATACTTTATAGATTCCATTTATGAAATAAAACACATTTTCTAAAAACTCATGTTTTTTACGAAATGATGTAAACCTTCTAGAAGCTGTGATTTTAAAAAACGGTGGAAGTAAGCTTTTCTTATTTCCGGACGCATGCGCAAAATATAGAAGGTCGTTATGACGTAGAATGTGCATACTTTGTTGATTCCATTTATGAAATAAAACACATTTTCAAAAAACTCGTGTTTTTTAAGAAATCATGTAAACCTTCTAGAAGCTGTGATTTTAAAAAACGGTGGGAGTAAGCTTTTGTTATTTCCGGACGCATGCGCAAACTATAGAAAGTCGTTATGACGTAGAATGTGCATACTTTGTAGATTCCATTTATGAAATAAAACACATTTTCTAAAAGCTCGTGTTTTTTAAGAAATCATGTAAACCTTCTAGAAGCTGTGATTTTAAAAAACGGGGGAAGTAAGCTTTTCGTATTTCCAAACGCATGCGCAAACTATAGAGAGTCGTTATGACGTAGAATGTGCATACTTTGTTGATTCCATTGATGAAATAAAACACATTTTCTAAAAACTCGTGTTTTTTAAGAAATCATGTAAACCTTCTAGAAGCTGTGATTTTAAAAAATGGGGGAAGTAAGCTTTTCTTATTTCCGGACGCATCCTCAAACTATAGAAAGTCGTTATGACGTAGAATGTGCATACTTTGTAGATTTCATTTATGAAATAAAACACATTTTTTAAAAACTCGTGTTTTTTACGAAATCATGTAAACCTCCTAGAAGATGTGATTTTAAAAAACGGGGGAAGTAAGCTTTTCTTATTTCCCAACGCATGCGCAAACTATAGAAAGTCGTTATGACGTAGAATGTGCATACTTTGTTGATTCCATTTATGAAATAAAACACATTTTCTAAAAACTCGTGTTTTTTAAGAAATCATGTAAACCTTCTAGAAGCTTTGATTTTAAAAAATGGTGGAAGCAAGCTTTTCTTATTTTCGGACGCATGCGCAAACTATAGAAAGTCGTTATGACGTAGAATGTGCATACTTTGTTGATTCCATTTATGAAATAAAACACATTTTCTAACAACTCGTGTTTTTTAAGAAAACATGTAAACCTTCTAGAAGCTGTGATTTTAAAAAACGGGGGAAGTAAGCTTTTCTTATTTCCAAACGCATGGGCAAACTATAGAAAGTCGTTATGACGTAGAATGTGCATACTTTGTTGATTCCATTTATGAAAGAAAACACATTTTCTAAAAACTCGTGTTTTTTACGATATCATGTAAGCCTTCTAGAAGCTGTCATTTTAAAAAACGGTGGAAGTAAGCTTTTCTTATTTCCAAACGCATGCGCAAACTATAGAAAGTCGTTATGACGTAGAATGTGCATACTTTGTTGATTCCATTTACGAAATAAAACACATTTTCTAAAAATTCGTGTTTTTTACGAAATCATGTAAACCTTCTAGAAGCTGTGATTTTAAAAAACAGTGGAAGTAAGCTTTTCTTATTTCCGGACGCATGCGCAAACTATAGAAAGTCGTTATTATGTAGAATGTGCATACTTTGTAGATTCCATTTATGAAATAAAACAAATTTTCTAAAAACTCGTGTTTTTTACGAAATCATGTAAACCTTCTAGAAGCTGTGATTTTAAAAAATGGTGGAAGTAAGCTTTTCTTATTTCTGGACGCATGTGCAAACTATAGAAAGTCGTTATGACGTAGAATGTGCATACTTTGTTGATTCCATTTATGAAATAAAACACATTTTCTAAAAACTCGTGTTTTTTAAGAAATCATATAAACCTTCTAGAAGCTGTGATTTTAAAAAACGGTGGAAGTAAGCTTTTCTTATTTACGGACGCATACGTAAACTATAGAAAGTCGTTATGACGTAGAATGTGCATACTTTGTAGATTCCATTTATGAAATAAAACACATTTTCTAAAAACTCGTGTTTTTTACGAAATCATGTCAACCTTCTAGAAGTTGTGATTTTAAAAAATGGGAGAATTAAGCTTTTCTTATTTCCAAATGCTTTCGCAAACTATAGAAATTCGTTATGACATAGAATGTGCATACTTTGTTGATTCCTTTTATGAAATAAAACACATTTTCTAAAAACTCGTGTTTTTTAAAAAATCATGTAAACCTTCTAGAAGCTGTGATTTTAAAAAATGGGGGAAGTATGCTTTTCTTATTTCCGGAAGCATGCGCAAACTATAGAAAGTTGTTATGACGTAGAATATGCATACTTTATAGATTCCATTTATGAAATAAAACACATTTTCTAAAAATTCGTGTTTTTTACGAAATCATGTAAACCTTCTAGAAGCTGTGATTTTAAAAAGCGGGGGAAGTAAGCTTTTCTTATTTCCGGAAGCATGCGCAAACTATAGAAAGTCGTTATGACGTAGAATGTGCATACTTTATAGATTCCATTTATGAAATAAAACACATTTTCTAAAAACTCGTGTTTTTTACGAAATCATGCAAACCTTCTAGAAGCTGTGATTTTAAAAAACGGTGGAAGTAAGCTTTTCTTATTTCCGGACGCATGCGCAAAATATAGAAGGTCGTTATGACGTAGAATGTGCATACTTTGTTGATTCCATTTATGAAATAAAACACATTTTCAAAAAACTCGTGTTTTTTGAGAAATCATGTAAACCTTCTAGAAGCTGTGATTTTAAAAAACGGTGGAAGTAAGCTTTTGTTATTTCCGGACGCATGCGCAAATTATAGAAAGTCGTTATGACGTAGAATGTGCATACTTTGTAGATTCCATTTATGAAATAAAACACATTTTCTAAAAGCTCATGTTTTTTAAGAAATCATGTAAACCTTCTAGAAGCTGTGATTTTAAAAAACGGGGGAAGTAAGCTTTTCTTATTTCCAAACGCATGCGCAAACTATAGAGAGTCGTTATGACGTAGAATGTGCATACTTTGTTGATTCGATTGATGAAATAAAACACATTTTCTAAAAACTCATGTTTTTTAAGAAATCATGTAAACCTTCTAGAAGCTGTGATTTTAAAAAACGGGGGAAGTAAGCTTTTCTTATTTCCGGACGCATCCTCAAACTATAGAAAGTCGTTATGACGTAGAATGTGTTAAATTTTCTGAATTTACTTCAATATGATCTAGGATCTTAACTGAGAGAACAACATGTACAGCATATCTACAGCATATCAATCATGGAGACAATAATGCAAGCACACAAGAGACACAAAGATTTACTTGGGGAAAACCATAAAGGTGAAAAACCCCAATAACTTCCTCAGAGATAGATATAGCAATGATACAACCAACCAAGAGAGATAGCCATAACCTAGCAGCAATCCTCCTCCTCCATAAGTGCGCCTCTCCTCCTTGAGAGCATGTGTAAGAAGTGAGTGAGTAAATAGAGTGCCTCCCGCACTCTATTTATACTTGACTTGACTTGCCTTTTTACCTAACTCATGTCGGCTCGAACTTAACCACATAACATAATGCTGAGTGGGCCGACCCCCAATAGGGTGGTCTAATAACCCTTTGACCCACATGGCCGACCCCCAATAGGGTGGTCTAATAACCCTTTGTCCCACATGACTTATACAGGGCCGACCCCAAACAAGGTGGTCTAATAACCCATTGACCCACATGACTTATACAGGGCCGACCCCAAACAAGGTGGTCTAATAACCCATCAAGTATAAGTTACGACACTTACAATATAAATGACGACACTTCCTTATAGAGGAATAATACCATCTCTATAGGAATACAATATACATATATGTGAAATACATTCCGAAGTTACATATACATCAACACTCCCTCTTAACTAGGAAGGTATTTCTCAGCACAGTTCTTCTAGCACAAGTCATCTTCTCTGGATCATCGTCACTGGATAATCGTCATCGAGTCATCATCATCGTCACTGCTGCTGCTATCTCAATCAATCTCTGAATCTACTCGTCATAGGAAGTTCTACAGAGCCAGTCCTTTTTCATACTGGATGTAGGCCCACCACCTGCAGGTCTTCGTCATCACTGGCCATACGGTGGAATCCTCAGGACTTATTACGTGCATCACAAAACCTCGAAAGAGCATCCCAGGATGTTACGGGTACACAACTCCGACCTGTAGGATCTCCCAGGGCGCTATTACATGTGACCCCACCACAAAACCTTGCAAGAGCATCTCAGGATGTTACGGGTACACAACTCCGACCTGAAATCTCCCAGGGCACAAATTACATGTGGTCCACCACAAAACCTCGCAAGAGCATCTCAGGATGTTACGGGTACACAACTCCGACCTGAAATCTCCCAGGGCAACGAATTACATGTGGTCATGGAAAAACCTCGCAAGAGCATCCCAGGACTGATTACGGGCACACAGCCCAACCTATCGGATCTCCCAGGGAAACGAATTACATGCCATAGGACAAAACCTCGCAAGAGCATCTGCCAGATATCCCAGGGCGCTATTATATGCCATAGGCAAAACCTCGAAAGACTATCTGCAGATCTCCCAGGGCAACGAATTACATGTCCTCCCAGAGCAAAACCTCGAAAGAGCATTTGCCAGATGTCCTAGGGCACCGAATTACATGCCATAGGCAAAACCTCGAAAGACCATCTGCAAATCTCCCAGGGCAACAAATTACATGCTCATCTGCACAACCTGATCCACGGCCATAGAGTATCAACCTGATACTCACCATACATCATCCTGATGTATCCATGATCATCCTGATCATCATCACTGCAACGTCCTGCTGCATGTCATCTGGAGCAACATCCTGAAGCTCGTCATCTATGATCATCCTGATCATCACTGCAACATCCTGCTGCATGATCCACCTGATCATCAATGCATCTACCTGATGCATACCAAGTATCATACATGATCCTCCTGATCATCAATGTATCCACCTGATACAAATACATGATACATATCATCATACATGATCCTCCTGATCATCAATGCATCTACCTGATGCATACCAAGTATCATACATGATCCTCCTAACATCAATGTATCCACCTGATACAAATACATGATACATATCATCATACATGATCCTCCTGATCATCAATGCATCTACCTGATGCATACCAAGTATCTACCTGATACATATCATCATACATGATCCTCCTGATCATCAATGTATCCACCTGATACAAATACAAATACATGATACATATCACCATACATGATCCACCTGATCATACAATGTATCCACCTGATACATATACAGATACATGGTCCAAGCATCCAACATGATGCATACATACATAAAATGATCCAACTGATCATATCCAAGCAGAAACCAGAACATCATCCTGATGCTCATCATCCAGCGCTTACATCCACAGCCATGTGAAGGATCCTCCTTCCAACATGCTTGGAATGGCTTCAGCAAATGTGTCCATCACTTCTTCCTCGAAGTATCCTTGATCTGAAGCACGCCAAGCCTCTCTCTGAAGTACTCGAACTTCACCCTGGCTAGTGGCTTCATCAGCACATCTGCAATCTGCTCGTCCGTCGCAACATACAGGAGCTTCACAGCTCCTCTCTGCACCATATCCCTAATATAGTGATATTTGATCTCTATGTGTTTCGACCTGTCATGAAACACTGGGTTCTCGGACAGCTTCACACAACTCTGGTTATCACAGAAGATACCAGTAGCCTCCAACGGGAGATCAAATAACTCAGACAGTAGCTTCCGTAGCCATACTGCCTCACAACTAGCTGAACAGGCTGCAACATACTCTGCCTCAGCGGTACTCAGTGCTACGCAGGACTGCTTCCTGCTAAACCAAGAGATCACACCTGATCCCATACTGAAGCAGCACCCAGATGTGCTCTTCCTGTCTGCAGCACTGCCAGCCCAATCTGAATCAACATAACCTTCCAGGTTAAACTTTTGATTCGCCTCATACCTGAGCCCATAATCCACTGTACCCTTCAGGTACCTCAGAACATGCTTTAGAGTAACCAGGTGAACACTTCTCGGATCCATCAGGAACTGGCTCAATGTGTTCACAGCAAAGCAAATGTCTGGTCTCGTGTTCGTCAGGTACATCAAGGACCCAATCATCTGACGATACATAGAGACATCAACTGACTCAGATGAAGCATCACATAGAAGCTTCAGATTCGATGCCATAGTTGTGGCCATGGCCTTGCAATCCATCATCCCGAACCTCTTTGGGATCTCTACTGCATACTTCCCTTGTCCAAGGAAGATTCTATCTGCACTTTGCCACACCTCCATGCCAAAAACAAATAGTGCATCATCCCCAAGTTCTTCATCTCGAACTCGGTAGTAAGCTTCCGCTGCGTGTCGGCAATCAATCTATCTTCACCATACCAAGTTCTGGGAGCTTGCTTCAAGCCATACAAGGCTTTCTTCAATCTGCATACATATGACTCCCTGTCAGGTCTTGGGACTGCATCCCAAACATCTTCTTCATGATCTACGGATCATGGCATTCCATTTCTTCATCCCAGATCTTGGGAACTTCAATATCTTCAATAGATATCTTTCTTGCTGGAACAAATGTTGTAGTCCTTTTGTAGGAGATGGCATATGATCTTTCCTACACAACAAGTTAAATTGCATGATTAGAAAACATCTTATAGTTTTCAAAACAAATTCTTACACATAAAGAAATATGCCATACAGTCATGCAATTATCTTAGCCAATGCTTCAATACAACATTTATCCATATCCCGTAACTTTCTAGATGCCTTCCAATCTCTACCAGAACATTGTTAAGAGTGTGCACAACTCCCAACATGTCAGCAAAGAGGTTTCATTCTAGATAAGTAGCAATGGAATGTTGTACAGTGCCATAGGCTACTTACCCATGCATATTAGTAGTATACTGTTCATCAATGCAATTATTCTAATATGCATAATACACAACCTAATTCTAGGAACATCAGTATATACATTATTGAACAGTATTATTTAAGAAATGACAATTCAAATACTTATCTTTGTTTGTTCGTTGGGTGGACTCCCTCTGAGTCTTTGCTTCCTTGCAGGAGCTGCTGGAGTCCTAATCTGAGGTAGCTTCTTCTACACCTTTCTGTTGTGAAATGTAGAGAGATGATCAACTCCCTCTGAATATCTGCATCCTTGCAGAAACTACTGAAGTGTGCTCCTTTGCTTTCTTGCAGGAACAACTAGAGTGTGCTCCTTTGCTTTCTGGCAGGAGCAACTGGAGTGTGCTCCCTCTTGATCTTTGCTTCCTGAATTACCTGTTCTTGAACTCATATTCATCCTTGGTCCCTATGCATGCTTATTAGTATCATGAATGTGTTATCCTTGTGATCTCATATAAAATCATACATTCATTAGTATACTATTAAAACACAATAATCTCAAGCATGTATAGTCATGATCATTTCAAACAGAAATAATAAGCATGAGCATTCAAGGATTCTTATGGTTAGTCAAATCATAAGAAACATAACATGTCTAAACCTGTAATTACTCAAGCCTATGACTCTTCAGGTTAGTTGAATCATCAATCAAGATAAGAGATATAAAATGCATAAAACCTGTGATTATTCAAGCCTATGCTTTCATGATTCTTCTGGTTAGTCATATCATCAATTATAATAATATACATCCAACCATGATTATTCAAACCTATGACTTCATGAATAATTATTATCAACAACAGTATAAGATCCTAACACAAGGTAGGATTTTAGCTTGATATAGGAAAAACATACCTGGATTAGCATGCTAGCTATTTATGTCTAACATACCCGCATAATGTCTTCTGGTTCTCTTTAGTGACTTGTGCTAGTAACCTGCATGTCTCAAAAGTTAACCATTATAAAACTGAGTTATACATACCTCGAGAATGGATCTTCTATGAGATCCATGGCAATGGATGAATCTTTGTCCTCATGATCATATGTTCTTGAACTAGAACATGATTTGTCTTTTTGGTGTACCTTTCATGTTAGTAGACAACATAAAACTCATACAACATCACAATGTGTTAGTACAAACATAAGTTTCATACTCCTAATAAATGAATGACTTCTATCATGCATTCATAATTTTATTAAGGTGATATGACAAGTCTAAAATCAAGATTGTACTAACCGTGATAATATGAAGACAAGCATACCATAAACTTAATTATGAACAAATCTCAAAACATACCTCGATGAGTCATACCTGTCGAGATCACTTGTAATCTTCTTATGTAAGGCCTTAGCCTCATCTCCCTCTGAAACAGGAACTTCTTCACTTATGCAAGTGATTAACCCAATCCACTTGATTTGCAAGAACTGGACCTTGAGCTGGATATGGGTTTGTCAAAGAAACCCCAAAAATTCAAACTTTGAATTTCAAACTTCTGATAGGATAGAAATATGTGCCTTGATGAGCTGATCAAGTTGGTATATTCAGAATTTGAAAACTGCAAAGTTTCACTCCTCAATTTTGCCTTTGAAACTTCTAGATTCACTGGACGTGACCCTGAACTGGGGTTTGATGAAGCCCACTCTTTTTCCCCATCAAAATGTTTGATCCAAAGCTCTAAGCTTCTATTTTTCTGAGGAGCTTCCAGCCGTGGTCACAGATTTCAAAAATTCCCATTTTTACAGAAGCCCTAATTTTCCACTTTTCTGATCAAAGTCCCGAACTAGGGTCTAATCAAGCCCGGCCTTCTGCCCAACCAAAAATTCTGATCTTGATCTCTAAATTTCTATTTTGATGAGTAGCATCCAGCCGTGGTCTCTGATTACAAAAATTCCAACTTTCTCCAAAGCCCTAAATTCCGGAAGCCATGAATGAAGGTACCAAAAAATAATTCTGTTTTGACATAAATATGTACCTGATTGTTTCTAGTGTAACTCTGAAATTTTTGATCCACAGGGTCTGAAAAAGTTTCCTGAGATAGCCTGACCTGTTATCTTTCCATCCTGACAGGTCTGACCTCAATTGGATTCTCTGAGAGAGAGATATGCCAAATGTCGCAACGTGACCTGTTTTGGGATAAAACAGGAGAGCGAACTTGTACGGCGTGCCACGTGTCACTGCTTTAACTTCAGCCTCTGAAAAAGTTTTCTGAGATAGTTCGGCCTGTTACCTTTCCATCCTGACAGGTTTGACCTCAATTGGACTCTCTGAGAGAGAGTTATGCCAAATGTCGCAACGTGACCTGTTTATGGGATAATACAGGAGAGTGAACTTGTACGGCGTGCCACGTGTCACTAGTTCGACTTCGGCCTCTGAAAACGTTTTCTGAGATAGTGCAGACTGTGTACTACCTGTCACTTTTTACGAAATTTCATTTGGAGCTTCCTAGCCCAAGATATGACCTTTTTCCCAAGGTCACCTGATTTTGACTCAGATCTGGAAGAGGCAGAAACCCTATATTGTACAGATCATAAATCACAAAGTACAACGAATTAGAGGTTGTCCTTTGGACACAAGATACCTGGAGATCTTAGCTTCGGCCTGTAACAATTTCAGATCCGAAAACGTTTCTAAAACGGATTTATAGCGAAAGTGCTACGATGACTGGTTTTTGCTATATCAAGCCCTAGCATCGTAAGTGCAACAAGTGTCATACATGCCATATCATGCCTTCTTTCAGGCTAGCTCTGATACCATGTTAAATTTTCTGAATTTACTTCAATATGATCTAGGATCTTAACTGAGAGAACAACATGTACAGCATATCTACAGCATATCAATCATGGAGACAATAATGCAAGCACACAAGAGACACAAAGATTTACTTGGGGAAAACCATAAAGGTGAAAAACCCCAATAACTTCCTCAGAGATAGATATAGCAATGATACAACCAACCAAGAGAGATAGCCATAACCTAGCAGCAATCCTCCTCCTCCATAAGTGCGCCTCTCCTCCTTGAGAGCATGTGTAAGAAGTGAGTGAGTAAATAGAGTGCCTCCCGCACTCTATTTATACTTGACTTGACTTGCCTTTTTACCTAACTCATGTCGGCTCGAACTTAACCACATAACATAATGTTGAGTGGGCCGACACCCAATAGGGTGGTCTAATAACCCTTTGACCCACATGGCCGACCCCCAATAGGGTGGTCTAATAACCCTTTGACCCACATGACTTATACAGGGCCGACCCCAAACAAGGTGGTCTAATAACCCATTGACCCACATGACTTATACAGGGCCGACCCCAAACAAGGTGGTCTAATAACCCATCAAGTATAAGTTACGACACTTACAATATAAATGACGACACTTCCTTATAGAGGAATAATACCATCTCTATAGGAATACAATATACATATATGTGAAATACATTCCGAAGTTACATATACATCAACAGAATGTGCATACTTTGTAGATTCCATTTATGAAATAAAACACATTTTCTAAAAACTCGTGTTTTTTAAGAAATCATGTAAACCTTCTAGAAGATGTGATTTTAAAAAACGGGGGAAGTAAGCTTTTCTTATTTCCCAACGCATGCGCAAACTATAGAAAGTCGTTATGATGTAGAATGTGCATTCTTTGTTGATTCCATTTATGAAATAAAACACATTTTCTAAAAACTCGTGTTTTTTAAGAAATCATGTAAACCTTCTAAAAGCTTTGATTTTAAAAAATGGTGGAAGCAAGCTTTTCTTATTTCCGGACGCATGCGCAAACTATAGAAAGTATTTATGACGTAGAATGTGCATACTTTGTTGATTCCATTTATGAAATAAAACACATTTTCTAACAACTCGTGTTTTTTAAGAAATCATGTAAACCTTCTAGAAGCTGTGATTTTAAAAAACGGGAGAAGTAAGCTTTTCTTATTTCCAAACGCATGGGCAAACTATAGAAAGTCGTTATGACGTAGAATGTGCATACTTTGTTGATTCCATTTATGAAATAAAACACATTTTCTAAAAACTCGTGTTTTTTAAGAAATCATGTAAGCCTTCTAGAAGCTGTGATTTTCAAATATGGGGGAAGTAAGCTTTTCTTATTTCTGAACGCATGCGCAAACTATAGAAAGTCGTTATGACGTAGAATGTGCATACTTTGTAGATTCCATTTATGAAATAAAACACATTTTCTAAAAACTCGTGTTTTTTACGAAATCATGTAAATCTTCTAGAAGCTGTGATTTTAAAAAACGGTGGAAGTAAGCTTTTCTTATTTCCGGACGCATGGGCAAACTATAGAAAGTCATTATGACGTAGAATGTGCATACTTTGTAGATTCCATTGATGAAATAAAACACATATTCTAAAAACTCCTGTTTTTTAAGAAATCATGTAAACCTTCTAGAAGTTGTGATATTAAAAAACGGTGGAAGTAAGCTTTTCTTATTTCCGGACGCATGCGCAAACTATAGAAAGTCGTTATGACGTAGAATTTGCATACTTTGTTGATTCCATTGATCAAATAAAACACATTTTCTAAAAACTCGTGTTTTTTACGAAATCATGTAAACCTTCTAGAAGCTGTGATTTTAAAAAACGGGGGAAGTATGCTTTTCTTATTTCCGGACGCATGCGCAAACTATAGAAAATTGTTATGACGTAGAATGTGCATACTTTGTAGATTCCATTTATGAAATAAAACACATTTTCTAAAAACTCGTGTTTTTTACGAAATCATGTAAACCTTCTAGAAGCTGTGATTTTAAAAAACGGTGGAAGTAAGCTTATCTTATTTCCGGACGCATGCGCAAACTATAGAGAGTCGTTATGATGTAGAATGTGCGTACTTTGTTGATTCCATTTATGAAATAAAACACATTTTCTAAAAAGTCGTGTTTTTTAAGAAATCATGTAAACCTTGTACAAGCTGTGATTTTAAAAAACGGGGGAAGTAAGCCTTTCTTATTTCCAAACGCATGCGCAAACTATAGAAAGTCGTTATGACGTAGAATGTGCATACTTTGTTGATTCCATTTATGAAATAAAACACATTTTCTAAAAACTCGTGTTTTTTAAGAAATCATGTAAACCTTCTAGAAGCTGTGATTTTAAAAACCGGGGGAAGTAAGCTTTTCTTATTTCGGGACGCATGCGCAAAATATAGAAGGTCGTTATGACATAGAATGTGCATACTTTGTAGATTCCATTTATGAAATAAAACACATTTTCTAAAAACTCGTGTTTTTTACGAAATCATGTAAACCTTCCAGAAGCTGTGATTTAAAAAACCGGTGGAAGTAAGCTTTTCTTATTTCCGGACGTATGCGCAAACTATAGAAAGTCGTTATGATGTAGAATGTGCATACTTTGTTGATTCCATTTATGAAATAAAACACATTTTCTAACAACTCGTGTTTTTTAAGAAATCATGTAAACCTTCTAGAAGCTTTGATTTTAAAAAATGATGGAAGCAAGCTTTTCTTATTTCCGGACGCATGCGCAAACTATAGAAATTCGTTATGACGTAGAATGTGCATACTTTGTTGATTCCATTTATGAAATAAAACACATTTTCTAACAACTCGTGTTTTTTAAGAAATCATGTAAACCTTCTAGAAGCTGTGATTTTAAAAAACGGGAGAAGTAAGCTTTTCTTATTTCCAAACGCATGGGCAAACTATAGAAAGTCGTTATGACGTAGAATGTGCATACTTTGTTGATTCCATTTATGAAATAAAACACATTTTCTAAAAACTCGGGTTTTTTAAGAAATCATGTAAGCCTTCTACAAGCTGTGATTTTAAAATATGGGGGAAGTAAGCTTTTCTTATTTCTGGACGCATGCGCAAACTATAGAAAGTCGATATGACGTAGAATGTGCATACTTTGTAGATTCCATTTATGAAATAAAACGCATTTTCTAAAAACTCGTGTTTTTTAAGAAATCATGTAAACCTTCTAGAAGCTTTGATTTTAAAAAATGGTGGAAGTAAGCTTTTCTTATTTCCGGACGCATGCGCAAACTATAGAAAGTCGTTATGACGTAGAATGTGCATACTTTGTTGATTCCATTTATGAAATAAAACACATTTTCTAACAACTCATGTTTTTTAACAAATCATGTAAACCTTCTAGAAGCTGTGATTTTAAAAAATGGGGGAAGTAAGCTTTTCTTATTTTCGGACACATGCGCAAACTATAGAAAGTCGTCATGACGTAGAATGTGCATACTTTGTAGATTCCATTTATGAAATAAAGCACATTTTCTAAAAACTGGTGTTTTTTACGAAATCATGTAAACCTTCTAGAAGCTGTGATTTTAAAAAACGGTGGAAGTAAGGTTTTATTATTTCCGGACGAATGTGCAAACTTAAGAAAGTCGTTATGACATAGAATGTGCATACTTTGTTGATTCAAAGAAATAAAACACATTTTCTAAAAACTCGTGTTTTTTAAGAAATCATGTAAACCTTCTAGAAGCTGTGATTTTAAAAAACGGTGGAAGTAAGCTTTTCTTATTTCCGGACGCATGCGCAAACTATAGAAAGTCGTTATGACGTAGAATGTGCATGCTTTGTTGATTCCATTTATGAAATAAAACACATTTTCTAAAAACTCATGTTTTTTAAGAAATCATGTAAACCTTCTAGAAGTTGTGATTTTAAAAAATGGGGGAAGTAAGCTTTTCTTATTTCCAAACGCATGTGCAAACTATAGAAAGTCGTTATGACGTAGATTGTGCATACTTTGTTGATTCCATTTATGAAATAAAACACATTTTCTAAAAACTCGTGTTTTTTAGGAAATCATGTAAACCTTCTAGAAGCTGTGATTTTAAAAAATGGTGGAAGTAACCTTTTCTTATAACCGAACGCATGCACAAACTATAGAAAGTCGTGATGATGTAGAATGTGCATACTTAGTAGATTCCATTTATGAAATAAAGCACATTTTCTAAAAACTCATGTGTTTTACGAAATCATGTAAACCTTCTAGAAGCTGTGATTTTAAAAAACGGTGGAAGTAAGCTTTTCTTATTTCCGGACGAATGCGCAAACTATAGAAAGTCTTTATGATGTAGAATGTGCATACTTTGTTGATTCCATTTCTGAAATAAAACATATTTTCTATAAGCTCGTGTTTTTTACGAAATCATGTAAACCTTCTAGAAGCCGTGATTTTAAAAAACGGGGGAAGTAAGCTTTTCCTATTTCCAAACTTATGCGCAAACTATAGAAAGTCGTTATGACATAGAATGTGCATAGTTTGTTGATTCCATTTATGAAATAAAACATATTTTCTAAAAACTCATGTTTTTTAAGAAATCATGTAAACCTTCTAGAAGCTGTGATTTTAAAAAACGGGGGAAGTAAGATTTTCTTATTTACGGACGCATGCGCAAACTATAGAAAGTCGTTATGACGTAGAATGTGCATACTTTGTAGACTCCATTTATGAAATAAAACAGATTTTCTAAAAACTCGTGTTTTTTACGAAATCATGTAAACCTTCTAGAAGCTGTGATTTTAAAAAATGGTGGAAGTAAGCTTTTCTTATTTCCGGACACATGCGAAAACTATAGAAAGTCGTTATGACGTAGAATGTGCATACTTTGTTGATTCAATTTATGAAATAAAACACATTTTCTAAAAACTCGTGTTTTTTAAGAAATCATGTAAACCTTCTAGAAGCTGTGATTTTAAAAAACGGTGGAAGTAATCTTTTCTTATTTCCGGACGCATGCGCAAACTACAGAAATTCGTTATGACGTTGAATGTGCATACTTTGTTGATTCCATTTATGAAATAAAAAACATTTTGTAAAAACTCGTGTTTTTTCAGAAATCATGTAAACCTTCTAGAAGCTGTGATTTTAAAAAACGGGGGAAGTAATCTTTTCTTATTTCAAGACGGATGCGCAAACTATAGAAAATCGTTATGACGTAGAATGTGCATACTTTGTAGATTCCATTTATGAAATAAAACACATTTTCTAAAAACTCGTGTGTTTTACGAAATCATGTAAACCTTCTTGAAGCTGTGATTTTCAAAAACGGGGGAAGTAAGCTTTTCTTATTTCCGGACGAATGCGCAAACAGTAGAAAGTCGATATGACCTAGAATGTGCATACTTTGTTGATTCCATTTATGAAATAAAACACATTTTCTAAAAACTCGTGTTTTTTAAGAAGTCATGTAAACCTTCTAGAAGCTGTGATTTTAAAAAATGTTGGAAGTAAGCTTTTCTTATTTCCGGATGCATGTGAAAACTATAGAAAGTCGTTATGACGTAGAATGTGCATACTTTGTAGATTCCATTTCTGAAATAAAACACATTTTCTAAATACTCGTGTTTTTTACGAAATGATGTAAACCTTCTAGAAACTGTGATTTTAAAAAAACGACGGAAGTAAGCTTTTCTTTTTTCCAAACGCATGCGCAAACTATAGAAAGTCGTTATGACACAGAATGTGCATACTTTGTAGATTCCATTTATGAAATAAAACATATTTTCTAAAAACTCGTGTTTTTTACAAAACCATGTAAAACTTCTAGAAGCTGTGATTTTGAAAAACGATGGAAGTAAGCTTTTCTTATTTCCGGATGCATGCGCAAACTATAGAAAGTCGTTATGACGTAGAATGTGCATACTTTGTTGATTCCATTTATTCAATAAAACACATTTTCTAAAAACTTGTGTTTTTTACGAAATCATGTAAACCTTATAGAAGCTGTGATTTTAAAAAACGGTCGAAGTAATATTTTCTTATTTCCGGACACATGCCCAAACTATAGAAAGTCGTTATGACGTAGAATGTGCATACTTTGTTGATTCCATTTATGAAATAAAACACAGTTTCTAAAAACTCGTGTTTTTTAACAAATCATGTAAACCTTCTAGAAGCTGTGATTTTAAAAAACGGGGGAAGTAAGCTTTTCTTATTTCCAAACGCATGCGCAAATTATAGAAAGTCGTTATGACGTAGAATGTGCATACTTTGTAGATTCCATTTATGAAATAAAACACATTTTCTAAAAACTCGTGTTTTTAACAAAATCATGTAAACCTTCTAGAAGCTTTGATTTTAAAAAACGGTGGAAGCAAGCTTTTCTTATTTCCGGACGAATGCGCAAACTATAGAAAGTTGTTATGACTTACAATGTGCATACTTTGTTGATTCCATTTATGAAATAAAACACATTTTCTAAAAACTCATGTTTTTTAAGAAATCATGTAAACCTTCTAGAAGCTGTGATTTTAAAAAACGGGGGAAGTAAGCTTTTCTTATTTCCAAACGCATGCGCAAACTATAGAAAGTCGTTATGACGTAGAATGTGCATATTTTGTAGATTCCATTTATGAAATAAAACATTTTTTCTAAAAACTCGTGTTTTTTACGAAATCATGTAAACCTTCTAGAAGCTATGATTTTGAAAAACGGTGGAAGTAAGCTTTTCTTATTTCCAGACGCATGCGCAAACTATAGAAAGTCGTTATGACGTAGAATGTGCATTCTTTGTTGATTCCATTTATGAAATAAAACACATTTTGTAAAAACTCGTGTTTTTTCAGAAATCATGTAAACCTTCTAGAAGCTGTGATTTTAAAAAACGGTGGATGTAAGCTTTTCTTATTTCCAAACGCATGCGCAAACTATAGAAAGTCGTTATGACATAGAATGTGCATACCTTGTAGATTCCATTTATGAAATAAAACACATTTTCTAAAAACTCGTGTTTTTTAAGAAATCATGTAAACCTTCTACAAGCTGTGATTTTAAAAAATGGACGAAGTAATCTTTTCTTATTTCCGGACGCATGCACAAACTATAGAAAGTTGTTATGATGTAGAATTGGCATACTTTGTTGATTCCATTTATGAAATAAAACACATTTTCTAAAAACTCGTGTTTTTTAAGAAATCATGTAAACCTTCTAGAAGCTGTGATTTTGAAAAACGGGGGAAGTAAGCTTTTCTTATTTCCGGACGCATCCGCAAACTATATAAAGTCGCTATGACGTAGAATGTGCATACTTTGTAGATTCCATTTATGAAATAAAACACATTTTCTAAAAACTCGTGTTTTTTACGAAATCATGTAAACCTTCTAAAAGCTGTGATTTTAAAAAACTGTGGAAGCAAGCTTTTCTTATTTCCGGACGAATGCATAGACTATAGAAAGTCGTTATGAAGTAGAATGTGCATACTTTGTTGATTCCATTTATGAAATAAAACACATTTTCTAAAAACTCATGTTTTTTAAGGAATCATGTAAACCTTCTAGAAGCTGTGATTTTAAAAAACGGGGGAAGTAAGCTTTTTTTATTTCCGGACGCATGTGCAAACTATAGAAAGTCGTTATGACTTAGAATCTGCATACTTCGTAGATTCCATTTATGAAATAAAACACATTTTCTAAAACCTCGTGTTCTTTACGAAATCATGTAAACCTTCTAGAAGCTGTGATTTTAAAAAATAGTGGAAGTAAGCTTTTCTTATTTCCGGACGCATGCGCAAACTATAGAAAGTCGTTATGACGTAGAATGTGCATACTTTGTAGATTCCATTTATGAAATAAAACACATTTTGTAAAAACTCGTGTTTTTTACGAAATCATGTAAACGTTCTAGAAGCTGTGATTTTAAAAAACGGTGGAAGTAAGCTTTTCTTATTTCCGGACGCATGCGTAAACTATAGAAAGTCGTTATGATGTAGAATGTGCATACTTTGTTGATTCCATTTATGAAATAAAACACATTTTCTAAAAACTCGTGTTTTCTAACAAATCATGTAAACCTTCTAGAAGCTGTGATTTTAAAAAACGGGGGAAGTAAGCTTTTCTTATTTCCAAACGCATGCGCAAACTATAGAAAGTCGTTATGACGTAGAATGTGCATAGTTTGTTGATTCCATTTATGAAATAAAACACATTTTCTAAAAAATTGTGTTTTTATGAGAAATCATGTAAACCTTCTAGAAGCTGTGATTATAAAAAATGGGTGAAGTAAGCTTTTCTTTTTTCCGGACGCATGCGCAAACTATATAAAGTCATTATGACGTAGAATTTGCATACTTTTTTGATTCCATTTATGAAATAAAACACATTTTCTAAAAACTCATGTTTTTTACGAAATCATGTAAACCTTCTAGAAGCTGTGATTTTAAAAAACGGTGGAAGTAAGCTTTCCTTATTTTCGGACGAGTGTGCAAACTATAGAAAGTCGTTATGATGTAGAATGTGCATACTTTTTTGATTCCATTTATGAAATAAAACACATTTTCTAAAAACTCGTGTTTTTTAAGAAATCGTGTAAACCTTCTAGAAGCTGTGATTTTAAAAAACGGTGGAAGTAAGCTTTTCTTATTTCCCTAGGCATGCGCAAACTATAGAAAGTCGTTATGACATAGAATGTGCATACGTTGTTGATTCCATTTATGAAATAAAACACAGTTTCTAAAAACTCGTGTTTTTGGAGAAATAATGTAAACCTTCTAGAAGCTGTGATTTTAAAAAACGGGCGAAGTAAGATTTTCTTATTTCCGGACGCATGCGCAAACTATATAAAGTCATTATGACGTAGAATGTACGTACTTTGTAGATTCCATTTATGAAATAAAACACATTTTCTAAAACCTCGTGTTTTTTACGAAATCATGTAAACCTTCTAGAAGTTGTGATTTTAAAAAACGGTTGATGTAAGCTTTTCTTATTTCCGGATGAATGCGCAAACTATAGAAAGTCGTTATGATGTAGAATATGCATACTTTCATGATTCCATTTATGAAATAAAACAAATTTTCTAAAAACTCGTGTTTTTTAAGAAATCGTGTAAACCTTCTAGAAGCTGTGATTTTAAAAAATGGTGGAAGTAAGCTTTTCTTATTTCCCGGCGCATGCGCAAACTATAGAAAGTCGTTATGACATAGAATGTGCATACTTTGTTGATTCCATTTATGAAATAAAACACAGTTTCTAAAAACTCGTGTTTTGTAACAAATCATGTAAACCTTCTAGAAGCTGTGATTTTAAAAAACGGGGGAAGTAAGCTTTTCTTATTTCCAAACGCATGCGCAAACTATAGAAAGTCGTTATGACGTAGAATGTGCATACTTTGTTGATTCCATTTATGAAATAAAACACATTTTCTAAAAACTCGTGTTTTTGGAGAAATAATGTAAACCTTCTAGAAGCTGTGATTTTAAAAAACGGGCGAAGTAAGATTTTCTTATTTCTGGACGCATGCGCAAACTATATAAAGTCATTATGACGTAGAATGTACATACTTTGTAGATTCAATTTATGAAATAAAACACATTTTCTAAAAACTCGTGTTTTTTACGAAAACATGTAAACCTTCTAGAAGCTGTGATTTTAAAAAACGGTGGAAGTAAGCTTTCCTTATTTTCGGACGAATGCGCAAACTATAGAAAGTCGTTATGATGTAGAATGTGCATACTTTTTTGATTCCATTTATGAAATAAAACACATTTTCTAAAAACTCGTGTTTTTTCCGAAATCATGTAAACCTTCTAGAAGCTGTGATTTTAAAAAACGATGGAAGTAAGCTTTAGTTTTTTCCGGACGCATGCGCAAACTATAGAAAGTCGCTATGACGTAGAATCTGCATACTTTGTAGATTCCATTTATGAAATAAAACACATTTTCTAAAAAGTCATGTTTTTTGAGAAATCATGTAAACCTTCTAGAAGCTGTGATTATAAAAAATGGGGGAAGTAAGCTTTTATTATTTCCGGACGCATGCGCAAACTATATAAAGTCATTATGACATAGAATGTACATACTTTTTAGCTTCCATTTATGAAATAAAACACATTTTCCGGACGCATGACGTAGACTTAGAAGCTTATGACATAGACTTAGAAGCTTACTTCCACTGTTTTTTCCGGACGCATGCGCAAACTATAGAAAGTCGTTATGACGTAGAATCTGCATACTTTGTAGATTCCATTTATGAAATAAAACACATTTTCTAAAAACTCGTGTTTTTTGAGAAATCATGTAAACCTTCTAGAAGCTGTGATGTTAAAAAACGGGGGAAGTAAGCTTTTCTTATTTCCGGACGCATGCGCAAACTATAGAAAGTCGTTATGACGTAGAATGTGCATACTTTGTTGATTCCATTTATGAAATAAATTTTTTTTTCTAAAAACTCGTGTTTTTTACGAAATCATGTAAACCTTCTAGAAGCTGTGATTATAAAAAATGGTGGAAGTAAGCTTTTCTTATTTCCAAACGCATGCGCAAACTATAGAAAGTCGTTATGACGTAGAATGTGCATACTTTGTTGATTCCATTTATGAAATAAAACACATTTTCTAAAAACTCGTGTTTTTTAACAAATCATGTAAACCTTCTAGAAGCTGTGATTTTAAAAAACGGGGGAATTAACCTTTTCTTATTTCCAAACGAATGCGCAAACTATAGAAAGTCGTTATGACGTAGAACGTGCATACTTTGTTGATTCCATTTATGAGATAAAACATATTTTCTAAAAACTCGTGTTTTTTGAGAAATCATGTAAACCTTCTAGAAGCTGTGATGTTAAAAAATGGGGGAAGTAAGCTTTTCTTATTTTCGGACGCATGCGCAAACTATATAAAGTCGTTATGACGTAGAATGTGCATACTTTGTAGATTCCATTTATGAAATAAAACACATTTTCTAAAAACTCGTGTTTTTTACAAAAACATGTAAACCTTCTAGAAGCAGTGATTTTAAAAAACGGTGGAAGTAAGCTTTTCTTATTTCCAGACGCATGCGCAAACTATAGAAAGTCGTTATGACGTAGAATGTCCATACTTTGTTGATTCCATTTATGAAATAAAACAGAGTTTCTAAAAACTCGTGTTTTTTAACAAATCATGTAAACCTTCTAGAAGCTGTGATTTTAAAAGATGGGGGAAGTAAGCTTTTCCTTTTTCTGGACGCATGCGCAAACTATAGAAATTCGTTATGACGTAGAATGTGCATACTTTCTAGATTCCATTTATGAAATAGAACACATTTTCTAAAAACTCGTGTTTTTTACGAAATCATGTACACCTTCTAGAAGCTGTGATTTTAAAAAACAGTGGAAGTAAGCTTTTCTTATTTCCGGACGCATGCGCAAACTATAGAAAGTCGTTATGACGTAGAATGTGCATACTTTGTTGATTCCATTTATGAAATAAAACATAGTTTCTAAAAACTCGTGTTTTTTAAGAAATCATGTAAACCTTCTAGAAGCGGTGATTTTAAAAAACGGGGGAAGTAAGCTTTTCTTATTTCCGGACGCATGCGCAAACTATAGAAAGTCGTTATGACGTAGAATGTGCATACTTTGTTGATTCCATTTATGAAATAAAACACAGTTTCTAAAAACTCATGTTTTTTAAGAAATCATGTAAACCTTCTAGAAGCTGTGATTTTAAAAAATGGGGGAAGTAAGCTTTTCTTATTTCCAAACGCATGCGCAAACTATAGAAAGTCTTTATGACGTAGAATGTGCATACTTTTTTGATTCCATTTGTGAAATAAAACACATTTTCTAAAAACTCGTGTTTTTTAAGAAATCATGTAAACCTTCTAGAAGCTGTGATTTTAAAAAACGCGGGAAGTAAGCTTTTCTTATTTTCTGACGCATGCGCAAACTATAGAAAGTCGTTATGACATAGAATGTGCATACTTTGTAGATTCCATTTATGAAATAAAACACATTTTCTAAAAACTCGTGTTTTTTACGAAATCATGTAAACCTTCTAGAAGCTGTGATTTTAAAAAACTGTGGAAGTAAGCTTTTCTTATTTCCGGACGCATGCGCAAACTATAGAAAGTCGTTATGACGTAGAATGTGCATACTTTGTTGATTCCATTTATGAAATAAAACACATTTTCTAAAAACTCGTGTTTTTGGAGAAATAATGTAAACCTTCTAGAAGCTGTGATTTTAAAAAACGGGCGAAGTAAGATTTTCTTATTTCCGGACGCATGCGCAAACTATATAAAGTCATTATGACGTAGAATGTACATACTTTGTAGATTCCATTTATGAAATAAAACACATTTTCTAAAAACTCGTGTTTTTTACGAAATCATGTGAACCTTCCAGAAGCTGTGATTTTAAAAAACGGTGGAAGTAAGCTTTCCTTATTTTCGGACGAATGCGCAAAATATAGAAAGTCGTTATGATGTAGAATGTGCATACTTTTTTGATTCCATTTATGAAATAAAACACATTTTCTAAAAACTCGTGTTTTTTACGAAATCATGTAAACCTTCTAGAAGCTGTGATTTTAAAAAACGGTTGAAGTAAGCTTTTCTTATTTGCGGACGAATGCGCAAACTATAGAAAGTCGTTATGATGTAGAATGTGCATACTTTCTTGATTCCATTTATGAAATAAAACAAATTTTCTAAAAACTCGTGTTTTTTAAGAAATCGTGTAAACCTTCTAGAAGCTGTGATTTTAAAAAACGGTGGAAGTAAGCTTTTCTTATTTCCCGACACATGCGCAAACTATAGAAAGTCGTTATGACATAGAATGTGCATACTTTGTTGATTCCATTTATGAAATAAAACACAGTTTCTAAAAACTCGTGTTTTTTAACAAATCATGTAAACCTTCTAGAAGCTGTGATTTTAAAAAACGGGGGAAGTAAGCTTTTCTTATTTCCAAACGCATGCGCAAACTATAGAAAGTCGTTATGACGTAGAATTTGCATACTTTGTAGATTCCATTTATGAAATAAAACACATTTTCTAAAAACTCGTGTTTTTTACGAAATCATGTAAACCTTCTAGAAGCTTTGATTTTAAAAAACGGTGGAAGTAAGCTTTTCTTATTTCAGGACGCATGCGCAAACTATAGAAAGTTGTTATGACGTAGAATGTGCATACTTTGTTGATTCCATTTATGAAATAAAACACAGTTTCTAAAAACTCATGTTTTTTAACAAATCATAGAAACCTTCTAGAAGCTGTGATTTTAAAAAACGGGGGAAGTAAGATTTTCTTATTTTCGGACGCATGCGCAAACTATAGAAAGTCGTTATGACGTAGAATGTGCATACTTTGTAGATTCCATTTATGAAATAAAACACATTTTCTAAAAACTCGTTCTTTTTACGAAATCATGTAAACCTTCTAGAAGCTGTGATTTCAAAAAACAGTGGAAGTAAGCTTTACTTATTTCCGGACGCATGCGCAAACTATAGAAAGTCTTTATGACGTAGAATGTGCATACTTTGTTGATTCCATTGATGAAATAAAACACAGTTTCTAAAAACTCGTGTTTTTTAAAAAATCATGTAAACCTTCTAGAAGCTATGATTTTAAAAAATGGGGGAAGTAAGCTTTTCTTATTTCCGGACGCATGCGCAAACTATAGAAAGTCGTTATGACGTAGAATGTGCATACTTTGTTGATTCCATTTATGAAATAAAACACAGTTTCTAAAAACTCGTGTTTTTTAAGAAATCATGTAAACCTTCTAGAATCTGTGATTTTAAAAAACGGGGGAAGTAAGCTTTTCTTATTTCGTAACGCATGCGCAAACTATAGAAAGTCGTTATGAAGTAGAATGTGCATACTTTGTAGATTCCATTTATGAAATAAAACGCATTTTCTAAAAACTCATGTTTTTTACGAAATCATGTAAACCTTCTAGAAGCTTTGATTTTAAAAAACGATGGAAGTAAGCTTTTCTTATTTCCAGACGAATGCGCAAACTATAGAAAGTCATTATGACTTAGAATGTGAATACTTTGTTGATTCCATTTATGAAATAAAACACATTTTCTAAAAACTCGTGTTTTTTACAAAATCATGTAAACCTTCTAGAAGCTGTGATTTTAAAAAACGGTGGAAGTAACCTTTTCTTATTTCCAGACGCATGCGCAAACTATAGAAAGTCGTTATGATGTAGAATGTCCATACTTTGTTGATTCCATTTATGAAATAAAACAGAGTTTCTAAAAACTCGTGTTTTTTAACAAATCATGTAAACCTTCTAGAAGCTGTGATTTTAAAAGATGGGGGAAGTAAGCTTTTCTTATTTCTGGACGCATGCGCAAACTATAGAAAGTCGTTATGACGTAGAATGTGCATACTTTGTATATTCCATTTATGAAATAGAACACATTTTCTAAAAACTCGTGTTTTTTACGAAATCATGTACACCTTCTAGAAGCTGTGATTTTAAAAAACAGTGGAAGTAAGCTTTTCTTATTTCCGGACGCATGCGCAAACTATAGAAAGTCGTTATGACGTAGAATGTGCATACTTTGTTGATTCCATTTATGAAATAAAACATAGTTTCTAAAAACTCGTGTTTTTTAAGAAATCATGTAAACCTTCTAGAAGCGGTGATTTTAAAAAACGGGGGAAGTAAGCTTTTCTTATTTCCGGATGCATGCGCAAACTATAGAAAGTCGTTATGACGTAGAATGTGCATACTTTGTTGATTCCATTTATGAAATAAAACACAGTTTCTAAAAACTCATGTTTTTTAAGAAATCATGTAAACCTTCTAGAAGCTGTGATTTTAAAAAATGGGGGAAGTAAGCTTTTCTTATTTCCAAACGCATGCGCAAACTATAGAAAGTCTTTATGACGTAGAATGTGCATACTTTTTTGATTCCATTTGTGAAATAAAACACATTTTCTAAAAACTCGTGTTTTTTAAGAAATCATGTAAACCTTCTAGAAGCTGTGATTTTAAAAAACGCGGGAAGTAAGCTTTTCTTATTTTCGGACGCATGCGCAAACTATAGAAAGTCGTTATGACATAGAATGTGCATACTTTGTAGATTCCATTTATGAAATAAAACACATTTTCTAAAAGCTCCTGTTTTTTACGAAATCATGTAAACCTTCTAGAAGCTGTGATTTTAAAAAACTGTGGAAGTAAGCTTTTCTTATTTCCGGACGCATGCGCAAACTATAGAAAGTCGTTATGACGTAGAATGTGCATACTTTGTTGATTCCATTTATGAAATAAAACACATTTTCTAAAAACTCGTGTTTTTGGAGAAATAATGTAAACCTTCTAGAAGCAATGATTTTAAAAAACGGGCGAAGTAAGATTTTCTTATTTCCGGACGCATGCGCAAACTATATAAAGTCATTATGACGTAGAATGTACATACTTTGTAGATTCCATTTATGAAATAAAACACATTTTCTAAAAACTCGTGTTTTTTACGAAATCATGTGAACCTTCCAGAAGCTGTGATTTTAAAAAACGGTGGAAGTAAGCTTTCCTTATTTTCGGACGAATGCGCAAAATATAGAAAGTCGTTATGATGTAGAATGTGCATACTTTTTTGATTCCATTTATGAAATAAAACGCATTTTCTAAAAACTCGTGTTTTTTACGAAATCATGTAAACCTTCTAGAAGCTGTGATTTTAAAAAACGGTTGAAGTAAGCTTTTCTTATTTGCGGACGAATGCGCAAACTATAGAAAGTCGTTATGATGTAGAATGTGCATACTTTCTTGATTCCATTTATGAAATAAAACAAATTTTCTAAAAACTCGTGTTTTTTAAGAAATCGTGTAAACCTTCTAGAAGCTGTGATTTTAAAAAACGGTGGAAGTAAGCTTTTCTTATTTCCAGACACATGCGCAAACTATAGAAAGTCGTTATGACATAGAATGTGCATACTTTGTTGATTCCATTTATGAAATAAAACACAGTTTCTAAAAACTCGTGTTTTTTAACAAATCATGTAAACCTTCTAGAAGCTGTGATTTTAAAAAACGGGGGAAGTAAGCTTTTCTTATTTCCAAACGCATGCGCAAACTATAGAAAGTCGTTATGACGTAGAATTTGCATACTTTGTAGATTCCATTTATGAAATAAAACACATTTTCTAAAAACTCGTGTTTTTTACGAAATCATGTAAACCTTCTAGAAGCTTTGATTTTAAAAAACGGTGGAAGTAAGCTTTTCTTATTTCAGGACGCATGCGCAAACTATAGAAAGTTGTTATGACGTAGAATGTGCATACTTTGTTGATTCCATTTATGAAATAAAACACAGTTTCTAAAAACTCATGTTTTTTAACAAATCATAGAAACCTTCTAGAAGCTGTGATTTTAAAAAACGGGGGAAGTAAGATTTTCTTATTTCCGGACGCATGCGCAAACTATAGAAAGTCGTTATGACGTAGAATGTGCATACTTTGTAGATTCCATTTATGAAATAAAACACATTTTCTTAAAACTCGTTCTTTTTACGAAATCATGTAAACCTTCTAGAAGCTGTGATTTCAAAAAACAGTGGAAGTAAGCTTTACTTATTTCCGGACGCATGCGCAAACTATAGAAAGTCTTTATGACGTAGAATGTGCATACTTTGTTGATTCCATTGATGAAATAAAACACAGTTTCTAAAAACTCATGTTTTTTAAAAAATCATGTAAACCTTCTAGAAGCTATGATTTAAAAAAATGGGGGAAGTAAGCTTTTCTTATTTCCGGACGCATGCGCAAACTATAGAAAGTCGTTATGACGTAGAATGTGCATACTTTGTTGATTCCATTTATGAAATAAAACACAGTTTCTAAAAACTCGTGTTTTTTAAGAAATCATGTAAACCTTCTAGAATCTGTAAACCTTCTTATTTCGAAACGCATGCGCAAGCTATAGAAAGTCGTTATGAAGTAGAATGTGCATACTTTGTAGATTCCATTTATGAAATAAAACGCATTTTCTAAAAACTCATGTTTTTTACGAAATCATGTAAACCTTCTAGAAGCTTTGATTTTAAAAAACGATGGAAGTAAGCTTTTCTTATTTCCAGACGAATGCGCAAACTATAGAAAGTCATTATGACTTAGAATGTGAATACTTTGTTGATTCCATTTATGAAATAAAACACATTTTCTAAAAACTCGTGTTTTTTACAAAATCATGTAAACCTTCTAGAAGCTGTGATTTTAAAAAACGGTGGAAGTAAGCGTTTCTTATTTCCAAACGCATGCGCAAACTATAGAAAGTCGTTATGACGTAGAATCTGCATACTTTGTTGATTCCATTTATGAAATAAAACACCTTTTCTAAAAACTTGTGTTTTCTAACAAATCATGTAAACCTTCTAGAAGCTGTGATTTTAAAAAACGGGGGAAGTAACCTTTTCTTATTTCCAAACGCATGCGAAACTATAGAAAGTCGTTATGACATAGAATGTGCATACTTTGTTGATTCCATTTATGAAATAAAACACAGTTTCTAAAAACTCGTGTTTTTTAAGAAATCATGTAAACCTTCTAGAAGCTGTGATTTTAAAAAACGGGGGAAGTAAGCTTTTTTTATTTCCAAACGCATGCGCAAACTATAGAAAATCATTATGAAGTAGAATGTGCATACTTTGTAGATACCATTTATGAAATAAAACACATTTTCTAAAAACTCATGTTTTTTACGAAATCATGTAAACCTTCTCGTAGCTTTCATTTTAAAAAACGGTGGAAGTAAGCTTTTCTTATTTCCAAACGAATGCGCAAACTATAGAAAGTCATTATGACTTAGAATGTGCATACTTTGTTGATTCCATCTATGAAATAAAACACATTTTCTAAAAACTCGTGTTTTTTAACAAAACATGTAAACCTTCTAGAAGCTGTGATTTTAAAAAAGGGGGGAAGTAAGCTTTTCCTATTTCCGGACGCATGTGCAAACTATAGAAAGTCGTTATGACGTAGAATGTGCATACTTTGTTTATTACATTTATGAAATAAAACACAGTTTCTAAAAACTCGTGTTTTTTAAGAAATCATGTAAACCTTCTAGAAGCTGTGATTTTAAAAAACGGGGAAAGTAAGCTTTTCTTATTTCCAAACGCATGCGCAACCTATAGAAAGTAGTTATGAAGTAGAATGTGCATACTTTGTAGATTCCATTTATGAAATAAAACACATTTTCTAAAAACTCATGTTTTTTACGAAATCATGTAAACCTTCTCGAAGCTTTGATTTTAAAAAACAGTGGAAGTAAGCTTTTCTTATTTCCAGACGAATGCGCAAACTATAGAAAGTCGTTATTACTTAGAATGTGCATACTTTGTTGATTCCATTTATGAAATACAACACATTTTCTAAAAACTCGTGTTTTTTACGAAATCATGTAAACCTTCTAGAAGCTGTGATTTTAAAAAACGGTGGAAGTAAGCTTTTCTTATTTCCAAACGCATGCGCAAACTATAGAAAGTCGTTATGACGTAGAATGTGCATACTTTGTTGATTCCATTTATGAAATAAAACACATTTTCTAAAAACTCGTGTTTTTTAACAAATCATGTAAACCTTCTAGAAGCTGTGATTTTAAAAAACGGGGGAAGTAACCCTTTCTTATTTCCAAACGCATGCGCAAACTATAGAAAGTCGTTATGATGTAGAATTTGCATACTTTGTTGATTCCATTTATGAAATAAAACACAATTTCTTAAAACTCGTGTTTTTTGAGAAATCATGTAAACTTTCTAGAAGCTGTGATTTTAAAAAGCGGGGGAAGTAAGCTTTTCTTATTTCTGGATGCATTCGCAAACTATATAAAGTCGTTATGATGTAGAATGTGCATACTTTGTTGATTCCATTTATGAAATAAAACACATTTTCTAAAAACTCGTGTTTTTTAAGAAATCATGTAAACCTTCTAGAAGATGTGATTTTAAAAAACGGTGGAAGTAAGCTTTTCTTATTTCCGGACGAATGTGCAAACTATAGAAAGTCGTTATGATGTAGAGTGTGCATACTTTGTTGATTCCATTTATGAAATAAAACACATTTTCTAAAAACTCATGTTTTTTAAGAAATCGTGTAAACCTTCTAGAAGCTGTGATTTTAAAAAACGGTGGAAGTAAGATTTTCTTATTTCCAGACGCGGGCGAAAACTATAGAAAGTCGTTATGATGTAGAATGTCCATACTTTGTTCATTCCATTTATGAAATAAAACACAGTTTCTAAAAACTTGTGTTTTTTAACAAATTATGTAAACCTTCTAGAAGCTGTGATTTTAAAACACGGGGGAAGTAAGCTTTTCTTATTTCCGGACGAATGTGAAAACTATAGAAAGTCGTTATGACGTAGAATGTGCATACTTTGTTCATTCCATTTATGAAATAGAACAGAGTTTCTAAAAACTCCCTTTTTTTAAGAAATCATGTAAACCTTCTAGAAGCTGTGATTTTAAAAACGGGGGAAGTAAGCTTTTCTTATTTCCAAACGCATGCGCAAACTATAGAAAGTCGTTATGACATAGAATGTGCATACTTTGTTGATTCCATTTGTGAAATAAAACACATTTTCTAAAAACTCGTTTTTTTTAAGAAATCATGTAAACCTTCTAGAAGCTGTGATTTTAAAAAACGCGGGAAGTAAGCTTTTCTTATTTCCGGACGCATGCGCAAGCTATAGAAAGTCGTTATGACGTAGAATGTGCATACTTTGTTGATTCCATTTATGAAATAAAACACATTTTCTAAAAACTCTTGTTTTTTGAAAAATCATGTAAACCTTCTAGAAGCTGTGATTTTAAAAAACGGTGGAAGCAAGCTTTTCTTATTTCCGGACGAATGCGAAAACTATAGAAAGTCGTTATGACATAGAATGTGCATACTTTGTTGATTCCACTTAGTAATTAAACACATTTTCTAAAAACTCATGTTTTTTAAGAAATCATGTAAACCTTCTAGAAGCTGTGATTTTAAAAAACGGTGGAAGTAAGCTTTTCTTATTTCCGGACGCATGCACAAACTATAGAAAGTCGTTATGACGTAGAATGTGCATACTTTGTTGATTCCATTTATGAAATAAAACACAGTTTCTAAAAACTCGTGTTTTTTAACAAATCATGTAAACCTTCTAGAAGCCGTGATTTTAAAAAACGGGGGAAGTAAGCTTTTCTTATTTCCGGACGCATGCGCAAACTATAGAAAGTCGTTATGATGTAGAATGTGCATACTTTGTAGATTCCATTTATGAAATAAAACACATTTTCTAAAAACTCGTGTTTTTTACGAAATCATGTAAACCTTCCAGAAGCTGTGATTTTAAAAAACAGTGGAAGTAAGCTTTTCTTATTTCTGGATGCATGCACAAACTATAGAAAGTCGTTATGACGTAGAATGTGCATA
The DNA here is from genome assembly GCA_027924585.1 of Larix kaempferi. Lineage (NCBI taxonomy): Eukaryota > Viridiplantae > Streptophyta > Pinopsida > Pinales > Pinaceae > Larix > Larix kaempferi. Next base: position 15,839,879 of record BSBM01001252.1, read on the forward strand.
CTTTGTTGATTCCATTTATGAAATAAAGCACAGTTTCTAAAAACTCCTGTTTTTTATCAAATCATGTAAACCTACTAGAAGCTGTGATTTTAAAAAACGGGGGAAGTAAGCTTTTCTTATTTCCGGACGCATGCGCAAACTATAGAAAGTCGTTATGACGTAGAATGTGCATACTTTGTAGATTCCATTTATGAAATAAAACGCAGTTTCTAAAAACTCGTCTTTTTTAACAAATCATGTAAACCTTCTAGAAGCTGTGATTTTAAAAAACGGGGGAAGTAAGCTTTTCTTATTTCCGGATGCATGCGCAAACTATAGAAAGTCGTTATGACATAGAATGTGCATACTTTGTAGATTCCATTGATGAAATAAAACACATTTTTTAAAAACTCGTGTTTTTTACGAAATCATGTAAACCTTCTAGAAGCTGTGATTTTAAAAAAAAGTGGAAGTAAGGTTTTCTTATTTCCGGACGCATGCGCAAACTATAGAAATTCGTTATGACGTAGAATGTGCATACTTTGTTGATTCCATTTATGAAATAAAACACAGTTTCTAAAAACTCATGTTTTTTCAGAAATCATGTAAACCTTCTAGAAGCTGTGATTTTAAAAAACGGGGGAAGTAAGCTTTTCTTATTTCCGGACGCATGCGCAAACTATAGAAAGTCGTTATGACGTAGAATGTGCATACTTTGTTGATTCCATTTATGAAATAAAACACATTTTCTAAAAATTTGTGTTTTTTGAGAAATCATGTAAACCTTCTAGAAGCTGTGATTTTAAAAAACGGTGGAAGCAAGCTTTTCTTATTTCCGGGACGAATGCGCAAACTATAGAAAGTCGTTATGACTTAGAATGTGCATACTTTGTTGATTTCATTTATGAAATAAAACACATTTTCTAAAAACTCGTGTTTTTTAAGAAATCATGTAAACCTTCTAGAAGCTGTGATTTTAAAAAACGGTGGAAGTAAGCTTTTCTTATTTCCGGACGCATGCACAAACTATAGAAAGTCGTTATGAAGTAGAATGTGCATACTTTGTTGATTGAATTTATGAAATAAAACACAGTTTCTAAAAACTCGTGTTTTTTAACAAATCATGTAAACCTTCTAGAAGCTGTGATTTTAAAAAATGAGGGAAGTAAGCTTTTCTTATTTCCGGACGCATGCGCAAACTATAGAAAGTCGTTATGACGTAGAATGTGCATACTTTGTAGATTCCATTTATGAAATAAAACACATTTTCTAAAAACTCGTGTTTTTTACGAAATTATGTAAACCTTCTAGAAGCTGTGATTTTAAAAAACAGTGGAAGTAAGCTTTTCTTATTTCCGGACGCATGCGCAAACTATAGAAAGTCGTTATGACGTAGAATGTGCATACTTTGTTGATTCCATTTATGAAATAAAACACAGTTTCTAAAAACTCCTGTTTTTTAACAAATCATGTAAACCTTCTAGAAGCTGTGATTTTAAAAAACGGGGGAAGTAAGCTTTTCTTATTTCCGGACGCATGCGCAAACTATAGAAAGTCGTTATGACATAGAATGTGCATACTTTGTAGATTCCATTTATGAAATAAAACACATTTTCTAAAAACTCGTGTTTTTTACGAAATCATGTAAATCTTCTAGAAGCTGTGATTTTAAAAAACAGTGGAAGTAAGGTTTTCTTATTTCCGGACGCATGCGCAAACTATAGAAAGTCGTTATGACGTAGAATGTGCATACTTTGTTGATTCCATTTATGAAATAAAACACAGTTTCTAAAAACTCGTGTTTTTTAAGAAATCATGTAAACCTTCTAGAAGCTGTGATTTTAAAAAATGGGGGAAGTAAGCTTTTCTTATTTCCGGACGCATGCGCAAGCTATAGAAAGTCGTTATGACGTAGAATGTGCATACTTTGTTGATTCCATTTATGAAATAAAACACATTTTCTAAAAACTCTTGTTTTTTGAAAAATCATGTAAACCTTCTAGAAGCTGTGATTTTAAAAAACGGTGGAAGCAAGCTTTTCTTATTTCCGGACGAATGCGCAAACTATAGAAAGTCGTTATGACTTAGAATGTGCATACTTTGTTGATTCCATTTATGAATTAAACACATTTTCTAAAAACTCGTGTTTTTTAAGAAATCATGTAAACCTTCTAGAAGCTGTGATTTTAAAAAACGGTGGAAGTAAGCTTTTCTTATTTCCGGACGCATGCACAAACTATAGAAATTCGTTATGAAGTAGAATGTGCATACTTTGTTGATTCAATTTATGAAATAAAACACAGTTTCTAAAAACTCGTGTTTTTTAACAAATCATGTAAACCTCCTAGAAGCTGTGATTTTAAAAAATGGGGGAAGTAAGCTTTTCTTATTTCCGGACGCATGCGCAAACTATAGAAAGTCGTTATGACGTAGAATGTGCATACTTTGTAGATTCCATTTATGAAATAAAACACATTTTCTAAAAACTCGTGTTTTTTACGAAATTATGTAAACCTTCTATAAGCTGTATTTTTAAAAAACAGTGGAAGTAAGCTTTTCTTATTTCCGGACGCATGCGCAAACTATAGAAAGTCGTTATGACGTAGAATGTGCATACTTTGTTGATTCCATTTATGAAATAAAACACAGTTTCTAAAAACTCCTGTTTTTTAACAAATCATGTAAACCTTCTAGAAGCTGTGATTTTAAAAAACGGGGGAAGTAAGCTTTTCTTATTTCCGGACGCATGTGCAAACTATAGAAATTCGTTATGACGTAGAATGTGCATACTTTGTTGATTCCATTTATGAAATAAAACACAGTTTCTAAAAACTCCTGTTTTTTAACAAATCATGTAAACCTTCTAGAAGCTGTGATTTTAAAAAACGGGGGAAGTAAGCTTTTCTTATTTCCGGACGCATGCGCAAACTATAGAAAGTCGTTATGACGAAGAATGTGCATACTTTGTAGATTCCATTTATGAAATAAAACACATTTTCTAAAAACTCGTGTTTTTTACGAAATCATGTAAACCTTCTAGAAGCTGTGATTTTAAAAAACGGTGGAAGTAAGCTTTTCTTATTTCCGGACGAATGAGCAAACTATAGAAAGTCGTTATGATGTAGAATGTGCATACTTTATTGATACCATTTATGAAATAAAACACATTTTCTAAAAACTCGTGTTTTTTAAGAAATCATGTAAACCTTCTAGAAGCTGTGATTTTAAAAAACGGTGGAAGTAAGCTTTTCTTATTTCTGGACGCATGCACAAACTATAGAAAGTCGTTATGACGTAGAATTTGCATACTTTGTTGATTCCATTTATGAAATAAAACACAGTTTCTAAAAACTCGTGTTTTTTAAGAAATCATGTAAACCTTCTAGAAGCTGTGATTTTAAAAAACAGGGGAAGTAAGCTTTTCTTATTTCCGGACGCATGCGCAAACTATAGAAAGTCGTTATGACGTAGAATGTGTATACTTTGTAGATTCCATTTATGAAATGAAACACATTTTCTAAAAACTCCTGTTTTTTACGAAATCATGTAAACCTTCTAGAAGCTGTTATTTTAAAAAACAGTGGAAGTAAGCTTTTCTTATTTCCGGACGCATGCGCAAACTATAGAAAGTCGTTATGACGTAGAATGTGCATACTTTGTTGATTCCATTTATGAAATAAAACACATTTTCTAAAAACTCGTGTTTTTTAAGAAATCATGTAAACATTCTAGAAGTTGTGATTTTAAAAAACGGGGGAAGTAAGCTTTTCTTATTTCCGGATGCATGCGCAAACTATAGAAAGTCGTTATGACGTAGAATGTGCATACTTTGTAGATTCCATTTATGAAATAAAACACACTTTCTAAAAACTCGTGTTTTTTACGAAATCATGTAAACCTTCTAGAAGCTGTGATTTTAAAAAACAGTGGAAGTAAGCTTTTCTTAATTCCGGACGCATGCGCAAACTATAGAAAGTCGTTATGACGTAGAATGTGCATACTTTGTTGATTCCATTTATGAAATAAAACACATTTTCTAAAAACTCATGTTTTTTAAGCAATCATGTAAACATTCTAGAAGCTGTGATTTTAAAAAATGGGGGAAGTAAGCTTTTCTTATTTCCGGACGCATGCGCAAACTATAGAAAGTCGTTATGACGTAGAATGTGCATACTTTGTTGATTCCATTTATGAAATAAAACACATTTTCTAAAAACTCGTGTTTTTTAAGAAATCATGTAAACCTTCTAGAAGCTGTGATTTTAAAAAACGGTGGAAGTAAGCTTTTCTTATTTCCGGACGCATGCGCAAACTATAGAAAGTCGTTATGACGTAGAATGTGCATACTTTGTTGATTCCATTTATGAAATAAAACACAGTTTCTAAAAACTCGTGTTTTTTACAAAATCATGTAAACCTTCTAGAAGCTGTGATTTTAAAAAACGGGGGAAGTAAGCTTTTCTTATTTCCGGACGCATGCGCAAACTATAGAAAGTCGTTATGACGTAGAATGTGCATACTTTGTTGATTCCATTTATGAAATAAAACACATTTTCTAAAAACTCGTGTTTTTTACGAAATCATGTAAACCTTCTAGAAGCTGTGATTTTAAAAAACGGTGGAAGTAAGCTTTTCTTATTTCCGGACGAATGAGCAAACTATAGAAAGTCGTTATGATGTAGAATGTGCATACTTTATTGATACCATTTATGAAATAAAACACATTTTCTAAAAACTCGTGTTTTTTAAGAAATCATGTAAACCTTCTAGAAGCTGTGATTTTAAAAAACGGTGGGAGTAAGCTTTTCTTATTTCCGGACACATGCACAAACTATAGAAAGTCGGTATGACGTAGAATGTGCATACTTTGTTGATTCCATTTATGAAATAAAACACAGTTTCTAAAAACTCATGTTTTTTAACAAATCATGTAAACCTTCTAGAAGCTGTGATTTTAAAAAACGGGGGAAGTAAGCTTTGCTTATTTCCGGACGCATGCGCAAACTATAGAAAGTCGTTATGACGTAGAATGTGCATACTTTGTTGATTCCATTTATGAAATAAAACACATTTTCTAAAAACTCGTGTTTTTTAAGAAATCATGTAAACATTCTAGAAGCTGTGATTTTAAAAAACGGGGGAAGTAAGCTTTTCTTATTTCCTGACGCATGCGCAAATTATAGAAAGTCGTTATGATGTAGAATGTGCATACTTTGTTGATTCCATTTATGAAATAAAACACATTTTCTAAAAACTCGTGTTTTTTAAGAAGTCGTGTAAACCTTCTAGAAGCTGTGATTTTAAAAAACGTTGGAAGTAAGCTTTTCTTATTTCCGAACACATGCGCAAACTATAGAAATTCATTATGACGTAGAATGTGCATACTTTGTTGATTCCATTTATGAAATAAAACACAGTTTCTAAAAACTCGTGTTTTTTAACAAATCATGTAAACCTTCTAGAAGCTGTGGTTTTAAAAAACTGGGGAAGTAAGCTTTTCTTATTTCCGGACGCATGCGCAAACTATAGAAAGTCTTTATGACATAGAATGTGCATACTTTGTAGATTCCATTTATGAAATAAAACACATTTTCTAAAAACTCGTGTTTTTTACGAAATCATGTAAACCTTCTAGAAGCTGTGATTTTAAAAAACGGGGGAAGTAAGCTTTTCTTATTTCCGGACGCATGCGCAAACTATAGAAAGTCATTATGACGTAGAATGTGCATACGTTGTTGATTCCATTTATGAAATAAAACACATTTTCTAAAAACTCTTGTTTTTTTAAAAATCATGTAAACCTTCTAGAAGCTGTGATTTTAAAAAACGGTGGAAGCAAGCTTTTCTTATTTCCGAACGAATGCGCAAGCTATAGAAAGTCATTATGACTTAGAATGTGCATACTTTATTGATTCCATTTATGATATAAAACAAATTTTCTAAAAACTCGTGTTTTTTAAGAAATCATGTAAACCTTCTAGAAGCTGTGATTTTAAAAAACGGTGGAAGTAAGCTTTTCTTATTTCTGGACGCATGCACAAACTATAGAAAGTCGTTATGACGTAGAATGTGCATACTTTGTTGATTCCATTTATGAAATAAAACACAGTTTCTAAAAACTCGTGTTTTTTACGAAATCATGTAAACCTTCTAGAAGCTGTGATTTTAAAAAACGGGGGAAGTAAGCTTTTCTTATTTCCGGACGCATGCGCAAACTATAGAAAGTCGTTATGACGTAGAATGTGCATACTTTGTTGATTCCATTTATGAAATAAAACACATTTTCTAAAAACTCGTGTTTTTTACGAAATCATGTAAACCTTCTAGAAGCTGTGATTTTAAAAAACGGTGGAAGTAAGCTTTTCTTATTTCCGGACGAATGAGCAAACTATAGAAAGTCGTTATGATGTAGAATGTGCATACTTTATTGATACCATTTATGAAATAAAACACATTTTCTAAAAACTCGTGTTTTTTAAGAAATCATGTAAACCTTCTAGAAGCTGTGATTTTAAAAAACGGTGGAAGTAAGCTTTTCTTATTTCCGGACACATGCACAAACTATAGAAAGTCGTTATGACGTAGAATGTGCATACTTTGTTGATTCCACTTATGAAATAAAACACAGTTTCTAAAAACTCATGTTTTTTAACAAATCATGTAAACCTTCTAGAAGCTGTGATTTTAAAAAACGGGGGAAGTATGCTTTTCTTATTTCCGGACGCATGCGCAAACTATAGAAAGTCGTTATGACGAAGAATGTGCATACTTTGTAGATTCCATTTATGAAATAAAACACATTTTCTAAAAACTCGTGTTTTTTACGAAATCATGTAAACCTTCTAGAAGCTGTGATTTTAAAAAACGGTGGAAGTAAGCTTTTCTTATTTCCGGACGCATGCGCAAACTATAGAAAGTCGTTATGACGTAGAATGTGCATACTTTGTTGATTCCATTTATGAAATAAAACACAGTTTCTAAAAACTCGTGTTTTTTACGAAATCATGTAAACCTTCTAGAAGCTGTGATTTTAAAAAACGGGGGAAGTAAGCTTTTCTTATTTCCGGACGCATGCGCAAACTATAGAAAGTTGTTATGACGTAGAATGTGCATACTTTGTTGATTCCATTTATTAAATAAAACACATTTTCTAAAAACTCGTGTTTTTTAAGAAATCATGTAAACATTCTAGAAGCTGTGATTTTAAAAAATGGGGGAAGTAAACATTTCTTATTTCCGGACGCATGCGCAAACTATAGAAAGTCGTTATGACGTAGAATGTGCATACTTTGTTCATTCCATTTATGAAATAAAACACATTTTCTAAAAACTCGTGTTTTTTAAGAAATCATGTAAACATTCTAGAAGCTGTGATTTTAAAAAACGGGGGAAGTAAGCTTTTCTTATTTCCTGACGCATGCGCAAATTATAGAAAGTTGTTATGATGTAGAATGTGCATACTTTGTTGATTCCATTTATGAAATAAAACACATTTTCTAAAAACTCGTGTTTTTTAAGAAGTCGTGTAAACCTTCTAGAAGCTGTGATTTTAAAAAACGTTGGAAGTAAGCTTTTCTTATTTCCGAACACATGCGCAAACTATAGAAATTCATTATGACGTAGAATGTGCATACTTTGTTGATTCCATTTATGAAATAAAACACAGTTTCTAAAAACTCGTGTTTTTTAACAAATCATGTAAACCTTCTAGAAGCTGTGGTTTTAAAAAACGGGGGAAGTAAGCTTTTCTTATTTCCGGACGCATGCGCAAACTATAGAAAGTCTTTATGACATAGAATGTGCATACTTTGTAGATTCCATTTATGAAATAAAACACATTTTCTAAAAACTCGTGTTTTTTACGAAATCATGTAAACCTTCTAGAAGCTGTGATTTTAAAAAACGGGGGAAGTAAGCTTTTCTTATTTCCAGACGCATGCGCAAACTATAGAAAGTCATTATGACGTAGAATGTGCATACGTTGTTGATTCCATTTATGAAATAAAACACATTTTCTAAAAACTCTTGTTTTTTTAAAAATCATGTAAACCTTCTAGAAGCTGTGATTTTAAAAAACGGTGGAAGCAAGCTTTTCTTATTTCCGGACGAATGCGCAAGCTATAGAAAGTCATTATGACTTAGAATGTGCATACTTTATTGATTCCATTTATGAAATAAAACAAATTTTCTAAAAACTCGTGTTTTTTAAGAAATCATGTAAACCTTCTAGAAGCTGTGATTTTAAAAAACGGTGGAAGTAAGCTTTTCTTATTTCTGGACGCATGCAAAAACTATAGAAAGTCGTTATGACGTAGAATGTGCATACTTTGTTGATTCCATTTATGAAATAAAACACAGTTTCTAAAAACTCGTGTTTTTTACGAAATCATGTAAACCTTCTAGAAGCTGTGATTTTAAAAAACGGGGGAAGTAAGCTTTTCTTATTTCCGGACGCATGCGCAAACTATAGAAAGTCGTTATGACGTAGAATGTGCATACTTTGTTGATTCCATTTATGAAATAAAACACATTTTCTAAAAACTCGTGTTTTTTACGAAATCATGTAAACCTTCTAGAAGCTGTGATTTTAAAAAACGGTGGAAGTAAGCTTTTCTTATTTCCGGACGAATGAGCAAACTATAGAAAGTCGTTATGATGTAGAATGTGCATACTTTATTGATACCATTTATGAAATAAAACACATTTTCTAAAAACTCGTGTTTTTTAAGAAATCATGTAAACCTTCTAGAAGCTGTGATTTTAAAAAACGGTGGAAGTAAGCTTTTCTTATTTCCGGACACATGCACAAACTATAGAAAGTCGTTATGACGTAGAATGTGCATACTTTGTTGATTCCATTTATGAAATAAAACACAGTTTCTAAAAACTCATGTCTTTTAACAAATCATGTAAACCTTCTAGAAGCTGTGATTTTAAAAAACGGGGGAAGTAAGCTTTTCTTATTTCCGGACGCATGCGCAAACTATAGAAAGTCGTTATGACGAAGAATGTGCATACTTTGTAGATTCCATTTATGAAATAAAACACATTTTCTAAAAACTCGTGTTTTTTACGAAATCATGTAAACCTTCTAGAAGCTGTGATTTTAAAAAACGGTGGAAGTAAGCTTTTCTTATTTCCGGACGCATGCGCAAACTATAGAAAGTCGTTATGACGTAGAATGTGCATACTTTGTTGATTCCATTTATGAAATAAAACACAGTTTCTAAAAACTCGTGTTTTTTACGAAATCATGTAAACCTTCTAGAAGCTGTGATTTTAAAAAACGGGGGAAGTAAGCTTTTCTTATTTCCGGACGCATGCGCAAACTATAGAAAGTCGTTATGACGTAGAATGTGCATACTTTGTTGATTCCATTTATGAAATAAAACACATTTTCTAAAAACTCGTGTTTTTTACGAAATCATGTAAACCTTCTAGAAGCTGTGATTTTAAAAAACGGTGGAAGTAAGCTTTTCTTATTTCCGGACGAATGAGCAAACTATAGAAAGTCGTTATGATGTAGAATGTGCATACTTTATTGATACCATTTATGAAATAAAACACATTTTCTAAAAACTCGTGTTTTTTAAGAAATCATGTAAACCTTCTAGAAGCTGTGATTTTAAAAAACGGTGGAAGTAAGCTTTTCTTATTTCCGGACACATGCACAAACTATAGAAAGTCGTTATGACGTAGAATGTGCATACTTTGTTGATTCCATTTATGAAATAAAACACAGTTTCTAAAAACTCATGTTTTTTAACAAATCATGTAAACCTTCTAGAAGCTGTGATTTTAAAAAACGGGGGAAGTATGCTTTTCTTATTTCCGGACACATGCGCAAACTATAGAAAGTCGTTATGACGTAGAATGTGCATACTTTGTAGAATCCATTTATGAAGTAAAACACATTTTCTAAAAACTCGTGTTTTTTACGAAATCATGTAAACCTTCTAGAAGGTGTGATTTTAAAAAACGGTGGAAGTAAGCTTTTCTTATTTCCGGATGCATGCGCAAATTATAGAAAGTCATTATGACGTAGAATGTGCATACCTTGTTGATTCCATTTATGAAATAAAACACATTTTCTAAAAACTCGTGTTTTTTAACAAATCATGTAAACCTTCTAGAAGCTGTGATTTTAAAAAACGGGGGAAGTAAGCTTTTCTTATTTCCAAATGCATGCGCAAACTATAGAAAGTCGTTATGACGTAGAATGTGCATACTTTGTTGATTCCATTTATAAAATAAAACACAGTTTCTAAAAACTCGTGTTTTTTAAGAAATCATGTAAACCTTCTAGAAGCTGTGATTTTAAAAAACGGGGGAAGTAAGCTTTTCTTATTTCCGGACTTATGCGCAAACTATAGAAAGTCGTTATGACGTAGAATGTGCATACTTTGTTGATTCCATTTATGAAATAAAACATATTTTCTAAAAACTCTTGTTTTTTTAAAAATCATGTAAAACTTCTAGAAGCTGTGATTTTAAAAAACGGTGGAAGCAAGCTTTTCTTATTTCCGGACGAATGCGCAAAATATAGAAAGTCCTTATGACTTAGAATGTGCATACTTTGTTGATTCCATTTATGAATTAAACACATTTTCTAAAAACTCGTGTTTTTTAAGAAATCATGTAAACCTTCTAGAAGCTGTGATTTTAAAAAACGGTGGAAGTAAGCTTTTCTTATTTCCGGACGCATGCACAAACTATAGAAAGTCGTTATGACGTAGAATGTGCATACTTTGTTGATTCCATTTATGAAATAAAACACAGTTTCTAAAAACTCGTGTTTTTTAACAAATCATGTAAACCTTCTAGAAGCTGTGATTTTAAAAAACGGGGGAAGTAAGCTTTTCTTATTTCCGGACGCATGCTTAAACTATAGAAAGGCGTTATGACGTAGAATGTGCATACTTTGTTGATTCCATTTATGAAATAAAACACATTTTCTAAAAACTCGTGTTTTTTACGAAATCATGTAAAACTTCTAGAAGTTGTGATTTTAAAAAACAGTGGAAGTAAGCTTTTCTTTTTTCCGGACGCATGCGCAAAACTATAGAAAGTCGTTATGACGTAGAATGTGCATACTTTGTTGATTCCATTTATGAAATAAAACACAGTTTCTAAAAACTCGTGTTTTTTAAGAAATCATGTAAACATTCTAGAAGCTGTGATTTTAAAAAATGGTGGAAGTAAGCTTTTCTTATTTCCGGACGCATGCACAAACTATAGAAAGTCGTTATGACGGAGAATGTGCATACTTTGTTGATTCCATTTATGAAATAAAACACAGTTTCTACAAACTCGTGTTTTTAAACAATCATGTAAACCTTCTAGAAGCTGTGATTTTAAAAAACGGGGGAAGTAAGCTTTTCTTATTTCCGGACGCATGCGCAAACTGTAGAAAGTCGTATGACGTAGAATGTGTATACTTTGTAGATTCCATTTATGAAATAAAACACATTTTCTAAAAACTCCTTTTTTTTACGAAATCATGTAAACCTTCTAGAAGCTGTTATTTTAAAAAATAGTGGAAGTAAGCTTTTCTTATTTCCGGACGCATGCGCAAACTATAGAAAGTCGTTATGATGTAGAATGTGCATACTTTGTTGATTCCATTTATGAAATAAAACACATTTTCTAAAAACTCGTGTTTTTTAAGAAATCATGTAAACATTCTAGAAGCCGTGATTTTAAAAAACGGGGGAAGTAAGCTTTTCTTATTTCTGGACGCATGCGCAAACTATAGAAAGTCGTTATGACGTAGAATGTGTATACTTTATAGATTCCATTTATGAAATAAAACACATTTTCTAAAAACTCTTGTTTTTTACGAAATCATGTAAACCTTCTAGAAGCTGTGATTTTAAAAAACAGTGGAATTAAGTTTTGCTTATTTCCGGACGCATGCGCAAACTATAGAAAGTCGTTATGACGTAGAATGTGCATACTTTGTTGATTCCATTTATGAAATAAAACACATTTTCTAAAAACTCGTGTTTTTTAAGAAATCATGTAAACATTCTAGAAGCTGTGATTTTAAAAAATGGGGGAAGTAAACATTTCTTATTTCCGGACGCATGCGCAAACTATAGAAAGTCGTTATGACGTAGAATGTGCATACTTTGTTGATTCCATTTATGAAATAAAACACAGTTTCTAAAAACTCGTGTTTTTTAAGAAATCATGTAAACATTCTAGAAGCTGTGATTTTAAAAAATGGTGGAAGTAAGCTTTTCTTATTTCCGGACGCATGCACAAACTATAGAAAGTCGTTATGACGGAGAATGTGCATACTTTGTTGATTCCATTTATGAAATAAAACACAGTTTCTACAAACTCGTGTTTTTAAACAATCATGTAAACCTTCTAGAAGTTGTGATTTTAAAAAACGGGGGAAGTAAGCTTTTCTTATTTCCGGACGCATGCGCAAACTGTAGAAAGTCGTATGACGTAGAATGTGTATACTTTGTAGATTCCATTTATGAAATAAAACACATTTTCTAAAAACTCCTTTTTTTTACGAAATCATGTAAACCTTCTAGAAGCTGTTATTTTAAAAAATAGTGGAAGTAAGCTTTTCTTATTTCCGGACGCATGCGCAAACTATAGAAAGTCGTTATGATGTAGAATGTGCATACTTTGTTGATTCCATTTATGAAATAAAACACATTTTCTAAAAACTCGTGTTTTTTAAGAAATCATGTAAACATTCTAGAAGCCGTGATTTTAAAAAACGGGGGAAGTAAGCTTTTCTTATTTCTGGACGCATGCGCAAACTATAGAAAGTCGTTATGACGTAGAATGTGCATACTTTATAGATTCCATTTATGAAATAAAACACATTTTCTAAAAACTCTTGTTTTTTACGAAATCATGTAAACCTTCTAGAAGCTGTGATTTTAAAAAACAGTGGAATTAAGCTTTTCTTATTTCCGGACGCATGCGCAAACTATAGAAAGTCGTTATGACGTAGAATGTGCATACTTTGTTGATTCCATTTATGAAATAAAACACATTTTCTAAAAACTCGTGTTTTTTACGAAATCATGTAAACCTTCTAGAAGCTGTGATTTTAAAAAACGGTGGAAGTAAGCTTTTCTTATTTCCGGACGAATGAGCAAACTATAGAAAGTCGTTATGATGTAGAATGTGCATACTTTATTGATACCATTTATGAAATAAAACACATTTTCTAAAAACTCGTGTTTTTTAAGAAATCATGTAAACCTTCTAGAAGCTGTGATTTTAAAAAACGGTGGAAGTAAGCTTTTCTTATTTCCGGACACATGCACAAACTATAGAAAGTCGTTATGACGTAGAATGTGCATACTTTGTAGATTCCATTTTTGAAATAAAACACATTTTCTAAAAACTCGTGTTTTTTACGAAATCATGTAAACCTTCTAGAAGCTGTGATTTTAAAAAACGGTGGGAGTAAGCTTTTCTTATTTCCGGACGAATGTGCAACCTATAGAAAGTCGTTATGACTTAGAATGTGCATACTTTGTTGATTCCATTTATGAAATAAAACACATTTTCTAAAAACTCGTGTGTTTTAAGAAATCATGTAAACCTTGTAGAAGCTGTGATTTTAAAAAACGGTGGAAGTAAGCTTTTCTTATTTCCGGACGCATGCGCAAACTATATAAATTCGTTATGACGTAGAATGTGCATACTTTGTAGATTCCATTTATGAAATAAAACACATTTTCTAAAAACTCGTGTTTTTTACGAAATCATGTAAACCTTCTAGAAACTTTGATTTTAAAAAACAGTGAAAGTAAGCTTTTCTTATTTCCGGACGCATGCGCAAACTATAGAAAGTCGTTATGACGTAGAATGTGCATACTTTGTAGATTCCATTTTTGAAATAAAACACATTTTCTAAAAAGTCATGTTTTTTACGAAATCACGTAAACCTTCTAGAAGCTGTGATTTAAAAAAACGGTGGAAGTAAGCTTTTCTTATTTCCAAACGCATGCGCAAACTATAGAAGGTCATTATGACGTAGAATGTGCATACTTTGTTGATTCCATTTATGAAATAAAACACATTTTCTAAAAACTCGTGTTGTTTGAGAAATCATGTAAACCTTCTAGAAGCTGTGATTTTAAAAAACTGGGGAAGTAAGCTTTTCTTATTTCCGGACGCATGCGCAAACTATATAAAGTCATTATGACGTAGAATGTACATACTTTGTAGATTCCATTTATGAAATAAAACACATTTTCTAAAAACTCGTGTTTTTTAACAAATCATGTAAACCTTCTAGAAGCTGTGATTTTAAAAAACGGGGGAAGTAAGCTTTTCTTATTTCCTAACGCATGCGCAAACTATAAAAAGTCGTTATGACGTAGAATGTGCATACTTTGTTGATTCCATTTATGAAATAAAACACTTTTTCTAAAAACTCGTGTTTTTTGAGAAATCATGTAAACCTTCTAGAAGCTGTGATTTAAAAAAACGGGGGAAGTAAGCTTTTCTTATTTCCGGACGAATGCGCAAACTATAGAAAGTCGTTATGATGTAGAATGTGCATACTTTGTAGATTCCATTTATGAAATAAAACACATTTTCTAAAAACTCGTGTTTTTTACGAAATCATGTAAACCTTCTAGAACCTGTGATTTTAAAAAACAGTGGAAGTAAGCTTTTCTTATTTCCGGACGCATGCGCAAACTATAGAAAGTCGTTATGACGTAGAATGTGCATACTTTCTAGATTCCATTTATGAAATAAAACACATTTTCTAAAAACTCGTGTTTTTTACGAAATCATGTAAACCTTCTAGAAGCTGTGATTTTAAAAAACGGTGGAAGTAAGCTTTTCTTATTTCCGGACGCATGCGCAAACTATAGAAAGTCGTTATGACGTAGAATGTGCATACTTTGTTGATTCCATTTATGAAATAAAACACATTTTCTAAAAACTCATGTTTTTTAAGAAATCATGTAAACCTTCTAGAAGTTGTGATTTTAAAAAAAGGGGGAAGTAAGCTTTTCTTATTTCCGGACGCATGCGCAAACTATATAAAGTCATTATGACGTAGAATGTACATACTTTGTAGATTCCATTTATGAAATAAAACACATTTTCTAAAAACTCGTGTTTTTTACGAAATCATGTAAACCTTCTAGAAGCTGTGATTTTAAAAAACGGTGGGAGTAAGCTTTTCTTATTTCCGGACGAATGCGCAAACTATAGAAATTCGTTATGACTTAGAATGTGCATACTTTGTTGATTCCATTTATGAAATAAAACACATTTTCTAAAAACTCGTGTGTTTTAAGAAATCATGTAAACCTTGTAGAAGCTGTGATTTTAAAAAACGGTGGAAGTAAGCTTTTCTTATTTCCGGACGCATGCGCAAACTATATAAATTCGTTATGACGTAGAATGTGCATACTTTGTAGATTCCATTTATGAAATAAAACACATTTTCTAAAAACTCGTGTTTTTTACGAAATCATGTAAACCTTCTAGAAACTGTGATTTTAAAAAACAGTGAAAGTAAGCTTTTCTTATTTCCGGACGCATGCGCAAACTATAGAAAGTCGTTATGACGTAGAATGTGCATACTTTGTAGATTCCATTTTTGAAATAAAACACATTTTCTAAAAACTCGTGATTTTTACGAAATCATGTAAACCTTCTAGAAGCTGTGATTTAAAAAAACGGTGGAAGTAAGCTTTTCTTATTTCCGGACGCATGCACAAACTATAGAAAGTCGTTATGACGTAGAATGTGCATACTTTGTTGATTCCATTTATGAAATAAAACACATTTTCTAAAAACTCGTGTTTTTTAACAAATCATGTAAACCTTCTAGAAGCTGTGATTTTAAAAAATGGGGGAAGTAAGCTTTTCTTATTTCCTAACGCATGCGCAAACTATAAAAAGTCGTTATGACGTAGAATGTGCATACTCTGTTGATTCCATTTATGAAATAAAACACTTTTTCTAAAAACTCGTGTTTTTTGAGAAATCATGTAAACCTTCTAGAAGCTGTGATTTTAAAAAACGGGGGAAGTAAGCTTTTCTTATTTCCGGACGAATGCGCAAACTATAGAAAGTCGTTATGATGTAGAATGTGCATACTTTGTAGATTCCATTTATGAAATAAAACACATTTTCTAAAAACTCGTGTTTTTGACGAAATCATGTAAACCTTCTAGAAACTGTGATTTTAAAAAACAGTGGAAGTAAGCTTTTCTTATTTCTGGATGCATGCGCAAACTATAGAAAGTCGTTATGACGTAGAATGTGCATACTTTGTAGATTTCATTTATGAAATAAAACACATTTTCTAAAAACTCGTGTTTTTTACTAAATCATGTAAACCTTCTAGAAGCTGTGATTTTAAAAAACGGTGGAAGTAAGCTTTTCTTATTTCCGGACGCATGCGCAAACTATAGAAAGTCGTTATGACGTAGAATGTGCATACTTTGTAGATTCCATTTTTGAAAAAAAACACATTTTTTAAAAACTCGTGTTTTTTACGAAATCACGTAAACCTTCTAGAAGTGGTGATTTTAAAAAACGGTGGAAGTAAGCTTTTCTTATTTCCGGACGCATGCACAAACTATAGAAAGTCGTTATGACGTAGAATGTGCATACTTTGTTGATTCAATTTATGAAATAAAACACATTTTCTAAAAACTCGTGTTTTTTAACAAATCATGTAAACCTTCTAGAAGCTGTGATTTTAAAAAACGGGGGAAGTAAGCTTTTCTTATTTCCTAACGCATCCGCAAACTATACAAAGTCGTTATGACGTAGAATGTGCATACTTGGTTGATTCCATTTATGAAATAAAACACATTTTCTAAAAACTCGTGTTTTTTGAGAAATCATGTAAACCTTCTAGAAGTTGTGATTTTAAAAAACGGGGGAAGTAAGCTTTTCTTATTTCCGGACGCATGCGCAAACTATATAAAGTCATTATGACGTAGAATGTGCATACTTTGTTGATTCCATTTATGAAATAAAACACATTTTCTAAAAACTCGTGTTTTTTAAGAAATCATGTAAACCTTCTAGAAGCTGTGATTTTAAAAAACAGGGGGAAGTAAGCTTTTCTTATTTCTGGATGCATGCGCAAACTATAGAAAGTCGTTATGACGTAGAATGTGCATACTTTGTTGATTCCGTTTATGAAATAAAACACATTTTCTTAAAACTCGTGTTTTTTAAGAAATCATGTAAACCTTCTAGAAGCTGTGATTTTAAAAAACGGGGGAAGTAAGCTTTTCTTATTTCCGGACGCATGCGCAAACTATAGAAAGTCGTTATGACGTAGAATGTGCATACTTTGTTGATTCCATTTATGAAATAAAACACATTTTCTAAAAACTCGTGTTTTTTACGAAATCATGTAAACCTTCTAGAAGCTGTGATTTTAAAAAACGGTGGAAGTAAGCTTTTCTTATTTCCGGACGAATGAGCAAACTATAGAAAGTCGTTATGATGTAGAATGTGCATACTTTATTGATACCATTTATGAAATAAAACACATTTTCTAAAAACTCGTGTTTTTTAAGAAATCATGTAAACCTTCTAGAAGCTGTGATTTTAAAAAACGGTGGAAGTAAGCTTTTCTTATTTCCGGACACATGCACAAACTATAGAAAGTCGTTATGACGTAGAATGTGCATACTTTGTTGATTCCATTTATGAAATAAAACACAGTTTCTAAAAACTCATGTTTTTTAACAAATCATGTAAACCTTCTAGAAGCTGTGATTTTAAAAAACGGGGGAAGTAAGCTTTTCTTATTTCCGGACGCATGCGCAAACTATAGAAAGTCGTTATGACGTAGAATGTGCATACTTTGTAGATTCCATTTATGAAATAAAACACATTTTCTAAAAACTCGTGTTTTTTACAAAATCATGTAAACCTTCTAGAAGCTGTGATTTTAAAAAACGGTGGAAGTAAGCTTTTCTTATTTCCGAACGCATGCGCAAACTATAGAAAGTCGTTATGACGTAGAATGTGCATACTTTGTAGATTCCATTTATTAAATAAAACACATTTTCTAAAAACTCGTGATTTTTACGAAATCATGTAAACCTTCTAGAAGCTGTGATTTTAAAAAATGTTGTAAGTAAGCTTTTCTTATTTCCGGACGCATGCGCAAACTATAGAAAGTCGTTATGACGTAGAATGTGCATACTTTGTTGATTCCATTTATGAAATAAAACACATTTTCTAAAAACTCGTGTGTTTTAACAAATCATGTAAACCTTCTAGAAGCTGTGATTTTAAAAAACGGGGGAAGTTAGCTTTTCTTATTTCCAAACGCATGCGCAAACTATAGAAAGTCGTTATAACGTAGAATGTGCATATTTTGTTGATTCCTTTTATGAAATAAAACACATTTTCTAAAAACTCCTGTTTTTTTTGAAATCATGTAAACCTTCTAGAAGCTGTGATTTTAAAAAACGGGGGAAGTAAGCTTTTCTTATTTCCAGACGCATGCGCAAACTATATAAAGTCATTATGACGTAGAATGTACATACTTTGTAGATTCCATTTATGAAATAAAACACATTTTCTAAAAAGTCATGTTTTTTACGAAATCATGTAAACCTTCTAGAAGCTGTGATTTTAAAAAACAGTGGAAGTAAGCTTTTCTTATTATCCTGACAAATGCGCAAACTATAGAAAGTCGTTATGATGTAGAATGTGCATACTTTGTTCATTCCATTTATGAAATAAAACACATTTTCTAAAAACTCATGTTTTTTAAGAAATCGTGTAAACCTTCTAGAAGCTGTGATTTTAAAAAACGGTGGAAGTAAGCTTTTCTTATTTCCGGACGCATGCGCAAACTATAGATAGTTGTTATGACGTAGAATTTCGCATACTTTGTTGATTCCATTTATGAAATAAAACACAGTTTCTTAAAACTCGTGTTTTTTAACAAATCATGTAAACCTTCTAGAAGCTGTGATTTTAAAAAACGGGGGAAGTAAGCTTTTCTTATTTCCAAACGCATGCACAAATTATAGAAAGTCGTTATGACGTAGAATGTGCATACTTTGTAGATTCCATTTATGAAATAAAACACATTTTCTAAAAACTCGTGTTTTTTACGAAATCATGTAAACCTTCTAGAAGTTTTGATTTAAAAAAACGGTGGAAGCAAGCTTTTCTTATTTCCGGACACATGCGCAAACTATAGAAAGTCGTTATGACTTAGAATGTGCATACTTTGTTGATTCCATTTATGAAATAAAACACATTTTTTAAAAACTAGTATTTTTTAAGAAATCATGTAAACCTTCTAGAAGCTGTGATTTTAAAAAACGGTGGAAGCAAGCTTTTCTTATTTCCGGACGCATGCACAAACTATAGAAAGTCGTTATGACGTAGAATGTGCATACTTTGTTGATTCCATTTATGAATTAAAACACAGTTTCTAAAAACTCGTGTTTTTTAACAAATCATGTAAACCTTCTAGAAGCTGTGATTTTAAAAAACGGGGGAAGTAAGCTTTTCTTATTTCCGGACGCATGCACAAACTATAGAAAGTCATTATGACGTAGAATGTGCATACTTTGTAGATTCCATTTATGAAATAAGACACATTTTCTAAAAACTCATGTTTTTTACGAAATCATGTAAACTGTTGAATATTGTAACTTCTAAGAATATTATATTTGTATATTATTTATTTCGGAGATGTTCCATACCTCCGATGTGATTATACTATGAATCCAGAGATGTTTATTCCTCCGAATTGGTTGTGGTAACTAGGGTGATTAGACCCACCATGTGGGGGTCGGCCCAGTCAGTTATAATGGGGTATTTAACCTAATGGTTAAATACGAGCCTACATGTACTTGTGTAAAATACATATCAGAGTAGTGTATAAATAGAGGAGGTGTGTTCCTCATTATACACACTCACTCACTTGAGGATAGCGCACTTGTGGAGGAGAGGTCTGGTATTGTGGAGGAGGATATCATGTCTCAGGGTTTCATCTTTGTATATTGCTGGTCATCTATATTGAGGAAGCTTTGCTGGGTTTTCTACCCCATGAGGGTTTCCCAGGATAAATCTCTGTCTCTTGTGTTTATGCTATGCTTGTTGTTTCTTCAGTGATCCTGTATATGCTATTATTGTGAAATGGAATGTAATGCTGCTATTTTCTATCTTAGCATATTAAATCTTAACATGGTATCAGAGCTAACCTGAAGGAAGACAAGGTATGGCACTTACGACACCTGCTTTACTGATGACAATTTGAAGGTTAGGGTTTTACATAGCAAAAACCAGTCATCGTGGAACTTTCGCTATAAATCCATTTTTGCGAAGTTTCAGGGTCTGAAAAGTTTACAGGTCTAAGATAACATCCCCAGGTACCTTGTGTCCAAAGGGAACCCTCGGATTCGTTGTACTTTATGAGTTATGATCAGTACAAGTTAGGGTTTCTGCCTCTTCCAGATCTCAGTCAAAATCAGGTCACCTTGGCAAAAAGGTCATAACTTGGGCTAGGAAGCTCCAAATGAAAATTCGTAAAAATTGACAGGTAGTACACAGACTGTACTATCTCAGGAAACTTTTTAAGATGCCGAAGGTGAACCTGTGACACGTGGAACGCCGTACAAGTTCACTCTCCTGTTTTATCCCATAAACAGGTCACATTGCGACACTTGGCATAACTCTCTCTCGGAGAGTCCAATTGAGGTCATACCTATCAAGATGGAAATATAATAGGACAGGATATCTCAAGAAACGTTTTCAGAGGCCGAATTTCAAACAGTGACACGTGGCACGCCGTACAATTTCGCTCTCCTGTATTATCCCAAAACAGGTCACGTTGCGACATTTAGCATAACTCTCTCTCAGAGAATCCAATTGAGTTCATACATGTCAAGATGGAAAGATGACAGGTCAGGCTACTACAGAAAAAGTTTTCAGACCCTGTGGAGTGAAAATTTTGGACTTACAGCAGAAACAATCAAGTACATATTTCTGTCAAAACAGAATTATTTTTTGGAGCACTTTCATCCATGGCTTCCGGAATTTAGGGTTTCGGAGAAAGTTAGAATTTTTGGAATTGGAATCCACGGCTGAATTCTACTCAGGAAAATCAAAATTTAGAGACCAATATTGAATATTTTGGTTGGGTGGAAGACCGGGCTTGATCAAACCCCAGTTCGGGATTTTGATCGAAAAGATGGAAAATTAGGGCTTCAACAAAAGTTGGAATTTTTTAAGTCTGTAACCACGGCTGGAAGCTCCTCAGAAAAAATAAGAGTTTAGAGCCTTGGATTGAACCTTTTGATTGGGCAGAAAGGTGGGCTTCATCAAACCCTAGTTCAAGATCCTGTCCAGAAGATCCAGAAGTTTCAAAGGCAATTTTGAGGGGTCAAATTTTGGGGATTCCAAAATTGAAGTATGCTAGTTTGATCAGCTCAGCAAGACACATTCTTTCATCCATTCAGAAGTGTGAAAGTCAAAGATTGATTTTTTAGGGTTTCTCTAGCAAACCCTAATCAAGCTCCAGATCAAGTTTCAGGGGGATTTGAGGCTAAGGCCTTACATAAGAAGACTACAAGAAGTCTCGACAAGTATGACTTAAGGAGGCTCAGGTACATCACAAAAGACAAATCAAATTCCATAACCATGAAAACATGAAGACAAAAGACTCATCCATAATATTTGTTCTACTTACGAGGTATGTAACTAAGCAGGTATACTAATACAGGTATGTTTTTCTATGTCATGTGAGAATCTTACCTTGTATACTTGGTATGATTGGTTATGCTTATTCATAAAGTTAGTAATCAAGGGTTTATGCATATTATGTCTCTTAACTTGGTTGATGATTTAACTAACTAGATCAAACAAGAATATGCATGAGTAAAATAAGACTTCCCTAAAACCTTGAATATTATCTATAATCATGACTGTACATATTCAATATTATTTAGAATTAGAATGTTTTGATAATATTGAGAATATACTAATGAATGTATGTTTGTGTATGAGATCATGAGGATGACATTAGTGTACACTTGAGCATGCACAGTGGTACAAAATGAATAGAAGTTCAGAAGACATACAGAAGATCAAGTGGGAGACAACCACACAAACATAAAAGATAAGTATTTGAGTTGTTATTAGAAATAGTAAATGATATTGCTTGTATGCATATTTGTATGCCAAGGATATATCATGCTGAGTGTAAACATTCATAAAGCATTGAACAGTATACTACTAATATGCATATGATTGGTAAATTGGACAAACATTCCATTATTGCTTATCTAGAATGAAACCTCTTTGCTGACATACTGAGAGCTGTGCACACTCTCGATAGTATGTTCTGGTAGAGATGGAAGGCATCTAGATAGCCACTGTATGCATACAGGATATGGGAAAGTGTTGTGCCAAAGTATTGGTCAATATGATTTGATGATTATGAAGTATCATGTCAATATGATTTGATGATTATGAAGTATTACTAATCATGTACTTAATTTTGATTTGTAGGAAAGATCATGATGAATGATGAACTCTGAACAAGCGATGGATGTTCAACAAAAGATTTACAAATCAAACACACTATAGAAAGCTTGTGGTTAAGAGATTCTCTTAGAAAGAGGAAGAGAATCATGATGAGATGTTTTGCTCCAAGGGACTAGATAAGACCATTCTCTTCATAATGTAATCAGGTTCTGTATGGGTTCCCAGGATCGGTAGTCAATTGATGAGCTTAATGATCATCATGGGTGATAAGGATCTCAACCTTTTCTACAAGGTTGAATATGGGTTCTATACACATATGACATGGATGCAAGAAGGAACTCACGTCAATATGATTTGATGATTATGAAGTATTACTAATCATGTACTTAATTTTGATTTGTAGGAAAGATCATGATGAATGATGAACTCTGAACAAGCGATGGATGTTCAACAAAAGATTTACAAATCAAACACACTATAGAAAGCTTGTGGTTAAGAGATTCTCTTAGAAAGAGGAAGAGAATCATGATGAGATGTTTTGCTCCAAGGGACTAGATAAGATTTGATGTTCTATCATGTCAATATGATTTGATGATTATGAAGTATTACTAATCATGTACTTAATTTTGATTTGTAGGAAAGATCATGATGAATGATGAACTCTGAACAAGCGATGGATGTTCTAGAAGCTGTGGTTTTAAAAAACCGTGGAAGTAAGCTTTTCTTATTTCCGGAAACATGCACAAACTATAGAAAGTCGTTATGACGTAGAATGTGCATACTTTGTTGATTCCATTTATGAAATAAAACACAGTTTCTAAAAACTCGTGTTTTTTAAGAAATCATGTAAACCTTCTAGAAGCTGTGATTTTAAAAAACAGTGGAAGTAAGCTTTTCTTATTTCCGGACGCATGTGCAAACTATAGAAAGTCATTATGACTTAGAATGTGCATACTTTGTTGATTCCATTTATGAAATAAAACACATTTTCTAAAAACTCGTTTTTTTTACGAAATCATGTAAACCTTCTAGAAGCTGTGATTTTAAAAAACGGTGGAAGTAAGCTTTTCTTATTTCCAAACGCATGCGCAAACTATAGAAAGTCGTTATGACGTAGAATGTGCATACTTTGTTGATTCCATTTATGAAATAAAATACATTTTCTAAAAACTAGTGTTTTTTAAGAAATCATGTAAACCTTCTAGAAGCTGTGATTTTAAAAAATGGGGGAAGTAAGCTTTTCTTATTTCCGGACGCATGCGCAAACTATATAAAGTCGTTATGACGTACAATGTGCATAATTTGTAGATTCCATTTATGAAATAAAATACATTTTCTAAAAACTCCTGTTTTTTAAGAAATCATGTAAACCTTCAAGAAGCTGTGATTTTAAAAAACGGTGGAAGTAAGCTTTTCTTATTTCCGGACGAATGCGCAAACTATAGAAAGTCGTTATGACATAGAATGTGCATACTTTGTTGATTCCATTTATGAAATAAAACACATTTTCTAAAAACTCGTGTTTTTTAAGAAATCGTGTAAACCTTCTAGAAGCTGTGATTTTAAAAAACGGTGGAAGTAAGCTTTTCTTATTTCCGGACGCATGCGCAAACTATAGAAAGTCGTTATGACGTAGAATGTGCATACATTGTTGATTCCATTTATGAAATAAAACACATTTTCTAAAAACACATGTTTTTTAAGAAATCATGTAAACCTTCTAGAAGCTGTGATTTTAAAACATGGGGGAAGTAAGCTTTTCTTATTTTTGGACGCATGCGCAAACTATAGAAAGTCGTTATGACGTAGAATGTGCATACTTTGTAGATTCCATTTATGAATAAAAACACATTTTCTAAAAACTCGTGTTTTTTACGAAATCATGTAAACCTTCTAGAAGCTGTGATTTTAAAAAACAGTGGAAGTAAGCTTTTCTTATTTCAGGACGCATGCGCAAACTATAGAAAGTCGTTATGACGTAGAATGTGCATACTTTGTAGATTCCATTTATGAAATAAAACACATTTTCTAAAAACTCGTGTTTTTCACGAAATCATGTAAACCTTCTAGAAGTTGTGATTTTAAAAAACGGTGGAAGTAAGCTTTTCTTATTTCCGGATGCATGCGTAAACTATATAAAGTCGTTATGACGTAGAATGTGCATACTTTGTTGATTCCATTTATGAAATAAAACACATTTTCTAAAAACTCGTGTTTTTTAACAAATCATGTAAACCTTCTAGAAGCTGTGATTTTAAAAAACGGGGGAAGAAAGCTTTTCTTATTTCCGGACGCATGCGCAAACTATAGAAAGTTGTTATGACATAGAATGTGCATACTTTGTTGATTCCATTTATGAGATAAAACGCATGTTCTAAAATCTTGTGTTTTTTAAGAAATCATGTAAACCTTCTAGAAGCCGTGATTTTAAAAAATGGTGGAAGTAAGCTTTTCTTATTTCCGGATGCATGCACAAACTATAGAAAGTCGTTATGACGTAGAATGTGCATACTTTGTTGATTCCGTTTATGAAATAAAACACATTTTCTAAAAACTCGTGTTTTTTAAGAAATCATGTAAACCTTCTAGAAGCTGTGATTTTAAAAAACGGGGGAAGTAAGCTTTTCTTATTTCCAAACGCATGCGCAAACTATAGAAAGTCGTTATGACGTAGAATGTGCATACTTTGTTGACTCCATTTATGAAATAAAACACATTTTCTAAAAACTAGTGTTTTTTAAGAAATCATGTAAACCTTCTAGAAGCTGTGTTTTTAAAAAACGGGGGAAGAAAGCTTTTCTTATTTTTGGACGCATGCACAAACTATAGAAAGTCGTTATGACGTAGAATGTGCATACTTTGTAGATTCCATTTATGAAATAAAACACATTTTCTAAAAACTCGTGTATTTTACGAAATCATGTAAACCTTCTAGAAGCTGTGATTTTAAAAAACAGTGAAAGTAAGCTTTTCTTATTTCTGGTAGCATGCGCAAACTATAGAAAGTCGTTATGACGTAGAATGTGCATACTTTGTAGATTCCATTTATGAAATAAAACACATTTTCTAAAAACTCGTGTTTTTCACGAAATCATGTAAACCTTCTAGAAGCTGTGATTTTAAAAAACGGGGGAAGTAAGCTTTTCTTATATCCAAACGCATGCGCAAACTATAGAAAGTCGTTATGGCAGAGAATGTGCATACTTTGTTGTTTCCAATTATGAAATCAAACAAATTTTCTAAAAACTCTTGTTTTTTAAGAAATCATGTAAACCTTCTAGAAGCTGTGATTTAAAAAAATGGGGGAAGTAAGCTTTTCTTATTTCCAGACGCATGCGCAAACTATATAAAGTCGTTGTGACGTAGAATGTGCATACTTTGTAGATTCCATTTATGAAATAAAACACATTTTCTAAAAAGTCATGTTTTTTACAAAATCATGTAAACCTTCTAGAAGCTGTGATTTTAAAAAACGGTGGATGTAAGCTTTTCTTATTTTTTGACGAATGCGCAAACTATAGAAAGTCGTTATGATGTATTATGTGCATACTTTGTTGATTCCATTGATGAAGTAAAACACATTTTCTAAAAACTTGTGTTTTTTAAGAAATCGTGTAAACCTTCTAGAAGCTGTGATTTTAAAAAATGGTGGAAGTAAGCTTTTCTTATTTCCGGACGCATGCGCAAACTATAGAAAGTCGTTATGACGTAGAATGTGCATACTTTGTTGATTCCATTTATGAAATAAAACACGGTTTCTAAAAACTCGTGTTTTTTAAGAATCATGTAAACCTTCTAGAAGCTGTGATTTTAAAAAACGGGGGAAGAAAGCTTTTCTTATTATCAAACGCATGCGCAAACTATAGAAAGTCGTTATGGCGTAGAATGTGCATACTTTGTAGATTCCATTTATGAAATAAAACACATTTTCTAAAAAATCGTGTTTTTTACGAAATCAGGTAAACCTTCTAGAAGCTGTGATTTTAAAAAACATTGGAAGCAAGCTTTTCTTATTTCCGGACGCATGCGCAAACTATAGAAAGTCATTATGACTTAGAATGTGCATACTTTGTAGATTCCATTTATGAAATAAAACACATTTTCTAAAAACTCGTGTTTTTTACGAAATTATGTAAACCTTCTAGAAGCTGTGATTTTAAAAAACAGTGGAAGTAAGGTTTTCTTATTTCCAAACGCTTGCGCAAACTATAGAAAGTCGTTATGACGTAGAATGTGCATACTTTGTAGATTCCATTTATGAAATAAAACACATTTTCTAAAAACTCGTGTTTTTTACGAAATCATGTAAACCTTCTAGAAGCTGTGATTTAAAAAAATGGTGGAAGTAAGCTTTTCTGATTTCCGGACGCATGCGCAAACTATAGAAAGTCGTTATGACGTAGAATGTGCATACTTTGTAGATTCCATTTATGAAATAAAACACATTTTCTAAAAACTCGTGTTTTTTACAAAATCATGTAAACCTTCTAGAAGCTGTGATTTTGAAAAACGGTGGAAGTAAGCTTTTCTTATTTCCGGACGCATGCGCAAACTATAGAAAGTCGTTATGACGTAGAATGTGCATACTTTGTTGATTCCATTTATGAAATAAAACACATTTTCTAAAAACTCGTGTTTTTTAAGAAATCATGTAAACCTTCTAGAAGCTGTGATTTTAAGAAACGGTGTAAGTAAGCTTTTCTTATTTCCGGACGAATGCGCAAACTATAGAAAGTCATTATGAAGTAGAATGTGCATACTTTGTAGATTCCATTTATGAAATAAAACACATTTTCTAAAAACTCATGTTTTTTAAGAAATCATGTAAACCTTCTAGAAGCTGTGATTTTAAAAAACGGGGAAAGTAAGCTTTTCTTATTTCCGGACGCATGCGCAAACTATAGAAAGTCGTTATGACGTAGAATGTGCATACTTTGTTGATTCCATTTATGAAATAAAACACATTTTCTAAAAACTCATGTTTTTTAAGAAATCATCTAAACCTTCTAGAAGCTGTGATTTTAAAAAATGGTGGAAGTAAGCTTTTCTTATTTCCAAACGCATGCGCAAACTATAGAAAGTCGCTACGACATAGAATGTGCATACTTTGTTGATTCCATTTATGAAATAAAACACATTTTCTAAAAACTCGTGTTTTTTAAGAAATCATGTAAACCTTCTAGAAGCTGTGATTTTAAAAAATGGGGGAAGTAAGCTTTTCTTATTTCCGAATGCATGCGCAAACTATAGAAAGTCGTTATGACGTAGAATGTGCATATTTTGTTCATTCCATTTATTTAATAAAACACATTTTCTAAAAACTCGTGTATTTTACGAAATCATGTAAACCTTCTAGAAGCTGTGATTTTAAAAAATGGTGGAAGTAAGCTTTTCCTATTTCCGGACGAATGCGCAAACTATAGAAAGTCATTATGATGTAGAATGTGTATACTTTGTTGATTCCATTTATGACGTAAAACACATTTTCTAAAAACTCGTGTTTTTTAAGAAATCGTGTAAACCTTCTAGAAGCTGTGATTTTAAAAAACGGTGGAAGTAAGCTTTTCTGATTTCCCGACGCATGCGCAAACTATAGAAAATCGTTATGACGTAGAATGTGCATACTTTGTTGATTCCATTTATGAAATAAAACACAGTTTCCAAAAATTCGTGTTTTTCAAGAAATCATGTAAACCATCTAGAAGCTATGATTTTAAAAAACGAGGGAAGTAAGCTTTTCTTATTTCCAAACGCATGCTCAAACTATAGAAAGTCGTTATGACGTACAATGTGCATACTTTGTAGATTCCATTTATGAAATAAAACACATTTTCTAAAAACTCGTGTTTTTTACGAAATCATGTAAACCTTCTAGAAGCTTTGACTTTAAAAAAACGGTGGAAGCAAGCTTTTATTATTTCCAGACGAATGCGCAAACTATAGAAAGTCGTTGAGACTTAGAATGTGCATACTTTTTTGATTCCATTTATGAAATAAAACACATTTTCTAAAAATCATTGTTTTTTAAGAAATCATGTAAACCTTCTAGAAGCTGTGATTTTAAAAAACAGTGGAAGTAAGCTTTTCTTATTTCCGGGCGCATGAGCAAACTATGGAAAGTCGTTATGACGTAGAATGTGCATACTTTGTTGATTCCATTTATGAAATAAAACACATCTTCTAAAAACTCGTGTTTTTTAAGAAATCATGTAAACCTTCTAGAAGCTGTGATTTTAAAAAACAGGGGAAGTAAGCTTTTCTTATTTCCGGACGCATGCGCAAACTATAGAAAGTCGTTATGACGTAGAATGTGGATACTTTGTTGATTCCATTTATTAAATAAAACACATTTTCTAAAAACTCGTGTTTTTTAAGAAATTATGTAAACCTTCTAGAAGCTGTGATTTTAAAAAACGGTAGAAGTAAGCTTTTCTTATTTCTGGACTAATGCGCAAACTATAGAAAGTCGCTATGACATAGAATGTGCATACTTTGTTGATTCCATTTATGAAATAAACCACATTTTCTCAAAACTCCTGTTTTTTAAGAAGTCATGTAATCCTTCTAGAAGTTGTGATTTTAAAAAACGGTGGAAGTAAGCTTTTCTTATTTCGAAATGCATGTGCAAACTATAGAAAGTCGCTACGACATAGAATGTGCATACTTTGTTGATTCCATTTATGAAATAAAGCACATTTTCTAAAAACTCGTGTTTTTTAAGAAATCATGTAAACCTTCTAGAAGCTATGATTTTAAAAAACGGGGGAAGTAAGCTTTTCTTATTTCCGGACGAATGCGCAAACTATAGAAAGTCGCTATGACATAGAATGTGCATACTTTGTTGATTCCATTTATGAAATAAAACACATTTTCCAAAAACTCGTGTTTTTTAAGAAATCATGTAAACCTTCTAGAAGTTGTGATTGTAAGAAACGGTGTAAGTAAGCTTTTCTTATTTCCGGACGAATGCGCAAACTATAGAAAGTCATTATCAAGTAGAATGTGCATACTTTGTAGATTCCATTTATGAAATAAAACACATTTTCTAAAAACTCATGTTTTTTAAGAAATCATCTAAACCTTCTAGAAGCTGTGATTTTAAAAAACGGGGAAAGTAAGCTTTTCTTATTTCCGGACGCATGCACAAACTATAGAAAGTCGTTATGACGTAGAATGTGCATACTTTGTTGATTCCATTTATGAAATAAAACACATTTTCTAAAAACTCGTGTTTTTCAAGAAATCATGTAAACCTTCTAGAAGCTGTGATTTTAAAAAATGGTGGAAGTAAGCTTTTCTTATTTCCAAACGCATGCGCAAACTATAGAAAGTCGCTACGACATAGAATGTGCATACTTTGTTGATTCCATTTATGAAATAAAACACATTTTCTAAAAACTCATGTTTTTTAAGAAATCATGTAAACCTTCTAGAAGCTGTGATTTTAAAAAATGGGGGAAGTAAGCTTTTCTTATTTCCCAATGCATGCGCAAACTATAGAAAGTCGTTATGACGTAGAATGTGCATATTTTGTTCATTCCATTTATTTAATAAAACACATTTTCTAAAAACTCGTGTATTTTACGAAATCATGTAAACCTTCTAGAAGCTGTGATTTTAAAAAACGGTGGAAGTAAGCTTTTCCTATTTCCGGACGAGTGCGCAAACTATAGAAAGTCGTTATGATGTAGAATGTGCATACTTTGTTGATTCCATTTATGACGTAACACACATTTTCTAAAAACTCGTGTTTTTTAAGAAATCGTGTAAACCTTCTAGAAGCTGTGATTTTAAAAAACGGTGGAAGTAAGCTTTTCTTATTTCCCGACGCATGCGCAAACTATAGAAAATCGTTATGACGTAGAATGTGCATACTTTGTTGATTCCATTTATGAAATAAAACACAGTTTGCAAAAACTCGTGTTTTTTAAGAAATCATGTAAACCATCTAGAAGCTATGATTTTAAAAAACGGGGGAAGTAAGCTTTTCTTATTTCCAAACGCATGCTCAAACTATAGAAAGTCGTTATGACGTAGAATGTGCATACTTTGTAGATTCCATTTATGAAATAAAACACATTTTCTAAAAACTCGTGTTTTTTATGAAATCATGTAAACCTTCTAGAAGCTTTGACTTTAAAAAAACGGTGGAAGCAAGCTTTTCTTATTTCCGAACGAATACGCAAACTATAGAAAGTCGTTATGACTTAGAATGTGCATACTTTTTTGATTCCATTTATGAAATAAAACACATTTTCTAAAAACTCATGTTTTTTAAGAAATCATGTAAACCTTCTAGAAGCTGTGATTTTAAAAAACAGTGGAAGTAAGCTTTTCTTATTTCCGGACGCATGCGCAAACTATAGAAAGTCGTTATGACGTAGAATGTGCATACTTTGTTGATTCCATTTATGAAATAAAACACATCTTCTAAAAACTCGTGTTTTTTAAGAAATCATGTAAACCTTCTAGAAGCTATCATTTTCAAAAACGGGGGAAGAAAGCTTTTCTTATTTCCAAACGCATGCGCAAACTATAGAAAGTCGTTATGAAGTAGAATGTGCATACTTTGTTGATTCCATTTATGAAATAAAACACATTTTCTAAAAACTCGTGTTTTTTAAGAAATCATGTAAACCTTCTAGAATCCGTGATTTTAAAAAAGGGTGGAAGTAAGCTTTTCTTATTTCCGGACGCATGCGCAAACTATAGAAAGTTGTTATGACGTAGAATGTGCATACTTTGTTGATTCCATTTATGAAATAAAAAACATTTTCTAAAAACTCGTGTTTTCTAAGAAATCATGTAAACCTTCTAGAAGCTGTGATTTTAAAAAACAGGGGAAGTAAGCTTTTCTTATTTCCGGACGCATGCGCAAACTATAGAAAGTCGTTATGACGTAGAATGTGGATACTTTGTTGATTCCATTTATTAAATAAAACACATTTTCTAAAAACTCGTGTTTTTTAAGAAATTATGTAAACCTTCTAGAAGCTGTGATTTTAAAAAACGGTGGAAGTAAGCTTTTCTTATTTCTGGAGTAATGCGCAAACTATAGAAAGTCGCTATGACATAGAATGTGCATACTTTGTTCATTCCATTTATGAAATAAACCACATTTTCTCAAAACTCCTGTTTTTTAAGAAGTCATGTAATCCTTCTAGAAGTTGTGATTTTAAAAAACGGTGGAAGTAAGCTTTTCTTATTTCGAAATGCATGTGCAAACTATAGAAAGTCGCTACGACATAGAATGTGCATACTTTGTTGATTCCATTTATGAAATAAAGCACATTTTCTAAAAACTCGTGTTTTTTAAGAAATCATGTAAACCTTCTAGAAGCTATGATTTAAAAAACGGGGGAAGTAAGCTTTTCTTATTTCCGGACGAATGCACAAACTATAGAAAGTCGCTATGACATAGAATGTGCATACTTTGTTGATTCCATTTATGAAATAAAACACATTTTCTAAAAACTCGTGTTTTTTAAGAAATCATGTAAACCTTCTAAAAGCTGTGATTTTAAGAAACGGTGTAAGTAAGCTTTTCTTATTTCCGGACGAATGCGCAAACTATAGAAAGTCATTATGAAGTAAAATGTGCATACTTTGTAGATTCCATTTATGAAATAAAACACATTTTCTAAAAACTCATGTTTTTTAAGAAATCATCTAAACCTTCTAGAAGCTGTGATTTTAAAAAACGGGGAAAGTAAGCTTTTCTTATTTCCGGACGCATGCGCAAACTATAGAAAGTCGTTATGACGTAGAATGTGCATACTTTGTTGATTCCATTTATGAAATAAAACACATTTTCTAAAAACTCGTGTTTTTTAAGAAATCATGTAAACCTTCTAGAAGCTGTGATTTTAAAAAATGGTGGAAGTAAGCTTTTCTTATTTCCAAACGCATGCGCAAACTATAGAAAGTCGCTACGACATAGAATGTGCATACTTTGTTGATTCCATTTATGAAATAAAAACACATTTTCTAAAAACTCATGTTTTTTAAGAAATCATGTAAACCTTCTAGAAGCTGTGATTTTAAAAAATGGGGGAAGTAAGCTTTTCTTATTTCCGAATGCATGCGCAAACTATAGAAAGTCGTTATGACGTAGAATGTGCATATTTTGTTCATTCCATTTATTTAATAAAACACATTTTCTAAAAACTCGTGTATTTTACGAAATCATGTAAACCTTCTAGAAGCTGTGATTTTAAAAAACGGTGGAAGTAAGCTTTTCCTATTTCCGGACGAATGCGCAAACTATAGAAAGTCGTTATGATGTAGAATGTGCATACTTTGTTGATTCCATTTATGACGTAAAACACATTTTCTAAAAACTCGTGTTTTTTAAGAAATCGTGTAAACCTTCTAGAAGCTGTGATTTTAAAAAACGGTGGAAGTAAGCTTTTCTTATTTCCCGACGCATGCGCAAACTATAGAAAATCGTTATGACTTAGAATGTGCATACTTTGTTGATTCCATTTATGAAATAAAACACAGTTTGCAAAAACTCGTGTTTTTTAAGAAATCATGTAAACCATCTAGAAGCTATGATTTTAAAAAACGGGGGAAGTAAGCTTTTCTTATTTCCAAACGCCTGCTCAAACTATAGAAAGTCGTTATGACGTAGAATGTGCATACTTTGTAGATTCCATTTATGAAATAAAACACATTTTCTAAAAACTCGTGTTTTTTACGAAATCATGTAAACCTTCTAGAAGCTTTGACTTTAAAAAAACGGTGGAAGCAAGCTTTTCTTATTTCCGGACGAATGCGCAAACTATAGAAAGTCGTTATGACTTAGAATGTGCATACTTTTTTGATTCCATTTATGAAATAAAACACATTTTCTAAAAACTCATGTTTTTTAAGAAATCATGTAAACCTTCTAGAAGCTGTGATTTTAAAAAACAGTGGAAGTAAGCTTTTCTTATTTCCGGACGCATGCGCAAACTATAGAAAGTCGTTATGACGTAGAATGTGCATACTTTGTTGATTCCATTTATGAAATAAAACACATCTTCTAAAAACTCGTGTTTTTTAAGAAATCATGTAAACCTTCTAGAAGCTATCATTTTCAAAAACGGGGGAAGAAAGCTTTTCTTATTTCCAAACGCATGCGCAAACTATAGAAAGTCGTTATGAAGTAGAATGTGCATACTTTGTTGATTCCATTTATGAAATAAAACACATTTTCTAAAAACTCGTGTTTTTTAAGAAATCATGTAAACCTTCTAGAATCCGTGATTTTAAAAAAGGGTGGAAGTAAGCTTTTCTTATTTCCGGACGCATGCGCAAACTATAGAAAGTTGTTATGACGTAGAATGTGCATACTTTGTTGATTCCATTTATGAAATAAAAAACATTTTCTAAAAACTCGTGTTTTCTAAGAAATCATGTAAACCTTCTAGAAGCTGTGATTTTAAAAAACAGGGGAAGTAAGCTTTTCTTATTTCCGGACGCATGCGCAAACTATAGAAAGTCGTTATGACGTAGAATGTGGATACTTTGTTGATTCCATTTATTAAATAAAACACATTTTCTAAAAACTCGTGTTTTTTAAGAAATTATGTAAACCTTCTAGAAGCTGTGATTTTAAAAAACGGTGGAAGTAAGCTTTTCTTATTTCTGGACTAATGCGCAAACTATAGAAAGTCGCTATGACATAGAATGTGCATACTTTGTTCATTCCATTTATGAAATAAACCACATTTTCTCAAAACTCCTGTTTTTTAAGAAGTCATGTAATCCTTCTAGAAGTTGTGATTTTAAAAAACGGTGGAAGTAAGCTTTTCTTATTTCGAAATGCATGTGCAAACTATAGAAAGTCGCTACGACATAGAATGTGCATACTTTGTTGATTCCATTTATGAAATAAAGCACATTTTCTAAAAACTCGTGTTTTTTAAGAAATCATGTAAAGCTTCTAGAAGCTATGATTTAAAAAACGGGGGAAGTAAGCTTTTCTTATTTCCGGACGAATGCACAAACTATAGAAAGTCGCTATGACATAGAATTTGCATACTTTGTTGATTCCATTTATGAAATAAAACACATTTTCTAAAAACTCGTGTTTTTTAAGAAATCATGTAAACCTTCTAGAAGCTGTGATTTTAAGAAACGGTGTAAGTAAGCTTTTCTTATTTCCGGACGAATGCGCAAACTATAGAAAGTCATTATGAAGTAAAATGTGCATACTTTGTAGATTCCATTTATGAAATAAAACACATTTTCTAAAAACTCATGTTTTTTAAGAAATCATCTAAACCTTCTAGAAGCTGTGATTTTAAAAAACGGGGAAAGTAAGCTTTTCTTATTTCCGGACGCATGCGCAAACTATAGAAAGTCGTTATGACGTAGAATGTGCATACTTTGTTGATTCCATTTATGAAATAAAACACATTTTCTAAAAACTCGTGTTTTTTAAGAAATCATGTAAACCTTCTAGAAGCTGTGATTTTAAAAAATGGTGGAAGTAAGCTTTTCTTATTTCCAAACGCATGCGCAAACTATAGAAAGTCACTACGACATAGAATGTGCATACTTTGTTGATTCCATTTATGAAATAAAACACATTTTCTAAAAACTCATGTTTTTTAAGAAATCATGTAAACCTTCTAGAAGCTGTGATTTTAAAAAATGGGGGAAGTAAGCTTTTCTTATTTCCGAATGCATGCGCAAACTATAGAAAGTCGTTATGACGTAGAATGTGCATATTTTGTTCATTCCATTTATTTAATAAAACACATTTTCTAAAAACTCGTGTATTTTACGAAATCATGTAAACCTTCTAGAAGCTGTGATTTTAAAAAACGGTGGAAGTAAGCTTTTCCTATTTCCGGACGAATGCGCAAACTATAGAAAGTCGTTATGATGTAGAATGTGCATACTTTGTTGATTCCATTTATGACGTAAAACACATTTTCTAAAAACTCGTGTTTTTTAAGAAATCGTGTAAACCTTCTAGAAGCTGTGATTTTAAAAAACGGTGGAAGTAAGCTTTTCTTATTTCCCGACGCATGCGCAAACTATAGAAAATCGTTATGACATAGAATGTGCATACTTTGTTGATTCCATTTATGAAATAAAACACAGTTTGCAAAAACTCGTGTTTTTTAAGAAATCATGTAAACCATCTAGAAGCTATGATTTTAAAAAACGGGGGAAGTAAGCTTTTCTTATTTCCAAACGCATGCTCAAACTATAGAAAGTCGTTATGACATAGAATGTGCATACTTTGTAGATTCCATTTATGAAATAAAACACATTTTCTAAAAACTCGTGTTTTTTACGAAATCATGTAAACCTTCTAGAAGCTTTGACTTTAAAAAAACGGTGGAAGCAAGCTTTTCTTATTTCCGGACGAATGCGCAAACTATAGAAAGTCGTTATGACTTAGAATGTGCATACTTTTTTGATTCCATTTATGAAATAAAACACATTTTCTAAAAACTCATGTTTTTTAAGAAATCATGTAAACCTTCTAGAAGCTGTGATTTTAAAAAACAGTGGAAGTAAGCTTTTCTTATTTCCGGACGCATGCGCAAACTATAGAAAGTCGTTATGACGTAGAATGTGCATACTTTGTTGATTCCATTTATGAAATAAAACACATCTTCTAAAAACTCGTGTTTTTTAAGAAATCATGTAAACCTTCTAGAAGCTATCATTTTCAAAAACGGGGGAAGAAAGCTTTTCTTATTTCCAAACGCATGCGCAAACTATAGAAAGTCGTTATGAAGTAGAATGTGCATACTTTGTTGATTCCATTTATGAAATAAAACACATTTTCTAAAAACTCGTGTTTTTTAAGAAATCATGTAAACCTTCTAGAATCCGTGATTTTAAAAAAGGGTGGAAGTAAGCTTTTCTTATTTCCGGACGCATGCGCAAACTATAGAAAGTTGTTATGACGTAGAATGTGCAAACTTTGTTGATTCCATTTATGAAATAAAAAACATTTTCTAAAAACTCGTGTTTTTTAAGAAATCATGTAAACCTTCTAGAAGCTGTGATTTTAAAAAACAGGGGAAGTAAGCTTTTCTTATTTCCGGACGCATGCGCAAACTATAGAAAGTCGTTATGAAGTAGAATGTGCATACTTTGTTGATTCCATTTATGAAATAAAACACATTTTCTAAAAACTCATGTTTTTTAAGAAATCATGTAATACTTCTAGAATCCGTGATTTTAAAAAAGGGTGGAAGTAAGCTTTTCTTATTTCCGGACGCATGCGCAAACTATAGAAAGTCGTTATGACGTAGAATGTGCATACTTTGTTGATTCCATTTATGAAATAAAACACATTTTCTAAAAACTCGTGTTTTCTAAGAAATCATGTAAACCTTCTAGAAGCTGTGATTTTAAAAAACAGGGGAAGTAAGCTTTTCTTATTTCCGGACGCATGCGCAAACTATAGAAAGTCGTTATGACGTAGAATGTGGATACTTTGTTGATTCCATTTATTTAATAAAACACATTTTCTAAAAACTCGTGTTTTTTAAGAAATTATGTAAACCTTCTAGAAGCTGTGATTTTAAAAAACGGTGGAAGTAAGCTTTTCTTATTTCTGGACTAATGCGCAAACTATAGAAAGTCGCTACGACATAGAATGTGCATACTTTGTTGATTCCATTTATGAAATAAAGCACATTTTCTAAAAACTCGTGTTTTTTAAGAAATCATGTAAACCTTCTAGAAGCTATGATTTTAAAAAACGGGGGAAGTAAGCTTTTCTTATTTCCGGACGAATGCGCAAACTATAGAAAGTCGTTATGACGTAGAATGTGCATACTTTGTTGATTCCATTTATGAAATAAAACACATTTTCTAAAAACTCATGTTTTTTAAGAAATCATGTAAACCTTCTAGAAGCTGTGATTTTAAAAAACGGGGGAAGTAAGCTTTTCTTATTTCCGGACGAATACGCAAACTGTAGAAAGTCGTTTTGACGTAGAATGTGCATACATTGTTGATTCCATTTATGAAATAAAACACATTTTCTAAAAACTCGTGTTTTTAAGAAGTCATGTAAACCTTCTAGAAGCTGTGATTTTAAAAAACGGAGGAAGTAAGCTTTTCTAATTTCCGGATGCATGCGCAAACTATAGAAAGTCGTTATGACGTAGAATGTGCATACTTTGTTGATTCCATTTATGAAATAAAACACATTTTATAAAAACTCGTGTTTTTTAAGAAATCATGTAAACCTTCTAGAAGCTGTGATTTTAAAAAATGGGGAAAGTAAGCTTCTCTTATTTCCAAATGCATGCGCAAACTATAGAAAGTCGTTATGATGTAGAATGTGCATACTTTGTTGATTCCATTTATGAAATAAAACACATTTTCTAAAAACTCGTGTTTTTTAAGAAATCATGTAAACCTTCTAGAGGCTATGATTTTAAAAAACGGGGGAAGTAAGCTTTTCTTATTTCCGGACGCATGCGCAAACTATAGAAAGTCGTTATGACGTAGAATGTGCATACTTTGTTGATTCCATTTATTTGATAAAACACATTTTCTAAAAACTCGTGTTTTTTAAGAAATGATGCAAAACTTCTAGAATCTGTGATTCTAAAAAACGGGGGAGGTAAGCTTTTCTTATTTCCGGACGCATGCGCAAACTATAAAAAATCGTTATGA
The DNA here is from genome assembly GCA_027924585.1 of Larix kaempferi. Taxonomy (NCBI): domain Eukaryota; kingdom Viridiplantae; phylum Streptophyta; class Pinopsida; order Pinales; family Pinaceae; genus Larix; species Larix kaempferi. Next base: position 15,877,994 of record BSBM01001252.1, read on the forward strand.
CGTAGAATGTGCATACTTTGTAGATAACATTTATGAAATAAAACACATTTTCTAAAAACTCGTGTTTTTTACGAAATCATGTAAACCTTCTAGAAGTTGTGATTTTAAAAAACGGTGCAAGTAAGCTTTTCTTATTTCCGGACGAATGCGCAAACTGTAGAAAGTCATGATGACGTAGAATGTGCATACTTTGTTGATTCCATTTATGAAATAAAACACATTTTCTAAAAACTCATGTTTTTTAAGAAGTCATGTAAACCTTCTAGAAGCTGTGATTTTAAAAAACGGGGGAAGTAAGCTTTTCTTATTTCCAGACGCATGCGCAAACTATAGAAAGTCGTTATGACGTAGAATGTGCATACTTTGTTGATTCCATTTATGAAATAAAACACATTTTGTAAAAACTCGTGTTTTTTCATAAATCATGTAAACCTTCTAGAAGCTGTGATTTTAAAAAACGGGGGATGTAAGCTTTTCTTATTTCCAAACGCATGCGCAAACTATACAAAGTCGTTATGACATAGAATATCCATACTTTGTTGATTCCATTTATGAAATAAAACACATTTTCTAAAAACTCGTGTTTTTTAAGAAATCATGTAAACCTTCTAGAAGCTGTGATTTTAAAAAACGGGGGAAGTAATCTTTTCTTATTTCTCGACGCATGCGCAAACTATAGAAAGTCCTTATGACGTAGAATGTGCATACTTTGTTGATTCCATTTATGAAATAAAACACATTTTCTAAAAACTCGTGTTTTTTAAGAAATCATGTAAACCTTCTAGAAGCTGTGATTTTGATAAATGGGGGAAGTATGCTTTTCTTATTTCCAACTGGATGCGCAAACTATAGAAATTCGTTATGACGTAGAATGTGCATACTTTGTAGATTCCATTTATGAAATAAAACACATTTTCTAAAAACTCGTGTTTTTTACGAAATCATGTAAACATTCTAGAAGCTGTGATTTTAAAAAACGGCGGAAGTAAGCTTTTCTTATTTCCGGACAAATGCGCAAACAGTAGAAAGTCATTATGACGTAGAATGTGCATACTTTGTTGATTCCATTTATGAAATAAAACACATTTTCTAAAAACTCGTGTTTTTTAAGAAGTCATGTAAACCTTCTAGAAGCTGTGATTTTAAAAAACGGGGGAAGTAAGCTTTTCTTATTTCCAGACGCATGTGCAAACTATAGAAAGTCGTTATGACGTAGAATGTGCATACTTTGTTGATTCCATTTATGAAATAAAACACATTTTGTAAAAACTCGTGTTTTTTAAGAAATCATGTAAACCTTCTAGAAGCTGTGATTTTAAAAAACAGGGGATGTAAGCTTTTCTTATTTCCAAACGCATGCGCAAACTATAGAAAGTCGTTATGACGTAGAATATGCATACTTTGTTGATTTTATTTATGAAATAAAACACATTTTCTAAAAACTTGTGTTTTTGAAGAAATCATGTAAACCTTCTAGAAGTTGTAATTTTAAAAAACGGGGGAAGTAAGCTTTTCTTTTTTCCAAATGCATGCGCAAACTATAGAAAGTCGTTATGACGTAGAATGTGCATACTTTGTTGATTCCATTTATGAAATAAAACACATTTTCTAAAAACTCGTGTTTTTTACGAAATCATGTAAACCTTCTAGAAGCTGTGATTTTAAAAAACGGGGGAAGTAAGGTTTTCTTATTTCCGGACGAATGCGCAAACAGTAGAAAGTCGTTATGATGTAGAATGTGAATACTTTGTTGATTCCATTTATGAAATAAAACACATTTTCTAAAAAATCGTGTTTTTTAAGAAGTCATGTAAACCTTCTAGAAGCTGTGATTTTAAAAAACGGTGGAAGTAAGCTTTTCTTATTTCCGGACGCATGTGCAAACTATAGAAAGTCGTTATGACGTAGAATGTGCATACTTTGTTGAATCCATTTATGAAATAAAACACATTTTCTAAAAACTCGTGTTTTTTAAGAAATCATGTAAACCTTCTAGAAGTTGTGATTTTAAAAAACGGGGGAAGTAAGCTTTTCTTATTTCCAAACGCATGCGCAAACTATAGAAAGTCGTTATGACGTAGAATGTGCATACTTTGTAGATTCCATTTATGAAATAAAATACATTTTCTAAAAACTCGTGTTTTTTACGAAATCATGTAAACCTTCTAGAAGCTGTGATTTTAAAAAACGGTGGAAGTAAGCTTTTCTTATTTCTGGACGAATGCGCAAACAGTAGAAAGTCGTTATGACGTAGAATGTGAATACTTTGTTGATTCCATTTATGAAATAAAACACATTTTCTAAAAACTCGTGTTTTTTAAGAAGTCATGTAAACCTTCTAGAAGCTGTGATTTTAAAAAACGGTGGAAGTAAGCTTTTCTTATTTCCGGACGCATGCGCAAACTATAGAAAATCGTTATGACATAGAATGTGCATACTTTGTTGATTCCATTTATGAAATAAAACACAGTTTCTAAAAACTCGTGTTTTTCACGAAATCATGTAAACCTTCTAGAATCTATGATTTTAAAAAACGGGGGAAGTAAGCTTTTCTTATTTCCAAACGCATGCGCAAACTATAGAAAGTCCTTATGACGTAGAATGTGCATACTTTGTAGATTCCATTTATGAAATAAAACACATTTTCTAAAAACTCGTGTTTTTTACGAAATCATGTAAACTTTCTAGACGCTGTGATTTTAAAAAACGGTGGAAGTAAGCTTTTCTTATTTCCGGACGAATGCGCAAACTATAGAAAGTCGTTATGACTTAGAATGTGCATACTTTGTTGATTCCATTTATGAAATAAAACACATTTTCTTAAAACTCATGTTTTTAAGAAATCATGTAAACCTTCTAGAAGCTGTGATTTTAAAAAACGGGGGAAGTAAGCTTTTCTTATTTCCAGACGCATGTGCAAACTATAGAAAGTCGTTATGACGTAGAATGTGCATACATTGTTGATTCCATTTATGAAATAAAACACATTTTCTAAAAACTCGTGTTTTTTAAGAAGTCATGTAAACCTTCTAGAAGCTGTGATTTTAAAAAACGGTGGAAGTAAGCTTTTCTTATTTCCGGACACATGTGCAAACTATAGAAAGTCGTTATGACGTAGAATGTGCATACTTTGTTGATTCCATTGATGAAATAAAACACATTTTCTAAAAACTCGTGTTTTTTAACAAATCATGTAAACCTTCTAGAAGCTGTGATTTTAAAAAATGGGGGAAGTAAGCTTTTCTAATTTACCGAAGGCATGCGCAAACTATAGAAAGTATTTATGATGTAGAATGTGCATACTTTGTTGATTCCATTTATCAAATAAAACACATTTTCTAAAAACTCGTGTTTTTTAAGAAATCATGTAAACCTTCTAGAAGCTGTGATTTTAAAAAACGGGGGAAGTAAGCTTTTCTTATTTCCAAACGCATGCGCAAACTATAGAAAGTCGTTATGACGTAGAATGTGCATACTTTGCTGATTCCATTTATTTAATAAAACACATTTTCTAAAAACTCGTGTTTTTTAAGAAATCATGCAAAACTTGTAGAATCTGTGATTTTAAAAAACGGGGGAGGTAAGATTTTCTTATTTCTGGACGCATGCGCAAACTATAGAAAATCGTTATGACGTAGAATGTGCATACTTTGTAGATTCCATTTATGAAATAAAACACATTTTCTAAAAACTCGTGTTTTTTACGAAATCATGTAAACCTTCTAGAAGCTGTGATTTTAAAAAACGGTCGAAGTAAGCTTCTCTTCTTTCCAGACGAATGCGCAAACTGTACAAAGTCATTATGACGTAGAATGTGCATACTTTGTTGATTCCATTTATGAAATAAAACACATTTTCTAGAAACTCGTGTTTTTTAAGAAGTCCTGTAAACCTTCTAGAAGCTGTGATTTTAAAAAACGGGGGAAGTAAGCTTTTCTTATTTGATTCTAATTATGAAATAAAACAAATTTTGTAAAAACTCGTGTTTTTTCAGAAATCATGTAAACCTTCTAGAAGCTGTGATTTTAAAAAACGGGGGATGTAAGCTTTTCTTATTTCCAAACGCATGCGCAAACTATAGAAAGTTGTTATGACGTAGAATGTGCATACCTTGTTGATTCCATTTATAAAATAAAACACATTTTCTAAAAACTCGTGTTTTTTAAGAAATCATGTAAACCTTCTAGAAGCTGTGATTTTAAAAAACGGGGGAAGTAAGCTTTACTTATTTCCAAACGCATGCGTAAACTATAGAAAGTCATTATGACGTAGAATGTGCATACTTTGTTGATTCCATTTATGAAATAAAACACATTTTCTAAAAACTCGTGTTTTTTAAGAAATCATGCAAAACTTCTAGAATCTGTGATTTTAAAAAACAGGGGACGTAAGCTTTTCTTATTTCCGGACGCATGCGCAAACTATAGAAAATCGTTATGACGTAGAATGTGCATACTTTGTTGATTCCATTTACGAAATAAAACACATTTTCTAAAAACTCGTGTTTTTTCAGAAATCATGTAAACCTTCTAGAAGCTGTGATTTTAAAAAATGGGGGAAGTAAGCTTTTCTTATTTCCGGACGCATGCGCAAACTATAGAAAGTTGTTATGACATAGAATGTGCATACTTTGTAGATTCCATTTATGAAATAAAACACATTTTCTAAAAACTTGTGTTTGTTAAGAAATCATTTAAACCTTCTAGAGGCTGTGATTTTAAAAAACGAGGGAAGTAAGCTTTTATTATTTCCAGAAGCATGCGCAAACTATAGAAAGGCATTATAACGTAGAATGTGCATACTCTGTAGATTCCATTTATGAAATAACACACATTTTCTAAAAACTCGTTTTTCTTACGAAATCATGTAAACCTTCTAGAAGCTGTGATTTTAAAAAACGGGGGAAGTAAGCTTTTCTTATTTCCGGACAAATACGCAAACAGTAGAAAGTCGTTATGACGTAGAACGTGCATACTTTGATGATTCCATTTATGAAATAAAACACATTTTCTAAAAACTCGTGTTTTTTAAGAAGTCATGTAAACCTTTTAGAAGCTGTGATTTTAAAAAACGGTGGAAGTAAGCTTTTCTTATTTCCGGATGCATGTGCAAACTATAGAAAGTCGTTATGACGTAGAATGTGCATACTTTGTTGATTCCATTTATGAAATAAAACACATTTTCTAAAAACTCGTGTTTTTTAGGAAATCATGCAAAACTTCTAGAATCTGTGATTTTAAAAAACGGGGGAGGTAAGCTTTTCTTTTTTCCGGACGCATGCGCAAACTATAGAAAATCGTTATGACGTAGAATGTGCATACTTTGTACATTCCATTTATGAAATAAAACACATTTTCTAAAAACTCGTGTTTTTCACGAAATCATGTAAACCTTCTAGAAGCTGTGATTTTAAAAAACGGTGGAAGTAAGCTTTTCTTATTTCCGGACGAATGCGCAAACTATTGAAAGTCGTTATGACTTAGAATGTGCATGTTTTGTTGATTCCATTTATGAAATAAATAACATTTTCTCAAAACTCATGTTTTTTAAGAAATCATGTAAACCTACTAGAAGCTGTGATTTTAAGAATCGGTGGAAGTAAGCTTTTCTTATTTCCGGACGCATGCGCAAACTATAGAAAGTCGTTATGATGTAGAATGTGCATACTTTGTTGATTCCATTGATGAAATAAAACACATTTTCTAAAAACTCGTGTATTTTAAGAAATCGTGTAAACCTTCTAGAAGCTGTCATTTTAAAAAAATGTGGAAGTAAGCTTTTCTTATTTCCGGACGCATGCGCAAACTATAGAAAGTCGTTATGACGTAGAATGTGCATACTTTGTTGATTCCATTTATGAAATAAAACACATTTTCTAAAAACTCGTGTTTTTTAAGAAATCATGTAAACCTTCTAGAAGCTGCGATTTGAAAAAACGGGGGAAGTAATCTTTTCTTATTTCAGGACGCATGCGCAAACTATAGAAAGTTGTTATGACGTAGAATGTGCATACTTTGTTGATTCCATTGATGAAATAAAACACATTTTCTAAAAAATCGTGTATTTTAAGAAATCGTGTAAACCTTCTAGAAGCTGTCATTTTAAAAAACGGTGGAAGTAAGCTTTTCTTATTTCCGGACGCATGCGCAAACTATAGAAAGTCGTTATGACGTAGAATGTGCATACTTTGTTGATTCCATTTAGTAAATAAAACACACTTTCTAAAAACTCGTGTTTTTTAAGAAATCATGTAAACCTTCTAGAAGCTGTGATTTTAAAAAATGGGGGAAGTACGCTTTTCTTATTTCCAAACGCATGCGCAAACTATAGAAAGTCGTTATGACGTAGAATGTGCATACTTTGTAGATTCCATTTATGAAATAAAACACATTTTCTAAAAACTCGTGTTTTTTACGAAATCGTGTAAACCTTCTAGAAGCTATGATTTTAAAAAATGGGGGAAGTAAGCATTTCTTATTTCCGGACGAATGCGCAAAATATAGAAAGTCGTTATGACGTAGAATGTGCATACTTTGTTGATTCCATTTATGAAATAAAACAGATTCTCTAAAAACTCGTGTTTTTTACGAAATCATGTAAACCTTCTAGATGCTGTGATTTTAAAAAACGGGGGAAGTAAGCTTTTCTTATTTCCAAACGCATGCGCAAACTATAGAAAGTCGTTATGACGTAGAATGTGCATACTTTGTTGATTCCATTTATGAAATAAAACACATTTTCTAAAAACTCGTGTTTTTTAAGAAATCATGTAAACCTTCTAGAAGCTGTGATTTTAAAAAACGGGGGAAGTAAGCTTTTCTTATTTCCAAACGTATGCGCAAACTATAGAAAGTCGTTATGACGTAGAATGTGCATACTTTGTTGATTTCATTTATGGAATAAAACACATTTTCTAAAAACTCGTGTTTTTTAAGAAATCATGTAAACCTTCTAGAAGCTGTGATTTTAAAAAATGGGGGAAGTATGCTTTTCTTATTTCCAAACGCATACGCAAACTATAGAAATTCGTTATGATGTAGAATGTGCATACTTTGTTGATTCCAATTATGAAATAAAACACATTTTCTAAAAACTCGTGTTTTTTACGAAATCATGTAAACCTTCTAGAAGGTGTGATTTTAAAAAACGGTGGAAGTAAGCTTTTCTTATTTCCGGACACATGCACAAACTATAGAAAGTCATTATGACGTAGAATGTGCATAATTTGTAGATTCCATTTATGAAATAAAACACATTTTCGAAAAACTCGTGTTTTTTACGAAATCATGTAAACCTTCTAGAAGCTATGATTTTAAAAAACGGTGGAAGTAAGCTTTTCTAATTTCTGGACGCATGCGCAAACTATAGAAAGTCGTTATGACGTAGAATGTGCATACTTTGTAGATTCCATTTATGAAATAAAACACATTTTCTAAAAACTCGTGTTTTTTACGAAATCATGTAAACCTTCTAGAAGCTGTGATTTTAAAAAACGGTGGAAGTAAGCTTTTCTTATTTCCGGACGCATGCGCAAACTATAGAAAGTTGTTATGACATAGAATGTGCATACTTTGTAGAATCCATTTATGAAATAAAACACATTTTATAAAAACTCGTCTTTTTTAAGAAATCATGTAAACCTTCTAGAAGGTGTGATTTGAAAAAACGGGGGAAGTAATCTTTTCTTATTTCCGGACGCATGCGCAAACTATAGAAAATCGTTATAACGTAGAATGTGCATACTTTGTAGATTCCATTTATGAAATAAAACACATTTTCTAAAAACTCGTGTTTTTTACGAAATCATGTAAACCTTCTAGAAGCTGTGATTTTAAAAAATGGGGGAAGTAAGCATTTCTTATTTCCGGACGAATGTGCAAAATATAGAAAGTCGTTATGATGTAGAATGTGCATACTTTGTTGATTCCATTTATGAAATAAAACAGATTCTCTAAAAACTCGTGTTTTTTACGAAATCATGTAAACCTTCTAGATGCTGTGATTTTAAAAAACGGGGGAAGTAAGCTTTTCTTATTTCCAAACGCATGCGCAAACTATAGAAAGTCGTTATGACGTAGAATGTGCATACTTTGTTGATTCCATTGATGAAATAAAACACATTTTCTAAAAACTCGTGTTTTTAAAGAAATCATGTAAACCTTCTAGAAGCTGTGATTTTAAAAAACGGGGGAAGTAAGCTTTTCTTATTTCCAAACGCATGCGCAAACTATAGAAAGTCGTTATGACGTAGATTGTGCATACTTTGTTGATTCCATTTATGAAATAAAACACATTTTCTAAAAACTCGTGTTTTTTAAGAAATCATGTAAACCTTCTAGAAGCTTGATTTTAAAAAACGGGGGAAGTAAGCTTTTCTTATTTCCGGACGCATGCGCAAACTATAGAAGGTCGTTATGACACAGAATGTGCATACTTTGTTGATTCCATTTATGAAATAAAACAAAATTTCTAAAAACTCGTGTTTTCTAAGAAATCATGTAAACCTTCTAGAAGCTGTGATTTTAAAAAATGGGGGAAGTAAGCTTTTCTTATTTCCAAAGGCATGCGCAAACTATAGAAAGTCGTTATGAAGCCGAATGTGCATACTTGTTGATTCCATTTATGAAATAAAACACATTTTCTAAAAACTCATGTTTTTTATGAAATCATGTAAACCTTCTAGAAGCTGTGATTTTAAAAAACGGGGGAAGTAAGCTTTTCCTATTTCCAAACGCATGCGCAAACTATAGAAATTCGTTATGACGTACAATGTGTATACTTTGTTGATTCCATTTATGAAATAAAACACATTTTCTAAAAACTCGTGTTTTTTAAGAAATCATGTAAACCTTCTAGAATCCGTGATTTTAAAAAATGGTGGAAGTAAGCTTTTCTTATTTCCGGACGCATGCGCAAACTATAGAAAGTCGTTATGACGTAGAATGTGCATACTTTGTTGATTCCGTTTATGAAATAAAACACATTTTCTAAAAACTCGTGTTTTTTAAGAAATCATGTAAACCTTCTAGACGCTGTAATTTTAAAAAATGGGGGAAGTAAGCTTTTCTTATTTCCAAACGCATGCACAAACTAAAGAAAGTTGTAGAATGTGCATACTTTGTTGATTCCATTTATGAAATAAAACACATTTTCTAAAAACTCGTATTTTTTAAGAAATCATGTAAACCTTCTAGAAGCTGTGATTTTAAAAAACGGGGGAAGTAAGCTTTTCTTTTTTCTGGACGCATGCGCAAACTATAGAAAGTCGTTATGACGTAGAATGTGCATACTTTCCTGATTCCATTTATGAAATAAAACACATTTTCTAAAAACTCGTGTTTTTTACGAAATCATGTAAACCTTCTAGAAGCTGTGATTTTAAAAAACGGTGGAAGTAAGCTTTTCTTATTTCCGGACGAATGCGCAAACTATAGAAAGTCATTATGACGAAGAATGTGCATACTTTCTGATTCCATTTATGAAGTAAAACACATTTTCTAAAAACTCGTGTTTTTTAAGAAATCATGTAAACCTTCTAGAAGCTGTGATTTTAAAAAACGGTGGAAGTAAGCTTTTCTTATTTCCAAACGCATGCGCAAACTATAGAAAGTCGTTATGACGTAGAATGTGCATACTTTGTTGATACCATTTATGAAATAAAGCACATTTTCTAAAAACAAGTGTTTTTTACGAAATCATGTAAACCTTCTAGAAGCTGTGATTTAAAAAAACGGTGGAAGTAAGCTTTTTTTATTTTTGGACGCATGCGCAAACTATAGAAAGTCGTTATGACGTAGAATGTGCATACTTTGTTGATTCCATTTATGAAATAAAACACATTTTCTAAAAACTCGTGTTTTTAAGAAATCATGTAAACCTTCTAGAAGCTGTGATTTTAAAAAACGGTGGAAGTAAGCTTTTCTTATTTCCAAACGCATGCGCAAGCTATAGAAAGTCGTTACGACGTAGAATGTGCATACTTTTTTGATTCCATTTATGAAATAAAACACATTTTCTAAAAACTCGTGTTTTTTAAGAAACCATGTAAACCTTCTAGAAGCTGTGATTTTAAAAAACGGTGCAAGTAAGCTTTTCTTATTTCCGGACGCATGCTCAAACTATAGAAAGTCGTTTTGACGTAGAATGTGCATACTTTGTTGATTCCATTTATGAAATAAAACACATTTTCTAAAAACTCGTGTTTTTAAGAAATCATGTTAACCTTCTAGAAGCTGTGATTTTAAAAAACGGGGGAAGTAAGCTTTTCTTATTTCCGAATGAATGCGCAAACTATAGAAAGTCGTTATGACGAAGAATTTGCATACTTTCTGATTCCATTGATGAAATAAAACACATTTTCTAAAAACTCGTGTTTTTTAAGAAATCATGTAAACCTTCTAAAAGCTGTGATTTTAAAAAACAGTGGAAGTAAGCTTTTCTTCTTTCCAAACGCATGCGCAAAGTATAGAAAGTCGTTATGACGTAGAATGTGCATACTTATTTGATTCCATTTAAGAAATAAAACACATTTTCTAAAAACTCGTGTTTTTTAAGAAACCATGTAAACCTTCTAGAAGCTGTGATTTTAAAAAACAGGGGAAGTAAGCTTTTCTTATTTCCGGACGCATGCTCAAACTATAGAAAGTCGTTATGACGTAGAATGTGCATACTTTGTAGATTCCATTTATGAAATAAAACACATTTTCTAAAAACTCGTGTTTTTTAAGAAATCATGTAAACCTTCTCGAAGCTGTGATTTTAAAAAACGGTGGAAGTAAGCTTTTCTTATTTCCGGACGAATGCGCAAACTATAGAAAGTCGTTATGACGTAGAATGTGCATGCTTTGTAGATTCCATTTATGAAATAAAACACATTTTCTAAAAACCTTCTAGAAGCTATGATTTTAAAAAACGGGGGAAGTAAGCTTTTCTTATTTCCGAACGAATGCACAAACTATAGAAAGTCCTTATAACGTAGAATGTGCATACTTTGTTGATTCCATTTATGAAATAAAACACATTTTCTACAAACTAGTGTTTTTTAAGAAATCATGTAAACCTTCTAGATGTTGTGATTTTAAAAAATGGGGGGAATAAGCTTTTCTTATTTCCAAACGCATGCGTAAACGATAGAAAGTCGTTATGACGTAGAATGTGCATACTTTGCTGATTCCATTTATGAAATAAAACACATTTTCTAAAAACTCGTGTTTTTTAAGAAATCATGTAAACCTTCTAGATGCTGTGATTTTAAAAAACGGGGGGAGTAAGCTTTTCTTATTTCCAAACGCATGCGCAAACTATAGAAAGTCGTTATGACGTAGAATGTGCATACTTTGTAGATTCCATTTGTGAAATAAAACACATTTTCCAAAAACTCGTGTTTTTTACGAAATCATGTAAACGTTCTAGAAGCGGTGATTTTAAAAAACGGGGGAAGTAAGCTTTTCTTATTTCCGGACGCATGCGCAAACTATAGAAAGTCGTTATGACGTAGAATGTGCATACTTTGTTGATTCCATTTATGAAATAAAACACATTTTCTAAAAACTCGTGTTTTTTACGAAATCATGTAAACCTTCTAGAAGCTGTGATTTTAAAAAACGGGGGAAGTAAGCTTTTCTTATTTCCAAACGCATGCGCAAACTATAGAAAATCGTTATGATGTAGAATGTGCATACTTTGTTGATTCCATTTATGAAATAAATCACATTTTCTAAAAACAAGTGTTTTTTACGAAATCATGTAAACCTTCTAGAAGCTGTGATTTAAAAAAATGGTGGAAGTAAGCTTTTTTTATTTCCGGACGCATGCGCAAACTATAGAAAGTCGTTATGACGTAGAATGTGCATACTTTGTTGATTCCATTTATGAAATAAAAGACATTTTCTAAAAACTCGTGTTTTTTATGAAATCATGCAAACCTTCTAGAAGCTGTGATTTTAAAAAACGGGGGAAGTAAGCTTTTCTTATTTCCGGATGAATGCGCAAACTATAGAAAGTCGTTATGACGTAGAATGTGCATACTTTGTTGATTCTATTTATGAAATAAAACACATTTTCTAAAAACTCGTGTTTTTTACGAAATCATGTAAACCTTCTAGAAGCTGTGATTTTAAAAAACGGGGGAAGTAAGCTTTTCTTATTTCTGGACGGATGCGCAAACTATAGAAAGTCGTTATGACGTAGAATGTGCATACTTTGTAGATTCCATTTATGAAATAAAACACATTTTCTAAAAACTCGTGTTTTTTACGAAATCATGTAAACCTTCTAGATGCTGTGATTTTAAAAAACGGTGGAAGTAAGCTTTTCTTATTTCTGGACGAATGCGCAAACTATAGAAAGTCGATATGATGTAGAATGTGCATACTTTGTTGATTCCATTTAAGAAATAAAACACATTTTCTAAAAACTCGTGTTTTTTAAGAAATCATGTAAACCTTCTAGAAGCTTTGATTTTAAAAAACGGTGAAGTAAGCTTTTCTTATTTCCGGACGGATGCGCATCCCATAGAAAGTCGTTATGACGTAGAATGTGCATACTTTGTAGATTCCACTCATGAAATAAAACACATTTTCTAAAAACTCGTGTTTTTTAAGAAATCATGTAAGCCTTCTAGAAGCTGTGATTTTAAAAAACGGGGGAAGTAAGCGTTTCTTATTTCCGGACGCGTGCGCAAACTATAGAAAGTCGTTATGACGTAGAATGTGCATACTTTGTTGATTCCATTTATGAAATAAAACACATTTTCTAAAAACTCGTGTTTTTTAAGAAATCATGTAAACCTTCTAGAAGCTTTGATTTTAAAAAACGGTGGAAGTAAGCTTTTCTTATTTCCGGACGGATGCGCAAACTATAGAAAGTCGTTATGACGCGGAATGTACATACTTTGTAGATTCCATTTATGAAATAAAACACATTTTCTAAAAACTCGTGTTTTTTACGAAATGATGTAAACCTTCTAGAAGTTGTTATTTTAAGAAACGGTGGAAGTAAGCTTTTTTTATTTCCGGACGCATGAGAAAACTATAGAAAGTCGTTATGACATAGAATGTGCATACTTTGTAGATTCAATTTATGAAATAAAACACATTTTCTAAAAACTCGTATTTTTTAAGAAATCATGTAAGCCTTCTAGAAGCTGTGATTTTAAAAAACGGGGGAAGTAAGCGTTTCTTATTTCCGGACGCATCCGCAAACTATAGAAAGTCGTTATGACGTAGAATGTGTATACTTTGTAGATTCCATTTATGAAATAAAACACATTTTCTAAAAACTCGTGTTTTTTACGAAATCATGTAAACCTTCTAGATGCTGTGATTTTAAAAAACGGTGGAAGTAAGCTTTTCTTATTTCCAGACGCATCCGCAAACTATAGAAACTCGTTATGACGTGGAATGTGCATACTTTGTAGATTCCATTTATGAAATAGAACACATTTTCTAAAAACTCGTGTTTTGTAAGAAATCATGTAAACCTTCTAGAAGCTGTGATTTTAAAAAACGGTGGAAGTAAGCTTTTCTTATTTCCGGACGCATGCGCAAACTATAGAAAGTCGATATGACGTAGAATGTGCATACTTTGTTGATTCCATTTATGAAATAAAACACATTTTCTAAAAACTTGTGATTTTTAAGAAATCATGTAAACCTTCTAGAAGCTGTGATTTTAAAAAACGGGGGAAGTAAGCTTTTCTTATTTCCAAATGCTTGCGCAAACTATAGAATTTCGTTATGACGTAGAATGTGCATACTTTGTTGATTCCATTTATGAAACAAAACACATTTTCTAAAAACTCGTGTTTTTTAAGAAATCATGTAAACTTTCTAGAAGCTGTGATTTTAAAAAACGGGGGAAGTAAGCTTTTCTTATTTCCGGACGCATGAGCAAACTTTAGAAAGTCATTATGACGTAGAATGTGCATACTTTGTTTATTCCATCTATGAAATAAAATACATTTTCTAAAAACTCGTGTTTTTTAAGAAATCATGTAAACCTTCTAGAAGCTGTGATTTTAAAAAACGGTGGAGGTAAGCTTTTCTTATTTCCAAACGCATGCGCAAACTATAGAAAGTCACTATGACATAGAATGTGCATACTTTGTTGATTCCATTTACGAAATAAAACAGATTTTCTAAAAACTCGTGTTTTTTAAGAAATCATGTAAACCTTCTGGAAGCTGTGATTTTAAAAAACGGGGCAAGTAAGCTTTTCTTATTTCCGGACGCATGCGCAAACTATAGCAAGTCGTTATGATGTAGAATGTGCATACTTTGTTGCTTCCATTTATTTAATAAAACACATTTTCTAAAAACTCGTGTTTTTTAAGAAATCATGCAAAACTTCTAGAATCTGTGATTTTAAAAAACGGGGGAGGTAAGCTTTTCTTATTTCCGGACGCATGCGCAAACTATAGAAAATCGTTATGACGTAGAATGTGCATACTTTGTAGATTCCTTTTATGAAATAAAACACATTTTCTAAAAACTCGTGTTTTTTACGAAATCATGTAAACCTTCTAGAAGCTGTGATTTTAAAAATCGGTGCAAGTAAGCTTTCTTATTTCTGGACGGATGCGCAAACAGTAGAAAGTCGTTATGACGTAGAATGTGCATACTTTGTTGATTCCATTTATGAAATAAAACACATTTTCTAAAATCTCGAGTTTTTTATGAAGTCATGTAAACCTTCTAGAAGCTGTGATTTTTAAAAACGGTGGAAGTAAGCTTTTCTTATTTCCAAACGCATGTGCAAAATATAGAAAGTCGTTATGACGTAGAATGTGCATACTTTGTTGATGCCATTCATGAAATAAAACACATTTTCTAAAAACTCGTGTTTTTTAACAAATCATGTAAACCTTCTAGAAGCTGTGATTTTAAAAAACGGGGGAAGTAAGCTTTTTTTATTTCCAAACGCATGCGCAAACTATAGAAATTCATTATGATGTGGAATGTGCATACTTTGTTGCTTACATTTATGAAATAAAACACATTTTCTAAAAACTCGTGTTTTTTAACAAATCATGTAAACCTTCTAGAAGCTGTGATTTTAAAAAACGGGGGAAGTAAGCTTTTCTTATTTCCGGACGCATGCGCAAACTATAGAAAGTCGTTATGACGTAGAATGTGCATACTTTTAGATTCCATTTATTAAATAAAACACATTTTCTAAAAACTCGTGTTTTTTAAGAAATCGTGTAAACTTTCTAGAAGCTGTGATTTTAAAAAATGGTGGAAGTAAGCTTTTCTTATTTCCGGACGCATGCACAAACTATAGAAAGTCGTTATGACGTAGAATGTGGATACTTTGTTGATTCCAATTATCAAATAAAACACATTTTCTAAAAACTCGTGTTTTTTAAGAAATCATGTAAACCTTCTAGAAGCTGTGATTTTAAAAAACGGGGGAAGTTAGATTTTCTTATTTCCAAACGCATGCGCAAACTATAGAAAGTCGTTATGATGTAGAATGTGCATACTTTGTTGATTCCATTTATGAAATAAAACACATTTTCTAAAAACTCATGTTTTTTAAGAAATCATGTAAATCTTCTAGAAGCTGTGATTTTAAAAAACAGGGGAAGTAAGCTTTTCTTATTTCCAAACGCATGCACAAACTATAGAAAGTCGTTATGACGTAGAATGTGCATACTTTGTACATTCCATTTATGAAATAAGACACATTTTCTAAAAACTCGTGTTTTTTAAGAAATCATGTAAACCTTCCAGAAGCTGTGATTTTAAAAAACGGGGGAAGTAAGCTTTTCTTATTTCTGGACGCATGCGCAAACTATAGAAAGTCGTTATGACATAGAATGTGCATGCTTTGTAGATTCCATTTAGGAAATAAAACACATTTTCTAAAAACTCGTGTTTTTTACGAAATCATGTAAACCTTCTAGAGGCTGTGATTTTAAAAAACGGTGGAATTAAGCTTTTCTTATTTCCGGACGCATGCGCAAACTATAGAAAGTCGTTATGACGTAGAATATGCATACTTTGTAGATTCCATTTATGAAATAAAACACATTTTCTAAAAACTCGTTTTTTTTACGAAATCATGTAAACCTTCTAGAGGCTGTGATTTTAAAAAACGGTGGAATTAAGCTTTTCTTATTTCCGGACGCATGCACAAATTATAGAAAGTCATTATGACGTAGAATGTGCATACTTTGTAGATTCCATTTATGAAATAAAACACATTTTCTAAAAACTCGTGTTTTTTACGAAATCATGTAAACCTTCTAGAAGCTGTGATTTTAAAAAACCGTGGAAGTAAGCTTTTCTTATTTCTGGACGCGTGCACAAACTATAGAAAGTCGTTATGATGTAGAATGTACATAGTTTGTAGATTCCATTTATGAAATAAAATACATTTTCTAAAAACTCGTGTTTTTTAAGAAATCATGTAAACCTTCTAGAAGCTGTGATTTTAAAAAACGTGGGAAGTAAGCTTTTCTTATTTCCGGACGCATGCGCAAACTATAGAAAGTCGTTATGATGTAGAATGTGCATACTTTGTAGATTCCATTTATGAAATAAAACACATTTTCTAAAAACTCGGGTTTTTTACGAAATTATGTAAACCTTCTAGAAGCTGTGATTTTAAAAAACGGGGGAAGTAAGCTTTTCTTATTTCCGGACGCATCCGCAAACTATAGAAAGTCGTTATGTCGTAGAATGTGCATACTTTGTTGATTCCATTTATGAAATAAAACACAATTTTCTAAAAACTCGTGTTTTTTACGAAATCATGTAAACCTTCTAGAAGCTGTGATTTTAGAAAACGGGGGAAGTAAGCTTTTCTTATTTCCCGACGCATCCGCAAACTATAGAAAGTCGTTATGTCGTAGAATGTGCATACTTTGTAGATTCCATTTATGAAATAAAACACATTTTCTAAAAACTCGTGTTTTTTACGAAATCATGTAAACGTTTTAGAAGCTGTGATTTTAAAAAACTGTGGAAGTAAGCTTTTCTTATTTCCGGACGCATGCGCAAACTATAGGAAGTCGTTATGACGTAGAATGTGGATACTTTGTTGATTCCATTTATGCAATAAAACACATTTTCTAAAAACTCGTGTTTTTTAACAAAACATGTAAACCTTCTAGAAGCTATAATTTTGAAAAATGGGGGAAGTAAGCTTTTCTTATTTCCAAACGCATGCGCAAACTATAGAAAGTCGTTATGAAGTAGAATGTGCATACTTTGTTGATTCCATTTATGAAATAAAACATATTTTCTAAAAACTCGTGTTTTTTAAGAAATCATGTAAACCTTCTAGACGCAGTGATTTTAAAAAACGGGGGAAGTAAGGTTTTCTTATTTCCAAACGCATGCGCATACTATAGAAAGTCGTTATGATGTAGAATGTGCATACTTTGTAGATTCCATTTATGAAATAAAACACATTTTCCAAAAAATCGTGTTTTTTTACGAAATCATGTAAACCCTCTAGAAGCTCTGATTTTGAAAATCGGTGGAAGTAAGCTTTTCTTATTTCCAAACACATGCACAAACTATAGAAAGTCGTAATGACGTAGAATGTGCATACTTTGTTAATTCTATTTATGAGATAAAACACATTTTCTAAAAACTCGTGTTTTTTAGAAAATCATGTAAACCTTCTAGAATCTGTGATTTTAAAAAACGGGGGAAGTAAGCGTTTCTTATTTTCGGACGCATGCGCAAACTATAGAAACTCGTTATGGCGTAGAATGTGCATACCTGCTAGATTCCATTTAGGAAATAAAACACATTTTCTAAAAACTCATGTTTTTTACGAAATCATGTAAACCTTGTAGAAGCTGTGATTTTAAAAAACGGTGGAAGTAAGCTTTTCTTATTTCCGGACGAATGCGCAAACTATAGAAAGTCGTTAAGACGTAGAATGTGCATACTTGGTTGATTCCATTTATGAAATAAAACACATTTTCTAAAAACTCGTGTTTTTTAAGAAATCGTGTAAACCTTCTAGAAGGTGTGATTTTAAAAAACGGGGGAAGTAAGCTTTTCTTATTTCCGGACGCATGCGCAAACTATAGAAAGTCGTTATGACCTAGAATGTGCATACTTTGTTGATTCCATTTATGAAATAAAACGCATTTTCTAAAAACTCATTTTTTTACGAAATCATGTAAAGCTTCTAGAAGCTGTGATTTTAAAAAACAGTGGAAGTAAGCTTTTCTTATTTCCAAACGCATGCGCAAACTATAGAATGTCGTTATGGCGTAGAATGTGCATACTTTGTAGATTCCATTTATGTAATAAAACACATTTTCTAAAAACTCATGTTTTTTACGAAATCATGTAAACCTTCTAGAAGTTGTGATTTTAAAAAACGGTGGAAGTAAGCTTTTCTTATTTCCGGACGAATGCGGAAACTATAGAAAGTCGTTATGACGTAGAATGTACATACTTTGTTGATTCCATTTATGAAATAAAACACAATTTCTAAAAACGCGTGTTTTTTAATAAATAATGTAAACCTTCTAGAAGCTGTGATTTTAAAAAACGGGGGAAGTAAGCGTTTCTTATTTCCGGATGAATGCGCAAACTATAGAAAGTCTTTATGACGTAGAATGTGAATACTTTGTAGATTCCATTTTTGAAATAAAACACATTTTCTAAAAACTCGTGTTTTTTACGAAATCATGTAAACCTTCTAGAAGCTGTGATTTTAAAAAATGGTGGAAGTAAGCTTTTCTTATTTCTGGAGGCATGCGCAAACTATAGAAAGTCGTTATGACGAAGAATGTGCATACTTTGTTGATTCCATTTATGAAATAAAACACATTTTCTAAAAACTCGTGTTTTTTACGAAATCATGTAAACCTTCTAGAAGCTGTGATTTTAGAAAACGGGGGAAGTAAGCTTTTCTTATTTCCGGACGCATGTGCAAACTATAGAAAGTCGTTATGACGTAGAATGTGCATACTTTGTAGATTCCATTTATGAAATAAAACACATTTTCTAAAAACTCGTGTTTTTTACGAAATCATGTAAACCTTCTAGAAGCTGTGATTTTAAAAAACGGTGGAAGTAAGCATTTCTTATTTCCGGACGCATGTGCAAACTATAGAAAGTCGTTATGACATAGAATGTGCATACTTTGTAGATTCCATTTATGAAATAAAAAACATTTTCTAAAAACTCGTGTTTTTTACGAAATCATGTAAACCTTCTAGAATCTGTGATTTTAAAAAACGGTGGAAGTAAGCTTTTCTTATTTCCGGACGAATGCGCAAACTATAGAAAGTCGTTATGACATAGAATGTCCATGCTTTGTTGATTCCATTGATGAAATAACACACAATTTCTAAAAACTCGTGTTTTTTAAGAAATCATGTAAACCTTCTAGAAGCTGTGATTTTAAAAAACGGGGGAAGTAAGCTTTTCTTATTTCCGGACGCATGCGCAAACTATAGAAACTCGTTATGACGTAGAATGTGCATACTTTGTAGATTCCATTTAGGAAATAAAACACATTTTCTAAAAACTCATGTTTTTTACGAAATCATGTAAACCTTCTAGAAGCTGTGATTTTAAAAAATGGTGGAAGTAAGCTTTTCTTATTTCCGGACGAATGCGCAAACTATAGAAAGTCGTTAAGACGTAGAATGTACATACTTGGTTGATTCCATTTATGAAATAAAACACATTTTCTAAAAACCCGTGTTTTTTAAGAAATCGTGTAAACCTTCTAGAAGCTCTGATTTTAAAAAACGGGGGAAGTAAGCTTTTCTCATTTCCGGACGCATGCGCAAACTATAGAAAGTCGTTATGACGTAGAATGTGCATACTTTGTTGATTCCATTTATGAAATAAAATACAGTTTCTAAAAACTCGTGTTTTTTAAGAAATCATGTAAACCTTCTAGAAGCTGTGATTTTAAAAAATGGGGGAAGTAAGCATTTCTTATTTCTGGACGCATGCGCAAACTATAGAAAGTTGTTATGACGTAGAATGTGCATACTTTGTAGATTCCATTTATGAAATAAAACACATTTTCTAAAAACTCGTGTTTTTTACGAAATCATGTAAACCTTCTAGAAGCTGTGATTTGAAAAAACGGTGGAAGTAAGTTTTTCTTATTTCCGGAGGAATGCGGAAACTATAGAAAGTCGTTATGACGTAGAATGTACATACTTTGTTGATTCCATTGATGAAATAAAACACAATTTCTAAAAACTCGTGTTTTTTAATAAATCATGTAAACCTTCTAGAAGCTGTGATTTTAAAAAACGGGGGAAGTAAGCGTTTCTTATTTCCGGACGAATGCGCAAACTATAGAAAGTCGTTATGACGTAGAATGTGCATACTTTGTAGATTCCATTTATGAAATAAAACACATTTTCTAAAAACTCATGTTTTTTACGAAATCATGTAAACCTTCTAGAAGCTGTGATTTTAAAAAACGGGGGAAGTAAGCTTTTCTTATTTCTGGACGCATGCGCAAACTATAGAAATCCGTTATGACGTAGAATGTGCATACTTTGTTGATTCCATTTATGAAATAAAACGCATTTTCTAAAAACTCATTTTTTTACGAAATCATGTAAAGCTTCTAGAAGCTGTGATTTTAAAAAACAGTGGAAGTAAGCTTTTCTTATTTCCGGACGCATGCGCAAACTATAGAAAGTCGTTATGACGTAGAATGTGCATACTTTGTTGATTGCATTTATGAAATAAAACACATTTTCTAAAAACTCATTTTTTTTAACAAATCATGTAAACCTTCTAGAAGCTGTAATTTTAAAAAATGGGGGAAGTAAGCTTTTCTTATTTCCAAACGCATGCGCAAACTATAGAAAGTCGTTATGACATAGAATGTGCATACTTTGTTAATTCCATTTATGAAATAAAATACATTTTCTAAAAACTCGTTTTTTTTAAGAAATCATGTAAACCTTCTAGAAGCTGTGATTTTAAAAAACGGGGGAAGTAAGCTTTTCTTATTTCCGGACGCATGCGAAAACTATAGAAAGTCGTTATGACGTAGAATGTGCATACTTTGTAGATTTCATTTATGAAATAAAACACATTTTTTAAAAACTCATGTTTTTTACGAAATCATGTAAACCTTCTAGAAGCTGTGATTTTAAAAAACGGTGGAAGTAAGCTTTTTTTATTTCCGGACGCATGCGCAAACTATAGAAAGTCTTTATGACTTAGAATGTGCATACTTTGTAGATTCCATTTATGAAATAAAACACATTTTCTAAAAACTCGTGTTTTTTACGAAATCATGTAAACGTTCTAGAAGCTGTGATTTTAAAAAACTGTGGAAGTAAGCTTTTCTTATTTCCGGACGCATGCGCAAACTATAGAAAGTCGTTATGACGTAGAATGTGGATACTTTGTTGATTCCATTTAAAAAATAAAACACATTTTCTAAAAACTCGTGTTTTTTAAGAAATCATGTAAACCTTCTAGAAGCTGTGATTTAAAAAAACGGGGGAAGTTAGCTTTTCTTATTTCCAAATGCATGCGCAAACTATAAAAAGTCGTTATGACGTAGAATGTGCATACTTTGTTGATTCCATTTATGAAATAAAAGACATTTTCTAAAAACTCGTGTTTTTTAAGAAATCATGTAAACCTTCTAGAAGCTGTGATTTTAAAAACGAGGGAAGTAAGCTTTTCTTATTTCCGGACGCATGCGCAAACTATAGAAAGTCGTTATGACGTAGAATGTGCATACTTTGTTGATTCCATTGATGAAAATAAGACACATTTTCTAAAAACTCGTGTTTTTTAAGAAATCATGTAAACCTTCTAGAAGCTGTGATTTTAAAAAACGGAGGAAGTAAGCTTTTCTGATTTCCGGACGCATGCGCAAACTATAGAAAGTCGTTATGACGTAGAATGTGCATACTTTGTAGATTCCATTTATGAAATAAAACACATTTTCTAAAAACTCGTGTTTTTTACGAAATCATGTAAACCTTCTAGAAGCTGTGATTTTAAAAAGCGGTGGAAGTAAGCTTTTCTTATTTCCGGACGAATGCGCAAACTATAGAAAGTCGTTAAGACGTAGAATGTGCATACTTGGTTGATTCCATTTATGAAATAAAACACATTTTCTAAAAACTCGTGTTTTTTAAGAAATCGTGTAAGCCTTCTAGAAGCTCTGATTTTAAAAAATGGGGGAAGTAAGCTTTTCTTATTTCCGGACGCATGCGCAAACTATAGAAAGTCGTTATGACGTAGAATGTGCATACTTTGTTGATTCCATTTATGAAATAAAACACAGTTTCTAAAAACTCGTCGTTTTTAAGAAATCATGTAAACCTTCTAGAAGTTGTGATTTTAAAAAATGGGCGAAGTATGCTTTTCTTATTTCCAAACGCATGCGGAAACTATAGAAAGTCGTTATGACGTAGAATGTGCATACTTTGTAGATTCCATTTATGAAATAAAACACATTTTCTAAAAACTCGTGTTTTTTACGAAATCATGTAAACCTTCTAGAAGCTGTGATTTTAAAAAACGTTGGAAGTAAGCTTTTCTTATTTCTGGACGAATCCGGAAACTATAGAAAGTCGTTATGACGTAGAATGTACATACTTTGTTCATTCCATTGATGAAATAAAAAACAATTTCTAAAAACTCGTGTTTTTTAATAAATCATGTAAACCTTCTAGAAGCTGTGATTTTAAAAAACGGTGCAAGTAAGCGTTTTTTTATTTCCGGACGAATGCGCAAACTATAGAAAGTCATTATGACGTAGAATGTGCATACTTTGTAGATTCCATTTATGAAATAAAACACATTTTCTAAAAAGTCATGTTTTTTAGGAAATCATGTAAACCTTCTAGAAGCTGTGAATTTAAAAAACGGGGGAAGTAAGCTTTTCTTATTTCTGGACGAAGGCGCAAACTATAGAAAGCCGTTATGACGTAGAATGTGCATACTTTGTAGATTCCATTTATGAAATAAAACGCATTTTCTAAAAACTTGTTTTTTTACGAAATCATGTAAACCTTCTAGAAGCTGTGATTTTAAAAAACAGTGGAAATAAGCTTTTCTTATTTCCGGACGCATGCACAAACTATAGAAAGTCGTTATGACGTAGAATGTGCATACTTTGTTGATTGCATTTATGAAATAAAACACATTTTCTAAAAACTCGTGTTTTTTAAGAAATCATGTAAACCTTCTAGAAGCTATAATTTTAAAAAACGGGGGAAGTAAGCTTTTCTTATTTCCAAACGCATGCACAAACTATAGAAAGTCGTTATGACGTAGAATTTGCATACTCTGTAGATTCCATTTATGAAATAAAACACATTTTTAAAAAAATCATTTTTTTTACGAAATCATGTAAACCTTCTAGAAGCTGTGATTTTAAAAAACGGTGGAAGTAAGCTTTTTTTTATTTCCGGACGCATGCGCAAACTATAGAAAGTCTTTATGACTTAGAATATGCATACTTTGTAGATTCCATTTATGAAATAAAACACATTTTCTAAAAACTCGTGTTTTTTACGAAATCATGTAAACCTTCTAGAGGCTGTGATTTTAAAAAACGGTGGAATTAAGCTTTTCTTATTTCCGGACGCATGCGCGAACTATAGAAAGTCATTATGACTTAGAATGTGCATACTTTGTAGATTCCATTTATTAAATAAAACACATTTTCTAAAAACTCGTGTTTTTTACGAAATCATGTAAACCTTCTAGAAGCTGTGATTTTAAAAAATGGGGGAAGTAAGCTTTTCTTATTTCTGGACGCATGCGCAAACTATAGAAAGTCGTTATGACGTAGAATGTGCATACTTTGTAGATTCCATTTATGAAATAAAACACATTTTCTAAAAAGTCGTGTTTTTTACGAAATCGTGTAAACCTTCTAGAAGCTGTGATTTTAAAAAACGGGGCAAGTAAGCTTTTCTTATTTCCGGTCGCATGCGCAAACTATAGATAGTCGTTATGACATAGAATGTGCATACTTTGTAGATTCCATTTATGAAATAAAAAACATTTTCTAAAAACTCGTTTTTTTTAGGAAATCATGTAAACCTTCTAGAAGCTGTGATTTTAAAAAAAGGTGGAAGTAAGCTTTTCTTATTTCCGGACTCATGCGCAAACTATAGAAAGTCGTTATGACGTGGAATGTGCATACTTTGTAGATTCCATTTATGAAATAAAACACATTTTCTAAAAACTCGTGTTTTTTACGAAACCATGTAAACCTTCTAGAAGCTGTGATTTCAAAAAACGGGGCAATTAAGCTTTTCTTATTTCCGGACGCATGCGCAAACTATAGAAAGTTGTTATGACATAGAATGTGCATACTTTGTAGATTCCATTTATGAAATAAAACACATTTTCTAAAAACTCGTGTTTTTTACGAAATCATGTAAACCTTCTAGAAGCTGTGATTTTAAAAAACGGGGGAAGTAAGCTTTTCTTATTTATGGACGCATGTGCAAACTATAGAAAGTCGTTATGACATAGAATGTGCATACTTTGTAGATTCCATTTATGAAATAAAATACATTTTCTAAAAACTCGCTTTTTTTACGAAATCATGTAAACCTACTAGGAGCTGTGATTTTAAAAAACAGTGGAAGTAAGCTTTTCTTATTTCCGGACGCATGCGCAAACTATTAAAAGTCGTTATGACTGAGCATGTGCATACTTTGTTGATTGCATTTATGAAATAAAACACATTTTCTAAAAACTCGTGTTTTTTAACAAATCATGTAAACCTTCTAGAAGCTATAATTTTAAAAAATGTTGGAAGTAAGCTTTTCTTATTTCCAAACGCATGCGCAAACTATAGAAAGTCGTTATGAAGTAGAATGTGCATACTTTGTTGATTCCATTTATGAAATAAAATACATTTTCTAAAAACTCGTGTTTTTTAAGAAATCATGTAAACCTTCTAGAAGTTGTGATCTTAAAAAATGGTGGAACTAAGCTTTTCTTATTTCCGGACGCATGCGCAAACTATAGAAAGTCCTTATGACGTAGAATGTGCATACTTTGTTGATTCCATTTATGAAATAAAACACATTGTCTAAAATCTCGTGTTTTTTAAGAAATCATGTAAACCTTCTAGAAGCTGTGATTTTAAAAAACGGGGGAAGTAAGCTTTTCTTATTTCCGGACGCATGCGAAAACTATAGAAAGTCGTTATGACATAGAATGTGCATACTTTGTAGATTCCATTTATGAAATAAAACACATTTTCTAAAAACTCGTGTTTTTAAGAAACCATGTAAACCTTCTAGAAGCTGTGATTTTAAAAAACGGTGGAACTAAGCTTTTCTTATTTCCGGACGCATGCGCAAAGTATAGAAAGTCGTTATGACGTAGAATGTGCATACTTTGTAGATTCCATTTATGAAATAAAACACATTTTCTAAAAACTCGTGTTTTTTACGAAATCATGTAAACGTTTTAGAAGCTGTGATTTTAAAAAACTGTGGAAGTAAGCTTTTCTTATTTCCGGACGCATGCGCAAACTATAGGAAGTCGTTATGACGTAGAATGTGGATACTTTGTTGATTCCATTTATGCAATAAAACACATTTTCTAAAAACTCGTGTTTTTTAACAAATCATGTAAACCTTCTAGAAGCTATAATTTTAAAAAATGGGGGAAGTAAGCTTTTCTTATTTCCAAACGCATGCGCAAACTATAGAAAGTCGTTATGAAGTAGAATGTGCATACTTTGTTGATTCCATTTATGAAATAAAACATATTTTCTAAAAACTCGTGTTTTTTAAGAAATCATGTAAACCTTCTAGACGCAGTGATTTTAAAAAACGGGGGAAGTAAGCTTTTCTTATTTCCGGACGCATGCGCAAACTATAGAAAGTCATTATGACGTAGAATGTGCATACTTTGTAGATTCCATTTATGAAATAGAACACATTTTCTAAAAACTCGTGTTTTTTAAGAAATCATGCAAAACTTCTAGAAGCTGTGATTTTAAAAAACGGGGGAAGTAAGCTTTTCTTATTTCCAAACGCATGCGCAAACTATAGAAAGTCGTTATGACATAGAATGTGCATACTTTGTTGATTCCATTTATGAAATAAAACACATTTTGTAAAAACTCGTGTTTTTTAACAAATCATGTAAACATTCTAGAAGCTGTGATTTTAAAAAACGGGGGAAGTAAGCTTTTCTTATTTCCAAAGGCATGCGCAATCTATAGAAAGTCGTTATGACGTAGAATGTGCATAATTTGTTGATTCCATTTATTAAATAAAACACATTTTCTAAAAACTCGTGTTTTTTTACGAAATCATGTAAACCTTCTAGAAGCTGTGATTTTAAAAAATGGTGGAAGTAAGCTTTTCTTATTTCCGGACGCATGCGCAAACTATAGAAAGTCGTTATGACGTAGAATGTGCATACTTTGTAGATTCCACTTATGAAATAAAACACATTTTCTAAATATTCTTGTTTTTTACAAAATCATGTAAAACTTCTAGAAGCTGTGATTTTAAAAAATGCTGGAAGTAAACTTTTCTTATTTCCGGACGCATGCGCAAACTATAGAAAGTCGTTATGACATAGAATGTGCATACTTTGTTGATTCCATTTATGAAATAAAACACATTTTCTAAAAACTCATGTTTTTTAACAAATCATGTAAACCTTCTAGAAGCTGTGATTTTAAAAAAGGGGGGAAGTAAGCTTTTCTTCTTTCCAAAGGCATGCGCAAACTATAGAAAGTCGTTATGACGTAGAATGTGCATACTTTGTTGATTCCATTTATGAAATAAAACACATTTTCTAAAAACTCGTGTTTTTTAAGATATCATGTAAACCTTCTAGAAGCCGTGATTTTAAAAAATGGGGGAAGTAAACTTTTCTTATTTCCGGACGCGTGCGCAAACTATAGAAAGTCGTTATGACGTAGAATGTGCATACTTTGTAGATTCCATTTAGGAAATAAGACACATTTTCTAAAAACTCGTGTTTTTTATGAAATCATGTAAACCTTCTAGAAGCTGTGATTTTAAAAAACGGTGGAAGTAAGCTTTTCTTATTTCCGGACGAATGCGCAAACTATAGAAAGTCGTTATGACGTCGAATGTGCATACTTTGTTGATTCCATTTATGAAATAAAACACATTTTCTAAAAACTCGTGTTATTCTAGAAATCATTTAACCTTCTAGAAGCTGTGATTTTAAAAAATGGTGGAAGTAAGCTTTTCTTATTTCCGGATGCATGCGCAAACTATAGAAAGTCGTTATGACGTAGAATGTGCATACTTTGTAGATTCCATTTATGAAATAAAACACATTTTCTAAAAACTCGTGTTTTTTACGAAATCATGTAAACCTTCTAGAAGCTGTGATTTTAAAAAACGGTGGAAGTAAGCTTCTCTTATTTCCGGACGCATGCGCAAACTATAGAAAGACGTTATGACGTAGAATGTGCATACTTTGTTGATTCCATTTATGAAATAAAACACATTTTCAAAAAACTGGTGTTTTTTAAGAAATCATGTAAACCTTCTAGAAGCTGTGCTTTTAAAAAACGGGGGAAGTAAGCTTTTCTTATTTCCAAACGCATGCGCAAGCTATAGAAAGTCGTTATGACGTAGAATGTGCATACTTTGTTGATTCCATTTATGAAATAAAACACATTTTCTAAAAACTCATGTTTTTTAAGAAATCATGTAAACCTTCTAGAAGCTATGATTTTAAAAAACGGGGGAAGTAAGCTTTTCTTATTTCCGGACGCATGAGCAAACTATAGAAAGTCGTTATGACATAGAATTTGCATACTTTGTTGATTACATTTATGAAATAAAACACATTTTCTAAAAACTCGTGTTTTCTAAGAAATCATGTAAACCTTCTAGAAGCTGTGATTTTAAAAAACGGTGGAAGTAAGCTTTTCTTATTTCCAAATGCATGCGCAAACTATAGAAAGTCACTATGACATATAATGTGCATACTTTGTTGATTTCATTTACGAAATAAAACACATTTTCTAAAAACTTGTGTTTTTTAAGAAATCATGTAAACCTTCTAGAAGCTGTGATTTTAAAAAACGGTGGAAGTAAGCTTTTTTTATTTCCGGACGCATGCGCAAACTATAGAAAGTCTTTATGACTTAGAATATGCATACTTTGTAGATTCCATTTATGAAATAAAACACATTTTCTAAAAACTCGTGTTTTTTACGAAATCATGTAAACCTTCTAGAGGCTGTGATTTTAAAAAACGGTGGAAGTAAGCTTTTCTTATTTCCGGACGCATGCGGAAACTATAGAAAGTCGCTATGACATAGAATGTGCATACTTTGTTGATTTCATTTACGAAATAAAACACATTTTCTAAAAACTCGTGTTTTTTAAGAAATCATGTAAACCTTCTAGAAGCTGTGATTTTAAAAAACGGAGGAAGTAAGCTTTTCTTATTTCCAAACGCATGCGCAAACTATAGAAAGTCGT
Source organism: Larix kaempferi (assembly GCA_027924585.1). Classification (NCBI taxonomy): domain Eukaryota; kingdom Viridiplantae; phylum Streptophyta; class Pinopsida; order Pinales; family Pinaceae; genus Larix; species Larix kaempferi. The sequence continues at coordinate 15,906,432 of BSBM01001252.1, forward strand.
TATGACGTAGAATGTGCATACTTTGTTGATTCCATTTATGAAATAAAACACATTTTCTAAAAACTCGTGTTTTTTAAGAAATCATGTAAACCTTCTAGAAGCTGTAATTTTAAAAAACGGGGGAAGTAAGCTTTTCTTATTTCCGGACACATGCGCAAACTAAAGAAAGTCATTATGACGTAGAATGTGCATACTTTGTGGATTCCATTTATGAAATAAAACACATTTTCTAAAAACTCGTGTTTTTTACGAAATCATGTAAACCTTCTAGAAGCTGTGATTTTAGAAAACAGTGGAAGTAAGCATTTCTTATTTCCGGACGCATGCGCAAACTATAGAAATTCCTTATGATGTAGAATGTGCATACTTTGTTGATTCCATTTATGAAATAAAACACATTTTCGAAAAACTCGTGTTTTTTACGAAATCATGTAAACCTTCTAGAAGTTGTGATTTTAAAAAACGGTGTAAGTAAGCTTTTCTTATTTCCGGACGAATGCGCAAACTATAGAAAGTCCTTATGACGTAGAATGTTCATACTTTGTTGATTCCATTTATGAAATAAAACACATTTTCTAAAAACTCGTGTTTTTTAAGAAATCATGTAAACCTTCTAGAAGCTGTGATTTTAAAAAACGGGGGAAGTTAGCTTTTCTTATTTCCAAACGCATGCGCAAACTATAGAAAGTCGTTATGACGTAGAATGTGCAATCTTTCTAGATTCCTTTTATGAAATAAAACACATTTTCTAAAATCTCGTGTTTTTTAAGAAATCATGTAAACCTTCTAGAAGCTGTGATTTTAAAAAACGGGGGAAGTAAGCTTTTCTTATTTCCGGACGCATGCGCAAACTATAGAAAGTCGTTATGACATAGAATGTGCATACTTTGTAGATTCCATTTATGAAATAAAACACATTTTCTAAAAACTCGTGTTTTTAAGAAACCATGTAAACCTTCTAGAAGCTGTGATTTTAAAAAACGGTGGAACTAAGCTTTTCTTATTTCCGGACGCATGTGCAAAGTATAGAAAGTCGTTATGACGTAGAATGTGCATACTTTGTAGATTCCATTTATGAAATAAAACACATTTTCTAAAAACTCGTGTTTTTTACGAAATCATGTAAACGTTTTAGAAGCTGTGATTTTAAAAAACTGTGGAAGTAAGCTTTTCTTATTTCCGGACGCATGCGCAAACTATAGGAAGTCGTTATGACGTAGAATGTGGATACTTTGTTGATTCCATTTATGCAATAAAACACATTTTCTAAAAACTCGTGTTTTTTAACAAATCATGTAAACCTTCTAGAAGCTATAATTTTAAAAAATGGGGGAAGTAAGCTTTTCTTATTTCCAAACGCATGCGCAAACTATAGAAAGTCGTTATGAAGTAAAATGTGCATACTTTGTTGATTCCATTTATGAAATAAAACATATTTTCTAAAAACTCGTGTTTTTTAAGAAATCATGTAAACCTTCTAGACGCAGTGATTTTAAAAAACGGGGGAAGTAAGGTTTTCTTATTTCCAAACGCATGCGCATACTATAGAAAGTCGTTATGATGTAGAATGTGCATACTTTGTAGATTCCATTTATGAAATAAAACACATTTTCCAAAAACTCGTGTTTTTTACGAAATCATGTAAACCCTCTAGAAGCTATGATTTTGAAAAACGGTGGAAGTAAGCTTTTCTTATTTCCAAACGCATGCACAAACTATAGAAAGTCGTAATGACGTAGAATGTGCATACTTTGTTGATTCCATTTATGAAATAAAACACATTTTCTAAAAACTCGTGTTTTTTAAGAAATCATGTAAACCTTCTAGAAGCTGTGATTTTAAAAAACGGGGGAAGTAAGCTTTTCTTATTTCCAAACGCATGCGCAAACTATAGAAAGTCGTTATGACGTAGAATGTGCATACTTTGTTGATTCCATTTATGAAATAAAACACATTTTCTAAAATCTCGTGTTTTTTAAGAAATCATGTAAACCTTCTAGAAGCTGTGATTTTAAAAAACGGGGGAAGTAAGCTTTTCTTATTTCCGGATGCATGTGCAAACTATAGAAAGTCGTTATGACATAGAATGTGCATACTTTGCAGATTCCATTTATGAAATAAAACACATTTTCTAAAAGCTCGTGTTTTTTAAGAAATCATGCAAACCTTCTAGAAGCTGTGATTTTAAAAAACGGGGGAAGTAAGCTTTTCTTATTTCCGGACGCATGCGCAAACTATAGAAAGTCATTATGATGTAGAATGTGCATACTTTGTAGATTCCATTTATGAAATAGAACACATTTTCTAAAAACTCGTGTTTTTTAAGAAATCATGCAAAACTTCTAGAATCTGTGATTTTAAAAAACGGGGGAGGTAAGCTTTTCTTATTTCCGGACGCATGCGCAAACTATATAAAGTCGTTATGACTTAGAATGTGCATACTTTGTAGATTCCATTTATGAAATAAAACAAATTTTCTAAAAACTCGTGTTTTTTACGAAATCATGTAAACCTTCTAGAAGGTGTGATTTTAAAAAACGGGGGAAGTAAGCTTTTCTTATTTCTAGACGCATGCGCAAACTATAGAAAGTCGTTATGACGTAGAATGTGCATACTTTGTAGATTCCAATTATGAAATAAAACACATTTTCTAAAAACTCATTTTTTTTACGAAATCATGTAAACCTTCTAAAAGCCGTGATTTTAAAAAACAGTGGAAGTAAGCTTTTCTTATTTCCGGACACATGCGCAAACTATAGAAAGTCGTTATGACGTAGAATGTGCATACTTTGTAGATTCCATTTATGAAATAAAATACATTTTCTAAAAACTCGTGTTTTTTAAGAAATCATGTAAACCTTCTAGAAGTTGTGATTTTAAAAAATGGGGGAAGTAAGCTTTTCTTATTTCCGGACGCATGTGAAAACTATAGAAAGTCGTTATGACGTAGAATGTGCATACTTTGTAGATTCCATTTATGAAATAAAACACATTTTCCAAAAACTCGTGTTTTATACGAAATCATGTAAACCTTCTAGAAGTTGTGATTTTAAAAAACGGTGGAAGTAAGCTTTTATTATTTCCGGACGAATCCGCAAACTATAGAAAGTCGTTATGACGTAGAATGTGCATACATTGTTAATTCCATTTATGAAATAAAACACATTTTCTAAAAACTTCTGTTTTTTAAGAAATCATGTAAACCTTCCAGAAGCTGTGATTTTAAAAAATGGGGGAAGTAAGCTTTTCTTATTTCCAAACGCATGCGCAAACTATAGAAAGTCATTATGACGTAGAATGTGCATACTTTCTAGATTCATTTTATGAAATAAAACACATTTTCTAAAAACTCGTGTTTTTTACGAAATCATGTAAACCTTCTAGAAGCTGTGATTTTAAAAAACGGGGGAAGTAAGCTTTTCTTATTTCCGGACGAATGCGCAAACTATAGAAATTCGTTATGACGTAGATTGTGCATACTTTGTAGATTCCATTTATGAAATAAAACACATTTTCTAAAAACTCATGTTTTTTACGAAATCGTGTAAACCTTCTAGGAGCTGTGATTTTAAAAAACGGGTAAGTAAGCTTTTCTTATTTCCGGTCGCATGCGCAAACTATAGAAAGTCGTTATGACATAGAATGTGCATACTTTGTAGATTCCATTTATGAAATAAAAAAGATTTTCTAAAAACTCGTCTTTTTAGGAAATCATGTAAACCTTCTAGAAGCTGTGATTTTAAAAAACGGTGGAAGTAAGCTTTTCTTATTTCCGGACTCATGCGCAAACTATATAAAGTCGTTATGACGTGGAATGTGCATACTTTGTAGATTCCATTTATGAAATAAAACACATTTTCTAAAAACTCGTGTTTTTTACGAAATCATGTAAACCTTCTAGAAGCTGTGATTTCAAAAAACGGGGGAATTAAGCTTTTCTTATTTCCGGACGCATGCGCAAACTATAGAAAGGTGTTATGACATAGAATGTGCATACTTTGTAGATTCCATTTATGAAATAAAACACATTTTCTAAAAACTCGTGTTTTTTACGAAATCATGTAAACCTTCCAGAAGCTGTGATTTTAAAAAACGGGGGAAGTAAGCTTTTCTTATTTCTGGACGCATGCGCAAACTATAGAAAGTCATTATGACATAGAATGTGCATACTTTGTAGATTCCATTTAAAAAATAAAACACATTTTCTAAAAACTCGATTTTTTTACGAAATCATGTAAACCTTCTAGAAGCTGTGATTTTAAAAAACAGTGGAAGTAAGCTTTTCTTATTTCCGGATGCATGCGAAAACTATAGAAAGTCATTATGACTTAGCATGTGCATACTTTGTTGATTGCATTTATGAAATAAAAAACATTTTCTAAAAACTCGTGTTTTTTAACAAATCATGTAAACCTTCTAGAAGCTATAATTTTAAAAAATGGGGGAAGTAAGCTTTTCTTATTTCCAAACGCATGCGCAAACTATAGAAAGCCGTGATGAAGTAGAATGTGCATACTTTGTTGATTCCATTTATGAAATAAAATACATTTTCTAAAATCTCGTGTTTTTTAAGAAATCATGTAAACCTTCTAGAAGTTGTGATTTCAAAAAACGGGGGAAGTAAGCTTTTCTTATTTCCGGACGCATGTGAAAACTATAGAAAGTCGTTATGACGTAGAATGTGCATACTTTGTAGATTCCATTTATGAAATAAAAAACATTTTCCAAAAACTCGTGTTTTATACGAAATCATGTAAACCTTCTAGAAGTTGTGATTTTAAAAAACGGTGGAAGTAAGCTTTTATTATTTCCGGACGAATCCGCAAACTATAGAAAGTCGTTATAACGTAGAATGTGCATACATTGTTAATTCCATTTATGAAATAAAACACATTTTCTAAAAACTTATGTTTTTTAAGAAATCATGTAAACCTTCCAGAAGCTGTGATTTTAAAAAATAGGGGAAGTAAGCTTTTCTTATTTCCAAACGCATGCGCAAACTATAGAAAGCCGTGATGAAGTAGAATGTGCATACTTTGTTGATTCCATTTATGAAATAAAACACATTTTCTAAAAACTTTTGTTTTTTAAGAAATCATGTAAACCTTCTAGAAGCTGTGATTTTAAAAAACGGGGGAAGTAAGCTTTTCTTATTTCCGGACGAATGCGCAAACTATAGAAAGTCCTTATGACGTAGAATGTGCATACTTTGTTGATTCCATTTATGAAATAAAACACATTTTCTAAAAACTCGTGTTTTTTACGAAATCATGTAAACCTTCTAGAAGCTATGATTTTGAAAAACGGTGGAAGTAAGCTTTTCTTATTTCCAAACGCATGCGCAAACTATAGAAAGTCGTTATGACGTGGAATGTGCATACTTTGTTGATTCCATTTATGAAATAAAACACATTTTCTAAAAACTTTTGTTTTTTAAGAAATCATGTAAACCTTCTAGAAGCTGTGATTTTAAAAAACGGGGGAAGTAAGCTTTTCTTATTTCCAAACGCATGCGCAAACTATAGAAAGTCGTTATGACATAGAATGTGCATACTTTGTTGATTCCATTTATGAAATAAAACACATTTTCTAAAATCTCGTGTTTTTTAAGAAATCATGTAAACCTTCTAGAAGCTGTGATTTTAAAAAACGGGGGAAGTAAGCTTTTCTTATTTCCGGACGCATGCGTAAACTATAGAAAGTCGTTATGACATAGAATGTGCATACTTTGTAGATTCCATTTATGAAATAAAACACATTTTCTAAAAACTCGTGTTTTTAAGAAACCATGTAAACCTTCTAGAAGCTGTGATTTTAAAAAACAGGGGAAGTAAGCTTTTCTTATTTCCGGACGCATGCTCAAACTATAGAAAGTCGTTATGACGTAGAATGTGCATACTTTGTAGATTACATTTATGAAATAAAACACATTTTCTAAAAACTCGTGTTTTTTAAGAAATCATGTAAACCTTCTAGAAGCTGTGATTTTAGAAAACGGTGGAAGTAAGCTTTTCTTATTTCCGGACGAATGTGCAAACTATAGAAAGTTGTTATGGCGTAGAATGTGCATACTTTGTATATTCCATTTATGAAATAAAACACATTTTCTAAAAACTCGTGTTTTTTAAGAAATCATGTAAACCTTCTAGAAGCTGTGATTTTAAAAAATGGTGGAACTAAGCTTTTCTTATTTCCGGACGCATGCACAAACTATAGAAAGTCCTTATGACGTAGAATGTGCATACTTTGTTGATTCCATTTATGAAATAAAACACATTTTCAAAAAACTCATGTTTTTTAAGAAATCATGTAAACCTTCTAGACGCAGTGATTTTAAAAAACGGGGGAAGTAAGGTTTTTATTTCCAAACGCATGCGCATACTATAGAAAGTCGTTATGACGTAGAATGTGCATACTTTGTAGATTCCATTTATGAAATAAAACACATTTTCCAAAAACTCGTGTTTTTTACGAAATCATGTAAACCTTATAGAAGCTATGATTTTGAAAAACGGTGGAAGTAAGCTTTTCTTATTTCCAAACGTATGCGCAAACTATAGAAAGTCGTTATGACGTAGAATGTGCATACTTTGTTGATTCCATTTATGAAATAAAACACATTTTCTAAAAACTCCTGTTTTTTAAGAAATCATGTAAACCTTCTAGAAGCTGTGATTTTAAAAAACGGGGGAAGTAAGCTTTTCTTATTTCCAAACGCATGCGCAAACTATAGAAAGTCGTTATGACGTAGAATGTGCATACTTTGTTGATTCCATTTATGAAATAAAACACATTTTCTAAAATCTCGTGTTTTTTAAGAAATCATGTAAACCTTCTAGAAGCTGTGATTTTAAAAAACGGGGGAAGTAAGCTTTTCTTATTTCCGGACACATGCGCAAACTATAGAAAGTCGTTATGACATAGAATGTGCATACTTTGTAGATTCCATTTATGAAATAAAACACATTTTCTAAAAACTCGTGTTTTTAAGAAACCATGTAAACCTTCTAGAAGCTGTGATTTTAAAAAACAGCGGAAGTAAGCTTTTCTTATTTCCGGACGCATGCTCAAACTATAGAAAGTTGTTATGACGTAGAATGTGCATACTTTGTAGATTCCATTTATGAAATAAAACACATTTTCTAAAAACTCGTGTTTTTTAAGAAATCATGTAAACCTTCTAGAAGCTGTGATTTTAAAAAACGGTGGAAATAAGCTTTTCTTATTTCCGGACGAATGCGCAAACTATAGAAAGTCGTTATGGCGTAGAATGTGCATACTTTGTATATTCCATTTATGAAATAAAACACATTTTCTAAAAACTCGTGTTTTTTAAGAAATCATGTAAACCTTCTAGAAGCTGTGATTTTAAAAAATGGAGGAACTAAACTTTTCTTATTTCCGGATGCATGCGCAAACTATAGAAAGTCTTTATGACATAGAATGTGCATACTTTGTAGATTCCATTTATGAAATAAAACACATTTTCGAAAAACTCATGTTTTTTACGAAATCATGTAAACGTTCTAGAAGCTGTGATTTTAAAAAATGGGGGAAGTAAGCTTTCTTATTTTTGGACGCATGCGCAAACTATAGAAAGTCGTTATGATGAAGAATGTGCATACTTTATGATTCCATTTTTGAAATAAAACACATTTTCTAAAAACTCGTGTTTTTTAAGAAATCATGTAAACATTCTAGAAGCTGTGATTTTAAAAAACGGGGGAAGTAAGTTTTTCTTATTTCCAAACGCATGCGCAAACCATAGAAAGTCGTTATGACGCAGAATGTGCATACTTTGTAGATTCCATTTATGAAATAAAACACATTTTCTAAAAACTCGTGTTTTTTACGAAATCATGTAAACCTTCTAGAAGCTGTGATTTTAAAAAACGGGGAAGTAAGCTTTTCTTATTTCTGGACGCATGCGCAAACTATAGAAAGTCGTTATGACGTAGAATGTGCATACTTTGTAGATTCCATTTATGAAATAAAACACATTTTTTAAAACCTCGTGTTTTTGACGAAATCATGTAAACCTTCTAGAAGCTGTGATTTTAAAAAACGGTGGAAGTAAGCTTTTCTTATTTCCGGACGAATGCGCAAACTATAGAAAGTCGTTATGACGTAGAATGTGCATACTTTGTTGATTCCATTTATGAAATAAAAAACATTTTCTAAAAACTCATGTTTTTTAAGAAATCATGTAAACCTTCTAGAAGCTTTGATTTTAAAAAACGGTGGAAGTAAGCTTTTCTTATTTCCGGACGGATGCGCAAACTATAGAAAGTCGTTATGACGTAGAATGTGCATACTTTGTAGATTCCATTTATGAAATAAACCACATTTTCTAAAAACTCGTGTTTTTTAAGAAATCATGTAAGCCTTCTAGAAGCTGTGATTTTAAAAAACGGGGGAAGTAAGCGTTTCTTATTTCCGGACGCATGCGCAAACTATAGAAAGTCGTTATGACGTAGAATATGCATACTTTGTAGATTCCATTTATGAAATAAAACACATTTTCTAAAAACTCTTGTTTTTTACGAAATCATGTAAACCTTCTAGAAGCTGTGATTTTAAAAAATGGTGGAAGTAAGCTTTTCTTATTTCTGGACGCATGCGCAAAGTATAGAAAGTCGTTATGACGTAGAATGTGCATAATTTGTAGTTTAATTTATGAAATAAAACACATTTTCTAAAAACTCGTGTTTTTTACGAAATCATGTAAACCTTCTAGAAGCTGTTATTTTAAAAAACGGTGGAAGTAAGCTTTTTTTATTTCCGGACGCATGAGCAAACTATAGAAAGTCGTTATGACGTAGAATGTGCATACTTTGTAGATTCCATTTATGAAATAAAACACATTTTCTAAAAACTCGTGTTTTTTACGAAATCATGTAAACCTTCTAGAAGCTGTGATTTTAAAAAACGGTGGAAGTAAGCTTTTCTTATTTCCGGACGCATGCGCAAACTATAGAAAGTCGTTATGACGTAGAATGTGCATACTTTGTAGATTCCATTTATGAAATAAAACACATTTTCTAAAAACTCGTGTTTTTTACGAAATCATGTAAACCTTCTAGAAGCTGTGATTTTAAAAAACGGTGGAAGTAAGCGTTTCTTATTTCTGGACGCATGCGCAAACTATAGAAAGTGATATGAAGTAGAATGTGCATACTTTGTTGATTCCATTTATGGAATAAAACACATTTTCTAAAAACTCGTGTTTTTTAAGAAATCATGTAAACCTTCTAGAAGCTGTGATTTTAAAAAACGGGGGAAGTAAGCTTTTCTTATTTCCAAACGCTTGCGCAAACTATAGAAAGTCGTTATGACGTAGAATGTGCATACTTTGTTGATTCCTTTTATGAAACAAAACACATTTTCTAAAAACTCGTGTTTTTTAAGAAATCATGTAAACCTTCTAGAAGCTGTGATTTTAAAAAACGGGGGAAGTAAGCTTTTCTTATTTTCGGACGCATGAGAAAACTATAGAAAGTCATTATGACGTAGAATGTGCATACTTTGTTGATTCCATATATGAAATAAAACACATTTTCTAAAAACTCGTGTTTTTTGAGAAATCATGTAAACCCTCTAGAAGCTATTATTTTAAAAAACGGGGGAAGTAAGCTTTTCTTATTTCCGGACGCATGGGAAAACTATAGAAAGTCATTATGACGTAGAATGTGCATACTTTGTTGATTCCATTTATGAAATAAAACACATTTTCTAAAAACTCGTGTTTTTTAAGAAATCATGTAAACCTTCAAGAAGCTATGATTTCAAAAAACGGGGGAAGTAAGCTTTTCTTATTTCCAAACGCATGCGCAAACTATAGAAAGTCGTTATGATGTAGAATGTGCATACTTTTTAGATTCCATTTATGAAATAGAACACATTTTCTAAAAACTCGTGTTTTTTACGAAATCATGTAAACGTTCTAGAAGTTGTGATTTTAAAAAATGGTGGAAGTAAGCTTTTCTTATTTCCGGACACATGCGCAAACTATATAAAGTCGTTATGACGTAGAATGTGTATACTTTGTTGATTCCATTTATGAAATAAAACACATTTTCCAAAAACTCGTGTTTTTTACGAAATCATGTAAACCTTCTAGAAGCTGTGATTTTAAAAAACGGGGGAAGTAAGCTTTTCTTATTTCCAAACGCATGCGCAAACTATAGAAAGTCGTTATGACGTAGAATGTGCATACTTTGTAGATTCCATTTATGAAATAAAACACATTTTCTAAAAACTCGTGTTTTTTACGAAATCATGTAAACCTTCTAGAAGCTGTGATTTTAAAAAACGGTGGAAGTAAGCTTTTTTTATTTCCAGATGCATGCGCAAACTATGGAAAGTCGTTATAACATAGAATGTGCATACTTTGTTGATTCCATTTATGAAATAAAACACATTTTCTAAAAACTCGTGTTTTTTAACAAATCATGTAAACCTTCTAGAAGCTGTGATTTTAAAAAACGGGGGAAGTAAGCTTTTCTTATTTCCAAACGCATGCGCAAACTATAGAAAGTCGTTATGACGTAGAATGTGCATATTTTGTAGATTCCATTTATGAAATAAAACACATTTTCTAAAAACTCGTGTTTTTTACGAAATCATGTAAACCCTCTAGAAGCTATTATTTTAAAAAACGGTGGAAGTAAGCTTTTCTTATTTCTGGACGCATGCGTAAACTATAGAAAGTCGTTATGACGTAGAATGTGCATACTTTGTTGATTCCATTTATGAAATAAAACACATTTTCTAAAAACTCGTGTTTTTTAACAAATCATGTAAACCTTCTAGAAGCTCTGATTTCAAAAAACGGGGGAATTAAGCTTTTTTTATTTCCAAACGCATGCGCAAACTATAGAAAGTCATTATGACGTAGAATGTGCATACTTTGTTGATTCCATTTATGAAATAAAACCCATTTTCTAAAAACTCGTGTGTTTTAACAAATCATGTAAACCTTCTAGAAGCTGTGATTTTAAAAAACGGGGGAAGTAAGCTTTTCTTATTTCCAAACGCATGCGCAAACTATAGAAAGTCTATATGACGTAGAATGTGCATACTTTGTTGATTCCATTTATGAAATAAAACACATTTTCTAAAAACTCGTGTTTTTTAAAAAATCATGTAAACCTTATAGAAGCTGTGATTTTAAACAACGGGGGAAGTAAGCTTTTCTTATTTCCAAACGCATGCGCAAACTATAGAAAGTCGTTATGACATAGAATGTGCATACTTTGTTGATTCCATTTATGAAATAAAACACATTTTCTAAAAACTCGTGTTTTTTAAGAAATCCTGTAAACCTTCAAGAAGCTATGATTTTAAAAAACGGGGGAAGTAAGCTTTTCTTATTTCCGGACGAATGCGCAAACTATAGAAATTCGTTATGACGTAGATTGTGCATACTTTGTAGATTCCATTTATGAAATAAAACACATTTTCTAAAAACTCATGTTTTTTACGAAATCGTGTAAACCTTCTAGGAGCTGTGATTTTAAAAAACGGGTAAGTAAGCTTTTCTTATTTCCGGTCGCATGCGCAAACTATAGAAAGTCGTTATGACATAGAATGTGCATACTTTGTAGATTCCATTTATGAAATAAAAAAGATTTTCTAAAAACTCGTCTTTTTAGGAAATCATGTAAACCTTCTAGAAGCTGTGATTTTAAAAAACGGTGGAAGTAAGCTTTTCTTATTTCCGGACTCATGCGCAAACTATAGAAAGTCGTTATGACGTGGAATGTGCATACTTTGTAGATTCCATTTATGAAATAAAACACATTTTCTAAAAACTCGTGTTTTTTACGAAATCATGTAAACCTTCTAGAAGCTGTGATTTCAAAAAACGGGGGAATTAAGCTTTTCTTATTTCCGGACGCATGCGCAAACTATAGAAAGGTGTTATGACATAGAATGTGCATACTTTGTAGATTCCATTTATGAAATAAAACACATTTTCTAAAAACTCGTGTTTTTTACGAAATCATGTAAACCTTCCAGAAGCTGTGATTTTAAAAAACGGGGGAAGTAAGCTTTTCTTATTTCTGGACGCATGCGCAAACTATAGAAAGTCATTATGACATAGAATGTGCATACTTTGTAGATTCCATTTAAAAAATAAAACACATTTTCTAAAAACTCGATTTTTTTACGAAATCATGTAAACCTTCTAGAAGCTGTGATTTTAAAAAACAGTGGAAGTAAGCTTTTCTTATTTCCGGATGCATGCGAAAACTATAGAAAGTCATTATGACTTAGCATGTGCATACTTTGTTGATTGCATTTATGAAATAAAAAACATTTTCTAAAAACTCGTGTTTTTTAACAAATCATGTAAACCTTCTAGAAGCTATAATTTTAAAAAATGGGGGAAGTAAGCTTTTCTTATTTCCAAACGCATGCGCAAACTATAGAAAGCCGTGATGAAGTAGAATGTGCATACTTTGTTGATTCCATTTATGAAATAAAATACATTTTCTAAAATCTCGTGTTTTTTAAGAAATCATGTAAACCTTCTAGAAGTTGTGATTTCAAAAAACGGGGGAAGTAAGCTTTTCTTATTTCCGGACGCATGTGAAAACTATAGAAAGTCGTTATGACGTAGAATGTGCATACTTTGTAGATTCCATTTATGAAATAAAAAACATTTTCCAAAAACTCGTGTTTTATACGAAATCATGTAAACCTTCTAGAAGTTGTGATTTTAAAAAACGGTGGAAGTAAGCTTTTATTATTTCCGGACGAATCCGCAAACTATAGAAAGTCGTTATAACGTAGAATGTGCATACATTGTTAATTCCATTTATGAAATAAAACACATTTTCTAAAAACTTATGTTTTTTAAGAAATCATGTAAACCTTCCAGAAGCTGTGATTTTAAAAAATAGGGGAAGTAAGCTTTTCTTATTTCCAAACGCATGCGCAAACTATAGAAAGCCGTGATGAAGTAGAATGTGCATACTTTGTTGATTCCATTTATGAAATAAAATACATTTTCTAAAATCTCGTGTTTTTTAAGAAATCATGTAAACCTTCTAGAAGTTGTGATTTCAAAAAACGGGGGAAGTAAGCTTTTCTTATTTCCAGACGCATGTGAAAACTATAGAAAGTCCTTATGACGTAGAATGTGCATACTTTGTAGATTCCATTTATGAAATAAAACACATTTTCTAAAAACTCATGTTTTTTACGAAATCATGTAAACCTTCTAGAAGTTGTGATTTTAAAAAACGGTGGAAGTAAGCTTTTCTTATTTCCGGACGAATGCGCAAACTATAGAAAGTCCTTATGACGTAGAATGTGCATACTTTGTTGATTCCATTTATGAAATAAAACACATTTTCTAAAAACTCGTGTTTTTTACGAAATCATGTAAACCTTCTAGAAGCTATGATTTTGAAAAACGGTGGAAGTAAGCTTTTCTTATTTCCAAACGCATGCGCAAACTATAGAAAGTCGTTATGACGTGGAATGTGCATACTTTGTTGATTCCATTTATGAAATAAAACACATTTTCTAAAAACTTTTGTTTTTTAAGAAATCATGTAAACCTTCTAGAAGCTGTGATTTTAAAAAACGGGGGAAGTAAGCTTTTCTTATTTCCAAACGCATGCGCAAACTATAGAAAGTCGTTATGACATAGAATGTGCATACTTTGTTGATTCCATTTATGAAATAAAACACATTTTCTAAAATCTCGTGTTTTTTAAGAAATCATGTAAACCTTCTAGAAGCTGTGATTTTAAAAAACGGGGGAAGTAAGCTTTTCTTATTTCCGGACGCATGCGTAATCTATAGAAAGTCGTTATGACATAGAATGTGCATACTTTGTAGATTCCATTTATGAAATAAAACACATTTTCTAAAAACTCGTGTTTTTAAGAAACCATGTAAACCTTCTAGAAGCTGTGATTTTAAAAAACAGGGGAAGTAAGCTTTTCTTATTTCCGGACGCATGCTCAAACTATAGAAAGTCGTTATGACGTAGAATGTGCATACTTTGTAGATTAAATTTATGAAATAAAACACATTTTCTAAAAACTCGTGTTTTTTAAGAAATCATGTAAACCTTCTAGAAGCTGTGATTTTAGAAAACGGTGGAAGTAAGCTTTTCTTATTTCCGGACGAATGTGCAAACTATAGAAAGTTGTTATGGCGTAGAATGTGCATACTTTGTATATTCCATTTATGAAATAAAACACATTTTCTAAAAACTCGTGTTTTTTAAGAAATCATGTAAACCTTCTAGAAGCTGTGATTTTAAAAAATGGTGGAACTAAGCTTTTCTTATTTCCGGACGCATGCACAAACTATAGAAAGTCCTTATGACGTAGAATGTGCATACTTTGTTGATTCCATTTATGAAATAAAACACATTTTAAAAAAACTCATGTTTTTTAAGAAATCATGTAAACCTTCTAGACGCAGTGATTTTAAAAAACGGGGGAAGTAAGGTTTTTATTTCCAAACGCATGCGCATACTATAGAAAGTCGTTATGACGTAGAATGTGCATACTTTGTAGATTCCATTTATGAAATAAAACACATTTTCCAAAAACTCGTGTTTTTTACGAAATCATGTAAACCTTATAGAAGCTATGATTTTGAAAAACGGTGGAAGTAAGCTTTTCTTATTTCCAAACGTATGCGCAAACTATAGAAAGTCGTTATGACGTAGAATGTGCATACTTTGTTGATTCCATTTATGAAATAAAACACATTTTCTAAAAACTCCTGTTTTTTAAGAAATCATGTAAACCTTCTAGAAGCTGTGATTTTAAAAAACGGGGGAAGTAAGCTTTTCTTATTTCCAAACGCATGCGCAAACTATAGAAAGTCGTTATGACGTAGAATGTGCATACTTTGTTGATTCCATTTATGAAATAAAACACATTTTCTAAAATCTCGTGTTTTTTAAGAAATCATGTAAACCTTCTAGAAGCTGTGATTTTAAAAAACGGGGGAAGTAAGCTTTTCTTATTTCCGGACACATGCGCAAACTATAGAAAGTCGTTATGACATAGAATGTGCATACTTTGTAGATTCCATTTATGAAATAAAACACATTTTCTAAAAACTCGTGTTTTTAAGAAACCATGTAAACCTTCTAGAAGCTGTGATTTTAAAAAACAGCGGAAGTAAGCTTTTCTTATTTCCGGACGCATGCTCAAACTATAGAAAGTTGTTATGACGTAGAATGTGCATACTTTGTAGATTCCATTTATGAAATAAAACACATTTTCTAAAAACTCGTGTTTTTTAAGAAATCATGTAAACCTTCTAGAAGCTGTGATTTTAAAAAACGGTGGAAATAAGCTTTTCTTATTTCCGGACGAATGCGCAAACTATAGAAAGTCGTTATGGCGTAGAATGTGCATACTTTGTATATTCCATTTATGAAATAAAACACATTTTCTAAAAACTCGTGTTTTTTAAGAAATCATGTAAACCTTCTAGAAGCTGTGATTTTAAAAAATGGAGGAACTAAACTTTTCTTATTTCCGGATGCATGCGCAAACTATAGAAAGTCTTTATGACATAGAATGTGCATACTTTGTAGATTCCATTTATGAAATAAAACACATTTTCGAAAAACTCATGTTTTTTACGAAATCATGTAAACGTTCTAGAAGCTGTGATTTTAAAAAATGGGGGAAGTAAGCTTTCTTATTTTTGGACGCATGCGCAAACTATAGAAAGTCGTTATGATGAAGAATGTGCATACTTTATGATTCCATTTTTGAAATAAAACACATTTTCTAAAAACTCGTGTTTTTTAAGAAATCATGTAAACATTCTAGAAGCTGTGATTTTAAAAAACGGGGGAAGTAAGTTTTTCTTATTTCCAAACGCATGCGCAAACCATAGAAAGTCGTTATGACGCAGAATGTGCATACTTTGTAGATTCCATTTATGAAATAAAACACATTTTCTAAAAACTCGTGTTTTTTACGAAATCATGTAAACCTTCTAGAAGCTGTGATTTTAAAAAACGGGGAAGTAAGCTTTTCTTATTTCTGGACGCATGCGCAAACTATAGAAAGTCGTTATGACGTAGAATGTGCATACTTTGTAGATTCCATTTATGAAATAAAACACATTTTTTAAAACCTCGTGTTTTTGACGAAATCATGTAAACCTTCTAGAAGCTGTGATTTTAAAAAACGGTGGAAGTAAGCTTTTCTTATTTCCGGACGAATGCGCAAACTATAGAAAGTCGTTATGACGTAGAATGTGCATACTTTGTTGATTCCATTTATGAAATAAAAAACATTTTCTAAAAACTCATGTTTTTTAAGAAATCATGTAAACCTTCTAGAAGCTTTGATTTTAAAAAACGGTGGAAGTAAGCTTTTCTTATTTCCGGACGGATGCGCAAACTATAGAAAGTCGTTATGACGTAGAATGTGCATACTTTGTAGATTCCATTTATGAAATAAACCACATTTTCTAAAAACTCGTGTTTTTTAAGAAATCATGTAAGCCTTCTAGAAGCTGTGATTTTAAAAAACGGGGGAAGTAAGCGTTTCTTATTTCCGGACGCATGCGCAAACTATAGAAAGTCGTTATGACGTAGAATATGCATACTTTGTAGATTCGATTTATGAAATAAAACACATTTTCTAAAAACTCTTGTTTTTTTACGAAATCATGTAAACCTTCTAGAAGCTGTGATTTTAAAAAATGGTGGAAGTAAGCTTTTCTTATTTCTGGACGCATGCGCAAAGTATAGAAAGTCGTTATGACGTAGAATGTGCATAATTTGTAGTTTCATTTATGAAATAAAACACATTTTCTAAAAACTCGTGTTTTTTACGAAATCATGTAAACCTTCTAGAAGCTGTTATTTTAAAAAACGGTGGAAGTAAGCTTTTTTTATTTCCGGACGCATGAGCAAACTATAGAAAGTCGTTATGACGTAGAATGTGCATACTTTGTAGATTCCATTTATGAAATAAAACACATTTTCTAAAAACTCGTGTTTTTTTACGAAATCATGTAAACCTTCTAGAAGCTGTGATTTTAAAAAACGGTGGAAGTAAGCTTTTCTTATTTCCGGACGCATGCGCAAACTATAGAAAGTCGTTATGACGTAGAATGTGCATACTTTGTAGATTCCATTTATGAAATAAAACACATTTTCTAAAAACTCGTGTTTTTTACGAAATCATGTAAACCTTCTAGAAGCTGTGATTTTAAAAAACGGTGGAAGTAAGCGTTTCTTATTTCTGGACGCATGCGCAAACTATAGAAAGTGATATGAAGTAGAATGTGCATACTTTGTTGATTCCATTTATGGAATAAAACACATTTTCTAAAAACTCGTGTTTTTTAAGAAATCATGTAAACCTTCTAGAAGCTGTGATTTTAAAAAACGGGGGAAGTAAGCTTTTCTTATTTCCAAACGCTTGCGCAAACTATAGAAAGTCGTTATGACGTAGAATGTGCATACTTTGTTGATTCCTTTTATGAAACAAAACACATTTTCTAAAAACTCGTGTTTTTTAAGAAATCATGTAAACCTTCTAGAAGCTGTGATTTTAAAAAACGGGGGAAGTAAGCTTTTCTTATTTTCGGATGCATGAGAAAACTATAGAAAGTCATTATGACGTAGAATGTGCATACTTTGTTGATTCCATATATGAAATAAAACACATTTTCTAAAAACTCGTGTTTTTTGAGAAATCATGTAAACCCTCTAGAAGCTATTATTTTAAAAAACGGGGGAAGTAAGCTTTTCTTATTTCCGGACGCATGGGAAAACTATAGAAAGTCATTATGACGTAGAATGTGCATACTTTGTTGATTCCATTTATGAAATAAAACACATTTTCTAAAAACTCGTGTTTTTTAAGAAATCATGTAAACCTTCAAGAAGCTATGATTTCAAAAAACGGGGGAAGTAAGCTTTTCTTATTTCCAAACGCATGCGCAAACTATAGAAAGTCGTTATGATGTAGAATGTGCATACTTTTTAGATTCCATTTATGAAATAGAACACATTTTCTAAAAACTCGTGTTTTTTACGAAATCATGTAAACGTTCTAGAAGTTGTGATTTTAAAAAATGGTGGAAGTAAGCTTTTCTTATTTCCGGACACATGCGCAAACTATATAAAGTCATTATGACGTAGAATGTGTATACTTTGTTGATTCCATTTATGAAATAAAACACATTTTCCAAAAACTCGTGTTTTTTACGAAATCATGTAAACCTTCTAGAAGCTGTGATTTTAAAAAACGGGGGAAGTAAGCTTTTCTTATTTCCAAACGCATGCGCAAACTATAGAAAGTCGTTATGACGTAGAATGTGCATACTTTGTAGATTCCATTTATGAAATAAAACACATTTTCTAAAAACTCGTGTTTTTTACGAAATCATGTAAACCTTCTAGAAGCTGTGATTTTAAAAAACGGTGGAAGTAAGCTTTTTTTATTTCCAGATGCATGCGCAAACTATGGAAAGTCGTTATAACATAGAATGTGCATACTTTGTTGATTCCATTTATGAAATAAAACACATTTTCTAAAAACTCGTGTTTTTTAACAAATCATGTAAACCTTCTAGAAGCTGTGATTTTAAAAAACGGGGGAAGTAAGCTTTTCTTATTTCCAAACGCATGCGCAAACTATAGAAAGTCGTTATGACGTAGAATGTGCATATTTTGTAGATTCCATTTATGAAATAAAACACATTTTCTAAAAACTCGTGTTTTTTACGAAATCATGTAAACCCTCTAGAAGCTATTATTTTAAAAAACGGTGGAAGTAAGCTTTTCTTATTTCTGGACGCATGCGTAAACTATAGAAAGTCGTTATGACGTAGAATGTGCATACTTTGTTGATTCCATTTATGAAATAAAACACATTTTCTAAAAACTCGTGTTTTTTAACAAATCATGTAAACCTTCTAGAAGCTCTGATTTCAAAAAACGGGGGAATTAAGCTTTTTTTATTTCCAAACGCATGCGCAAACTATAGAAAGTCATTATGACGTAGAATGTGCATACTTTGTTGATTCCATTTATGAAATAAAACCCATTTTCTAAAAACTCGTGTGTTTTAACAAATCATGTAAACCTTCTAGAAGCTGTGATTTTAAAAAACGGGGGAAGTAAGCTTTTCTTATTTCCAAACGCATGCGCAAACTATAGAAAGTCTATATGACGTAGAATGTGCATACTTTGTTGATTCCATTTATGAAATAAAACACATTTTCTAAAAACTCGTGTTTTTTAAAAAATCATGTAAACCTTATAGAAGCTGTGATTTTAAACAACGGGGGAAGTAAGCTTTTCTTATTTCCAAACGCATGCGCAAACTATAGAAAGTCGTTATGACATAGAATGTGCATACTTTGTAGATTCCATTTATGAAATAAAACACATTTTATAAAAACTCGTGTTTTTTACGAAATCATGTAAACCTTCTAGAAGCTGTGATTTTAAAAAACGGTGGAAGTAAGCTTTTCTTATTTCCAGACGCATGCGCAAACTATGGAAAGTCGTTATGATGTAGAATGTGCATACTTGGTTGATTCCATTTATGAAATAAAACACATTTTCTAAAAACTCGTGTTTTTTAACAAATCATGTAAACCTTCTAGAAGCTGTGATTTTAAAAAACGGAGGAAGTAAGCTTTTCTTATTTCCAAACGCATGCGCAAACTATAGAAATTCGTTATGACGTAGAATGTGCATGCTTTGTAGATTCCATTTATGAAATAAAGCACATTTTCCAAAAACTCGTGTTTTTTACGAAATCATGTAAACCTTCTAGAAGCTATTATTTTAAAAAACGGTGGAAGTAAGCTTTTCTTATTTCCGGACGCATGCGTAAACTATAGAAAGTCGTTATGACGTAGAATGTGCGTACTTTGTAGATTCCATTGATGAAATAAAACACATTTTCTGAAAACTCGTGTTTTTTAACAAATCATGTAAACCTTCTAGAAGCTGTGATTTTAAAAAACGGGGGAAGTAAGCTTTTCTTATTTCCAAACGCATGTGCAAACTATAGAAACTCGTTATGACGTAGAATGTGCATACTTTGTTGTTTCCATTTATGAAATAAAACACATTTTCTAAAAACTCGTGTTTTTTAACAAATCATGTAAACCTTCTAGAAGCTGTGATTTTAAAAAACGGGGGAAGTAAGGTTTTCTTATTTCCAAACGCATGTGCAATTTATAGAAAGTCGTTATGACGTAGAATGTGCATACTTTGTTGTTTCCATTTATGAAATAAAACACATTTTCTAAAAACTCGTGTTTTTTACGAAATCATGTAAACCTTCTAGAAGCTGTGATTTTAAAAAACGGGGGAAGTAAGCTTTTCTTATTTCGAAACACATGCGCAAACTATAGAAAGTCGTTATGACGTAGAATGTGCATACTTTGTAGATTCCATTTATGAATTAAAGCACATTTTCTAAAAACTCGTGTTTTTTTACGAAATCATGTAAACCTTCTAGAAGCTATTATTTTAAAAAATGGTGGAAGTAAGCTTTTCTTATTTCCGGACGCATGCGCAAACTATAGAAAGTCGTTATGACGTAGAATGTGCATACTTTGTAGATTCCATTGATGAAATAAAACACATTTTCTGAAAACTCGTGTTTTTTAACAAACCATGTAAACCTTCTAGAAGCTGTGATTTTAAAAAACGGGGGAAGTAAGCTTTTCTTATTTCCAAACGCATGTGCAAACTATAGAAAGTCGTTATGACATAGAATGTGCATACTTTTTTGTTTCCATTTATGAAATGAAACACATTTTCTAAAAACTCGTGTTTTTTAAGAAATCATGTAAACCTTCTAGAAGCTGTGATTTTAAAAAACGGGGGAAGTAAGCTTTTCTTATTTCCGGACGCACGCTCAAACTATAGAAAGTCGTTATGACGTAGAATGTGCATACTTTGTAGATTCCATTTTATCAAATAAAACACATTTTCTAAAAACTCGTGTTTTTTACGAAATCATGTAAACCTTCTAGAAGCTATTATTTTAAAAAATGGGGGAAGTAAGCTTTTCTTATTTCCAAACGCATGCGCAAACTATAGAAAGTCGTTATGACGTAGAATGTGCATACTTTGTTGATTCCATTTATGAAATAAAACACATTTTCTAAAAACTCGTGTTTTTTAAGAAATCATGTAAACCTTCTAGAAGCTGTGATTTTAAAAAACGGGGGAAGTAAGCTTTTCTTATTTCCGAACTCATGCGCAAACTATAGAAAGTAATTATGACGTAGAATGTGCATACTTTGTTGATTCCATTTATGAAATAAAACCCATTTTCTAAAAACTCTTGTTTTTTAACAAATCATGTAAACCTTTTAGAAGCTGTGATTTTGAAAAACGGTGGAAGTAAGCTTTTCTTATTTCCGGACGCATGCGCAAACTATAGAAAGTCCTTATGACGTAGAATGTGCATACTTTGTTGATTCCATTTGTGAAATAAAACACATTTTCTAAAAACTCGTGTTTTTTACGAAATCATGTAAACCTTCTAGAAGCTGTGATTTTAAAAAACAGTGGAAGTAAGCTTTTCTTATTTCCGGTCGAATGCGGAAACTATCGAAAGTCGTTATGATGTAGAATGTGCATACTTTGTAGATTCCATTTATGAAATAAAACACATTTTCTAAAAACTCGTGTTTTTTACGAAATCATGTAAACCTTCTAGAAGCTGTGATTTTAAAAAACGGTGGAAGTAAGCTTTTCTTATTTCCAGATGCATGCGCAAACTATGGAAAGTCGTTATGACGTAGAATGTGCATACTTTGTTGATTCCATTTATGAAATAAAACACATTTTCTAAAAACTCGTGTTTTTTAAGAAATCATGTAAACCTTCTAGAAGCTGTGATTTTAAAAAATGGGGGAAGTAAGCTTTTCTTATTTCCAAACGCATGCGCAAACTATAGAAATTCGTTATGACGTAGAATGTACATACTTTGTTGATTCCATTTATCAAATAAAACACATTTTCTAAAAACTCGTGTTTTTTAAGAAATCATGTAAAACTTCTAGAAGCTGTGATTTTGAAAAACGGTGGAAGTAAGCTTTTCTTATTTCCGGACGCATGCGCAAACTATAGAAAGTCCTTATGACGTAGAATTTGCATACTTTGTAGATACCATTTATGAAATAAAACACATTTTCTAAGAACTCGTGTTTTTTACGAAATCATGTAAACCTTCTAGAAGCTATTATTTTAAAAAACGGTGGAAGTAAGCTTTTCTTATTTCCGGACACATGCGCAAACTATAGAAAGTCGTTATGACGTAGAATGTGCATACTTTTTTGATTCCATTTATGAAATAAAACACATTTTGTAAAAACTCGTGTTTTTTAAGAAATCATGTAAATCTTCTAGAAGCTGTGATTTAAAAAAACGGGGCAAGTAAGCTTTTCTTATTTCCGGATGCATGCGCAAACTATAGAAAGTCATTATGACGTAGAATGTGCATACTTTGTTGATTCCATTTATGAAATAAAACACATTTTCTAAAACCTCTTGTTTTTTACGAAATCATGTAAACCTTCTAGAAGCTGTGATTTTAAAAAACGTGGGAAGTAAGCTTTTCTTATTTCCAAACGCATGCGCAAACTATAGAAAGTCGTTACGACGTAGAATGTCCATACTTTGCTGATTCCATATATGAAATAAAACACATTTTTTAAAAACTCGTGTTTTTTAAGAAATCATGTAAACCTTCTAGAAGCTGTGATTTTAAAAAACGGGGGAAGTAAGCTTTTCTTATTTCCGGACGCATGCGCAAACTATAGAAAGTCATTATGACGTAGAATGTGCATACTTTGTAGATTCCATTTATGAAATAGAACACATTTTCTAAAAACTCATGTTTTTTACGAAATCATGTAAACCTTCTAGAAGCTGTGATTTTAAAAAACGGGGGAAGTAAGCTTTTCTTATTTCCAGACGCATGCGCAAACTATAGAAAGTCATTATGACGTAGAATGTGCATACTTTGTAGATACCATTTATGAAATAAAACAAATTTTCTAATAACTCGTGTTTTTTACGAAATCATGTAAACCTTCTAGAAACTATTATTTTAAAAAACGGTGGAAGTAAGCTTTTCTTATTTCCGGACGCATGCGCAAGCTATAGAAAGTCGTTATGACGTAGAATGTGCATACTTTGTAGATACCATTGATGAAATAAAACAGATTTTCTGAAAACTCATGTTTTTTAACAAATCATGTAAACCTTCTAGAAGCTGTGATTTTAAAAAACGGGGGAAGTAAGCTTTTCTTATTTCCAAACGCATGTGCAAACTATAGAAAGTCGTTATGACGTAGAATGTGCATACTTTGTTGTTTCCATTTATGAAATGAAACACATTTTCTAAAAACTCGTGTTTTTTAAGAAATCATGTAAACCTTGTAGAAGCTGTGATTTTAAAAAACGGAGGAAGTAAGCTTTTCTTATTTCCGGACACATGCTCAAACTATAGAAAGTCATTATGACGTAGAATGTGCATACTTTGTTGTTTCCATTTATGAAATAAAACACATTTTCTAAAAACTCGTGTTTTTTACGAAATCATGTGAACCTTCTAGAAGCTATGATTTTAAAAAACGGGGGAAGTAAGCTTTTCTTATTTCCAAACGCATCCGCAAACTATAGAAAGTCGTTATGACGTAGAATGTGCATACTTTGTAGATTCCATTTATGAAATAAAGCACATTTTCTAAAAACTCGTGTTTTTTACGAAATCATGTAAACCTTCTAGAAGCTATTATTTTAAAAAACGGTGGAAGTAAGCTTTTCTTATTTCCGGACGCATGCGCAAACTATAGAAAATCGTTATGACGTAGAATTTGCATACTTTGTAGATTCCATTTATGAAATAAAACACATTTTCTAAAAACTCGTGTTTTTTAAGAAATCATGTAAACCTTCTAGAAGCTGCGATTTTAAAAAACGGGGGAAGTAATCTTTTCTTATTTCCGGACGCATGCGCAAACTATATAAAGTCGTTATGACGTAGAATGTGCATACTTTGTATATTCCATTTATGAAATAGAACACATTTTCTAAAAACTCGTGTTTTTTACGAAATCCTGTAAACCTTCTAGAAGCTGTGATTTTAAAAAACGGGGGAAGTAATCTTTTCTTATTTCCGGACGCATGCACAAACTATAGAAAGTCGTTATGACGTAGAATGTGCATACTTTGTAGATTCCATTTATGAAATAAAACACATTTTCTAAAAACTCGTCTTTTTTACGAAATCATGTAAACCCTCTAGAAGCTATTATTTTAAAAAACGGTGGAAGTAAGCTTTTCTTATTTCCGGACGCATGTGAAAACTATAGAAAGTCGTTATGACGTAGAATGTGCATACTTTGTTGATTCCATTTATGAAATTTAACACATTTTCTAAAAACTCGTGTTTTTTAACAAATCATGTAAACCTTCTAGAAGCTGTGATTTCAAAAAACGGGGTAATTAAGCTTTTTTTATTTCCAAACGCATGCGCAAACTATAGAAAGTCATTATGACGCAGAATGTGCATACTTTGTTGATTCCATTTATGAAATAAAACCCATTTTCTAAAAACTCGTGTTTTTTAACAAATCATGTAAACCTTCTAGAAGCTGTGATTTTAAAAAACGGGGGAAGTAAGCTTTTCTTATTTCCAAACGCGTGCACAAACTATAGAAAGTCTATATGACATAGAATGTGCATACTTTGTTGATTCCATTTATGAAATAAAGCACATTTTCTAAAAACTCGTGTTTTTTAAGAAATCATGTAAACCTTCTAGAAGCTGTGATTTTAAAAAACGGGGGAAGTAAGCTTTTCTTATTTCCGGACGCATGCGCAAACTATAGAAAGTCGTTATGACGTAGAATGTGCATACTTTGTTGATTCCATTTATGAAATAAAACACATTTTCTAAAAACTCGTGTTTTTTACGAAATCATGTAAACCTTCTAGAAGCTGTGATTTTAAAAAACGGGGGAAGTAAGCGTTTCTTATTTCCAAACGCATGCGCAAACTATAGAAAGTCGTTATGACGTAGAATGTGCATACTTTGTAGATTTCATTTATGAAATAAAGTACATTTTCTAAAAACTCGTGTTTTTTACAAAATCATGTAAACCTTCTAGAAGCTATTATTTTAAAAAACGGTGGAAGTAAGCTTTTCTTATTTCCGGACGCATGCGCAAACTATAGAAAGTTGTTATGATGTAGAATGTGCATACTTTGTAGATTCCATTGATGAAATAAAACACATTTTCTAAAAACTCGTGTTTTTTAAGAAATCATGTAAACCTTCTAGAAGCTGTGATTTTAAAAAACGGGGGAAGTAAGCTTTTCTTATTTCCAGACGCATGCGCAAACTATAGAAAGTCGTTATGACGTAGAATGTGCATACTTTGTAGATTCCATTTATGAAATAAAACACATTTTCTAAAAACTCGTGTTTTTTACGAAATGATGTAAACCTTCTATAAGCTATTATTTTAAAAAACGGTGGAAGTAAGCTTTTCTTATTTCCGGACGCATGCGCAAACTATAGAAAGTCGTTATGACGTAGAATGTGCATACTTTGTTGATTCCATTTATGAAATAAAACACATTTTCTAAAAACTCGCGTTTTTTAACAAATCATGTAAACCTTCTAGAAGCTGTTATTTTAAAAAATGGGGGAAGTAAGCTTTTTTTATTTCCAAACGCATGCGCAAACTATAGAAAGTCGTTATGATGTAGAATGTGCATACTTTGTTGATTCCATTTATTCAATAAAACCCATTTTCTAAAAACTCGTGTTTTTTACGAAATCATGTAAACCTTCTAGAAGCTGTGATTTTAAAAAACGGGGGAAGTAAGCTTTTCTTATTTCCAAACGCATGCACAAACTATAGAAAGTCATTATGACGTAGAATGTGCATACTTTGTAGATTCCATTTATGAAATAGAACACATTTTCTAAAAACTCGTGTTTTTTATGAAATCATGTAAACCTTCTAGAAGCTGTGATTTTAAAAAACGGGGGAAGTAAGCTTTTCTTATTTCCAGACGCATGCGCAAACTATAGAAAGTCGTTATGACGTAGAATGTGCATACTTTGTAGATTCCATTTATAAAATAAAACACATTTTCTAAAAACTCGTGTTTTTTACGAAATCATGTAAACCTTCTAGAAGCTATTATTTTAAAAAACGGTGGAAGTAAGCTTTTCTTATTTCCGGACGCATGCGCAAACAATAGAAAGTCATTATGACGTAGAATGTGCATACTTTGTTGATTCCATTTATGAAATAAAACACATTTTCTAAAGACTCGTGTTTTTTAACAAATCATGTAAACCTTCTAGAAGCTGTGATTTTAAAAAACGGGGGAAGTAAGCTTTTCTTATTTCCAAACGCATGCGCAAACTATAGAAAGTCGTTATGACGTAGAATGTGCGAACTTTGTTGATTCCATTTATGAAATAAAACACATTTTCTAAAAACTCGTGTTTTTTACAAAATCATGTAAACCTTCTAGAAGCTATTATTTTAAAAAACGGGGGAAGTAAGCTTTTCTTATTTCCGGACGCATGCGCAAACTATAGAAAGTCGTTATGACATAGAATGTGCATACTTTGTTGATTCCATTTATGAAATAAAACACATTTTCTAAAAACTCGTGTTTTTTACAAAATCATGTAAACCTTCTAGAAGCTATTATTTTAAAAAACGGGGGAAGTAAGCTTTTCTTATTTCCGGACGCATGCGCAAACTATAGAAAGTCGTTATGACATAGAATGTGCATACTTTGTTGATTCCATTTATGAAATAAAACACATTTTCTAAAAACTCGTGTTTTTTAAGAAATCCTGTAAACCTTCAAGAAGCTATGATTTTAAAAAACGGGGGAAGTAAGCTTTTCTTATTTCCAAACGCATGCGCAAACTATAGAAAGTCGTTATGACGTAGAATGTGCGAACTTTGTTGATTCCATTTATGAAATAAAATACATTTTCTAAAAACTCGTGTTTTTTAAGAAATCATGTAAACATTCTAAAAGCCGTGATTTTAAAAAACGGGGCAAGTAAGCTTTTTTATTTCCAAACGCATGCGCAAACTATAGAAAGTCGTTATAACGTAGAATGTGCATACTTTGTTCATTCCATTTATGAAATAAAACACATTTTCTAAAAAAAACGTGTTTTTTAGGAAATCATGTAAACCATCTAGAAGCTATTATTTTAAAAAACGGGGGAAGTAAGCTTTTCTTATTTCCGGACGCATGCGCAAACTATAGAAAGTCGTTATGACGTAGAATGTGCATACTTTGTAGATTCCATTTATGAAATAAAACACATTTTCTAAAAACTCGTGTTTTTTAACAAATCATGTAAACCTTCTAGAAGCTGTGATTTTAAAAAACGGGGGAATTAAGTTTTTCTTATTTCCAAACGCATGCGCAAACTATAGAAAGTCGTTATGACGTAGAATGTGCATATTTTGTAGATTCCATTTATGAAATAAAACACATTTTCTAAAAAATCGTGTTTTTTAACAAATCATGTAAATCTTCTAGAAGCTGTGATTTTAAAAAACGGGGGAAGTAAGCTTTTCTTATTTCCGGACGCATGCGCAAACTATAGAAACTCGTTATGACGTAGAATGTGCATACTTTTTAGATTCCATTTATGAAATAAAGCACATTTTCTAAAAACTCGTGTTTTTTACCAAATCATGTAAACCTTCTAGAAGCTGTGATTTTAAAAAACGGGGGAAGTAAGCTTTTCTTATTTCCAAACGCATTCACAAACTACAGAAAGTAGTTATGACGTAGAATGTGCATACTTTGTAGATTCCATTTATGAAATAAAGCAAATTTTCTAAAAACTCGTGTTTTTTACGAAATCATGTAAACCTTCTAGAAGCTATTATTTTAAAAAACGGTGGAAGTAAGCTTTTCTTATTTCCGGACGCATGCGCAAACTATAGAAAGTCGTTATGAGGTAGAATGTGCATACTTTGTAGATTCCATTTATGAAATAAAACACATTTTCTAAAAACTCTTGTTTTTTAAGAAATCATGTAACCCTTCTACAAGCTGTGATTTTAAAAAATGGTGGAAGTAAGCTTTTCTTATTTCCAGACGAATGCGCAAACTATAGAAAGTCGTTATGACGTAGAGTGGGCATACTTTGTTGATTCCATTTATGAAATAATACTCATATTCTAAATACTCGTGTTTTTAAGAAATCACTAAACCTTCTAGAAGCTGTGATTTTAAAAAATGGGGGAAGTAAGCTTTTCTTATTTCCGGACGCATGCGCAAAATATAGAAAGTCGTTATGACGTAGAATGTGCATACTTTGTAGATTCCATTTATGAAATAAAGCACATTTTCTAGAAACTCGTGTTTTTTACGAAATCATGTAAACCTTCTAGAAGCTATTATTTTAAAAAACGGGGGAAGTAAGCTTTTCTTATTTCCGGACGCATGCGCAAACTATAGAAAGTCATTATGACGTAGAATGTGCATACTTTGTTGATTGCATTTATGAAATAAAACACATTTTCTAAAAACTCGTGTTTTTTAAGAAATCGTGTAAACCTTCAAGTAGCTATGATTTTAAAAAAAAGGGGAAGTAAGCTTTTCTTATTTCCAAACGCATGCGCAAACTATAGAAAGTCGATATGACGTAGAATGTGCATACTTTGTTGATTCCATTTATGAAATAAAACACATTTTCTAAAAATCGTGCTTTTTAGGAAATCATGTAAACCTTCTAGAAGCTATTATTTTAAAAAACGGGGGAAGTAAGCTTTTCTTATTTCCGGACGAATGAGCAAACTATAGAAAGTCGTTATGACGTAGAATGTGCATACTTTGTAGATTCCATTTATGAAATAAAACACATTTTCTAAAAATTCGTGTTTTTTAAGAAATCATGTAAACCTTCTAGAAGCTATTATTTTAAAAAACGGGAGAAGTAAGCTTTTCTTATTTCTGGACGCATGCGCAAACCATAGAAAGTCGTTATGACGTAGAATGTGCATACTTTGTTGATTCCATTTATGAAATAAAACACATTTTCTAAAAACTCGTGTTTTTTAACAAATCATGTAAACCTTCTAGAAGCTGTGATTTTAAAAAACGGGAAAAGTAAGCTTTTCTTATTTCCGGACGCATGCGCAAACTATAGAAAGTCGTTATGATGTAGAATGTGCATACTTTGTAGATTCCATTTATGAAATAAAACACATTTTCTAAAAACTCATGTTTTTTACGAAATCATGTAAACCTTCTAGAAGCTATGATTTTAAAAAAAAGGGGAAGTAAGCTTTTCTTATTTCCAAACGCATGCACAAACTATAGAAAGTCGTTATGACGTAGAATGTGCATACTTTGTTGATTCCATTTATGAAATAAAACACATTTTCTAAA
Source organism: Larix kaempferi (assembly GCA_027924585.1). Classification (NCBI taxonomy): domain Eukaryota; kingdom Viridiplantae; phylum Streptophyta; class Pinopsida; order Pinales; family Pinaceae; genus Larix; species Larix kaempferi. The sequence continues at coordinate 15,935,881 of BSBM01001252.1, forward strand.
AATCGTGTTTTTTAGGAAATCATGTAAACCTTCTAGAAGCTATTATTTTAAAAAACGGGGGGAAGTAAGCTTTTCTTATTTCCGGACGTATGAGCAAACTATAGAAAGTCGTTATGACGTAGAATGTGCATACTTTGTAGATTCCATTTATGAAATAAAACACATTTTCTAAAAATTCGTGTTTTTTAAGAAATCATGTAAACCTTCTAAAAGCTATTATTTTAAAAAACGGGGGAAGTAAGCTTTTCTCATTTCCGGACGCATGCGCAAACTATAGAAAGTCGTTATGACGTAGAATGTGCATACTTTGTTGATTCCATTTATGAAATAAAACACATTTTCTAAAAACTCGTGTTTTTTAAGAAATCTTGTAAACCTTCAAGAAGCTATGATTTTAAAAAAAAGGGGAAGTAAGCTTTTCTTATTTCCAAACGCATGCGCAAACTATAGAAAGTCTTTATGACGTAGAATGTGCATACTTTGTTGATTCCATTTATGAAATAAAACACATTTTCTAAAAATCGTGTTTTTTAGGAAATCATGTAAACCTTCTAGAAGCTATTATTTTAAAAAACGGGGGAAGTAAGCTTTTCTTATTTCCGGACGCATGAGCAAACTATAGAAAGTCGTTATGACGTAGAATGTGCATACTTTGTAGATTCCATTTATGAAATAAAACACATTTTCTAAAAATTCGTGTTTTTTAAGAAATCATGTAAACCTTCTAGAAGCTATTATTTTAAAAAACGGGAGAAGTAAGCTTTTCTTATTTCCGGACGCATGCGCAAACCATAGAAAGTCGTTATGACGTAGAATGTGCATACTTTGTTGATTCCATTTATGAAATAAAACACATTTTCTAAAAACTCGTGTTTTTTAACAAATCATGTAAACCTTCTAGAAGCTGTGATTTTAAAAAACGGGAAAAGTAAGCTTTTCTTATTTCCGGACGCATGCGCAAACTATAGAGAGTCGTTATGATTTAGAATGTGCATACTTTGTAGATTCCATTTATGAAATAAAACACATTTTCTAAAAACTCATGTTTTTTACGAAATCCTGTAAACCTTCTAGAAGCTATTATTTTAAAAAACGGGGGAAGTAAGCTTTTGTTATTTCCGGACGCATGCGAAAACTATAGAAAGTCGTTATGACGTAGAATGTGCATACTTTGTTGAATCCATTTATGAAATAAAACACATTTTCTAAAAACTCGTGTTTTTTAAGAAATCGTGTAAACCTTAAAGAAGCTATGATCTTAAAAAACGGGGGAAGTAAGCTTTTCTTATTTCCAAACGCATGCACAAACTATAGAAAGTCGTTATGACATAGAATGTGCATACTTTGTTGGTTCCATTTATGAAATAAAACACATTTTCTAAAAACTCGTGTTTTTTAAGAAATCATCTAAACCTTCTAAAAGCCGTGATTTTAAAAAACGGGGCAAGTAAGCTTTTTTATTTCCAAACGCATGCGCAAACTATAGAAAGTCGTTATAACGTAGAATGTGCATACTTTGTTCATTCCATTGATGAAATAAAACACATTTTCTAAAAAATCGAGTTTTTTAGGAAATCATGTAAACCTTCTAGAAGCTATTATTTTAAAAAACGGGGGAAGTAAGCTTTCTTTATTTCCAAACGCATGCTCAAACTATAGAGATTCGTTATGACGTAGAATGTGCATACTTTGTTGATTCCATTTATTCAATAAAACACATTTTCTAAAAACTCGTGTTTTTTAAGAAATCATGTAAACCTTCTAGAAGCTGTGATTTTAAAAAACGGGGGAAGTAAGCTTTTCTTATTTCCGGACGCATGCGCAAACTATATAAAGTCGTTATGCCGTAGAATGTGCATACTTTGTAGATTCCATTTATGAAATAGAACACATTTTCTAAAAACTCATGTTTTTTACGAAATCATGTAAACCTACTAGAAGCTGTGATTTTAAAAAACGGGGGAAGTAAGCTTTTCTTATTTCCAAACGCATGCGCAAACTATAGGAAGTCGTTATGACGTAGAATGTGCATACTTTGTTGATTCCATTTATGAAATAAAACACATTTTCTAAAAACTCGTGTTTTTTAACAAATCATGTAAACCTTCTAGAAGCTGTGATTTTAAAAATCGGGGGAAGTAAGCTTTTTTTATTTCCAGACGCATGCGCAAACTATAGAAAGTCGTTATGACGTAGAATGTGCATACTTTGTTGATTCCATTTATGAAATAAAACCCATTTTCTAAAAACTCGTGTTTTTTAACAAATCATGTAAACCTTCTAGAAGCTGTGATTTTAAAAAACGGGGGAAGTAAGCTTTTCTTATTTCCAAACACATGCGCAAACTATAGAAAGTCTATATGACGTAGAATGTGCATACTTTGTTGATTCCATTTATGAAATAAAACACATTTTCTAAAAACTCGTGTTTTTTAAGAAATCATGTAAACCTTCTAGAAGCTGTGATTTTAAAAAACGGGGGAAGTAAGCTTTTCTTATTTCCAGACGCATACGCAAACTATAGAAAGTCGTTATGACATAGAATGTGCATACTTTGTTGATTCCATTTATGAAATAAAACACATTTTCTAAAAACTCGTGTTTTTTACGAAATCCTGTAAACCTTCTAGAAGCTGTGATTTTAAAAAACGGTGGAAGCTAGCTTTTCTTATTTCCAAACGCATGCGCAAACTATAGAAAGTCGTTATGACGTAGAATGTGCATACTTTGTTGATTCCATTTATGAAATAAAATACATTTTCTAAAAACCCGTTTTTTTTTAAGAAATCATGTAAACCTTCTAGAACCTGTGATTTTAAAAAACGGGGGAAATAAGCTTTTCTTATTTCCGGACGCATGCGCAAACTATAGAAAGTCATTATGACGTAGAATGTGCATACTTTGTAGACTCCATTTATGAAATAGAACACATTTTCTAAAAACTCGTGTTTTTTACGAAATCATGTAAACCTTCTAGAAGCTGTGATTTTAAAAAATGGGGGAAGTAAGCTTTTCTTATTTCCGAAGGCATGCGCAAACTATAGAAAGTCGTTATGACGTAGAATTTGCATACTTTGTTGATTCCATTTATGAAATAAAACACATTTTCTAAAAACTCGTGTTTTTTACGAAATCATGTAAACCTTCTAGAGGCTGTGATTTTAAAAAACGGGGGAAGTAAGCTTTTCTTATTTCCAAATGCGTGCGCAAACTATAGAAAGTAGTTATGACGTAGAATGTGCATACTTTGTTGATTCCATTTATGAAATAGAACACATTGTTAAATTTTCTGAATTTACTTCAATATGATCTAGGATCTTAACTGAGAGAACAACATGTACAGCATATCTACAGCATATCAATCATGGAGACAATAATGCAAGCACACAAGAGACACAAAGATTTACTTGGGGAAAACCATAAAGGTGAAAAACCCCAATAACTTCCTCAGAGATAGATAGAGCAATGATACAACCAACCAATAGAGATAGCCATAACCTAGCAGCAATCCTCCTCCTCCATAAGTGCGCCTCTCCTCCTTGAGAGCATGTGTGAGAAGTGAGAGTGAGTAAATAGAGTGCCTCCCGCACTCTATTTATACTTGACTTGACTTGCCTTTTTACCTAACTCATGTCGGCTCGAACTTAACCACATAACATAATGCTGAGTCGGCCGACCCCCAATAGGGTGGTCTAATAACCCTTTGACCCACATGGCCGACCCCCAATAGGGTGGTCTAATAACCCTTTGACCCACATGACTTATACAGGGCCGACCCCAAACAAGGTGGTCTAATAACCCATCAAGTATAAGTTACGACACTTACAATATAAATGACGACACTTCCTTATAGAGGAATAATACCATCTCTATAGGAATACAATATACATATATGTGAAATACATTCCGAAGTTACATATACATCAACACTCCCTCTTAACTAGGAAGGTATTTCTCAGCACAGTTCTTCTAGCACAAGTCATCTTCTCTGGATCATCGTCACTGGATAATCGTCATCGAGTCATCATCATCGTCACTGCTGCTGCTATCTCAATCAATCTCTGAATCTACTCGTCATAGGAAGTTCTACAGAGCCAGTCCTTTTTCATACTGGATGTAGGCACGCCATCTGCAGGTCTTCATCATCTCTGGCCATACTGTGGAATCCTCAGGACTTATTATGTGCGTCACAAAACCTGGCTGCAGCATCCCAGGCTATTACGAGCACACAGCTCTACCTGTAGGATCTCCCAGGAGCACATTACATGTGACCCATCACAAAACCTGGCTGAAGCATCCCAGGCTGTTACAAGCACTCAGCTCTACCTGTCGGATCTCCCAGGAGCACATTACATGTGATCTCACCACAAAACCTGGCTGAAGCATCCCAGGCTGTTACGAGCACACAGCTCTACCTGTCGGATCTCCTAGGAGCACATTACATGTGGTCCACCACAAAACCTGGCTGAAGCATCTAAGGCCTTTTTCATCCTGTCCAGATCTCCCAGGAGCAAATTACATGTGGTCATGGCAAAACCTGGCTGAAGCATCTGAGGCCTTTTTCATCCTGTCCAGATCTCCCAGGAGCAAATTACATGCCATAGGACAAAACCTCGCAAGAGCATCTGCCAGATATCCCAGGGCACCGAATTACATGCCATAGGCAAAACCTCGAAAGACTATCTGCAGATCTCTCAGGGCACAAATTACATGTCCTCCCAAGCAAAACCTCGCAAGAGCATTTGCCAGATGTCCCAGGGCACCGAATTACATGCCATAGGCAAAACCTCGAAAGACCATCTGCAAATCTCCCAGGGCACAAATTACATGCTTTCCTGCACAACCTGATCCACGGCCATAGAGTATCATTTGATACTCATCAAACATCATCCTGATGTACACATGATCATCCTGATCATCATCACTGCAACATCCTGCTGCATGTCATCTGGAGAAGCTCGTCATCCACGATCATCCAAGTATCCACCTGATACATACATAGATACATGATCTACCTGATCATACAAAGATACATGATCCACACAATGTATCCATCAGCATACATGATCTACCTGATCATACAAAGATACATGATCCACACAATGTATCCATCAGCATACATGATCTACCTGATCATACAAAGATACATGATCCACACAATGTATCCATCAGCATCCAACATGATGCGTTCATACAAAAATACATACACATGATCCATCCGATCATATCCAGCATCCATCATGATGCATATACAAAATACACATGATCCATCCGATCATATCCAGCATCCAACATGATGCATACATACATACATATAATGATCCAACTGATCATATCCAGCATCCAACATGATGCATACATACATACATATAATGATCCAACTGATCATATCCAGCATCTAACATGATGCATACACAAAATACATATACATCATCCAACTGATCATATCTAAGCAGAAACCAGAACATCCTCCTGATGTTCATCATCCAGCGCTTACATCCACAGCCATGTGAAGGATCCCCCTTCCAACATGCTTGGAATGGCTTCAGCAAATGTGTTCATCACTTCTTCCTCGAAGTGTCCTCGATCTGAAGCACGCCAAGCTTCTCTCTGAAGTACTCGAACTTCACTCTGGCTAGTGGCTTCGTCAGCACATCTGCAATCTGCTCGTCCGTCGCTACATACAGGAGCTTCACAGCTCCTCTCTGCACCATATCCCTGATATAGTGATATTTGATCTCTATGTGTTTTGACCTGTCATGAAACACTGGGTTCTCGGACAGCTTCACACAACTCTGGTTATCACAGAAGATACCAGTAGCCTCCAACGGGAGATCAAATAACTCAGACAGTAGCTTCCGTAGCCATACTGCCTCACAACTAGCTGAACAGGCTGCAACATACTCTGCCTCAGCTGTACTCAGTGCTACGCAGGACTGCTTCCTGCTAAACCAAGAGATCACACCTGATCCCATACTAAAGCAACATCCAGATGTGCTCTTCCTATCTGCAGCACTGCCAGCCCAATCTGAATCAACATAACCCTGTAGGTTAAATTTTTGATTTGCCTCATATCTGAGCCCATAATACACTGTACCCTTCAGGTACCTCAGAACATGCTTTACAGCAACCAGGTGAACACTCCTCGGATCCGTCAGGAACTGGCTCAATGTGTTCACAGCAAAGAAAATGTCTGGTCTCGTGTTCGTTAGGTACATCAAGGACCCAATCATCTGATGATACATAAAGACATCAACCAGCTCAGATGAAGCATCACATAGAAGCTTTAGATTCGATGCCATAGGTGTGGCCATGGCCTTGCAATCCATCATCCCGAACCTCTTTGGGATCTCTACTGCATACTTCCCTTGTTCAAGGAATATTCTATTTGCACTCTGCCACACCTTCATGCCAAAAACAAATAGTGCATCATCCCCAATTTCTTCATCTCGAACTCGGTAGTAAGCTTCCGCTGCGTGTCGTCAATCAATCTATCTTCACCATACCAAGTTCTGCACATATATGATTTCCTATCATGTGTCTCAGAACCAAGTGGCTGCTCTACATACACTTCTTCTTCAACTACACCATTCAAGGAAGCTGTCTTGAATCCATCTGGTGTATCTTCTATTTCATCACTTTTATATTTCTCAATGCTGTCATCTGCAACATGCTTGATCTGATAGTTCCATTTGGAAGTCATAGCAAAATTCCCTTCATGTCTTTGGGATTACATCCCAAACATCATTCTTCATGATCGACGGATCATGGCATTTCATTTCTTCATCCCAGATCCTGGGAACTTCAATATATTCAATATCTTCAATAGATATCTTTGTTGCTGGAACAAATGTTGTAGTTCTTCCTTTGTAGGAGATGGCATATGATCTTTCCTACACAACAAGTTAAATTGCATGATTAGAAAACATCTTATAGTTTTAAGAACAAATTCTTACACATAAAGAAATATGCCATACAGTCATGCAATTATCTTAGCCAATGCTTCAATACAACATTTATCCATATCCCGTAACTTTCTAGATGCCTTCCAATCTCTACCAGAACATTGTTAAGAGTGTGCACAACTCCCAACATGTCAGCAAAGAGGTTTCATTCTAGATAAGTAGCAATGGAATGTTGTACAGTGCCATAGGCTACTTACCCATGCATATCAATGCAATTATTCTAATATGCATAATACACAACCTAATTCTAGGAACATCAGTATATACATTATTGAACAGTATTATTTAAGAAATGACAATTCAAATACTTATCTTTGTTTGTTCGTTGGGTGGACTCCCTCTGAGTCTTTGCTTCCTTGCAGGAGCTGCTGGAGTCCTAATCTGAGGTAGCTTCTTCTACACCTTTCTGTTGTGAAATGTAGAGAGATGATCAACTCCCTCTGAATATCTGCATCCTTGCAGAAACTACTGAAGTGTGCTCCTTTGCTTTCTTGCAGGAACAACTAGAGTGTGCTCCTTTGCTTTCTGGCAGGAGCAACTGGAGTGTGCTCCCTCTTGATCTTTGCTTCCTGAATTACCTGTTCTTGAACTCATATTCATCCTTGGTCCCTATGCATGCTTATTAGTATCATGAATGTGTTATCCTTGTGATCTCATATAAAATCATACATTCATTAGTATACTATTAAAACACAATAATCTCAAGCATGTATAGTCATGATCATTTCAAACAGAAATAATAAGCATTAGCATTCAAGGATTCTTATGGTTAGTCAAATCATAAGAAACATAACATGTCTAAACCTGTAATTACTCAAGCCTATGACTCTTCAGGTTAATTGAATCATCAATCAAGATAAGAGATATAAAATGCATAAAACCTGTGATTATTCAAACCTATACCATCATGATTCTTCTGGTTAGTCATATCATCAATTATGGTAAGAAACATAATATGCATACAATCATGATTATTCAAACCTATGACTTCGTGAATAATCATTATCAACAACGCGATAGTATAAGATCCTAACCCAAGGTAGGAATCTAGCTTGATATAGGAAAAACATACCTGGATTATCATGTTAGCTAGTTATGTCTAACATACCCGTATAATGTCTTTTGGTTCTCTTTAGTGACTTGTGCTAGTAACCTGCATGTCTCATAAGTTAACCATTATAAAACCAAGTTATACATACCTCGTGAATGGATCTTGTATGAGATCCATGACAATGGATGAATCTTTGTCCTCATGTTATCATGATCATATGTTCTTGGACCAGAACATGATCTGTCTTTCTTGGTGTACGTTTCATGTTAGTAGACAACATAAACCTCATACAACACCATAATGCATTAGTACAATCATAAGTGTCAACACCCTAACCAATGAATATCTTCTATCATGCATTCATAATTTTGTTAAGGTGATACAACAAATCTAAAATCAAAATTGTACTAACCGTAATAACATGAAGACAAACATACCATAAACTTAATCATGGACAAATATCGAAACATACCTCGATGAGTCATACCTGTCGAGATCGCTTGTAATCTTCTTATGTAAGGCCTTATCCTCATCTCCCTCTGAGACATGAACTTCTTCACTTATGCAGGTGATCAATCCATCTTCTTCTAGGATTAACCCAATCCACTTGATTTGCAAGAACTGGACCTTGAGCTGGATATGGGTTTGTCAGAGAAACCCCAAAAATTCAAACTTTGAATTTCAACCTTTCGATAGGATAGGAATATGCGCCTTGATGAACTGATCAACCTGGTATATTCAGAATTTGAAAACTGCAAAGTTTCACTCCTCAATTTTGCCTTTGAAACTTCCGGATTCACTGGACATGACCCTGAACTGGGGTTTGATGAAGCCCACTCTTTTGCCCCATCAAAATGTTTGATCCAAAGCTCTAAGCTTCTATTTTTCTGAGGAGCTTCCAGCCGTGGTCACATATTTAAAAAATTCTCATTTTTACAGAAGCCCTAATTTTCCACTTTTCTGATCAAAGTCCCGAACTAGGGTCTAATCAAGCCCGGCCTTCTGCCCAACCAAAAATTCTGATCTTGGTCTCTAAATTTCTATTTTGATGAGTAGCATCCAGCCGTGGTCTCCGATTACAAAAATTCCAACTTTCTCCAAAGCCCTAAATTCCGGAAGCCATGAATGAAGGTACCAAAAAATAATTCTGTTTTGACAGAAATATGTACCTGATTGTTTCTGGTGTAACTCCGAAATTTTTGATTCACAGGGTCTGAAAAAGTTTACTGAGATAGCCTGATCTGTTATCTTTCCATCCTGACAGGTCTGACCTCAATTGGATTCTCTGAGAGAGAGTTATGCCAAATGTCGCAACGTGACCTGTTTTGGGATAAAACAGGAGAGCGAACTTGTACGGCGTGCCACGTGTCACTGTTTTAACTTCGGCCTCTGGAAAAGTTTTCTAAGATAGCACGGCCTGTTACCTTTCCATCCTGACAGGTCTGACCGCAATTGGACTCTCTGAGAGAGAGTTATGCCAAATGTCGTAACGTGACCTGTTTATGGGATAATACAGGAGAGCGAACTTGTACGGCGTACCACGTGTCACTGGTTCAACTTCGGCCTCTGAAAACGTTTTCTGAGATAGTACAGACTGTGTACTACCTGCTACTTTTTACGAAATTTCATTTGGAGCTTCCTAGCCCAAGATATGACCTTTTTCCCAAGGTCACCTGATTTTGACTCAGATCTGGAAGAGACAGAAACCCTATATTGTACAGATCATAAATCACAAAGTACAACGAATTAGAGGTTTTCCTTTGGACACAAGATACCTGGAGATCTTAGCTTCGTCCTGCAACAATTTCAGATCCGAAAAAGTTGCCAAAACGGATTTATAGCGAAAGTGATACGATGACTGGTTTTTGCTATATCAAGCCCTAGCATCGTAAGTGCAACAAGTGTCATACATGCCATATCATGCCTTCTTTCAGGCTAGCTCTGATACCATGTTAAATTTTCTGAATTTACTTCAATATGATCTAGGATATTAACTGAGAGAACAACATGTACATCATATCTACAGCATATCAATCATGGAGACAATAATGCAAACACACAAGAGACACAAAGATTTACTTGGGGAAAACCATAAAGGTGAAAAACCCCAATAACTTCCTCAGAGATAGATAGAGCAATGATACAACCAACCAATAGAGATAGCCATAACCTAGCAGCAATCCTCCTCCTCCATAAGTGCGCCTCTCCTCCTTGAGAGCATGTGTGAGAAGTGAGAGTGAGTAAATAGAGTGCCTCCCGCACTCTATTTATACTTGACTTGACTTGCCTTTTTACCTAACTCATGTCGGCTCGAACTTAACCACATAACATAATGCTGAGTGGGCCGACCCCCAATAGGCTGGTCTAATAACACTTTGACCCACATGGCCGACCCCCAATAGGGTGGTCTAATAACCCTTTGACCCACATGACTTATACAGGGCCGACCCCAAACAAGGTGGTCTAATAACCCATCAAGTATAAGTTACAACACTTACAATATAAATGACGACACTTCCTTATAGAGGAATAATACCATCTCTATAGGAATACAATATACATATATGTGAAATACATTCCGAAGTTACATATACATCAACACACATTTTATAAAAACTCGTGTTTTTTACGAAATCATGTAAACCTTCTAGAAGCTATTATTTTAAAAAACGGTGGAAGTAAGCTTTTCTTATTTCCGGACGCATGCACAAACTATAGAAATTCGTTATGACGTAGAATGTGCATACTTTGTTGATTCCAATTATGAAATAAAACACATTTTCTAAAAACTCGTGTTTTTTAACAAATCATGTAAACCTTCTAGAAGCTATGATTTTAAAAAACGGGGGAAGTAAGTTTTTCTTATTTCCAAATGCATGCGCAAACTATAGAAAGTCGTTATGACGTAGAATGTCCATACTTTGTTGATTCCATTTATGAAATAAAACACATTTTCTAAAAACTCGTGTTTTTTAAGAAATCATGTAAACCTTCTAGAAGCTGCGATTTTGAGAAACGGTGGAAGTAAGCTTTTCTTATTTCCGGACGCATGCGCAAACTATAGAAAGTCGTTATGACGTAGAATGTGCATACTTTGTAGATTCCATTTATGAAAGAAAACACATTTTCTAAAAACTTGTGTTTTTTACAAAATCATGTAAACCTTCTAGAAGCTATTATTTTAAAAAACGGTGGAAGTAAGCTTTTCTTATTTCCGGACGCATGCGCAAATTATAGAAAGTCGTTATGACATAGAATGTGCATACTTTGTAGATTCCATTTATGAAATAAAACACATTTTCTAAAAACTCGTGTTTTTTAACAAATCATGTAAACCTTCTAGAAGCTGTGATTTTAAAAAACGTGGGAAGTAAGCTTTTCTTATTTCCGGACGCATGCGCAAACTATATAAAGTCGTTATGACGTAGAATGTGCATACTTTATAGATTCCATTTATGAAATAAAGCACATTTTCTAAAAACTCGTGTTTTTTACGAAATCATGTAAACCTTCAAGAAGCTGTGATTTTAAAAAACGGGGAAAGTAAGCTTTTCTTATTTGCAAACGCATGCACAAACTATAGAAAGTCGTTATGACGTAGAATGTGCATACTTTGTAGATAATATTTATGAAATAAAGCACATTTTCTAAAAACTCGTGTTTTTTACGAAATCATGTAAACCTTCTAGAAGCTATTATTTTAAAAAACGGTGGAAGTAAGCTTTTCTTATTTCCGGACGTATGCGCAAACTATAGAAAGTCGTTATGAGGTAGAATGTGCATACTTTGTAGATTCCATTTATGAAATAAAACACATTTTCTAAAAACTCGTGTTTTTTAAGAAATCATGTAACCCTTCTAGAAGCTTTGATTTTAAAAAATGGTGGAAGTAAGCTTTTCTTATTTTCAGACGAATGCGCAAACTATAGAAAGTCGTTATGACGTAGAATGGGCATACTTTGTTGATTCCATTTATGAAATAAAACACATTTTCTAAAAACTCGTGTTTTTTAAGAAATCATGTAAACCTTCTAGAAGCTGTGATTTTAAAAAACTGGGGAAGTAAGCTTTTCTTATTTCCGGATGCATGCGCAAACTATAGAAAGTCGTTATGACGTAGAATGTGCATACTTTGTAGATTCCATTTATGAAATAAAACACATTTTCTAAAAACTCGTGTTTTTTACGAAATCATGTAAACCTTCTAGAAGCTATTATTTTAAAAAACGGGGGAAGTAAGCTTTTCTTATTTCCGGACGCATGTGCAAACTATAGAAAGTCCTTATGATGTAGAATTTGCATACTTTCTTGATTCCATTTATGAAATAAAAAACATTTTCTAAAAACTCGTGTTTTTTAACAAATCGTGTAAACCTTCAAGAAGCTCTGATTTTAAAAAACGGGGGAAGTAAGCTTTTCTTATTTCCAAACGCATGTGCAAACTATAGAAAGTCGTTATGACGTAGAATGTGAATACATTGTTGATTCCATTTATGAAATAAAACACATTTTCTAAAAACTCGTGTTTTTTACGAAATCATGTAAACCTTCTAGAGGTTGTGATTTTAAAAAACGGGGGAAGTAAGCTTTTCTTATTTCCAAACGCATACGCAAACTATAGAAAGTCGTTATGACGTAGAATGTGCATACTTTGTTGATTCCATTTATGAAATAAAACACAATTTCTAAAAACTCGTGTTTTTTAAGAAATCATGTAAACCTTCTAGAAGCTGTGATTTTAAAAAACGGGCGAAGTAAGCTTTTCTTATTTCCGGACGCATGCGCAAACTATAGAAAGTCGTTATTACATAGAATGTGCATACTTTGTAGATTCCATTTATGAAATAGAACACATTTTATAAAAACTCGTGTTTTTTACGAAATCATGTAAACCTTCTAGAAGCTGTGATTTTAAAAAACGGGGGAAGTAAGCTTTTCTTATTTCCGTACGCATGCGCAAACTATAGAAATTCATTATGACGTAGAATGTGTATACTTTGTAGATTCCATTTATGAAATAAAACACATTTTCTAAAAACTCGTGTTTTTTACGAAATCATGTAAACCTTCTAGAAGCTATTATTTTAAAAAACGGTGGAAGTAAGCTTTTCTTATTTCCGGACGCATGCGCAAACTATAGAAAGTCGTTATGACCTAGAATGTGCATACTTTGTTGATTCCATTTATGAAATAAAACACATTTTCTAAAAACTCGTGTTTTTTACGAAATCATGTAAACCTTCTAGAAGCTGTGATTTTAAAAAACGGTGGAAGTAAGCTTTTCTTATTTCCGGACGCATGCGCAAACTATAGAAAGTCGTTATGACGTAGAATGTGCATACTTTGTTGATTCCATTTATGAAATAAAACACATTTTCTAAAAACTCGTGTTTTTTAACAAATCATGTAAACCTTCTAGAAGCAGTGATTTTAAAAAACGGGGGAAGTAAGCTTTTTTTATTTCCAAACGCATGCGAAAACTATAGAAAGTCGTTATGACGTAGAATGTGCATACTTTGTTGATTCCATTTATGAAATAAAACACATTTTCTAAAAACTCGTGTTTTTTAAGAAATCATGTAAACCTTCTAGAAGCTGTGATTTAAAAAAACAGGGGAAGTAAGCTTGTCTTATTTCCGGACGCATGCGCAAACTATAGAAAGTCATTATGACGTAGAATGTGCATACTTTGTTGATTCCATTTATGAAATAAAACACATTTTCTAAAAACTCATGTTTTTTAAGAAATCATATAAACCTTCTAGAAGCTGTGATTTTAAAAAACGGGGGAAGTAAGCTTTTCTTATTTCCAAACTCATTCGCAAACTATAGAAAGTCGTTACGACGTAGAATGTGCATACTTTTTTGATTCCATTTATGAAATAAAATACATTTTATAAAAACTCGTGTTTCTTAAGAAATCATGTAAACCTTCTAGAAGCTGTGATTTTAAAAAACGGGGGAAGTAAGCTTTTCTTATTTCCGGACGCATGCGCAAACTATAGAAAGTCGTTATGACGTAGAATGTGCATACTTTGTTGATTCCATTTATGAAATAAAACACATTTTCTAAAAACTCGCGTTTCTTAAGAAATCATGTAAACCTTCTAGAAGCTGTGATTTTAAAAAATGGGGGAAGTAAGCTTTTCTTATTTCCGGACGCATGCGCAAACTATAGAAAGTCGTTATGACGTAGAATGTGCAAACTTTGTAGATTCCATTTATGAAATAAAACACATTTTCTAAAAAGTCGTGTTTTTTACGAAATCATGTAAACCTTCTAGAAGCTAATATTTTAAAAAACGGGGGAAGTAAGCTTTTCTTATTTCCAAACGCATGCGCAAACTATAGAAAGTCGTTATGACGTAGAATGTGCATACTTTGTAGATTCCATTTATGAAATAAAACACATTTTCTAAAAACTCGTGTTTTTTAAGAAATCATGTAAACCTTCTAGAAGCTGTGATTTTAAAAAACGGGGGAAGTAAGCTTTTCTTATTTCCAAACGCATGCGCAAACTATAGAAAGTCATTATGACGTAGAATGTACATACTTTGTAGATTCCATTTATGAAATAAAACACATTTTCTAAAAACTCGTGTTTTTTAAGAAATCATGTAAACCTTCTAGAAGCTGTGATTTTAAAAAACGGGGGAAGTAAGTTTTTCTTATTTCCAAACGCATGCGCAAACTATAGAAAGTCGTTATGACGTAGAATGTGCATACTTTGTTGATTCCATTTATGAAATAAAACACATTTTCTAAAAACTCATGTGTTTTAAGAAATCATGTAAACCTTCTAGAAGCTGTGATTTTAAAAAACGGGGGAAGTAAGCTTTTCTTATTTCCGGACGCATGCGCAAACTATAGAAAGTCGTAATGATGTAGAATGTGCATACTTTGTAGATTCCATTTATGAAATAGAACACATTTTCTAAAAACACGTGTTTTTTACGAAATCATGTAAACCTTCTAGAAGCTGTGATTTAAAAAAACGGGGGAAGTAAGCTTTTCTTATTTCTAGACGCATGCGAAAACTATAGAAAGTCGTTATGACGTAGAATGTTCATACTTTGTAGATCATTTATGAAATAAAAAACATTTTCTAAAAACTCGTGTTTTTTAAGAAATCATGTAAACCTTCTAGAAGCTGTGATTTTAAAAAACGGGGGAAGTAAGTTTTTCTTATTTCCAAACGCATGCGCAAACTATAGAAAGTTGTTATGACGTAGAATGTGCATACTTTGTTGATTCCATTTATGAAATAAAACACATTTTCTAAAAACTCATGTTTTTTAACAAATCATGTAAACCTTTTAGAAGATGTGATTTTAGAAAACGGGGGAAGTAAGCTTTTTTTATTTCCAAACGCATGCGCAAAATATAGAAAGTCGTTATGACGTAGAATGTGCATACTTTGTTGATTCCATTTATGAAATAAAACCCATTTTCTAAAAACTTGTGTTTTTTAACAACTCATGTAAACCTTCTAGAAGCAATGATTTTAAAAAACGGGGGAAATAAGCTTTTCTTATTTCCAAACGCATGCGCAAACTATAGAAAGTCTATATGACGTAGAATGTGCAAACTTGTTGATTCCATTTATGAAATAAAACACATTTTCTAAAAACTCGTGTTTTTTAAGAAATCATGTAAACCTTCTAGAGGCTGTGATTTTAAAAAACGGGGGAACTAATCTTTTCTTATTTCCAAACGCATGCGCAAACTATAGAAAGTCGTTATGACGTAGAATGTGCATACTTTGTTGATTCCATTTATGAAATAAAACACATTTTCTAAAAACTCGTGTTTTTTAAGAAACCATGTAAACCTTCTAGAAGCTGTGATTTTAAAAAACGGGGGAAGTAAGCTTTTCTTACTTCCGGACTCATGTGCAAACTATAGAAAGTCGTTATGACGTAGAATGTGCATACTTTGTCGATTCCATTTATGAAATAAAACACATTTTCTAAAAACTCGTGTTTTTTACGAAATCATGTAAACCTTCTAGAAGCTGTGATTTTAAAAAACGGGGGAAGTAAGCTTTTCTTATTTCCGGACGCATGCGCAAACTATAGAAAGTCGTTACGACGAAGAATGTGCATACTTTGTAGATTCCATTTATGAAATAAAACACATTTTCTAGAAACTCGTGTTTTTTACGAAATCATGTAAACCTTCTAGAAGCTATTATTTTAAAAAACGTTGGAAGTAAGCTTTTCTTATTTCCGGACGCATGCGCAAACTATAGAAAGTCGTTATGATGTAGAATGTGCATACTTTGTTGATTCCATTTATGAAATAAAACACATTTTCTAAAAACTCGTGTTTTTTAAGAAATCATGTAAACCTTCTAGAAGTTGTGATTTTAAAAAACGGGGGAAGTAAGTTTTTCTTATTTCCAAACGCATGCGCAAACTATAGAAAGTCGTTATGACGTAGAATGTGCATACTTTGTAGATTTCATTTATGAAATAAAACACATTTTCTAAAAACTCATGTTTTTTAAGAAATTATGTAAACCTTCTAGAAGCTGTGATTTTAAAAAACGGGGGAAGTCAGCTTTTCTTATTTTCGGATGCATGCGCAAAATATAGAAATTCGTTATGACGTAGAATGTGCATACTTTGTAGATTCCATTTATGAAATAAAATACATTTTCTAAAAAGTCGTGTTTTTTACGAAATCATGTAAACCTTCTAGAAGCTATTATTTTAAAAAACGGGGGAAGTAAGCTTTTCTTATTTCCAAATGCATGGGCAAACTATAGAAAGTCGTTATGACGTAGAATGTGCATACTTTGTTGATTGCATTGATGAAATAAAACACATTTTCTAAAAACTCGTGTTTTTTACGAAATCATGTAAACCTTCTAGAAGCTGTGATTTTAAAAAACGGTGGAAGTAAGCTTTTCTTATTTCCGGTCGAATGCGGAAACTATCGAAAGTCGTTATTACGTAGAATGTGCATACTTTGTTGATTCCATTTATGAAATAGAACAGATTTTCTAAAAACTCGTGTTTTTTACGAAATCATGTAAACCTTCTAGAAGCTGTTATTTTAAAAAACTTGGGAAGTAAGCTTTTTTATTTCTAGACGCGTGCGCAAACTATAGAAAGTCGTTATGACGTAGAATGTGCATACTTTGTAGATTCCATTTATGAAATAAAACACATTTTCTAAAAACTCATGTTTTTTACGAAATCATGTAAACCTTCTAGAAGCTATTATTTTAAAAAACGGTGGAAGTAAGCTTTTCTTATATCCGGACGCATGCGCAAACTATAGAAAGTCGTTATGACGTAGAATGTGCATACTTTGTTGATTCCATTTATGAAATAAAACACAATTTCTTAAAACTCGTGTTTTTTAACAAATCATGTAAACCTTCTAGAAGCTGTGATTTTAAAAAACGGGGGAAGTAAGCTTTTTTTATTTCCAAACGCATGCGCAAACTATAGAAAGTCGTTATGATGCAGAATGTGCATACTTTGTTGATTCCATTTATGAAATAAAACCCATTTTCTAAAAACTCGTGTTTTTTAACAAATCATGTAAACCTTCTAGAAGCTGTGATTTTAAAAAACGGGGGAAGTAAGCTTTTCTTATTTCCGGATGCATGCGCAAACTATAGAAATTCGTTATGACGTAGAATGTGCATACTTTGTAGATTCCATTTATGAAATAAAATACATTTTCTAAAAAGTCGTGTTTTTTACGAAATCATGTAAACCTTCTAGAAGCTATTATTTTAAAAAACGGGGGAAGTAAGCTTTTCTTATTTCCAAACGCATGCGCAAACTATAGAAAGTCGTTATGACGTAGAATGTGCATACTTTGTTGATTGCATTGATGAAATAAAACACATTTTCTAAAAACTCGTGTTTTTTACGAAATCATGTAAACCTTCTAGAAGCTGTGATTTTAAAAAACGGGGGAAGTAAGCTTTTCTTATTTCCAGACGCATGCGCAAACTATAGAAATTCGTTATGACGAAGAATGTGCATACTTTGTAGATTCCATTTATGAAATAAAACACATTTTCTAGAAACTCGTGTTTTTTACGAAATATTGTAAACCTTCTAGAAGCTATTATTTTAAAAAACGTTGGAAGTAAGCTTTTCTTATTTCCGGACGCATGCGCAAACTATAGAAAGTCGTTATGATGTAGAATGTGCATACTTTGTTGATTCCATTTATGAAATAAAACACATTTTCTAAAAACTCGTGTTTTTTAACAAATCATGTAAACCTTCTAGAAGCTGTGATTTTAAAAAACGGGGGAAGTAAGTTTTTCTTATTTCCAAACGCATGCGCAAACTATAGAAAGTCGTTATGACGTAGAATGTGCATACTTTGTAGATTCCATTTATGAAATAAAACACATTTTCTAAAAACTCATGTTTTTTAACAAATCATGTAAACCTTCTAGAAGCTGTGATTTTAAAAAACGGGGGAAGTAAGCTTTTCTTATTTCCAAACGCATGCGCAAACTATAGAAAGTCGTTATGATGTAGAATGTGCATACATTGTTGATTCCATTTATGAAATAAAACACATTTTCTAAAAACTCGTGTTTTTTAAGAAATCATGTAAACCTTCTAGAAGCTGTGATTTTGAAAAACGGTGGAAGTAAGCTTTTCTTATTTCCGGACGCATGCGCAAACTATAGAAAGTCCTTATGACGTAGAATGTGCATACTTTGTTGATTCCATTTGTGAAATAAAACACATTTTCTAAAAACTCGCGTTTTTTACGAAATCATGTAAACCTTCTAGAAGCTGTGATTTTAAAAAACGGTGGAAGTAAGCTTTTCTTATTTCTGGTCGAATGCGGAAACTATTGAAAGTCGTTATTACGTAGAATGTGCATACTTTGTTGATTCCATTTATGAAATAAAACAAATTTTCTAAAAACACGTGTTTTTTAAGAAATCTTGTAAACCTTCTAGAAGCTGTGATTTTAAAAAACGGTGGAAGTAAGCTTTTCTTATATCCGGACGAATGCGCAAACTATAGAAAGTCGTTATGACGTAGAATGTGCATACTTTGTAGATTCCATTTATGAAATAAAACACATTTTCTAAAAACTCGTGTTTTTTACGAAATCATGTAAACCTTCTAGAAGCTGAGATTTTAAAAAACGGTTCAAGTAAGCTTTTCTTATTTCCAGACGCATGCGCAAACTATAGAAAGTCGTTATGACGTAGAATGTGCATATTTTGTTGATTCCATTTATGAAATAAAACACATTTTCTACAAACTCGTGTTTTTTTAAGAAATCATGTAATCCTTCTAGAAGCTGTGATTTTAAAAAACGGGGGAAGTAAGCTTTTCTTATTTCCAGACGCATGCGTAAACTATAGAAAGTCGTTATGATGTAGAATGTGCATACTTTGTTGATTCCATTTATGAAATAAAACACATTTTCTAAAAACTCGTGTTTTTTAAGAAATTATGTAAACCTTCTAGAAGCTGTAATTTTAAAAAATGGGGGAAGTAAGCTTTTCTTATTTCCGGACGCATGCGCAAACTATAGAAAGTTTTTATGACGTAGAATGTGCATACTTTGTAGATTCCATTTATGAAATAAATCTCATTTTCTAAAAAACTCGTGTTTTTTACAAAATCATGTAAACCTTCTAGAAGCTGTGATTTTAAAAAACGGTGGAAGTAGGCTTTTCTTATTTCCGGACGAATGAGCAAATTATAGAAAGTAGTTATGACGTAGAATGTGCATACTTTGTTGATTCTATTTATGAAATAAAACACATTTTCTAAAAACTCGTGTTTTTTACGAAATCATGTAAACCTTCTAGAAGTTATTATTTTAAAAAATGGTGGAAGTAAGCTTTTCTTATTTCCGGACGCATGCACAAACTATAGAAAATCGTTATGACCTAGAATGTGCATACTTTGTTGATTCCATTTATGAAATAAAACACATTTTCTAAAAACTTGTGTTTTTTAACAAATCATGTAAACCTTCTAGAAGCTGTCATTTTAAAAAACAGGGGAAGTACGCTTTTCTTATTTCCAAACGCATGCGCAAACTATAGAAAGTCGTTATGACGTAGAATGTGCATACTTTGTAGATTCCATTTATGAAATAAAACACATTTTCTAAAAACTCGTGTTTTTTAAGAAATCATGTAAACCTTCTAGAAGCTGTGATTTTAAAAAACGGGGGAAGTAAGCTTTTCTTATTTCCAAACGCATGCGCAAACTATAGAAAGTCGTTATGACGTAGAATGTGCATACTTTGTAGATTCCATTTATGAAATAAAACACATTTTCTAAAAACTCGTGTTTTTTAAGAAATCATGTAAACCTTCTAGAAGCTGTGATTTTAAAAAACGGGGGAAGTAAGTTTTTCTTATTTCCAAATGCATGCGCAAACTATAGAAAGTCGTTATGACGTAGAATGTGCATACTTTGTTGATTCCATTTATGAAATAAAACACATTTTCTAAAAACTCATGTTTTTTAAGAAATCATGTAAACCTTCTAGAAGCTGTGATTTTAAAAAACGGGGGAAGTAAGCTTTTCTTATTTCCGGACGCATGCGCAAACTATAGAAAGTCGTTATGACGTAGAATGTTCATACTTTATAGATCATTTATGAAATAAAAAACATTTTCTAAAAACTCATGTTTTTTAAGAAATCATGTAAACCTTCTAGAAGCTGTGATTTTAAAAAACGGGGGAAGTAAGTTTTTCTTATTTCCAAACGCATGCGCAAACTATAGAAAGTCGTTATGATGTAGAATGTGCATACTTTGTTGATTCCATTTATGAAATAAAACACATTTTCTAAAAACTCGTGTTTTTTAACAACTCATGTAAACCTTCTAGAAGATGTGATTTTAAAAAACGGGGGAAGTAAGCTTTTTTTATTTCCAAACGCATGCGCAAAATATAGAAAGTCGTTATGACATAGAATGTGCATACTTTTTTGATTCCATTTATGAAATAAAAAACATTTTCTAAAAACTCGTGTTTTTTAAGAAATCGTGTAAACCTTCAAGAAGCTCTGATTTTAAAAAACGGGGGAAGCAAGCTTTTCTTATTTCCAAACGCATCCGCAAACTATAGAAAGTCGTTATGACGTAGAATGTGAATACTTTGTTGATTCCATTTATGAAATAAAACACATTTTCTAAAAACTCGTGTTTTTTACGAAATCATGTAAACCTTCTAGAGGTTGTGATTTTAAAAAACGGGGGAAGTAAGCTTTTCTTATTTCCAAACGCATCCGTAAACTATAGAAAGTCGTTATGACGTAGAATGTGCATACTTTGTTGATTCCATTTATGAAATAAAATACAATTTCTAAAAACTCGTGTTTTTTAAGAAATCATGTAAACCTTCTAGAAGCTGTGATTTTAAAAAATGGGCGAGGTAAGCTTTTCTTATTTCCGGACGCATGCGCAAACTATAGAAAGTCGTTATGACATAGAATGTGCATACTTTGTAGATTCCGTTTATGAAATAGAACACATTTTATAAAAACTCGTGTTTTTTACGAAATCATGTAAACCTTCTAGAAGCTGTGATTTTAAAAAACGGGGGAAGTAAGCTTTTCTTATTTCCGTACGCATGCGCAAACTATAGAAATTCATTATGACGTAGAATGTGTATACTTTTTAGATTCCATTTATGAAATAAAACACATTTTCTAAAAACTCGTGTTTTTTACGAAATCATGTAAACCTTCTAGAAGCTATTATTTTAAAAAATGGTGGAAGTAAGCTTTTCTTATTTCCGGACGCATGCGAAAACAATAGAAAGTCGTTATGACCTAGAATGTGCATACTTTGTTGATTCCATTTATGAAATAAAACACATTCTCTAAAAACTCGTGTTTTTTACGAAATCATGTAAACCTTCTAGAAGCTGTGATTTTAAAAAACGGTGGAAGTAAGCTTTTCTTATTTCCGGACGCATGCGCAAACTATAGAAAGTCGTTATAACGTAGAATGTGCATACTTTGTTGATTCCATTTATGAAATAAAACACATTTTCTAAAAACTCGTGTTTTTTAACAAATCATGTAAACCTTCTAGAAGCTGTGATTTTAAAAAACGGGGGAAGTAAGCTTTTTTTATTTCCAAACGCATGCGAAAACTATAGAAAGTCGTTATGACGTAGAATGTGCATACTTTGTTGATTCCATTTATGAAATAAAACACATTTTCTAAAAAGTCATGTTTTTTAAGAAATCATGTAAACCTTCTAGAAGCTGTGATTTAAAAAAACAGGGGAAGTAAGCTTGTCTTATTTCCGGACGCATGCGCAAATTATAGAAAGTCATTATGACGTAGAATGTGCATACTTTGTTGATTCCATTTATGAAATAAAACACATTTTCTAAAAACTCATGTTTTTTAAGAAATCATGTAAACCTTCTAGAAGCTGTGATTTTAAAAAACGGGGGAAGTAAGCTTTTCTTATTTCCAAACGCATTCGCAAACTATAGAAAGTCGTTACGACGTAGAATGTGCATACTTTTTTGATTCCATTTATGAAATAAAACACATTTTCTAAAAACTCGTGTTTCTTAAGAAATCATGTAAACCTTCTAGAAGCTGTGATTTTAAAAAACGGGGGAAGTAAGCTTTTCTTATTTCCGGACGCATGCGCAAACTATAGAAAGTCGTTATGACGTAGAATGTGCAAACTTTGTAGATTCCATTTATGAAATAAAACACATTTTTCTAAAAAGTCGTGTTTTTTACGAAATCATGTAAACCTTCTAGAAGCTAATATTTTAAAAAACGGGGGAAGTAAGCTTTTCTTATTTCCAAACGCATGCGCAAAGTATAGAAAGTCGTTATGACGTAGAATGTGCATACTTTGTTGATTCCATTTATGAAATACAACACATTTTCTAAAAACTCGTGTTTTTTACGAAATCATGTAAACCTTCTAGAAGCTGTGATTTTCAAAAACGGGGGAAGTAAGCTTTTCTTATTTCCGGACGCATGCGCAAACTATAGAAATTCGTTATGATGAAGAATGTGCATACTTTGTAGATTCCATTTATGAAATAAAACACATTTTCTAGAAACTCGTGTTTTTTACGAAATCATGTAAACCTTCTAGAAGCTATTATTTTAAAAAACGGTGGAAGTAAGCTTTTCTTATTTCCGGGCGCATGCGCAAACTATAGAAAGTCGTTATGACGTAGAATGGTCATACTTTGTTGATTCCATTTATGAAATAAAACACATTTTCTAAAAACTCGTGTTTTTTAACAAATCATGTAAACCTTCTAGAAGCTGTGATTTTAAAAAACGGGGGAAGTAAGTTTTTCTTATTTCCAAACGCATGCGCAAACCATAGAAAGTCGTTATGACGTAGAATGTGCATACTTTGTAGATTCCATTTATGAAATAAAACACATTTTCTAAAAAGTCGTGTTTTTTAAGAAATCATGTAAACCTTCTAGAAGCTGTGATTTTAAAAAACGGGGGAAGTAAGCTTTTCTTATTTCCAAACGCATGCGCAAACTATAGAAAGTCATTACGACGTAGAATGTGCATACTTTGTAGATTCCATTTATGAAATAAAACACATTTTCTAAAAACTCGTGTTTTTTAAGAAATCATGTAAACCTTCTAGAAGCTGTGATTTTAAAAAACTGGGGAAGTAAGTTTTTCTTATTTCCAAACGCATGCGCAAACTATAGAAAGTCGTTATGACGTAGAATGTGCATACTTTGTTGATTCCATTTATGAAATAAAACACATTTTCTAAAAACTCATGTTTTTTAAGAAATCATGTAAACCTTCTAGAAGCTGTGATTTTAAAAAACGGGGGAAGTAAGCTTTTCTTATTTCCGGACGCATGCGCAAACTATAGAAAGTCGTTATGACGTAGAATGTGCATACTTTGTAGATTCCATTTATGAAATAGAACACATTTTCTAAAAACACGTGTTTTTTACGAAATCATGTAAACCTTCTAGAAGCTGTGATTTAAAAAAACGGGGGAAGTAAGCTTTTCTTATTTCTAGACGCATGCGCTAACTATAGAAAGTCGTTATGACGTAGAATGTTCATACTTTGTAGATCATTTATGAAATAAAAAAACATTTTCTAAAAACTCGTGTTTTTTAAGAAATCATGTAAACCTTCTAGAAGCTGTGATTTTAAAAAACGGGGGAAGTAAGTTTTTCTTATTTCCAAACGCATGCGCAAACTATAGAAAGTCCTTATGACGTAGAATGTGCATACTTTGTTGATTCCATTTATGAAATAAAACACATTTTCTAAAAACTCATGTTTTTTAACAAATCATGTAAACCTTCTAGAAGATGTGATTTTAAAAAACGGGGGAAGTAAGCTTTTATTATTTCCAAACGCATGCGCAAAATATAGAAAGTCGTTATGACGTAGAATGTGCATACTTTGTTGATTCCATTTATGAAATAAAACACATTTTCTAAAAACTCGTGTTTTTTAAGAAATCATGTAAACCTTCTAGAACCTGTCATTTTAAAAAACGGGGGAAGTAAGCTTTTCTTATTTCCGGACGCATGCGCAAACTATAGAAATTCGTTATGACGTAGAATGTGCATACTTTGTAGATTCCATTTATGAAATAGAACACATTTTCTAAAAACTCGTGTTTTTTACGAAATCATGTAAACCTTCTAGAAGCTGTGATTTTAAAAAACGGGGGAAGTAAGCTTTTCTTATTTCCGGACGCATTCGCAAATTATAGAAAGTCGTTATGACGAAGAATGTGCATACTTTGTAGATTCCATTTATGAAATAAAACACATTTTCTAGAAACTCGTGTTTTTTACGAAATCATGTAAACCTTCTAGAAGCTATTATTTTAAAAAACGTTGGAAGTAAGCTTTTCTTATTTCCGGACGCATGCGCAAACTATAGAAAGTCGTTATGATGTAGAATGTGCATACTTTGTTGATTCCATTTATGAAATAAAACACATTGTCTAAAAACTCGTGTTTTTTAAGAAATCATGTAAACCTTCTAGAAGCTGTGATTTTAAAAAACGGGGGAAGTAAGTTTTTCTTATTTCCAAAGGCATGCGCAAACTATAGAAAGTCGTTATCACGTAGAATGTGCATACTTTGTAGATTTCATTTATGAAATAAAACACATTTTCTAAAAACTCATGTTTTTTAAGAAATTATGTAAACCTTCTAGAAGCTGTGATTTTAAAAAACGGGGGAAGTCAGCTTTTCTTATTTCCGGATGCATGCGCAAACTATAGAAATTCGTTATGACGTAGAATGTGCATACTTTGTAGATTCCATTTATGAAATAAAATACATTTTCTAAAAAGTCGTGTTTTTTACGAAATCATGTAAACCTTCTAGAAGCTATTATTTTAAAAAACGGGGGAAGTAAGCTTTTCTTATTTCCAAACGCATGCGCAAACTATAGAAAGTCGTTATGACGTAGAATGTGCATACTTTGTTGATTGCATTGATGAAATAAAACACATTTTCTAAAAACTCGTGTTTTTTACGAAATCATGTAAACCTTCTAGAAGCTGTGATTTTAAAAAACCGTGGAAGTAAGTTTTTCTTATTTCCAAACGCATGCGCAACCTATAGAAAGTCGTTATGACGTAGAATGTGCATACTTTGTTGATTCCATTTATGAAATAAAACACATTTACTAAAACCTCATGTTTTTTAACAAATCATGTAAACCTTCTAGAAGATGTGATTTTAAAAAACGGGGGAAGTAAGCTTTTTTTATTTCCAAACGCATGCGGAAAATATAGAAAGTCGTTATGACGTAGAATGTGCATACTTTGTTGATTCCATTTATGAAATAAAACCCATTTTCTAAAAACTTGTGTTTTTTAACAACTCATGTAAACCTTCTAGAAGCAGTGATTTTAAAAAACGGGGGAAGTAAGTTTTTCTTATTTCCAAATGCATGCGCAAACTATAGAAAGTCGTTATCACATAGAATGTGCATACTTTGTAGATTTCATTTATGAAATAAAACACATTTTCTAAAAACTCATGTTTTTTAAGAAATTATGTAAACCTTCTAGAAGCTGTGATTTTAAAAAACGGGGGAAGTAAGCTTTTCTTATTTCCGGACGCATGCGCAAACTATAGAAAGTCGTTATGATGAAGAATGTGCATACTTTGTAGATTCCATTTATGAAATAAAACACATTTTCTAGAAACTCATGTTTTTTACGAAATCATGTAAACCTTCTAGAAGCTATTATTTTAAAAAACGGTGGAAGTAAGCTTTTCTTATTTCCGAGCGCATGCGCAAACTATAGAAAGTCGTTATGACGTAGAATGTTCATACTTTGTTGATTCCATTTATGAAATAAAACACATTTTCTAAAAACTCGTGTTTTTTAACAAATCATGTAAACCTTCTAGAAGCTGTGATTTTAAAAAATGGGGGAAGTAAGTTTTTCTTATTTCCAAACACATGCGCAAACCATAGAAAGTCGTTATGACGTAGAATGTGCATACTTTGTATATTCCATTTATGAAATAAAACACATTTTCTAAAAACTCGTGTTTTTTAAGAAATCATGTAAACCTTCTAGAAGCTGTGATTTTAAAAAACGGGGGAAGTAAGCTTTTCTTATTTCCAAACGCATGCGCAAACTATAGAAAGTCATTATGACGTAGAATGTGCATACTTTGTAGATTCCATTTATGAAATAAAACACATTTTCTAAAAACTCGTGTTTTTTAAGAAATCATGTAAACCTTCTAGAAGCTGTGATTTTAAAAAACCGGGGAAGTAAGTTTTTCTTATTTCCAAACGCATGCGCAAACTATAGAAAGTCGTTATGACGTAGAATGTGCATACTTTGTTGATTCCATTTATGAAATAAAACACATTTTCTAAAAACTCATGTTTTTTAAGAAATCATGTAAACCTTCTAGAAGCTGTGATTTTAAAAAACGGGGGAAGTAAGCTTTTCTTATTTCCGGACGCATGCGCAAACTATAGAAAGTCATTATGACGTAGAATGTGCATACTTTGTAGATTCCATTTATGAAATAGAACACATTTTCTAAAAACTCGTGTTTTTTAAGAAATCATGTAAACCTTCTAGAAGCTGTGATTTTAAAAAACGGGGGAAGTAAGTTTTTCTTATTTCCAAACGCATGCGCAAACTATAGAAAGTCGTTATGACGTAGAATGTGCATACTTTGTTGATTCCATTTATGAAATAAAACACATTTTCTAAAAACTCATGTTTTTTAACAAATCATGTAAACCTTCTAGAAGATGTGATTTTAAAAAACGGGGGAAGTAAGCTTTTTTTATTTCCAAACGCATGCGCAAAATATAGAAAGTCGTTATGACGTAGAATGTGCATACTTTGTTGATTCCATTTATGAAATAAAACCCATTTTCTAAAAACTTGTGTTTTTTAACAACTCATGTAAACCTTCTAGAAGCAGTGATTTTAAAAAACGGGGGAAGTAAGTTTTTCTTATTTCCAAACGCATGCGCAAACTATAGAAAGTCGTTATCACGTAGAATGTGCATACTTTGTAGATTTCATTTATGAAATAAAACACATTTTCTAAAAACTCATGTTTTTTAAGAAATTATGTAAACCTTCTAGAAGCCGTGATTTTAAAAAACGGGGGAAGTAAGCTTTTCTTATTTCCGGACGCATGCGCAAATTATAGAAAGTCGTTATGACGAAGAATGTGCATACTTTGTAGATTCCATTTATGAAATAAAACACATTTTCTAGAAACTCGTGTTTTTTACGAAATCATGTAAACCTTCTAGAAGCTATTATTTTAAAAAACTTTGGAAGTAAGCTTTTCTTATTTCCGGACGCATGCGCAAACTATAGAAAGTCGTTATGATGTAGAATGTGCATACTTTGTTGATTCCATTTATGAAATAAAACACATTTTCTAAAAACTCGTGTTTTTTAAGAAATCATGTAAACCTTCTAGAACCTGTCATTTTAAAAAACGGGGGAAGTAAGTTTTTCTTATTTCCAAACGCATGCGCAAACTATAGAAAGTCGTTATCACGTAGAATGTGCATACTTTGTAGATTTCATTTATGAAATAAAACACATTTTCTAAAAACTCATGTTTTTTAAGAAATTATGTAAACCTTCTAGAAGCTGTGATTTTAAAAAACGGGGGAAGTCAGCTTTTCTTATTTCCGGATGCATGCGCAAACTATAGAAATTCGTTATGACGTAGAATGTGCATACTTTGTAGATTCCATTTATGAAATAAAATACATTTTCTAAAAAGTCGTGTTTTTTACGAAATCATGTAAACCTTCTAGAAGTTATTATTTTAAAAAACGGGGGAAGTAAGCTTTTCTTATTTCCAAACGCATGCGCAAACTATAGAAAGTCGTTATGACGTAGAATGTGCATACTTTGTTGATTGCATTGATGAAATAAAACACATTTTCTAAAAACTTGTGTTTTTTACGAAATCATGTAAACCTTCTAGAAGCTGTGATTTTAAAAAATGGTGGAAGTAAGCTTTTCTTATTTCCGGTCGAATCCGGAAACTATCGAAAGTCGTTATTACGTAGAATGTGCATACTTTGTTGATTCCATTTACGAAATAAAACACATTTCCTAAAAACTCGTGTTTTTTAAGAAATCTTGTAAACCTTCTAGAAGCTGTGATTTTAAAAAAAGGTGGAAGTAATCTTTTCTTATTTCCGAACGAATGCGCAAACTATAGAAAGTCGTTATGACGTAGAATGTGCATACTTTGTAGATTCCATTTATGAAATAAAACAAATTTTCTAAAAACTCGTGTTTTTTACGAAATCATATAAACCTTCTAGAAGCTGTGATTTTAAAAAACGGGGGAAGTAAGCTTTTCTTATTTCCGGACGCATGCGCAAAGTATAGAAAGTCGTTATGACGTAGAATGTGCATACTTTGTAGATTCCATTTATGAAATAGAACACATTTTCTAAAAACTCGTGTTTTTTACGAAATCATGTAAACCTTCTAGAAGCTGTTATTTTAAAAAACTTGGGAAGTAAGCTTTTTTATTTCTAGACGCATGCGCAAACTATAGAAAGTCGTTATGACGTAGAATGTGCATACTTTGTAGATTCCATTTATGAAATAAAACACATTTTCTAAAAACTCATGTTTTTTACGAAATCATGTAAACCTTCTAGAAGCTATTATTTTAAAAAACGGTGGAAGTAAGCTTTTCTTATATCCGGACGCATGCGCAAACTATAGAAAGTCGTTATGACGTAGAATGTGCATACTTTGTTGATTCCATTTATGAAATAAAACACAATTTCTTAAAACTCGTGTTTTTTAACAAATCATGTAAACCTTCTAGAAGCTGTGATTTTAAAAAACGGGGGAAGTAAGCTTTTTTTATTTCCAAACGCATGCGCAAACTATAGAAAGTCGTTATGATGCAGAATGTGCACACTTTGTTGATTCCATTTATGAAATAAAACCCATTTTCTAAAAACTCGTGTTTTTTAACAAATCATGTAAACCTTCTAGAAGCTGTGATTTTAAAAAACGGGGGAAATAAGCTTTTCTTATTTCCGGATGCATGCGCAAACTATAGAAATTCGTTATGACGTAGAATGTGCAAACTTTGTTGATTGCATTGATGAAATAAAACACATTTTCTAAAAACTCGTGTTTTTTACGAAATGATGTAAACCTTCTAGAAGCTGTGATTTTAAAAAACGGGGGAAGTAAGCTTTTCTTATATCCAGACGCATGCGAAAACTATAGAAATTCGTTATGACGAAGAATGTGCATACTTTGTAGATTCCATTTATGAAATAAAACACATTTTCTAGAAACTCGTGTTTTTTACGAAATATTGTAAACCTTCTAGAAGCTATTATTTTAAAAAACGTTGGAAGTAAGCTTTTCTTATTTCCGGACGCATGCGCAAACTATAGAAAGTTGTTATGATGTAGAATGTGCATACTTTGTTGATTCCATTTATGAAATAAAACACATTTTCTAAAAACTCGTGTTTTTTACGAAATGATGTAAACCTTCTAGAAGCTGTGATTTTAAAAAACGGGGGAAGTAAGCTTTTCTTATATCCAGACGCATGCGAAAACTATAGAAATTCGTTATGACGAAGAATGTGCATACTTTGTAGATTCCATTTATGAAATAAAACACATTTTCTAGAAACTCGTGTTTTTTACGAAATATTGTAAACCTTCTAGAAGCTATTATTTTAAAAAACGTTGGAAGTAAGCTTTTCTTATTTCCGGACGCATGCGCAAACTATAGAAAGTTGTTATGATGTAGAATGTGCATACTTTGTTGATTCCATTTATGAAATAAAACACATTTTCTAAAAACTCGTGTTTTTTAACAAATCATGTAAACCTTCTAGAAGCTGTGATTTTAAAAAACGGGGGAAGTAAGTTTTTCTTATTTCCAAACGCATGCGCAAACTATAGAAAGTCGTTATGACGTAGAATGTGCATACTTTGTAGATTCCATTTATGAAATAAAACACATTTTCTAAAAACTCATGTTTTTTAACAAATCATGTAAACCTTCTAGAAGCTGTGATTTTAAAAAACGGGGGAAGTGAGCTTTTCTTATTTCCAAACGCATGCGCAAACTATAGAAAGTCGTTATGACGTAGAATGTGCATACATTGTTGATTCCATTTATGAAATAAAACACATTTTCTAAAAACTCGTGTTTTTTAAGAAATCATGTAAACCTTCTAGAAGCTGTGATTTTGAAAAACGGTGGAAGTAAGCTTTTCTTATTTCCGGACGCATGCGCAAACTATAGAAAGTCCTTATGACGTAGAATGTGCATACTTTGTTGATTCCATTTGTGAAATAAAAGACATTTTTTAAAAACTCGTGTTTTTTACAAAATCATGTAAACCTTCTAGAAGCTGTGATTTTAAAAAACGGTGGAAGTAAGCTTTTCTTATTTCTGGTCGAATGTGGAAACTATCGAAAGTCGTTATTACGTAGAATGTGCATACTTTGTTGATTCCATTTATGAAATAAAACAAATTTTCTAAAAACACGTGTTTTTTAAGAAATCTTGTAAACCTTCTAGAAGCTGTGATTTTAAAAAACGGTGGAAGTAAGCTTTTCTTATATCCGGACGAATGCGCAAACTATAGAAAGTCGTTATGACGTAGAATGTGCATACTTTGTAGATTCCATTTATGAAATAAAACACATTTTCTACAAACTCGTGTTTTTTAAGAAATCATGTAAACCTTCTAGAAGCTGTGATTTTAAAAAACGGGGGAAGTAATCTTTTCTTATTTCCAGACGCATGCGTAAACTATAGAAAGTCGTTATGATGTAGAATGTGCATACTTTGTTGATTCCATTTATGAAATAAAACACATTTTCTAAAAACTCGTGTTTTTTAAGAAATTATGTAAACCTTCTAGAAGCTGTAATTTTAAAAAATGGGGGAAGTAAGCTTTTCTTATTTCCGGACGCATGCGCAAACTATAGAAAGTCGTTATGACGTAGAATGTGCATACTTTGTAGATTCCATTTATGAAATAAATCTCATTTTCTAAAAAACTCGTGTTTTTTACAAAATCATGTAAACCTTCTAGAAGCTGTGATTTTAAAAAACGGTGGAAATAGGCTTTTCTTATTTCCGGACGAATCCGCAAATTATAGAAAGTAGTTATGACGTAGAATGTGCATACTTTGTTGATTCTATTTATGAAATAAAACACATTTTCTAAAAACTCGTGTTTTTTACGAAATCATGTAAACCTTCTAGAAGTTATTATTTTAAAAAATGGTGGAAGTAAGCTTTTCTTATTTCCGGACGCATGCACAAACTATAGAAAATCGTTATGACCTAGAATGTGCATACTTTGTTGATTCCATTTATGAAATAAAACACATTTTCTAAAAACTTGTGTTTTTTAACAAATCATGTAAACCTTCTAGAAGCTTTGATTTTAAAAAACAGGGTAAGTACGTTTTTCTTATTTCCAAACGCATGCGCAAACTATAGAAAGTCGTTATGACGTAGAATGTGCATACTTTGTAGATTCCATTTATGAAATAAAACACATTTTCTAAAAACTCGTGTTTTTTAAGAAATCATGTAAACCTTTTAGAAGCTGTGATTTTAAAAAACGGGGGAAGTAAGCTTTTCTTATTTCCAAACGCATGCGCAAACTATAGAAAGTCGTTATGACGTAGAATGTGCATACTTTGTAGATTCCATTTAGGAAATAAAACACATTTTCTAAAAACTCATGTTTTTTAAGAAATCATGTAAACCTTCTAGAAGCTGTGATTTTAAAAAACGGGGGAAGTAAGTTTTTCTTATTTCCAAACGCATGCGCAAACTATAGAAAGTCGTTATGACGTAGAATGTGCATACTTTGTAGATTCCATTTATGAAATAGAACACATTTTCTAAAAACACGTGTTTTTTACGAAATAATGTAAACCTTCTAGAAGCTGTGATTTAAAAAAACGGGGGAAGTAAACTTTTCTTATTTCTAGACGCATGCGCAAACTATAGAAAGTCGTTATGACGTAGAATGTTCATACTTTGTAGATCATTTATGAAATAAAAAACATTTTCTAAAAACTCGTGTTTTTTAAGAAATCATGTAAACCTTCTAGAAGCTGTGATTTTAAAAAACGGGGGAAGTAAGCTTTTCTTATTTCCGGACGCATGCGCAAACTATAGAAAGTCGTTATGACGTAGAATGTGCATACTTTGTTGATTCCATTTATGAAATAAAACACATTTTCTAAAAACTCGTGTTTTTTAACAAATCATGTAAACCTTCTAGAAGATGTGATTTTAAAAAACGGGGGAAGTAAGCTTTTTTTATTTCCAAACGCATACGCAAAATATAGAAAGTCGTTATGACGTAGAATGTGCATACTTTGTTGATTCCATTTATGAAATAAAACACATTTTCTAAAAACTCGTGTTTTTTAAGAAATCATGTAAACCTTCTAGAAGCTGTGATTTTAAAAAACGGGGGAAGTAAGCTTTTCTTATTTCCGGACGCATGCGCAAACTATATAAATTCGTTATGACGTAGAATGTGCATACTTTGTAGATTCCATTTATGAAATAGAACACATTTTCTAAAAACTCGTGTTTTTTATGAAATCATGTAAACCTTCTAGAACCTGTCATTTTAAAAAGTGGGGGAAGTAAGCTTTTCTTATTTCAGGAAGCATTCGCAAACTATAGAAAGTCGTTATGACGTAGAATGTGCATACTTTGTTGATTCCATTTATGAGATAAAACACATTTTCTAAAACCTCGTGTTTTTTAAGAAATCATGTAAACCTTCTAGAACCTGTCATTTTAAAAAACGGGGGAAGTAAGCTTTTCTTATTTCCGGACGCATGCGCAAACTATAGAAAGTCGTTATGACGTAGAATGTGCATACTTTGTTGATTCCATTTATGAAACAAAACACATTTTCTAAAATCTCGTGTTTTTTAAGAAATCATGTAAATCTTCTAGAACCTGTCATTTTAAAAAACGGGGGAAGTAAGCTTTTCTTATTTCCGGACGCATGCGCAAACTATAGAAAGTCGTTATGACGTAGAATGTGCATACTTTGTAGATTCCTTTTATGAAATATAACACATTTTCTAAAAACTCGTGTTTTTTACGAAATCATGTAAACCTTCTAGAACCTATCATTTTAAAAAATGGGGGAAGTAAGCTTTTCTTATTTCCGGACGCATGCGCAAACTATAGAAAGTCGTTATGACGTAGAATGTGCATACTTTGTAGATTCCATTGATGAAATAGAACACATTTTCTAAAAACTCGTGTTTTTTACGAAATCATGTAAACCTTCTAGAAGCTGTGATTTTAAAAAACGGGGGAAGTAAGTTTTTCTTATTTCCGGACGCATGCGCAAACTATAGAAAGTCGTTATGACAAAGAATGTGCATACTTTGTAGATTCCATTTATGAAATAAAACACATTTTCTAGAAACTCGTGTTTTTTACGAAATCATGTAAACCTTCTAGAAGCTATTATTTTAAAAAAAGTTGGAAGTAAGCTTTTCTTATTTCCGGACGCATGCGCAAACAATAGAAAATCGTTATGATGTCAAATGTGCATACTTTGTTGATTCCATTTATGAAATAAAACACATTTTCTAAAAACTCGTGTTTTTTAAGAAATCATGTAAACCTTCTAGAAGCTGTGATTTTAAAAAACGGGGGAAGTAAGTTTTTCTTATTTCCAAACGCATGCGCAAACTATAGAAATTCGTTATGACGTAGAATGTGCATACTTTGTAGATTTCATTTATGAAATAAAACACATTTTCTAAAAACTCATGTTTTTTAAGAAATCATGTAAACCTTCTAGAAGCTGTGATTTTAAAAAACGGGGGAAGTAAGCTTTTCTTATTTCCAAACGCATGCGCAAACTATGGAAAGTCGTTATGACGTAGAATGTGCATACATTGTTGATTCCATCTATGAAATAAAACACATTTTCTAAAAACTCGTGTTTTTTAAGAAATCATGTAAACCTTCTAGAAGCTGTGATTTTGAAAAACGGTGGAAGTAAGCTTTTCTTATTTCCGGACGCATGCGCAAACTATAGAAAGTCCTTATGACGTAGAATGTGCATACTTTGTTGATTCCATTTGTGAAATAAAAGACATTTTCTAAAAACTCGTGTTTTTTACAAAATCATGTAAACCTTCTAGAAGCTGTGATTTTAAAAAACGGTGGAAGTAAGCTTTTCTTATTTCCGGTCGAATGCGGAAACTATCGAAAGTCGTTATTACGTAGAATGTGCATACTTTGTTGATTCCATTTACGAAATAAAACACATTTTCTAAAAACTCGTGTTTTTTAAGAAATCATGTAAACCTTCTAGAACCTGTGATTTTAAAAAACGGGGGAAGTAAACTTTTCTTATTTCCGGACGCATGCACAAACTATAGAAGGTCGTTATGACGTACAATGTGCATACTTTGTTGATTCCATTTATGAAATAAAACAAATTTTCTAAAAACTCGTGTTTTTTAAGAAATCATGTAAACCTTCCAGAAGCTGTGATTTTAAAAAACGGGGGGAAGTAAGTTTTTCTTATTTCCAAACGCATGCGCAAACTATAGAAAGTCGTTATGACGTAGAATGTGCATACTTTGTAGATTTCATTTATGAAATAAAACACATTTTCTAAAAACTCATGTTTTTTAAGAAATCATGTAAACCTTCTAGAAGCTGTGATTTTAAAAAACGGGGGAAGTAAGCTTTTCTTATTTCCAAACGCATGCGCAAACTATGGAAAGTCGTTATGACGTAGAATGTGCATACATTGTTGATTCCATTTATGAAATAAAACACATTTTCTAAAAACTCGTGTTTTTTAAGAAATCATGTAAACCTTCTAGAACCTGTGATTTTAAAAAACGGGGGAAGTAAGCTTTTCTTATTTCCGGATGCATGCGCAAACTATAGAAAGTCGTTATGACGTAGAATGTGCATACTTTGTAGATTCCATTTATGAAATAGAACACATTTTCTAAAAACTCATGTTTTTTACGAAATCATGTAAACCTTCTAGAAGCTGTTATTTTAAAAAACGGGGGAAGTAAGCTTTTTTATTTCTAGACGCATGCGCAAACTATAGAAAGTCGTTATGACGTAGAATGTGCATACTTTGTAGATTCCATTTATGAAATAAAACACATTTTCTAAAAACTCGTGTTTTTTACGAAATCATGTAAACCTTCTAGAAGCTATTATTTTAAAAAACGGTGGAAGTAAGCTTTTCTTATATCCGGACGCATGCGCAAACTATAGAAAGTCGTTATGACGTAGAATGTGCATACTTTGTTGATTCCATTTATGAATTAAAACACAATTTCTTAAAACTCGTGTTTTTTAACAAATCATGTAAACCTTCAAGAAGCTGTGATTTTAAAAAACGGGGGAAGTAAGCTTTTTTTATTTCCAAACGCATGCGCAAACTATAGAAAGTCGTTATGATGCAGAATGTGCATACTTTGTTGATTCCATTTATGAAATAAAACCCATTTTCTAAAAACTCGTGTTTTTTAACAAATCATGTAAACCTTCTAGAAGCTGTGATTTTAAAAAACGGGGGAAGTAAGCTTTTCTTATTTCCGGATGCATGCGCAAACTATAGAAATTCGTTATGACGTAGAATGTGCATACTTTGTAGATTCCATTTATGAAATAAAATACATTTTCTAAAAAGTCGTGTTTTTTACCAAATCATGTAAACCTTCTAGAAGCTATTATTTTAAAAAACGGGGGAAGTAAGCTTTTCTTATTTCCAAACGCATGCGCAAACTATAGAAAGTCGTTATGACGTAGAATGTGCATACTTTGTTGATTCCATTGATGAAATAAAACACATTTTCTAAAAACTCGTGTTTTTTACGAAATCATGTAAACCTTCTAGAAGCTGTGATTTTAAAAAACGGGGGAAGTAAGCTTTTCTTATTTCCGGACGCATGCGCAAACTATAGAAATTCGTTATGACGAAGAATGTGCATACTTTGTAGATTCCATTTATGAAATAAAACACATTTTCTAGAAACTCGTGTTTTTTACGAAATCATGTAAACCTTCTAGAAGCTATTATTTTAAAAAACGTTGGAAGTAAGCTTTTCTTATTTCCGGACGCATGCGCAAACTATAGAAAGTCGTTATGATGTAGAATGTGCATACTTTGTTGATTCCATTTATGAAATAAAACACATTTTCTAAAAACTCGTGTTTTTTAACAAATCATGTAAACCTTCTAGAAGCTGTGATTTTAAAAAACGGGGGAAGTAAGTTTTTCTTATTTCCAAAGGCATGCGCAAACTATAGAAAGTCGTTATGACGTAGAATGTGCATACTTTGTAGATTCCATTTATGAAATAAAACACATTTTCTAAAAACTCATGTTTTTTAACAAATCATGTAAACCTTCTAGAAGCTGTGATTTTAAAAAACGGGGGAAGTAAGCTTTTCTTATTTCCAAACGCATGCGCAAACTATAGAAAGTCGTTATGACGTAGAATGTGCATACATTGTTGATTCCATTTATGAAATAAAACACATTTTCTAAAAACTCGTGTTTTTTAAGAAATCATGTAAACCTTCTAGAAGCTGTGATTTTGAAAAACGGTGGAAGTAAGCCTTTCTTATTTCCGAACGCATGCGCAAACTATAGAAAGTCCTTATGACCTAGAATGTGCATACTTTGTCTATTCCATTTGTGAAATAAAACACATTTTCTAAAAACTCGTGTTTTTTACGAAATCATGTAAACCTTCTAGAAGCTGTGATTTTAAAAAACGGTGGAAGTAAGCTTTTCTTATTTCCGGTCGAATGCGGAAACTATCGAAAGTCGTTATGACGTAGAATGTGAATACTTTGTAGATTCCATTTATGAAATAAAACACATTTTCTAAAAACTCGTGTTTTTTACGAAATCATGTAAACCTTCTAGAAGCTGAGATTTTAAAAAACGGTTCAAGTATCTTTTCTTATTTCCAGACGCATGCGCAAACTATAGAAAGTAGTTATGACGTAGAATGTGCATATTTTGTTGATTCCATTTATGAAATAAAACACATTTTCTACAAACTCGTGTTTTTTAAGAAATCATGTAAACCTTCTAGAAGCTGTGATTTTAAAAAACGGTGGAAGTAAGCTTTTCTTATTTCCAGACGCATGCGTAAACTATAGAAAGTCGTTATGATGTAGAATGTGCATACTTTTTTGATTCCATTTATGAAATAAAACACATTTTCTAAAAACTCGTGTTTTTTATGAAATCATGTAAACCTTCTAGAAGCTATGATTTTAAAAAATGGGGGAAGTAAGCTTTTCTTATTTCCGGACGCATGCGCAAACTATAGAAAGTCATTATGATGTAGATTGTGCATACTTTGTAGATTCCATTTATGAAATAAAACACATTTTCTAAAAACTCGTGTTTTTTATGAAATCATGTAAACCTTCTAGAAGCTATTAGTTTAAAAAACGGGGGAAGTAAGCTTTTCTTATTTCCGGTCGCATGCGCAAACTATAGAAAGTCATTATGACGTAGAATGTGCATACTTTGTTGATTCCATTTATGAAATAAAACACATTTTCTAAAAACTCGCGTTTTTTAAGAAATCATGTAAACCTTCAAGAAGCTATGATTTTAAAAAATGGGGGAAGTAAGCTTTTCTTATTTCCAAACTCATGCGCAAACTATAGAAAGTCGTTATGACGTAGAATGTGCATACTTTGTTGATTCCATTTATGAAATAAAACACATTTTCTAAAAACTCGTGTTTTTTAAGAAATCATGTAAACCTTCTAAAAGTCGTGATTTTAAAAAACGGGGCAAGTAAGCTTTTTTATTTCCAAACGCATGCGCAAACTATAGAAAGTCGTTATAACGTAGAATGTGCATACTTTGTTCATTCCATTTATGAAATAAAACACATTTTCTAAAAAATCGTGTTTTTTAGGAAATCATGTAAACCTTCTAGAAGGTATTATTTTAAAAAACGGGGGAAGTAAGCTTTTCTTATTTCCGGACGCATGCGCAAACTATAGAAAGTCGTTATGACGTAGAATGTGCATACTTTGTAGATTCCATTTATGAAATCAAACACATTTTCTAAAAACTCATGTTTTTTACGAAATCATGTAAACCTTCTAGAAGCTATTATTTTAAAAAACGGGGGAAGTAAGCTTTTCTTATTTCCGGACGCATGCGCAAACTATAGAAAGTCGTTATGACGTAGAATGTACATACTTTGTTGATTCCATTTATGAAATAAAACACATTTTCTAAAAACTTGTGTTTTTTACGAAATCATGTAAACCTTCTAGAAGCTGTGATTTTAAAAAACGGGGGAAGTAAGCTTTTTTATTTCCAGACGCATGCGCAAACTATAGAAATTCGTTATGACGTAGAATGTGCATACTTTGTAGATTCCATTTATGAAATAAAACACATTTTCTAAAAACTCGTGTTTTTTACGAAATCATGTAAACCTTCTAGAAACTATTATTTTAAAAAACGGGGGAAGTAAGCTTTTCTTATTTCCGGACGCATGCGCAAACTATCGAAAGTCGTTATGACGTAGAATGTGCATACTTTGTTGATTCCATTTATGAAATAAAACACATTTTCTAAAAACTCGTGTTTTTTACGAAATCATGTAAACCTTCTAGAAGCTGTGATTTTAAAAAACGGGGGAAGTAAGCTTTTCTTATTTCCAAACGCATGCGCAAACTATAGAAAGTCGTTATGACGTAGAATGTGCATACTTTGTAGATTCCATTGATGAAATAAAACACATTTTCTAAAAAGTCGTGTTTTTTAACAAATCATGTAAACCTTCTAGAAGCTGTGATTTTAAAAAACGGGGGAAGTAAGCTTTTTTTTTTCCAAACGCATGCGCAAACTATAGAAAGTCGTTATGACGTAGAATGTGCATACTTTGTTGATTGCATTTATGAAATAAAACACATTTTCTAAAAACTCGTGTTTTTTAACAAATCATGCAAACCTTCTAGAAGCTATTATATTAAAAAACAAGGGAAGTAAGCTTTTCTTATTTCCCGACGCATGCGCAAACTATAGAAAGTTGTTATGACGTAGAATGTGCATACTTTGTTGATTCCATTTATGAAATAAAACACATTTTCTAAAAACTCGTGTTTTTTAAGAAATTATGTAAACCTTCTAGAAGCTGTGATTTTGAAAAACGGGGGAAGTAAGCTTTTCTTATTTCCAGACGCATGCGCAAACTATAGAAAGTCCTTATGACGTAGAATGTGCATACTTTGTTGATTCCATTTGTGAAATAAAACACATTTTCTAAAAACTCGTGTTTTTTACGAAATCATGTAAACCTTCTAGAAGCTGTGATTTTAAAAAACGGTGGAAGTAAGCTTTTCTTATTTCCGGTCGAATGCGGAAACTATCGAAAGTCGTTATGACGTAGAATGTGCATACTTTGTTGATTCTATTTATGAAATAAAACACATTTTCTAAAAACTCGTGTTTTTTACGAAATCA
The DNA here is from genome assembly GCA_027924585.1 of Larix kaempferi. NCBI lineage: Eukaryota > Viridiplantae > Streptophyta > Pinopsida > Pinales > Pinaceae > Larix > Larix kaempferi. Next base: position 15,975,934 of record BSBM01001252.1, read on the forward strand.
TGTAAACCTTCTAGAAGTTATTATTTTAAAAAATGGTGGAAGTAAGCTTTTCTTATTTCCGGACGCATGCACAAACTATAGAAAATCGTTATGACCTAGAATGTGCATACTTTGTTGATTCCATTTATGAAATAAAACACATTTTCTAAAAACTTGTGTTTTTTAACAAATCATGTAAACCTTCTAGAAGCTGTGATTTTAAAAAACAGGGGAAGTAAGCTTTTCTTATTTCCAAACGCATGCGAAAACTATAGAAAGTCGTTATGACGTAGAATGTGCATACTTTGTTGATTCCATTGATGAAATAAAACACATTTTCTAAAAACTCATTTTTTTTACGAAATCATGTAAACCTTCTAGAAGCTGTGATTTTAAAAAACGGGGGAAGTAAGCTTTTCTTATTTCCGGACGCATGCGCAAACTATAGAAATTCGTTATGACGAAGAATGTGCATACTTTGTAGATTCCATTTATGAAATAAAACACATTTTCTAGAAACTCGTGTTTTTTACGAAATCATGTAAACCTTCTAGAAGCTATTATTTTAAAAAACGTTGGAAGTAAGCTTTTCTTATTTCCGGACGCATGCGCAAACTATAGAAAGTCGTTATGATGTAGAATGTGCATACTTTGTTGATTCCATTTATGAAATAAAACACATTTTCTAAAAACTCGTGTTTTTTAACAAATCATGTAAACATTCTAGAAGCTGTGATTTTAAAAAACGGGGGAAGTAAGTTTTTCTTATTTCCAAACGCATGCGCAAACTATAGAAAGTCGTTATGACGTAGAATGTGCATACTTTGTAGATTCCATTTATGAAATAAAACACATTTTCTAAAAACTCATGTTTTTTAAGAAATCATGTAAACCTTCTAGAAGCTGTGATTTTAAAAAACGGGGGAAGTAAGCTTTTCTTATTTCCAAACGCATGCGCAAACTATAGAAAGTCGTTATGACGTAGAATGTGCATACATTGTTGATTCCATTTATGAAATAAAACACATTTTCTAAAAACTCGTGTTTTTTAAGAAATCATGTAAACCTTCTAGAAGCTGTGATTTTGAAAAACGGGGGAAGTAAGCTTTTCTTATTTCCAGACGCATGCGCAAACTATAGAAAGTCCTTATGACGTAGAATGTGCATACTTTGTTGATTCCATTTGTGAAATAAAACACATTTTCTAAAAACTCGTGTTTTTTACGAAATCATGTAAACCTTCTAGAAGCTGTGATTTTAAAAAACGGTGGAAGTAAGCTTTTCTTATTTCCGGTCGAATGCGGAAACTATCGAAAGTCGTTATGACGTAGAATGTGCATACTTTGTAGATTCCATTTATGAAATAAAACACATTTTCTAAAAACTCGTGTTTTTTACGAAATCATGTAAACCTTCTAGAAGCTGAGATTTTAAAAAACGGTTCAAGTAAGCTTTTCTTGTTTCCAGACGCATGCGCAAACTATAGAAAGTCGTTATGACGTAGAATGTGCATATTTTTTTGATTCCATTTATGAAATAAAACACATTTTCTACAAACTCGTGATTTTTAAGAAATCATGTAAACCTTCTAGAAGCTGTGATTTTAAAAAACGGGGGAAGTAAGCTTTTCTTATTTCCAGACGCATGCGTAAACTATAGAAAGTCGTTATGATGTAGAATGTGCATACTTTGTTGATTCCATTTATGAAATAAAACACATTTTCTAAAAACTCGTGTTTTTTATGAAATCATGTAAACCTTCTAGAAGCTATGATTTTAAAAAATGGGGGAAGTAAGCTTTTCTTATTTCCGGACGCATGCGCAAACTATAGAAAGTCATTATGACGTAGATTGTGCATACTTTGTAGATTCCATTTATGAAATAAAACACATTTTCTAAAAACTCGTGTTTTTTATGAAATCATGTAAACTTTCTAGAAGCTATTATTTTAAAAAACGGGGGAAGTAAGCTTTTCTTATTTCCGGTCGCATGCGCAAACTATAGAAAGTCGTTATGACGTAGAATGTGCATACTTTGTTGATTCCATTTATGAAATAAAACACATTTTCTAAAAACTCGTGTTTTTTAAGAAATCATGTAAACCTTCAAGAAGCTATGATTTTAAAAAATGGGGGAAGTAAGCTTTTCTTATTTCCAAACTCATGCGCAAACTATAGAAAGTCGTTATGACGTAGAATGTGCATACTTTGTTGATTCCATTTATGAAATAAAACACATTTTCTAAAAACTCGTGTTTTTTAAGAAATCATGTAAACCTTCTAAAAGTCGTGATTTTAAAAAACGGGGCAAGTAAGCTTTTTTATTTCCAAACGCATGCGCAAACTATAGAAAGTCGTTATAACGTAGAATGTGCATACTTTGTTCATTCCATTTATGAAATAAAACACATTTTCTAAAAAATCGTGTTTTTTAGGAAATCATGTAAACCTTCTAGAAGGTATTATTTTAAAAAACGGGGGAAGTAAGCTTTTCTTATTTCCGGACGCATGCGCAAACTATAGAAAGTCGTTATGACGTAGAATGTGCATACTTTGTAGATTCCATTTATGAAATAAAACACATTTTCTAAAAACTCATGTTTTTTACGAAATCATGTAAACCTTCTAGAAGCTATTATTTTAAAAAACGGGGGAAGTAAGCTTTTCTTATTTCCGGACGCATGCGCAAACTATAGAAAGTCGTTATGACGTAGAATGTACATACTTTGTTGATTCCATTTATGAAATAAAACACATTTTCTAAAAACTTGTGTTTTTTACGAAATCATGTAAACCTTCTAGAAGCTGTGATTTTAAAAAACGGGGGAAGTAAGCTTTTTTATTTCCAGACGCATGCGCAAAATATAGAAATTCGTTATGACGTAGAATGTGCATACTTTGTAGATTCCATTTATGAAATAAAACACATTTTCTAAAAACTCGTGTTTTTTACGAAATCATGTAAACCTTCTAGAAACTATTATTTTAAAAAACGGGGGAAGTAAGCTTTTCTTATTTCCGGACGCATGCGCAAACTATCGAAAGTCGTTATGACGTAGAATGTGCATACTTTGTTGATTCCATTTATGAAATAAAACACATTTTCTAAAAACTCGTGTTTTTTACGAAATCATGTAAACCTTCTAGAAGCTGTGATTTTAAAAAACGGGGGAAGTAAGCTTTTCTTATTTCCAAACGCATGCGCAAACTATAGAAAGTCGTTATGACGTAGAATGTGCATATTTTGTTGATTCCATTTATGAAATAAAACACATTTTCTACAAACTCGTGTTTTTTAAGAAATCATGTAAACCTTCTAGAAGCTGTGATTTTAAAAAACGGGGGAAGTAAGCTTTTCTTATTTCCGGACGCATGCGCAAACTATATAAAGTCGTTATGCCGTAGAATGTGCATACTTTGTAGATTCCATTTATGAAATAGAACACATTTTCTAAAAACTCATGTTTTTTACGAAATCATGTAAACCTACTAGAAGCTGTGATTTTAAAAAACGGGGGAAGTAAGCTTTTCTTATTTCCAAACGCATGCGCAAACTATAGGAAGTCGTTATGACGTAGAATGTGCATACTTTGTTGATTCCATTTATGAAATAAAACACATTTTCTAAAAACTCGTGTTTTTTAACAAATCATGTAAACCTTCTAGAAGCTGTGATTTTAAAAATCGGGGGAAGTAAGCTTTTTTTATTTCCAGACGCATGCGCAAACTATAGAAAGTCGTTATGACGTAGAATGTGCATACTTTGTTGATTCCATTTATGAAATAAAACCCATTTTCTAAAAACTCGTGTTTTTTAACAAATCATGTAAACCTTCTAGAAGCTGTGATTTTAAAAAACGGGGGAAGTAAGCTTTTCTTATTTCCAAACACATGCGCAAACTATAGAAAGTCTATATGACGTAGAATGTGCATACTTTGTTGATTCCATTTATGAAATAAAACACATTTTCTAAAAACTCGTGTTTTTTAAGAAATCATGTAAACCTTCTAGAAGCTGTGATTTTAAAAAACGGGGGAAGTAAGCTTTTCTTATTTCCAGACGCATACGCAAACTATAGAAAGTCGTTATGACATAGAATGTGCATACTTTGTTGATTCCATTTATGAAATAAAACACATTTTCTAAAAACTCGTGTTTTTTACGAAATCCTGTAAACCTTCTAGAAGCTGTGATTTTAAAAAACGGTGGAAGCTAGCTTTTCTTATTTCCAAACGCATGCGCAAACTATAGAAAGTCGTTATGACGTAGAATGTGCATACTTTGTTGATTCCATTTATGAAATAAAATACATTTTCTAAAAACTCGTTTTTTTTTAAGAAATCATGTAAACCTTCTAGAACCTGTGATTTTAAAAAACGGGGGAAATAAGCTTTTCTTATTTCCGGACGCATGCGCAAACTATAGAAAGTCATTATGACGTAGAATGTGCATACTTTGTAGACTCCATTTATGAAATAGAACACATTTTCTAAAAACTCGTGTTTTTTACGAAATCATGTAAACCTTCTAGAAGCTGTGATTTTAAAAAATGGGGGAAGTAAGCTTTTCTTATTTCCGAAGGCATGCGCAAACTATAGAAAGTCGTTATGACGTAGAATTTGCATACTTTGTTGATTCCATTTATGAAATAAAACACATTTTCTAAAAACTCGTGTTTTTTACGAAATCATGTAAACCTTCTAGAGGCTGTGATTTTAAAAAACGGGGGAAGTAAGCTTTTCTTATTTCCAAATGCGTGCGCAAACTATAGAAAGTAGTTATGACGTAGAATGTGCATACTTTGTTGATTCCATTTATGAAATAGAACACATTGTTAAATTTTCTGAATTTACTTCAATATGATCTAGGATCTTAACTGAGAGAACAACATGTACAGCATATCTACAGCATATCAATCATGGAGACAATAATGCAAGCACACAAGAGACACAAAGATTTACTTGGGGAAAACCATAAAGGTGAAAAACCCCAATAACTTCCTCAGAGATAGATAGAGCAATGATACAACCAACCAATAGAGATAGCCATAACCTAGCAGCAATCCTCCTCCTCCATAAGTGCGCCTCTCCTCCTTGAGAGCATGTGTGAGAAGTGAGAGTGAGTAAATAGAGTGCCTCCCGCACTCTATTTATACTTGACTTGACTTGCCTTTTTACCTAACTCATGTCGGCTCGAACTTAACCACATAACATAATGCTGAGTCGGCCGACCCCCAATAGGGTGGTCTAATAACCCTTTGACCCACATGGCCGACCCCCAATAGGGTGGTCTAATAACCCTTTGACCCACATGACTTATACAGGGCCGACCCCAAACAAGGTGGTCTAATAACCCATCAAGTATAAGTTACGACACTTACAATATAAATGACGACACTTCCTTATAGAGGAATAATACCATCTCTATAGGAATACAATATACATATATGTGAAATACATTCCGAAGTTACATATACATCAACACTCCCTCTTAACTAGGAAGGTATTTCTCAGCACAGTTCTTCTAGCACAAGTCATCTTCTCTGGATCATCGTCACTGGATAATCGTCATCGAGTCATCATCATCGTCACTGCTGCTGCTATCTCAATCAATCTCTGAATCTACTCGTCATAGGAAGTTCTACAGAGCCAGTCCTTTTTCATACTGGATGTAGGCACGCCATCTGCAGGTCTTCATCATCTCTGGCCATACTGTGGAATCCTCAGGACTTATTATGTGCGTCACAAAACCTGGCTGCAGCATCCCAGGCTATTACGAGCACACAGCTCTACCTGTAGGATCTCCCAGGAGCACATTACATGTGACCCATCACAAAACCTGGCTGAAGCATCCCAGGCTGTTACAAGCACTCAGCTCTACCTGTCGGATCTCCCAGGAGCACATTACATGTGATCTCACCACAAAACCTGGCTGAAGCATCCCAGGCTGTTACGAGCACACAGCTCTACCTGTCGGATCTCCTAGGAGCACATTACATGTGGTCCACCACAAAACCTGGCTGAAGCATCTAAGGCCTTTTTCATCCTGTCCAGATCTCCCAGGAGCAAATTACATGTGGTCATGGCAAAACCTGGCTGAAGCATCTGAGGCCTTTTTCATCCTGTCCAGATCTCCCAGGAGCAAATTACATGCCATAGGACAAAACCTCGCAAGAGCATCTGCCAGATATCCCAGGGCACCGAATTACATGCCATAGGCAAAACCTCGAAAGACTATCTGCAGATCTCTCAGGGCACAAATTACATGTCCTCCCAAGCAAAACCTCGCAAGAGCATTTGCCAGATGTCCCAGGGCACCGAATTACATGCCATAGGCAAAACCTCGAAAGACCATCTGCAAATCTCCCAGGGCACAAATTACATGCTTTCCTGCACAACCTGATCCACGGCCATAGAGTATCATTTGATACTCATCAAACATCATCCTGATGTACACATGATCATCCTGATCATCATCACTGCAACATCCTGCTGCATGTCATCTGGAGAAGCTCGTCATCCACGATCATCCAAGTATCCACCTGATACATACATAGATACATGATCTACCTGATCATACAAAGATACATGATCCACACAATGTATCCATCAGCATACATGATCTACCTGATCATACAAAGATACATGATCCACACAATGTATCCATCAGCATACATGATCTACCTGATCATACAAAGATACATGATCCACACAATGTATCCATCAGCATCCAACATGATGCGTTCATACAAAAATACATACACATGATCCATCCGATCATATCCAGCATCCATCATGATGCATATACAAAATACACATGATCCATCCGATCATATCCAGCATCCAACATGATGCATACATACATACATATAATGATCCAACTGATCATATCCAGCATCCAACATGATGCATACATACATACATATAATGATCCAACTGATCATATCCAGCATCTAACATGATGCATACACAAAATACATATACATCATCCAACTGATCATATCTAAGCAGAAACCAGAACATCCTCCTGATGTTCATCATCCAGCGCTTACATCCACAGCCATGTGAAGGATCCCCCTTCCAACATGCTTGGAATGGCTTCAGCAAATGTGTTCATCACTTCTTCCTCGAAGTGTCCTCGATCTGAAGCACGCCAAGCTTCTCTCTGAAGTACTCGAACTTCACTCTGGCTAGTGGCTTCGTCAGCACATCTGCAATCTGCTCGTCCGTCGCTACATACAGGAGCTTCACAGCTCCTCTCTGCACCATATCCCTGATATAGTGATATTTGATCTCTATGTGTTTTGACCTGTCATGAAACACTGGGTTCTCGGACAGCTTCACACAACTCTGGTTATCACAGAAGATACCAGTAGCCTCCAACGGGAGATCAAATAACTCAGACAGTAGCTTCCGTAGCCATACTGCCTCACAACTAGCTGAACAGGCTGCAACATACTCTGCCTCAGCTGTACTCAGTGCTACGCAGGACTGCTTCCTGCTAAACCAAGAGATCACACCTGATCCCATACTAAAGCAACATCCAGATGTGCTCTTCCTATCTGCAGCACTGCCAGCCCAATCTGAATCAACATAACCCTGTAGGTTAAATTTTTGATTTGCCTCATATCTGAGCCCATAATACACTGTACCCTTCAGGTACCTCAGAACATGCTTTACAGCAACCAGGTGAACACTCCTCGGATCCGTCAGGAACTGGCTCAATGTGTTCACAGCAAAGAAAATGTCTGGTCTCGTGTTCGTTAGGTACATCAAGGACCCAATCATCTGATGATACATAAAGACATCAACCAGCTCAGATGAAGCATCACATAGAAGCTTTAGATTCGATGCCATAGGTGTGGCCATGGCCTTGCAATCCATCATCCCGAACCTCTTTGGGATCTCTACTGCATACTTCCCTTGTTCAAGGAATATTCTATTTGCACTCTGCCACACCTTCATGCCAAAAACAAATAGTGCATCATCCCCAATTTCTTCATCTCGAACTCGGTAGTAAGCTTCCGCTGCGTGTCGTCAATCAATCTATCTTCACCATACCAAGTTCTGCACATATATGATTTCCTATCATGTGTCTCAGAACCAAGTGGCTGCTCTACATACACTTCTTCTTCAACTACACCATTCAAGGAAGCTGTCTTGAATCCATCTGGTGTATCTTCTATTTCATCACTTTTATATTTCTCAATGCTGTCATCTGCAACATGCTTGATCTGATAGTTCCATTTGGAAGTCATAGCAAAATTCCCTTCATGTCTTTGGGATTACATCCCAAACATCATTCTTCATGATCGACGGATCATGGCATTTCATTTCTTCATCCCAGATCCTGGGAACTTCAATATATTCAATATCTTCAATAGATATCTTTGTTGCTGGAACAAATGTTGTAGTTCTTCCTTTGTAGGAGATGGCATATGATCTTTCCTACACAACAAGTTAAATTGCATGATTAGAAAACATCTTATAGTTTTAAGAACAAATTCTTACACATAAAGAAATATGCCATACAGTCATGCAATTATCTTAGCCAATGCTTCAATACAACATTTATCCATATCCCGTAACTTTCTAGATGCCTTCCAATCTCTACCAGAACATTGTTAAGAGTGTGCACAACTCCCAACATGTCAGCAAAGAGGTTTCATTCTAGATAAGTAGCAATGGAATGTTGTACAGTGCCATAGGCTACTTACCCATGCATATCAATGCAATTATTCTAATATGCATAATACACAACCTAATTCTAGGAACATCAGTATATACATTATTGAACAGTATTATTTAAGAAATGACAATTCAAATACTTATCTTTGTTTGTTCGTTGGGTGGACTCCCTCTGAGTCTTTGCTTCCTTGCAGGAGCTGCTGGAGTCCTAATCTGAGGTAGCTTCTTCTACACCTTTCTGTTGTGAAATGTAGAGAGATGATCAACTCCCTCTGAATATCTGCATCCTTGCAGAAACTACTGAAGTGTGCTCATTTGCTTTCTTGCAGGAACAACTAGAGTGTGCTCCTTTGCTTTCTGGCAGGAGCAACTGGAGTGTGCTCCCTCTTGATCTTTGCTTCCTGAATTACCTGTTCTTGAACTCATATTCATCCTTGGTCCCTATGCATGCTTATTAGTATCATGAATGTGTTATCCTTGTGATCTCATATAAAATCATACATTCATTAGTATACTATTAAAACACAATAATCTCAAGCATGTATAGTCATGATCATTTCAAACAGAAATAATAAGCATTAGCATTCAAGGATTCTTATGGTTAGTCAAATCATAAGAAACATAACATGTCTAAACCTGTAATTACTCAAGCCTATGACTCTTCAGGTTAATTGAATCATCAATCAAGATAAGAGATATAAAATGCATAAAACCTGTGATTATTCAAACCTATACCATCATGATTCTTCTGGTTAGTCATATCATCAATTATGGTAAGAAACATAATATGCATACAATCATGATTATTCAAACCTATGACTTCGTGAATAATCATTATCAACAACGCGATAGTATAAGATCCTAACCCAAGGTAGGAATCTAGCTTGATATAGGAAAAACATACCTGGATTATCATGTTAGCTAGTTATGTCTAACATACCCGTATAATGTCTTTTGGTTCTCTTTAGTGACTTGTGCTAGTAACCTGCATGTCTCATAAGTTAACCATTATAAAACCAAGTTATACATACCTCGTGAATGGATCTTGTATGAGATCCATGACAATGGATGAATCTTTGTCCTCATGTTATCATGATCATATGTTCTTGGACCAGAACATGATCTGTCTTTCTTGGTGTACGTTTCATGTTAGTAGACAACATAAACCTCATACAACACCATAATGCATTAGTACAATCATAAGTGTCAACACCCTAACCAATGAATATCTTCTATCATGCATTCATAATTTTGTTAAGGTGATACAACAAATCTAAAATCAAAATTGTACTAACCGTAATAACATGAAGACAAACATACCATAAACTTAATCATGGACAAATATCGAAACATACCTCGATGAGTCATACCTGTCGAGATCGCTTGTAATCTTCTTATGTAAGGCCTTATCCTCATCTCCCTCTGAGACATGAACTTCTTCACTTATGCAGGTGATCAATCCATCTTCTTCTAGGATTAACCCAATCCACTTGATTTGCAAGAACTGGACCTTGAGCTGGATATGGGTTTGTCAGAGAAACCCCAAAAATTCAAACTTTGAATTTCAACCTTTCGATAGGATAGGAATATGCGCCTTGATGAACTGATCAACCTGGTATATTCAGAATTTGAAAACTGCAAAGTTTCACTCCTCAATTTTGCCTTTGAAACTTCCGGATTCACTGGACATGACCCTGAACTGGGGTTTGATGAAGCCCACTCTTTTGCCCCATCAAAATGTTTGATCCAAAGCTCTAAGCTTCTATTTTTCTGAGGAGCTTCCAGCCGTGGTCACATATTTAAAAAATTCTCATTTTTACAGAAGCCCTAATTTTCCACTTTTCTGATCAAAGTCCCGAACTAGGGTCTAATCAAGCCCGGCCTTCTGCCCAACCAAAAATTCTGATCTTGGTCTCTAAATTTCTATTTTGATGAGTAGCATCCAGCCGTGGTCTCCGATTACAAAAATTCCAACTTTCTCCAAAGCCCTAAATTCCGGAAGCCATGAATGAAGGTACCAAAAAATAATTCTGTTTTGACAGAAATATGTACCTGATTGTTTCTGGTGTAACTCCGAAATTTTTGATTCACAGGGTCTGAAAAAGTTTACTGAGATAGCCTGACCTGTTATCTTTCCATCCTGACAGGTCTGACCTCAATTGGATTCTCTGAGAGAGAGTTATGCCAAATGTCGCAACGTGACCTGTTTTGGGATAAAACAGGAGAGCGAACTTGTACGGCGTGCCACGTGTCACTGTTTTAACTTCGGCCTCTGGAAAAGTTTTCTAAGATAGCACGGCCTGTTACCTTTCCATCCTGACAGGTCTGACCGCAATTGGACTCTCTGAGAGAGAGTTATGCCAAATGTCGTAACGTGACCTGTTTATGGGATAATACAGGAGAGCGAACTTGTACGGCGTACCACGTGTCACTGGTTCAACTTCGGCCTCTGAAAACGTTTTCTGAGATAGTACAGACTGTGTACTACCTGCTACTTTTTACGAAATTTCATTTGGAGCTTCCTAGCCCAAGATATGACCTTTTTCCCAAGGTCACCTGATTTTGACTCAGATCTGGAAGAGACAGAAACCCTATATTGTACAGATCATAAATCACAAAGTACAACGAATTAGAGGTTTTCCTTTGGACACAAGATACCTGGAGATCTTAGCTTCGTCCTGCAACAATTTCAGATCCGAAAAAGTTGCCAAAACGGATTTATAGCGAAAGTGATACGATGACTGGTTTTTGCTATATCAAGCCCTAGCATCGTAAGTGCAACAAGTGTCATACATGCCATATCATGCCTTCTTTCAGGCTAGCTCTGATACCATGTTAAATTTTCTGAATTTACTTCAATATGATCTAGGATATTAACTGAGAGAACAACATGTACATCATATCTACAGCATATCAATCATGGAGACAATAATGCAAACACACAAGAGACACAAAGATTTACTTGGGGAAAACCATAAAGGTGAAAAACCCCAATAACTTCCTCAGAGATAGATAGAGCAATGATACAACCAACCAATAGAGATAGCCATAACCTAGCAGCAATCCTCCTCCTCCATAAGTGCGCCTCTCCTCCTTGAGAGCATGTGTGAGAAGTGAGAGTGAGTAAATAGAGTGCCTCCCGCACTCTATTTATACTTGACTTGACTTGCCTTTTTACCTAACTCATGTCGGCTCGAACTTAACCACATAACATAATGCTGAGTGGGCCGACCCCCAATAGGCTGGTCTAATAACACTTTGACCCACATGGCCGACCCCCAATAGGGTGGTCTAATAACCCTTTGACCCACATGACTTATACAGGGCCGACCCCAAACAAGGTGGTCTAATAACCCATCAAGTATAAGTTACAACACTTACAATATAAATGACGACACTTCCTTATAGAGGAATAATACCATCTCTATAGGAATACAATATACATATATGTGAAATACATTCCGAAGTTACATATACATCAACACACATTTTATAAAAACTCGTGTTTTTTACGAAATCATGTAAACCTTCTAGAAGCTATTATTTTAAAAAACGGTGGAAGTAAGCTTTTCTTATTTCCGGACGCATGCACAAACTATAGAAATTCGTTATGACGTAGAATGTGCATACTTTGTTGATTCCAATTATGAAATAAAACACATTTTCTAAAAACTCGTGTTTTTTAACAAATCATGTAAACCTTCTAGAAGCTATGATTTTAAAAAACGGGGGAAGTAAGTTTTTCTTATTTCCAAATGCATGCGCAAACTATAGAAAGTCGTTATGACGTAGAATGTCCATACTTTGTTGATTCCATTTATGAAATAAAACACATTTTCTAAAAACTCGTGTTTTTTAAGAAATCATGTAAACCTTCTAGAAGCTGCGATTTTGAGAAACGGTGGAAGTAAGCTTTTCTTATTTCCGGACGCATGCGCAAACTATAGAAAGTCGTTATGACGTAGAATGTGCATACTTTGTAGATTCCATTTATGAAAGAAAACACATTTTCTAAAAACTTGTGTTTTTTACAAAATCATGTAAACCTTCTAGAAGCTATTATTTTAAAAAACGGTGGAAGTAAGCTTTTCTTATTTCCGGACGCATGCGCAAATTATAGAAAGTCGTTATGACATAGAATGTGCATACTTTGTAGATTCCATTTATGAAATAAAACACATTTTCTAAAAACTCGTGTTTTTTAACAAATCATGTAAACCTTCTAGAAGCTGTGATTTTAAAAAACGTGGGAAGTAAGCTTTTCTTATTTCCGGACGCATGCGCAAACTATATAAAGTCGTTATGACGTAGAATGTGCATACTTTATAGATTCCATTTATGAAATAAAGCACATTTTCTAAAAACTCGTGTTTTTTACGAAATCATGTAAACCTTCAAGAAGCTGTGATTTTAAAAAACGGGGAAAGTAAGCTTTTCTTATTTGCAAACGCATGCACAAACTATAGAAAGTCGTTATGACGTAGAATGTGCATACTTTGTAGATAATATTTATGAAATAAAGCACATTTTCTAAAAACTCGTGTTTTTTACGAAATCATGTAAACCTTCTAGAAGCTATTATTTTAAAAAACGGTGGAAGTAAGCTTTTCTTATTTCCGGACGTATGCGCAAACTATAGAAAGTCGTTATGAGGTAGAATGTGCATACTTTGTAGATTCCATTTATGAAATAAAACACATTTTCTAAAAACTCGTGTTTTTTAAGAAATCATGTAACCCTTCTAGAAGCTTTGATTTTAAAAAATGGTGGAAGTAAGCTTTTCTTATTTTCAGACGAATGCGCAAACTATAGAAAGTCGTTATGACGTAGAATGGGCATACTTTGTTGATTCCATTTATGAAATAAAACACATTTTCTAAAAACTCGTGTTTTTTAAGAAATCATGTAAACCTTCTAGAAGCTGTGATTTTAAAAAACTGGGGAAGTAAGCTTTTCTTATTTCCGGATGCATGCGCAAACTATAGAAAGTCGTTATGACGTAGAATGTGCATACTTTGTAGATTCCATTTATGAAATAAAACACATTTTCTAAAAACTCGTGTTTTTTACGAAATCATGTAAACCTTCTAGAAGCTATTATTTTAAAAAACGGGGGAAGTAAGCTTTTCTTATTTCCGGACGCATGTGCAAACTATAGAAAGTCCTTATGACGTAGAATTTGCATACTTTCTTGATTCCATTTATGAAATAAAAAACATTTTCTAAAAACTCGTGTTTTTTAACAAATCGTGTAAACCTTCAAGAAGCTCTGATTTTAAAAAACGGGGGAAGTAAGCTTTTCTTATTTCCAAACGCATGTGCAAACTATAGAAAGTCGTTATGACGTAGAATGTGAATACATTGTTGATTCCATTTATGAAATAAAACACATTTTCTAAAAACTCGTGTTTTTTACGAAATCATGTAAACCTTCTAGAGGTTGTGATTTTAAAAAACGGGGGAAGTAAGCTTTTCTTATTTCCAAACGCATACGCAAACTATAGAAAGTCGTTATGACGTAGAATGTGCATACTTTGTTGATTCCATTTATGAAATAAAACACAATTTCTAAAAACTCGTGTTTTTTAAGAAATCATGTAAACCTTCTAGAAGCTGTGATTTTAAAAAACGGGCGAAGTAAGCTTTTCTTATTTCCGGACGCATGCGCAAACTATAGAAAGTCGTTATTACATAGAATGTGCATACTTTGTAGATTCCATTTATGAAATAGAACACATTTTATAAAAACTCGTGTTTTTTACGAAATCATGTAAACCTTCTAGAAGCTGTGATTTTAAAAAACGGGGGAAGTAAGCTTTTCTTATTTCCGTACGCATGCGCAAACTATAGAAATTCATTATGACGTAGAATGTGTATACTTTGTAGATTCCATTTATGAAATAAAACACATTTTCTAAAAACTCGTGTTTTTTACGAAATCATGTAAACCTTCTAGAAGCTATTATTTTAAAAAACGGTGGAAGTAAGCTTTTCTTATTTCCGGACGCATGCGCAAACTATAGAAAGTCGTTATGACCTAGAATGTGCATACTTTGTTGATTCCATTTATGAAATAAAACACATTTTCTAAAAACTCGTGTTTTTTACGAAATCATGTAAACCTTCTAGAAGCTGTGATTTTAAAAAACGGTGGAAGTAAGCTTTTCTTATTTCCGGACGCATGCGCAAACTATAGAAAGTCGTTATGACGTAGAATGTGCATACTTTGTTGATTCCATTTATGAAATAAAACACATTTTCTAAAAACTCGTGTTTTTTAACAAATCATGTAAACCTTCTAGAAGCAGTGATTTTAAAAAACGGGGGAAGTAAGCTTTTTTTATTTCCAAACGCATGCGAAAACTATAGAAAGTCGTTATGACGTAGAATGTGCATACTTTGTTGATTCCATTTATGAAATAAAACACATTTTCTAAAAACTCGTGTTTTTTAAGAAATCATGTAAACCTTCTAGAAGCTGTGATTTAAAAAAACAGGGGAAGTAAGCTTGTCTTATTTCCGGACGCATGCGCAAACTATAGAAAGTCATTATGACGTAGAATGTGCATACTTTGTTGATTCCATTTATGAAATAAAACACATTTTCTAAAAACTCATGTTTTTTAAGAAATCATATAAACCTTCTAGAAGCTGTGATTTTAAAAAACGGGGGAAGTAAGCTTTTCTTATTTCCAAACTCATTCGCAAACTATAGAAAGTCGTTACGACGTAGAATGTGCATACTTTTTTGATTCCATTTATGAAATAAAATACATTTTATAAAAACTCGTGTTTCTTAAGAAATCATGTAAACCTTCTAGAAGCTGTGATTTTAAAAAACGGGGGAAATAAGCTTTTCTTATTTCCGGACGCATGCGCAAACTATAGAAAGTCGTTATGACGTAGAATGTGCATACTTTGTTGATTCCATTTATGAAATAAAACACATTTTCTAAAAACTCGCGTTTCTTAAGAAATCATGTAAACCTTCTAGAAGCTGTGATTTTAAAAAATGGGGGAAGTAAGCTTTTCTTATTTCCGGACGCATGCGCAAACTATAGAAAGTCGTTATGACGTAGAATGTGCAAACTTTGTAGATTCCATTTATGAAATAAAACACATTTTCTAAAAAGTCGTGTTTTTTACGAAATCATGTAAACCTTCTAGAAGCTAATATTTTAAAAAACGGGGGAAGTAAGCTTTTCTTATTTCCAAACGCATGCGCAAACTATAGAAAGTCGTTATGACGTAGAATGTGCATACTTTGTAGATTCCATTTATGAAATAAAACACATTTTCTAAAAACTCGTGTTTTTTAAGAAATCATGTAAACCTTCTAGAAGCTGTGATTTTAAAAAACGGGGGAAGTAAGCTTTTCTTATTTCCAAACGCATGCGCAAACTATAGAAAGTCATTATGACGTAGAATGTACATACTTTGTAGATTCCATTTATGAAATAAAACACATTTTCTAAAAACTCGTGTTTTTTAAGAAATCATGTAAACCTTCTAGAAGCTGTGATTTTAAAAAACGGGGGAAGTAAGTTTTTCTTATTTCCAAACGCATGCGCAAACTATAGAAAGTCGTTATGACGTAGAATGTGCATACTTTGTTGATTCCATTTATGAAATAAAACACATTTTCTAAAAACTCATGTGTTTTAAGAAATCATGTAAACCTTCTAGAAGCTGTGATTTTAAAAAACGGGGGAAGTAAGCTTTTCTTATTTCCGGACGCATGCGCAAACTATAGAAAGTCGTAATGATGTAGAATGTGCATACTTTGTAGATTCCATTTATGAAATAGAACACATTTTCTAAAAACACGTGTTTTTTACGAAATCATGTAAACCTTCTAGAAGCTGTGATTTAAAAAAACGGGGGAAGTAAGCTTTTCTTATTTCTAGACGCATGCGAAAACTATAGAAAGTCGTTATGACGTAGAATGTTCATACTTTGTAGATCATTTATGAAATAAAAAACATTTTCTAAAAACTCGTGTTTTTTAAGAAATCATGTAAACCTTCTAGAAGCTGTGATTTTAAAAAACGGGGGAAGTAAGTTTTTCTTATTTCCAAACGCATGCGCAAACTATAGAAAGTTGTTATGACGTAGAATGTGCATACTTTGTTGATTCCATTTATGAAATAAAATACATTTTCTAAAAACTCATGTTTTTTAACAAATCATGTAAACCTTTTAGAAGATGTGATTTTAGAAAACGGGGGAAGTAAGCTTTTTTTATTTCCAAACGCATGCGCAAAATATAGAAAGTCGTTATGACGTAGAATGTGCATACTTTGTTGATTCCATTTATGAAATAAAACCCATTTTCTAAAAACTTGTGTTTTTTAACAACTCATGTAAACCTTCTAGAAGCAATGATTTTAAAAAACGGGGGAAATAAGCTTTTCTTATTTCCAAACGCATGCGCAAACTATAGAAAGTCTATATGACGTAGAATGTGCAAACTTGTTGATTCCATTTATGAAATAAAACACATTTTCTAAAAACTCGTGTTTTTTAAGAAATCATGTAAACCTTCTAGAGGCTGTGATTTTAAAAAACGGGGGAACTAATCTTTTCTTATTTCCAAACGCATGCGCAAACTATAGAAAGTCGTTATGACGTAGAATGTGCATACTTTGTTGATTCCATTTATGAAATAAAACACATTTTCTAAAAACTCGTGTTTTTTAAGAAACCATGTAAACCTTCTAGAAGCTGTGATTTTAAAAAACGGGGGAAGTAAGCTTTTCTTACTTCCGGACTCATGTGCAAACTATAGAAAGTCGTTATGACGTAGAATGTGCATACTTTGTCGATTCCATTTATGAAATAAAACACATTTTCTAAAAACTCGTGTTTTTTACGAAATCATGTAAACCTTCTAGAAGCTGTGATTTTAAAAAACGGGGGAACTAAGCTTTTCTTATTTCCGGACGCATGCGCAAACTATAGAAAGTCGTTACGACGAAGAATGTGCATACTTTGTAGATTCCATTTATGAAATAAAACACATTTTCTAGAAACTCGTGTTTTTTACGAAATCATGTAAACCTTCTAGAAGCTATTATTTTAAAAAACGTTGGAAGTAAGCTTTTCTTATTTCCGGACGCATGCGCAAACTATAGAAAGTCGTTATGATGTAGAATGTGCATACTTTGTTGATTCCATTTATGAAATAAAACACATTTTCTAAAAACTCGTGTTTTTTAAGAAATCATGTAAACCTTCTAGAAGTTGTGATTTTAAAAAACGGGGGAAGTAAGTTTTTCTTATTTCCAAACGCATGCGCAAACTATAGAAAGTCGTTATGACGTAGAATGTGCATACTTTGTAGATTTCATTTATGAAATAAAACACATTTTCTAAAAACTCATGTTTTTTAAGAAATTATGTAAACCTTCTAGAAGCTGTGATTTTAAAAAACGGGGGAAGTCAGCTTTTCTTATTTTCGGATGCATGCGCAAAATATAGAAATTCGTTATGACGTAGAATGTGCATACTTTGTAGATTCCATTTATGAAATAAAATACATTTTCTAAAAAGTCGTGTTTTTTACGAAATCATGTAAACCTTCTAGAAGCTATTATTTTAAAAAACGGGGGAAGTAAGCTTTTCTTATTTCCAAATGCATGGGCAAACTATAGAAAGTCGTTATGACGTAGAATGTGCATACTTTGTTGATTGCATTGATGAAATAAAACACATTTTCTAAAAACTCGTGTTTTTTACGAAATCATGTAAACCTTCTAGAAGCTGTGATTTTAAAAAACGGTGGAAGTAAGCTTTTCTTATTTCCGGTCGAATGCGGAAACTATCGAAAGTCGTTATTACGTAGAATGTGCATACTTTGTTGATTCCATTTATGAAATAGAACAGATTTTCTAAAAACTCGTGTTTTTTACGAAATCATGTAAACCTTCTAGAAGCTGTTATTTTAAAAAACTTGGGAAGTAAGCTTTTTTATTTCTAGACGCGTGCGCAAACTATAGAAAGTCGTTATGACGTAGAATGTGCATACTTTGTAGATTCCATTTATGAAATAAAACACATTTTCTAAAAACTCATGTTTTTTACGAAATCATGTAAACCTTCTAGAAGCTATTATTTTAAAAAACGGTGGAAGTAAGCTTTTCTTATATCCGGACGCATGCGCAAACTATAGAAAGTCGTTATGACGTAGAATGTGCATACTTTGTTGATTCCATTTATGAAATAAAACACAATTTCTTAAAACTCGTGTTTTTTAACAAATCATGTAAACCTTCTAGAAGCTGTGATTTTAAAAAACGGGGGAAGTAAGCTTTTTTTATTTCCAAACGCATGCGCAAACTATAGAAAGTCGTTATGATGCAGAATGTGCATACTTTGTTGATTCCATTTATGAAATAAAACCCATTTTCTAAAAACTCGTGTTTTTTAACAAATCATGTAAACCTTCTAGAAGCTGTGATTTTAAAAAACGGGGGAAGTAAGCTTTTCTTATTTCCGGATGCATGCGCAAACTATAGAAATTCGTTATGACGTAGAATGTGCATACTTTGTAGATTCCATTTATGAAATAAAATACATTTTCTAAAAAGTCGTGTTTTTTACGAAATCATGTAAACCTTCTAGAAGCTATTATTTTAAAAAACGGGGGAAGTAAGCTTTTCTTATTTCCAAACGCATGCGCAAACTATAGAAAGTCGTTATGACGTAGAATGTGCATACTTTGTTGATTGCATTGATGAAATAAAACACATTTTCTAAAAACTCGTGTTTTTTACGAAATCATGTAAACCTTCTAGAAGCTGTGATTTTAAAAAACGGGGGAAGTAAGCTTTTCTTATTTCCAGACGCATGCGCAAACTATAGAAATTCGTTATGACGAAGAATGTGCATACTTTGTAGATTCCATTTATGAAATAAAACACATTTTCTAGAAACTCGTGTTTTTTACGAAATATTGTAAACCTTCTAGAAGCTATTATTTTAAAAAACGTTGGAAGTAAGCTTTTCTTATTTCCGGACGCATGCGCAAACTATAGAAAGTCGTTATGATGTAGAATGTGCATACTTTGTTGATTCCATTTATGAAATAAAACACATTTTCTAAAAACTCGTGTTTTTTAACAAATCATGTAAACCTTCTAGAAGCTGTGATTTTAAAAAACGGGGGAAGTAAGTTTTTCTTATTTCCAAACGCATGCGCAAACTATAGAAAGTCGTTATGACGTAGAATGTGCATACTTTGTAGATTCCATTTATGAAATAAAACACATTTTCTAAAAACTCATGTTTTTTAACAAATCATGTAAACCTTCTAGAAGCTGTGATTTTAAAAAACGGGGGAAGTAAGCTTTTCTTATTTCCAAACGCATGCGCAAACTATAGAAAGTCGTTATGATGTAGAATGTGCATACATTGTTGATTCCATTTATGAAATAAAACACATTTTCTAAAAACTCGTGTTTTTTAAGAAATCATGTAAACCTTCTAGAAGCTGTGATTTTGAAAAACGGTGGAAGTAAGCTTTTCTTATTTCCGGACGCATGCGCAAACTATAGAAAGTCCTTATGACGTAGAATGTGCATACTTTGTTGATTCCATTTGTGAAATAAAACACATTTTCTAAAAACTCGCGTTTTTTACGAAATCATGTAAACCTTCTAGAAGCTGTGATTTTAAAAAACGGTGGAAGTAAGCTTTTCTTATTTCTGGTCGAATGCGGAAACTATTGAAAGTCGTTATTACGTAGAATGTGCATACTTTGTTGATTCCATTTATGAAATAAAACAAATTTTCTAAAAACACGTGTTTTTTAAGAAATCTTGTAAACCTTCTAGAAGCTGTGATTTTAAAAAACGGTGGAAGTAAGCTTTTCTTATATCCGGACGAATGCGCAAACTATAGAAAGTCGTTATGACGTAGAATGTGCATACTTTGTAGATTCCATTTATGAAATAAAACACATTTTCTAAAAACTCGTGTTTTTTACGAAATCATGTAAACCTTCTAGAAGCTGAGATTTTAAAAAACGGTTCAAGTAAGCTTTTCTTATTTCCAGACGCATGCGCAAACTATAGAAAGTCGTTATGACGTAGAATGTGCATATTTTGTTGATTCCATTTATGAAATAAAACACATTTTCTACAAACTCGTGTTTTTTTAAGAAATCATGTAATCCTTCTAGAAGCTGTGATTTTAAAAAACGGGGGAAGTAAGCTTTTCTTATTTCCAGACGCATGCGTAAACTATAGAAAGTCGTTATGATGTAGAATGTGCATACTTTGTTGATTCCATTTATGAAATAAAACACATTTTCTAAAAACTCGTGTTTTTTAAGAAATTATGTAAACCTTCTAGAAGCTGTAATTTTAAAAAATGGGGGAAGTAAGCTTTTCTTATTTCCGGACGCATGCGCAAACTATAGAAAGTTTTTATGACGTAGAATGTGCATACTTTGTAGATTCCATTTATGAAATAAATCTCATTTTCTAAAAAACTCGTGTTTTTTACAAAATCATGTAAACCTTCTAGAAGCTGTGATTTTAAAAAACGGTGGAAGTAGGCTTTTCTTATTTCCGGACGAATGCGCAAATTATAGAAAGTAGTTATGACGTAGAATGTGCATACTTTGTTGATTCTATTTATGAAATAAAACACATTTTCTAAAAACTCGTGTTTTTTACGAAATCATGTAAACCTTCTAGAAGTTATTATTTTAAAAAATGGTGGAAGTAAGCTTTTCTTATTTCCGGACGCATGCACAAACTATAGAAAATCGTTATGACCTAGAATGTGCATACTTTGTTGATTCCATTTATGAAATAAAACACATTTTCTAAAAACTTGTGTTTTTTAACAAATCATGTAAACCTTCTAGAAGCTGTCATTTTAAAAAACAGGGGAAGTACGCTTTTCTTATTTCCAAACGCATGCGCAAACTATAGAAAGTCGTTATGACGTAGAATGTGCATACTTTGTAGATTCCATTTATGAAATAAAACACATTTTCTAAAAACTCGTGTTTTTTAAGAAATCATGTAAACCTTCTAGAAGCTGTGATTTTAAAAAACGGGGGAAGTAAGCTTTTCTTATTTCCAAACGCATGCGCAAACTATAGAAAGTCGTTATGACGTAGAATGTGCATACTTTGTAGATTCCATTTATGAAATAAAACACATTTTCTAAAAACTCGTGTTTTTTAAGAAATCATGTAAACCTTCTAGAAGCTGTGATTTTAAAAAACGGGGGAAGTAAGTTTTTCTTATTTCCAAATGCATGCGCAAACTATAGAAAGTCGTTATGACGTAGAATGTGCATACTTTGTTGATTCCATTTATGAAATAAAACACATTTTCTAAAAACTCATGTTTTTTAAGAAATCATGTAAACCTTCTAGAAGCTGTGATTTTAAAAAACGGGGGAAGTAAGCTTTTCTTATTTCCGGACGCATGCGCAAACTATAGAAAGTCGTTATGACGTAGAATGTTCATACTTTATAGATCATTTATGAAATAAAAAACATTTTCTAAAAACTCATGTTTTTTAAGAAATCATGTAAACCTTCTAGAAGCTGTGATTTTAAAAAACGGGGGAAGTAAGTTTTTCTTATTTCCAAACGCATGCGCAAACTATAGAAAGTCGTTATGATGTAGAATGTGCATACTTTGTTGATTCCATTTATGAAATAAAACACATTTTCTAAAAACTCGTGTTTTTTAACAACTCATGTAAACCTTCTAGAAGATGTGATTTTAAAAAACGGGGGAAGTAAGCTTTTTTTATTTCCAAACGCATGCGCAAAATATAGAAAGTCGTTATGACATAGAATGTGCATACTTTTTTGATTCCATTTATGAAATAAAAAACATTTTCTAAAAACTCGTGTTTTTTAAGAAATCGTGTAAACCTTCAAGAAGCTCTGATTTTAAAAAACGGGGGAAGCAAGCTTTTCTTATTTCCAAACGCATCCGCAAACTATAGAAAGTCGTTATGACGTAGAATGTGAATACTTTGTTGATTCCATTTATGAAATAAAACACATTTTCTAAAAACTCGTGTTTTTTACGAAATCATGTAAACCTTCTAGAGGTTGTGATTTTAAAAAACGGGGGAAGTAAGCTTTTCTTATTTCCAAACGCATCCGTAAACTATAGAAAGTCGTTATGACGTAGAATGTGCATACTTTGTTGATTCCATTTATGAAATAAAATACAATTTCTAAAAACTCGTGTTTTTTAAGAAATCATGTAAACCTTCTAGAAGCTGTGATTTTAAAAAATGGGCGAGGTAAGCTTTTCTTATTTCCGGACGCATGCGCAAACTATAGAAAGTCGTTATGACATAGAATGTGCATACTTTGTAGATTCCGTTTATGAAATAGAACACATTTTATAAAAACTCGTGTTTTTTACGAAATCATGTAAACCTTCTAGAAGCTGTGATTTTAAAAAACGGGGGAAGTAAGCTTTTCTTATTTCCGTACGCATGCGCAAACTATAGAAATTCATTATGACGTAGAATGTGTATACTTTTTAGATTCCATTTATGAAATAAAACACATTTTCTAAAAACTCGTGTTTTTTACGAAATCATGTAAACCTTCTAGAAGCTATTATTTTAAAAAATGGTGGAAGTAAGCTTTTCTTATTTCCGGACGCATGCGAAAACAATAGAAAGTCGTTATGACCTAGAATGTGCATACTTTGTTGATTCCATTTATGAAATAAAACACATTCTCTAAAAACTCGTGTTTTTTACGAAATCATGTAAACCTTCTAGAAGCTGTGATTTTAAAAAACGGTGGAAGTAAGCTTTTCTTATTTCCGGACGCATGCGCAAACTATAGAAAGTCGTTATAACGTAGAATGTGCATACTTTGTTGATTCCATTTATGAAATAAAACACATTTTCTAAAAACTCGTGTTTTTTAACAAATCATGTAAACCTTCTAGAAGCTGTGATTTTAAAAAACGGGGGAAGTAAGCTTTTTTTATTTCCAAACGCATGCGAAAACTATAGAAAGTCGTTATGACGTAGAATGTGCATACTTTGTTGATTCCATTTATGAAATAAAACACATTTTCTAAAAAGTCATGTTTTTTAAGAAATCATGTAAACCTTCTAGAAGCTGTGATTTAAAAAAACAGGGGAAGTAAGCTTGTCTTATTTCCGGACGCATGCGCAAATTATAGAAAGTCATTATGACGTAGAATGTGCATACTTTGTTGATTCCATTTATGAAATAAAACACATTTTCTAAAAACTCATGTTTTTTAAGAAATCATGTAAACCTTCTAGAAGCTGTGATTTTAAAAAACGGGGGAAGTAAGCTTTTCTTATTTCCAAACGCATTCGCAAACTATAGAAAGTCGTTACGACGTAGAATGTGCATACTTTTTTGATTCCATTTATGAAATAAAACACATTTTCTAAAAACTCGTGTTTCTTAAGAAATCATGTAAACCTTCTAGAAGCTGTGATTTTAAAAAACGGGGGAAGTAAGCTTTTCTTATTTCCGGACGCATGCGCAAACTATAGAAAGTCGTTATGACGTAGAATGTGCAAACTTTGTAGATTCCATTTATGAAATAAAACACATTTTTCTAAAAAGTCGTGTTTTTTACGAAATCATGTAAACCTTCTAGAAGCTAATATTTTAAAAAACGGGGGAAGTAAGCTTTTCTTATTTCCAAACGCATGCGCAAAGTATAGAAAGTCGTTATGACGTAGAATGTGCATACTTTGTTGATTCCATTTATGAAATACAACACATTTTCTAAAAACTCGTGTTTTTTACGAAATCATGTAAACCTTCTAGAAGCTGTGATTTTCAAAAACGGGGGAAGTAAGCTTTTCTTATTTCCGGACGCATGCGCAAACTATAGAAATTCGTTATGATGAAGAATGTGCATACTTTGTAGATTCCATTTATGAAATAAAACACATTTTCTAGAAACTCGTGTTTTTTACGAAATCATGTAAACCTTCTAGAAGCTATTATTTTAAAAAACGGTGGAAGTAAGCTTTTCTTATTTCCGGGCGCATGCGCAAACTATAGAAAGTCGTTATGACGTAGAATGGTCATACTTTGTTGATTCCATTTATGAAATAAAACACATTTTCTAAAAACTCGTGTTTTTTAACAAATCATGTAAACCTTCTAGAAGCTGTGATTTTAAAAAACGGGGGAAGTAAGTTTTTCTTATTTCCAAACGCATGCGCAAACCATAGAAAGTCGTTATGACGTAGAATGTGCATACTTTGTAGATTCCATTTATGAAATAAAACACATTTTCTAAAAAGTCGTGTTTTTTAAGAAATCATGTAAACCTTCTAGAAGCTGTGATTTTAAAAAACGGGGGAAGTAAGCTTTTCTTATTTCCAAACGCATGCGCAAACTATAGAAAGTCGTTATGACGTAGAATGTGCATACTTTGTTGATTCCATTTATGAAATAAAACACATTTTCTAAAAACTCATGTTTTTTAAGAAATCATGTAAACCTTCTAGAAGCTGTGATTTTAAAAAACGGGGGAAGTAAGCTTTTCTTATTTCCGGACGCATGCGCAAACTATAGAAAGTCGTTATGACGTAGAATGTGCATACTTTGTAGATTCCATTTATGAAATAGAACACATTTTCTAAAAACACGTGTTTTTTACGAAATCATGTAAACCTTCTAGAAGCTGTGATTTAAAAAAACGGGGGAAGTAAGCTTTTCTTATTTCTAGACGCATGCGCTAACTATAGAAAGTCGTTATGACGTAGAATGTTCATACTTTGTAGATCATTTATGAAATAAAAAAACATTTTCTAAAAACTCGTGTTTTTTAAGAAATCATGTAAACCTTCTAGAAGCTGTGATTTTAAAAAACGGGGGAAGTAAGTTTTTCTTATTTCCAAACGCATGCGCAAACTATAGAAAGTCCTTATGACGTAGAATGTGCATACTTTGTTGATTCCATTTATGAAATAAAACACATTTTCTAAAAACTCATGTTTTTTAACAAATCATGTAAACCTTCTAGAAGATGTGATTTTAAAAAACGGGGGAAGTAAGCTTTTATTATTTCCAAACGCATGCGCAAAATATAGAAAGTCGTTATGACGTAGAATGTGCATACTTTGTTGATTCCATTTATGAAATAAAACACATTTTCTAAAAACTCGTGTTTTTTAAGAAATCATGTAAACCTTCTAGAACCTGTCATTTTAAAAAACGGGGGAAGTAAGCTTTTCTTATTTCCGGACGCATGCGCAAACTATAGAAATTCGTTATGACGTAGAATGTGCATACTTTGTAGATTCCATTTATGAAATAGAACACATTTTCTAAAAACTCGTGTTTTTTACGAAATCATGTAAACCTTCTAGAAGCTGTGATTTTAAAAAACGGGGGAAGTAAGCTTTTCTTATTTCCGGACGCATTCGCAAATTATAGAAAGTCGTTATGACGAAGAATGTGCATACTTTGTAGATTCCATTTATGAAATAAAACACATTTTCTAGAAACTCGTGTTTTTTACGAAATCATGTAAACCTTCTAGAAGCTATTATTTTAAAAAACGTTGGAAGTAAGCTTTTCTTATTTCCGGACGCATGCGCAAACTATAGAAAGTCGTTATGATGTAGAATGTGCATACTTTGTTGATTCCATTTATGAAATAAAACACATTGTCTAAAAACTCGTGTTTTTTAAGAAATCATGTAAACCTTCTAGAAGCTGTGATTTTAAAAAACGGGGGAAGTAAGTTTTTCTTATTTCCAAAGGCATGCGCAAACTATAGAAAGTCGTTATCACGTAGAATGTGCATACTTTGTAGATTTCATTTATGAAATAAAACACATTTTCTAAAAACTCATGTTTTTTAAGAAATTATGTAAACCTTCTAGAAGCTGTGATTTTAAAAAACGGGGGAAGTCAGCTTTTCTTATTTCCGGATGCATGCGCAAACTATAGAAATTCGTTATGACGTAGAATGTGCATACTTTGTAGATTCCATTTATGAAATAAAATACATTTTCTAAAAAGTCGTGTTTTTTACGAAATCATGTAAACCTTCTAGAAGCTATTATTTTAAAAAACGGGGGAAGTAAGCTTTTCTTATTTCCAAACGCATGCGCAAACTATAGAAAGTCGTTATGACGTAGAATGTGCATACTTTGTTGATTGCATTGATGAAATAAAACACATTTTCTAAAAACTCGTGTTTTTTACGAAATCATTTAAACCTTCTAGAAGCTGTGATTTTAAAAAACCGTGGAAGTAAGTTTTTCTTATTTCCAAACGCATGCGCAACCTATAGAAAGTCGTTATGACGTAGAATGTGCATACTTTGTTGATTCCATTTATGAAATAAAACACATTTACTAAAACCTCATGTTTTTTAACAAATCATGTAAACCTTCTAGAAGATGTGATTTTAAAAAACGGGGGAAGTAAGCTTTTTTTATTTCCAAACGCATGCGGAAAATATAGAAAGTCGTTATGACGTAGAATGTGCATACTTTGTTGATTCCATTTATGAAATAAAACCCATTTTCTAAAAACTTGTGTTTTTTAACAACTCATGTAAACCTTCTAGAAGCAGTGATTTTAAAAAACGGGGGAAGTAAGTTTTTCTTATTTCCAAATGCATGCGCAAACTATAGAAAGTCGTTATCACATAGAATGTGCATACTTTGTAGATTTCATTTATGAAATAAAACACATTTTCTAAAAACTCATGTTTTTTAAGAAATTATGTAAACCTTCTAGAAGCTGTGATTTTAAAAAACGGGGGAAGTAAGCTTTTCTTATTTCCGGACGCATGCGCAAACTATAGAAAGTCGTTATGATGAAGAATGTGCATACTTTGTAGATTCCATTTATGAAATAAAACACATTTTCTAGAAACTCATGTTTTTTACGAAATCATGTAAACCTTCTAGAAGCTATTATTTTAAAAAACGGTGGAAGTAAGCTTTTCTTATTTCCGAGCGCATGCGCAAACTATAGAAAGTCGTTATGACGTAGAATGTTCATACTTTGTTGATTCCATTTATGAAATAAAACACATTTTCTAAAAACTCGTGTTTTTTAACAAATCATGTAAACCTTCTAGAAGCTGTGATTTTAAAAAATGGGGGAAGTAAGTTTTTCTTATTTCCAAACACATGCGCAAACCATAGAAAGTCGTTATGACGTAGAATGTGCATACTTTGTATATTCCATTTATGAAATAAAACACATTTTCTAAAAACTCGTGTTTTTTAAGAAATCATGTAAACCTTCTAGAAGCTGTGATTTTAAAAAACGGGGGAAGTAAGCTTTTCTTATTTCCAAACGCATGCGCAAACTATAGAAAGTCATTATGACGTAGAATGTGCATACTTTGTAGATTCCATTTATGAAATAAAACACATTTTCTAAAAACTCGTGTTTTTTAAGAAATCATGTAAACCTTCTAGAAGCTGTGATTTTAAAAAACCGGGGAAGTAAGTTTTTCTTATTTCCAAACGCATGCGCAAACTATAGAAAGTCGTTATGACGTAGAATGTGCATACTTTGTTGATTCCATTTATGAAATAAAACACATTTTCTAAAAACTCATGTTTTTTAAGAAATCATGTAAACCTTCTAGAAGCTGTGATTTTAAAAAACGGGGGAAGTAAGCTTTTCTTATTTCCGGACGCATGCGCAAACTATAGAAAGTCGTTATGACGTAGAATGTGCATACTTTGTAGATTCCATTTATGAAATAGAACACATTTTCTAAAAACTCGTGTTTTTTAAGAAATCATGTAAACCTTCTAGAAGCTGTGATTTTAAAAAACGGGGGAAGTAAGTTTTTCTTATTTCCAAACGCATGCGCAAACTATAGAAAGTCGTTATGACGTAGAATGTGCATACTTTGTTGATTCCATTTATGAAATAAAACACATTTTCTAAAAACTCATGTTTTTTAACAAATCATGTAAACCTTCTAGAAGATGTGATTTTAAAAAACGGGGGAAGTAAGCTTTTTTTATTTCCAAACGCATGCGCAAAATATAGAAAGTCGTTATGACGTAGAATGTGCATACTTTGTTGATTCCATTTATGAAATAAAACCCATTTTCTAAAAACTTGTGTTTTTTAACAACTCATGTAAACCTTCTAGAAGCAGTGATTTTAAAAAACGGGGGAAGTAAGTTTTTCTTATTTCCAAACGCATGCGCAAACTATAGAAAGTCGTTATCACGTAGAATGTGCATACTTTGTAGATTTCATTTATGAAATAAAACACATTTTCTAAAAACTCATGTTTTTTAAGAAATTATGTAAACCTTCTAGAAGCCGTGATTTTAAAAAACGGGGGAAGTAAGCTTTTCTTATTTCCGGACGCATGCGCAAATTATAGAAAGTCGTTATGACGAAGAATGTGCATACTTTGTAGATTCCATTTATGAAATAAAACACATTTTCTAGAAACTCGTGTTTTTTACGAAATCATGTAAACCTTCTAGAAGCTATTATTTTAAAAAACTTTGGAAGTAAGCTTTTCTTATTTCCGGACGCATGCGCAAACTATAGAAAGTCGTTATGATGTAGAATGTGCATACTTTGTTGATTCCATTTATGAAATAAAACACATTTTCTAAAAACTCGTGTTTTTTAAGAAATCATGTAAACCTTCTAGAAGCTGTGATTTTAAAAAACGGGGGAAGTAAGTTTTTCTTATTTCCAAACGCATGCGCAAACTATAGAAAGTCGTTATCACGTAGAATGTGCATACTTTGTAGATTTCATTTATGAAATAAAACACATTTTCTAAAAACTCATGTTTTTTAAGAAATTATGTAAACCTTCTAGAAGCTGTGATTTTAAAAAACGGGGGAAGTCAGCTTTTCTTATTTCCGGATGCATGCGCAAACTATAGAAATTCGTTATGACGTAGAATGTGCATACTTTGTAGATTCCATTTATGAAATAAAATACATTTTCTAAAAAGTCGTGTTTTTTACGAAATCATGTAAACCTTCTAGAAGTTATTATTTTAAAAAACGGGGGAAGTAAGCTTTTCTTATTTCCAAACGCATGCGCAAACTATAGAAAGTCGTTATGACGTAGAATGTGCATACTTTGTTGATTGCATTGATGAAATAAAACACATTTTCTAAAAACTTGTGTTTTTTACGAAATCATGTAAACCTTCTAGAAGCTGTGATTTTAAAAAATGGTGGAAGTAAGCTTTTCTTATTTCCGGTCGAATCCGGAAACTATCGAAAGTCGTTATTACGTAGAATGTGCATACTTTGTTGATTCCATTTACGAAATAAAACACATTTCCTAAAAACTCGTGTTTTTTAAGAAATCTTGTAAACCTTCTAGAAGCTGTGATTTTAAAAAAAGGTGGAAGTAATCTTTTCTTATTTCCGAACGAATGCGCAAACTATAGAAAGTCGTTATGACGTAGAATGTGCATACTTTGTAGATTCCATTTATGAAATAAAACAAATTTTCTAAAAACTCGTGTTTTTTACGAAATCATATAAACCTTCTAGAAGCTGTGATTTTAAAAAACGGGGGAAGTAAGCTTTTCTTATTTTCGGACGCATGCGCAAAGTATAGAAAGTCGTTATGACGTAGAATGTGCATACTTTGTAGATTCCATTTATGAAATAGAACACATTTTCTAAAAACTCGTGTTTTTTACGAAATCATGTAAACCTTCTAGAAGCTGTTATTTTAAAAAACTTGGGAAGTAAGCTTTTTTATTTCTAGACGCATGCGCAAACTATAGAAAGTCGTTATGACGTAGAATGTGCATACTTTGTAGATTCCATTTATGAAATAAAACACATTTTCTAAAAACTCATGTTTTTTACGAAATCATGTAAACCTTCTAGAAGCTATTATTTTAAAAAACGGTGGAAGTAAGCTTTTCTTATATCCGGACGCATGCGCAAACTATAGAAAGTCGTTATGACGTAGAATGTGCATACTTTGTTGATTCCATTTATGAAATAAAACACAATTTCTTAAAACTCGTGTTTTTTAACAAATCATGTAAACCTTCTAGAAGCTGTGATTTTAAAAAACGGGGGAAGTAAGCTTTTTTTATTTCCAAACGCATGCGCAAACTATAGAAAGTCGTTATGATGCAGAATGTGCACACTTTGTTGATTCCATTTATGAAATAAAACCCATTTTCTAAAAACTCGTGTTTTTTAACAAATCATGTAAACCTTCTAGAAGCTGTGATTTTAAAAAACGGGGGAAATAAGCTTTTCTTATTTCCGGATGCATGCGCAAACTATAGAAATTCGTTATGACGTAGAATGTGCATACTTTGTAGATTCCATTTATGAAATAAAATACATTTTCTAAAAAGTCGTGTTTTTTACGAAATCATGTAAACCTTCTAGAAGCTATTATTTTAAAAAACGCGGGAAGTAAGCTTTTCTTATTTCCAAACGCATGAACAAACTATAGAAAGTCGTTATGACGTAGAATGTGCATACTTTGTTGATTGCATTGATGAAATAAAACACATTTTCTAAAAACTCGTGTTTTTTACGAAATCATGTAAACCTTCTAGAAGCTGTGATTTTAAAAAACGGGGGAAGTAAGCTTTTCTTATATCCAGACGCATGCGAAAACTATAGAAATTCGTTATGACGAAGAATGTGCATACTTTGTAGATTCCATTTATGAAATAAAACACATTTTCTAGAAACTCGTGTTTTTTACGAAATATTGTAAACCTTCTAGAAGCTATTATTTTAAAAAACGTTGGAAGTAAGCTTTTCTTATTTCCGGACGCATGCGCAAACTATAGAAAGTTGTTATGATGTAGAATGTGCATACTTTGTTGATTCCATTTATGAAATAAAACACATTTTCTAAAAACTCGTGTTTTTTAACAAATCATGTAAACCTTCTAGAAGCTGTGATTTTAAAAAACGGGGGAAGTAAGTTTTTCTTATTTCCAAACGCATGCGCAAACTATAGAAAGTCGTTATGACGTAGAATGTGCATACTTTGTAGATTCCATTTATGAAATAAAACACATTTTCTAAAAACTCATGTTTTTTAACAAATCATGTAAACCTTCTAGAAGCTGTGATTTTAAAAAACGGGGGAAGTGAGCTTTTCTTATTTCCAAACGCATGCGCAAACTATAGAAAGTCGTTATGACGTAGAATGTGCATACATTGTTGATTCCATTTATGAAATAAAACACATTTTCTAAAAACTCGTGTTTTTTAAGAAATCATGTAAACCTTCTAGAAGCTGTGATTTTGAAAAACGGTGGAAGTAAGCTTTTCTTATTTCCGGACGCATGCGCAAACTATAGAAAGTCCTTATGACGTAGAATGTGCATACTTTGTTGATTCCATTTGTGAAATAAAAGACATTTTTTTAAAACTCGTGTTTTTTACAAAATCATGTAAACCTTCTAGAAGCTGTGATTTTAAAAAACGGTGGAAGTAAGCTTTTCTTATTTCTGGTCGAATGTGGAAACTATCGAAAGTCGTTATTACGTAGAATGTGCATACTTTGTTGATTCCATTTATGAAATAAAACAAATTTTCTAAAAACACGTGTTTTTTAAGAAATCTTGTAAACCTTCTAGAAGCTGTGATTTTAAAAAACGGTGGAAGTAAGCTTTTCTTATATCCGGACGAATGCGCAAACTATAGAAAGTCGTTATGACGTAGAATGTGCATACTTTGTAGATTCCATTTATGAAATAAAACACATTTTCTACAAACTCGTGTTTTTTAAGAAATCATGTAAACCTTCTAGAAGCTGTGATTTTAAAAAACGGGGGAAGTAATCTTTTCTTATTTCCAGACGCATGCGTAAACTATAGAAAGTCGTTATGATGTAGAATGTGCATACTTTGTTGATTCCATTTATGAAATAAAACACATTTTCTAAAAACTCGTGTTTTTTAAGAAATTATGTAAACCTTCTAGAAGCTGTAATTTTAAAAAATGGGGGAAGTAAGCTTTTCTTATTTCCGGACGCATGCGCAAACTATAGAAAGTCGTTATGACGTAGAATGTGCATACTTTGTAGATTCCATTTATGAAATAAATCTCATTTTCTAAAAAACTCGTGTTTTTTACAAAATCATGTAAACCTTCTAGAAGCTGTGATTTTAAAAAACGGTGGAAATAGGCTTTTCTTATTTCCGGACGAATCCGCAAATTATAGAAAGTAGTTATGACGTAGAATGTGCATACTTTGTTGATTCTATTTATGAAATAAAACACATTTTCTAAAAACTCGTGTTTTTTACGAAATCATGTAAACCTTCTAGAAGTTATTATTTTAAAAAATGGTGGAAGTAAGCTTTTCTTATTTCCGGACGCATGCACAAACTATAGAAAAT
The DNA here is from genome assembly GCA_027924585.1 of Larix kaempferi. Classification (NCBI taxonomy): domain Eukaryota; kingdom Viridiplantae; phylum Streptophyta; class Pinopsida; order Pinales; family Pinaceae; genus Larix; species Larix kaempferi. The sequence goes on from BSBM01001252.1 coordinate 16,008,963, forward strand.
CGTTATGACCTAGAATGTGCATACTTTGTTGATTCCATTTATGAAATAAAACACATTTTCTAAAAACTTGTGTTTTTTAACAAATCATGTAAACCTTCTAGAAGCTTTGATTTTAAAAAACAGGGTAAGTACGTTTTTCTTATTTCCAAACGCATGCGCAAACTATAGAAAGTCGTTATGACGTAGAATGTGCATACTTTTTAGATTCCATTTATGAAATAAAACACATTTTCTAAAAACTCGTGTTTTTTAAGAAATCATGTAAACCTTTTAGAAGCTGTGATTTTAAAAAACGGGGGAAGTAAGCTTTTCTTATTTCCAAACGCATGCGCAAACTATAGAAAGTCGTTATGACGTAGAATGTGCATACTTTGTAGATTCCATTTAGGAAATAAAACACATTTTCTAAAAACTCATGTTTTTTAAGAAATCATGTAAACCTTCTAGAAGCTGTGATTTTAAAAAACGGGGGAAGTAAGTTTTTCTTATTTCCAAACGCATGCGCAAACTATAGAAAGTCGTTATGACGTAGAATGTGCATACTTTGTAGATTCCATTTATGAAATAGAACACATTTTCTAAAAACACGTGTTTTTTACGAAATAATGTAAACCTTCTAGAAGCTGTGATTTAAAAAAACGGGGGAAGTAAACTTTTCTTATTTCTAGACGCATGCGCAAACTATAGAAAGTCGTTATGACGTAGAATGTTCATACTTTGTAGATCATTTATGAAATAAAAAACATTTTCTAAAAACTCGTGTTTTTTAAGAAATCATGTAAACCTTCTAGAAGCTGTGATTTTAAAAAACGGGGGAAGTAAGCTTTTCTTATTTCCGGACGCATGCGCAAACTATAGAAAGTCGTTATGACGTAGAATGTGCATACTTTGTTGATTCCATTTATGAAATAAAACACATTTTCTAAAAACTCGTGTTTTTTAACAAATCATGTAAACCTTCTAGAAGATGTGATTTTAAAAAACGGGGGAAGTAAGCTTTTTTTATTTCCAAACGCATACGCAAAATATAGAAAGTCGTTATGACGTAGAATGTGCATACTTTGTTGATTCCATTTATGAAATAAAACACATTTTCTAAAAACTCGTGTTTTTTAAGAAATCATGTAAACCTTCTAGAAGCTGTGATTTTAAAAAACGGGGGAAGTAAGCTTTTCTTATTTCCGGACGCATGCGCAAACTATATAAATTCGTTATGACGTAGAATGTGCATACTTTGTAGATTCCATTTATGAAATAGAACACATTTTCTAAAAACTCGTGTTTTTTATGAAATCATGTAAACCTTCTAGAACCTGTCATTTTAAAAAGTGGGGGAAGTAAGCTTTTCTTATTTCAGGAAGCATTCGCAAACTATAGAAAGTCGTTATGACGTAGAATGTGCATACTTTGTTGATTCCATTTATGAGATAAAACACATTTTCTAAAACCTCGTGTTTTTTAAGAAATCATGTAAACCTTCTAGAACCTGTCATTTTAAAAAACGGGGGAAGTAAGCTTTTCTTATTTCCGGACGCATGCGCAAACTATAGAAAGTCGTTATGACGTAGAATGTGCATACTTTGTAGATTCCTTTTATGAAATATAACACATTTTCTAAAAACTCGTGTTTTTTACGAAATCATGTAAACCTTCTAGAACCTGTCATTTTAAAAAATGGGGGAAGTAAGCTTTTCTTATTTCCGGACGCATGCGCAAACTATAGAAAGTCGTTATGACGTAGAATGTGCATACTTTGTAGATTCCATTGATGAAATAGAACACATTTTCTAAAAACTCATGTTTTTTACGAAATCATGTAAACCTTCTAGAAGCTGTGATTTTAAAAAACGGGGGAAGTAAGTTTTTCTTATTTCCGGACGCATGCGCAAACTATAGAAAGTCGTTATGACGTAGAATGTGCATACTTTGTAGATTCCATTTATGAAATAAAACACATTTTCTAGAAACTCGTGTTTTTTACGAAATCATGTAAACCTTCTAGAAGCTATTATTTTAAAAAAAGTTGGAAGTAAGCTTTTCTTATTTCCGGACGCATGCGAAAACAATAGAAAGTCGTTATGATGTCAAATGTGCATACTTTGTTGATTCCATTTATGAAATAAAACACATTTTCTAAACACTCGTGTTTTTTAAGAAATCGTGTAAACCTTCAAGAAGCTATTATCTTAAAAAACGGGGGAAGTAAGCTTTTCTTATTTCCAAACGCATGCACAAACTATAGAAAGTCGTTATGACGTAGAATGTGCATACTTTGTTGATTCCATTTATGAAATAAAACACATTTTCTAAAAACTCGTGTTTTTTAAGAAATCATGTAAACCATCTAAAAGCCGTGATTTTAAAAAACGGGGCAAGTAAGCTTTTTTATTTCCAAACGCATGCGCAAACTATAGAAAGTCGTTATAACGTAGAATGTGCATACTTTGTTCATTCCATTGATGAAATAAAACACATTTTCTAAAAAATCGTGTTTTTTAGGAAATCATGTAAACCTTCTAGAAGCTATTATTTTAAAAAACGGGGGAAGTAAGCTTTTTTTATTTCCAAACACATGCTCAAACTATAGAGAGTCGTTATGACGTAGAATGTGCATACTTTGTTGATTCCATTTATTCAATAAAACACATTTTCTAAAAACTCGTGTTTTTTAAGAAATCATGTAAACCTTCTAGAAGCTGTGATTTTAAAAAACGGGGGAAGTAAGCTTTTCTTATTTCCGGACGCATGCGCAAACTATAGAAAGTCGTTATGCCGTAGAATGTGCATACTTTTGTAGATTCCATTTATGAAATAGAACACATTTTCTAAAAACTCGTGTTTTTTACGAAATCATGTAAACCTACTAGAAGCTGTGATTTTAAAAAACGGGGGAAGTAAGCTTTTCTTATTTCCGGACTCATGCGCAAACTATAGAAAGTCGTTATGACGTAGAATGTGCATACTTTGTTGATTCCATTTATGAAATAAAACACATTTTCTAAAAACTCGTGTTTTTTACGAAATCATGTAAACCTTCTAGAAGCTGTGATTTTAAAAAACGGGGGAAGTAAGCTTTTCTTATTTCTAAACGCATGCGTAAACTATAGGAAGTCATTATGACGTAGAATGTGCATACTTTGTTGATTCCATTTATGAAATAAAACACATTTTCTAAAAATTCGTGTTCTTTAAGAAATCATGTAAACCTTCTAGAAGCTGTGATTTTAAAAAACGGGGGAAGTAAGCTTTTCTTATTTCCGGACGCATGCGCAAACTATAGAAAGTCGTTATGACGTAGAATGTGCATACTTTGTAGATTCCATTTATGAAATAGAACACATTTTCTAAAAACTCGTGTTTTTTACGAAATCATGTAAACCTTCTAGAAGCTGTGATTTTAAAAAACGGGGGAAGTAAGCTTTTCTTATTTCCAGACGCATGCGCAAACTATAGAAAGTCGTTATGACGTAGAATGTGCATACTTTGTAGATTCCATTTATGAAATAAAAGACATTTTCTAAAAACTCGTGTTTTTTACGAAATCATGTAAACCTTCTAGAAGCTATTATTTTAAAAAACGGTGGAAGTAAGCTTTTCTTATTTCCGGACACATGCGCAAACAATAGAAAGTCGTTATGACGTAGAATGTGCATACTTTTTTGATTCCATTTATGAAATAAAACACATTTTCTAAAAACTCGTGTTTTTTAACAAATCATGTAAACCTTCTAGAAGCTGTGATTTTAAAAAACGGGGGAAGTAAGCTTTTTTTATTTCCAAACGCATGCGCAAACTATAGAAAGTAGTTATAACGTAGAATGTGCATACTTTGTAGATTCCATTTATGAAATAAAACACATTTTCTAAAAACTCATGTTTTTTACGAAATCATGTAAACCTTCTAGAAGCTATTATTTTAAAAAAACGGGGGAAGTAAGCTTTTCTTATTTCCGGACGCATGCGCAAACTATAGAAAGTCGTTATGACCTAGAATGTGCATACTTTCTTGATTCCATTTATGAAATAAAACACATTTTCTAAAAACTCGTGTTTTTTAAAAAATCGTGTAAACCTTCAAGAAGCTCTGATTTTAAAAAACGGGGGAAGTAAGCTTTTCTTATTTCCAAACGCATGCGCAAATTATAGAAAGTCGTTATGACGTAGAATGTGAATACTTTGTTGATTCCATTTATGAAATAAAACACATTTTCTAAAAACTCGTGTTTTTTAAGAAATCATGTAAACCTTCTAAAAGCCGTGATTTTAAAAAACGGGGCAAGTAAGCTTTTTTATTTCCAAACGCATGCGCAAACTATAGAAAGTCGTTATGACGTAGAATGTGCATACTTTGTAGATTCCATTTATGAAATAGAATACATTTTCTATAAACTCGTGTTTTTTACGAAATCATGTAAACCTTCTAGAGGCTGTGATTTTAAAAAACGGGGGAAGTAAGCTTTTCTTATTTCCAAATGCATGCGCAAACTATAGAAAGTCGTTATGACGTAGAATGTGCATACTTTGTTGATTCCATTTATGAAATAAAACACAATTTCTAAAAACTCGTGTTTTTTAAGAAATCATGTAAACCTTCTAGAAGCTGTCATTTTAAAAAACGGGGGAAGTAAGCTTTTCTTATTTCCAGACGCATGCGCAAACTATAGAAAGTCGTTATGACATAGAATGTGCATACTTTGTAGATTCCATTTATGAAATAGAACACATTTTATAAAAACTTGTGTTTTTTACGAAATCATGTAAATCTTCTAGAAGCTGTGATTTTAAAACACGGGGGAAGTAAGCTTTTCTTATTTCCGTACGCATGCGCAAACTATAGAAAGTCATTATGACATAGAATGTGTATACTTTGTAGATTCATTTTATGAAATAAAACACATTTTCTAAAAACTCGTGTTTTTTACGAAATCATGTAAACCTTCTAGAAGCTATTATTTTAAAAAACGGTGGAAGTAAGCTTTTCCTATTTCCGCACGCATGCGCAAACTATAGAAACTCGTTATGACCTAGAATGTGCATACTTTGTTGATTCCATTTATGAAATAAAACACATTTTCTAAAAACTCGTGTTTTTTACGAAATCATGTAAACCTTATAGAAGCTGTGATTTTAAAAAATGGTGGAAGTAAGCTTTTCTTATTTCCGGACGCATGCGCAAACTATAGAAAGTCGTTATGACGTAGAATGTGAATAATTTGTTGATTCCATTTATGAAATAAAACACATTTTCTAAAAACTGGTGTTTTTTAACAAATCATGTAAACCTTCTAGAAGCTGTGATTTTAAAAAACGGGGGAACTAAGCTTTTTTTATTTCCAAACGCATGCGCAAACTATAGAAAGTCGTTATGACGTAGAATGTGCATACTTTGTTGATTCCATTTATGAAATAAAACACATTTTCTAAAAACTCGTGTTTTTTAAGAAATCATGTAAACCTTCTAGAAGCTGTGATTTAAAAAAACAGGGGAAGTAAGCTTGTCTTATTTCCGGACGCATGCGCAAACTATAGAAAGTCATTATGACGTAGAATGTGCATACTTTGTTGATTCCATTTATGAAATAAAACACATTTTCTAAAAACTCGTGTTTTTTAAGAAATCATGTAAACCTTCTAGAAGCTGTGATTTTAAAAAACGGGGGAAGTAAGCTTTTCTTATTTCCAAACGCATTCGCAAACTATAGAAAGTCGTTACGATGTAGAATGTGGATACTTTGTTGATTCCATTTATGAAATAAAACACATTTTCTAAAAACTCGTGTTTCTTAATAAATCATGTAAACCTTCTAGAAGCTGTGATTTTAAAAAACGGGGGAAGTAAGCTTTTCTTATTTCCGGACGCATGCGCAAACTATAGAGAGTTGTTATGACGTAGAATGTGCAAACTTTGTAGATTCCATTTATGAAATAAAACACATTTTCTAAAAAGTCGTGTTTTTTACGAAATCATGTAAACCTTCTAGAAGTTAATATTTTAAAAAACGGGGGAAGTAAGCTTCTCTTATTTCCAAACGCATGCGCAAACTATAGAAAGTCGTTATGACGTAGAATGTGCATACTTTGTTCATTCCATTTATGAAATAAAACACATTTTCTAAAAACTCGTGTTTTTTACGAAACCATGTAAACCTTCTAGAAGCTGTGATTTTAAAAAACAGGGGAAGTAAGCTTTTCTTATTTCCGGACGCATGCGCAAACTATAGAAAGTCGTTATGATGAAGAATGTGCATACTTTGTAGATTCCATTTATGAAATAAAACACATTTTCTAGAAACTCGTGTTTTTTACGAAATCATGTAAACCTTCTAGAAGCTATTATTTTAAAAAACGGTGGAAGTAAGCTTTTCTTATTTCCGGGCGCATGCGCAAACTATAGAAAGTCGCTATGACGTAGAATGTTCATACTTTGTTGATTCCATTTATGAAATAAAACACATTTTCTAAAAACTCGTGTTTTTTAACAAATCATGTAAACCTTCTAGAAGCTGTGATTTTAAAAAACGGGGGAAGTAAGTTTTTCTTATTTCCAAACGCATGCGCAAACTATAGAAAGTCGTTATGACGTAGAATGTGCATACATTGTAGATTCCATTTATGAAATAAAACACATTTTCTAAAAACTCGTGTTTTTTAAGAAATCATGTAAACCTTCTAGAAGCTGTGATTTTAAAAAACGGGGGAAGTAAGCTTTTCTTATTTCCGGACGCATGCGCAAACTATAGAGAGTCGTTATGATGTAGAATATGCATACTTTGTTGATTCCATTTATGAAATAAAACACATTTTCTAAAAACTCGTGTTTTTTACGAAATCATGTAAACCTTCTAGAAGCTGTGATTTTAAAAAACGGGGGAAGTAAGCTTCTCTTATTTCCAAACGCATGCGTAAACTATAGAAATTATATATGACGTAGAATGTGCATACTTGTTGATTCCATTTATGAAATAAAACACATTTTCTAAAAACTCGTGTTTTTTAAGAAATCATGTAAACCTTCTAGAAGCTATTATTTTAAAAAACGGCGGAAGTAAGCTTTTCTTATTTCCGGACGCATGCGCAAACTATAGAAAGTCGTTATGACGTAGAATGTGCATACTTTGTTGATTCCATTTATGAAATAAAACACATTTTCTAAAAACTCGTGTTTTTTAACAAATCATGTAAACCTTCTAGAAGCTGTGATTTTAAAAAACGGGGGAAGTAAGCTTTTCTTATTTCCAAACGCATGCGCAAACTATAGAAATTATATATGACGTAGAATGTGCATACTTGTTGATTCCATTTATGAAATAAAACACATTTTCTAAAAACTCGTGTTTTTTAAGAAATCATGTAAACCTTCTAGAAGCTGTGATTTTAAAAAACGGGGGAACTAATCTTTTCTTATTTCCAAACGCATGCGCAAACTATAGAAAGTCGTTATGACGTAGAATGTGCATACTTTGTTGATTCCATTTATGAAATAAAACACATTTTCTAAAAACTCGTGTTTTTTAAGAAATCATGTAAACCTTCTAGAACCTGTCATTTTAAAAAACGGGGGAAGTAAGCTTTTCTTATTTCCGGACGCATGCGCAAACTATAGAAATTCGTTATGACGTAGAATGTGCATACTTTGTTGATTCCATTTATGAAATAAAACACATTTTCTAAAAACTCGTGTTTTTTAAGAAATCATGTAAACCTTCTACAACCTGTCATTTTAAAAAACGGGGAAGTAAGCTTTTCTTATTTCCGGACGCATGCGCAAACTATAGAAAGTCGTTATGACGTAGAATGTGCATACTTTGTTGATTCCATTTATGAAATAAAACACATTTTCTAAAAACTCATGTTTTTTAAGAAATCATGTAAACCTTCTAGAACCTGTCATTTTAAAAAATGGGGGAAGTAAGCTTTTCTTATTTCCGGACGTATGCGCAAACTATAGAAAGTCGTTATGACGTAGAATGTGCATACTTTGTAGATTCCATTTATGAAATAGAACACATTTTCTAAAAACTCGTGTTTTTTACGAAATCATGTAAACCTTCTAGAACCTGTCATTTTAAAAAATGGGGGAAGTAAGCTTTTCTTATTTCCGGACGCATGCGCAAACTATAGAAAGTCGTTATGACGTAGAATGTGCATACTTTGTAGATTCCATTTATGAAATAGAACACATTTTCTAAAAACTCGTGTTTTTTACGAAATCATGTAAACCTTCTAGAAGCTGTGATTTTAAAAAACGGGGGAAGAAAGATTTTCTTATTTCCGGAGGCATGCGCAAACTATAGAAAGTCGTTATGACGAAGAATGTGCATACTTTGTAGATTCCATTTATGAAATAAAACACATTTTCTAGAAACTCGTGTTTTTTACAAAATCATGTAAACCTTCTAGAAGCTATTATTTTAAAAAACGTTGGAGGTAAGCTTTTCTTATTTCCGGACGCATGCGCAAACTATAGAAAGTCGTTATGATGTAGAATGTGCATACTTTGTTGATTCCATTTATGAAATAAAACACATTTTCTGAAAACTCGTGTTTTTTAAGAAATCATGTAAACCTTCTAGAAGCTGTGATTTTAAAAAACGGGGGAAGTAAGTTTTTCTTATTTCCAAACGCATGCGCAAACTATAGAAAGTCGTTATGAGGTAGAATGTGCATACTTTGTAGATTCCATTTATGAAATAAAACACATTTTCTAAAAACTCATGTTTTTTAACAAATCATGTAAACCTTCTAGAGGCTGTGATTTTAAAAAACGGGGGAACTAAGCTTTTCTTATTTCCAAACGCATGCGCAAACTATAGAAAGTCGTTATGACGTAGAATGTGCATACATTGTTGATTCCATTTATGAAATAAAACACATTTTCTAAAAACTCGTGTTTTTTAAGAAATCATGTAAACCTTCTAGAAGCTGTGATTTTGAAAAACGGTGGAAGTAAGATTTTCTTATTTCCGGACGCATGCGCAAACTATAGAAAGTCCTTATGACGTAGAATGTGCATACTTTGTTGATTCCATTTGTGAAATAAAACACATTTTCTAAAAACTCGTGTTTTTTACGAAATCATGTAAACCTTCTAGAAGCTGTGATTTTAAAAAACGGTGGAAGTAAGCTTTTCTTATTTCCGGTCGAATGCGGAAACTATCGAAAGTCGTTATTACGTAGAATGTGCATACTTTGTTGATTCCATTTATGAAATAAAACACATTTTCTAAAAACTCGTGTTTTTTAAGAAATCTTTTAAACCTTCTAGAAGCTGTGATTTTAAAAAAAGGTGGAAGTAAGCTTTTCTTATTTCCGGACGAATGCGCAAACTATAGAAAGTCGTTATGACGTAGAATGTGCATACTTTCAGATTCCATTTATGAAATAAAACACATTTTTTAAAACTCGTGTTTTTTACGAAATCATATAAACCTTCTAGAAGCTGTGATTTTAAAAAACGGGGGAAGTAAGCTTTTCTTATTTCCGGACGCATGCGCAAACTATAGAAAGTCGTTATGACGTAGAATGTGCATACTTTGTAGATTCCATTTATGAAATAGAACACATTTTCTAAAAACTCGTGTTTTTTACGAAATCATGTAAACCTTCTAGAAGCTGTTATTTTAAAAAACGGGGGAAGTAAGTTTTTTTTATTTCTAGACGCCTGCGCAAACTATAGAAAGTCGTTATGACGTAGAATGTGCATACTTTGTAGATTCCATTTATGAAATAAAACACATTTTCTAAAAACTCGTGTTTTTTACGAAATCATGTAAACCTTCTAGAAGCTATTATTTTAAAAAACGGTGGAAGTAAGCTTTTCTTATATCCGGACGCATCCGCAAACTATAGAAAGTCGTTATGACGTAGAATGTGCATACTTTGTTGATTCCATTTATGAAATAAAACACAATTTCTTAAAACTCGTGTTTTTTAACAAATCATGTAAACCTTCTAGAAGCTGTGATTTTAAAAAACGGGGGAAGTAAGCTTTTTTTATTTCCAAACGCATGCGAAAACTATAGAAAGTCGTTATGACATAGAATGTGCATACTTTGTTGATTCCATTTATGAAATAAAACCCATTTTCTAAAAAGTCGTGTATTTTAAGAAATCATGTAAACCTTCTAGAAGCTGTGATTTAAAAAAACAGGGGAAATAAGCTTGTCTTATTTCCGGACGCATGCGCAAATTATAGAAAGTCATTATGACGTAGAATGTGCATACTTTGTTGATTCCATTTATGAAATAAAACACATTTTCTAAAAACTCATGTTTTTTAAGAAATCATGTAAACCTTCTAGAAGCTGTGATTTTAAAAAACGGGGGAAGTAAGCTTTTCTTATTTCCAAACGCATTCGCAAACTATAGAAAGTCGTTACGACGTAGAATGTGCATACTTTTTTGATTCCATTTATGAAATAAAACACATTTTCTAAAAACTCATGTTTTTTAAGAAATCATGTAAACCTTCTAGAAGCTGTGATTTTAAAAAACGGGGGAAGTAAGCTTTTCTTATTTCCAAACGCATTCGCAAACTATAGAAAGTCGTTATGACGTAGAATGTGCAAACTTTGTAGATTCCATTTATGAAATAAAACACATTTTTCTAAAAAGTCGTGTTTTTTACGAAATCATGTAAACCTTCTAGAAGCTAATATTTTAAAAAACGGGGGAAGTAAGCTTTTCTTATTTCCAAACGCATGCGCAAAGTATAGAAAGTCGTTATGACGTAGAATGTGCATACTTTGTTGATTCCATTTATGAAATACAACACATTTTCTAAAAACTCGTGTTTTTTACGAAATCATGTAAACCTTCTGGAAGCTGTGATTTTCAAAAACGGGGGAAGTAAGCTTTTCTTATTTCCGGACGCATGCGCAAACTATAGAAAGTCGTTATGATGAAGAATGTGCATACTTTGTAGATTCCATTTATGAAATAAAACACATTTTCTAGAAACTCGTGTTTTTTACGAAATCATGTAAACCTTCTAGAAGCTATTATTTTAAAAAACGGTGGAAGTAAGCTTTTCTTATTTCCGGGCGCATGCGCAAACTATAGAAAGTCGTTATGACGTAGAATGTGCATACTTTGTTGATTCCATTTATGAAATAAAACACATTGTCTAAAAACTCGTGTTTTTTAAGAAATCATGTAAACCTTCTAGAAGCTGTGATTTTAAAAAACGGGGGAAGTAAGTTTTTCTTATTTCCAAAGGCATGCGCAAACTATAGAAAGTCGTTATCACGTAGAATGTGCATACTTTGTAGATTTCATTTATGAAATAAAACACATTTTCTAAAAACTCATGTTTTTTAAGAAATTATGTAAACCTTCTAGAAGCTGTGATTTTAAAAAACGGGGGAAGTCAGCTTTTCTTATTTCCGGATGCATGCGCAAACTATAGAACTTCGTTATGACGTAGAATGTGCATACTTTGTAGATTCCATTTATGAAATAAAATACATTTTCTAAAAAGTCGTGTTTTTTACGAAATCATGTAAACCTTCTAGAAGCTATTATTTTAAAAAACGGGGGAAGTAAGCTTTTCTTATTTCCAAACGCATGCGCAAACTATAGAAATTCGTTATGACGTAGAATGTGCATACTTTGTTGATTCCATTTATGAAATAAAACACATTTACTAAAACCTCATGTTTTTTAACAAATCATGTAAACCTTCTAGAAGATGTGATTTTAAAAAACGGGGGAAGTAAGCTTTTTTTATTTCCAAACGCATGCGGAAAATATAGAAAGTCGTTATGACGTAGAATGTGCATACTTTGTTGATTCCATTTATGAAATAAAACCCATTTTCTAAAAACTTGTGTTTTTTAACAACTCATGTAAACCTTCTAGAAGCAGTGATTTTAAAAAACGGGGGAAGTAAGTTTTTCTTATTTCCAAATGCATGCGCAAACTATAGAAAGTCGTTATCACATAGAATGTGCATACTTTGTAGATTTCATTTATGAAATAAAACACATTTTCTAAAAACTCATGTTTTTTAAGAAATTATGTAAACCTTCTAGAAGCTGTGATTTTAAAAAACGGGGGAAGTAAGCTTTTCTTATTTCCGGACGCATGCGCAAACTATAGAAAGTCGTTATGATGAAGAATGTGCATACTTTGTAGATTCCATTTATGAAATAAAACACATTTTCTAGAAACTCATGTTTTTTACGAAATCATGTAAACCTTCTAGAAGCTATTATTTTAAAAAACGGTGGAAGTAAGCTTTTCTTATTTCCGAGCACATGCGCAAACTATAGAAAGTCGTTATGACGTAGAATGTTCATACTTTGTTGATTCCATTTATGAAATAAAACACATTTTCTAAAAACTCGTGTTTTTTAACATATCATGTAAACCTTCTAGAAGCTGTGATTTTAAAAAACGGGGGAAGTAAGTTTTTCTTATTTCCAAACACATGCGCAAACCATAGAAAGTCGTTATGACGTAGAATGTGCATACTTTGTAGATTCCATTTATGAAATAAAACACATTTTCTAAAAACTCGTGTTTTTTAAGAAATCATGTAAACCTTCTAGAAGCTGTGATTTTAAAAAACGGGGGAAGTAAGATTTTCTTATTTCCAAACGCATGCGCAAACTATAGAAAGTCATTATGACGTAGAATGTGCATACTTTGTAGATTCCATTTATGAAATAAAACACATTTTCTAAAAACTCGTGTTTTTTAAGAAATCATGTAAACCTTCTAGAAGCTGTGATTTTAAAAAACGGGGGAAGTAAGGTTTTCTTATTTCCAAACGCATGCGCAAACTATAGAAAGTCGTTATGACGTAGAATGTGCATACTTTGTTGATTCCATTTATGAAATAAAACACATTTTCTAAAAACTCATGTTTTTTAAGAAATCATGTAAACCTTCTAGAAGCTGTGATTTTAAAAAACGGGGGAAGTAAGCTTTTCTTATTTCCGGACGCATGCGCAAACTATAGAAAGTCGTTATGACGTAGAATGTGCATACTTTGTAGATTCCATTTATGAAATAGAACACATTTTCTAAAAACACGTGTTTTTTACGAAATCATGTAAACCTTCTAGAAGCTGTGATTTAAAAAAACGGGGGAAGTAAGCTTTTCTTATTTCTAGACGCATGCGCTAACTATAGAAAGTCGTTATGACGTAGAATGTTCATACTTTGTAGATCATTTATGAAATAAAAAACATTTTCTAAAAACTCGTGTTTTTTAAGAAATCATGTAAACCTTCTAGAAGCTGTGATTTTAAAAAACGGGGGAAGTAAGTTTTTTTTATTTCCAAACGCATGCGCAAAATATAGAAAGTCGTTATGACGTAGAATGTGCATACTTTGTTGATTCCATTTATGAAATAAAACCCATTTTCTAAAAACTTGTGTTTTTTAACAACTCATGTAAACCTTCTAGAAGCAGTGATTTTAAAAAACGGGGGAAGTAAGTTTTTCTTATTTCCAAACGCATGCGCAAACTATAGAAAGTCGTTATCACGTAGAATGTGCATACTTTGTAGATTTCATTTATGAAATAAAACACATTTTCTAAAAACTCATGTTTTTTAAGAAATTATGTAAACCTTCTAGAAGCCGTGATTTTAAAAAACGGGGGAAGTAAGCTTTTCTTATTTCCGGACGCATGCGCAAATTATAGAAAGTCGTTATGACGAAGAATGTGCATACTTTGTAGATTCCATTTACGAAATAAAACACATTTTCTAAAAACTCGTGTTTTTTACGAAATCATGTAAACCTTCTAGAAGCTATTATTTTAAAAAACTTTGGAAGTAAGCTTTTCTTATTTCCGGACGCATGCGCAAACTATAGAAAGTCGTTATGATGTAGAATGTGCATACTTTGTTGATTCCATTTATGAAATAAAACACATTTTCTAAAAACTCGTGTTTTTTAAGAAATCATGTAAACCTTCTAGAAGCTGTGATTTTAAAAAACGGGGGAAGTAAGTTTTTCTTATTTCCAAACGCATGCGCAAACTATAGAAAGTCGTTATCACGTAGAATGTGCATACTTTGTAGATTTCATTTATGAAATAAAACACATTTTCTAAAAACTCATGTTTTTTAAGAAATTATGTAAACCTTCTAGAAGCTGTGATTTTAAAAAACGGGGGAAGTCAGCTTTTCTTATTTCCGGATGCATGCGCAAACTATAGAAATTCGTTATGACGTAGAATGTGCATACTTTGTAGATTCCATTTATGAAATAAAATACATTTTCTAAAAAGTCGTGTTTTTTACGAAATCATGTAAACCTTCTAGAAGTTATTATTTTAAAAAACGGGGGAAGTAAGCTTTTCTTATTTCCAAACGCATGCGCAAACTATAGAAAGTCGTTATGACGTAGAATGTGCATACTTTGTTGATTGCATTGATGAAATAAAACACATTTTCTAAAAACTTGTGTTTTTTACGAAATCATGTAAACCTTCTAGAAGCTGTGATTTTAAAAAACGGTGGAAGTAAGCTTTTCTTATTTCCGGTCGAATCCGGAAACTATCGAAAGTCGTTATTACGTAGAATGTGCATACTTTGTTGATTCCATTTACGAAATAAAACACATTTCCTAAAAACTCGTGTTTTTTAAGAAATCTTGTAAACCTTCTAGAAGCTGTGATTTTAAAAAAAGGTGGAAGTAAGCTTTTCTTATTTCCGAACGAATGCGCAAACTATAGAAAGTCGTTATGACGTAGAATGTGCATACTTTGTAGATTCCATTTATGAAATAAAACAAATTTTCTAAAAACTCGTGTTTTTTACGAAATCATATAAACCTTCTAGAAGCTGTGATTTTAAAAAACGGGGGAAGTAAGCTTTTCTTATTTCTGGACGCATGAGCAAAGTATAGAAAGTCGTTATGACGTAGAATGTGCATACTTCGTAGATTCCATTTATGAAATAGAACACATTTTCTAAAAACTCGTGTTTTTAACGAAATCATGTAAACCTTCTAGAAGCTGTTATTTTAAAAAACTTGGGAAGTAAGCTTTTTTATTTCTAGACGCATGCGCAAACTATAGAAAGTCGTTATGACGTAGAATGGGCATACTTTGTAGATTCCATTTATGAAATAAAACACATTTTCTAAAAACTCATGTTTTTTACGAAATCATGTAAACCTTCTAGAAGCTATTATTTTAAAAAACGGTGGAAGTAAGCTTTTCTTATATCCGGACGCATGCGCAAACTATAGAAAGTCGTTATGACGTAGAATGTGCATACTTTGTTGATTCCATTTATGAAATAAAACACAATTTCTTAAAACTCGTGTTTTTTAACAAATCATGTAAACCTTCTAGAAGCTGTGATTTTAAAAAACGGGGGAAGTAAGCTTTTTTTATTTCCAAACGCATGCGCAAACTATAGAAAGTCGTTATGATGCAGAATGTGCATACTTTGTTGATTCCATTTATGAAATAAAACCCATTTTCTAAAAACTCGTGTTTTTTAACAAATCATGTAAACCTTCTAGAAGCTGTGATTTTAAAAAACGGGGGAAGTAAGCTTTTCTTATTTCCGGATGCATGCGCAAACTATAGAAATTCGTTATGACGTAGAATGTGCATACTTTGTAGATTCCATTTATGAAATAAAATACATTTTCTAAAAAGTCGTGTTTTTTACGAAATCATGTAAACCTTCTAGAAGCTATTATTTTAAAAAACGGGGGAAGTAAGCTTTTCTTATTTCCAAACGCATGAACAAACTATAGAAAGTCGTTATGACGTAGAATGTGCATACTTTGTTGATTGCATTGATGAAATAAAACACATTTTCTAAAAACTCGTGTTTTTTACGAAATCATGTAAACCTTCTAGAAGCTGTGATTTTAAAAAACGGGGGAAGTAAGCTTTTCTTATATCCAGACGCATGCGAAAACTATAGAAATTCGTTATGACGAAGAATGTGCATACTTTGTAGATTCCATTTATGAAATAAAACACATTTTCTAGAAACTCGTGTTTTTTACGAAATATTGTAAACCTTCTAGAAGCTATTATTTTAAAAAACGTTGGAAGTAAGCTTTTCTTATTTCCGGACGCATGCGCAAACTATAGAAAGTTGTTATGATGTAGAATGTGCATACTTTGTTGATTCCATTTATGAAATAAAACACATTTTCTAAAAACTCGTGTTTTTTAACAAATCATGTAAACCTTCTAGAAGCTGTGATTTTAAAAAACGGGGGAAGTAAGTTTTTCTTATTTCCAAACGCATGCGCAAACTATAGAAAGTCGTTATGACGTAGAATGTGCATACTTTGTAGATTCCATTTATGAAATAAAACACATTTTCTAAAAACTCATGTTTTTTAACAAATCATGTAAACCTTCTAGAAGCTGTGATTTTAAAAAACGGGGGAAGTGAGCTTTTCTTATTTCCAAACGCATGCGCAAACTATAGAAAGTCGTTATGACGTAGAATGTGCATACATTGTTGATTCCATTTATGAAATAAAACACATTTTCTAAAAACTCGTGTTTTTTAAGAAATCATGTAAACCTTCTAGAAGCTGTGATTTTGAAAAACGGTGGAAGTAAGCTTTTCTTATTTCCGGACGCATGCGCAAACTATAGAAAGTCCTTATGACGTAGAATGTGCATACTTTGTTGATTCCATTTGTGAAATAAAACACATTTTCTAAAAACTCATGTTTTTTACGAAATCATGTAAACCTTCTAGAAGCTGTGATTTTAAAAAACGGTGGAAGTAAGCTTTTCTTATTTCTGGTCGAATGCGGAAACTATCGAAAGTCGTTATTACGTAGAATGTGCATACTTTGTTGATTCCATTTATGAAATAAAACAAATTTTCTAAAAACACGTGTTTTTTAAGAAATCTTGTAAACCTTCTAGAAGCTGTGATTTTAAAAAACGGTGGAAGTAAGCTTTTCTTATATCCGGACGAATGCGCAAACTATAGAAAGTCGTTATGACGTAGAATGTGCATACTTTGTAGATTCCATTTATGAAATAAAACACATTTTCTACAAACTCGTGTTTTTTAAGAAATCATGTAAACCTTCTAGAAGCTGTGATTTTAAAAAACGGGGGAAGTAAGCTTTTCTTATTTCCAGACGCATGCGTAAACTATAGAAAGTCGTTATGATGTAGAATGTGCATACTTTGTTGATTCCATTTATGAAATAAAACACATTTTCTAAAAACTCGTGTTTTTTAAGAAATTATGTAAACCTTCTAGAAGCTGTAATTTTAAAAAATGGGGGAAGTAAGCTTTTCTTATTTCCGGACGCATGCACAAACTATAGAAAGTCGTTATGACGTAGAATGTGCATACTTTGTAGATTCCATTTATGAAATAAATCTCATTTTCTAAAAAACTCGTGTTTTTTACAAAATCATGTAAACCTTCTAGAAGCTGTGATTTTAAAAAACGGTGGAAATAGGCTTTTCTTATTTCCGGACGAATCCGCAAATTATAGAAAGTAGTTATGACATAGAATGTGCATACTTTGTTGATTCTATTTATGAAATAAAACACATTTTCTAAAAACTCGTGTTTTTTACGAAATCATGTAAACCTTCTAGAAGTTATTATTTTAAAAAATGGTGGAAGTAAGCTTTTCTTATTTCCGGACGCATGCACAAACTATAGAAAATCGTTATGACCTAGAATGTGCATACTTTGTTGATTCCATTTATGAAATAAAACACATTTTCTAAAAACTTGTGTTTTTTAACAAATCATGTAAACCTTCTAGAAGCTTTGATTTTAAAAAACAGGGTAAGTACGTTTTTCTTATTTCCAAACGCATGCGCAAACTATAGAAAGTCGTTATGACGTAGAATGTGCATACTTTGTAGATTCCATTTATGAAATAAAACACATTTTCTAAAAACTCGTGTTTTTTAAGAAATCATGTAAACCTTTTAGAAGCTGTGATTTTAAAAAACGGGGGAAGTAAGCTTTTCTTATTTCCAAACGCATGCGCAAACTATAGAAAGTCGTTATGACGTAGAATGTGCATACTTTGTAGATTCCATTTATGAAATAAAACACATTTTCTAAAAACTCATGTTTTTTAAGAAATCATGTAAACCTTCTAGAAGCTGTGATTTTAAAAAACGGGGGAAGTAAGTTTTTCTTATTTCCAAACGCATGCGCAAACTATAGAAAGTCGTTATGACGTAGAATGTGCATACTTTGTAGATTCCATTTATTAAATAGAACACATTTTCTAAAAACACGTGTTTTTTATGAAATAATGTAAACCTTCTAGAAGCTGTGATTTAAAAAAACGGGGGAAGTAAACTTTTCTTATTTCTAGACGCATGCGCAAACTATAGAAAGTCGTTATGACGTAGAATGTTCATACTTTGTAGATCATTTATGAAATAAAAAACATTTTCTAAAAACTCGTGTTTTTTAAGAAATCATGTAAACCTTCTAGAAGCTGTGATTTTAAAAAACGGGGGAAGTAAGCTTTTCTTATTTCCGGACGCATGCGCAAACTATAGAAAGTCGTTATGACGTAGAATGTGCATACTTTGTTGATTCCATTTATGAAATAAAACACATTTTCTAAAAACTCGTGTTTTTTAACAAATCATGTAAACCTTCTAGAAGATGTGATTTTAAAAAACGGGGGAAGTAAGCTTTTTTTATTTCCAAACGCATGCGCAAAATATAGAAAGTCGTTATGACGTAGAATGTGCATACTTTGTTGATTCCATTTATGAAATAAAACCCATTTTCTAAAAACTTGTGTTTTTTAACAACTCATGTAAACCTTCTAGAAGCAGTGATTTTAAAAAACGGGGGAAGTAAGCTTTTCTTATTTCCAAACGCATGCGCAAACTATAGAAAGTCTATATGACGTAGAATGTGCATACTTGTTGATTCCATTTATGAAATAAAACACATTTTCTAAAAACTCGTGTTTTTTAAGAAATCATGTAAACCTTCTAGAAGCTGTGATTTTAAAAAACGAGGGAACTCATCTTTTCTTATTTCCAAATGCATGCGCAAACTATAGAAAGTCGTTATGACGTAGAATGTGCATACTTTGTTGATTCCATTTATGAAATAAAACACATTTTCTAAAAACTCGTGTTTTTTAAGAAATCATGTAAACCTTCTAGAAGCTGTGATTTTAAAAAACGGGGGAAGTAAGCTTTTCTTATTTCCGGACGCATGCGCAAACTATATAAATTCGTTATGACGTAGAATGTGCATACTTTGTAGATTCCATTTATGAAATAGAACACATTTTCTAAAAACTCGTGTTTTTTATGAAATCATGTAAACCTTCTAGAACCTGTCATTTTAAAAAATGGGGGAAGTAAGCTTTTCTTATTTCAGGAAGCATTCGCAAACTATAGAAAGTCGTTATGACGTAGAATGTGCATACTTTGTTGATTCCATTTATGAGATAAAACACATTTTCTAAAACCTCGTGTTTTTTAAGAAATCATGTAAACCTTCTAGAACCTGTCATTTTAAAAAACGGGGGAAGTAAGCTTTTCTTATTTCCGGACGCATGCGCAAACTATAGAAAGTCGTTATGACGTAGAATGTGCATACTTTGTTGATTCCATTTATGAAACAAAACACATTTTCTAAAATCTCGTGTTTTTTAAGAAATCATGTAAACCTTCTAGAACCTGTCATTTTAAAAAACGGGGGAAGTAAGCTTTTCTTATTTCCGGACGCATGCGCAAACTATAGAAAGTCGTTATGACGTAGAATGTGCATACTTTGTAGATTCCTTTTATGAAATATAACACATTTTCTAAAAACTCGTGTTTTTTACGAAATCATGTAAACCTTCTAGAACCTGTCATTTTAAAAAATGGGGGAAGTAAGCTTTTCTTATTTCCGGACGCATGCGCAAACTATAGAAAGTCGTTATGACGTAGAATGTGCATACTTTGTAGATTCCATTGATGAAATAGAACACATTTTCTAAAAACTCGTGTTTTTTACGAAATCATGTAAACCTTCTAGAAGCTGTGATTTTAAAAAACGGGGGAAGTAAGTTTTTCTTATTTCCGGACGCATGCGCAAACTATAGAAAGTCGTTATGACAAAGAATGTGCATACTTTGTAGATTCCATTTATGAAATAAAACACATTTTCTAGAAACTCGTGTTTTTTACGAAATCATGTAAACCTTCTAGAAGCTATTATTTTAAAAAAAGTTGGAAGTAAGCTTTTCTTATTTCCGGACGCATGCGCAAACAATAGAAAATCGTTATGATGTCAAATGTGCATACTTTGTTGATTCCATTTATGAAATAAAACACATTTTCTAAAAACTCGTGTTTTTTAAGAAATCATGTAAACCTTCTAGAAGCTGTGATTTTAAAAAACGGGGGAAGTAAGTTTTTCTTATTTCCAAACGCATGCGCAAACTATAGAAAGTCGTTATGACGTAGAATGTGCATACTTTGTAGATTTCATTTATGAAATAAAACACATTTTCTAAAAACTCATGTTTTTTAAGAAATCATGTAAACCTTCTAGAAGCTGTGATTTTAAAAAACGGGGGAAGTAAGCTTTTTTATTTCCAAACGCATGCGCAAACTATGGAAAGTCGTTATGACGTAGAATGTGCATACATTGTTGATTCCATCTATGAAATAAAACACATTTTCTAAAAACTCGTGTTTTTTAAGAAATCATGTAAACCTTCTAGAAGCTGTGATTTTGAAAAACGGTGGAAGTAAGCTTTTCTTATTTCCGGACGCATGCGCAAACTATAGAAAGTCCTTATGACGTAGAATGTGCATACTTTGTTGATTCCATTTGTGAAATAAAAGACATTTTCTAAAAACTCGTGTTTTTTACAAAATCATGTAAACCTTCTAGAAGCTGTGATTTTAAAAAACGGTGGAAGTAAGCTTTTCTTATATCCGGACGCATGCGCAAACTATAGAAAGTCGTTATGACGTAGAATGTGCATACTTTGTTGATTCCATTTATGAAATAAAACACAATTTCTTAAAACTCGTGTTTTTTAACAAATCATGTAAACCTTCAAGAAGCTGTGATTTTAAAAAACGGGGGAAGTAAGCTTTTTTTATTTCCAAACGCATGCGCAAACTATAGAAAGTCGTTATGATGCAGAATGTGCATACTTTGTTGATTCCATTTATGAAATAAAACCCATTTTCTAAAAACTCGTGTTTTTTAACAAATCATGTAAACCTTCTAGAAGCTGTGATTTTAAAAAACGGGGGAAGTAAGCTTTTCTTATTTCCGGATGCATGCGCAAACTATAGAAATTCGTTATGACGTAGAATGTGCATACTTTGTAGATTCAATTTATGAAATAAAATACATTTTCTAAAAAGTCGTGTTTTTTACCAAATCATGTAAACCTTCTAGAAGCTATTATTTTAAAAAACGGGGGAAGTAAGCTTTTCTTATTTCCAAACGCATGCGCAAACTATAGAAAGTCGTTATGACGTAGAATGTGCATACTTTGTTGATTCCATTGATGAAATAAAACACATTTTCTATAAACTCGTGTTTTTTACGAAATCATGTAAACCTTCTAGAAGCTGTGATTTTAAAAAACGGGGGAAGTAAGCTTTTCTTATTTCCGGACGCATGCGCAAACTATAGAAATTCGTTATGACGAAGAATGTGCATACTTTGTAGATTCCATTTATGAAATAAAACACATTTTCTAGAAACTCGTGTTTTTTACGAAATCATGTAAACCTTCTAGAAGCTATTATTTTAAAAAACGTTGGAAGTAAGCTTTTCTTATTTCCGGACGCATGCGCAAACTATAGAAAGTCGTTATGATGTAGAATGTGCATACTTTGTTGATTCCATTTATGAAATAAAACACATTTTCTAAAAACTCGTGTTTTTTAACAAATCATGTAAACCTTCTAGAAGCTGTGATTTTAAAAAACGGGGGAAGTAAGTTTTTCTTATTTCCAAAGGCATGCGCAAACTATAGAATGTCGTTATGACGTAGAATGTGCATACTTTGTAGATTCCATTTATGAAATAAAACACATTTTCTAAAAACTCATGTTTTTTAACAAATCATGTAAACCTTCTAGAAGCTGTGATTTTAAAAAACGGGGGAAGTAAGCTTTTCTTATTTCCAAACGCATGCGCAAACTATAGAAAGTCGTTATGACATAGAATGTGCATACATTGTTGATTCCATTTATGAAATAAAACACATTTTCTAAAAACTCGTGTTTTTTAAGAAATCATGTAAACCTTCTGGAAGCTGTGATTTTGAAAAACGGTGGAAGTAAGCCTTTCTTATTTCCGAACGCATGCGCAAACTATAGAAAGTCCTTATGACGTAGAATGTGCATACTTTGTCGATTCCATTTGTGAAATAAAACACATTTTCTAAAAACTCGTGTTTTTTACGAAATCATGTAAACCTTCTAGAAGCTGTGATTTTAAAAAACGGTGGAAGTAAGCTTTTCTTATTTCCGGTCGAATGCGGAAACTATCGAAAGTCGTTATGACGTAGAATGTGAATACTTTGTAGATTCCATTTATGAAATAAAACACATTTTCTAAAAACTCGTGTTTTCTACGAAATCATGTAAACCTTCTAGAAGCTGAGATTTTAAAAAACGGTTCAAGTATCTTTTCTTATTTCCAGACGCATGCGCAAACTATAGAAAGTCGTTATGACGTAGAATGTGCATATTTTGTTGATTCCATTTATGAAATAAAACACATTTTCTACAAACTCGTGTTTTTTAAGAAATCATGTAAACCTTCTAGAAGCTGTGATTTTAAAAAACGGTGGAAGTAAGCTTTTCTTATTTCCAGACGCATGCGTAAACTATAGAAAGTCGTTATGATGTAGAATGTGCATACTTTTTTGATTCCATTTATGAAATAAAACACATTTTCTAAAAACTCGTGTTTTTTATGAAATCATGTAAACCTTCTAGAAGCTATGATTTTAAAAAATGGGGGAAGTAAGCTTTTCTTATTTCCGGACGCATGCGCAAACTATAGAAAGTCATTATGATGTAGATTGTGCATACTTTGTAGATTCCATTTATGAAATAAAACACATTTTCTAAAAACTCGTGTTTTTTATGAAATCATGTAAACCTTCTAGAACCTGTCATTTTAAAAAACGGGGGAAGTAAGCTTTTCTTATTTCCGGACGCATGCGCAAACTATAGAAAGTCGTTATGACGTAGAATGTGCATACTTTGTTTATTCCATTTATGAAACAAAACACATTTTCTAAAATCTCGTGTTTTTTAAGAAATCATGTAAACCTTCTAGAACCTGTCATTTTAAAAAACGGGGGAAGTAAGCTTTTCTTATTTCCGGACGCATGCGCAAACTATAGAAAGTCGTTATGACGTAGAATGTGCATACTTTGTAGATTCCTTTTATGAAATATAACACATTTTCTAAAAACTCGTGTTTTTTACGAAATCATGTAAACCTTCTAGAACCTGTCATTTTAAAAAATGGGGGAAGTAAGCTTTTCTTATTTCCGGACGCATGCGCAAACTATAGAAAGTCGTTATGACGTAGAATGTGCATACTTTGTAGATTCCATTGATGAAATAGAACACATTTTCTAAAAACTCGTGTTTTTTACGAAATCATGTAAACCTTCTAGAAGCTGTGATTTTAAAAAACGGGGGAAGTAAGTTTTTCTTATTTCCGGACGCATGCGCAAACTATAGAAAGTCGTTATGACAAAGAATGTGCATACTTTGTAGATTCCATTTATGAAATAAAACACATTTTCTAGAAACTCGTGTTTTTTACGAAATCATGTAAACCTTCTAGAAGCTATTATTTTAAAAAACGTTGGAAGTAAGCTTTTCTTATTTCCGGACGCATGCGAAAACTATAGAAAGTCGTTATGATGTAGAATGTGCATACTTTGTTGATTCCATTTATGAAATAAAACACATTTTCTAAAAACTCGTGTTTTTTAACAAATCATGTAAACCTTCTAGAAGCAGTGATTTTAAAAAACGGGGGAAGTAAGTTTTTCTTATTTCCAAAGGCATGCGCAAACTATAGAAAGTCGTTATGACGTAGAATGTGCATACTTTGTAGATTCCATTTATGAAATAAAACACATTTTCTAAAAACTCATGTTTTTTAACAAATCATGTAAACCTTCTAGAAGCTGTGATTTTAAAAAACGGGGGAAGTAAGCTTTTCTTATTTCCAAACGCATGCGCAAACTATAGAAAGTCGTTATGATGTAGAATGTGCATACATTGTTGATTCCATTTATGAAATAAAACACATTTTCTAAAAACTCATGTTTTTTAAGAAATCATGTAAACCTTCTAGAAGCTGTGATTTTGAAAAACGGTGGAAGTAAGCCTTTCTTATTTCCGAACGCATGCGCAAACTATAGAAAGTCCTTATGACGTAGAATGTGCATACTTTGTTGATTCCATTTGTGAAATAAAACACATTTTCTAAAAACTCGTGTTTTTTACGAAATCATGTAAACCTTCTAGAAGCTGTGATTTTAAAAAACGGTGGAAGTAAGCTTTTCTTATTTCCGGTCGAATGCGGAAACTATCGAAAGTCGTTATGACGTAGAATGTGAATACTTTGTAGATTCCATTTATGAAATAAAACACATTTTCTAAAAACTCGTGTTTTTTACGAAATCATGTAAACCTTCTAGAAGCTGAGATTTTAAAAAACGGTTCAAGTATCTTTTCTTATTTCCAGACGCATGCGCAAACTATAGAAAGTCGTTATGACGTAGAATGTGCATATTTTGTTGATTCCATTTATGAAATAAAACACATTTTCTACAAACTCGTGTTTTTTAAGAAATCATGTAAACCTTCTAGAAGCTGTGATTTTAAAAAACGGTGGAAGTAAGCTTTTCTTATTTCCAGACACATGCGTAAACTATAGAAAGTCGTTATGATGTAGAATGTGCATACTTTTTTGATTCCATTTATGAAATAAAACACATTTTCTAAAAACTCGTGTTTTTTATGAAATCATGTAAACCTTCTAGAAGCTATGATTTTAAAAAATGGGGGAAGTAAGCTTTTCTTATTTCCGGACGCATGCGCAAACTATAGAAAGTCATTATGATGTAGATTGTGCATACTTTGTAGATTCCATTTATGAAATAAAACACATTTTCTAAAAACTCGTGTTTTTTATGAAATCATGTAAACCTTCTAGAAGCTATTATTTTAAAAAACGGGGGAAGTAAGCTTTTCTTATTTCCGGTCGCATGCGCAAACTATAGAAAGTCGTTATGACGTAGAATGTGCATACTTTGTTGATTCCATTTATGAAATAAAACACATTTTCTAAAAACTCGTGTTTTTTAAGAAATCATGTAAACCTTCAAGAAGCTATGATTTTAAAAAATGGGGGAAGTAAGCTTTTCTTATTTCCAAACTCATGCGCAAACTATAGAAAGTCGTTATGACGTAGAATGTGCATACTTTGTTGATTCCATTTATGAAATAAAACACATTTTCTAAAAACTCGTGTTTTTTAAGAAATCATGTAAACCTTCTAAAAGTCGTGATTTTAAAAAACGGGGCAAGTAAGCTTTTTTATTTCCAAACGCATGCGCAAACTATAGAAAGTCGTTATAACGTAGAATGTGCATACTTTGTTCATTCCATTTATGAAATAGAACACATTTTCTAAAAAATCGTGTTTTTTAGGAAATCATGTAAACCTTCTAGAAGGTATTATTTTAAAAAACGGGGGAAGTAAGCTTTTCTTATTTCCGGACGCATGCGCAAACTATAGAAAGTCGTTATGACGTAGAATGTGCATACTTTGTAGATTCCATTTATGAAATCAAACACATTTTCTAAAAACTCATGTTTTTTACGAAATCATGTAAACCTTCTAGAAGCTATTATTTTAAAAAACGGGGGAAGTAAGCTTTTCTTATTTCCGGACGCATGCGCAAACTATAGAAAGTCGTTATGACGTAGAATGTACATACTTTGTTGATTCCATTTATGAAATAAAACACATTTTCTAAAAACTTGTGTTTTTTACGAAATCATGTAAACCTTCTAGAAGCTGTGATTTTAAAAAACGGGGGAAGTAAGCTTTTTTATTTCCAGACGCATGCGCAAACTATAGAAATTCGTTATGACGTAGAACGTGCATACTTTGTAGATTCCATTTATGAAATAAAACACATTTTCTAAAAACTCGTGTTTTTTACGAAATCATGTAAACCTTCTAGAAACTATTATTTTAAAAAACGGGGGAAGTAAGCTTTTCTTATTTCCGGACGCATGCGCAAACTATCGAAAGTCGTTATGACGTAGAATGTGCATACTTTGTTGATTCCATTTATGAAATAAAACACATTTTCTAAAAACTCGTGTTTTTTACGAAATCATGTAAACCTTCTAGAAGCTGTGATTTTAAAAAACGGGGGAAGTAAGCTTTTCTTATTTCCAAACGCATGCGCAAACTATAGAAAGTCGTTATGACGTAGAATGTGCATACTTTGTAGATTCCATTGATGAAATAAAACACATTTTCTAAAAAGTCGTGTTTTTTAACAAATCATGTAAACCTTCTAGAAGCTGTGATTTTAAATAACGGGGGAAGTAAGCTTTTTTTTTTCCAAACGCATGCGCAAACTATAGAAAGTCGTTATGACGTAGAATGTGCATACTTTGTTGATTGCATTTATGAAATAAAACACATTTTCTAAAAACTCGTGTTTTTTAACAAATCATGCAAACCTTCTAGAAGCTATTATATTAAAAAACAAGGGAAGTAAGCTTTTCTTATTTCCCGACGCATGCGCAAACTATAGAAAGTTGTTATGACGTAGAATTTGCATACTTTGTTGATTCCATTTATGAAATAAAACACATTTTCTAAAAACTCGTGTTTTTTAAGAAATTATGTAAACATTCTAGAAGCTGTGATTTTGAAAAACGGGGGAAGTAAGCTTTTCTTATTTCCAGACGCATGCGCAAACTATAGAAAGTCCTTATGACGTAGAATGTGGATACTTTGTTGATTCCATTTGTGAAATAAAACACATTTTCTAAAAACTCGTGTTTTTTACGAAATCATGTAAACCTTCTAGAAGCTGTGATTTTAAAAAACGGTGGAAGTAAGCTTTTCTTATTTCCGGTCGAATGCGGAAACTATCGAAAGTCGTTATGACGTAGAATGTGCATACTTTGTTGATTCTATTTATGAAATAAAACACATTTTCTAAAAACTCGTGTTTTTTACGAAATCATGTAAACCTTCTAGAAGTTATTATTTTAAAAAATGGTGGAAGTAAGCTTTTCTTATTTCCGGACGCATGCACAAACTATAGAAAATCGTTATGACCTAGAATGTGCATACTTTGTCGATTCCATTTATGAAATAAAACACATTTTCTAAAAACTTGTGTTTTTTAACAAATCATGTAAACCTTCTAGAAGCTGTGATTTTAAAAAACAGGGGAAGTAAGCTTTTCTTATTTCCAAACGCATGCGCAAACTATAGAAAGTCGTTATGACGTAGAATGTGCATACTTTGTTGATTCCATTGATGAAATAAAACACATTTTCTAAAAACTCGTTTTTTTTACGAAATCATGTAAACCTTCTAGAAGCTGTGATTTTAAAAAACGGGGGAAGTAAGCTTTTCTTATTTCCGGACGCATGCGCAAACTATAGAAATTCGTTATGACGAAGAATGTGCATACTTTGTAGATTCCATTTATGAAATAAAACACATTTTCTAGAAACTCGTGTTTTTTACGAAATCATGTAAACCTTCTAGAAGCTATTATTTTAAAAAACGTTGGAAGTAAGCTTTTCTTATTTCCGGACGCATGCGCAAACTATAGAAAGTCGTTATGATGTAGAATGTGCATACTTTGTTGATTCCATTTATGAAATAAAACACATTTTCTAAAAACTCGTGTTTTTTAACAAATCATGTAAACATTCTAGAAGCTGTGATTTTAAAAAACGGGGGAAGTAAGTTTTTCTTATTTCCAAACGCATGCGCAAACTATAGAAAGTCGTTATGACGTAGAATGTGCATACTTTGTAGATTCCATTTATGAAATAAAACACATTTTCTAAAAACTCATGTTTTTTAAGAAATCATGTAAACCTTCTAGAAGCTGTGATTTTAAAAAACGGGGGAAGTAAGCTTTTCTTATTTCCAAACGCATGCGCAAACTATAGAAAGTCGTTATGACGTAGAATGTGCATACATTGTTGATTCCATTTATGAAATAAAACACATTTTCTAAAAACTCGTGTTTTTTAAGAAATCATGTAAACCTTCTAGAAGCTGTGATTTTGAAAAACGGGGGAAGTAAGCTTTTCTTATTTCCAGACGCATGCGCAAACTATAGAAAGTCCTTATGACGTAGAATGTGCATACTTTGTTGATTCCATTTGTGAAATAAAACACATTTTCTAAAAACTCGTGTTTTTTACGAAATCATGTAAACCTTCTAGAAGCTGTGATTTTAAAAAACGGTGGAAGTAAGCTTTTCTTATTTCCGGTCGAATGCGGAAACTATCGAAAGTCGTTATGACGTAGAATGTGCATACTTTGTAGATTCCATTTATGAAATAAAACACATTTTCTAAAAACTCGTGTTTTTTACGAAATCATGTAAACCTTCTAGAAGCTGAGATTTTAAAAAACGGTTCAAGTAAGCTTTTCTTGTTTCCAGACGCATGCGCAAACTATAGAAAGTCGTTATGACGTAGAATGTGCATATTTTGTTGATTCCATTTATGAAATAAAACACATTTTCTACAAACTCGTGATTTTTAAGAAATCATGTAAACCTTCTAGAAGCTGTGATTTTAAAAAACGGGGGAAGTAAGCTTTTCTTATTTCCAGACGCATGCGTAAACTATAGAAAGTCGTTATGATGTAGAATGTGCATACTTTGTTGATTCCATTTATGAAATAAAACACATTTTCTAAAAACTCGTGTTTTTTATGAAATCATGTAAACCTTCTAGAAGCTATGATTTTAAAAAATGGGGGAAGTAAGCTTTTCTTATTTCCGGACGCATGCGCAAACTATAGAAAGTCATTATGACGTAGATTGTGCATACTTTGTAGATTCCATTTATGAAATAAAACACATTTTCTAAAAACTCGTGTTTTTTATGAAATCATGTAAACTTTCTAGAAGCTATTATTTTAAAAAACGGGGGAAGTAAGCTTTTCTTATTTCCGGTCGCATGCGCAAACTATAGAAAGTCGTTATGACGTAGAATGTGCATACTTTGTTGATTCCATTTATGAAATAAAACACATTTTCTAAAAACTCGTGTTTTTTAAGAAATCATGTAAACCTTCAAGAAGCTATGATTTTAAAAAATGGGGGAAGTAAGCTTTTCTTATTTCCAAACTCATGCGCAAACTATAGAAAGTCGTTATGACGTAGAATGTGCATACTTTGTTGATTCCATTTATGAAATAAAACACATTTTCTAAAAAATCGTGTTTTTTAAGAAATCATGTAAACCTTCTAAAAGTCGTGATTTTAAAAAACGGGGCAAGTAAGCTTTTTTATTTCCAAACGCATGCGCAAACTATAGAAAGTCGTTATAACGTAGAATGTGCATACTTTGTTCATTCCATTTATGAAATAAAACACATTTTCTAAAAAATCGTGTTTTTTAGGAAATCATGTAAACCTTCTAGAAGGTATTATTTTAAAAAACGGGGGAAGTAAGCTTTTCTTATTTCCGGACGCATGCGCAAACTATAGAAAGTCGTTATGACGTAGAATGTGCATACTTTGTAGATTCCATTTATGAAATAAAACACATTTTCTAAAAACTCATGTTTTTTACGAAATCATGTAAACCTTCTAGAAGCTATTATTTTAAAAAACGGGGGAAGTAAGCTTTTCTTATTTCCGGACGCATGCGCAAACTATAGAAAGTCGTTATGACGTAGAATGTACATACTTTGTTGATTCCATTTATGAAATAAAACACATTTTCTAAAAACTTGTGTTTTTTACGAAATCATGTAAACCTTCTAGAAGCTGTAATTTTAAAAAACGGGGGAAGTAAGCTTTTTTATTTCCAGACGCATGCGCAAAATATAGAAATTCGTTATGACGTAGAATGTGCATACTTTGTAGATTCCATTTATGAAATAAAACACATTTTCTAAAAACTCGTGTTTTTTACGAAATCATGTAAACCTTCTAGAAACTATTATTTTAAAAAACGGGGGAAGTAAGCTTTTCTTATTTCCGGACGCATGCGCAAACTATCGAAAGTCGTTATGACGTAGAATGTGCATACTTTGTTGATTCCATTTATGAAATAAAACACATTTTCTAAAAACTCGTGTTTTTTACGAAATCATGTTAAACCTTCTAGAAGCTGTGATTTTAAAAAACGGGGGAAGTAAGCTTTTCTTATTTCCAAACGCATGCGCAAACTATAGAAAGTCGTTATGACGTAGAATGTGCATACTTTGTAGATTCCATTGATGAAATAAAACACATTTTCTAAAAAGTCGTGTTTTTTAACAAATCATGTAAACCTTCTAGAAGCTGTGATTTTAAAAAATGGGGGAAGTAAGCTTTTTTTATTTCCAAACGCATGCGCAAACTATAGAAAGTCGTTATGACGTAGAATGTGCATACTTTGTTGATTGCATTTATGAAATAAAACACATTTTTCTAAAAACTCGTGTTTTTTAACAAATCATGCAAACCTTCTAGAAGCTATTATTTTAAAAAACAAGGGAAGTAAGCTTTTCTTATTTCCCGACGCATGCGCAAACTATAGAAAGTTGTTATGACGTAGAATGTGCATACTTTGTTGATTCCATTTATGAAATAAAACACATTTTCTAAAAACTCGTGTTTTTTAAGAAATTATGTAAACCTTCTAGAAGCTGTAATTTTAAAAAATGGGGGAAGTAAGCTTTTCTTATTTCCGGACGCATGCGCAAACTATAGAAAGTCGTTATGACGTAGAATGTGCATACTTTGTAGATTCCATTTATGAAATAAATCTCATTTTCTAAAAAACTCGTGTTTTTTACAAAATCATGTAAACCTTCTAGAAGCTGTGATTTTAAAAAACGGTGGAAGTAAGCTTTTCTTATTTCCGGACGAATGCGCAAATTATAGAAAGTAGTTATGACGTAGAATGTGCATACTTTGTTGATTCTATTTATGAAATAAAACACATTTTCTAAAAACTCGTGTTTTTTACGAAATCATGTAAACCTTCTAGAAGTTATTATTTTAAAAAATGGTGGAAGTAAGCTTTTCTTATTTCCGGACGCATGCACAAACTATAGAAAATCGTTATGACCTAGAATGTGCATACTTTGTTGATTCCATTTATGAAATAAAACACATTTTCTAAAAACTTGTGTTTTTTAACAAATCATGTAAACCTTCTAGAAGCTGTGATTTTAAAAAACAGGGGAAGTAAGCTTTTCTTATTTCCAAACGCATGCGCAAACTATAGAAAGTCGTTATGACGTAGAATGTGCATACTTTGTAGATTCCATTTATGAAATAAAGCACATTTTCTAAAAACTCGTGTTTTTTACGAAATCATGTAAACCTTCTAGAAGCTATTATTTTAGAAAACTGTGGAAGTAAGCTTTTCTTATTTCCGGACGAATGCGCAAACTATAGAAAGTAGTTATGACGTAGAATGTGCATACTTTGTTGATTCCATTTATGAAATAAAACACATTTTCTAAAAACTCGTGCTTTTTAAGAAATCATGTAAACCTTTTAGAAGCTGTGATTTTAAAAAACGATGGTAGTAAGATTTTCTTATTTCCGGACGCATGCGCAAACTATAGAAAGTCGTTATGACGTAGAATGTGTTAAATTTTCAGAATTTTCTTCAATCTGATCTAGGATCTTAACTGAGAGAACAACATGTACAGCATATCTACAGCATATCAATCATGGAGACAATAATGCAAGCACACAAGAGACACAAAGATTTACTTAGGGAAAACCATAAGGGTGAAAAACCCCAATAACTTCCTCAGAGATAGATAGAGCAATGATACAACCAACCAATAGAGATAGCCATAACCTAGCAGCAATCCTCCTCCTCCATAAGTGCGCCTCTCCTCCTTGAGAGCATGTGTGAGAAGTGAGTGAACAAATAGAGTGCCTCCCGCACTCTATTTATACTTGACTTGACTTGCCTTTTTACCTAACTCATGTCGGCTCGAACTTAACCACATAACATAATGCTGAGTGGGCCGACCGCCAATAGGGTGGTCTAATAACCCTTTGACCCACATGGCCGACCCCCATTAGGGTGGTCTAATAACCCTTTGACCCACATGACTTATACAGGGCCGACCCCAAACAAGGTGGTCTAATAACCCATCAAGTATAAGTTACGACACTTACAATATAAATGACGACACTTCCTTATAGAGGAATAATACCATCTCTATAGTAATACAATATACATATATGTGAAATACATTCCGAAGTTACATATACATCAACACTCCCTCTTAACTAGGAAGGTATTTCTCAGCACAGTTCTTCTAGCACAAGTCATCTTCTCTGGATCATCGTCACTGGATAATCATCATCGAGTCATCATCATCGTCACTGCTGCTGCTATCTAAATCAATCTCTGAATCTACTCGTCATAGGAAGTTCTACAGAGCCAGTCCTTTTTCATACTGGATGTAGGCCCACCACCTACAGGTCTTCATCATCACTAGCCATACTGTGGAATCCTCAGGACTTTTACGTGCGTCACAAAACCTCGAAAGAGCATCCCAGGTTGTTACGAGCACACAGCTCTACCTATAGGATCTCCCAGGGCACCGAATTACATGTGTCCTCACCACAAAACCTCGCAAGAGCATCCCAGGCTGTTACGAGCACACAGCTCTACCTATAGGATCTCCCAGGGCAACGAATTACATGTGGTCATGGAAAAACCTCGCAAGAGCATGCCAGGACTGATTACGGGCACACAGCCCAACCTATCGGATCTCCCAGGGAAACGAATTACATGCCATAGGACAAAACCTCGAAAGAGCATCTGCCAGATATCCCAGGGAACCGAATTACATGCCATAGTCAAAACCTCGAAATACTATCTGCAGATCTCCCAGGGCACCAAATTACATGTCCTCCCAGAGCAAAACCTCGAAAGAGCATTTGCCAGATGTCCCAGGGCACCAAATTACATGCCATAGGCAAAACCTCGAAACAC
The DNA here is from genome assembly GCA_027924585.1 of Larix kaempferi. Classification (NCBI taxonomy): domain Eukaryota; kingdom Viridiplantae; phylum Streptophyta; class Pinopsida; order Pinales; family Pinaceae; genus Larix; species Larix kaempferi. The sequence continues at coordinate 16,042,168 of BSBM01001252.1, forward strand.
CATCTGCAAATCTCCCAGGGCACCGGATTACATGCTCATCTGCACAACCTGATCCACGGCCACAGAGTATCAACCTGATACTCACCATACATCATCCTGATGTATCCATGATCATCCTGATCATCATCACTACAACGTCCTGCTGCATGTCATCTGGAGCAACATCCTGAAGCTCGTCATCTATGATCATCCTGATCATCACTGCAACATCCTGCTGCATGACATCTGGAGCAACATCCTGAAGCTCGTCATCTATGATCATCCTGATCATCACTGCAACATCCTGCTGCATGACATCTAGAGGAACATCCTGAAGCTCATCATCTATGATCATCCTGATCATCACTGCAACATCCTGCTGCATGATCCACCTGATCATCAATGCATCTACCTGATGCATACCAAGTATCTACCTGATACATATCATCATACATGATCCTCCTGATCATCAATGTATCCACCTGATACAAATACATGATACATATCATCATACATGATCCTCCTGATCATCAATGCATCTACCTGATGCATACCAAGTATCTACCTGATACATATCATCATACATGATCCTCCTGATCATCAATGTATCCACCTGATACAAATATAAATACATGATACATATCACCATACATGATCCACCTGATCATACAATGTATCCATCTGATACATATACAGATACATGGTCCAAGCATCCAACATGATGCATACACAAAATACGTACACATGATCCAACTGATCATATCCAGCATCCAACATGATGCATACATACATAAATGATCCAACTGATCATATCCAGCATCCAACATGATGCGTACATACATACATAAAAATGATCCAACTGATCATATCCAGCATCCAACATGATGCGTACATACATACATAAAAAATGATCCAACTGATCATATCAAGCAGAAACCAGAACATCATCCTGATGCTCATCATCCAGCGCTTACATCCACAGCCATGTGAAGGATCCTCCTTCCAACATGCTTGGAATGGCTTCAGCAAATGTGTCCATCACTTCTTCCTCGAAGTGTCCTCGAACTGAAGAACGCCAAGCCTCTCTTTGAAGTACTTCGAACTTCACTCTGGCTAGTGGCTTCGTCAGCACATCTGCAATCTGCTCGTCCGTCGCAACATACAGGAGCTTCACAGCTCCTCTCTGCACCATATCCCTGATATAGTGATATTTGATCTCTATGTGTTTCGACCTGTCATGAAACACTGGGTTCTCGGACAGCTTCACACAACTCTGGTTATCACAGAAGATACCAGTAGCCTCCAACGTGAGATCAAATAACTCAGACAGTAGCTTCCGTAGCCATACTTCCTCGCAACTAGCTGAGCAGGCTGCAACATATTCTGCCTTAGCTGTACTCAGTGCTATGCAGGACTGCTTCCTGCTAAACCAAGAGATCACACCTGATCCCATACTGAAGCAGCACCCAGATGTGCTCTTCCTATCTGCAGCACTGCCAGCCCAATCTGAATCAACATAACCCTGCAGGTTAAACTTTTGATTCGCTTCATATTTGAGCCCATAATCTACTGTACCCTTCAGGTACCTCAAAACATGCTTTACAGCAACCAGGTGAACACTCCTCAGATCCGTCAGGAACTGGCTCAATGTGTTCACAACAAAGCAAATGTCTGGTCTCGTGTTCGTCAGGTACATCAAGGACCCAATCATCTGAGATACAAAGAGACATCAACTGGCTCAAATGAGGCATCACATAGAAGCTTCAGATTTGATGCCATAGGTGTGGTCATGGCCTTGCAATCCATCATCCCAAACCTATTCAGGATCTCTACTGCATACTTCCCTTGTCCAAGGAAGATTCCATCTGCACTCTGCCACACCTCCATGCCAAAAACAAATAGTGCATAAACCCAAAGTTCTTCATCTCGAACTCGGCAGTAAGCTTCCGCTGCATGTCGAAAATCAATCTATCTTCACCTGTAACAAACAGGTTATCCGCATACAAAAGTAGTATCACTGGATTGCCTTCCTCAACCTTGTAGTAAAGGTTGGAATCTGCTTTACTCTTGGTAAAGCCCAAACTGGATAGAAAGCTGTCTATCCTACCATACCAAGTTCTGCACATATATATGACTGCACCATGCTGTCGTGAAATCCATCTGGTGCATCTTATATTTCATCACTTTTATATTTCTTAATGCTGCCATCTGCAACGTGCTTGATCTGATAGTTCCATCTGGAAGTCATAACAAACTTCCCTTCACGTCTTGGGACTACATCCCAAACATCATTCTTCATGATCGACGGATCATGGCATTCTTCCCGTATCCTGGGAACTTCAATAACTTCAATAAATAAATTTGTTGCTGAACAAATGTTGTAGTTCTTCTTTTGTAGGAGATGGCATACGATCTTTCCTACACAACAAGTTAAATTGCATGATTAGAAAACATCTCATAGTTTTCAGAACAAATTCTTACACATAAATAAATATGTCGTACAGTCATGCAATTATCTTAGCCAATGCTTCAATACAACATTTATCCATATCCCGTAACTTTCTAGATGCCTTTCAATCTCTACCAGAACATTGTTAAGAGTGTGCACAACTCCCAACATGTCAGCAAAGAGGTTTCATTCTAGATAAGTAGCAATGGAATGTTGTACAGCGCCATAGGCTACTTACCCATGCATATTAGTAGTATACTGTTCATTAATGTAATTATTCTAATATGCACAATACATATCCTAAGTCTAAGACCATGAGCATATACATCATTGAACAATTTTATTTAAACAAACAAATATGTAAGAAATGATAGTTAAAATACTTATCTTTGTTTGTTCGTTGGGTGGACTCCCTCTGAGTCTTCGCTTCCTTGCAGGAGCTGCTGGAGTCCTAATCTGAAGTAGCTTCTTCTACACCTTTCTGTTGTGCAATGTAGAGAGATGGACAACTCCCTCTGAATATCTGCATCCTTGCATAAACCACTAGAGTGTACTCCCTCTTGATCTTTGCTTCCTGGATTACCTGTTCTTGAACTCATATTCATCCTTGGTCCCTATGCATGCTTATTAGTATCATGAATGTGTTATCCTTGTGATCTCATATAAAATCATACATTCATTAGTATACTATTAAAACACAATAATCTCAAGCATGTATAGTCATGATCATTTCAAACAGAAATAATAAGCATTAGCATTCAAGGTTTATGTAGGATTCTTATGGTTAGTCAAATCATAAGAAACATAACATGTCTAAACCTGTAATTACTCAAACCTATAACTCTTCAGGTTAGTTGAATCATTAATCAAGATAAGAGATATAATATGCATAAAACCTGTGATTATTCAAACCTATACCTTCATGATTCTTCTGTTTAGTCATATCATCAATTATGGTAAGAAATATAATATGCATACAGCCATGACTTATTCAAACCTATGACTTCATGAATAATCATTATCAAACAACACAACAATATAAGATCCTAACACAAGGTAGGATTCTATCTTGATATAGGAAAAACATACCTGGATTAGTATGCTAGTTAGTTATGTCTAACATACTCACATGATGTCTTCTTGATCTTCTTCAATGACTTGTGCTAGTAACCTGTATATCTCATAGGTTAGCCATTATAAAACCAAGTTATACATACCTCGTAAATGGATCTTCTATGAGATCCATGATAATGGATGAATCTTTGTCCTCATGTTATCATGATCATATGTTCTTGGACCAGAACATGATTTGTCTTTCTTGGTGTACCTTTCATGTTAGTAGACAACATAAATCTCATACAACACCATAATGCATTAGTACAATCATAAGTGTCAACACCCTAACCAATGAATATCTTCTATCATGCATTCATAATTTTGTTAAGGTGATACGACAAATCTAAAATCAAAATTGTACTAACCATAATAACATGAAGACAAACATACCATAAAATTAATCATGGACAAATATCGAAACATACCTCGATGAGTCATACCTGTTAAGGTCGCTTGTAATCTTCTTATGTAAGGCCTTGGCCTCATCTCCCTCTGAAACAGGAACTTCTTTACTCATGCAGATGATCAATCCATCTTCTTCTAGGATTAACCCAATCCACTTGATTTGCAAGAACTGGACCTGGAGCTGGATATGGGTTTGTCAGAGAAACCCCAAAAATTCAAGCTTTGAATTTCAAACTTTCGAAAGGATAGAAATATGCGCCTTGATGAGCTGATCAAACTGGTATATTCAGAATTTGAAAACTGCAAAGTTTCACTCCTCAATTTTGCCTTTGAAACTCCCGGATTCACTGGACGTGATCCTGAACTGGGGTTTGATGAAGCCCACTCTTCTTCCCAATCAAAATGTTTGATCCAAAGCTCTAACCTTCTATTTTTCTGAGGAGCTTCCAGCCGTGGTCATAGATTTAAAAAATTCCCATTTTTACAGAAGCCCTAATTTTCCACTTTTCTGATCAAAATACCGAACTAGGGTTTGATCAAGCCCGGCCTTCTGCCCAACCAAAAATTCTGATCTTGGTCTCCAAATTTCTATTTTGATGAGTAGCATCGAGTCATGGTCTCCGATTACAAAAATTCCAACTTTTTTTTGAAGCCCTAAATTCCGGAAGCCATGAATGAAGGTACTCAAAAATAATTCTGTTTTGACAGAAATATGTACCTGATTGTTTCTAGTGTAACTCAGAAATTTTTGATCCACAGGGTCTGAAAAAGTTTTCTGAGATAGCCTGACCTGTTATCTTTCCATCCTGACAGGTCTGACCTCAATTGGATTCTCTGAGAGAGATTTATGCCAAATGTCGCAACGTGACCTGTTTTGGGATAAAACAGAATATCGAACTTGTACGGCATGCCACGTGTCACTATTTGAACTTCGGCCTCTGAAAAAATTTCCTAAGATATCTCGGCCTGTTATATTTCCATCCTGACAGGTCTGACCTCAATTGGAGTCTCTGAGAGAGAGTTATGCCAAGTGTCGTAACATGACCTGTTTATGGGATAATACAGGAGAGCGAACTTGTACGGCGTGCCACGTGTCACTGGTTCAACTTCGGCCTCTGAAAAAGTTTTTTGAGATAGTACAGACTGTGTACTACCTGTCACTTTTTACGAAAATTTCATTTGGAGCTTCCTAGCCCAAGATAAGACTGTTTTTCCCAAGGTCACCTAATTTTGACTCAAATCTGGAAGAGGCAGAAACCCTATATTGTACAGATCATAAATCACAAAGTACAACGAATTAGAGGTTTTCCTTTGGACACAAGGTACCTGGAGATTTAATCTTCGTCCTGTAACAATTTTAGATCCGAAAAGTTCGCCAAAACGGATTTATAGCGAAAGTGCTACGATGACTGGTTTCTGCTATATCAAGCCCTAGCATCGTAAGTGCAACAAGTGTCATACATGCCATATCATGCCTTCTTTCAGGCTAGCTCTGATACCATGTTAAATTTTCAGAATTTTCTTCAATCTGATCTAGGATCTTAACTGAGAGAACAACATGTACAGCATATCTACAGCATATCAATCATGGAGACAATAATGCAAGCACACAAGAGACACAAAGATTTACTTGGGGAAAACCATAAAGGTGAAAAACCCCAATAACTTCCTCAGAGATAGATAGAGCAATGATACAACCAACCAATAGAGATAGCCATAACCTAGCAGCAATCCTCCGCCTCCATAAGTGCGCCTCTCCTCCTTGAGAGCATGTGTGAGAAGTGAGTGAAAAAATAGAGTGCCTCCCGCACTCTATTTATACTTGACTTGACTTGCCTTTTTATCTAACTCATGCCGGCTCGAACTTAACCACATAACATAATGCTGAGTGGGCCGACCCCCAATAGGGTGGTCTAATAACCCTTTGACCCACATGACTTATACAGGGCCGACCCCAAACAAGGTGGTCTAATAACCCATCAAGTATAAGTTACGACACTTACAATATAAATGACGACACTTCCTTATAGAGGAATAATACCATCTCTATAGTAATACAATATACATATATGTGAAATACATTCCGAAGTTACATATACATCAACAGAATGTGCATACTTTGTAGATTTCATTGATGAAATAAAACACATTTTCTAAAAACTCGTGTTTTTTACGAAATCATGTAAACCTTCTAGAAGCTGTGATTTTAAAAAACGGGGGAAGTAAGCTTTTCTTATTTCCGGACGCATGCGAAAACTATAGAAAGTCGTTATGACGTAGAATGTGCATACTTTGTAGATTCCATTTATGAAATAGAACACATTTTCTAAAAACTCGTGTTTTTTACGAAATCATGTAAACCTTCTAGAAGCCGTGATTTTAAAAAACGGGGGAAGTAAGCTTTTTTATTTCCAGACGCATGCGCAAACTATAGAAAGTCGTTATGACGTAGAATGTGCATACTTTGTATATTCCATTTAGGAAATAAAACACATTTTCTAAAAACTCATGTTTTTTAACAAATCATGTAAACCTTCTAGAAGCTGTGATTTTAAAAAACGGTGGAAGTAAGCTTTTCTTATTTCCAAACGCATGCGCAAACTATAGAAAGTCGTTATGACGTAGAATGTGCATACTTTGTTGATTCCATTTATGAAATAAAACACATTTTCTAAAAACTCGTGTTTTTTAAGAAATCATGTAAACATTCTAGAAGCTGTGATTTTGAAAAACGGTGGAAGTAAGCTTTTCTTATTTCCGGACGCATGCGCAAACTATAGAAAGTCGTTATGACGTAGAATGTGCATACTTTGTAGATTCCATTTATGAAATAAAACACATTTTCTAAAAACTTGTGTTTTTTACAAAATCATGTAAACCTTCTAGAAGCTATTATTTTAAAAAACGGTGGAAGTAAGCTTTTCTTATTTCCAGACGCATGCGCAAACTATAGAAAGTCATTATGACATAGAATGTGCATACTTTGTAGATTCCATTTATGAAATAAAACACATTTTCTAAAAACTCGTATTTTTTAACAAATCATGTAAACCTTCTAGAAGCTGTGATTTTAAAAAACGGGGGAAGTAAGCTTTTCTTATTTCCGGACGCATGCGCAAACTATAGAAAGTCGTTATGACATAGAATGTCCATACTTTGTAGATTCCATTTTTGAAATAAAGCACATTTTCTAAAAACTCGTGTTTTTTAAGAAATCATGTAAACCTTCAAGAAGCTGTGATTTTAAAAAACGGGGGAAGTAAGATTTTCTTATTTCCAAACGCATGCGCAAACTATAGAAATTCGTTATGATGTAGAATGTGCATACTTTGTAGATTCCATTTATGAAATAAACCACATTTTCTAAAAACTCATGTTTTTTACAAAATCATGTAAACCTTCTAGAAGCTATTATTTTAAAAAATGGTGGAAGTAAGCTTTTCTTATTTCCGGACGCATGCGCAAACTATAGAAAGTCGTTATGAGGTAGAATGTTCATACTTTGTAGATTACATTTATGAAATAAAACACATTTTCTAAAAACTCGTGTTTTTAAGAAATCATGTAACCCTTCTAGAAGCTGTGATTTTAAAAAATGGTGGAAGTAAGCTTTTCTTATTTCCAGACGAATGCGCAAACTATAGAAAGTCGTTATGACGTAGAATGGGCATACTTTGTTGATTCCATTTATGAAATAAAACACATTTTCTAAAAACTCGTGTTTTTTAAGAAATCATGTAAACCTTCTAGAAGCTGTGATTTTAAAAAACGGTGGAAGTAAGCTTTTCTTATTTCCGGACGCATGCGCAAACTATAGAAAGTCGTTATGACGTAGAATGTGCATACTTTGTAGATTCCATTTATGAAATAAAACACATTTTCTAAAAACTCGTGTTTTTTACGAAATCATGTAAACCTTCTAGAAGCTATTATTTTAAAAAACGGGGGAAGTAAGCTTTTCCTATTTCCGGACGCATGCGCAAACTATAGAAAGTCGTTATGACGTAGAATGTGCATACTTTGTTGATTCCATTTATGAAATAAAACACATTTTCTAAAAGCTCGTGTTTTTTAAGAAATCGTGTAAACCTTCAAGAAGCTATGATTTTAAAAAACGGGGGAAGTAAGCTTTTCTTATTTCCAAACGCATGCGCAAACTATAGAAAGTCGTTATGACATATAATGTGCATACTTTGTTGATTCCATTTATCAAATAAAACACATTTTCTAAAAACTCGTGTTTTTTAAGAAATCATGTAAACCTTCTAAAAGCCGTGATTTTAAAAAACGGGGCAAGTAAGCTTTTTTATTTCCAAACGCATGCGCAAACTATAGAAAGTCGTTATAACGTAGAATGTGCATACTTTGCTCATTCCATTTATGAAATAAAACACATTTTCTAAAAAATCGTGTTTTTTAGGAAATCATGTAAACCTTCTAGAAGCTATTATTTTAAAAAACGGGGGAAGTAAGCTTTTCTTATTTCCCGACGCATGCGCAAACTATAGAAAGTCGTTATGACGTAGAATGTGCATACTTTGTAGATTCCATTTATGAAATAAAACACATTTTCTAAAAACTCGTGTTTTTTACGAAATCATGTAAACCTTCTAGAAGCTATTATTTTAAAAAACGGGGGAAGTAAGCTTTTCTTATTTCCGGACGCATGCGCAAACTATAGAAAGTCGTTATGACGTAGAATGTGCATACATTGTTGATTCCATTTATGAAATAAAACACATTTTCTAAAAACTCGTTTTTTTACGAAATCATGTAAACCTTCTAGAAGCTGTGATTTTAAAAAACGGGGGAAGTAAGCTTTTCTTATTTCCAAACGCACGCGCAAACTATAGAAAGTCGTTATGACATAGAATGTGCATACTTTGTAGATTCCATTTATGAAATAAAGCACATTTTCTAAAAACTCGTGTTTTTTACAAAATCATGTAAACCTTCTAGAAGCAATTATTTTAAAAAATGGTGGAAGTAAGCTTTTCTTATTTCCGGACGCATGCGCAAACTATAGAAAGTTGTTATGACGTAGAATGTGCATACTTTGTAGATTCCATTGATGAAATAAAAAACATTTTCTAAAAACTCGTGTTTTTTAACAAATCATGTAAACCTTCTAGAAGCTGTGATTTTAAAAAACGAGGGAAGTAAGCTTTTCTTATTTCCGGACGCATGCGCAAACTATAGAAAGTCGTTATGACGTAGAATGTGCATACTTTGTAGATTCCATTTATGAAATAAAACACATTTTCTAAAAACTTGTGTTTTTTACAAAATCATGTAAACCTTCTAGAAGCTATTATTTTAAAAAACGGTGGAAGTAAGATTTTCTTATTTCCGGACGCATCCGCAAACTATAGTCGTTATGACATAGAATGTGCATACTTTGTAGATTCCATTTATGAAATAAAACACATTTTCTAAAAAATCGTGTTTTTTAACAAATCATGTAAACCTTCTAGAAGCTGTGATTTTAAAAAACGGGGGAAGTAAGCGTTTCTTATTTCCGGACGCATGCGCAAACTATAGAAAGTGGTTATGACGTAGAATGTGCATACTTTGTAGATTCCATTTATGAAAAAAAGCACATTTTCTAAAAACTCGTGTTTTTTACGAAATCATGTAAACCTTCTAGAAGCTGTGATTTTAAAAAACGGGGGAAGTAAGCTTTTCTTATTTCCAAACGCATTCGCAAACTATAGAAAGTAGTTATGACGTAGAATGTGCATACTTTGTAGATTCCATTTATGAAATAAAGCACATTTTCTAAAAACTCGTGTTTTTTACGAAATCATGTAAACCTTCTAGAAGCTATTATTTTAATAAACGGGGGAAGTAAGGTTTTCTTATTTCCGGACGCATGCGCAAACTATAGAAAGTCGTTATGACCTAGAATGTGCATACTTTGTTGATTCCATTTATGAAATAAAACACATTTTCTAAAAACTCGTGTTTTTTATGAAATCATGTAAACCTTCTAGAAGCTATTATTTTAATAAACGGGGGAAGTAAGGTTTTCTTATTTCCGGACGCATGCGCAAACTATAGAAAGTCGTTATGACCTAGAATGTGCATACTTTGTTGATTCCATTTATGAAATAAAACACATTTTCTAAAAACTCGTGTTTTTTAAGAAATCGTGTAAACCTTCAAGAAGCTATGATTTTAAAAAACGGGGGAAGTAAGCTTTTCTTATTTCCGAACGCATGCGCAAACTATAGAAAGTCGTTATGACGTAGAATGTGCATACTTTGTTGATTCCATTTATGAAATAAAACACATTTTCTAAAAAATCGTGTTTTTTAGGAAATCATGTAAACCTTCTAGAAGCTATTATTTTAATAAACGGGGGAAGTAAGGTTTTCTTATTTCCGGACGCATGCGCAAACTATAGAAAGTCGTTATGACCTAGAATGTGCATACTTTGTTGATTCCATTTATGAAATAAAACACATTTTCTAAAAACTCGTGTTTTTTAAGAAATCGTGTAAACCTTCAAGAAGCTATGATTTTAAAAAACGGGGGAAGTAAGCTTTTCTTATTTCCAAACGCATGCGCAAACTATAGAAAGTCGTTATGACGTAGAATGTGCATACTTTGTTGATTCCATTTATGAAATAAAACACATTTTCTAAAAAATCGTGTTTTTTAGGAAATCATGTAAACCTTCTAGAAGCTATTATTTTAAAAAACGGGGGAAGTAAGCTTTTCTTATTTCCGGACGCATCCGCAAACTATAGAAAGTCGTTATGACGTAGAATGTGCATACTTTGTAGATTCCATTTATGAAATAAAACACATTTTCTAAAAATTCGTGTTTTTTAAGAAATCATGTAAACCTTCTAGAAGCTATTATTTTAAAAAACGGGAGAAGTAAGCTTTTCTTATTTCCAGACGCATGCGCAAACTATAGAAAGTCGTTATGACGTAGAATGTGCATACTTTGTTGATTCCATTTATGAAATAAAACACATTTTCTAAAAACTCGTGTTTTTTAACAAATCATGTAAACCTTCTAGAAGCTGTGATTTTAAAAAACGGGGGAAGTAAACTTTTCTTATTTCCGGACGCATGCGCAAACTATAGAAAGTCGTTATGACGTAGAATGTGCATACTTTGTAGATTCCATTTATGAAATAAAACACATTTTCTAAAAACTCATGTTTTTTACGAAATAATGTAAACCTTCTAGAAGCTATTATTTTAAAAAACGGGGGAAGTAAGCTTTTCTTATTTCCGGACGCATGCGAAAACTATAGAAAGTCATTATGACGTAGAATGTGCATACTTTGTTGATTCCATTTATGAAATAAAACACATTTTCTAAAAACTCGTGTTTTTTAAGAAATCGTGTAAACCTTCAAGAAGCTATGATCTTAAAAAACGGGGGAAGTAAGCTTTTCTTATTTCCAAACGCATGCGCAAACTATAGAAAGTCGTTATGACGTAGAATGTGCATACTTTGTTGATTCCATTTATGAAATAAAACACATTTTCTAAAAACTCGTGTTTCTTAAGAAATCATGTAAACCTTCTAGAAGCTGTGATTTTAAAAAACGGGGGAAGTAAGCTTTTCTTATTTCCGGACGCATGAGCAAACTATAGAAAGTCCTTATGACGTAGAATGTGAATACTTTGTACATTCCATTTATGAAATAAAACACATTTTCTAAAAACTCATGTTTTTTACGAAATCATGTAAACCTTCTAGAAGCTGTGCTTTTAAAAAACAGGGGAAGTAAGCTTTTCTTATTTCCGGACGAATGCGCAAACTATAGAAAGTCGTTATAACGAAGAATGTGCATACTTTGTAGATTCCATTTATGAAATAAAACACATTTTCTAAAAACTCGTGTTTTTTACGAAATCATGTAAACCTTCTAGAAGCTATTATTTTAAAAAACGGGGGAAGTAAGCTTTTCTTATTTCCGGACGCATGCGAAAACTATAGAAAGTCGTTATGACGTAGAATGTGCATACTTTGTTGATTCCATTTATGAAATAAAACACATTTTCTAAAAACTCGTGTTTTTTAAGAAATCGTGTAAACCTTCAAAAAGCTATGATCTTAAAAAACGGGGGAAGTAAGCTTTTCTTATTTCCAAACGCATGCGCAAACTATAGAAAGTCGTTATGATGTAGAATGTGCATACTTTGTTGATTCCATTAATGAAATAAAACACATTTTCTAAAAACTCGTGTTTCTTAAGAAATCATGTAAACCTTCTAGAAGCTGTGATTTTAAAAAATGGGGGAAGTAAGCTTTTCTTATTTCCGGCCGGATGCGCAAACTATAGAAAGTCGTTATGACGTAGAATGTGCATACTTTGTAGATTCCATTTATGAAATAAAACACATTTTCTAAAAACTCATGTTCTTTAGGAAATCATGTAAACCTTCTAGAAGCTGTGCTTTTAAAAAATGGGGGAAGTAAACTTTTCTTATTTCCGGACGAATGCGCAAACTATAGAAAGTCGTTATGACGAAGAATGTGCATACTTTGTAGATTCCATTTATGAAAAAAAACACATTTTCTAAAAACTCGTGTTTTTTACGAAATCATGTAAACCTTCTAGAAGCTATTATTTTAAAAAACGGTGGAAGTAAGCTTTTCTTATTTCCGGACGCATGCGCAAACTATTGAAAGTCGTTATGACGTAGAATGTGCATACTTTGTTGATTCCATTTATGAAATAAAACACATTTTCTAAAAACTCGTGTTTTTAAACAAATCATGTAAACCTTCTAGAAGCTGTGATTTTAAAAAACGGGGGAAGTAAGTTTTTCTTATTTCCAAACGCATGCGCAAACTACAGAAAGTCGTTATGACGTAGAATGTCCATACTTTGTTGATTCCATTTATGAAATAAAACACATTTTCTAAAAACTCGTGTTTTTTAAGAAATCATGTAAACCTTCTAGAAGTTGTGATTTTGAAAAACGGTGGAAGTAAGCTTTTCTTATTTCCAAACGCATGCGCAAACTATAGAAAGTCGTTATGATGAAGAATGTGCATACTTTGTAGATTCCATTTATGAAATAAAACACATTTTCTAGAAACTCGTGTTTTTTACGAAATCATGTAAACCTTCTAGAAGCTATTATTTTAAAAAACGGTGGAAGTAAGCTTTTCTTATTTCCGGACACATGCGCAAACAATAGAAAGTCGTTATGACGTAGAATGTGCATACTTTTTTGATTCCATTTATGAAATAAAACACATTTTCTAAAAACTCGTGTTTTTTAACAAATCATGTAAACCTTCTAGAAGCTGTGATTTTAAAAAACGGGGGAAGTAAGCTTTTTTTATTTCCAAACGCATGCGCAAACTATAGAAAGTAGTTATAACGTAGAATGTGCATACTTTGTAGATTCCATTTATGAAATAAAACACATTTTCTAAAAACTCATGTTTTTTACGAAATCATGTAAACCTTCTAGAAGCTATTATTTTAAAAAAACGGGGGAAGTAAGCTTTTCTTATTTCTGGACGCATGCGCAAACTATAGAAAGTCGTTATGACCTAGAATGTGCATACTTTCTTGATTCCATTTATGAAATAAAACACATTTTCTAAAAACTCGTGTTTTTTAAAAAATCGTGTAAACCTTCAAGAAGCTCTGATTTTAAAAAACGGGGGAAGTAAGCTTTTCTTATTTCCAAACGCATGCGCAAATTATAGAAAGTCGTTATGACGTAGAATGTGAATAATTTGTTGATTCCATTTATGAAATAAAACACATTTTCTAAAAACTGGTGTTTTTTAACAAATCATGTAAACCTTCTAGAAGCTGTGATTTTAAAAAACGGGGGAACTAAGCTTTTTTTATTTCCAAACGCATGCGCAAACTATAGAAAGTCGTTATGACGTAGAATGTGCATACTTTGTTGATTCCATTTATGAAATAAAACACATTTTCTAAAAACTCGTGTTTTTTAAGAAATCATGTAAACCTTCTAGAAGCTGTGATTTAAAAAAACAGGGGAAGTAAGCTTGTCTTATTTCCGGACGCATGCGCAAACTATAGAAAGTCATTATGACGTAGAATGTGCATACTTTGTTGATTCCATTTATGAAATAAAACACATTTTCTAAAAACTCGTGTTTTTTAAGAAATCATGTAAACCTTCTAGAAGCTGTGATTTTAAAAAACGGGGGAAGTAAGCTTTTCTTATTTCCAAACGCATTCGCAAACTATAGAAAGTCGTTACGATGTAGAATGTGCATACTTTGTTGATTCCATTTATGAAATAAAACACATTTTCTAAAAACTCGTGTTTCTTAATAAATCATGTAAACCTTCTAGAAGCTGTGATTTTAAAAAACGGGGGAAGTAAGCTTTTCTTATTTCCGGACGCATGCGCAAACTATAGAAAGTTGTTATGACGTAGAATGTGCAAACTTTGTAGATTCCATTTATGAAATAAAACACATTTTCTAAAAAGTCGTGTTTTTTACGAAATCATGTAAACCTTCTAGAAGTTAATATTTTAAAAAACGGGGGAAGTAAGCTTCTCTTATTTCCAAACGCATGCGCAAACTATAGAAAGTCGTTATGACGTAGAATGTGCATACTTTGTTCATTCCATTTATGAAATAAAACACATTTTCTAAAAACTCGTGTTTTTTACGAAACCATGTAAACCTTCTAGAAGCTGTGATTTTAAAAAACAGGGGAAGTAAGCTTTTCTTATTTCCGGACGCATGCGCAAACTATAGAAAGTCGTTATGATGAAGAATGTGCATACTTTGTAGATTCCATTTATGAAATAAAACACATTTTCTAGAAACTCGTGTTTTTTACGATATCATGTAAACCTTCTAGAAGCTATTATTTTAAAAAATGGTGGAAGTAAGCTTTTCTTATTTCCGGGCGCATGCGCAAACTATAGAAAGTCGCTATGACGTAGAATGTTCATACTTTGTTGATTCCATTTATGAAATAAAACACATTTTCTAAAAACTCGTGTTTTTTAACAAATCATGTAAACCTTCTAGAAGCTGTGATTTTAAAAAACGGGGGAAGTAAGTTTTTCTTATTTCCAAACGCATGCGCAAACTATAGAAAGTCGTTATGACGTAGAATGTGCATACTTTGTAGATTCCATTTATGAAATAAAACACATTTTCTAAAAACTCGTGTTTTTTAAGAAATCATGTAAACCTTCTAGAAGCTGTGATTTTAAAAAACGGGGGAAGTAAGCTTTTCTTATTTCCGGACGCATGCGCAAACTATAGAGAGTCGTTATGATGTAGAATATGCATACTTTGTTGATTCCATTTATGAAATAAAACACATTTTCTAAAAACTCGTGTTTTTTAACAAATCATGTAAACCTTCTAGAAGCTGTGATTTTAAAAAACGGGGGAAGTAAGCTTTTCTTATTTCCAAACGCATGCGCAAACTATAGAAATTATATATGACGTAGAATGTGCATACTTGTTGATTCCATTTATGAAATAAAACACATTTTCTAAAAACTCGTGTTTTTTAAGAAATCATGTAAACCTTCTAGAAGCTATTATTTTAAAAAATGGCGGAAGTAAGCTTTTCTTATTTCCGGACGCATGCGCAAACTATAGAAAGTCGTTATGACGTAGAATGTGCATACTTTGTTGATTCCATTTATGAAATAAAACACATTTTCTAAAAACTCGTGTTTTTTAACAAATCATGTAAACCTTCTAGAAGCTGTGATTTTAAAAAACGGGGGAAGTAAGCTTTTCTTATTTCCAAACGCATGCGCAAACTATAGAAATTATATATGACGTAGAATGTGCATACTTGTTGATTCCATTTATGAAATAAAACACATTTTCTAAAAACTCGTGTTTTTTAAGAAATCATGTAAACCTTCTAGAAGCTGTGATTTTAAAAAACGGGGGAACTAATCTTTTCTTATTTCCAAACGCATGCGCAAACTATAGAAAGTCGTTATGACGTAGAATGTGCATACTTTGTTGATTCCATTTATGAAATAAAACACATTTTCTAAAAACTCGTGTTTTTTAAGAAATCATGTAAACCTTCTAGAACCTGTCATTTTAAAAAACGGGGGAAGTAAGCTTTTCTTATTTCCGGACGCATGCGCAAACTATAGAAATTCGTTATGACGTAGAATGTGCATACTTTGTTGATTCCATTTATGAAATAAAACACATTTTCTAAAAACTCGTGTTTTTTAAGAAATCATGTAAACCTTCTAGAACCTGTCATTTTAAAAAACGGGGAAGTAAGCTTTTCTTATTTCCGGACGCATGCGCAAACTATAGAAAGTCGTTATGACGTAGAATGTGCATACTTTGTTGATTCCATTTATGAAATAAAACACATTTTCTAAAAACTCATGTTTTTTAAGAAATCATGTAAACCTTCTAGAACCTGTCATTTTAAAAAACGGGGGAAGTAAACTTTTCTTATTTCCGGACGTATGCGCAAACTATAGAAAGTCGTTATGACGTAGAATGTGCATACTTTGTAGATTCCATTTATGAAATAGAACACATTTTCTAAAAACTCGTGTTTTTTACGAAATCATGTAAACCTTCTAGAACCTGTCATTTTAAAAAATGGGGGAAGTAAGCTTTTCTTATTTCCGGACGCATGCGCAAACTATAGAAAGTCGTTATGACGTAGAATGTGCATACTTTGTAGATTCCATTTATGAAATAGAACACATTTTCTAAAAACTCGTGTTTTTTACGAAATCATGTAAACCTTCTAGAAGCTGTGATTTTAAAAAACAGGGGAAGTAAGCTTTTCTTATTTCCGGACGCATGTGCAAACTATAGAAAGTCGTTATGACGAAGAATGTGCATACTTTGTAGATTCCATTTATGAAATAAAACACATTTTCTAGAAACTCGTGTTTTTTACGAAATCATGTAAACCTTCTAGAAGCTATTATTTTAAAAAACGTTGGAGGTAAGCTTTTCTTATTTCCGGACGCATGCGCAAACTATAGAAAGTCGTTATGATGTAGAATGTGCATACTTTGTTGATTCCATTTATGAAATAAAACACATTTTCTGAAAACTCGTGTTTTTTAAGAAATCATGTAAACCTTCTAGAAGCTGTGATTTTAAAAAACGGGGGAAGTAAGTTTTTCTTATTTCCAAACGCATGCGCAAACTATAGAAAGTCGTTATGAGGTAGAATGTGCATACTTTGTAGATTCCATTTATGAAATAAAACACATTTTCTAAAAACTCATGTTTTTTAACAAATCATGTAAACCTTCTAGAAGCTGTGATTTTAAAAAACGGGGGAACTAAGCTTTTCTTATTTCCAAACGCATGCGCAAACTATAGAAAGTCGTTATGACGTAGAATGTGCATACATTGTTGATTCCATTTATGAAATAAAACACATTTTCTAAAAACTCGTGTTTTTTAAGAAATCATGTAAACCTTCAAGAAGCTGTGATTTTGAAAAACGGTGGAAGTAAGATTTTCTTATTTCCGGACGCATGCGCAAACTATAGAAAGTCCTTATGACGTAGAATGTGCATACTTTGTTGATTCCATTTGTGAAATAAAACACATTTTCTAAAAACTCGTGTTTTTTACGAAATCATGTAAACCTTCTAGAAGCTGTGATTTTAAAAAACGGTGGAAGTAAGCTTTTCTTATTTCCGGTCGAATGCGGAAACTATCGAAAGTCGTTATTACGTAGAATGTGCATACTTTGTTGATTCCATTTATGAAATAAAACACATTTTCTAAAAACTCGTGTTTTTTAAGAAATCTTTTAAACCTTCTAGAAGCTGTGATTTTAAAAAATGGTGGAAGTAAGCTTTTCTTATTTCCGGACGAATGCGCAAACTATAGAAAGTCGTTATGACGTAGAATGTGCATACTTTCAGATTCCATTTATGAAATAAAACACATTTTTTAAAACTCGTGTTTTTTACGAAATCATATAAACCTTCTAGAAGCTGTGATTTTAAAAAACGGGGGAAGTAAGCTTTTCTTATTTCCGGACGCATGCGCAAACTATAGAAAGTCGTTATGACGTAGAATGTGCATACTTTGTAGATTCCATTTATGAAATAGAACACATTTTCTAAAAACTCGTGTTTTTTACGAAATCATGTAAACCTTCTAGAAGCTGTTATTTTAAAAAACGGGGGAAGTAAGTTTTTTTTATTTCTAGACGCCTGCGCAAACTATAGAAAGTCGTTATGACGTAGAATGTGCATACTTTGTAGATTCCATTTATGAAATAAAACACATTTTCTAAAAACTCGTGTTTTTTACGAAATCATGTAAACCTTCTAGAAGCTATTATTTTAAAAAACGGTGGAAGTAAGCTTTTCTTATATCCGGACGCATCCGCAAACTATAGAAAGTCGTTATGACGTAGAATGTGCATACTTTGTTGATTCCATTTATGAAATAAAACACAATTTCTTAAAACTCGTGTTTTTTAACAAATCATGTAAACCTTCTTGAAGCTGTGATTTTAAAAAACGGGGGAAGTAAGCTTTTTTTATTTCCAAACGCATGCGAAAACTATAGAAAGTCGTTATGACGTAGAATGTGCATACTTTGTTGATTCCATTTATGAAATAAAACCCATTTTCTAAAAAGTCGTGTTTTTTAAGAAATCATGTAAACCTTCTAGAAGCTGTGATTTAAAAAAACAGGGGAAATAAGCTTGTCTTATTTTCGGACGCATGCGCAAATTATAGAAAGTCATTATGACGTAGAATGTGCATACTTTTTTGATTCCATTTATGAAATAAAACACATTTTCTAAAAACTCATGTTTTTTAAGAAATCATGTAAACCTTCTAGAAGCTGTGATTTTAAAAAACGGGGGAAGTAAGCTTTTCTTATTTCCAAACGCATTCGCAAACTATAGAAAGTCGTTACGACGTAGAATGTGCATACTTTTTTGATTCCATTTATGAAATAAAACACATTTTCTAAAAACTCGTGTTTCTTAAGAAATCATGTAAACCTTCTAGAAGCTGTGATTTTAAAAAACGGGGGAAGTAAGCTTTTCTTATTTCCGGACGCATGCGCAAACTATAGAAAGTCGTTATGACGTAGAATGTGCATACTTTGTAGATTCCATTTATGAAATAGAACACATTTTCTAAAAACACGTGTTTTTTAACAAATCATGTAAACCTTCTAGAAGCTGTGATTTTAAAAAACGGGGGAAGTAAGTTTTTCTTATTTCCAAACGCATGCGCAAACCATAGAAAGTCGTTATGACGTAGAATGTGCATACTTTGTAGATTCAATTTATGAAATAAAACACATTTTCTAAAAAGTCGTGTTTTTTAAGAAATCATGTAAACCTTCTAGAAGCTGTGATTTTAAAAAACGGGGGAAGTAAGCTTTTCTTATTTCCAAACGCATGCGCAAACTATAGAAAGTCATTACGACGTAGAATGTGCATACTTTGTAGATTCCATTTATGAAATAAAACACATTTTCTAAAAACTCGTGTTTTTTAAGAAATCATGTAAACCTTCTAGAAGCTGTGATTTTAAAAAACTGGGGAAGTAAGTTTTTCTTATTTCCAAACGCATGCGCAAACTATAGAAAGTCGTTATGACGTAGAATGTGCATACTTTGTTGATTCCATTTATGAAATAAAACACATTTTCTAAAAACTCATGTTTTTTAAGAAATCATGTAAACCTTCTAGAAGCTGTGATTTTAAAAAACGGGGGAAGTAAGCTTTTCTTATTTCCGGACGCATGCGCAAACTATAGAAAGTCGTTATGACGTAGAATGTGCATACTTTGTAGATTCCATTTATGAAATAGAACACATTTTCTAAAAACACGTGTTTTTTACGAAATCATGTAAACCTTCTAGAAGCTGTGATTTAAAAAAACGGGGGAAGTAAGCTTTTCTTATTTCTAGACGCATGCGCTAACTATAGAAAGTCGTTATGACGTAGAATGTTCATACTTTGTAGATCATTTATGAAATAAAAAAACATTTTCTAAAAACTCGTGTTTTTTAAGAAATCATGTAAACCTTCTAGAAGCTGTGATTTTAAAAAACGGGGGAAGTAAGTTTTTCTTATTTCCAAACGCATGCGCAAACTATAGAAAGTCCTTATGACGTAGAATGTGCATACTTTGTTGATTCCATTTATGAAATAAAACACATTTTCTAAAAACTCATGCTTTTTAACAAATCATGTAAACCTTCTAGAAGATGTGATTTTAAAAAACGGGGGAAGTAAGCTTTTATTATTTCCAAACGCATGCGCAAAATATAGAAAGTCGTTATGACGTAGAATGTGCATACTTTGTTGATTCCATTTATGAAATAAAACACATTTTCTAAAAACTCGTGTTTTTTAAGAAATCATGTAAACCTTCTAGAACCTGTCATTTTAAAAAACGGGGGAAGTAAGCTTTTCTTATTTCCGGACGCATGCGCAAACTATAGAAATTCGTTATGACGTAGAATGTGCATACTTTGTAGATTCCATTTATGAAATAGAACACATTTTCTAAAAACTCGTGTTTTTTACGAAATCATGTAAACCTTCTAGAAGCTGTGATTTTAAAAAACGGGGGAAGTAAGCTTTTCTTATTTCCGGACGCATTCGCAAATTATAGAAAGTCGTTATGACGAAGAATGTGCATACTTTGTAGATTCCATTTATGAAATAAAACACATTTTCTAGAAACTCGTGTTTTTTACGAAATCATGTAAACCTTCTAGAAGCTATTATTTTAAAAAACGTTGGAAGTAAGCTTTTCTTATTTCCGGACGCATGCGCAAACTATAGAAAGTCGTTATGATGTAGAATGTGCATACTTTGTTGATTCCATTTATGAAATAAAACACATTGTCTAAAAACTCGTGTTTTTTAAGAAATCATGTAAACCTTCTAGAAGCTGTGATTTTAAAAAACGGGGGAAGTAAGTTTTTCTTATTTCCAAAGGCATGCGCAAACTATAGAAAGTCGTTATCACGTAGAATGTGCATACTTTGTAGATTTCATTTATGAAATAAAACACATTTTCTAAAAACTCATGTTTTTTAAGAAATTATGTAAACCTTCTAGAAGCTGTGATTTTAAAAAACGGGGGAAGTCAGCTTTTCTTATTTCCGGATGCATGCGCAAACTATAGAAATTCGTTATGACGTAGAATGTGCATACTTTGTAGATTCCATTTATGAAATAAAATACATTTTCTAAAAAGTCGTGTTTTTTAACAAATCATGTAAACCTTCTAGAAGATGTGATTTTAAAAAACGGGGGAAGTAAGCTTTTTTTATTTCCAAACGCATGCGGAAAATATAGAAAGTCGTTATGACGTAGAATGTGCATACTTTGTTGATTCCATTTATGAAATAAAACCCATTTTCTAAAAACTTGTGTTTTTTAACAACTCATGTAAACCTTCTAGAAGCAGTGATTTTAAAAAACGGGGGAAGCAAGTTTTTCTTATTTGCAAATGCATGCGCAAACTATAGAAAGTCGTTATCACATAGAATGTGCATACTTTGTAGATTTCATTTATGAAATAAAACACATTTTCTAAAAACTCATGTTTTTTAAGAAATTATGTAAACCTTCTAGAAGCTGTGATTTTAAAAAAACGGGGGAAGTAAGCTTTTCTTATTTCCGGACGCATGCGCAAACTATAGAAAGTCGTTATGATGAAGAATGTGCATACTTTGTAGATTCCATTTATGAAATAAAACACATTTTCTAGAAACTCATGTTTTTTACGAAATCATGTAAACCTTCTAGAAGCTATTATTTTAAAAAACGGTGGAAGTAAGCTTTTCTTATTTCCGAGCGCATGCGCAAACTATAGAAAGTCGTTATGACGTAGAATGTTCATACTTTGTTGATTCCATTTATGAAATAAAACACATTTTCTAAAAACTCGTGTTTTTTAACAAATCATGTAAACCTTCTAGAAGCTGTGATTTTAAAAAACGGGGGAAGTAAGTTTTTCTTATTTCCAAACACATGCGCAAACCATAGAAAGTCGTTATGACGTAGAATGTGCATACTTTGTAGATTCCATTTATGAAATAAAACACATTTTCTAAAAACTCGTGTTTTTTAAGAAATCATGTAAACCTTCTAGAAGCTGTGATTTTAAAAAACGGGGGAAGTAAGCTTTTCTTATTTCCAAACGCATGCGCAAACTATAGAAAGTCATTATGACGTAGAATGTGCATACTTTGTAGATTCCATTTATGAAATAAAACACATTTTCTAAAAACTCGTGTTTTTTAAGAAATCATGTAAACCTTCTAGAAGCTGTGATTTTAAAAAACGGGGGAAGTAAGTTTTTCTTATTTCCAAACGCATGCGCAAACTATAGAAAGTCGTTATGACGTAGAATGTGCATACTTTGTTGATTCCATTTATGAAATAAAACACATTTTCTAAAAACTCATGTTTTTTAAGAAATCATGTAAACCTTCTAGAAGCTGTGATTTTAAAAAACGGGGGAAGTAAGCTTTTCTTATTTCCGGACGCATGCGCAAACTATAGAAAGTCGTTATGACGTAGAATGTGCATACTTTGTAGATTCCATTTATGAAATAGAACACATTTTCTAAAAACACGTGTTTTTTACGAAATCATGTAAACCTTCTAGAAGCTGTGATTTAAAAAAACGGGGGAAGTAAGCTTTTCTTATTTCTAGACGCATGCGCTAACTATAGAAAGTCGTTATGACGTAGAATGTTCATACTTTGTAGATCATTTATGAAATAAAAAACATTTTCTAAAAACTCGTGTTTTTTAAGAAATCATGTAAACCTTCTAGAAGCTGTGATTTTAAAAAACGGGGGAAGTAAGTTTTTCTTATTTCCAAACTCATGCGCAAACTATAGAAAGTCGTTATGACGTAGAATGTGCATACTTTGTTGATTCCATTTATGAAATAAAACACATTTTCTAAAAACTCATGTTTTTTAACAAATCATGTAAACCTTCTAGAAGATGTGATTTTAAAAAACGGGGGAAGTAAGCTTTTTTTATTTCCAAACGCATGCGCAAAATATAGAAATTCGTTATGACGTAGAATGTGCATACTTCATTGATTCCATTTATGAAATAAAACCCATTTTCTAAAAACTTGTGTTTTTTAACAACTCATGTAAACCTTCTAGAAGCAGTGATTTTAAAAAACGGGGGAAGTAAGTTTTTCTTATTTCCAAACGCATGCGCAAACTATAGAAAGTCGTTATCACGTAGAATGTGCATACTTTGTAGATTCCATTTATGAAATAAAACACATTTTCTAGAAACTCGTGTTTTTTTACGAAATCATGTAAACCTTCTAGAAGCTATTATTTTAAAAAACTTTGGAAGTAAGCTTTTCTTATTTCCGGACGCATGCGCAAACTATAGAAAGTCGTTATGATGTAGAATGTGCATACTTTGTTGATTCCATTTATGAAATAAAACACATTTTCTAAAAACTCGTGTTTTTTAAGAAATCATGTAAACCTTCTAGAAGCTGTGATTTTAAAAAATGGGGGAAGTAAGTTTTTCTTATTTCCAAACGCATGCGCAAACTATAGAAAGTTGTTATCACGTAGAATGTGCATACTTTGTAGATTTCATTTATGAAATAAAACACATTTTCTAAAAACTCATGTTTTTTAAGAAATTATGTAAACCTTCTAGAAGCTGTGATTTTAAAAAACGGGGGAAGTCAGCTTTTCTTATTTCCGGATGCATGCGCAAACTATAGAAATTCGTTATGACGTAGAATGTGCATACTTTGTAGATTCCATTTATGAAATAAAATACATTTTCTAAAAAGTCGTGTTTTCTACGAAATCATGTAAACCTTCTAGAAGTTATTATTTTAAAAAACGGGGGAAGTAAGCTTTTCTTATTTCCAAACGCATGCGCAAACTATAGAAAGTCGTTATGACGTAGAATGTGCATACTTTGTTGATTCCATTTACGAAATAAAACACATTTCCTAAAAACTCGTGTTTTTTAAGAAATCTTGTAAACCTTCTAGAAGCTGTGATTTTAAAAAAAGGTGGAAGTAAGCTTTTCTTATTTCCGAACGAATGCGCAAACTATAGAAAGTCGTTATGACGTAGAATGTGCATACTTTGTAGATTCCATTTATGAAATAAAACAAATTTTCTAAAAACTCGTGTTTTTTACGAAATCATATAAACCTTCTAGAAGCTGTGATTTTAAAAAACGGGGGAAGTAAGCTTTTCTTATTTGCGGACGCATGCGCAAAGTATAGAAAGTCGTTATGACGTAGAATGTGCATACTTTGTAGATTCCATTTATGAAATAGAACACATTTTCTAAAAACTCGTGTTTTTTACGAAATCATGTAAACCTTCTAGAAGCTGTTATTTTAAAAAACTTGGGAAGTAAGCTTTTTTATTTCTAGACGCATGCGCAAACTATAGAAAGTCGTTATGACGTAGAATGTGCATACTTTGTAGATTCCATTTATGAAATAAAACACATTTTCTAAAAACTCATGTTTTTTACGAAATCATGTAAACCTTCTAGAAGCTATTATTTTAAAAAACGGTGGAAGTAAGCTTTTCTTATATCCGGACGCATGCGCAAACTATAGAAAGTCGTTATGACGTAGAATGTGCATACTTTGTTGATTCCATTTATGAAATAAAACACAATTTCTTAAAACTCGTGTTTTTTAACAAATCATGTAAACCTTCTAGAAGCTGTGATTTTAAAAAACGGGGGAAGTAAGCTTTTTTTATTTCCAAACGCATGCGCAAACTATAGAAAGTCGTTATGATGCAGAATGTGCATACTTTGTTGACTCCATTTATGAAATAAAACCCATTTTCTAAAAACTCGTGTTTTTTAACAAATCATGTAAACCTTCTAGAAGCTGTGATTTTAAAAAACGGGGGAAGTAAGCTTTTCTTATTTCCGGATGCATGCGCAAACTATAGAAATTCGTTATGACGTAGAATGTGCATACTTTGTAGATTCCATTTATGAAATAAAATACATTTTCTAAAAAGTCGTGTTTTTTACGAAATCATGTAAACCTTCTAGAAGCTATTATTTTAAAAAACGGGGGAAGTAAGCATTTCTTATTTCCAAACGCATGAACAAACTATAGAAATTCGTTATGACGTAGAATGTGCATACTTTGTTGATTGCATTGATGAAATAAAACACATTTTCTAAAAACTCGTGTTTTTTACGAAATCATGTAAACCTTCTAGAAGCTGTGATTTTAAAAAACGGGGGAAGTAAGCTTTTCTTATATCCAGACGCATGCGAAAACTATAGAAATTCGTTATGACGAAGAATGTGCATACTTTGTAGATTCCATTTATGAAATAAAACACATTTTCTAGAAACTCGTGTTTTTTACGAAATATTGTAAACCTTCTAGAAGCTATTATTTTAAAAAACGTTGGAAGTAAGCTTTTCTTATTTCCGGACGCATGCGCAAACTATAGAAAGTTGTTATGATGTAGAATGTGCATACTTTGTTGATTCCATTTATGAAATAAAACACATTTTCTAAAAACTCGTGTTTTTTAACAAATCATGTAAACCTTCTAGAAGCTGTGATTTTAAAAAACGGGGGAAGTAAGTTTTTCTTATTTCCAAACGCATGCGCAAACTATAGAAAGTCGTTATGACGTAGAATGTGCATACTTTGTAGATTCCATTTATGAAATAAAACACATTTTCTAAAAACTCATGTTTTTTAACAAATCATGTAAACCTTCTAGAAGCTGTGATTTTAAAAAACGGGGGAAGTGAGCTTTTCTTATTTCCAAACGCATGCGCAAACTATAGAAAGTCGTTATGACGTAGAATGTGCATACATTGTTGATTCCATTTATGAAATAAAACACATTTTCTAAAAACTCGTGTTTTTTAAGAAATCATGTAAACCTTCTAGAAGCTGTGATTTTGAAAAACGGTGGAAGTAAGCTTTTCTTATTTCCGGACGCATGCGCAACCTATAGAAAGTCCTTATGACGTAGAATGTGCATACTTTGTTGATTCCATTTGTGAAATAAAACACATTTTCTAAAAACTCGTGTTTTTTACGAAATCATGTAAACCTTCTAGAAGCTGTGATTTTAAAAAACGGTGGAAGTAAGCTTTTCTTATTTCTGGTCGAATGCGGAAACTATCGAAAGTCGTTATTACGTAGAATGTGCATACTTTGTTGATTCCATTTATGAAATAAAACAAATTTTCTAAAAACACGTGTTTTTTAAGAAATCTTGTAAACCTTCTAGAAGCTGTGATTTTAAAAAACGGTGGAAGTAAGCTTTTCTTATATCCGGACGAATGCGCAAACTATAGAAAGTCGTTATGACGTAGAATGTGCATACTTTGTAGATTCCATTTATGAAATAAAACACATTTTCTACAAACTCGTGTTTTTTAAGAAATCATGTAAACCTTCTAGAAGCTGTGATTTTAAAAAACGGTGGAAATAGGCTTTTCTTATTTCCGGACGAATCCGCAAATTATAGAAAGTAGTTATGACGTAGAATGTGCATACTTTGTTGATTCTATTTATGAAATAAAACACATTTTCTAAAAACTCGTGTTTTTTACGAAATCATGTAAACCTTCTAGAAGTTATTATTTTAAAAAATGGTGGAAGTAAGCTTTTCTTATTTCCGGACGCATGCACAAACTATAGAAAATCGTTATGACCTAGAATGTGCATACTTTGTTGATTCCATTTATGAAATAAAACACATTTTCTAAAAACTTGTGTTTTTTAACAAATCATGTAAACCTTCTAGAAGCTTTGATTTTAAAAAACAGGGTAAGTACGTTTTTCTTATTTCCAAACGCATGCGCAAACTATAGAAAGTCGTTATGACGTAGAATGTGCATACTTTGTAGATTCCATTTATGAAATAAAACACATTTTCTAAAAACTCGTGTTTTTTAAGAAATCATGTAAACCTTTTAGAAGCTGTGATTTTAAAAAACGGGGGAAGTAAGCTTTTCTTATTTCCAAACGCATGCGCAAACTATAGAAAGTCGTTATGACGTAGAATGTGCATACTTTGTAGATTCCATTTATGAAATAAAACACATTTTCTAAAAACTCATGTTTTTTAAGAAATCATGTAAACCTTCTAGAAGCTGTGATTTTAAAAAACGGGGGAAGTAAGTTTTTCTTATTTCCAAACGCATGCGCAAACTATAGAAATTCGTTATGACGTAGAATGTGCATACTTTGTAGATTCCATTTATGAAATAGAACACATTTTCTAAAAACACGTGTTTTTTACGAAATAATGTAAACCTTCTAGAAGCTGTGATTTAAAAAAACGGGGGAAGTAAACTTTTCTTATTTCTAGACGCATGCGCAAACTATAGAAAGTCGTTATGACGTAGAATGTTCATACTTTGTAGATCATTTATGAAATAAAAAACATTTTCTAAAAACTCGTGTTTTTTAAGAAATCATGTAAACCTTCTAGAAGCTGTGATTTTAAAAAACGGGGGAAGTAAGCTTTTCTTATTTCCGGACGCATGCGCAAACTATAGAAAGTCGTTATGACGTAGAATGTGCATTTTTTGTTGATTCCATTTATGAAATAAAACACATTTTCTAAAAACTCGTGTTTTTTAACAAATCATGTAAACCTTCTAGAAGATGTGATTTTAAAAAACGGGGGAAGTAAGCTTTTTTTATTTCCAAACGCATGCGCAAAATATAGAAAGTCGTTATGACGTAGAATGTGCATACTTTGTTGATTCCATTTATGAAATAAAACCCATTTTCTAAAAACTTGTGTTTTTTAACAACTCATGTAAACCTTCTAGAAGTAGTGATTTTAAAAAACGGGGGAAGTAAGCTTTTCTTATTTCCAAACGCATGCGCAAACTATAGAAATTCTATATGACGTAGAATGTGCATACTTGTTGATTCCATTTATGAAATAAAACACATTTTCTAAAAACTCGTGTTTTTTAAGAAATCATGTAAACCTTCTAGAAGCTGTGATTTTAAAAAACGAGGGAACTAATCTTTTCTTATTTCCAAATGCATGCGCAAACTATAGAAAGTCGTTATGACGTAGAATGTGCATACTTTGTTGATTCCATTTATGAAATAAAACACATTTTCTAAAAACTCGTGTTTTTTAAGAAATCATGTAAACCTTCTAGAAGCTGTGATTTTAAAAAACGGGGGAAGTAAGCTTTTCTTATTTCCGGACGCATGCGCAAACTATATAAATTCGTTATGACGTAGAATGTGCATACTTTGTAGATTCCATTGATGAAATAGAACACATTTTCTAAAAACTCGTGTTTTTTATGAAATCATGTAAACCTTCTAGAACCTGTCATTTTAAAAAATGGGGGAAGTAAGCTTTTCTTATTTCAGGAAGCATTCGCAAACTATAGAAAGTCGTTATGACGTAGAATGTGCATACTTTGTTGATTCCATTTATGAGATAAAACACATTTTCTAAAACCTCGTGTTTTTTAAGAAATCATGTAAACCTTCTAGAACCTGTCATTTTAAAAAACGGGGGAAGTAAGCTTTTCTTATTTCCGGACGCATGCGCAAACTATAGAAAGTCGTTATGACGTAGAATGTGCATACTTTGTTGATTCCATTTATGAAACAAAACACATTTTCTAAAATCTCGTGTTTTTTAAGAAATCATGTAAACCTTCTAGAACCTGTCATTTTAAAAAACGGGGGAAGTAAGCTTTTCTTATTTCCGGACGCATGCGCAAACTATAGAAAGTCCTTATGACGTAGAATGTGCATACTTTGTAGATTCCTTTTATGAAATATAACACATTTTCTAAAAACTCGTGTTTTTTACGAAATCATGTAAACCTTCTAGAACCTGTCATTTTAAAAAATGGGGGAAGTAAGCTTTTCTTATTTCCGGACGCATGCGCAAACTATAGAAAGTCGTTATGATGTAGAATGTGCATACTTTGTAGATTCCATTGATGAAATAGAACACATTTTCTAAAAACTCGTGTTTTTTACGAAATCATGTAAACCTTCTAGAAGCTGTGATTTTAAAAAACGGGGGAAGTAAGTTTTTCTTATTTCCGGACGCATGCGCAAACTATAGAAAGTCGTTATGACAAAGAATGTGCATACTTTGTAGATTCCATTTATGAAATAAAACACATTTTCTAGAAACTCGTGTTTTTTACGAAATCATGTAAACCTTCTAGAAGCTATTATTTTAAAAAAAGTTGGAAGTAAGCTTTTCTTATTTCCGGACGCATGCGCAAACAATAGAAAATCGTTATGATGTCAAATGTGCATACTTTGTTGATTCCATTTATGAAATAAAACACATTTTCTAAAAACTCGTGTTTTTTAAGAAATCATGTAAACCTTCTAGAAGCTGTGATTTTAAAAAACGGGGGAAGTAAGTTTTTCTTATTTCCAAACGAATGCGCAAACTATAGAAAGTCGTTATGACGTAGAATGTGCATACTTTGTAGATTTCATTTATGAAATAAAACACATTTTCTAAAAACTCATGTTTTTTAAGAAATCATGTAAACCTTCTAGAAGCTGTGATTTTAAAAAACGGGGGAAGTAATCTTTTCTTATTTCCAAACGCATGCGCAAACTATGGAAAGTCGTTATGACGTAGAATGTGCATACATTGTTGATTCCATCTATGAAATAAAACACATTTTCTAAAAACTCGTGTTTTTTAAGAAATCATGTAAACCTTCTAGAAGCTGTGATTTTGAAAAACGGTGGAAGTAAGCTTTTCTTATTTCCGGACGCATGCGCAAACTATAGAAAGTCCTTATGACGTAGAATGTGCATACTTTGTTGATTCCATTTGTGAAATAAAAGACATTTTCTAAAAACTCGTGTTTTTTACAAAATCATGTAAACCTTCTAGAAGCTGTGATTTTAAAAAACGGTGGAAGTAAGCTTTTCTTATTTCCGGTCGAATGCGGAAACTATCGAAAGTCGTTATTACGTAGAATGTGCATACTTTGTTGATTCCATTTACGAAATAAAACACATTTTCTAAAAACTCGTGTTTTTTAAGAAATCATGTAAACCTTCTAGAACCTGTGATTTTAAAAAACGGGGGAAGTAAACTTTTCTTATTTCCGGACGCATGCACAAACTATAGAAGGTCGTTATGACGTACAATGTGCATACTTTGTTGATTCCATTTATGAAATAAAACAAATTTTCTAAAAACTCGTGTTTTTTAAGAAATCATGCAAACCTTCCAGAAGCTGTGATTTTAAAAAACGGGGGAAGTAAGTTTTTCTTATTTCCAAACGCATGCGCAAACTATAGAAAGTCGTTATGACGTAGAATGTGCATACTTTGTAGATTTCATTTATGAAATAAAACACATTTTCTAAAAACTCATGTTTTTTAAGAAATCATGTAAACCTTCTAGAAGCTGTGATTTTAAAAAACGGGGGAAGTAAGCTTTTCTTATTTCCAAACGCATGCGCAAACTATGGAAAGTCGTTATGACGTAGAATGTGCATACATTGTTGATTCCATTTATGAAAGAAAACACATTTTCTAAAAACTCGTGTTTTTTAAGAAATCATGTAAACCTTCTAGAACCTGTGATTTTAAAAAACGGGGGAAGTAAGCTTTTCTTATTTCCGGACGCATGCGCAAACTATAGAAAGTCGTTATGACGTAGAATGTGCATACTTTGTAGATTCCATTTATGAAATAGAACACATTTTCTAAAAACTCATGTTTTTTACGAAATCATGTAAACCTTCTAGAAGCTGTTATTTTAAAAAACGGGGGAAGTAAGCTTTTTTATTTCTAGACGCATGCGCAAACTATAGAAAGTCGTTATGACGTAGAATGTGCATACTTTGTAGATTCCATTTATGAAATAAAACACATTTTCTAAAAACTCGTGTTTTTTACGAAATCATGTAAACCTTCTAGAAGCTATTATTTTAAAAAACGGTGGAAGTAAGCTTTTCTT
The DNA here is from genome assembly GCA_027924585.1 of Larix kaempferi. NCBI lineage: Eukaryota > Viridiplantae > Streptophyta > Pinopsida > Pinales > Pinaceae > Larix > Larix kaempferi. Next base: position 16,073,073 of record BSBM01001252.1, read on the forward strand.
ATATCCGGACGCATGCGCAAACTATAGAAAGTCGTTATGACGTAGAATGTGCATACTTTGTTGATTCCATTTATGAAATAAAACACAATTTCTTAAAACTCGTGTTTTTTAACAAATCATGTAAACCTTCAAGAAGCTGTGATTTTAAAAAACGGGGGAAGTAAGCTTTTTTTATTTCCAAACGCATGCGCAAACTATAGAAAGTCGTTATGATGCAGAATGTGCATACTTTGTTGATTCCATTTATGAAATAAAACCCATTTTCTAAAAACTCGTGTTTTTTAACAAATCATGTAAACCTTCTAGAAGCTGTGATTTTAAAAAACGGGGGAAGTAAGCTTTTCTTATTTCCGGATGCATGCGCAAACTATAGAAATTCGTTATGACGTAGAATGTGCATACTTTGTAGATTCCATTTATGAAATAAAATACATTTTCTAAAAAGTCGTGTTTTTTACCAAATCATGTAAACCTTCTAGAAGCTATTATTTTAGAAAACGGGGGAAGTAAGCTGTTCTTATTTCCAAACGCATGCACAAACTATAGAAAGTCGTTATGACGTAGAATGTGCATACTTTGTTGATTCCATTGATGAAATAAAACACATTTTCTAAAAACTCGTGTTTTTTACGAAATCATGTAAACCTTCTAGAAGCTGTGATTTTAAAAAACGGGGGAAGTAAGCTTTTCTTATTTCCGGACGCATGCGCAAACTATAGAAATTCGTTATGACGAAGAATGTGCATACTTTGTAGATTCCATTTATGAAATAAAACACATTTTCTAGAAACTCGTGTTTTTTACGAAATCATGTAAACCTTCTAGAAGCTATTATTTTAAAAAACGTTGGAAGTAAGCTTTTCTTATTTCCGGACGCATGCGCAAACTATAGAAAGTCGTTATGATGTAGAATGTGCATACTTTGTTGATTCCATTTATGAAATAAAACACATTTTCTAAAAACTCGTGTTTTTTAACAAATCATGTAAACCTTCTAGAAGCTGTGATTTTAAAAAACGGGGGAAGTAAGTTTTTCTTATTTCCAAAGGCATGCGCAAACTATAGAAAGTCGTTATGACGTAGAATGTGCATACTTTGTAGATTCCATTTATGAAATAAAACACATTTTCTAAAAACTCATGTTTTTTAACAAATCATGTAAACCTTCTAGAAGCTGTGATTTTAAAAAACGGGGGAAGTAAGCTTTTCTTATTTCCAAACGCATGCGCAAACTATGGAAAGTCGTTATGACGTAGAATGTGCATACATTGTTGATTCCATTTATGAAATAAAACACATTTTCTAAAAACTCGTGTTTTTTAAGAAATCATGTAAACCTTCTAGAAGCTGTGATTTTGAAAAACGGTGGAAGTAAGCCTTTCTTATTTCCGAACGCATGCGCAAACTATAGAAAGTCCTTATGACGTAGAATGTGCATACTTTGTCGATTCCATTTGTGAAATAAAACACATTTTCTAAAAACTCGTGTTTTTTACGAAATCATGTAAACCTTCTAGAAGCTGTGATTTTAAAAAACGGTGGAAGTAAGCTTTTCTTATTTCCGGTCGAATGCGGAAACTATCGAAAGTCGTTATGACGTAGAATGTGAATACTTTGTAGATTCCATTTATGAAATAAAACACATTTTCTAAAAACTCGTGTTTTTTACGAAATCATGTAAACCTTCTAGAAGCTGAGATTTTAAAAAACGGTTCAAGTATCTTTTCTTATTTCCAGACGCATGCGCAAACTATAGAAAGTCGTTATGACGTAGAATGTGCATATTTTGTTGATTCCATTTATGAAATAAAACACATTTTCTACAAACTCGTGTTTTTTAAGAAATCATGTAAACCTTCTAGAAGCTGTGATTTTAAAAAACGGTGGAAGTAAGCTTTTCTTATTTCCAGACGCATGCGTAAACTATAGAAAGTCGTTATGATGTAGAATGTGAATACTTTTTTGATTCCATTTATGAAATAAAACACATTTTCTAAAAACTCGTGTTTTTTATGAAATCATGTAAACCTTCTAGAAGCTATGATTTTAAAAAATGGGGGAAGTAAGCTTTTCTTATTTCCGGACGCATGCGCAAACTATAGAAAGTCATTATGATGTAGATTGTGCATACATTGTAGATTCCATTTATGAAATAAAACACATTTTCTAAAAACTCGTGTTTTTTATGAAATCATGTAAACCTTCTAGAACCTGTCATTTTAAAAAACGGGGGAAGTAAGCTTTTCTTATTTCCGGACGCATGCGCAAACTATAGAAAGTCGTTATGACGTAGAATGTGCATACTTTGTTGATTCCATTTATGAAACAAAACACATTTTCTAAAATCTCGTGTTTTTTAAGAAATCATGTAAACCTTCTAGAACCTGTCATTTTAAAAAACGGGGGGAAGTAAGCTTTTCTTATTTCCGGACGCATGCGCAAACTATAGAAAGTCGTTATGACGTAGAATGTGCATACTTTGTAGATTCCTTTTATGAAATATAACACATTTTCTAAAAACTCGTGTTTTTTACGAAATCATGTAAACCTTCTAGAACCTGTCATTTTAAAAAATGGGGGAAGTAAGCTTTTCTTATTTCCGGACGCATGCGCAAACTATAGAAAGTCGTTATGACGTAGAATGTGCATACTTTGTAGATTCCATTGATGAAATAGAACACATTTTCTAAAAACTCGTGTTTTTTACGAAATCAGGTAAACCTTCTAGAAGCTGTGATTTTAAAAAACGGGGGAAGTAAGTTTTTCTTATTTCCGGACGCATGCGCAAACTATAGAAAGTCGTTATGACAAAGAATGTGCATACTTTGTAGATTCCATTTATGAAATAAAACACATTTTCTAGAAACTCGTGTTTTTTACGAAATCATGTAAACCTTCTAGAAGCTATTATTTTAAAAAACGTTGGAAGTAAGCTTTTCTTATTTCCGGACGCATGCGCAAACTATAGAAAGTCGTTATGATGTAGAATGTGCATACTTTGTTGATTCCATTTATGAAATAAAACACATTTTCTAAAAACTCGTGTTTTTTAACAAATCATGTAAACCTTCTAGAAGCTGTGATTTTAAAAAACGGGGGAAGTAAGTTTTTCTTATTTCCAAAGGCATGCGCAAACTATAGAAAGTCGTTATGACGTAGAATGTGCATACTTTGTAGATTCCATTTATAAAATAAAACACATTTTCTAAAAACTCATGTTTTTTAACAAATCATGTAAACCTTCTAGAAGCTGTGATTTTAAAAAACGGGGGAAGTAAGCTTTTCTTATTTCCAAACGCATGCGCAAACTATAGAAAGTCGTTATGACGTAGAATGTGCATACATTGTTGATTCCATTTATGAAATAAAACACATTTTCTAAAAACTCGTGTTTTTTAAGAAATCATGTAAACCTTCTAGAAGCTGTGATTTTGAAAAACGGTGGAAGTAAGCCTTTCTTATTTCCGAACGCATGCGCAAACTATAGAAAGTCCTTATGACGTAGAATGTGCATACTTTGTTGATTCCATTTGTGAAATAAAACACATTTTCTAAAAACTCGTGTTTTTTACGAAATCATGTAAACCTTCTAGAAGCTGTGATTTTAAAAAACGGTGGAAGTAAGCTTTTCTTATTTCCGGTCGAATGCGGAAACTATCGAAAGTCGTTATGACGTAGAATGTGAATACTTTGTAGATTCCATTTATGAAATAAAACACATTTTCTAAAAACTCGTGTTTTTTACGAAATCATGTAAACCTTCTAGAAGCTGAGATTTTAAAAAACGGTTCAAGTATCTTTTCTTATTTCCAGACGCATGGGCAAACTATAGAAAGTCGTTATGACGTAGAATGTGCATATTTTGTTGATTCCATTTATGAAATAAAACACATTTTCTACAAACTCGTGTTTTTTAAGAAATCATGTAAACCTTCTAGAAGCTGTGATTTTAAAAAACGGTGGAAGTAAGCTTTTCTTATTTCCAGACGCATGCGTAAACTATAGAAAGTCGTTATGATGTAGAATGTGCATACTTTTTTGATTCAATTTATGAAATAAAACACATTTTCTAAAAACTCGTGTTTTTTATGAAATCATGTAAACCTTCTAGAAGCTATGATTTTAAAAAATGGGGGAAGTAAGCTTTTCTTATTTCCGGACGCATGCGCAAACTATAGAAAGTCATTATGATGTAGATTGTGCATACTTTGTAGATTCCATTTATGAAATAAAACACATTTTCTAAAAACTCGTGTTTTTTATGAAATCATGTAAACCTTCTAGAAGCTATTATTTTAAAAAATGGGGGAAGTAAGCTTTTCTTATTTCCGGTCGCATGCGCAAACTATAGAAAGTCGTTATGACGTAGAATGTGCATACTTTGTTGATTCCATTTATGAAATAAAACACATTTTCTAAAAACTCGTGTTTTTTAAGAAATCATGTAAACCTTCAAGAAGCTATGATTTTAAAAAATGGGGGAAGTAAGCTTTTCTTATTTCCAAACTCATGCGCAAACTATAGAAAGTCGTTATGACGTAGAATGTGCATACTTTGTTGATTCCATTTATGAAATAAAACACATTTTCTAAAAACTCGTGTTTTTTAAGAAATCATGTAAACCTTCTAAAAGTCGTGATTTTAAAAAACGGGGCAAGTAAGCTTTTTTATTTCCAAACGCATGCGCAAACTATAGAAAGTCGTTATAACGTAGAATGTGCATACTTTGTTCATTCCATTTATGAAATAAAACACATTTTCTAAAAAATCGTGTTTTTTAGGAAATCATGTAAACCTTCTAGAAGGTATTATTTTAAAAAACGGGGGAAGTAAGCTTTTCTTATTTCCGGACGCATGCGCAAACTATAGAAAGTCGTTATGACGTAGAATGTGCATACTTTGTAGATTCCATTTATGAAATCAAACACATTTTCTAAAAACTCATGTTTTTTACGAAATCATGTAAACCTTCTAGAAGCTATTATTTTAAAAAACGGGGGAAGTAAGCTTTTCTTATTTCCGGACGCATGCGCAAACTATAGAAAGTCGTTATGACGTAGAATGTACATACTTTGTTGATTCCATTTATGAAATAAAACACATTTTCTAAAAACTTGTGTTTTTTACGAAATCATGTAAACCTTCTAGAAGCTGTGATTTTAAAAAACCGGGGAAGTAAGCTTTTTTATTTCCAGACGCATGCGCAAACTATAGAAATTCGTTATGACGTAGAATGTGCATACTTTGTAGATTCCATTTATGAAATAAAACACATTTTCTAAAAACTCGTGTTTTTTACGAAATCATGTAAACCTTCTAGAAACTATTATTTTAAAAAACGGGGGAAGTAAGCTTTTCTTATTTCCGGACGCATGCGCAAACTATCGAAAGTCGTTATGACGTAGAATGTGCATACTTTGTTGATTCCATTTATGAAATAAAACACATTTTCTAAAAACTCGTGTTTTTTACGAAATCATGTAAACCTTCTAGAAGCTGTGATTTTAAAAAACGGGGGAAGTAAGCTTTTCTTATTTCCAAACGCATGCGCAAACTATAGAAAGTCGTTATGACGTAGAATGTGCATACTTTGTAGATTCCATTGATGAAATAAAACACATTTTCTAAAAAGTCGTGTTTTTTAACAAATCATGTAAACCTTCTAGAAGCTGTGATTTTAAATAACGGGGGAAGTAAGCTTTTTTTTTTCCAAACGCATGCGCAAACTATAGAAAGTCGTTATGACGTAGAATGTGCATACTTTGTTGATTGCATTTATGAAATAAAACACATTTTCTAAAAACTCGTGTTTTTTAACAAATCATGCAAACCTTCTAGAAGCTATTATATTAAAAAACAAGGGAAGTAAGCTTTTCTTATTTCCCGACGCATGCGCAAACTATAGAAAGTTGTTATGACGTAGAATGTGCATACTTTGTTGATTCCATTTATGAAATAAAACACATTTTCTAAAAACTCGTGTTTTTTAAGAAATTATGTAAACCTTCTAGAAGCTGTGATTTTTAAAAACGGGGGAAGTAAGCTTTTCTTATTTCCAGACGCATGCGCAAACTATAGAAAGTCCTTATGACGTAGAATGTGCATACTTTGTTGATTCCATTTGTGAAATAAAACACATTTTCTAAAAACTCGTGTTTTTTACGAAATCATGTAAACCTTCTAGAAGCTGTGATTTTAAAAAACGGTGGAAGTAAGCTTTTCTTATTTCCGGTCGAATGCGGAAACTATCGAAAGTCGTTATGACGTAGAATGTGCATACTTTGTTGATTCTATTTATGAAATAAAACACATTTTCTAAAAACTCGTGTTTTTTACGAAATCATGTAAACCTTCTAGAAGTTATTATTTTAAAAAATGGTGGAAGTAAGCTTTTCTTATTTCCGGACGCATGCACAAACTATAGAAAATCGTTATGACCTAGAATGTGCATACTTTGTTGATTCCATTTATGAAATAAAACACATTTTCTAAAAACTTGTGTTTTTTAACAAATCATGTAAACCTTCTAGAAGCTGTGATTTTAAAAAACAGGGGAAGTAAGCTTTTCTTATTTCCAAACGCATGCGCAAACTATAGAAAGTCGTTATGACGTAGAATGTGCATACTTTGTTGATTCCATTGATGAAATAAAACACATTTTCTAAAAACTCGTTTTTTTTACGAAATCATGTAAACCTTCTAGAAGCTGTGATTTTAAAAAACGGGGGAAGTAAGCTTTTCTTATTTCCGGACGCATGCGCAAACTATAGAAATTCGTTATGACGAAGAATGTGCATACTTTGTAGATTCCATTTATGAAATAAAACACATTTTCTAGAAACTCGTGTTTTTTACGAAATCATGTAAACCTTCTAGAAGCTATTATTTTAAAAAACGTTGGAAGTAAGCTTTTCTTATTTCCGGACGCATGCGCAAACTATAGAAAGTCGTTATGATGTAGAATGTGCATACTTTGTTGATTCCATTTATGAAATAAAACACATTTTCTAAAAACTCGTGTTTTTTAACAAATCATGTAAACATTCTAGAAGCTGTGATTTTAAAAAACGGGGGAAGTAAGTTTTTCTTATTTCCAAACGCATGCGCAAACTATAGAAAGTCGTTATGACGTAGAATGTGCATACTTTGTAGATTCCATTTATGAAATAAAACACATTTTCTAAAAACTCATGTTTTTTAAGAAATCATGTAAACCTTCTAGAAGCTGTGATTTTAAAAAACGGGGGAAGTAAGCTTTTCTTATTTCCAAACGCATGCGCAAACTATAGAAAGTCGTTATGACGTAGAATGTGCATACATTGTTGATTCCATTTATGAAATAAAACACATTTTCTAAAAACTCGTGTTTTTTAAGAAATCATGTAAACCTTCTAGAAGCTGTGATTTTGAAAAACGGGGGAAGTAAGCTTTTCTTATTTCCAGACGCATGCGCAAACTATAGAAAGTCCTTATGACGTAGAATGTGCATACTTTGTTGATTCCATTTTTGAAATAAAACACATTTTCTAAAAACTCGTGTTTTTTACGAAATCATGTAAACCTTCTAGAAGCTGTGATTTTAAAAAACGGTGGAAGTAAGCTTTTCTTATTTCCGGTCGAATGCGGAAACTATCGAAAGTCGTTATGACGTAGAATGTGCATACTTTGTAGATTCCATTTATGAAATAAAACACATTTTCTAAAAACTCGTGTTTTTTACGAAATCATGTAAACCTTCTAGAAGCTGAGATTTTAAAAAACGGTTCAAGTAAGCTTTTCTTATTTCCCGACGCATGCGCAAACTATAGAAAGTTGTTATGACGTAGAATGTGCATACTTTGTTGATTCCATTTATGAAATAAAACACATTTTCTAAAAACTCGTGTTTTTTAAGAAATTATGTAAACCTTCTAGAAGCTGTGATTTTTAAAAACGGGGGAAGTAAGCTTTTCTTATTTCCAGACGCATGCGCAAACTATAGAAAGTCCTTATGACGTAGAATGTGCATACTTTGTTGATTCCATTTGTGAAATAAAACACATTTTCTAAAAACTCGTGTTTTTTACGAAATCATGTAAACCTTCTAGAAGCTGTGATTTTAAAAAACGGTGGAAGTAAGCTTTTCTTATTTCCGGTCGAATGCGGAAACTATCGAAAGTCGTTATGACGTAGAATGTGCATACTTTGTTGATTCTATTTATGAAATAAAACACATTTTCTAAAAACTCGTGTTTTTTACGAAATCATGTAAACCTTCTAGAAGTTATTATTTTAAAAAATGGTGGAAGTAAGCTTTTCTTATTTCCGGACGCATGCACAAACTATAGAAAATCGTTATGACCTAGAATGTGCATACTTTGTTGATTCCATTTATGAAATAAAACACATTTTCTAAAAACTTGTGTTTTTTAACAAATCATGTAAACCTTCTAGAAGCTGTGATTTTAAAAAACAGGGGAAGTAAGCTTTTCTTATTTCCAAACGCATGCGCAAACTATAGAAAGTCGTTATGACGTAGAATGTGCATACTTTGTTGATTCCATTGATGAAATAAAACACATTTTCTAAAAACTCGTTTTTTTTACGAAATCATGTAAACCTTCTAGAAGCTGTGATTTTAAAAAACGGGGGAAGTAAGCTTTTCTTATTTCCGGACGCATGCGCAAACTATAGAAATTCGTTATGACGAAGAATGTGCATACTTTGTAGATTCCATTTATGAAATAAAACACATTTTCTAGAAACTCGTGTTTTTTACGAAATCATGTAAACCTTCTAGAAGCTATTATTTTAAAAAACGTTGGAAGTAAGCTTTTCTTATTTCCGGACGCATGCGCAAACTATAGAAAGTCGTTATGATGTAGAATGTGCATACTTTGTTGATTCCATTTATGAAATAAAACACATTTTCTAAAAACTCGTGTTTTTTAACAAATCATGTAAACATTCTAGAAGCTGTGATTTTAAAAAACGGGGGGAAGTAAGTTTTTCTTATTTCCAAACGCATGCGCAAACTATAGAAAGTCGTTATGACGTAGAATGTGCATACTTTGTAGATTCCATTTATGAAATAAAACACATTTTCTAAAAACTCATGTTTTTTAAGAAATCATGTAAACCTTCTAGAAGCTGTGATTTTAAAAAACGGGGGAAGTAAGCTTTTCTTATTTCCAAACGCATGCGCAAACTATAGAAAGTCGTTATGACGTAGAATGTGCATACATTGTTGATTCCATTTATGAAATAAAACACATTTTCTAAAAACTCGTGTTTTTTAAGAAATCATGTAAACCTTCTAGAAGCTGTGATTTTGAAAAACGGGGGAAGTAAGCTTTTCTTATTTCCAGACGCATGCGCAAACTATAGAAAGTCCTTATGACGTAGAATGTGCATACTTTGTTGATTCCATTTTTGAAATAAAACACATTTTCTAAAAACTCGTGTTTTTTACGAAATCATGTAAACCTTCTAGAAGCTGTGATTTTAAAAAACGGTGGAAGTAAGCTTTTCTTATTTCCGGTCGAATGCGGAAACTATCGAAAGTCGTTATGACGTAGAATGTGCATACTTTGTAGATTCCATTTATGAAATAAAACACATTTTCTAAAAACTCGTGTTTTTTACGAAATCATGTAAACCTTCTAGAAGCTGAGATTTTAAAAAACGGTTCAAGTAAGCTTTTCTTATTTCCCGACGCATGCGCAAACTATAGAAAGTTGTTATGACGTAGAATGTGCATACTTTGTTGATTCCATTTATGAAATAAAACACATTTTCTAAAAACTCGTGTTTTTTAAGAAATTATGTAAACCTTCTAGAAGCTGTGATTTTTAAAAACGGGGGAAGTAAGCTTTTCTTATTTCCAGACGCATGCGCAAACTATAGAAAGTCCTTATGACGTAGAATGTGCATACTTTGTTGATTCCATTTGTGAAATAAAACACATTTTCTAAAAACTCGTGTTTTTTACGAAATCATGTAAACCTTCTAGAAGCTGTGATTTTAAAAAAACGGTGGAAGTAAGCTTTTCTTATTTCCGGTCGAATGCGGAAACTATCGAAAGTCGTTATGACGTAGAATGTGCATACTTTGTTGATTCTATTTATGAAATAAAACACATTTTCTAAAAACTCGTGTTTTTTACGAAATCATGTAAACCTTCTAGAAGTTATTATTTTAAAAAATGGTGGAAGTAAGCTTTTCTTATTTCCGGACGCATGCACAAACTATAGAAAATCGTTATGACCTAGAATGTGCATACTTTGTTGATTCCATTTATGAAATAAAACACATTTTCTAAAAACTTGTGTTTTTTAACAAATCATGTAAACCTTCTAGAAGCTGTGATTTTAAAAAACAGGGGAAGTAAGCTTTTCTTATTTCCAAACGCATGCGCAAACTATAGAAAGTCGTTATGACGTAGAATGTGCATACTTTGTTGATTCCATTGATGAAATAAAACACATTTTCTAAAAACTCGTTTTTTTTACGAAATCATGTAAACCTTCTAGAAGCTGTGATTTTAAAAAACGGGGGAAGTAAGCTTTTCTTATTTCCGGACGCATGCGCAAACTATAGAAATTCGTTATGACGAAGAATGTGCATACTTTGTAGATTCCATTTATGAAATAAAACACATTTTCTAGAAACTCGTGTTTTTTACGAAATCATGTAAACCTTCTAGAAGCTATTATTTTAAAAAACGTTGGAAGTAAGCTTTTCTTATTTCCGGACGCATGCGCAAACTATAGAAAGTCGTTATGATGTAGAATGTGCATACTTTGTTGATTCCATTTATGAAATAAAACACATTTTCTAAAAACTCGTGTTTTTTAACAAATCATGTAAACATTCTAGAAGCTGTGATTTTAAAAAACGGGGGAAGTAAGTTTTTCTTATTTCCAAACGCATGCGCAAACTATAGAAAGTCGTTATGACGTAGAATGTGCATACTTTGTAGATTCCATTTATGAAATAAAACACATTTTCTAAAAACTCATGTTTTTTAAGAAATCATGTAAACCTTCTAGAAGCTGTGATTTTAAAAAACGGGGGAAGTAAGCTTTTCTTATTTCCAAACGCATGCGCAAACTATAGAAAGTCGTTATGACGTAGAATGTGCATACATTGTTGATTCCATTTATGAAATAAAACACATTTTCTAAAAACTCGTGTTTTTTAAGAAATCATGTAAACCTTCTAGAAGCTGTGATTTTGAAAAACGGGGGAAGTAAGCTTTTCTTATTTCCAGACGCATGCGCAAACTATAGAAAGTCCTTATGACGTAGAATGTGCATACTTTGTTGATTCCATTTTTGAAATAAAACACATTTTCTAAAAACTCGTGTTTTTTACGAAATCATGTAAACCTTCTAGAAGCTGTGATTTTAAAAAACGGTGGAAGTAAGCTTTTCTTATTTCCGGTCGAATGCGGAAACTATCGAAAGTCGTTATGACGTAGAATGTGCATACTTTGTTGATTCTATTTATGAAATAAAACACATTTTCTAAAAACTCGTGTTTTTTACGAAATCATGTAAACCTTCTAGAAGTTATTATTTTAATAAATGGTGGAAGTAAGCTTTTCTTATTTCCGGACGCATGCACAAACTATAGAAAATCGTTATGACCTAGAATGTGCATACTTTGTTGATTCCATTTATGAAATAAAACACATTTTCTAAAAACTTGTGTTTTTTAACAAATCATGTAAACCTTCTAGAAGCTGTGATTTTAAAAAACAGGGGAAGTAAGCTTTTCTTATTTCCAAACGCATGCGCAAACTATAGAAAGTCGTTATGACGTAGAATGTGCATACTTTGTTGATTCCATTGATGAAATAAAACACATTTTCTAAAAACTCGTTTTTTTTACGAAATCATGTAAACCTTCTAGAAGCTGTGATTTTAAAAAACGGGGGAAGTAAGCTTTTCTTATTTCCGGACGCATGCGCAAACTATAGAAATTCGTTATGACGAAGAATGTGCATACTTTGTAGATTCCATTTATGAAATAAAACACATTTTCTAGAAACTCGTGTTTTTTACGAAATCATGTAAACCTTCTAGAAGCTATTATTTTAAAAAACGTTGGAAGTAAGCTTTTCTTATTTCCGGACGCATGCGCAAACTATAGAAAGTCGTTATGATGTAGAATGTGCATACTTTGTTGATTCCATTTATGAAATAAAACACATTTTCTAAAAACTCGTGTTTTTTAACAAATCATGTAAACATTCTAGAAGCTGTGATTTTAAAAAACGGGGGAAGTAAGTTTTTCTTATTTCCAAACGCATGCGCAAACTATAGAAAGTCGTTATGACGTAGAATGTGCATACTTTGTAGATTCCATTTATGAAATAAAACACATTTTCTAAAAACTCATGTTTTTTAAGAAATCATGTAAACCTTCTAGAAGCTGTGATTTTAAAAAACGGGGGAAGTAAGCTTTTCTTATTTCCAAACGCATGCGCAAACTATAGAAAGTCGTTATGACGTAGAATGTGCATACATTGTTGATTCCATTTATGAAATAAAACACATTTTCTAAAAACTCGTGTTTTTTAAGAAATCATGTAAACCTTCTAGAAGCTGTGATTTTGAAAAACGGGGGAAGTAAGCTTTTCTTATTTCCAGACGCATGCGCAAACTATAGAAAGTCCTTATGACGTAGAATGTGCATACTTTGTTGATTCCATTTTTGAAATAAAACACATTTTCTAAAAACTCGTGTTTTTTACGAAATCATGTAAACCTTCTAGAAGCTGTGATTTTAAAAAACGGTGGAAGTAAGCTTTTCTTATTTCCGGTCGAATGCGGAAACTATCGAAAGTCGTTATGACGTAGAATGTGCATACTTTGTAGATTCCATTTATGAAATAAAACACATTTTCTAAAAACTCGTGTTTTTTACGAAATCATGTAAACCTTCTAGAAGCTGAGATTTTAAAAAACGGTTCAAGTAAGCTTTTCTTGTTTCCAGACGCATGCGCAAACTATAGAAAGTCGTTATGACGTAGAATGTGCATATTTTGTTGATTCCATTTATGAAATAAAACACATTTTCTACAAACTCGTGATTTTTAAGAAATCATGTAAACCTTCTAGAAGCTGTGATTTTAAAAAACGGGGGAAGTAAGCTTTTCTTATTTCCAGACGCATGCGTAAACTATAGAAAGTCGTTATGATGTATAATGTGCATACTTTGTTGATTCCATTTATGAAATAAAACACATTTTCTAAAAACTCGTGTTTTTTATGAAATCATGTAAACCTTCTAGAAGCTATGATTTTAAAAAATGGGGGAAGTAAGCTTTTCTTATTTCCGGACGCATGCGCAAACTATAGAAAGTCATTATGACGTAGATTGTGCATACTTTGTAGATTCCATTTATGAAATAAAACACATTTTCTAAAAACTCGTGTTTTTTATGAAATCATGTAAACTTTCTAGAAGCTATTATTTTAAAAAACGGGGGAAGTAAGCTTTTCTTATTTCCGGTCGCATGCGCAAACTATAGAAAGTCGTTATGACGTAGAATGTGCATACTTTGTTGATTCCATTTATGAAATAAAACACATTTTCTAAAAACTCGTGTTTTTTAAGAAATCATGTAAACCTTCAAGAAGCTATGATTTTAAAAAATGGGGGAAGTAAGCTTTTCTTATTTCCAAACTCATGCGCAAACTATAGAAAGTCGTTATGACATAGAATGTGCATACTTTGTTGATTCCATTTATGAAATAAAACACATTTTCTAAAAACTCGTGTTTTTTAAGAAATCATGTAAACCTTCTAAAAGTCGTGATTTTAAAAAACGGGGCAAGTAAGCTTTTTTATTTCCAAACGCATGCGCAAACTATAGAAAGTCGTTATAACGTAGAATGTGCATACTTTGTTCATTCCATTTATGAAATAAAACACATTTTCTAAAAAATCGTGTTTTTTAGGAAATCATGTAAACCTTCTAGAAGGTATTATTTTAAAAAACGGGGGAAGTAAGCTTTTCTTATTTCCGGACGCATGCGCAAACTATAGAAAGTCGTTATGACGTAGAATGTGCATACTTTGTAGATTCCATTTATGAAATAAAACACATTTTCTAAAAACTCATGTTTTTTACGAAATCATGTAAACCTTCTAGAAGCTATTATTTTAAAAAACGGGGGAAGTAAGCTTTTCTTATTTCCGGACGCATGCGCAAACTATAGAAGGTCGTTATGACGTAGAATGTACATACTTTGTTGATTCCATTTATGAAATAAAACACATTTTCTAAAAACTTGTGTTTTTTACGAAATCATGTAAACCTTCTAGAAGCTGTGATTTTAAAAAACGGGGGAAGTAAGCTTTTTTATTTCCAGACGCATGCGCAAAATATAGAAATTCGTTATGACGTAGAATGTGCATACTTTGTAGATTCCATTTATGAAATAAAACACATTTTCTAAAAACTCGTGTTTTTTACGAAATCATGTAAACCTTCTAGAAACTATTATTTTAAAAAACGGGGGAAGTAAGCTTTTCTTATTTCCGGACGCATGCGCAAACTATCGAAAGTCGTTATGACGTAGAATGTGCATACTTTGTTGATTCCATTTATGAAATAAAACACATTTTCTAAAAAGTCGTGTTTTTTAACAAATCATGTAAACCTTCTAGAAGCTGTGATTTTAAAAAATGGGGGAAGTAAGCTTTTTTTATTTCCAAACGCATGCGCAAACTATAGAAAGTCCTTATGACGTAGAATGTGCATACTTTGTTGATTGCATTTATGAAATAAAACACATTTTTCTAAAAACTCGTGTTTTTTAACAAATCATGCAAACCTTCTAGAAGCTATTATTTTAAAAAACAAGGGAAGTAAGCTTTTCTTATTTCCCGACGCATGCGCAAACTATAGAAAGTTGTTATGACGTAGAATGTGCATACTTTGTTGATTCCATTTATGAAATAAAACACATTTTCTAAAAACTCGTGTTTTTTAAGAAATTATGTAAACCTTCTAGAAGCTGTAATTTTAAAAAATGGGGGAAGTAAGCTTTTCTTATTTCCGGACGCATGCGCAAACTATAGAAAGTCGTTATGACGTAGAATGTGCATACTTTGTAGATTCCATTTATGAAATAAATCTCATTTTCTAAAAAACTCGTGTTTTTTACAAAATCATGTAAACCTTCTAGAAGCTGTGATTTTAAAAAACGGTGGAAGTAAGCTTTTCTTATTTCCGGACGAATGCGCAAATTATAGAAAGTAGTTATGACGTAGAATGTGCATACTTTGTTGATTCTATTTATGAAATAAAACACATTTTCTAAAAACTCGTGTTTTTTAGGAAATCATGTAAACCTTCTAGAAGTTATTATTTTAAAAAATGGTGGAAGTAAGCTTTTCTTATTTCCGGACGCATGCACAAACTATAGAAAATCGTTATGACCTAGAATGTGCATACTTTGTTGATTCCATTTATGAAATAAAATACATTTTCTAAAAACTTGTGTTTTTTAACAAATCATGTAAACCTTCTAGAAGCTGTGATTTTAAAAAACAGGGGAAGTAAGCTTTTCTTATTTCCAAACGCATGCGCAAACTATAGAAAGTCGTTATGACGTAGAATGTGCATACTTTGTAGATTCCATTTATGAAATAAAGCACATTTTCTAAAAACTCGTGTTTTTTACGAAATCATGTAAACCTTCTAGAAGCTATTATTTTAGAAAACTGTGGAAGTAAGCTTTTCTTATTTTCGGACGAATGCGCAAACTATAGAAAGTAGTTATGACGTAGAATGTGCATACTTTGTTGATTCCATTTATGAAATAAAACACATTTTCTAAAAACTCGTGCTTTTTAAGAAATCATGTAAACCTTTTAGAAGCTGTGATTTTAAAAAACGATGGAAGTAAGATTTTCTTATTTCCGGACGCATGCGCAAACTATAGAAAGTCGTTATGACGTAGAATGTGTTAAATTTTCAGAATTTTCTTCAATCTGATCTAGGATCTTAACTGAGAGAACAACATGTACAGCATATCTACAGCATATCAATCATGGAGACAATAATGCAAGCACACAAGAGACACAAAGATTTACTTAGGGAAAACCATAAGGGTGAAAAACCCCAATAACTTCCTCAGAGATAGATAGAGCAATGATACAACCAACCAATAGAGATAGCCATAACCTAGCAGCAATCCTCCTCCTCCATAAGTGCGCCTCTCCTCCTTGAGAGCATGTGTGAGAAGTGAGTGAACAAATAGAGTGCCTCCCGCACTCTATTTATACTTGACTTGACTTGCCTTTTTACCTAACTCATGTCGGCTCGAACTTAACCACATAACATAATGCTGAGTGGGCCGACCGCCAATAGGGTGGTCTAATAACCCTTTGACCCACATGGCCGACCCCCATTAGGGTGGTCTAATAACCCTTTGACCCACATGACTTATACAGGGCCGACCCCAAACAAGGTGGTCTAATAACCCATCAAGTATAAGTTACGACACTTACAATATAAATGACGACACTTCCTTATAGAGGAATAATACCATCTCTATAGTAATACAATATACATATATGTGAAATACATTCCGAAGTTACATATACATCAACACTCCCTCTTAACTAGGAAGGTATTTCTCAGCACAGTTCTTCTAGCACAAGTCATCTTCTCTGGATCATCGTCACTGGATAATCATCATCGAGTCATCATCATCGTCACTGCTGCTGCTATCTAAATCAATCTCTGAATCTACTCGTCATAGGAAGTTCTACAGAGCCAGTCCTTTTTCATACTGGATGTAGGACCACCACCTACAGGTCTTCATCATCACTAGCCATACTGTGGAATCCTCAGGACTTTTACGTGCGTCACAAAACCTCGAAAGAGCATCCCAGGTTGTTACGAGCACACAGCTCTACCTATAGGATCTCCCAGGGCACCGAATTACATGTGTCCTCACCACAAAACCTCGCAAGAGCATCCCAGGCTGTTACGAGCACACAACTCTACCTATAGGATCTCCCAGGGCAACGAATTACATGTGGTCATGGAAAAACCTCGCAAGAGCATCCCAGGACTGATTACGGGCACACAGCCCAACCTATCGGATCTCCCAGGGAAACGAATTACATGCCATAGGACAAAACCTCGAAAGAGCATCTGCCAGATATCCCAGGGAACCGAATTACATGCCATAGTCAAAACCTCGAAATACTATCTGCAGATCTCCCAGGGCACCAAATTACATGTCCTCCCAGAGCAAAACCTCGAAAGAGCATTTGCCAGATGTCCCAGGGCACCAAATTACATGCCATAGGCAAAACCTCGAAACACCATCTGCAAATCTCCCAGGGCACCGGATTACATGCTCATCTGCACAACCTGATCCACGGCCACAGAGTATCAACCTGATACTCACCATACATCATCCTGATGTATCCATGATCATCCTGATCATCATCACTACAACGTCCTGCTGCATGTCATCTGGAGCAACATCCTGAAGCTCGTCATCTATGATCATCGTGATCATCACTGCAACATCCTGCTGCATGACATCTGGAGAAACATCCTGAAGCTCGTCATCTATGATCATCCTGATCATCACTGCAACATCCTGCTGCATGACATCTAGAGGAACATCCTGAAGCTCATCATCTATGATCATCTTGATCATCACTGCAACATCCTACTGCATGATCCACCTGATCATCAATGCATCTACCTGATGCATACCAAGTATCTACCTGATACATATCATCATACATGATCCTCCTGATCATCAATGTATCCACCTGATACAAATACATGATACATATCATCATACATGATCCTCCTGATCATCAATGCATCTACCTGATGCATACCAAGTATCTACCTGATACATATCATCATACATGATCCTCCTGATCATCAATGTATCCACCTGATACAAATATAAATACATGATACATATCACCATACATGATCCACCTGATCATACAATGTATCCATCTGATACATATACAGATACATGGTCCAAGCATCCAACACGATGCATACACAAAATACGTACACATGATCCAACTGATCATATCCAGCATCCAACATGATGCATACATACATAAATGATCCAACTGATCATATCCAGCATCCAACATGATGCGTACATACATACATAAAAATGATCCAACTGATCATATCCAGCATCCAACATGATGCGTACATACATACATAAAAAATGATCCAACTGATCATATCAAGCAGAAACCAGAACATCATCCTGATGCTCATCATCCAGCGCTTACATCCACAGCCATGTGAAGGATCCTCCTTCCAACATGCTTGGAATGGCTTCAGCAAATGTGTCCATCACTTCTTCCTCGAAGTGTCCTCGAACTGAAGAACGCCAAGCCTCTCTTTGAAGTACTTCGAACTTCACTCTGGCTAGTGGCTTCGTCAGCACATCTGCAATCTGCTCGTCCGTCGCAACATACAGGAGCTTCACAGCTCCTCTCTGCACCATATCCCTGATATAGTGATATTTGATCTCTATGTGTTTCGACCTGTCATGAAACACTGGGTTCTCGGACAGCTTCACACAACTCTGGTTATCACAGAAGATACCAGTAGCCTCCAACGTGAGATCAAATAACTCAGACAGTAGCTTCCGTAGCCATACTTCCTCGCAACTAGCTGAGCAGGCTGCAACATATTCTGCCTCAGCTGTACTCAGTGCTATGCAGGACTGCTTCCTGCTAAACCAAGAGATCACACCTGATCCCATACTGAAGCAGCACCCAGATGTGCTCTTCCTATCTGCAGCACTGCCAGCCCAATCTGAATCAACATAACCCTGCAGGTTAAACTTTTGATTCGCTTCATATTTGAGCCCATAATCTACTGTACCCTTCAGGTACCTCAAAACATGCTTTACAGCAACCAGGTGAACACTCCTCAGATCCGTCAGGAACTGGCTCAATGTGTTCACAACAAAGCAAATGTCTGGTCTCGTGTTCGTCAGGTACATCAAGGACCCAATCATCTGAGATACAAAGAGACATCAACTGGCTCAAATGAGGCATCACATAGAAGCTTCAGATTTGATGCCATAGGTGTGGTCATGGCCTTGCAATCCATCATCCCAAACCTCTTCAGGATCTCTACTGCATACTTCCCTTGTCCAAGGAAGATTCCATCTGCACTCTGCCACACCTCCATGCCAAAAACAAATAGTGCATAAACCCAAAGTTCTTCATCTCGAACTCGGCAGTAAGCTTCCGCTGCATGTCGAAAATCAATCTATCTTCACCTGTAACAAACAGGTTATCCGCATACAAAAGTAGTATCACTGGATTGCCTTCCTCAACCTTGTAGTAAAGGTTGGAATCTGCTTTACTCTTGGTAAAGCCCAAACTGGATAGAAAGCTGTCTATCCTACCATACCAAGTTCTGCACATATATATGACTGCACCATGCTGTCGTGAAATCCATCTGGTGCATCTTATATTTCATCACTTTTATATTTCTTAATGCTGCCATCTGCAACGTGCTTGATCTGATAGTTCCATCTGGAAGTCATAACAAACTTCCCTTCACGTCTTGGGACTACATCCCAAACATCATTCTTCATGATCGACGGATCATGGCATTCTTCCCGTATCCTGGGAACTTCAATAACTTCAATAAATAAATTTGTTGCTGAACAAATGTTGTAGTTCTTCTTTTGTAGGAGATGGCATACGATCTTTCCTACACAACAAGTTAAATTGCATGATTAGAAAACATCTCATAGTTTTCAGAACAAATTCTTACACATAAATAAATATGTCGTACAGTCATGCAATTATCTTAGCCAATGCTTCAATACAACATTTATCCATATCCCGTAACTTTCTAGATGCCTTCCAATCTCTACCAGAACATTGTTAAGAGTGTGCACAACTCCCAACATGTCAGCAAAGAGGTTTCATTCTAGATAAGTAGCAATGGAATGTTGTACAGCGCCATAGGCTACTTACCCATGCATATTAGTAGTATACTGTTCATTAATGTAATTATTCTAATATGCACAATACATATCCTAAGTCTAAGACCATGAGCATATACATCATTGAACAATTTTATTTAAACAAACAAATATGTAAGAAATGATAGTTAAAATACTTATCTTTGTTTGTTCGTTGGGTGGACTCCCTCTGAGTCTTCGCTTCCTTGCAGGAGCTGCTGGAGTCCTAATCTGAAGTAGCTTCTTCTACACCTTTCTGTTGTGCAATGTAGAGAGATGGACAACTCCCTCTGAATATCTGCATCCTTGCATAAACCACTAGAGTGTACTCCCTCTTGATCTTTGCTTCCTGGATTACCTGTTCTTGAACTCATATTCATCCTTGGTCCCTATGCATGCTTATTAGTATCATGAATGTGTTATCCTTGTGATCTCATATAAAATCATACATTCATTAGTATACTATTAAAACACAATAATCTCAAGCATGTATAGTCATGATCATTTCAAACAGAAATAATAAGCATTAGCATTCAAGGTTTATGTAGGATTCTTATGGTTAGTCAAATCATAAGAAACATAACATGTCTAAACCTGTAATTACTCAAACCTATAACTCTTCAGGTTAGTTGAATCATTAATCAAGATAAGAGATATAATATGCATAAAACCTGTGATTATTCAAACCTATACCTTCATGATTCTTCTGTTTAGTCATATCATCAATTATGGTAAGAAATATAATATGCATACAGCCATGACTTATTCAAACCTATGACTTCATGAATAATAATTATCAAACAACACAACAATATAAGATCCTAACACAAGGTAGGATTCTATCTTGATATAGGAAAAACATACCTGGATTAGTATGCTAGTTAGTTATGTCTAACATACTCACATGATGTCTTCTTGATCTTCTTCAATGACTTGTGCTAGTAACCTGTATATCTCATAGGTTAGCCATTATAAAACCAAGTTATACATACCTCGTAAATGGATCTTCTATGAGATCCATGATAATGGATGAATCTTTGTCCTCATGTTATCATGATCATATGTTCTTGGACCAGAACATGATTTGTCTTTCTTGGTGTACCTTTCATGTTAGTAGACAACATAAATCTCATACAACACCATAATGCATTAGTACAATCATAAGTGTCAACACCCTAACCAATGAATATCTTCTATCATGCATTCATAATTTTGTTAAGGTGATACGACAAATCTAAAATCAAAATTGTACTAACCATAATAACATGAAGACAAACATACCATAAAATTAATCATGGACAAATATCGAAACATACCTCGATGAGTCATACCTGTTAAGGTCGCTTGTAATCTTCTTATGTAAGGCCTTGGCCTCATCTCCCTCTGAAACAGGAACTTCTTTACTCATGCAGATGATCAATCCATCTTCTTCTAGGATTAACCCAATCCACTTGATTTGCAAGAACTGGACCTGGAGCTGGATATGGGTTTGTCAGAGAAACCCCAAAAATTCAAGCTTTGAATTTCAAACTTTCGAAAGGATAGAAATATGCGCCTTGATGAGCTGATCAAACTGGTATATTCAGAATTTGAAAACTGCAAAGTTTCACTCCTCAATTTTGCCTTTGAAACTCCCGGATTCACTGGACGTGATCCTGAACTGGGGTTTGATGAAGCCCACTCTTCTTCCCAATCAAAATGTTTGATCCAAAGCTCTAACCTTCTATTTTTCTGAGGAGCTTCCAGCCGTGGTCATAGATTTAAAAAATTCCCATTTTTACAGAAGCCCTAATTTTCCACTTTTCTGATCAAAATACCGAACTAGGGTTTGATCAAGCCCGGCCTTCTGCCCAACCAAAAATTCTGATCTTCGTCTCCAAATTTCTATTTTGATGAGTAGCATCGAGTCATGGTCTCCGATTACAAAAATTCCAACTTTTTTTCGAAGCCCTAAATTCCGGAAGCCATGAATGAAGGTACTCAAAAATAATTCTGTTTTGACAGAAATATGTACCTGATTGTTTCTAGTGTAACTCAGAAATTTTTGATCCACAGGGTCTGAAAAAGTTTTCTGAGATAGCCTGACCTGTTATCTTTCCATCCTGACAGGTCTGACCTCAATTGGATTCTCTGAGAGAGATTTATGCCAAATGTCGCAACGTGACCTGTTTTGGGATAAAACAGAATATCGAACTTGTACGGCATGCCACGTGTCACTATTTGAACTTCGGCCTCTGAAAAAATTTCCTAAGATATCTCGGCCTGTTATATTTCCATCCTGACAGGTCTGACCTCAATTGGAGTCTCTGAGAGAGAGTTATGCCAAGTGTCGTAACATGACCTGTTTATGGGATAATACAGGAGAGCGAACTTGTACGGCGTGGCACGTGTCACTGGTTCAACTTCGGCCTCTGAAAAAGTTTTTTGAGATAGTACAGACTGTGTACTACCTGTCACTTTTTACGAAAATTTCATTTGGAGCTTCCTAGCCCAAGATAAGACTTTTTTTCCCAAGGTCACCTAATTTTGACTCAAATCTGGAAGAGGCAGAAACCCTATATTGTACAGATCATAAATCACAAAGTACAACGAATTAGAGGTTTTCCTTTGGACACAAGGTACCTGGAGATTTAATCTTCGTCCTGTAACAATTTTAGATCCGAAAAGTTCGCCAAAACGGATTTATAGCGAAAGTGCTACGATGACTGGTTTCTGCTATATCAAGCCCTAGCATCGTAAGTGCAACAAGTGTCATACATGCCATATCATGCCTTCTTTCAGGCTAGCTCTGATACCATGTTAAATTTTCAGAATTTTCTTCAATCTGATCTAGGATCTTAACTGAGAGAACAACATGTACAGCATATCTACAGCATATCAATCATGGAGACAATAATGCAAGCACACAAGAGACACAAAGATTTACTTGGGGAAAACCATAAAGGTGAAAAACCCCAATAACTTCCTCAGAGATAGATAGAGCAATGATACAACCAACCAATAGAGATAGCCATAACCTAGCAGCAATCCTCCGCCTCCATAAGTGCGCCTCTCCTCCTTGAGAGCATGTGTGAGAAGTGAGTGAAAAAATAGAGTGCCTCCCGCACTCTATTTATACTTGACTTGACTTGCCTTTTTATCTAACTCATGCCGGCTCGAACTTAACCACATAACATAATGCTGAGTGGGCCGACCCCCAATAGGGTGGTCTAATAACCCTTTGACCCACATGACTTATACAGGGCCGACCCCAAACAAGGTGGTCTAATAACCCATCAAGTATAAGTTACGACACTTACAATATAAATGACGACACTTCCTTATAGAGGAATAATACCATCTCTATAGTAATACAATATACATATATGTGAAATACATTCCGAAGTTACATATACATCAACAGAATGTGCATACTTTGTAGATTTCATTGATGAAATAAAACACATTTTCTAAAAACTCGTGTTTTTTACGAAATCATGTAAACCTTCTAGAAGCTGTGATTTTAAAAAACGGGGGAAGTAAGCTTTTCTTATTTCCGGACGCATGCGAAAACTATAGAAAGTCGTTATGACGTAGAATGTGCATACTTTGTAGATTCCATTTATGAAATAGAACACATTTTCTAAAAACTCGTGTTTTTTACGAAATCATGTAAACCTTCTAGAAGCCGTGATTTTAAAAAACGGGGGAAGTAAGCTTTTTTATTTCCAGACGCATGCGCAAACTATAGAAAGTCGTTATGACGTAGAATGTGCATACTTTGTATATTCCATTTATGAAATAAAACACATTTTCTAAAAACTCATGTTTTTTAACAAATCATGTAAACCTTCTAGAAGCTGTGATTTTAAAAAACGGTGGAAGTAAGCTTTTCTTATTTCCAAACGCATGCGCAAACTATAGAAAGTCGTTATGACGTAGAATGTGCATACTTTGTTGATTCCATTTATGAAATAAATCACATTTTCTAAAAACTCGTGTTTTTTAAGAAATCATGTAAACCTTCTAGAAGCTGTGATTTTGAAAAACGCTGGAAGTAAGCTTTTCTTATTTCCGGACGCATGCGCAAACTATAGAAAGTCGTTATGACGTAGAATGTGCATACTTTGTAGATTCCATTTATGAAATAAAACACATTTTCTAAAAACTTGTGTTTTTTACAAAATCATGTAAACCTTCTAGAAGCTATTATTTTAAAAAACGGTGGAAGTAAGCTTTTCTTATTTCCAGACGCATGCGCAAACTATAGAAAGTCATTATGACATAGAATGTGCATACTTTGTAGATTCCATTTATGAAATAAAACACATTTTCTAAAAACTCGTATTTTTTAACAAATCATGTAAACCTTCTAGAAGCTGTGATTTTAAAAAACGGGGGAAGTAAGCTTTTCTTATTTCCGGACGCATGCGCAAACTATAGAAAGTCGTTATGACATAGAATGTCCATACTTTGTAGATTCCATTTATGAAATAAAGCACATTTTCTAAAAACTCGTGTTTTTTAAGAAATCATGTAAACCTTCAAGAAGCTGTGATTTTAAAAAACGGGGGAAGTAAGATTTTCTTATTTCCAAACGCATGCGCAAACTATAGAAATTCGTTATGATGTAGAATGTGCATACTTTGTAGATTCCATTTATGAAATAAACCACATTTTCTAAAAACTCGTGTTTTTTACAAAATCATGTAAACCTTCTAGAAGCTATTATTTTAAAAAATGGTGGAAGTAAGCTTTTCTTATTTCCGGACGCATGCGCAAACTATAGAAAGTCGTTATGAGGTAGAATGTTCATACTTTGTAGATTACATTTATGAAATAAAACACATTTTCTAAAAACTCGTGTTTTTAAGAAATCATGTAACCCTTCTAGAAGCTGTGATTTTAAAAAATGGTGGAAGTAAGCTTTTCTTATTTCCAGACGAATGCGCAAACTATAGAAAGTCGTTATGACGTAGAATGGGCATACTTTGTTGATTCCATTTATGAAATAAAACACATTTTCTAAAAACTCGTGTTTTTTAAGAAATCATGTAAACCTTCTAGAAGCTGTGATTTTAAAAAACGGTGGAAGTAAGCTTTTCTTATTTCCGGACGCATGCGCAAACTATAGAAAGTCGTTATGACGTAGAATGTGCATACTTTGTAGATTCCATTTATGAAATAAAACACATTTTCTAAAAACTCGTGTTTTTTACGAAATCATGTAAACCTTCTAGAAGCTATTATTTTAAAAAATGGGGGAAGTAAGCTTTTCCTATTTCCGGACGCATGCGCAAACTATAGAAAGTCGTTATGACGTAGAATGTGCATACTTTGTTGATTCCATTTATGAAATAAAACACATTTTCTAAAAGCTCGTGTTTTTTAAGAAATCGTGTAAACCTTCAAGAAGCTATGATTTTAAAAAACGGGGGAAGTAAGCTTTTCTTATTTCCAAACGCATGCGCAAACTATAGAAAGTCGTTATGACATATAATGTGCATACTTTGTTGATTCCATTTATCAAATAAAACACATTTTCTAAAAACTCGTGTTTTTTAAGAAATCATGTAAACCTTCTAAAAGCCGTGATTTTAAAAAACGGGGCAAGTAAGCTTTTTTATTTCCAAACGCATGCGCAAACTATAGAAAGTCGTTATAACGTAGAATGTGCATACTTTGCTCATTCCATTTATGAAATAAAACACATTTTCTAAAAAATCGTGTTTTTTAGGAAATCATGTAAACCTTCTAGAAGTTATTATTTTAAAAAACGGGGGAAGTAAGCTTTTCTTATTTCCCGACGCATGCGCAAACTATAGAAAGTCGTTATGACGTAGAATGTGCATACTTTGTAGATTCCATTTATGAAATAAAACACATTTTCTAAAAACTCGTGTTTTTTACGAAATCATGTAAACCTTCTAGAAGCTATTATTTTAAAAAACGGGGGAAGTAAGCTTTTCTTATTTCCGGACGCATGCGCAAACTATAGAAAGTCGTTATGACGTAGAATGTGCATACATTGTTGATTCCATTTATGAAATAAAACACATTTTCTAAAAACTCGTTTTTTTACGAAATCATGTAAACCTTCTAGAAGCTGTGATTTTAAAAAACGGGGGAAGTAAGCTTTTCTTATTTCCAAACGCACGCGCAAACTATAGAAAGTCGTTATGACATAGAATGTGCATACTTTGTAGATTCCATTTATGAAATAAAGCACATTTTCTAAAAACTCGTGTTTTTTACAAAATCATGTAAACCTTCTAGAAGCAATTATTTTAAAAAATGGTGGAAGTAAGCTTTTCTTATTTCCGGACGCATGCGCAAACTATAGAAAGTTGTTATGACGTAGAATGTGCATACTTTGTAGATTCCATTGATGAAATAAAAAACATTTTCTAAAAACTCGTGTTTTTTAACAAATCATGTAAACCTTCTAGAAGCTGTGATTTTAAAAAACGAGGGAAGTAAGCTTTTCTTATTTCCGGACGCATGCGCAAACTATAGAAAGTCGTTATGACGTAGAATGTGCATACTTTGTAGATTCCATGTATGAAATAAAACACATTTTCTAAAAACTTCTGTTTTTTACAAAATCATGTAAACCTTCTAGAAGCTATTATTTTAAAAAACGGTGGAAGTAAGATTTTCTTATTTCCGGACGCATGCGCAAACTATAGTCGTTATGACATAGAATGTGCATACTTTGTAGATTCCATTTATGAAATAAAACACATTTTCTAAAAAATCGTGTTTTTTAACAAATCATGTAAACCTTCTAGAAGCTGTGATTTTAAAAAACGGGGGAAGTAAGCATTTCTTATTTCCGGACGCATGCGCAAACTATAGAAAGTCGTTATGACGTAGAATGTGCATACTTTGTAGATTCCATTTATGAAAAAAAGCACATTTTCTAAAAACTCGTGTTTTTTACGAAATCATGTAAACCTTCTAGAAGCTATTATTTTAAAAAACGGTGGAAGTAAGCTTTTCTTATTTCCGGACGCATGCACAAACTATAGAAAGTCGTTATGAGGTAGAATGTGCATACTTTGTAGATTCCATTTATGAAATAAAACACATTTTCTAAAAACTCATGTTTTTTAAGAAATCATGTAACCCTTCTAGAAGCTGTGATTTTAAAAAATGGTGGAAGTAAACTTTTCTTATTTCCAGACGAATGGGCAAACTATAGAAAGTCGTTATGACGTAGAATGGGCATACTTTGTTGATTCCATTTATGAAATAAAACACATATTCTAAAAACTCGTGTTTTTAAGAAATCACGTAAACCTTCTAGAAGCTGTGATTTTAAAAAATGGGGGAAGTAAGCTTTTCTTATTTCCGGACGCATGCGCAAAATATAGAAAGTCGTTATGACGTAGAATGTGCATACTTTGTAGATTCCATTTATGAAATAAAACACATTTTCTAGAAACTCGTGTTTTTTACGAAATCATGTAAACCTTCTAGAAGCTATTATTTTAATAAACGGGGGAAGTAAGGTTTTCTTATTTCCGGACGCATGCGCAAACTATAGAAAGTCGTTATGACCTAGAATGTGCATACTTTGTTGATTCCATTTATGAAATAAAACACATTTTCTAAAAACTCGTGTTTTTTAAGAAATCGTGTAAACCTTCAAGAAGCTATGATTTTAAAAAACGGGGGAAGTAAGCTTTTCTTATTTCCGAACGCATGCGCAAACTATAGAAAGTCGTTATGACGTAGAATGTGCATACTTTGTTGATTCCATTTATGAAATCAAACACATTTTCTAAAAAATCGTGTTTTTTAGGAAATCATGTAAACCTTCTAGAAGCTATTATTTTAAAAAACGGGGGAAGTAAGCTTTTCTTATTTCCGGACGCATGCGCAAACTATAGAAAGTCGTTATGACGTAGAATGTGCATACTTTGTAGATTCCATTTACGAAATAAAACACATTTTCTAAAAATTCGTGTTTTTTAAGAAATCATGTAAACCTTCTAGAAGCTATTATTTTAAAAAACGGGAGAAGTAAGCTTTTCTTATTTCCAGACGCATGCGCAAACTATAGAAAGTCGTTATGACGTAGAATGTGCATACTTTGTTGATTCCATTTATGAAATAAAACACATTTTCTAAAAACTCGTGTTTTTTAACAAATCATGTAAACCTTCTAGAAGCTGTGATTTTAAAAAACGGGGGAAGTAAACTTTTCTTATTTCTGGACGCATGCGCAAACTATAGAAAGTCGTTATGACGTAGAATGTGCATACTTTGTAGATTCCATTTATGAAATAAAACACATTTTCTAAAAACTCATGTTTTTTACGAAATAATGTAAACCTTCTAGAAGCTATTATTTTAAAAAACGGGGGAAGTAAGCTTTTCTTATTTCCGGACGCATGCGAAAACTATAGAAAGTCGTTATGACGTAGAATGTGCATACTTTGTTGATTCCATTTATGAAATAAAACACATTTTCTAAAAACTCGTGTTTTTTAAGAAATCGTGTAAACCTTCAAGAAGCTATGATCTTAAAAAACGGGGGAAGTAAGCTTTTCTTATTTCCAAACGCATGCGCAAACTATAGAAAGTCGTTATGACGTAGAATGTGCATACTTTGTTGATTCCATTTATGAAATAAAACACATTTTCTAAAAACTCGTGTTTCTTAAGAAATCATGTAAACCTTCTAGAAGCTGTGATTTTAAAAAACGGGGGAAGTAAGCTTTTCTTATTTCCGGACGCATGAGCAAACTATAGAAAGTCGTTATGACGTATAATGTGAATACTTTGTACATTCCATTTATGAAATAAAACACATTTTCTAAAAACTCATGTTTTTTACGAAATCATGTAAACCTTCTAGAAGCTGTGCTTTTAAAAAACAGGGGAAGTAAGCTTTTCTTATTTCCGGACGAATGCGCAAACTATAGAAAGTCGTTATGACGAAGAATGTGCATACTTTGTAGATTCCATTTATGAAATAAAACACATTTTCTAAAAACTCGTGTTTTTTACGAAATCATGTAAACCTTCTAGAAGCTATTATTTTAAAAAACGGGGGAAGTAAGCTTTTCTTATTTCCGGACGCATGCGAAAACTATAGAAAGTCGTTATGACGTAGAATGTGCATACTTTGTTGATTCCATTTATGAAATAAAACACATTTTCTAAAAACTCGTGTTTTTTAAGAAATCGTGTAAACCTTCAAAAAGCTATGATCTTAAAAAACGGGGGAAGTAAGCTTTTCTTATTTCCAAACGCATGCGCAAACTATAGAAAGTCGTTATGATGTAGAATGTGCATACTTTGTTGATTCCATTAATGAAATAAAACACATTTTCTAAAAACTCGTGTTTCTTAAGAAATCATGTAAACCTTCTAGAAGCTGTGATTTTAAAAAATGGGGGAAGTAAGCTTTTCTTATTTCCGGCCGGATGCGCAAACTATAGAAAGTCGTTATGACGTAGAATGTGCATACTTTGTAGATTCCATTTATGAAATAAAACACATTTTCTAAAAACTCATGTTTTTTACGAAATCATGTAAACCTTCTAGAAGCTGTGCTTTTAAAAAATGGGGGAAGTAAGCTTTTCTTATTTCCGGACGAATGCGCAAACTATAGAAAGTCGTTATGACGAAGAATGTGCATACTTTGTAGATTCCATTTATGAAAAAAAACACATTTTCTAAAAACTCGTGTTTTTTACGAAATCATGTAAACCTTCTAGAAGCTATTATTTTAAAAAACGGTGGAAGTAAGCTTTTCTTATTTCCGGACGCATGCGCAAACTATTGAAAGTCGTTATGACGTAGAATGTGCATACTTTGTTGATTCCATTTATGAAATAAAACACATTTTCTAAAAACTCGTGTTTTTAAACAAATCATGTAAACCTTCTAGAAGCTGTGATTTTAAAAAACGGGGGAAGTAAGTTTTTCTTATTTCCAAACGCATGCGCAAACTACAGAAAGTCGTTATGACGTAGAATGTCCATACTTTGTTGATTCCATTTATGAAATAAAACACATTTTCTAAAAACTCGTGTTTTTTAAGAAATCATGTAAACCTTCTAGAAGTTGTGATTTTGAAAAACGGTGGAAGTAAGCTTTTCTTATTTCCGGACGCATGCGCAAACTATAGAAAGTCGTTATGACGTAGAATGTGCATACTTTGTAGATTCCATTTATGAAATAAAACACATTTTCTAAAACCTTGTGTTTTTTACAAAATCATGTAAACCTTCTAGAAGCTATTATTTTAAAAAACGGTGGAAGTAAGCTTTTCTTATTTCCGGACGCATGCGCAAACTATAGAAAGTCGTTATGACATAGAATGTGCATACTTTGTAGATTCCATTTATGAAATAAAACACATTTTCTAAAAACTCGTGTTTTTTAACAAATCATGTAAACCTTCTAGAAGCTGTGATTTTAAAAAACGGGGGAAGTAAGCTTTTCTTATTTCCGGACGCATGCGCAAACTATAGAAAGTCGTTATGACGTAGAATGTGCATACTTTGTAGATTCCATTTATGAAATAAAACACATTTTCTAAAAACTCATGTTTTTTACGAAATCATGTAAACCTTCTAGAAGCTATTATTTTAAAAAACGGGGGAAGTAAGCTTTTCTTATTTCCAGACGCATGCGCAAACTATAGAAAGTCGTTATGACGTAGAATGTGCATACATTGTTGATTCCATTTATGAAATAAAACACATTTTCTAAAAACTCGTGTTTTTTAAGAAATCGTGTAAACCTTCAAGAAGCTATGATTTTAAAAAACGGGGGAAGTAAGCTTTTCTTATTTCCAAACGCATGCGCAAACTATAGAAAGTCGTTGTGACGTATAATGTGCATACTTTGTTGATTCCATTTATGAAATAAAACACATTTTCTAAAAACTCGTGTTTTTTAACAAATCATGTAAACCTTCTAAAAGCCGTGATATTAAAAAACGGGGCAAGTAAGCTTTTTTATTTCCAAACGCATGCGCAAACTATAGAAAGTCGTTATAACGTAGAATGTGCATACTTTGCTCATTCCATTTATGAAATAAAACACATTTTATAAAAAATCGTGTTTTTTAGGAAATCATGTAAACCTTCTAGAAGCTATTATTTTAAAAAACGGGGGAAGTAAGGTTTTCTTATTTCCGGACGCATGCGCAAACTATAGAAAGTCGTTATGACGTAGAATGTGTATACTTTGTAGATTCCCTTTATGAAATAAAACACATTTTCTAAAAACTCATGTTTTTTACGAAATCATGTAAACCTTCTAGAGGCTATTATTTAAAAAAACGGGGGAAGTAAGCTTTTCTTATTTCCGGACGCATGCGCAAACTATAGAAATTCGTTATGACGTAGAATGTGCATACATTGTTGATTCCATTTATGAAATAAAACATATTTTCTAAAAACTCGTGTTTTTTAAGAAATCAGGTAAACCTTCTAGAAGCTGTGATTTTAAAAAACGGGGGAAGTAAGCTTTTCTTATTTCCGGACGCATGCGCAAACTATAGAAAGTCGTTATGACGTAGAATGTGCATACTTTGTTGATTCCATTTATGAAATAAAACACATTTTCTAAAAACTCATGTTTTTTAACAAATCATGTAAACCTTCTAGAAGCTATGATTTTAAAAAACGGGGGAAGTAAGCTTTTCTTATTTCCGGACGCACGCGCAAACTATAGAAAGTCGTTATGACGTAGAATGTGCATACTTTGTAGATTCCATTTATGAAATAAAACACATTTTCTAAAAACTCATGTTTTTTTCGAAATCATGTAAACCTTCCAGAAGCTATTATTTTAAAAAACGGGGGAAGTAAGCTTTTCTTATTTCCGGACGCATGCGAAAACTATAGAAAGTCGTTATGACGTAGAATGTGCATACTTTGTTGATTCCATTTATGAAATAAAACACATTTTCTAAAAACTCGTGTTTTTTAAGAAATCGTGTAAACCTTCAAGAAGCTATTATCTTAAAAAACGGGGGAAGTAAGCTTTTCTTATTTCCAAACGCATGCGCAAACTATAGAAAGTCGTTATGACGTAGAATGTGCATACTTTGTTGATTCCATTTATGAAATAAAACACATTTTCTAAAAACTCGTGTTTTTTAAGAAATCATGTAAACCATCTAAAAGCCGTGATTTTAAAAAACGGGGCAAGTAAGCTTTTTTATTTCCAAACGCATGCGCAAACTATAGAAAGTCGTTATAACGTAGAATGTGCATACTTTGTTCATTCCATTGATGAAATAAAACACATTTTCTAAAAAATCGTGTTTTTTAGGAAATCATGTAAACCTTCTAGAAGCTATTATTTTAAAAAACGGGGGAAGTAAGCTTTTTTTATTTCCAAACACATGCTCAAACTATAGAGAGTCGTTATGACGTAGAATGTGCATACTTTGTTGATTCCATTTATTCAATAAAACACATTTTCTAAAAACTCGTGTTTTTTAAGAAATCATGTAAACCTTCTAGAAGCTGTGATTTTAAAAAACGGGGGAAGTAAGCTTTTCTTATTTCCGGACGCATGCGCAAACTATAGAAAGTCGTTATGCCGTAGAATGTGCATACTTTTGTAGATTCCATTTATGAAATAGAACACATTTTCTAAAAACTCGTGTTTTTTACGAAATCATGTAAACCTACTAGAAGCTGTGATTTTAAAAAACGGGGGAAGTAAGCTTTTCTTATTTCCGGACGCATGCGCAAACTATAGAAAGTCGTTATGACGTAGAATGTGCATACTTTGTAGATTCCATTTATGAAATAAAACACATTTTCTAAAAACTCGTGTTTTTTACGAAATCATGTAAACCTTCTAGAAGCTATTATTTTAAAAAACGGTGGAAGTAAGCTTTTCTTATTTCCGGACACATGCGCAAACAATAGAAAGTCGTTATGACGTAGAATGTGCATACTTTTTTGATTCCATTTATGAAATAAAACACATTTTCTAAAAACTCGTGTTTTTTAACAAATCATGTAAACCTTCTAGAAGCTGTGATTTTAAAAAACGGGGGAAGTAAGCTTTTCTTATTTCCAAACGCATGCGCAAACTATAGAAAGTCGTTATGACGTAGAATGTGCATACTTTGTTGATTCCATTTATGAAATAAAACACATTTTCTAAAAACTCGTGTTTTTTACGAAATCATGTAAACCTTCTAGAAGCTGTGATTTTAAAAAACGGGGGAAGTAAGCTTTTCTTATTTCTAAACGCATGCGTAAACTATAGGAAGTCGTTATGACGTAGAATGTGCATACTTTGTTGATTCCATTTATGAAATAAAACACATTTTCTAAAAATTCGTGTTCTTTAAGAAATCATGTAAACCTTCTAGAAGCTGTGATTTTAAAAAACGGGGGAAGTAAGCTTTTCTTATTTTCGGACGCATGCGCAAACTATAGAAAGTTGTTATGACGTAGAATGTGCATACTTTGTAGATTCCATTTATGAAATAGAACACATTTTCTAAAAACTCGTGTTTTTTACGAAATCATGTAAACCTTCTAGAAGCTGTGATTTTAAAAAACGGGGGAAGTAAGCTTTTCTTATTTCCAGACGCATGCGCAAACTATAGAAAGTCGTTATGACGTAGAATGTGCATACTTTGTAGATTCCATTTATGAAATAAAACACATTTTCTAAAAACTCGTGTTTTTTACGAAATCATGTAAACCTTCTAGAAGCTATTATTTTAAAAAACGGTGGAAGTAAGCTTTTCTTATTTCCGGACACATGCGCAAACAATAGAAAGTCGTTATGACGTAGAATGTGCATACTTTTTTGATTCCATTTATGAAATAAAACACATTTTCTAAAAACTCGTGTTTTTTAACAAATCATGTAAACCTTCTAGAAGCTGTGATTTTAAAAAACGGGGGAAGTAAGCTTTTTTTATTTCCAAACGCATGCGCAAACTATAGAAAGTAGTTATAACGTAGAATGTGCATACTTTGTAGATTCCATTTATGAAATAAAACACATTTTCTAAAAACTCATGTTTTTTACGAAATCATGTAAACCTTCTAGAAGCTATTATTTTAAAAAAATGGGGGAAGTAAGCTTTTCTTATTTCTGGACGCATGCGCAAACTATAGAAAGTCGTTATGACCTAGAATGTGCATACTTTCTTGATTCCATTTATGAAATAAAACACATTTTCTAAAAACTCGTGTTTTTTAAAAAATCGTGTAAACCTTCAAGAAGCTCTGATTTTAAAAAACGGGGGAAGTAAGCTTTTCTTATTTCCAAACGCATGCGCAAATTATAGAAAGTCGTTATGACGTAGAATGTGAATACTTTGTTGATTCCATTTATGAAATAAAACACATTTTCTAAAAACTCGTGTTTTTTAAGATATCATGTAAACCTTCTAAAAGCCGTGATTTTAAAAAACGGGGCAAGTAAGCTTTTTTATTTCCAAACGCATGCGCAAACTATAGAAAGTCGTTATGACGTAGAATGTGCATACTTTGTAGATTCCATTTATGAAATAGAATACATTTTCTATAAACTCGTGTTTTTTACGAAATCATGTAAACCTTCTAGAGGCTGTGATTTTAAAAAACGGGGGAAGTAAGCTTTTCTTATTTCCAAATGCATGCGTAAACTATAGAAAGTCGTTATGACGTAGAATGTGCATACTTTGTTGATTCCATTTATGAAATAAAACACAATTTCTAAAAACTCGTGTTTTTTAAGAAATCATGTAAACCTTCTAGAAGCTGTCATTTTAAAAAACGGGGGAAGTAAGCTTTTCTTATTTCCGGACGCATGCGCAAACTATAGAAAGTCGTTATGACATAGAATGTGCATACTTTGTAGATTCCATTTATGAAATAGAACACATTTTATAAAAACTTGTGTTTTTTACGAAATCATGTAAATCTTCTAGAAGCTGTGATTTTAAAACACGGGGGAAGTAAGCTTTTATTATTTCCGTACGCATGCGCAAACTATAGAAAGTCATTATGACATAGAATGTGTATACTTTGTAGATTCATTTTATGAAATAAAACACATTTTCTAAAAACTCGTGTTTTTTACGAAATCATGTAAACCTTCTAGAAGCTATTATTTTAAAAAACGGTGGAAGTAAGCTTTTCCTATTTCCGGACGCATGCGCAAACTATAGAAACTCGTTATGACCTAGAATGTGCATACTTTGTTGATTCCATTTATGAAATAAAACACATTTTCTAAAAACTCGTGTTTTTTACGAAATCATGTAAACCTTATAGAAGCTGTGATTTTAAAAAATGGTGGAAGTAAGCTTTTCTTATTTCCGGACGCATGCGCAAACTATAGAAAGTCGTTATGACGTAGAATGTGAATAATTTGTTGATTCCATTTATGAAATAAAACACATTTTCTAAAAACTGGTGTTTTTTAACAAATCATGTAAACCTTCTAGAAGCTGTGATTTTAAAAAACGGGGGAACTAAGCTTTTTTTATTTCCAAACGCATGCGCAAACTATAGAAAGTCGTTATGACGTAGAATGTGCATACTTTGTTGATTCCATTTATGAAATAAAACACATTTTCTAAAAACTCGTGTTTTTTTAAGAAATCATGTAAACCTTCTAGAAGCTGTGATTTAAAAAAACAGGGGAAGTAAGCTTGTCTTATTTCCGGACGCATGCGCAAACTATAGAAAGTCATTATGACGTAGAATGTGCATACTTTGTTGATTCCATTTATGAAATAAAACACATTTTCTAAAAACTCGTGTTTTTTAAGAAATCATGTAAACCTTCTAGAAGCTGTGATTTTAAAAAACGGGGGAAGTAAGCTTTTCTTATTTCCAAACGCATTCGCAAACTATAGAAAGTCGTTACGATGTAGAATGTGCATACTTTGTTGATTCCATTTATGAAATAAAACACATTTTCTAAAAACTCGTGTTTCTTAATAAATCATGTAAACCTTCTAGAAGCTGTGATTTTAAAAAACGGGGGAAGTAAGCTTTTCTTATTTCCGGACGCATGCGCAAACTATAGAAAGTTGTTATGACGTAGAATGTGCAAACTTTGTAGATTCCATTTATGAAATAAAACACATTTTCTAAAAAGTCGTGTTTTTTACGAAATCATGTAAACCTTCTAGAAGTTAATATTTTAAAAAACGGGGGAAGTAAGCTTCTCTTATTTCCAAACGCATGCGCAAACTATAGAAAGTCGTTATGACGTAGAATGTGCATACTTTGTTCATTCCATTTATGAAATAAAACACATTTTCTAAAAACTCGTGTTTTTTACGAAACCATGTAAACCTTCTAGAAGCTGTGATTTTAAAAAACAGGGGAAGTAAGCTTTTCTTATTTCCGGACGCATGCGCAAACTATAGAAAGTCGTTATGATGAAGAATGTGCATACTTTGTAGATTCCATTTATGAAATAAAACACATTTTCTAGAAACTCGTGTTTTTTACGAAATCATGTAAACCTTCTAGAAGCTATTATTTTAAAAAACGGTGGAAGTAAGCTTTTCTTATTTCCGGGCGCATGCGCAAACTATAGAAAGTCGCTATGACGTAGAATGTTCATACTTTGTTGATTCCATTTATGAAATAAAACACATTTTCTAAAAACTCGTGTTTTTTAACAAATCATGTAAACCTTCTAGAAGCTGTGATTTTAAAAAACGGGGGAAGTAAGTTTTTCTTATTTCCAAACGCATGCGCAAACTATAGAAAGTCGTTATGACGTAGAATGTGCATACTTTTTAGATTCCATTTATGAAATAAAACACATTTTCTAAAAACTCGTGTTTTTTAAGAAATCATGTACACCTTCTAGAAGCTGTGATTTTAAAAAACGGGGGAAGTAAGCTTTTCTTATTTCCGGACGCATGCGCAAACTATAGAGAGTCGTTATGATGTAGAATATGCATACTTTGTTGATTCCATTTATGAAATAAAACACATTTTCTAAAAACTCGTGTTTTTTAACAAATCATGTAAACCTTCTAGAAGCTGTGATTTTAAAAAACGGGGGAAGTAAGCTTTTCTTATTTCCAAACGCATGCGCAAACTATAGAAATTATATATGACGTAGAATGTGCATACTTGTTGATTCCATTTATGAAATAAAATACATTTTCTAAAAACTCGTGTTTTTTAAGAAATCATGTAAACCTTCTAGAAGCTATTATTTTAAAAAACGGCGGAAGTAAGCTTTTCTTATTTCCGGACGCATGCGCAAACTATAGAAAGTCGTTATGACGTAGAATGTGCATACTTTGTTGATTCCATTTATGAAATAAAACACATTTTCTAAAAACTCGTGTTTTTTAACAAATCATGTAAACCTTCTAGAAGCTGTGATTTTAAAAAACGGGGGAAGTAAGCTTTTCTTATTTCCAAACGCATCCGCAAACTATAGAAATTATATATGACGTAGAATGTGCATACTTGTTGATTCCATTTATGAAATAAAACACATTTTCTAAAAACTCGTGTTTTTTAAGAAATCATGTAAACCTTCTAGAAGCTGTGATTTTAAAAAACGGGGGAACTAATCTTTTCTTATTTCCAAACGCATGCGCAAACTATAGAAAGTCGTTATGACGTAGAATGTGCATACTTTGTTGATTCCATTTATGAAATAAAACACATTTTCTAAAAACTCGTGTTTTTTAAGAAATCATGTAAACCTTCTAGAACCTGTCATGTTAAAAAACGGGGGAAGTAAGCTTTTCTTATTTCCGGACGCATGCGCAAACTATAGAAATTCGTTATGACGTAGAATGTGCATACTTTGTTGATTCCATTTATGAAATAAAACACATTTTCTAAAAACTCGTGTTTTTTAAGAAATCATGTAAACCTTCTAGAACCTGTCATTTTAAAAAACGGGGAAGTAAGCTTTTCTTATTTCCGGACGCATGCGCAAACTATAGAAAGTCGTTATGACGTAGAATGTGCATACTTTGTTGATTCCATTTATGAAATAAAACACATTTTCTAAAAACTCATGTTTTTTAAGAAATCATGTAAACCTTCTAGAACCTGTCATTTTAAAAAACGGGGGAAGTAAGCTTTTCTTATTTCCGGACGTATGCGCAAACTATAGAAAGTCGTTATGACGTAGAATGTGCATACTTTGTAGATTCCATTTATGAAATAGAACACATTTTCTAAAAACTCGTGTTTTTTACGAAATCATGTAAACCTTCTAGAACCTGTCATTTTAAAAAATGGGGGAAGTAAGCTTTTCTTATTTCCGGACGCATGCGCAAACTATAGAAAGTCGTTATGACGTAGAATGTGCATACTTTGTAGATTCCATTTATGAAATAGAACACATTTTCTAAAAACTCGTGTTTTTTACGAAATCATGTAAACCTTCTAGAAGCTGTGATTTTAAAAAACGGGGGAAGTAAGCTTTTCTTATTTCCGGACGCATGCGCAAACTATAGAAAGTCGTTATGACGAAGAATGTGCATACTTTGTAGATTCCATTTATGAAATAAAACACATTTTCTAGAAACTCGTGTTTTTTACGAAATCATGTAAACCTTCTAGAAGCTATTATTTTAAAAAACGTTGGAGGTAAGCTTTTCTTATTTCCGGACGCATGCGCAAACTATAGAAAGTCGTTATGATGTAGAATGTGCATACTTTGTTGATTCCATTTATGAAATAAAACACATTTTCTGAAAACTCGTGTTTTTTAAGAAATCATGTAAACCTTCTAGAAGCTGTGATTTTAAAAAACGGGGGAAGTAAGTTTTTCTTATTTCCAAACGCATGCGCAAACTATAGAAAGTCGTTATGAGGTAGAATGTGCATACTTTGTAGATTCCATTTATGAAATAAAACACATTTTCTAAAAACTCATGTTTTTTAACAAATCATGTAAACCTTCTAGAAGCTGTGATTTTAAAAAACGGGGGAACTAAGCTTTTCTTATTTCCAAACGCATGCGCAAACTATAGAAAGTCGTTATGACGTAGAATGTGCATACATTGTTGATTCCATTTATGAAATAAAACACATTTTCTAAAAACTCGTGTTTTTTAAGAAATCATGTAAACCTTCTAGAAGCTGTGATTTTGAAAAACGGTGGAAGTAAGATTTTCTTATTTCCGGACGCATGCGCAAACTATAGAAAGTCCTTATGACGTAGAATGTGCATACTTTGTTGATTCCATTTGTGAAATAAAACACATTTTCTAAAAACTCGTGTTTTTTACGAAATCATGTAAACCTTCTAGAAGCTGTGATTTTAAAAAACGGTGGAAGTAAGCTTTTCTTATTTCCGGTCGAATGCGGAAACTATCGAAAGTCGTTATTACGTAGAATGTGCATACTTTGTTGATTCCATTTATGAAATAAAACACATTTTCTAAAAACTCGTGTTTTTTAAGAAATCTTTTAAACCTTCTAGAAGCTGTGATTTTAAAAAATGGTGGAAGTAAGCTTTTCTTATTTCCGGACGAATGCGCAAACTATAGAAAGTCGTTATGACGTAGAATGTGCATACTTTCAGATTCCATTTATGAAATAAAACACATTTTTTAAAACTCGTGTTTTTTACGAAATCATATAAACCTTCTAGAAGCTGTGATTTTAAAAAACGGGGGAAGTAAGCTTTTCTTATTTCCGGACGCATGCGCAAACTATAGAAAGTCGTTATGACGTAGAATGTGCATACTTTGTAGATTCCATTTATGAAATAGAACACATTTTCTAAAAACTCGTGTTTTTTACGAAATCATGTAAACCTTCTAGAAGCTGTTATTTTAAAAAACGGGGGAAGTAAGTTTTTTTTATTTCTAGACGCCTGCGCAAACTATAGAAAGTCGTTATGACGTAGAATGTGCATACTTTGTAGATTCCATTTATGAAATAAAACACATTTTCTAAAAACTCGTGTTTTTTACGAAATCATGTAAACCTTCTAGAAGCTATTATTTTAAAAAACGGTGGAAGTAAGCTTTTCTTATATCCGGACGCATCCGCAAACTATAGAAAGTCGTTATGACGTAGAATGTGCATACTTTGTTGATTCCATTTATGAAATAAAACACAATTTCTTAAAACTCGTGTTTTTTAACAAATCATGTAAACCTTCTAGAAGCTGTGATTTTAAAAAACGGGGGAAGTAAGCTTTTTTTATTTCCAAACGCATGCGCAAACTATAGAAAGTCGTTATGATGCAGAATGTGCATACTTTGTTGATTCCATTTATGAAATAAAATCCATTTTCTAAAAACTCGTGTTTTTTAACAAATCATGTAAACCTTCTAGAAGCTGTGATTTTAAAAAACGGGGGAAGTAAGCTTTTCTTATTTCCGGATGCATGCGCAAACTATAGAAATTCGTTGTGACGTAGAATGTGCATACTTTGTAGATTCCATTTATGAAATAAAATACATTTTCTAAAAAGTCATGTTTTTTACGAAATCATGTAAACCTTCTAGAAGCTATTATTTTAAAAAACGGGGGAAGTAAGCTTTTCTTATTTCCATACGCATGCGCAAACTATAGAAAGTCGTTATGACGTAGAATGTGCATACTTTGTTGATTCCATTGATGAAATAAAACAAATTTTCTAAAAACTCGTGTTTTTTAACAAATCATGTAAACCTTCTAGAAGCTGTGATTTTAAAAAACGGGGGAAGTAAGCTTTTTTTATTTCCAAACGCATGCGCAAACTATAGAAAGTCGTTATGACGTAGAATGTGCATACTTTGTTGATTGCATTTATGAAATGAAACACATTTTCTAAAAACTCATGTTTTTTACGAAATCATGCAAACCTTCTAGAAGCTATTATTTTAAAAAACAAGGGAAGTAAGCTTTTCTTATTTCCCGACGCATGCGCAAACTATAGAAAGTTGTTATGACGTAGAATGTGCATACTTTGTTGATTCCATTTATGAAATAAAACACATTTTCTAAAAACTCGTGTTTTTTAAGAAATTATGTAAACCTTCTAGAAGCTGTAATTTTAAAAAACGGGGGAAGTAAGCTTTTCTTATTTCCGGACGCATGCGCAAACTATAGAGAGTCGTTATGATGTAGAATGTGCATACTTTGTAGATTACATTTATGAAATAAATCTCATTTTCCAAAAAACTCGTGTTTTTTACAAAATCATGTAAACCTTCTAGAAGCTGTGATTTTAAAAAACGGTGGAAGTAAGCTTTTCTTATTTCCGGACGAATGCGCAAATTATAGAAAGTAGTTATGACGTAGAATGTGCATACTTTGTTGATTCTATTTATGAAATAAAACACATTTTCTAAAAACTCGTGTTTTTTACGAAATCATGTAAACCTCTAGAAGTTATTATTTTAAAAAATGGTGGAAGTAAGCTTTTCTTATTTCTGGACGCATGCACAAACTCTAGAAAATCGTTATGACCTAGAATGTGCATACTTTGTTGATTCCATTTATGAAATAAAACACATTTTCTAAAAACTCGTGTTTTTTAACAAATCATGTAAACCTTCTAGAAGCTGTGATTTTAAAAAACAGGGGAAGTAAGCTTTTCTTATTTCCAAACGCATGCGCAAACTATAGAAAGTCGTTATGACGTAGAATGTGCATACTTTGTAGATTCCATTTATGAAATAAAGCACATTTTCTAAAAACTCGTGTTTTTTACGAAATCATGTAAACCTTCTAGAAGCTATTATTTTAGAAAACTGTGGAAGTAAGCTTTTCTTATTTCCGGACGAATGCGCAAACTATAGATAGTCGTTATGACATAGAATGTGCATACTTTGTAGATTCCATTTATGAAATAAAACACATTTTCTAAAAAATCGTGCTTTTTAAGAAATCATGTAAACCTTCTAGAAGCTGTGATTTTAAAAAACGATGGAAGTAAGCTTTTCTTATTTCCGGACGCATGCGCAAACTATAGAAAGTCGTTATGACGTAGAATGTGCATACTTTGTAGATTCCATTGATGAAATAAAGCACATTTTCTAAAAACTCGTGTTTTTTAGGAAATCATGTAAACCTTCTAGAAGCTGTGATTTTAAAAAACGGGGGAAGTAAGCTTTTCTTATTTCCGGACGCATGCGCAAACTATAGAAAGTCGTTATGACGTAGAATGTGCATACTTTGTAGATTCCATTTATGAAATAGAACACATTTTCTAAAAACTCGTGTTTTTTACGAAATCATGTAAACCTTCTAGAAGCTATGATTTTAAAAAACGGGGGAAGTAAGCTTTTTTATTTCCAGACGCATGCGCAAACTATAGAAAGTCATTATGACGTAGAATGTGCATACTTTGTTTATTCCATTTATGAAATAAAACACATTTTCTAAAAACGCATGTTTTTTAACAAATCATGTAAACCTTCTAGACGCTGTGATTTTAAAAAAAGGTGGAAGTAAGCTTTTCTTATTTCCAAATGCATGCGCAAACTATAGAAAGCCGTTATGACGTAGAATGTGCATACTTTGTTGATTCCATTTATGAAATAAAACACATTTTCTAAAAACTTGTGTTTTTTAAGAAATCATGTAAACCTTCTAGAAGCTGTGATTTTGAAAAACGGTGGAAGTAAGCTTTTCTTATTTCCGGACTCATGCGCAAACTATAGAAAGTCGTTATGACGTAGAATGTGGATACTTTGTAGATTCCATTTATGAAATAAAACACATTTTCTAAAAACTTGTGTTTTTTACAAAATCATGTAAACCTTCTAGAAGCTATTATTTTAAAAAACGGTGGAAGAAAGCTTTTCTTATTTCCAGACGCATGCGCAAACTATAGAAAGTCGTTATGACATAGAATGTGCATTCTTTGTAGATTCCATTTATGAAATAAAACACATTTTCTAAAAACTCGTGTTTTTTAACAAATCATGTAAACCTTCTAGAAGCTGTGATTTTAAAAAACGGGGGAAGTAAGCTTTTCTTATTTCCGGACGCATGCGCAAACTATAGAAATTCGTTATGACGTATAATGTGCATACTTTGTTGATTCCATTTATGAAATAAAACAAATTTTCTAAAAACTCGTGTTTTTTAAGAAATCATGTAAACCTTCTAAAAGCCGTGATTTTAAAAAACGGGGCAAGTAAGCTTTTTTATTTCCAAACGCATGCGCAAACTATAGAAAGTCGTTATAACGTAGAATGTGCATACTTTGCTCATTCCATTTATGAAATAAAACACATTTTCTAAAAAATCGTGTTTTTTAGGAAATCATGTAAACCTTCTAGAAGCTATTATTTTAAAAAACGGGGGAAGTAAGCTTTTCTTATTTCCGGACGCATGCACAAACTATAGAAAGTCGTTATGACGTAGAATGTGCATACTTTGTAGATTCCATTTATGAAATAAAACACATTTTCTAAAAAATCGTGTTTTTTAGGAAATCATGTAAACCTTCTAGAAGCTATTATTTTAAAAAACGGGGGAAGTAAGCTTTTCTTATTTCCGGACGCATGCGCAAACTATAGAAAGTCGTTATGACGTAGAATGTGAATACTTTGTACATTCCATTTATGAAATAAAACACATTTTC
Organism: Larix kaempferi; assembly: GCA_027924585.1. Lineage (NCBI taxonomy): Eukaryota > Viridiplantae > Streptophyta > Pinopsida > Pinales > Pinaceae > Larix > Larix kaempferi. Next base: position 16,116,563 of record BSBM01001252.1, read on the forward strand.
TAAAAACTCGTGTTTTTTACGAAATCATGTAAACCTTCTAGAAGCTATTATTTTAAAAAACGGGGGAAGTAAGCTTTTCTTATTTCCGGACGCATGCGGAAACTATAGAAAGTCGTTATGACGTAGAATGTGCATACATTGTTGATTCCATTTATGAAATAAAACACATTTTCTAAAAACTCGTGTTTTTTACGAAATCATGTAAACCTTCTAGAAGCTGTGATTTTAAAAAACGGGGGAAGTAAGCTTTTCTTATTTCCAAATGCATGCGCAAACTATAGAAACTCGTTATGACGTAGAATGTGCATACTTTGTAGATTCCATTTATGAAATAAAGCACATTTTCTAAAAACTCGTGTTTTTTACAAAATCATGTAAACCTTCTAGAAGCTATTATTTTAAAAAATGGTGGAAGTAAGCTTTTCTTATTTCCGGACGCATGCGCAAACTATAGAAAGTTGTTATGACGTAGAATGTGCATACTTTGTAGATTCCATTGATGAAATAAAACACATTTTCTAAAAACTCGTGTTTTTTAACAAATCATGTAAACCTTCTAGAAGCTGTGATTTTAAAAAATGAGGGAAGTAAGTTTTTCTTATTTCCGGACGCATGCGCAAACTATAGAAAGTCGTTATGACGTAGAATGTGCATACTTTGTAGATTCCATTTACGAAATAAAACACATTTTCTAAAAACTTGTGTTTTTTACAAAATCATGTAAACCTTCTAGAAGCTATTATTTTAAAAAACGGTGGAAGTAAGATTTTCTTATTTCCGGACGCATGCGCAAACTGTAGTCGTTATGACATAGAATGTGCATACTTTGTAGATTCCATTTATGAAATAAAACACATTTTCTAAAAAATCGTGTTTTTTAACAAACCATGTAAACCTTCTAGAAGCTGTGATTTTAAAAAATGGGGGAAGTAAGCTTTTCTTATTTCCGGACGCATGCGCAAACTATAGAAAGTCGTTATGACGTAGAATGTGCATACTTTGTAGATTCCATTTATGAAATAAAACACATTTTCTAAAAATTCGTGTTTTTTAAGAAATCATGTAAACCTTCTAGAAGCTATTATTTTAAAAAACGGGAGAAGTAAGCTTTTCTTATTTCCGGACGCATGCGCAAACTATAGAAAGTCGTTATGACGTAGAATGTGCATACTTTGTTGATTCCATTTATGAAATAAAACTTATTTTCTAAAAACTCGTGTTTTTTAACAAATCATGTAAACCTTCTAGAAGCTGTGATTTTAAAAAACGGGGGAAGTAAGCTTTTCTTATTTCCAAATGCATGCGCAAACTATAGAAAGTCGTTATGACGTAGAATGTGCATACTTTGTAGATTCCATTTATGAAATAAAACACATTTTCTAAAAACTCGTGTTTTTTACGAAATCATGTAAACCTTCTAGATGCTGTGATTTTAAAAAACGGGGGAAGTAAGCTTTTCTTATTTCCAAATGCATTCGCAAACTATAGAAAGTAGTTATGACGTAGAATGTGCTTACTTTGTAGATTCCATTTATGAAATAAAGCACATTTTCTAAAAACTCGTGGTTTTTACGAAATCATGTAAACCTTGTAGAAGCTATTATTTTAAAAAACGGTGGAAGTAAGGTTTTCTTATTTCCGGACGCATGCGCAAACTATAGAAAGTCGTTATGAGGTTGAATGTGCATACTTTGTAGATTCCATTTATGAAATAAAACACATTTTCTAAAAACTCATGTTTTTTAAGAAATCATGTAACCCTTCTAGAAGCTGTGATTTTAAAAAATGGTGGAAGTAAGCTTTTCTTATTTCCAGACGAATGCGCAAACTATAGAAAGTCGTTATGACGTATAATGGGCATACTTTGTTGATTCCATTTATGAAATAAAACACATATTCTAAAAACTCGTGTTTTTAAGAAATCACGTAAACCTTCTAGAAGCTGTGATTTTAAAAAATGGGGGAAGTAAGCTTTTCTTATTTCCGGACGCATGCGCAAAATATAGAAAGTCGTTATGACGTAGAATGTGCATACTTTGTAGATTCCATTGATGAAATAAAACACATTTTCGAGAAACTCGTGTTTTTTACGAAATCATGTAAACCTTCTAGAAGCTATTATTTTAAAAAACGGGGGAAGTAAGCTTTTCTTATTTCCAAACGCATGCGCAAACTATAGAAAGTCGTTATGACCTAGAATGTGCATACTTTGTTGATTCCATTTATGAAATAAAACACATTTTCTAAAAAATCGTGTTTTTTAGGAAATCATGTAAACCTTCTAGAAGCTATTATTTTAAAAAACGGGGGAAGTAAGCTTTTCTTATTTCCGGACGCATGCGCAAACTATAGAAAGTCGTTATGACGTAGAATGTGCATACTTTGTAGATTCCATTTATGAAATAAAACACATTTTCTAAAAATTCGTGTTTTTTAAGAAATCATGTAAACCTTCTAGAATCTATTATTTTAAAAAACGGGAGAAGTAAGCTTTTCTTATTTCCGGACGCATGCGCAAACTATAGAAAGTCGTTATGACGTAGAATGTGCATACTTTGTTGATTCCATTTATGAAATAAAACTTATTTTCTAAAAACTCGTGTTTTTTAACAAATCATGTAAACCTTCTAGAAGCTGTGATTTTAAAAAACGGGGGAAGTAAGCTTTTCTTATTTCCAAATGCATGCGCAAACTATAGAAAGTTGTTATGACGTAGAATGTGCATACTTTGTAGATTCCATTTATGAAATAAAACACATTTTCTAAAAACTCATGTTTTTTACGAAATCATGTAAACCTTCTAGAAGCTGCGATTTTGAAAAGCGGTGGAAGTAAGCTTTTCTTATTTCTGGACGCATGCGCAAACTATAGAAAGTCGTTATGACGTAGAATGTGCATACTTTGTAGATTCCATTTATGAAAGAAAACACATTTTCTAAAAACTTGTGTTTTTTACAAAATCATGTAAACCTTCTAGAAGCTATTATTTTAAAAAACGGTGGAAGTAAGCTTTTCTTATTTCCGGACGCATGGGCAAACTATTGAAAGTCGTTATGACATAGAATGTGCATACTTTGTAGATTCCATTTATGAAATAAAACACATTTTCTAAAAACTCGTGTTTTTTAACAAATCATGTAAACCTTCTAGAAGCTGTGATTTTAAAAAACGGGGGAAGTAAGCTTTTCTTATTTCCGGACGCATGCGCAAACTATATAAAGTCGTTATGACGTAGAATGTGCATACTTTGTAGATTCCATTTATGAAATAAAGCACATTTTCTAAAAACTCGTGTTTTTTACGAAATCATGTAAACCTTCAAGAAGCTGTGATTTTAAAAAACGGGGGAAGTAAGCTTTTCTTATTTGCAAATGCATGCGCAAACTATAGAAAGTCGTTATGACGTAGAATGTGCATACTTTGTAGATTCCATTTATGAAATAAAGCACATTTTCTAAAAACTCGTGTTTTTTACGAAATCATGTAAACCTTCTAGAAGCTATTATTTTAAAAAACGGTGGAAGTAAGCTTTTCTTATTTCCAGACGCATGCGCAAACTATAGAAAGTCGTTATGAGGTAGAATGTGCATACTTTGTAGATTCAATTTATGAAATAAAACACATTTTCTAAAAACTCGTGTTTTTTAAGAAATCATGTAACCCTTCTAGAAGCTGTGATTTTAAAAAATGGTGGAAGTAAGCTTTTCTTATTTCCAGACGAATGCGCAAACTATAGAAAGTCGTTATGACGTAGAACGTGCATACTTTGTTGATTCCATTTATGAAATAAAACACATTTTCTAGAAACTCGTGTTTTTTACGAAATCATGTAGACCTTCTAGAAGCTATTATTTTAAAAAACGGTGGAAGTAAGCTTTTCTTATTTCCAGACGCATGCGCAAACTATAGAAAGTCGTTATGATGTAGAAAGTGCATACTTTGTAGATTCCATTTATGAAATAAAACACATTTTCTAAAAACTCGTGTTTTTTAAGAAATCATGTAACCCTTCTAGAAGCTGTGATTTTAAAAAATGGTGGAAGTAAGCTTTTCTTATTTCCGGACGCATGCGCAAACTATAGAAAGTCGTTATGACGTAGAATGTGCATACTTTGTTGATTCCATTTATGAAATAAAACACATTTTCTAAAAACTCGTGTTTTTTAACAAATCATATAAACCTTCTAGAAGCTGTGATTTTAAAAAACGGGGGAAGTAAGCTTTTTTTATTTCGAAACGCATGCGCAAAATATAGAAAGTCGTTATGACGTAGAATGTGCATACTTTGTTGATTCCATTTATGAAATAAAACCAATTTTCTAAAAACTCGTGTTTTTTAACAACTCATGTAAACCTTCTAGAAGCAGTGATTTTAAAAAACGGGGGAAGTAAGCTTTTCTTATTTCCAAACGCATGCGCAAACTATAGAAAGTCTATATGACGTAGAATGTGCATACTTTGTTGATTCCATTTATGAAATAAAACACATTTTCTAAAAACTCGTGTTTTTTAGGAAATCATGTAAACCTTCTAGAAGCTGTGATTTTAAAAAACGGGGGAACTAATGTTTTATTATTTCCAAACGCATGCGCAAACTATAGAAAGTCGTTATGACATAGAATGTGCATACTTTGTTGATTCCATTTATGAAATAAAACACATTTTCTAAAAATTCGTGTTTTTTAAGAAATCATGTAAACCTTCTAGAACCTGTCATTTTAAAAAGCGGGGGAAGTAAGCTTTACTTATTTCCGGACGCATGCGCAAACTATAGAAATTCGTTATGACGTAGAATGTGCATACTTTTTAGATTCCATTTATGAAATAGAACACATTTTCTAAAAACTCGTGTTTTTTACGAAATCATGTAAACCTTCTAGAACCTGTCATTTTAAAAAATGGGGGAAGTAAGCTTTTCTTATTTCCGGACGCATGCGCAAACTATAGAAAGTCGTTATGACGTAGAATGTGCATACTTTGTTGATTCCATTTATGAAATAAAACACATTTTCTAAAAACTCGTGTTTTTTAAGAAATCATGTAAACCTTCTAGAACCTGTCATTTTAAAAAACGGGGGAAGTAAGCTTTTCTTATTTCCGGACGCATGCGCAAACTATAGAAAGTCGTTATGACGTAGAATGTGCATACTTTGTTGATTCCATTTATGAAATAAAACACATTTTCTAAAAACTCATGTTTTTTAAGAAATCATGTAAACCTTCTAGAACCTGTCATTTTAAAAAATGGGGGAAGTAAGCTTTTCTTATTTCCGGATGCATGCGCAAACTATAGAAAGTCGTTATGACGTAGAATGTGCATACTTTGTAGATTCCATTTATGAAATAGAACACATTTTCTAAAAACTCGTGTTTTCTACGAAATCATGTAAACCTTCTAGAACCTGTCATTTTAAAAAACGGGGGAAGTAAGCTTTTCTTATTTCCGGACGCATGCGCAAACTATAGAAAGTCATTATGACGTAGAATGTGCATACTTTGTAGATTCCATTGATGAAATAGAACACATTTTCTAAAAACTCGTGTTTTTTACGAAATCATGTAAACCTTCTAGAAGCTGTGATTTTAAAAAACGGGGGAAGTAAGCTTTTCTTATTTCCGGACGCATGCGCAAACTATAGAAAGTCGTTATGACGAAGAATGTGCATACTTTGTAGATTCCATTTATGAAATAAAACACATTTTCTAGAAACTCGTGTTTTTTACAAAATCATGTAAACCTTCTAGAAGCTATTATTTTAAAAAACGTTGGAAGTAAGCTTTTCTTATTTCCGGACGCATGCCAAAACTATAGAAAGTCGTTATGATGTAGAATGTGCATACTTTGTTGATTCCATTTATGAAATAAAACACATTTTCTAAAAACTCGTGTCTTTTAAGAAATCATGTAAACCTTCTAGAAGCTGTGATTTTAAAAAACGGGGGAAGTAAGTTTTTCTTATTTCCAAACGCATGCGCAAACTATAGAAAGTCGTTATGACGTAGAATGTGCATACTTTGTAGATTCCATTTATGAAATAAAACACATTTTCTAAAAACTCATGTTTTTTAACAAATCGTGTAAACCTTCTAGAAGCTGTGATTTTAAAAAACGGGGGAAGTAAGCTTTTCTTATTTCCAAACGCATGCGCAAACTATAGAAGTTGTTATGACGTAGAATGTGCATACATTGTTGATTCCATATATGAAATAAAACACATTTTCTAAAAACTCGTGTTTTTTAAGAAATCATGTAAACCTTCTAGAAGATGTGATTTTGAAAAACGGTGGAAGTAAGCTTTTCTTATTTCCGGACGCATGCGCAAACTATAGAAAGTCATTATGACGTAGAATGTGCATACTTTGTTGTTTCCATTTGTGAAATAAAACACATTTTCTAAAAACTCATGTTTTTTACGAAATCATGTAAACCTTCTAGAAGCTGTGATTTTAAAAAACGGTGGAAGTAAGCTTTTCTTATTTCTGGTCGAATGCGGAAACTATCGAAAGTCGTTATTACGTAGAATGTGCATACTTTGTTGATTCCATTTATGAAATAAAACACATTTTCTAAAAACTCGTGTTTTTTAAGAAATTTTGGAAACCTTCTAGAAGCTGTGATTTTAAAAAACGGTGGAAGTAAGCTTTTCTTATTTCCGGACGAATGCGCAAACTATAGAAAGTCGTTATGACGTAGAATGTGCATACTTTGTAGATTCCATTTATGAAATAAAACACATTTTCTAAAAACTCGTGTTTTTTACGAAATCATGTAAACCATCTAGAAGCTGTGATTTTAAAAAACGGTGGAAGTAAGCTTTTCTTATTTCCGGTCGAATGCGGAAACTATCGAAAGTCGTTATTACGTAGAATGTGCATACTTTGTTGATTCTATTTATGAAATAAAACACATTTTCTAAAAACTCGTGTTTTTTAAGAAATCTTGTAAACCTTCTAGAAGCTGTGATTTTAAAAAACGGTGGAAGTAAGCTTTTCTTATTTCTGGACGAATGCGCAAACTATAGAAAGTCGTTATGACGTAGAATGTGCATACTTTGTTGATTCCATTTATGAAATAAAACACATTTTCTAAAAACTCGTGTTTTTTAAGAAATCATGTAAACCTTCAAGAAGCTATGATTTTAAAAAACGGGGGAAGTAAGCTTTTCTTATTTCCAAACGCATTCGCAAACTATAGAAATTCGTTATGATGTAGAATGTGCATACTTTGTTGATTCCATTTATGAAATAAAACACATTTTCTAAAAACTCGTGTTTTTTAAGAAATCATGTAAACCTTCTAGAAGCCGTGATTTAAAAAAACGGGGAAAGTAAGCTTTTTTATTTCCAAACGCATGCGCAAACTATAGAAAGTCGTTAGAACGTAGAATGTGCATACTTTGTCCATTCCATTTATGAAATAAAACACATTTTCTAAAAAATCGTGTTTTTTAGGAAATCATGTAAACCTTCTAGAAGCTATTATTTTAAAAAACGGGGCAAGTAAGCTTTTCTTATTTCCGGACGCATGCGCAAACTATAGAAAGTCGTTATGACGTAGAATGTGCATAATTTGTAGATTCCATTTATGAAATAAAACACATTTTCTAAAAACTCGTGTTTTTTACGAAATCATGTAAACCTTCTAGAAGCTGTGATTTTAAAAAACGGGGGAAGTAAGCTTTTCTTATTTCCGGACACATGCGCAAACTATAGAAAGTCGTTATGACGTAGAATGTGCATACTTTGTAGATTCCATTTATGAAATAGAACACATTTTCTAAAAACTCGTGTTTTTTACGAAATCATGTAAACCTTCTAGAAGCTGTGATTTTAAAAAACAGGGGAAGTAAGCTTTTTTATTTCTATACGCATGCGCAAACTATAGAAAGTCGTTATGATGTAGAATGTGCATACTTTGTAGATTCCATTTATGAAATAAAACACATTTTCTAAAAACTCGTGTTTTTTACGAAATCATGTAAACCTTCTAGAAGCTATTATTTTAAAAAACGGTGGAAGTAAGCTTTTCTTATATCCGGACGCATGCGCAAACTATAGAAAATCGTTATGACGTAGAATTTGCATACTTTGTTGATTCCATTTATGAAATAAAACACAATTTCTTAAAACTCGTGTTTTTTAACAAATCATGTAAACCTTCTAGAAGCTGTGATTTTAAAAAACGGGGGAAGTAAGCTTTTTTTATTTCCAAACGCATGCGCAAACTATAGAAAGTCGTTATGACGAAGAATGTGCATACTTTGTTGATTCCATTTATGAAATAAAACCCATTTTCTAAAAACTCGTGTTTTTTAACAAATCATGTAAACCTTCTAGAAGCTGTGATTTTAAAAAACGGGGGAAGTAAGCTTTTCTTATTTCCGGATGCATGCGCAAACTATAGAAATTCGTTATGACGTAGAATGTGCATACTTTGTAGATTCCATTTATGAAATAAAACACATTTTCTAAAAACTCGTGTTTTTTACGAAATCATGTAAACCTTCCAGAAGCTATTATTTTAAAAAACGGGGGAAGTAAGCTTTTCTTATTTCCGAACGCATGCGCAAACTATAGAAAGTCGTTATGACGAAGAATGTGCATACTTTGTAGATTCTATTTATGAAATAAAACACATTTTCTAAAAACTCGTGTTTTTTAAGAAATCATGTAAACCTTCTAGAAGCTATTATTTTAAAAAACGTTGGAAGTAAGCTTTTCTTATTTCCGGACGCATGCGCAAACTATAGAAAGTCGTTATGATGTAGAATGTGCATACTTTGTTGATTCCATTTATGAAATAAAACACATTTTCCAAAAACTCGTGTTTTTTAACAAATAATATAAACCCTCTAGAAGCTGTGATTTTAAAAAACGGGGGAAGTAAGTTTTTCTTATTTCCAAACGCATGCGCAAACTATAGAAAGTCGTTATGACGTAGAATGTGCATACTTTGTAGATTCCATTTATGAAATAAAACACATTTTCTAAAAACTCATGTTTTTTAACAAATCATGTAAACCTTCTACAAGCTGTGATTTTAAAAAACGGGGGAAGTAAGCTTTTCTTATTTCCAAACGCATGCGCAAACTATAGAAATTCATTATGACGTAGAATGTCCATACATTGTTGATTCCATTTATGAAATAAAACACATTTTCTAAAAACTCGTGTTTTTTAAGAAATCATGTAAACCTTCTAGAAGCTGTGATTTTAAAAAACGGTGGAAGTAAGCTTTTCTTATTTCCGGTCGAATGCGGAAACTATCGAAAGTCGTTATTACGTAGAATGTGCATACTTTGTTGATTCCATTTACGAAATAAAACACATTCTCTAAAAACTCGTGTTTTTTAAGAAATCTTGTAAACCTTCTAGAAGCTGTGATTTAAAAAAACGGTGGAAGTAAGCTTTTCTTATTTCCGGACGCATGCGCAAAACTATAGAAAGTCGTTATGACGTAGAATGTGCATACTTTGTTGATTCCATTTATGAAATAAAACACAGTTTCTAAAAACTCGTGTTTTTTAAGAAATCATGTAAACCTTCTAGAAGCTGTGATTTTAAAAAATGGGGGAAGTAAGCTTTTCTTATTTCCGGACGCATGCGCAAACTATAGAAAGTCGTTATGACGTAGAATGTGCATACTTTGTTGATTCCGTTTATGAAATAAAACACATTTTCTAAAAACTCGTGTTTTTTAAGAAATCATGTAAACCTTCTAGAAGCTGTGATTTTAAAAAACGGTGGAAGCAAGCTTTTCTTATTTCCGGACGCATGCGAAAACTATAGAAGTCGTTATGACGTAGAATGTGCATACTTTGTTGATTCCATTTATGAAATAAAACACATTTTCTAAAAACTCGTGTTTTTTGAGAAATCATGTAAACCTTCTAGAAGCTGTGATTTTAAAAAACGGGGGAAGTAAGCTTTTCTTATTTCCGGACACATACGCAAACTATATAAAGTCGTTATGATGTAGAATTTGCATACTTTGTAGATTCCATTTATGAAATAAAACACATTTTCTAAAAACTCGTGCTTTTTACGAAATCATGTAAACCTTCTAGAAGCTGTGATTTTTAAAAACGGGGGAAGTAAACTTTTCTTATTTCTGGACGAATGTGCAAACTATAGAAAGTCGTTATGATGTAGAATGTGCATACTTTGTTGATTCCATTTATGAAATAAAACACATTTTCTAAAAACTCGTGTTTTTTAAGAAATCGTGTAAACCTTCTAGAAGCTGTGATTTTAAAAAACGGTGGAAGTAAGCTTTTCTTATTTCCGGACGCATGCGCAAACTATAGAAAGTCGTTATGACGTAGAATGTGCATACTTTGTTGAATCCATTTATGAAATAAAACACAGTTTCTTAAAACTCGTGTTTTTTAACAAATCATGTAAACCTTCTAGAAGCTGTGATTTTAAAAAACGGGGGAAGTAAGCTTTTCTTATTTCCGGACGCATGCGCAAACTATAGAAAGTCGTTATGACGTAGAATGTGCATACTTTGTAGATTCCATTTATGAAATAAAACACATTTTCTAAAAACTCGTGTTTTTTATGAAATCATGTAAACTTTCTAGAAGCTGTGATTTTAAAAAACAGTGGAAATAAGCTTTTCTTATTTCTGGACGCATGCTCAAACTATAGAAAGTCGTTATGACGTAGAATATGCATACTTTGTTGATTCCATTTATGAAATAAAACACATTTTCTAAAAACTCGTGTTTTTTAAGAAAACGTGTAAACCTTCTAGAAGCTGTGATTTTAAAAAAAGGTGGAAGTAAGCTTTTCTTATTTCTGGACGCATGCGCAAACTATAGAAAGTCGTTATGACATAGAATGTGCATACTTTGTTGATTCTATTTATGAAATAAAACACATTTTCTAAAAACTCGTGTTTTTTAACAAATCATGTAAACCTTATAGATGCTGTGATTTTAAAAAACGGGGGAAGTAAGCTTTTCTTATTTCCAAAAGAATGCGCAAACTATAGAAAGTCGTTATGACGTAGAATGTGCTTTGTTGATTCCATTTATGAAATAAAACACATTTTCTAAAAACTCGTGTTTTTTAAGAAATCATGTAAACCTTCTAGAAGCTATGATTTTAAAAAACGGGGGAGGTAAGCTTTTCTTATTTCCGGACGCATGCGCAAACTATATAAAGTCTTTATGACATAGAATGTGCATACTTTGTAGATTCCATTTATGAAATAAAACACGTTTTCTAAAAACTCGTGTTTTTTAGGAAATCATGTAAACCTTCAAGAAGCTGTGATTTTAAAAAACGGTGGAAGTAAGCTTTTCTTATTTCCGGACGCATGCACAAACTATAGAAAGTCGTTATGACGTAGAATGTGCATACTTTGTTGATTCCATTTATGAAATAAAACACATTTTCTAAAAACACGTGTTTTTTAAGAAATCATGTAAACCTTCTAGAAGCTGTGATTTTAAAAAACGGGGGAAGTAAGCTTTTCTTATTTTTGGACACATGCGCAAACTATAGAAAGTCATTATGATGTAGAATGTGCATACTTTTTAGATTCCATTTATGAAATAAAACACATTTTCTAAAAACTGGTGTTTTTTACGAAATCATGTAAACCTTCTAGAAGCTGTGATTTTAAAAAACGGTGGAAGTAAGCTTTTCTTATTTCCGGACGCATGCACAAACTATAGAAAGTCGTTATGACGTAGAATGTGCATACTTTGTTGATTTCATTTATGAAATAAAACACATTTTCTAAAAACACGTGTTTTTTAAGAAATCATGTAAACCTTCTAGAAGATGTGATTTTAAAAAACGGGGGAAGTAAGCTTTTCTTATTTTTGGACACATGCGCAAACTATAGAAAGTCGTTATGTCGTAGAATGTGCATACTTTGTAGATTCCATTTATGAAATAAAACACATTTTCTAAAAACTCGTGTTTTTTACAAAATCATGTAAACCTTCTAGAAGCTGTGATTTAAAAAAACGGTGGAAGTAAGCTTTTCTTATTTCCGGACGCATGCGCAAACTATAGAAAGTCGTTATGACGTAGAATGTGCATACTTTGTAGATTCCATTTATGAAATAAAACACATTTTCTAAAAACTCGTGTTTTTTACGAAATCATGTAAACCTTCTAGAAGCTGTGATTTTAAAAAACGGTTCAAGTAAGCTTTTCTTATTTCCAGACGCATGCGCAAACTATAGAAAGTCGTTATGACGTAGAATGTGCATACTTTGTTGATTCCATTTATGAAATAAAACACATTTTCTAAAAACTCGTGTTTTTTATGAAATCATGTAAACCTTCTAGAAGCTGTGATTTTAAAAAACGGTGGAAGTAAGCTCTTCTTATTTCCGGACGAATGCGGAAACTATCGAAAGTCGTTATTACGTAGAATGTGCATACTTTGTTGATTCCATTTACGAAATAAAACACATTCTCTAAAAACTCGTGTTTTTTAAGAAATCTTGTAAACCTTCTAGAAGCTGTGATTTTAAAAAACGGTGGAAGTAAGCTCTTCTTATTTCCGGACGAATGCGCAAACTATAGAAAGTCGTTATGACGTAGAATGTGCATACTTTGTAGATTCCATTTATGAAATAAAACACATTTTCTAAAAACTCGTGTTTTTTACGAAATCATGTAAACCTTCTAGAAGCTGTGATTTTAAAAAACGGTTCAAGTAAGCTTTTCTTATTTCCAGACGCATGCGCAAACTATAGAAAGTCGTTATGACGTAGAATGTGTATACTTTGTTGATTCCATTTATGAAATAAAACACATTTTCTAAAAACTCGTGTTTTTTATGAAATCATGTAAACCTTCTAGAAGCTATGATTTTAAAAAACGGGGGAAATAAGCTTTTCTTATTTCGGGACGCATGCGCAAACTATAGAAAGTCGTTATGACGTAGAATGTGCATACTTTGTAGATTCCATTTATGAAATAAAAGACATTTTCTAAAAACTCGTGTTTTTTACGAAATCATGTAAACCTTCTAGAAGCTATTATTTTAAAAAACTGGGGAAGTAAGCTTTTCTTATTTCCGGTCGCATGCGCAAACTATAGAAAGTCGTTATGACGTAGAATGTGCATACTTTGTTGATTCCATTTATGAAATAAAACACATTTTCTAAAAACTCGTGTTTTTTAAGAAATCATGTAAACCTTCAAGAAGCTGTGATTTTAAAAAACGGGGGAAGCAAGCTTTTCTTATTTCCAAACGCATGCGCAAACTATAGAAAGTCGTTATGACGTAGAATGTGCATACTTTGTTGATTCCATTTATGAAATAAAACACATTTTCTAAAAACTCATGTTTTTTAAGAAATCATGTAAACCTTCTAAAAGTCGTGATTTTAAAAAACGGGGCAAGTAAGCTTTTTTATTTCCAAACGCATGCGCAAACTATAGAAAGTCGTTCTCACGTAGAATGTGCATACTTTGTTCATTCCATTTATGAAATAAAACACATTTTCTAAAAAATCGTGTTTTTTAGGAAATCATGTAAACCTTCTAGAAGCTATTATTTTAAAAAACCGGGGAAGTAAGCTTTTCTTATTTCCGGACGCATGCGCAAACTATAGAAAGTCGTTATGATGTAGAATGTGCATACTTTGTAGATTCCATTTATGAAATAAAACACATTTTCTAAAAACTGATGTTTTTTACGAAATCATGTAAACCTTCTAGAAGCTATTATTTTAAAAAACGGGGGAAGTAAGCTTTTCTTATTTCCGGACGCATGCGCAAACTATAGAAAGTCGTTATGACGTAGAATGTACATACTTTGTTGATTCCATTTATGCGCAAACTATAGAAAGTCGTTATGACGTAGAATGTACATACTTTGTTGATTCCATTTATGAAATAAAACACATTTTCTAAAAACTCGTGTTTTTTACGAAATCATGTAAACCTTCTAGAAGCTGTGATTTTAAAAAACGGGGGAAGTAAGCTTTTTTATTTCCAGACGCATGCGCAAACTATAGAAAGTCGTTATGACGTGGAATGTGCATACTTTGTAGATTCCATTTATGAAATAAAACACTTTTTCTAAAAACTCATGTTTTTTAACAAATCATGTAAACCTTCTACAAGCTGTGATTTTAAAAAACGGGGGAAGTAAGCTTTTCTTATTTCCAAACGCATGCGCAAACTATAGAAATTCGTTATGACGTAGAATCTGCATACATTGTTGATTCCATTTATGAAATAAAACACATTTTCTAAAAACTCGTGTTTTTTAAGAAATCATGTAAACCTTCTAGAAGCTGTGATTTTGAAAAACGGTGGAAGTAAGCTTTTCTTATTTCCGGACGCATGCGCAAACTATAGAAAGTCCTTATGACGTAGAATGTGCATACTTTGTTCATTCCATTTGTGAAATAAAACACATTTTCTAAAAACTCGTGTTTTTTACGAAATCATGTAAACCTTCTAGAAGCTATGATTTTAAAAAACGGTGGAAGTAAGCTTTTCTTATTTCCGGTCGAATGCGGAAACTATCGAAAGTCATTATTACGTAGAATGTGCATACTTTGTTGATTCCATTTATGAAATAAAACACATTTTCTAAAAACTCATGTTTTTTAAGAAATCTTGTAAATCTTCTAGAAGCTGTGATTTTAAAAAACGGTGGAAGTAAGCTTTTCTTATTTCCGGACGAATGCGCAAACTATAGAAAGTCGTTATGACGTACAATGTGCATACTTTGTAGATTCCATTTATGAAATAAAACACATTTTCTAAAAACTCGTCTTTTTTACGAAATCATGTAAACCTTCTAGAAGCTGTGATTTTAAAAAACGGTTCAAGTAAGCTTTTCTTATTTCCAGACGCATGCGCAAACTATAGAAAGTCGTTATGACGTAGAATGTGCATACTTTGTTGATTCCATTTATGAAATAAAACACATTTTGTAAAAACTCGTGTTTTTTATGAAATCATGTAAACCTTCTAGAAGCTATGATTTTAAAAAACGGGGGAAGTAAACTTTTCTTATTTCCGGACGCATGCGCAAACTATAGAAAGTCCTTATCACGTAGAATGTGCATACTTTGTAGATTCCATTCATGAAATAAAACACATTTTCTAAAAACTCGTGTTTTTTACGAAATCATGTAAACCTTCTAGAAGCTATTATTTTAAAAAACGGGGGAAGTAAGCTTTTCTTATTTCCGGTCGCATGCGCAAACTATAGAAAGTCGTTATGACGTAGAATGTGCATACTTTGTTGATTCCATCTATGAAATAAAACACATTTTCTAAAAACTCGTGTTTTTTAAGAAATCATGTAAACCTTCAAGAAGCTATGATTTTAAAAAACGGGGGAAGTAAGCTTTTCTTATTTCCAAACGCATGCGCAAACTATAGAAAGTCGTTATGACGTAGAATGTGCATACTTTGTTGATTCCATTTATGAAATAAAACACATTTTCTAAAAACTCATGTTTTTTAAGAAATCATGTAAACCTTCTAAAAGTCGTGATTTTAAAAAACGGGACAAGTAAGGTTTTTTATTTCGAAACGCATGCGCAAACTATAGAAAGTCGTTCTAACGCAGAATGTGCATACTTTGTTGATTCCATTTATGAAATAAAACACATTTTCTAAAAAATCGTGTTTTTTAGGAAATCATGTAAACCTTCTAGAAGCTATTATTTTAAAAAACGGGGGAAGTAAGCTTTTCTTATTTCCGGACGCATGCGCAAACTATAGAAAGTCGTTATGACGTAGAATGTGCATACTTTGTAGATTCCATTTATGAAATAAAACACATTTTCTAAAAACTGATGTTTTTTACGAAATCATGTAAACCTTCTAGAAGGTATTATTTTAAAAAACGGGGGAAGTAAGCTTTTCTTATTTCCGGACGCATGCGCAAACTATAGAAAGTCGTTATGACGTAGAATGTACATACTTTGTTGATTCCATTTATGCGCAAACTATAGAAAGTCGTTATGACGTAGAATGTACATACTTTGTTGATTCCATTTATGAAATAAAACACATTTTCTAAAAACCCGTGTTTTTTACGAAATCATGTAAACCTTCTAGAAGCTGTGTTTTTAAAAAACGGGGGAAGTAAGCTTTTTTATTTCCATACGCATGCGCAAACTATAGAAAGTCGTTATGACGTAGAATGTGCATACTTTGTAGATTCCATTTATGAAATAAAACACATTTTCTAAAAACTCGTGTTTTTTACGAAATCATGTAAACCTTCTAGAAACTATTATTTTAAAAAACGGGGGAAGTAAGCTTTTCTTATTTCCGGACGCATGCGCAAACTATAGAAAGTCGTTATGACGTAGAATGTGCATACTTTGTTGATTCCATTTATGAAATAAAACACATTTTCTAAAAACTCGTGTTTTTTACGAAATCATGTAAACCTTCTAGAAGCTGTGATTTTAAAAAACGGGGGAAGTAAGCTTTTCTTATTTCCAAACGCATGCGCAAACTATAGAAAGTCGTTATGACGTAGAATGTGCATACTTTTTAGATTCCATTGATGAAATAAAACACATTTTCTAAAAACTCGTGTTTTTTAACAAATCATGTAAACCTTCTAGAAGTTGTGATTTTAAAAAACGGGGGAAGTAAGCTTTTTTTATTTCCAAACGCATGCGCAAACTATAGAAAGTCGTTATGACGTAGAATGTGCATACTTTGTTGATTCCATTTATGAAATAAAACACATTTTCTAAAAACTCGTGTTTTTTACGAAATCATGCAAACCTTCTAGAAGCTATTATTTTAAAAAACAAGGGAAGTGTCACATACCCCAATTTTATTAAAATAATGTAATTATTTTTAATATTCCTGAGAACATTATGTTAAATTTAATGCTAAGTAGGAAGGGATGACTCAGCAGAGTCTCCAGAAATGGAATGTAAAATCTGAATAAATTATTATTAATAAATAAATTATGGAGACAACAGCATGGGAGAGCTGTTAAAAGAGGTTACTGGTCTAACTGGTGGATGGAATTAGGTGGAAGGACAAAAGACAAGTGGCAGCATCCTCAAACACTTCCTGAGTTGCAGGTGGCAACTTCCCTATATTTTGGGGTCATGATTCCCCAAGAAAGTGGAATCTGAGCAGGTGGCTCATTAATGACAGTTAGCCCAACTAAGACCTAGGCAATCTTTTAAATACTACTCAATGAACTGAGCTGGGGGTTCAGCAATTGTTCTAGAGGGAGAATACATTCAGATGAATGCTATTCAGGAGTCCCATTGAGGAAGTGGGAAACAGTAAGGAAGTGTTTTGAGCAGGAAGTTGCAGTAACTTGGTTCCAGTATAGCTGTTTTGGCTGAGGGAATTATTGGCCGTACTTAGATTCCAGCCAGTTAGACCAGAGCAAGCTCGGGGGTCCTGAGAAGTGCTGTCTGGGCACTCTCCAGGAATTGGTAGGGAGGAACAGCCTCCCATTGCTGTTATTGTCTACCATCTACAGGTTCTGTCACTCTCCCTGTTGATTGGTTTAAATTATTTTCCTATGAGATAAACTAGTACAACTATGTATTGATTGTGTTCAATTACAGGAATTCATTATCTGTACTTTCTTTTGGTATAAATTTCAGAATGCAGATGCTTTAGAAGTTTTCCTGTTTTATTTAAATAGAGTATATTATTTTTATACAGAACCTATTTGTCACTGCCACAGTTAATAAATACTGTGTTTATGCATATGCTAGAATTCCTGTTATTAGTTTAATAATAGACAGAAATATTGGATAATAGATAATCCAGATTTATAACTATTAAACAATCATAAGAACAAATCTAGACAAATCTTAGTGTTTATTTTGAGATAATTCCTATCAGAATAACCTATCTGTATATATATATATATTGTATATTTTAGTAAACTTTAAATTACAAGTCTTTCCTATATCAAGTTAATAGATAAACAAAACTCATTTAATATATTATTTATACTCAGAACATGTCTGACAGTTATCGATTAATTAAAAGGTGACTGTAACAATATTTCATTGTTACAAGTTTTCACAAATCTTAAACATTTACACAGTAGTCAAACACAGACACTAGTAACTGTAGATTTTTATTTTCTTGCTATCTAAGTCTTAGAACACAGTAGCCATGTCAATATAATAGAAATAACAGAGTGGTTTTTAAACAATACAAACATATTAATACAACAGAAAAACTGTTGACTATTACAGTCATCATTGGCGGATTACAAACCATTGTAAATTATACACAGTATTAATAGTATTCAGTACAAATATCTCCATTGGAGTAGTTCCCAAACCCTACTTGGCTGTAGCCTTACAATATCCCATCGACAGACTGAAAAACAAATGAAAAGAATGCCTTATATGGCAACGATAACCTACAGTAAGATTACACATATTTCTATGTGTATATATATTATTTAACCTATAGTTTCATTTAACAACTGTACAAGAATCAAAACAAATATTATTATAATTCATACCCAGTCGCTATCGAGTTCACAATACCCTATGTATGCTTTGAACATGAAACAAAACCCCCCAAATTCACCAGAATAACCCTATGCATTCAACTATTGCAGACACCGTCGAGAAACATCCACTATCATCATTCAACACTTCAAATCAAAATAAAACACAGAAGGAAAATGGTAGGGTTTCTTTAAACAGAGCCATCATACATTGCAGGTATCGAATAACCCAGATATCTTTACATCTTGTAAATATTATAACAATACACGAAGACGAAACACGGTCATAACAGACCCAATAATTTATATGAAAAAAATAAATCTTAAACAGCGAGGATTAAAATCCTATGCTTAGCCGTTATAGAAAACCATAGCCGAAACCCTGGCCTCATATGGGCATAGCCGTGAATGGCTCTTCATACATTTAACAGGGTTTCAAACCCCTTTCTTTTCAACCAAAACAACTCCATACATATGACTGCAACTGTAAATTGCAAGTTGTCAAATGACTTCACTATACAGGAGTTTTCCTCCTTGACACAACCCTAGCCACAAAACCAGCAAAGGAAGAGACAGCCGTGGATAACCAGGCTTACCCGGAGGAGCCTGCGTAAATTGATAAGGCCATGAACACCTTCAAGAGCCGTGTGACCTGCACATTGACGAATGCCGAGGATATTAATCGTCATATTAAGTGCAGAGAATGGAAACAAAAACGTAAATCTATTTGAATGATTATAAAACTTAAAAACTGTAAAAAAAAAATATGGTGCATCTTACCGGGACATGGAGGAAAGTAGCAGTAGACAACCAGTAGCCACAGGCTAAATAATTATAGAAACCCCATCATCTTCATCAGAAAGGTAATTAAACAAAACTTATATAACAGCTGAGACAAGGTAATAGTTCCCGACGAAACCCTCACGCTGGCATGGAACCAGACTTGAAGCACACCCAAAACCCAAATGCATCACCTCTCATATAACTTAAAGACCGTAGCAAACCCTGTCTCCTATGCACCCAGCGAATTGAAGGACTGTAAGTAGCTGGTTTTAAAAAAAACAATGACGGAGCAACGAGACTACAAAATAAGGAAAACCGTAGCCAAATCTATCAACAGAGCCGAGGAGGTATTCTACTTCAGAATGAAACCCACGAGACCAGACCCCAACACGTTGCACTCAGTTACAGTGTTCTCATTACAAAAACTCAGACAAGGAGGGTTTCATTCTCAGGACCCGAGCCCGAAGGCAAATACAACAACCTGGTAGGGTTTTGATCAACATTTTATATATTGCCAACCGCTTGGAGGAGAAGCAACCACGTAGTCCCAAATATATCAACGTAGTATGGGTCGAGACTATATAGTTCAAACTGCAACCCAAATCATTGCACATCGAATCCAAAATCATTATATAAGTAAGTCAAATGTAAAAGACAACATATGATATACAATCATTAGCATATAGTGTATGCTTGCAATCGAACCTTCACGGAATACCAAGGTACGTGCTATGTATAAACCCTACAACAATACAAAGGAGGTATGGTCAACTTCAACCATAGAGTTTACATAACCAAGTGTGATAAATATAACCTATACACTATAGGTAGTATAAAGCTTGCCATCGTATGGGGACAACATGATGTGGAAAAACATTAAGTTACATGAGATTTATAAATTAAAATCAATCCTAGATTTATGCCATGAGCATAATACATTCCATGATTTTGTAAGCAGTAATGTAGTCAACTTCAAAGGAAGATGTCGTGTTACTTAACGCCTGGAAATATTATCATATCTATTTGACATTTATACAAAATTGCTATCATACACACTCCTCGTGTTTGTTACCAATACTACTGTAACAGTAAAACAATATTTGAATAATAAATCTCTATTAATAAGATGATTGAAATAGAGCTTCAGCTACAGGTTCCCATCGTGAAGGTAGTTAAAATCCATGCACAGTCATGTGACAGAAATAAACTTTAAAGTTGACATTAAACATTGCAGTATAGTCGAATATAATGGAATAATGCTAGAGGCGTCACTCTTGCACTTACGATTATTATTACATGGACAAACAGTAAATCATAGGTATTTAAACGACAATAAGTCACTTGGTGCTATGTTGCCTTACGTAGATGATAATTTATAATACAAACTATTGTTCCATTGATAAATTACAGTAGTAATATAACATAATATTCATAAAACAATAATTATAACTGGACTGTGTAATCTATTGCAGAACATGGTGACGCTATCTGTATAAGAATTATCATGACGATCTTTTAAGTTTTAAGTACAGGAAATATTGATACTCACCAAGTTCAACCAACGGGATCCTTACTTCATTGACGTACCTGAGAGACAAAAGACGACATATGCATTAGCTCGTAAGCTAAGTAAGCCAGTCAACTACGACTAGCTCTTCCCTTGCGGCTCAAAAACAAAACAATCATAAATTACAATCACCAAAATCAAAGTTTTTAATAAGACAGAGTCTTTCAACAGATTATGTATGTTATTTAATTTAAAACAAATCAGAAAACTACCTAGTTAACATTTATTGTTGTAAATAAAAATTTTTAAATTTTTCGAAAATTTCGGGTTTTGACATGTGGTATCAGAGCTCAGTTTCAGACACTAGGCCTGTATGTGACTCCACTAAACTTCCGCAAACAATGATCATAAAAGAAGATTTTGTTTTATTTATAAAATACTAATATATATTTCGGTTTCATCTACAGAACAAAAATTTTTCTTTTCTGAATTTTACAGACAGGTATGGAAAAACTGGGAGAATATGCTGAGGAGGAATCTCCCAATGTTGAGACAAGACAGATGTCAAAAGAACTTGAGACGGGAGAAGAAGCTGCTCACACCACTGAGCTGATGCAGACCATAAGAGGATTAAAGACAGAAATGGAAACAGTTAAAAGGGATAATGAAAGAATTTTAAAGACTCAGGAACAGCTAAATCAGTTATTGATAGAAAAATTTCAGACTGAAGGAAGGAGCAAACCAGCTGACTCAGAAGAAGTTAGTCATTCAAGAGGGTCAAAAAGGACAAAACCAACTAAATCTGACAGCAGTTCCTCATCTGAAGAAAGAAAGGGACAACCCAGTTATCACACTAACAGTGACAGCAGTGAAGCTGAGCTGCACAACCAAAGGAAAAAGTACCGGCCCTATGAGGAGATTTCCGGGGAGTTTAAGAAGATAAAACCCCCAACTTTCAATGGAGAAGCTGAAACTGGAGAAGAGGCCGAATCCTGGTTGTCCGGGATGAGAAAGTATTTTCAGATCTATAACTACTCAAATCAGCTAAAGGCAAGAATGGCCATCTACAACCTCTCGGGAAAAGCGGATATATGGTGGCAAGACCTGAAAAGGGTCAAAGGGATCAAAGAAAGAGAAGTTAATTGGAGTACCTTTAAAAGGTATTTCAAGAAGAAATTCCTGTCCGAGCAATATTATGAAGAAAGGGCTAAAGAATTTTATGAACTAAAACTCGGATCTATGACGATGAAGGACTTAAACAGTAAATTTTTAAGTCTGTTGCGTTATGTACCGTATTTTGTCGAAGAGAAACCAAAAATACAGCGGTTTCTTAGTTGCCTGCCCTATCATATCAAGGACAGAATTGAATATGACAACCCCAAAACACTGGAAGAAGCTATGCGCAAGGCAAATTTCTGTTACGAACAGAATAAAAAGAAAGAGGGAATAGCCAGCTGGAAAGCCAAAAAGAACAGCAATCTGATCGAGTACAAGAAAAAGGAATTTGTTCCCCATAAAAGTTTCAAGAATGGCAAAAACGGGAACCACTTTAACAGTAAAAGTTTCCAAGGAAACAAAAATGGAGCTGTCAGCCATTCAAACAATTACAAAAACAGCAAAGAGATTCCTAATAACCATGGAAACTACACCAAAAATTTTGAGCGAAAAGAACCTGTCAAGTGCTGGGAGTGTAATGGGCCACATTATGCTTCAGTCTGCCCAAACAGAAAGAAACAAGTCAACAATATTCATACTGTTCAAGACGAAATGACGGTTGGAGATTTTGCAGGAACTATGCCCAGAATAAATGCAGCGTTGGAAAATCGTCAGGCTGACTATCAAACTTCCATGGTGGAAGTAGGAGGTATGATTAACAAAACCCCAGTTACTATATTAATAGATCCAGGTGCTAGTCTTAGTTATATTTCACCTCAACTGGTAGAAAAATGTAATTTGACTGTTGAAAGGTTTGATAATTCTTGGTCTGTACAATTAGCTACTGGGGCTAAGAAGAAAGTAAACTGCTATGTAAAAGAATGCATCTTAAACATGACTGATTTTAGAACTACAATTAAACTGAACATTTTACCACTTGGCTCTTATGACATACTTATCGGAATGGACTGGTTGGAACAACATAGGGTCGTTTTAAACTGTTTTGACAAAACTTTTAGATGTATAAACAGTAGTGGACAGCCAGTAACTGTTAGAGGTATCCCTAGGAAAACAGTAGTTAGGCAGATTTCTGCGTTACAACTTAAAAGAGTCGTCAGGAAAGGGTGCAAGACCTATGCTGTAACTATTACAGACGAGACCGATAAATCTGAGAACAACCAGAAAACAGTAGAGAACATTCCTATCGTCAATGAATTTATTGACGTTTTTCCCGAGGAAATCCCAGAATTGCCTCCCAAGAGAGAGCTTGACTTTACCATTGAGCTGGTACCAGGTGCTGTTCCCAGTTCAAAAGCCCCATACCGTATGAATATTTTGGAGCTTAACGAGTTAAAAACTCAGTTGAAGGAGTTAATAGATAAGAACTATATCCGACCCAGCGTATCCCCTTGGGGAGCACCAGTAATTTTCGTTAAAAAGAAGGACGGAACTATGCGACTTTGCATAGATTATCGTCAACTAAACAAGATGACGATCAAAAACAGGTATCCGTTACCTCGTATTGATGATCTGTTTGATCAACTACGTGGCGCTACGGTATTCTCTAAGATCGATCTAAGATCGGGTTATCATCAGGTAAGAATTAAAGAAGAAGACATTTTCAAAACAGCCTTTAGAACAAGATACGGACATTACGAATTTGTCGTAATGCCCTTTGGACTTACGAATGCCCCAGCTGTTTTCATGTGCTTAATGAACAACATAATGCACAAGTACTTAGATAAATTTGTTGTTGTATTTATCGACGACATTTTAGTCTATTCTAAGAGCGAGGAGGAGCATAAGGAACACTTACGTATCGTTTTACAAGAACTGAGAGAACAACAACTTTTTGCGAAATTTAGTAAATGTGACTTCTTCAAGGATGAAATCCAGTACTTAGGACATGTAGTCACTAAGGAAGGGATTTCAGTAGATCCCGAAAAGATTCGGGCGATTGAAGAATGGCCAGTACCTAAAGATGTGACGGACGTTAGATCTTTCATGGGAATTACCGGTTACTACCGGAGGTTTATTGAAGGCTTTTCAAAAATAGCCAATCCAATCACTTCTTTGCAGAAGAAAGGAAAGAAGTTTGATTGGAATGCGAAATGTGAAGAAAGTTTCAAGAAACTTAAGACCTTATTGACAACTGCACCTATTCTTAGAATAGCGGACCCAAATAAAGACTTCATAGTTTGCACCGACGCTTGTAATGATGGTTTAGGCGGAGTGCTGACTCAAGAAGGACATGTCATTGCTTACGAATCTAGGAAGCTGAAAATCCATGAAAAGAATTATGCCACTTATGACCTAGAATTAGCTGCTGTAATTCATGCTTTAAAGATGTGGCGACACCACCTAATAGGCAGAAAATTTACCTTACTAACAGATAATAAAGGTCTGAAATACCTTTTAGACCAGCCAAATCTAAATGCAAGACAAGCCAGATGGCTGGCATTCCTAAGTGAGTACGATTTTGAAATCCAACACATAAAAGGGAAGGAAAATAAGGTGGCTGATGCCTTGAGCAGGAATGCAAAACTGAATTTTATATCAGCTAGCAGCACTTATACCTCTGATTTAAATAAACAGCTGGCTGAAGGGATAAAATTAGATGAAAATTATCAACACTTACAAATTACAGCCAAGGAACAGCCCACAGAAAGTTTGATAAAAGGGTATAGTATAAACGAAAACGGATTTCTGCTGTTTAAGGACAGGCTGTATATCCCTAATGCACCTACAGTTAAGCTGTTAATTTTAGACGAAATACATAAAACCCCTTACTCCGGGCATCCTGGCTATCAAAAGACTATCACTATGCTGAGAAAAGAATATTTTTGGCCTAACATGAAATCTGAAACTGCTGAATATTTAGCGAAGTGTTTGGACTGCCAACAAGTAAAAATAGAACATCAACATCCAGCTGGATTGCTGCAACCTTTACCTATTCCTAGCTGGAAATGGGAAATAATCAGCCTGGATTTCATTACGGGTTTACCCAAAAACCAACATCAGAATGATTCAATTATGGTAGTGGTAGACAAATTAAGTAAATCAGCACATTTTATTCCTGTTAAAACCACATACAAGGCTGCAAACATAGCAGATATCTTTCTAAAACAGATTTTTCGGTTACACGGTATTCCAAAAGTCATTATATCAGACAGGGATCCTAAATTCACAGGAAATTTTTGGAGATCCTTGTTCAAAGGATTAAACACCACTTTGAATTTCAGCACCTCTTTCCATCCTCAGACGGACGGACAAACAGAACGAGTTAATCAAATATTAGAAGATCTGTTAAGGATGTATGTTAAAGATCAACCAGGTAAGTGGGAGGATTATTTACACTTAGCTGAATTTGCATACAATAACAGCTATCAATCATCAGCTAAGTTTAGTCCTTTTGAGGTTTTGTATGGACGAAAATGCAACACTCCTATCTCCTGGAGTAATCCAGTAGATAGATTAGTGTTAGGACCTGATTTATTGAAAGAAATGGAACAGATTGTGAAACAAGTGCAGGGCAACTTGAAGATTGCCCAGGATCGACAAAAGAGTCAAGCAGACTTGAAAAGAACTCCTAAAGAGTTCCAGGTAGGTGAACATGTGTTCATCAAGGTAAGACCAAAGAAAAGCTCCCTAAGATTAGGAAGTTGTGCAAAATTAGCACCACGTTACTGTGGTCCATTTGAAATTTTAGCTAGAATTGGTCAAGTTGCTTATCAGTTAGCATTACCGCCAAATTTAAAAGTACATAATGTTTTTCATATCTCTGTTTTGAAAAAGTATGTTCATGATGCTACTCATGTTATTGATTGGAACATTGTACAGGTAGAACCAGAAGGGGAAGTTCTGGTAGAACCGGATTGTATCCTCGGGAGGAGGGAAATTACTCTACGGAACCGGACAATTGGACAAGTGAAGGTGCAATGGAAGCACCTTAGTCCTGAAGAATCTACCTGGGAGCTGGAAAGTAAGATGCGGGAAGCATATCCCCATCTATTCCAGCAGGTAGCTGAAGAAGAAGAATAAAGTAACATCGAGGACGATGTTACATTTTAAGGGGGTGTGTATGTCACATACCCCAATTTTATTAAAATAATGTAATTATTTTTAATATTCCTGAGAACATTATGTTAAATTTAATGCTAAGTAGGAAGGGATGACTCAGCAGAGTCTCCAGAAATGGAATGTAAAATCTGAATAAATTATTATTAATAAATAAATTATGGAGACAACGGCATGGGAGAGCTGTTAAAAGAGGTTACTGGTCTAACTGGTGGATGGAATTAGGTGGAAGGACAAAAGACAAGTGGCAGCATCCTCAAACACTTCCTGAGTTGCAGGTGGCAACTTCCCTATATTTTGGGGTCATGATTCCCCAAGAAAGTGGAATCTGAGCAGGTGGCTCATTAATGACAGTTAGCCCAACTAAGACCTAGGCAATCTTTTAAATACTACTCAATGAACTGAGCTGGGGGTTCAGCAATTGTTCTAGAGGGAGAATACATTCAGATGAATGCTATTCAGGAGTCCCATTGAGGAAGTGGGAAACAGTAAGGAAGTGTTTTGAGCAGGAAGTTGCAGTAACTTGGTTCCAGTATAGCTGTTTTGGCTGAGGGAATTATTGGCCGTACTTAGATTCCAGCCAGTTAGACCAGAGCAAGCTCGGGGGTCCTGAGAAGTGCTGTCTGGGCACTCTCCAGGAATTGGTAGGGAGGAACAGCCTCCCATTGCTGTTATTGTCTACCATCTACAGGTTCTGTCACTCTCCCTGTTGATTGGTTTAAATTATTTTCCTATGAGATAAACTAGTACAACTATGTATTGATTGTGTTCAATTACAGGAATTCATTATCTGTACTTTCTTTTGGTATAAATTTCAGAATGCAGATGCTTTAGAAGTTTTCCTGTTTTATTTAAATAGAGTATATTATTTTTATACAGAACCTATTTGTCACTGCCACAGTTAATAAATACTGTGTTTATGCATATGCTAGAATTCCTGTTATTAGTTTAATAATAGACAGAAATATTGGATAATAGATAATCCAGATTTATAACTATTAAACAATCATAAGAACAAATCTAGACAAATCTTAGTGTTTATTTTGAGATAATTCCTATCAGAATAACCTATCTGTATATATATATATATTGTATATTTTAGTAAACTTTAAATTACAAGTCTTTCCTATATCAAGTTAATAGATAAACAAAACTCATTTAATATATTATTTATACTCAGAACATGTCTGACAGTTATCGATTAATTAAAAGGTGACTGTAACAATATTTCATTGTTACAAGTTTTCACAAATCTTAAACATTTACACAGTAGTCAAACACAGACACTAGTAACTGTAGATTTTTATTTGCTTGCTATCTAAGTCTTAGAACACAGTAGCCATGTCAATATAATAGAAATAACAGAGTGGTTTTTAAACAATACAAACATATTAATACAACAGAAAAACTGTTGACTATTACAGTCATCATTGGCGGATTACAAACCATTGTAAATTATACACAGTATTAATAGTATTCAGTACAAATATCTCCATTGGAGTAGTTCCCAAACCCTACTTGGCTGTAGCCTTACAATATCCCATCGACAGACTGAAAAACAAATGAAAAGAATGCCTTATATGGCAACGATAACCTACAGTAAGATTACACATATTTCTATGTGTATATATATTATTTAACCTATAGTTTCATTTAACAACTGTACAAGAATCAAAACAAATATTATTATAATTCATACCCAGTCGCTATCGAGTTCACAATACCCTATGTATGCTTTGAACATGAAACAAAACCCCCCAAATTCACCAGAATAACCCTATGCATTCAACTATTGCAGACACCGTCGAGAAACATCCACTATCATCATTCAACACTTCAAATCAAAATAAAACACAGAAGGAAAATGGTAGGGTTTCTTTAAACAGAGCCATCATACATTGCAGGTATCGAATAACCCAGATATCTTTACATCTTGTAAATATTATAACAATACACGAAGACGAAACACGGTCATAACAAACCCAATAATTTATATGAAAAAAATAAATCTTAAACAGCGAGGATTAAAATCCTATGCTTAGCCGTTATAGAAAACCATAGCCGAAACCCTGGCCTCATATGGGCATAGCCGTGAATGGCTCTTCATACATTTAACAGGGTTTCAAACCCCTTTCTTTTCAACCAAAACAACTCCATACATATGACTGCAACTGTAAATTGCAAGTTGTCAAATGACTTCACTATACAGGAGTTTTCCTCCTTGACACAACCCTAGCCACAAAACCAGCAAAGGAAGAGACAGCCGTGGATAACCAGGCTTACCCGGAGGAGCCTGCGTAAATTGATAAGGCCATGAACACCTTCAAGAGCCGTGTGACCTGCACATTGACGAATGCCGAGGATATTAATCGTCATATTAAGTGCAGAGAATGGAAACAAAAACGTAAATCTATTTGAATGATTATAAAACTTAAAAACTGTAAAAAAAAAATATGGTGCATCTTACCGGGACATGGAGGAAAGTAGCAGTAGACAACCAGTAGCCACAGGCTAAATAATTATAGAAACCCCATCATCTTCGTCAGAAAGGTAATTAAACAAAACTTATATAACAGCTGAGACAAGGTAATAGTTCCCGACGAAACCCTCACGCTGGCATGGAACCAGACTTGAAGCACACCCAAAACCCAAATGCATCACCTCTCATATAACTTAAAGACCGTAGCAAACCCTGTCTCCTATGCACCCAGCGAATTGAAGGACTGTAAGTAGCTGGTTTTAAAAAAAACAATGACGGAGCAACGAGACTACAAAATAAGGAAAACCGTAGCCAAATCTATCAACAGAGCCGAGGAGGTATTCTACTTCAGAATGAAACCCACGAGACCAGACCCCAACACGTTGCACTCAGTTACAGTGTTCTCATTACAAAAACTCAGACAAGGAGGGTTTCATTCTCAGGACCCGAGCCCGAAGGCAAATACAACAACCTGGTAGGGTTTTGATCAACATTTTATATATTGCCAACCGCTTGGAGGAGAAGCAACCACGTAGTCCCAAATATATCAACGTAGTATGGGTCGAGACTATATAGTTCAAACTGCAACCCAAATCATTGCACATCGAATCCAAAATCATTATATAAGTAAGTCAAATGTAAAAGACAACATATGATATACAATCATTAGCATATAGTGTATGCTTGCAATCGAACCTTCACGGAATACCAAGGTACGTGCTATGTATAAACCCTACAACAATACAAAGGAGGTATGGTCAACTTCAACCATAGAGTTTACATAACCAAGTGTGATAAATATAACCTATACACTATAGGTAGTATAAAGCTTGCCATCGTATGGGGACAACATGATGTGGAAAAACATTAAGTTACATGAGATTTATAAATTAAAATCAATCCTAGATTTATGCCATGAGCATAATACATTCCATGATTTTGTAAGCAGTAATGTAGTCAACTTCAAAGGAAGATGCCGTGTTACTTAACGCCTGGAAATATTATCATATCTATTTGACATTTATACAAAATTGCTATCATACACACTCCTCGTGTTTGTTACCAATACTACTGTAACAGTAAAACAATATTTGAATAATAAATCTCTATTAATAAGATGATTGAAATAGAGCTTCAGCTACAGGTTCCCATCGTGAAGGTAGTTAAAATCCATGCACAGTCATGTGACAGAAATAAACTTTAAAGTTGACATTAAACATTGCAGTATAGTCGAATATAATGGAATAATGCTAGAGGCGTCACTCTTGCACTTACGATTATTATTACATGGACAAACAGTAAATCATAGGTATTTAAACGACAATAAGTCACTTGGTGCTATGTCGCCTTACGTAGATGATAATTTATAATACAAACTATTGTTCCATTGATAAATTACAGTAGTAATATAACATAATATTCATAAAACAATAATTATAACTGGACTGTGTAATCTATTGCAGAACATGGTGACGCTATCTGTATAAGAATTATCATGACGATCTTTTAAGTTTTAAGTACAGGAAATATTGATACTCACCAAGTTCAACCAACGGGATCCTTACTTCATTGACGTACCTGAGAGACAAAAGACGACATATGCATTAGCTCGTAAGCTAAGTAAGCCAGTCAACTACGACTAGCTCTTCCCTTGCGGCTCAAAAACAAAACAATCATAAATTACAATCACCAAAATCAAAGTTTTTAATAAGACAGAGTCTTTCAACAGATTATGTATGTTATTTAATTTAAAACAAATCAGAAAACTACCTAGTTAACATTTATTGTTGTAAATAAAATTTTTTAAATTTTTCGGAAATTTCGGGTTTTGACAGGAAGTAAGCTTTTCTTATTTCCCGACGGATGCGCAAACTATAGAAAGTCGTTATGACGTAGAATGTGCATACTTTGTTGACTCCATTTATGAAATAAAACACATTTTCTAAAAACTCGTGTTTTTTAACAAATTATGTAAACCTTCTAGAAGCTGTAATTTTAACAAACGGGGGAAGTAGGCT
This sequence comes from Larix kaempferi, assembly GCA_027924585.1. Lineage (NCBI taxonomy): Eukaryota > Viridiplantae > Streptophyta > Pinopsida > Pinales > Pinaceae > Larix > Larix kaempferi. The sequence continues at coordinate 16,147,045 of BSBM01001252.1, forward strand.
TTTCTTATTTCCAGACGCATGCGCAAACTATAGAAAGTCGTTATGACGTAGAATGTGCATACTTTGTAGATTCCATTTATGAAATAAATCTCATTTTCTAAAAAACTCGTGTTTTTTACAAAATCATGTAAACCTTCTAGAAGCTGTGATTTTAAAAAACGGTGGAAGTAAGCTTTTCTTATTTCCGGATGAATGCGCAAATTATAGAAAGTAGTTATGACGTAGAATGTGCATACTTTGTTGTACTATTTATGAAATAAAACACATTTTCTAAAAACTCGTGTTTTTTACGAAATCATGTAAACCTTCTAGAAGTTATTATTTTAAAAAATGGTGGAAGTAAGCTTTTCTTATTTCCGGACGCATGCACAAACTATAGAAAATCGTTATGACCTAGAATGTGGATACTTTGTTGATTCCATTTATGAAATAAAACACATTTTCTAAAAACTTGTGTTTTTTAACAAATCATGTAAACCTTCTAGAAGCTGTGATTTTAAAAAACGGGGGAAGTAAGCTTTTCTTATTTCCAAACGCATGCGCAAACTATAGAAAGTCGTTATGATGTAGAATGTGCATACTTTGTAGATTCCATTTATGAAATAAAGCACATTTTCTAAAAACTCGTGTTTTTTACGAAATCATGTAAACCTTCTAGAAGCTATTATTTTAAAAAACTGTGGAAGTAAGCTTTTCTTATTTCCGGACGAATGCGCAAACTATAGAAAGTAGTTATGACGTAGAATGTGCATACTTTGTTGATTCCATTTATGAAATAAAACACATTTTCTAAAAACTCGTGCTTTTTAAGAAATCATGTAAACCTTCTAGAAGCTGTGATTTTAAAAAACGATGGAAGTAAGCTTTTCTTATTTCCGGACGCATGCGCAAACTATAGAAAGTCGTTATGACGTAGAATGTGCATACTTTGTAGATTCCATTTATGAAATAAAACACATTTTCTAAAAACTCATGTTTTTTAAGAAATCATGTAAACCTTCTAGAAGATGTGATTTTTAAAAACGGTGGAAGTAAGCTTTTCTTATTTCCGGACGCATGCGCAAACTATAGAAAGTCGTTATGACGTGGAATGTGCATACTTTGTCGATTCCATTTATGAAATAAAACACATTTTCTAAAAACTCGTGTTTTTTAAGAAATCATGTAAACCTTCTAGAAGGTGTGATTTTAAAAAACGGGGGAAGTAAGCTTTTCTTATTTCCAAACGCATGCACAAACTATAGAAAGTCGTTATGACGTAGAATGTGCATACTTTGTTGATTCCATTGATGAAATAAAACACATTTTCTAAGAACTCGTGTTTTTTAAGAAATCATGTAAACCTTCTAGAAGCTGTGATTTTAAAAAACGGGGGAAGTGAGCTTTTCTTATTTCCGGATGCATGCGCAAACTATAGAAAGTCGTTATGACGTAGAATGTGCATACTTTGTTGATTCCATTTATGAAATAAAACACATTTTCTAAAAACTCGTATTTTTTAACAAATCATGTAAACCTTCTAGAAGCTGTGATTTTAAAAAACGGGGGAAGTAAGCTTTTCTTATTTCCGGACGAAAGCGCAAACTATAGAAAGTCGTTATGACGTAGAATGTGCATACTTTGTTGATTCCATTTATGAAATAAAACAAATTTTCTAAAAACTCATGTTTTTTAAGAAATCATGTAAAGCTTCTAGAAGCTGTGATTTTAAAAAACAGGGGAAGTAAGCTTTTCTTATTTCCAGACAAATGCGCAAACTATAGAAAGTCATTATGACGTAGAATGTGCATACTTTGTTGATTCCATTTATGAAATAAAACACATTTTCTAAAAACTCGTGTTTTTTAAGAAACCATGTAAACCTTCTAGAAGCTGTGATTTTAAAAAACGAGGGAAGTAAGCTTTTCTTATTTCCAAACACATGTGCAAACTATAGAAAGTCATTATGACATAGAATGTGCATACTTTGTTTATTTCATTTATGAAATAAAACACATTTTCTAAAAACTCATGTTTTTTAAGAAATCATGTAAACCTTCTAGAAGCTTTGATTTTAAAAAACGGTGGAAGTAAGCTTTTCTTATTTTTGGACGAATGAGTAAATTATAGAAACTCGTTATGACGTAGAATGTGCATACTTTGTTGATTCCATTTATGAAATAAAACACATTTTCTAAAAACTCGTGTTTTTTAAGAAACCATGTAAACCTTCTAGAAGTTGTGATTTTAAAAAACGAGGTAAGTAAGCTTTTCTTATTTCCAAACACATGCGGAAACTATAGAAAGTCGTTATGACGTAGAATGTGCATACTTTGTTGATTCCATTTATGAAATAAAACACATTTTCTAAAAACTCGTGTTTTTTAAGAAATCATGTAAACCTTCTAGAAGCTGTGATTTTAAAAAACGGTGGAACTAAGCTTTTCTTATTTCCGGACGCATGCGCAAACTATGGAAAGTTGTTATGACGTAGAATTTGCATAATTTGTTGATTCCATTTATGAAATAAAACACATTTTCTAAAAACTCGTGTTTTTTAAGAAACCATATAAACCTTCTAGAAGTTGTGATTTTAAAAAACGAGGGAAGTAAGCTTTTCTTATTTCCAAACACATGCGGAAACTATAGAAAGTCATTATGATTTAGAGTGTGCATACTTTGTTGATTCCATTTATGAAATACAACACATTTTCTAAAAACTCGTGTTTTTTAAGAAATCATGTAAACCTTCTAGAAGCCTTTGATTTTAAAAAACGGTGGAAGTAAGCTTTTCTTATTTCCGGACAAATGCGCAAACTATAGAAAGCCGTTATGACGTAGAATGTGCATACTTTGTTGATTCCATTTATCAAATAAAACACATTTTCTAAAAACTCGTGTTTTTTAAGAAATCATGTAAACATTCTAGAAGTTGTGATTTTAAAAAACGGTGGAACGAAGCTTTTCTTATTTCCGGACGCATGCGCAAACTATGGAAAGTCGTTATGACGTAGAATTTGCATAATTTGTTGATTCCATTTATGAAATAAAACACATTTTCTAAAAACTCGTGTTTTTTAAGAAACCATGTAAACCTTCTAGAAGTTGTGATTTTAAAAAACGAGGGAAGTAAGCTTTTCTTATTTCCAAACACATGCGGAAACTATAGCAAGTCATTATGATTTAGAATGTGCATACTTTGTTGATTCCATTTATGAAATACAACACATTTTCTAAAAACTCGTGTTTTTTAAGAAATCATGTAAACCTTCTAGAAGCTGTGATTTTAAAAAACGGTGGAAGTAAGCTTTTTTTATTTCCGGACAAATGCGCAAACTATAGAAAGCCGTTATGACGTAGAATGTATACTTTGTTGATTCCATTTATCAAATAAAACACATTTTCTAAAAACTCGTGTTTTTTAAGAAATCATGTAAACCTTCTAGAAGCTGTGATTTTAAAAAACGGTGGAAGTACGCTTTTCTTATTTCCGGACGCATGCGCAAACTATAGAAAGTCGTTATGACGTAGAATGTGCATACTTTGTTGATTCCATTTATGAAATAAAACACATTTTCTAAAAACTCGTGTTTTTTAAGAAATCATGTAAACCTTCTAGAAGCTGTGATTTTAAAAAACGGGGGAAGTAAGCTTTTCTTATTTCCGTACGCATGCGCAAACCATAGAAAGTCGTTATGACGTAAAATGTGCATACTTTGTTGATTACATTTATGAAATAAAAAACCTTTTCTAAAAACTCGTGTTTTTTACGAAATCATGTAAACGTTCTAGAAGCTGTGATTTTAAAAAACGGTTGAAGTAAGCTTTTCTTATTTCTGGACGAATGCGCAAACTATAGAAAGTCGTTATGACGTAGAACGTGCATACTATGTAGATTCTATTTATGAAATAAAACACATTTTCTAAAAACTCGTGTTTTTTACAAAATCATGTAAACCTTCTAGAAGCTTTGATTTTAAAAAACAGGGGAAGTAAGCTTTTCTTATTTCCGGACAAATGCGCAAACTATAGAAAGTCGTTATGACGTAGAATGTGCATACTTTGTTGATTCCATTTGTCAAATAAAACATATTTTCTAAAAATTCGTGTTTTTTAAGAAATCATGTAAACCTTCTAGAAGCTGTGATTTTAAAAAAAGGTGGAAGTAAGCTTTTCTTATTTCTGGACGCATGCGCAAACTATAGAAAGTCGTTATGACGTAGAATGTGCATACTTTGTTGATTCCATTTATGAAATAAAGCACATTTTCTAAAAACTCGTGTTTTTTACGAAATCATGTAAACCTTCTAGAAGCTGTGATTTTAAAAAACGGTGGAAGTAAGCTTTTCTTATTTTCGGACGCATGCACAAACTATAGAAAGTCGTTATGACATAGAATCTGCATACTTTTTTGATTCCATTTATGAAATAAAACACATTTTCTAAAAACTCATGTTTTTTAAGAAACCATGTAAACCTTCTAGAAGCTGTGATTTTAAAAAACGAGGGAAGTAAGCTTTTCTTATTTCCAAACACATGCGGAAACTATAGAAAGTCATTATGATTTAGAGTGTGCATACTTTGTTGATTCCATTTATGAAATACAACACATTTTCTAAAAACTCGTGTTTTTTAAGAAATCATGTAAACCTTCTAGAAGCTGTGATTTTAAAAAACGGTGGAAGTAAGCTTTTCTTATTTCCGGACAAATGCGCAAACTATAGAAAGCCGTTATGACATAGAATGTGCATACTTTGTTGATTCCATTTATCAAATAAAACACATTTTCTAAAAACTCGTGTTTTTTAAGAAATCATGTAAACCTTCTAGAAGTTGTGATTTTAAAAAACGGTGGAACGAAGCTTTTCTTATTTCCGGACGCATGCGCAAACTATGGAAAGTCGTTATGACGTAGAATTTGCATAATTTGTTGATTCCATTTATGAAATAAAACACATTTTCTAAAAACTCGTGTTTTTTAAGAAACCATGTAAACCTTCTAGAAGTTGTGATTTTAAAAAACGAGGGAAGTAAGCTTTTCTTATTTCCAAACACATGCGGAAACTATAGCAAGTCATTATGATTTAGAATGTGCATACTTTGTTGATTCCATTTATGAAATACAACACATTTTCTAAAAACTCGTGTTTTTTAAGAAATCATGTAAACCTTCTAGAAGCTGTGATTTTAAAAAACGGTGGAAGTAAGCTTTTTTTATTTCTGGACAAATGCGCAAACTATAGAAAGCCGTTATGACGTAGAATGTGCATACTTTGTTGATTCCATTTATCAAATAAAACACATTTTCTAAAAACTCGTGTTTTTTAAGAAATCATGTAAACCTTCTAGAAGCTGTGATTTTAAAAAACTGTGGAAGTACGCTTTTCTTATTTCCGGACGCATGCGCAAACTATAGAAAGTCGTTATGACGTAGAATGTGCATACTTTGTTGATTCCATTGATGAAATAAAACACATTTTCTAAAAACTCGTGTTTTTTACGAAATCATGTAAACCTTCTAGAAGCTGTGATTTTAAAAAACGGTGGAAGTAAGCTTTTCTTATTTCCGGACGCATGCGCAAACTATAGAAAGTCGTTATGACGTAGAATGTGCATACTTTGTTGATTCCATTTATGAAATAAAACACATTTTCTAAAAACTCGTGTTTTTTACGAAATCATGTAAACCTTCTAGAAGCTGTGATTTTAAAAAACGGGGGAAGTAAGCTTTTCTTATTTCCGTACGCATGCGCAAACCATAGAAAGTCGTTATGACGTAAAATGTGCATACTTTGTAGATTACATTTATGAAATAAAAAACCTTTTCTAAAAACTCGTGTTTTTTACGAAATCATGTAAACGTTCTAGAAGCTGTGATTTTAAAAAACGGTTGAAGTAAGCTTTTCTTATTTCTGGACGAATGCGCAAACTATAGAAAGTCGTTATGACGTAGAACGTGCATACTTTGTAGATTCTATTTATGAAATAAAACACATTTTCTAAAAACTCGTGTTTTTTACAAAATCATGTAAACCTTCTAGAAGCTTTGATTTTAAAAAACGGGGGAAGTAAGCTTTTCTTATTTCCGGACAAATGCGCAAACTATAGAAAGTCGTTATGACGTAGAATGTGCATACTTTGTTGATTCCATTTGTCAAATAAAACATATTTTCTAAAAATTCGTGTTTTTTAAGAAATCATGTAAACCTTCTAGAAGCTGTGATTTTAAAAAAGGTGGAAGTAAGCTTTTCTTATTTCTGGACGCATGCGCAAACTATAGAAAGTCGTTATGACGTAGAATGTGCATACTTTGTTGATTCCATTTATGAAATAAAGCACATTTTCTAAAAACTCGTGTTTTTTACGAAATCATGTAAACCTTCTAGAAGCTGTGATTTTAAAAAACAGTGGAAGTAAGCTTTTCTTATTTTCGGACGCATGCACAAACTATAGAAAGTCGTTATGACATAGAATCTGCATACTTTTTTGATTCCATTTATGAAATAAAACACATTTTCTAAAAACTCATGTTTTTTAAGAAACCATGTAAACCTTCTAGAAGCTGTGATTTTACAAAACAGGGGAAGTAAGCTTTTCTTATTTCCAAACGCATGCGCAAACTATAGAAAGTCGTTATGACGTAGAATGTGCATACTTTGTTGATTCCATTTATGAAATAAAACACATTTTCTAAAAACTCGTATTTTTTACGAAATTATGTATACCTTCTAGAAGCTGTGATTTTAAAAAACAGTGGAAGTAAGCTTTTCTTATTTCCAAACGCATGCGCAAACTATAGAAAGTCGTTATGACGTAGAATGTGCATACTTTGTTGATTCCATTTATGAAATAAAACACATTTTCTAAAAACTCGTGTTTTTTACGAAATCATGTAAACCTTCTAGAAGCTGTGATTTTAAAAAACGGGGGAAGTAAGCTTTTCTTATTTCCGGACGCATGCACAAACCATAGAAAGTCGTTCTGACGTAAAATGTGCATACTTTGTAGATTCCATTTATGAAATAAAAAACCTTTTCTAAAAACTCGTGTTTTTTACGAAATCATGTAAACGTTCTAGAAGCTGTGATTTTAAAAAATGGTTGAAGTAAGCTTTTCTTACTTCCGGACGCATGCGCAAACTATAGAAAGTCGTTATGACGTAGAATGTGCATACTTTGTTGATTCCATTTATGAAATAAAACACATTTTCTAGGAACTAGTGTTTTTTACGAAATCATGTAAACCTTCAAGAAGCTGTGATTTTTAAAAACGGTTGAAGTAAGCTTTTCTTATTTCCGGACGAATGCGCAAGCTATAGAAAGTCGTTATGAAATAGAATGTGCATAGTTTGTTGATTCCATTTATGAAATAAAACACATTTTCTAAAAACTCATGTTTTTTAAGAAATCATGTAAACCTTCTAGAAGCTGTGATTTTAAAAAATGGGGGAAGTAAGCTTTTCTTATTTCCAAACGCATGTGCAAACTATAGAAAGTCGTTATGACATAGAATGTGCATACTTTGTTGATTCCATTTATGAAATAAAACACATTTTCTAAAAACTCGTGTTTTTTAGGAAATCATGTAAACCTTCTAGAAGCTGTGATTTTAAAAAATGGTGGAAATAAGCTTTTCTTATTTCCGGACGCATGCGCAAACTATAGAAAGTCGTTATGACGTAGAATGTGCATACTTTGTTGATTCCATTTATGAAATAAAACACATTTTCTAGAAACTCGTGTTTTTTACGAAATCATGTAAACCTTCAAGAAGCTTTGATTTTAAAAAACGGTGGAAGTAAGCTTTTCTTATTTCCGGACTCATGCGCAAACTATAGAAAGTCGTTATGACGTATAATGTGCATACTTTGTAGATTCGATTTATGAAATAAAACACATTTTCTAAAAACTCGTGTTTTTTACGAAATCATGTAAACCTTCTAGAAGCTGTGATTTTAAAAAATGGTGGAAGTAAGTTTTTCTTATTTCTGGACGCATGCACAAACTATAGAAATTCGTTATGACATAGAATGTGCATACTTTGTAGATTCCATTTATTCAATAAAACACATTTTCTAAAAACTCGTGTTTTTTACGAAATCATGTAAACCTTCTAGAAGCTGTGATTTTAAAAAACGGTGGAAGTAAGCTTTTCTTATTTACGGACGAATGCGCAAACTATAGAAAGTCGTTATGATGTAGAATGTGCATACTTTGTTGATTCCATTTATGAAATAAAACACATTTTCTAAAAAGTCGTGTTTTTTAAGAAATCATGTAAACCTTCTAGAAGCCTTTGATTTTAAAAAACGGTGGAAGTAAGCTTTTCTTATTTCCAAACACATGCGCAAACTATACAAAGTCATTATGACGTAGAATGTGCATACTTTGTTGATTCCATTTATCAAATAAAACACATTTTCTAAAAACTCGTGTTTTTTAAGAAATCATGTAAACATTCTAGAAGTTGTGATTTTAAAAAACGGTGGAACGAAGCTTTTCTTATTTCCGGACGCATGCGCAAACTATGGAAAGTCGTTATGACGTAGAATTTGCATAATTTGTTGATTCCATTTTATGAAATAAAACACATTTTCTAAAAACTCGTGTTTTTTAAGAAACCATGTAAACCTTCTAGAAGTTGTGATTTTAAAAAACGAGGGAAGTAAGCTTTTCTTATTTCCAAACACATGCGGAAACTATAGCAAGTCATTATGATTTAGAATGTGCATACTTTGTTGATTCCATTTATGAAATACAACACATTTTCTAAAAACTCGTGTTTTTTAAGAAATCATGTAAACCTTCTAGAAGCTGTGATTTTAAAAAACGGTGGAAGTAAGCTTTTTTTATTTCCGGACAAATGCGCAAACTATAGAAAGCCGTTATGACGTAGAATGTATACTTTGTTGATTCCATTTATCAAATAAAACACATTTTCTAAAAACTCGTGTTTTTTAAGAAATCATGTAAACCTTCTAGAAGCTGTGATTTTAAAAAACGGTGGAAGTACGCTTTTCTTATTTCCGGACGCATGCGCAAACTATAGAAAGTCGTTATGACGTAGAATGTGCATACTTTGTTGATTCCATTTATGAAATAAAACACATTTTCTAAAAACTCGTGTTTTTTAAGAAATCATGTAAACCTTCTAGAAGCTGTGATTTTAAAAAACGGGGGAAGTAAGCTTTTCTTATTTCCGTACGCATGCGCAAACCATAGAAAGTCGTTATGACGTAAAATGTGCATACTTTGTTGATTACATTTATGAAATAAAAAACCTTTTCTAAAAACTCGTGTTTTTTACGAAATCATGTAAACGTTCTAGAAGCTGTGATTTTAAAAAACGGTTGAAGTAAGCTTTTCTTATTTCTGGACGAATGCGCAAACTATAGAAAGTCGTTATGACGTAGAACGTGCATACTATGTAGATTCTATTTATGAAATAAAACACATTTTCTAAAAACTCGTGTTTTTTACAAAATCATGTAAACCTTCTAGAAGCTTTGATTTTAAAAAACAGGGGAAGTAAGCTTTTCTTATTTCCGGACAAATGCGCAAACTATAGAAAGTCGTTATGACGTAGAATGTGCATACTTTGTTGATTCCATTTGTCAAATAAAACATATTTTCTAAAAATTCGTGTTTTTTAAGAAATCATGTAAACCTTCTAGAAGCTGTGATTTTAAAAAAAGGTGGAAGTAAGCTTTTCTTATTTCTGGACGCATGCGCAAACTATAGAAAGTCGTTATGACGTAGAATGTGCATACTTTGTTGATTCCATTTATGAAATAAAGCACATTTTCTAAAAACTCGTGTTTTTTACGAAATCATGTAAACCTTCTAGAAGCTGTGATTTTAAAAAACGGTGGAAGTAAGCTTTTCTTATTTTCGGACGCATGCACAAACTATAGAAAGTCGTTATGACATAGAATCTGCATACTTTTTTGATTCCATTTATGAAATAAAACACATTTTCTAAAAACTCATGTTTTTTAAGAAACCATGTAAACCTTCTAGAAGCTGTGATTTTAAAAAACGAGGGAAGTAAGCTTTTCTTATTTCCAAACACATGCGGAAACTATAGAAAGTCATTATGATTTAGAGTGTGCATACTTTGTTGATTCCATTTATGAAATACAACACATTTTCTAAAAACTCGTGTTTTTTAAGAAATCATGTAAACCTTCTAGAAGCTGTGATTTTAAAAAACGGTGGAAGTAAGCTTTTCTTATTTCCGGACAAATGCGCAAACTATAGAAAGCCGTTATGACATAGAATGTGCATACTTTGTTGATTCCATTTATCAAATAAAACACATTTTCTAAAAACTCGTGTTTTTTAAGAAATCATGTAAACCTTCTAGAAGTTGTGATTTTAAAAAACGGTGGAACGAAGCTTTTCTTATTTCCGGACGCATGCGCAAACTATGGAAAGTCGTTATGACGTAGAATTTGCATAATTTGTTGATTCCATTTATGAAATAAAACACATTTTCTAAAAACTCGTGTTTTTTAAGAAACCATGTAAACCTTCTAGAAGTTGTGATTTTAAAAAACGAGGGAAGTAAGCTTTTCTTATTTCCAAACACATGCGGAAACTATAGCAAGTCATTATGATTTAGAATGTGCATACTTTGTTGATTCCATTTATGAAATACAACACATTTTCTAAAAACTCGTGTTTTTTAAGAAATCATGTAAACCTTCTAGAAGCTGTGATTTTAAAAAACGGTGGAAGTAAGCTTTTTTTATTTCTGGACAAATGCGCAAACTATAGAAAGCCGTTATGACGTAGAATGTGCATACTTTGTTGATTCCATTTATCAAATAAAACACATTTTCTAAAAACTCGTGTTTTTTAAGAAATCATGTAAACCTTCTAGAAGCTGTGATTTTAAAAAACTGTGGAAGTACGCTTTTCTTATTTCCGGACGCATGCGCAAACTATAGAAAGTCGTTATGACGTAGAATGTGCATACTTTGTTGATTCCATTGATGAAATAAAACACATTTTCTAAAAACTCGTGTTTTTTACGAAATCATGTAAACCTTCTAGAAGCTGTGATTTTAAAAAACGGTGGAAGTAAGCTTTTCTTATTTCCGGACGCATGCGCAAACTATAGAAAGTCGTTATGACGTAGAATGTGCATACTTTGTTGATTCCATTTATGAAATAAAACACATTTTCTAAAAACTCGTGTTTTTTACGAAATCATGTAAACCTTCTAGAAGCTGTGATTTTAAAAAACGGGGGAAGTAAGCTTTTCTTATTTCCGTACGCATGCGCAAACCATAGAAAGTCGTTATGACGTAAAATGTGCATACTTTGTAGATTACATTTATGAAATAAAAAACCTTTTCTAAAAACTCGTGTTTTTTACGAAATCATGTAAACCTTCTAGAAGCTGTGATTTTAAAAAACGGTTGAAGTAAGCTTTTCTTATTTCTGGACGAATGCGCAAACTATAGAAAGTCGTTATGACGTAGAACGTGCATACTTTGTAGATTCTATTTATGAAATAAAACACATTTTCTAAAAACTCGTGTTTTTTACAAAATCATGTAAACCTTCTAGAAGCTTTGATTTTAAAAAACGGGGGAAGTAAGCTTTTCTTATTTCCGGACAAATGCGCAAACTATAGAAAGTCGTTATGACGTAGAATGTGCATACTTTGTTGATTCCATTTGTCAAATAAAACATATTTTCTAAAAATTCGTGTTTTTTAAGAAATCATGTAAACCTTCTAGAAGCTGTGATTTTAAAAAAAGGTGGAAGTAAGCTTTTCTTATTTCTGGACGCATGCGCAAACTATAGAAAGTCGTTATGACGTAGAATGTGCATACTTTGTTGATTCCATTTATGAAATAAAGCACATTTTCTAAAAACTCGTGTTTTTTACGAAATCATGTAAACCTTCTAGAAGCTGTGATTTTAAAAAACAGTGGAAGTAAGCTTTTCTTATTTTCGGACGCATGCACAAACTATAGAAAGTCGTTATGACATAGAATCTGCATACTTTTTTGATTCCATTTATGAAATAAAACACATTTTCTAAAAACTCATGTTTTTTAAGAAACCATGTAAACCTTCTAGAAGCTGTGATTTTACAAAACAGGGGAAGTAAGCTTTTCTTATTTCCAAACGCATGCGCAAACTATAGAAAGTCGTTATGACGTAGAATGTGCATACTTTGTTGATTCCATTTATGAAATAAAACACATTTTCTAAAAACTCGTATTTTTTACGAAATTATGTATACCTTCTAGAAGCTGTGATTTTAAAAAACAGTGGAAGTAAGCTTTTCTTATTTCCAAACGCATGCGCAAACTATAGAAAGTCGTTATGACGTAGAATGTGCATACTTTGTTGATTCCATTTATGAAATAAAACACATTTTCTAAAAACTCGTGTTTTTTACGAAATCATGTAAACCTTCTAGAAGCTGTGATTTTAAAAAACGGGGGAAGTAAGCTTTTCTTATTTCCGGACGCATGCACAAACCATAGAAAGTCGTTCTGACGTAAAATGTGCATACTTTGTAGATTCCATTTATGAAATAAAAAACCTTTTCTAAAAACTCGTGTTTTTTACGAAATCATGTAAACGTTCTAGAAGCTGTGATTTTAAAAAATGGTTGAAGTAAGCTTTTCTTACTTCCGGACGCATGCGCAAACTATAGAAAGTCGTTATGACGTAGAATGTGCATACTTTGTTGATTCCATTTATGAAATAAAACACATTTTCTAGGAACTAGTGTTTTTTACGAAATCATGTAAACCTTCAAGAAGCTGTGATTTTTAAAAACGGTTGAAGTAAGCTTTTCTTATTTCCGGACGAATGCGCAAGCTATAGAAAGTCGTTATGAAATAGAATGTGCATACTTTGTTGATTCCATTTATGAAATAAAACACATTTTCTAAAAACTCATGTTTTTTAAGAAATCATGTAAACCTTCTAGAAGCTGTGATTTTAAAAAATGGGGGAAGTAAGCTTTTCTTATTTCCAAACGCATGTGCAAACTATAGAAAGTCATTATGACATAGAATGTGCATACTTTGTTGATTCCATTTATGAAATAAAACACATTTTCTAAAAACTCGTGTTTTTTAGGAAATCATGTAAACCTTCTAGAAGCTGTGATTTTAAAAAATGGTGGAAATAAGCTTTTCTTATTTCCGGACGCATGCGCAAACTATAGAAAGTCGTTATGACGTAGAATGTGCATACTTTGTTGATTCCATTTATGAAATAAAACACATTTTCTAGAAACTCGTGTTTTTTACGAAATCATGTAAACCTTCAAGAAGCTTTGATTTTAAAAAACGGTGGAAGTAAGCTTTTCTTATTTCCGGACTCATGCGCAAACTATAGAAAGTCGTTATGACGTATAATGTGCATACTTTGTAGATTCGATTTATGAAATAAAACACATTTTCTAAAAACTCGTGTTTTTTACGAAATCATGTAAACCTTCTAGAAGCTGTGATTTTAAAAAATGGTGGAAGTAAGCTTTTCTTATTTCTGGACGCATGCACAAACTATAGAAATTCGTTATGACATAGAATGTGCATACTTTGTAGATTCCATTTATTCAATAAAACACATTTTCTAAAAACTCGTGTTTTTTACGAAATCATGTAAACCTTCTAGAAGCTGTGATTTTAAAAAACGGTGGAAGTAAGCTTTTCTTATTTACGGACGAATGCGCAAACTATAGAAAGTCGTTATGATGTAGAATGTGCATACTTTGTTGATTCCATTTATGAAATAAAACACATTTTCTAAAAAGTCGTGTTTTTTAAGAAATCATGTAAACCTTCTAGAAGCTGTGATTTTAAAAAACGAGAGAAGTAAGCTTTTCTTATTTCCAAACACATGCGCAAACTATACAAAGTCATTATGACGTAGAATGTGCATACTTTGTTGATTCCATTTATCAAATAAAACACATTTTCTAAAAACTCGTGTTTTATAAGAAATCATGTAAACCTTCTAGAAGCTGTGATTTTAAAAAACGGTGGAGGTAAGCTTTTCTTATATCCGGACGAATGCGTAAATTATAGAAAGTTGTTATGACGTACAATGTGCATACTTTGTTGATTCCATTTATCAAATAAAACACATTTTCTAAAAACTCGTGTTTTTTAAGAAATCATGTAAACGTTCTAGAAGCTGTGATTTTAAAAAACGGTGGAAGTAAGCTTTTCTTATTTCCGGACGCATGCGCAAACTATAGAAAGTCGTTATGATGTAGAATGTGCATACTTTGTTGATTCCATTTATGAAATAAAACACATTTTCTAGAAACTCGTGTTTTTTACGAAATCATGTAAACCTTCAAGAAGCTGTGATTTCAAAAAAAAGTTGAAGTAAGCTTTTCTTATTTCCGGACGCATACGCAAACTATAGAAAGTCGTTATGACGTAGAATGTGCATACTTGATTCCATTTATGAAATAAAACACATTTTCTAAAAACTCGTGTTTTTTAAGAAATCATGTAAACATTCTAGAAGTTGTGATTTTAAAAAACGGGGGAAGTAAGCTTTTCTTATTTCCAAACGCATGCGCAAACTATAGAAAGTCGTTATGACGTAGAATGTGCATACTTTGTTGATTCCATTTATGAAATAAAACACATTTTGTAAAAACTCGTGTTTTTTACGAAATCATGTAAACCTTCTAGAAGCTGTGATTTTAAAAAACGGGGGAAGTAAGCTTTTCTTATTTCCGGACGCATGCGCAAACTATAGAAAGTCATTATGACGTAGAATGTGCATACTTTGTTGATTCCATTTATGAAGTAAAACACATTTTCTAAAAACTCGTGTTTTTTAAGAAATCATGTAAACCTTCTAAAAGCTGTGATTTTAAAAAACGGGGGAAGTAAGCTTTTCTTATTTACAAACGCATGCGAAAACTATAGAAAGTCGTTTTGACGTAGAATGTGCATACTTTGTTGATTCCATTTATGAAATAAAAAACATTTTCTAAAAACTCGTGTTTTTTAAGAAATCATGTAAACCTTCTAGAAGCAGTGATTTTAAAAAACGGGGGAAGTAAGCTTTTCTTATTTCTGGACGCATGCGCAAACTATAGAAAGTCATTATGACGTAGAATGTGCATACTTTTTTTATTCCATTTATGAAATAAAACACATTTTCTAAAAACTCATGTTTTTTAAGAAATCATGTAAACCTTCTAGAAGCTGTGATTTTAAAAAATGGTGGAAGTAAGCTTTTCTTATTTCCGGACGCATGCGCAAACTATAGAAAGTCGTTATGTCGTAGAATGTGCATACTTTGTAGATTCCATTTATGAAATAAAACACATTTACTAAAAAGTCGTGTTTTTAACGAAATCATGTAAACCTTCAAGAAGCTGTGATTTTAAAAAAACGGTTGAAGTAAGCTTTTCTTATTTCCAGACGCATGCGCAAACTATAGAAAGTCGTTATGACGTAGAGTGTGCATACTTTGTTGATTCCATTTATGAAATAAAACACATTTTCTAAAAAATCGTGTTTTTTAAGAAATCACGGAAACCTTCTAGGAGCTGTGATTTTAAAATACGGGGGAAGTAATCTTTTCTTATTTCCGGACGCATGCGCAAACTATAAAAATTCGTTATGACGTAGAATGTGCATACTTTGTAGACTCCATTTATGAAATAAAAAACATTTTATAAAAACTCATGTTTTTTACGAAATCATGTAAACCTTCCAGAAGCTGTGATTTTAAAAAACGGTGGAAGTAAGCTTTTCTTATTTCCGGACGAATCCGCAAACTATATAAATTCGTTATGATGTAGAATGTGCATACTTTGTTGATTCCATTTATGAAATAAAACACATTTTCTAAAAACTCGTGTTTTTTAAGAAATCATGTAAACCTTCAAGAAGCTGTGATTTTAAAAAACCGTTGAAGTAAGCTTTTCTTATTTCCGGACGCATGTGCAAACTATAGGAAGTCGTTATGACGTAGAATGTGCATACTTTGTTGAATCCATTTAGGAAATAAAACACATTTTCTAAAAACTCGTGTTTTTTAAGAAATCATGTAAACCTTCTAGAATCTGTGATTTTAAAAAATGGGGGAAGTAAGCTTTTCTTATTTCCGGACGCATGCGCAAACTATAGAAACTCGTTATGATGTAGAATGTGCATACTTTGTAGATTCCATTTATGAAATAAAACACATTTTCTAAAAACTCGTGTTTTTACGAAATCATGTAAACCTTCTAGACGCTGTGATTTTGAAAAATGGTGGAAGTAAGCTTTTCTTATTTCCGGACCCATGCCCAAACTATAGAAAGTCGTTATGACGTAGAATGTGCATACTTTGATGATTCCATTTATGAAATAAAACACATTTTCTAAAAACTCGTGTTTTTTAAGAAATCATGTAAACCTTCTAGAAGCTGTGATTTTAAAAAACGGGGGAAGTAAGCTTTTCTTATTTCCGGACGCATGCGCAAACTATAGAAAGTCGTTATGACGTAGAATGTGCATACTATGTTGATTCCATTTATGAAATAAAACCCATTTTCTAAAAACTCGTGTTATTACGAAATCATGTAAACCTTCTAGACGCTGTGATTTCAAAAAACGGGGGAAGTAAGCTTTTTTTATTTCCGGACGCATGCGCAAAGTATAGAAAGTCGTTATGACGTAGAATGTGCATACTTTGTAGATTCCATTTATGAAATAAAACACATTTTCTAAAAACTCGTGTTTTTTAAGAAATCATGTAAACCTTCTAGAAGCTGTGATTTTAAAAAACGGGGAAGTAAGCTTTTCTTATTTCCGGACGCATGCGCAAACTATAGAAAGTCGTTATGACGTAGAATGTGCATACTATGTTGATTCCATTTATGAAATAAAACACATTTTCTAAAAACTCGTGTTATTACGAAATCATGTAAACCTTCTAGACGCTGTGATTTGAAAAAACGTGGGAAGTAAGCTTTTTTTATTTCCGGACGCATGCGCAAAGTATAGAAAGTCGTTATGACGTAGAATGTGCATGCTTTGTAGATTCCATTTATGAAATAAAACACATTTTCTAAAAACTCATGTTTTTTACGAAATCATGTAAACCTTCTAGAAGTTGTGATTTTAAAAAACGGTGGAAGTAAGCTTTTCTTATTTCCGGACGCATGCGCAAACTATAGAAAGTCGTTATGATGTAGAATGTGCATACTTTGTTGATTCCATTGATGAAATAAAACACATTTTCTAAAAACTCATGTTTTTTAAGAAATCATGTAAACCTTCTAGAAGCTGTGATTTTAAAAAACGGGGGAAGTAAGCTTTTCTTATTTCCGGATGCATGCGCAAACTATAGAAAGTCGTTATGACGTAGAATGTGCATACTATGTTGATTCCATTTATGAAATAAAACACATTTTCTAAAAACTCGTGTTTTTACGAAATCATGTAAACCTTCTAGACGATGTGATTTCAAAAAACGGGGGAAGAAAGCTTTTCTTATTTCCGGACACATGCGCAAACTATAGAAAGTCGTTATGACGTAGAATGTGCATACTTTGTCGATTCCATTTACGAAATAAAACACATTTTCTAAAAACTCTTGTTTTTTAAGAAATCATGTAAACCTCCTAGAAGCTGTGATTTTGAAAAAAGGGGGAAGTAAGCTTTTCTTATTTCTGGACGCATGTGCAAACTATAGAAAGTCGTTATGACGTAGAATGTGCATACTTTGTAGATTCCATTTATGAAATAAAACACATTTTCTAAAAACTCGTGTTTTTTACGAAATCATGTAAACCTTCTAGAAGCTGTGATTTTAAAAAATGGTGGAAGTAAGCTTTTCTTATTTCCGGATGAATGCGCAAATCATAGAAAGTCGTTATGACGTAGAATGTTCATACTTTGTAGATTGCATGTATGAATTAAAACACATTTTCTAAAAACTCGTGTTTTTTACGAAATCATGTAAACCTTCTAGAAGCTGTGATTTAAAAAAACGGTGGAAGTAAGATTTTCTTATTTCCGGATGCATGCGCAAACTATAGAAAGTCATTATGACGTAGAATGTGCATACTTTGTAGATTCCATTTATGAAATAAAACACATTTTCTAAAAACTCGTGTTTTTTACGAAATCATGTAAACCTTCTAGAAGCTGTGATTTTAAAAAACGGTGGAAGTAAGCTTTTCTTATTTCCGGACGCATGCGCAAACTATAGAAAGTCGTTATGACGTAGAATGTGCATACTTTGTTGATTCCATTTATGAAATAAAACACATTTTCTAAAAACTCGTGTTTTTTAAGAAATCATGTAAACCTTCTAGAAGCTGTGATTTTAAAAAACGGTGGAAGTAAGCTTTTCTTATTTCCGGACAAATGCGCAAACTATAGAAAGCCGTTATGACATAGAATGTGCATACTTTGTTGATTCCATTTATCAAATAAAACACATTTTCTAAAAACTCGTGTTTTTTAAGAAATCATGTAAACCTTCTAGAAGTTGTGATTTTAAAAAACGGTGGAACGAAGCTTTTCTTATTTCCGGACGCATGCGCAAACTATGGAAAGTCGTTATGACGTAGAATTTGCATAATTTGTTGATTCCATTTATGAAATAAAACACATTTTCTAAAAACTCGTGTTTTTTAAGAAACCATGTAAACCTTCTAGAAGTTGTGATTTTAAAAAACGAGGGAAGTAAGCTTTTCTTATTTCCAAACACATGCGGAAACTATAGCAAGTCATTATGATTTAGAATGTGCATACTTTGTTGATTCCATTTATGAAATACAACACATTTTCTAAAAACTCGTGTTTTTTAAGAAATCATGTAAACCTTCTAGAAGCTGTGATTTTAAAAAACGGTGGAAGTAAGCTTTTTTTATTTCTGGACAAATGCGCAAACTATAGAAAGCCGTTATGACGTAGAATGTGCATACTTTGTTGATTCAATTTATCAAATAAAACACATTTTCTAAAAACTCGTGTTTTTTAAGAAATCATGTAAACCTTCTAGAAGCTGTGATTTTAAAAAACTGTGGAAGTACGCTTTTCTTATTTCCGGACGCATGCGCAAACTATAGAAAGTCGTTATGACGTAGAATGTGCATACTTTGTTGATTCCATTGATGAAATAAAACACATTTTCTAGAAACTCGTGTTTTTTACGAAATCATGTAAACCTTCTAGAAGCTGTGATTTTAAAAAACGGTGGAAGTAAGCTTTTCTTATTTCCGGACGCATGCGCAAACTATAGAAAGTCGTTATGACGTAGAATGTGCATACTTTGTTGATTCCATTTATGAAATAAAACACATTTTCTAAAAACTCGTGTTTTTTACGAAATCATGTAAACCTTCTAGAAGCTGTGATTTTAAAAAACGGGGGAAGTAAGCTTTTCTTATTTCCGTACGCATGCGCAAACCATAGAAAGTCGTTATGACGTAAAATGTGCATACTTTGTAGATTACATTTATGAAATAAAAAACCTTTTCTAAAAACTCGTGTTTTTTACGAAATCATGTAAACGTTCTAGAAGCTGTGATTTTAAAAAACGGTTGAAGTAAGCTTTTCTTATTTCTGGACGAATGCGCAAACTATAGAAAGTCGTTATGACGTAGAACGTGCATACTTTGTAGATTCTATTTATGAAATAAAACACATTTTCTAAAAACTCGTGTTTTTTACAAAATCATGTAAACCTTCTAGAAGCTTTGATTTTAAAAAACGGGGGAAGTAAGCTTTTCTTATTTCCGGACAAATGCGCAAACTATAGAAAGTCGTTATGACGTAGAATGTGCATACTTTGTTGATTCCATTTGTCAAATAAAACATATTTTCTAAAAATTCGTGTTTTTTAAGAAATCATGTAAACCTTCTAGAAGCTGTGATTTTAAAAAAAGGTGGAAGTAAGCTTTTCTTATTTCTGGACGCATGCGCAAACTATAGAAAGTCGTTATGACGTAGAATGTGCATACTTTGTTGATTCCATTTATGAAATAAAGCACATTTTCTAAAAACTCGTGTTTTTTACGAAATCATGTAAACCTTCTAGAAGCTGTGATTTTAAAAAACAGTGGAAGTAAGCTTTTCTTATTTTCGGACGCATGCACAAACTATAGAAAGTCGTTATGACATAGAATCTGCATACTTTTTTGATTCCATTTATGAAATAAAACACATTTTCTAAAAACTCATGTTTTTT
Organism: Larix kaempferi; assembly: GCA_027924585.1. Lineage (NCBI taxonomy): Eukaryota > Viridiplantae > Streptophyta > Pinopsida > Pinales > Pinaceae > Larix > Larix kaempferi. The sequence continues at coordinate 16,167,219 of BSBM01001252.1, forward strand.
AAGAAACCATGTAAACCTTCTAGAAGCTGTGATTTTACAAAACAGGGGAAGTAAGCTTTTCTTATTTCCAAACGCATGCGCAAACTATAGAAAGTCGTTATGACGTAGAATGTGCATACTTTGTTGATTCCATTTATGAAATAAAACACATTTTCTAAAAACTCGTATTTTTTACGAAATTATGTATACCTTCTAGAAGCTGTGATTTTAAAAAACAGTGGAAGTAAGCTTTTCTTATTTCCAAACGCATGCGCAAACTATAGAAAGTCGTTATGACGTAGAATGTGCATACTTTGTTGATTCCATTTATGAAATAAAACACATTTTCTAAAAACTCGTGTTTTTTACGAAATCATGTAAACCTTCTAGAAGCTGTGATTTTAAAAAACGGGGGAAGTAAGCTTTTCTTATTTCCGGACGCATGCACAAACCATAGAAAGTCGTTCTGACGTAAAATGTGCATACTTTGTAGATTCCATTTATGAAATAAAAAACCTTTTCTAAAAACTCGTGTTTTTTACGAAATCATGTAAACGTTCTAGAAGCTGTGATTTTAAAAAACGGTTGAAGTAAGCTTTTCTTACTTCCGGACGCATGCGCAAACTATAGAAAGTCGTTATGACGTAGAATGTGCATACTTTGTTGATTCCATTTATGAAATAAAACACATTTTCTAGGAACTAGTGTTTTTTACGAAATCATGTAAACCTTCAAGAAGCTGTGATTTTTAAAAACGGTTGAAGTAAGCTTTTCTTATTTCCGGACGAATGCGCAAGCTATAGAAAGTCGTTATGAAATAGAATGTGCATACTTTGTTGATTCCATTTATGAAATAAAACACATTTTCTAAAAACTCATGTTTTTTAAGAAATCATGTAAACCTTCTAGAAGCTGTGATTTTAAAAAATGGGGGAAGTAAGCTTTTCTTATTTCCAAACGCATGTGCAAACTATAGAAAGTCGTTATGACATAGAATGTGCATACTTTGTTGATTCCATTTATGAAATAAAACACATTTTCTAAAAACTCGTGTTTTTTAGGAAATCATGTAAACCTTCTAGAAGCTGTGATTTTAAAAAATGGTGGAAATAAGCTTTTCTTATTTCCGGACGCATGCGCAAACTATAGAAAGTCGTTATGACGTAGAATGTGCATACTTTGTTGATTCCATTTATGAAATAAAACACATTTTCTAGAAACTCGTGTTTTTTACGAAATCATGTAAACCTTCAAGAAGCTTTGATTTTAAAAAACGGTGGAAGTAAGCTTTTCTTATTTCCGGACTCATGCGCAAACTATAGAAAGTCGTTATGACGTATAATGTGCATACTTTGTAGATTCGATTTATGAAATAAAACACATTTTCTAAAAACTCGTGTTTTTTACGAAATCATGTAAACCTTCTAGAAGCTGTGATTTTAAAAAATGGTGGAAGTAAGCTTTTCTTATTTCTGGACGCATGCACAAACTATAGAAATTCGTTATGACATAGAATGTGCATACTTTGTAGATTCCATTTATTCAATAAAACACATTTTCTAAAAACTCGTGTTTTTTACGAAATCATGTAAACCTTCTAGAAGCTGTGATTTTAAAAAACGGTGGAAGTAAGCTTTTCTTATTTACGGACGAATGCGCAAACTATAGAAAGTCGTTATGATGTAGAATGTGCATACTTTGTTGATTCCATTTATGAAATAAAACACATTTTCTAAAAAGTCGTGTTTTTTAAGAAATCATGTAAACCTTCTAGAAGCTGTGATTTTAAAAAACGAGAGAAGTAAGCTTTTCTTATTTCCAAACACATGCGCAAACTATACAAAGTCATTATGACGTAGAATGTGCATACTTTGTTGATTCCATTTATCAAATAAAACACATTTTCTAAAAACTCGTGTTTTATAAGAAATCATGTAAACCTTCTAGAAGCTGTGATTTTAAAAAACGGTGGAGGTAAGCTTTTCTTATATCCGGACGAATGCGTAAATTATAGAAAGTTGTTATGACGTACAATGTGCATACTTTGTTGATTCCATTTATCAAATAAAACACATTTTCTAAAAACTCGTGTTTTTTAAGAAATCATGTAAACGTTCTAGAAGCTGTGATTTTAAAAAACGGTGGAAGTAAGCTTTTCTTATTTCCGGACGCATGCGCAAACTATAGAAAGTCGTTATGATGTAGAATGTGCATACTTTGTTGATTCCATTTATGAAATAAAACACATTTTCTAGAAACTCGTGTTTTTTACGAAATCATGTAAACCTTCAAGAAGCTGTGATTTCAAAAAAAAGTTGAAGTAAGCTTTTCTTATTTCCGGACGCATACGCAAACTATAGAAAGTCGTTATGACGTAGAATGTGCATACTTGATTCCATTTATGAAATAAAACACATTTTCTAAAAACTCGTGTTTTTTAAGAAATCATGTAAACATTCTAGAAGTTGTGATTTTAAAAAACGGGGGAAGTAAGCTTTTCTTATTTCCAAACGCATGCGCAAACTATAGAAAGTCGTTATGACGTAGAATGTGCATACTTTGTTGATTCCATTTATGAAATAAAACACATTTTTTAAAAACTCGTGTTTTTTACGAAATCATGTAAACCTTCTAGAAGCTGTGATTTTAAAAAACGGGGGAAGTAAGCTTTTCTTATTTCCGGACGCATGCGCAAACTATAGAAAGTCATTATGACGTAGAATGTGCATACTTTGTTGATTCCATTTATGAAATAAAACACATTTTCTAAAAACTCGTGTTTTTTAAGAAATCATGTAAACCTTCTAAAAGCTGTGATTTTAAAAAACGGGGGAAGTAAGCTTTTCTTATTTACAAACGCATGTGAAAACTATAGAAAGTCGTTTTGACGTAGAATGTGCATACTTTGTTGATTCCATTTATGAAATAAAAAACATTTTCTAAAAACTCGTGTTTTTTAAGAAATCATGTAAACCTTCTAGAAGCAGTGATTTTAAAAAACGGGGGAAGTAAGCTTTTCTTATTTCTGGACGCATGCGCAAACTATAGAAAGTCATTATGACGTAGAATGTGCATACTTTTTTTATTCCATTTATGAAATAAAACACATTTTCTAAAAACTCATGTTTTTTAAGAAATCATGTAAACCTTCTAGAAGCTGTGATTTTAAAAAATGGTGGAAGTAAGCTTTTCTTATTTCCGGACGCATGCGCAAACTATAGAAAGTCGTTATGTCGTAGAATGTGCATACTTTGTAGATTCCATTTATGAAATAAAACACATTTACTAAAAAGTCGTGTTTTTAACGAAATCATGTAAACCTTCAAGAAGCTGTGATTTTAAAAAAACGGTTGAAGTAAGCTTTTCTTATTTCCAGACGCATGCGCAAACTATAGAAAGTCGTTATGACGTAGAGTGTGCATACTTTGTTGATTCCATTTATGAAATAAAACACATTTTCTAAAAAATCGTGTTTTTTAAGAAATCACGGAAACCTTCTAGGAGCTGTGATTTTAAAAAACGGGGGAAGTAATCTTTTCTTATTTCCGGACGCATGCGCAAACTATAAAAAGTCGTTATGACGTAGAATGTGCATACTTTGTAGACTCCATTTATGAAATAAAACACATTTTATAAAAACTCATGTTTTTTACGAAATCATGTAAACCTTCCAGAAGCTGTGATTTTAAAAAACGGTGGAAGTAAGCTTTTCTTATTTCCGGACGAATCCGCAAACTATATAAATTCGTTATGATGTAGAATGTGCATACTTTGTTGATTCCATTTATGAAATAAAACACATTTTCTAAAAACTCGTGTTTTTTAAGAAATCATGTAAACCTTCAAGAAGCTGTGATTTTAAAAAACCGTTGAAGTAAGCTTTTCTTATTTCCGGACGCATGTGCAAACTATAGGAAGTCGTTATGACGTAGAATGTGCATACTTTGTTGAATCCATTTAGGAAATAAAACACATTTTCTAAAAACTCGTGTTTTTTAAGAAATCATGTAAACCTTCTAGAATCTGTGATTTTAAAAAATGGGGGAAGTAAGCTTTTCTTATTTCCGGACGCATGCGCAAACTATAGAAACTCGTTATGATGTAGAATGTGCATACTTTGTAGATTCCATTTATGAAATAAAACACATTTTCTAAAAACTCGTGTTTTTACGAAATCATGTAAACCTTCTAGACGCTGTGATTTTGAAAAATGGTGGAAGTAAGCTTTTCTTATTTCCGGACCCATGCCCAAACTATAGAAAGTCGTTATGACGTAGAATGTGCATACTTTGATGATTCCATTTATGAAATAAAACACATTTTCTAAAAACTCGTGTTTTTTAAGAAATCATGTAAACCTTCTAGAAGCTGTGATTTTAAAAAACGGGGGAAGTAAGCTTTTCTTATTTCCGGACGCATGCGCAAACTATAGAAAGTCGTTATGACGTAGAATGTGCATACTATGTTGATTCCATTTATGAAATAAAACCCATTTTCTAAAAACTCGTGTTATTACGAAATCATGTAAACCTTCTAGACGCTGTGATTTCAAAAAACGGGGGAAGTAAGCTTTTTTTATTTCCGGACGCATGCGCAAAGTATAGAAAGTCGTTATGACGTAGAATGTGCATACTTTGTAGATTCCATTTATGAAATAAAACACATTTTCTAAAAACTCGTGTTTTTTAAGAAATCATGTAAACCTTCTAGAAGCTGTGATTTTAAAAAACGGGGGAAGTAAGCTTTTCTTATTTCCGGACGCATGCGCAAACTATAGAAAGTCGTTATGACGCAGAATGTGCATACTATGTTGATTCCATTTATGAAATAAAACACATTTTCTAAAAACTCGTGTTATTACGAAATCATGTAAACCTTCTAGACGCTGTGATTTGAAAAAACGTGGGAAGTAAGCTTTTTTTATTTCCGGACGCATGCGCAAAGTATAGAAAGTCGTTATGACGTAGAATGTGCATGCTTTGTAGATTCCATTTATGAAATAAAACACATTTTCTAAAAACTCATGTTTTTTACGAAATCATGTAAACCTTCTAGAAGTTGTGATTTTAAAAAACGGTGGAAGTAAGCTTTTCTTATTTCCGGACGCATGCGCAAACTATAGAAAGTCGTTATGATGTAGAATGTGCATACTTTGTTGATTCCATTGATGAAATAAAACACATTTTCTAAAAACTCATGTTTTTTAAGAAATCATGTAAACCTTCTAGAAGCTGTGATTTTAAAAAACGGGGGAAGTAAGCTTTTCTTATTTCCGGATGCATGCGCAAACTATAGAAAGTCGTTATGACGTAGAATGTGCATACTATGTTGATTCCATTTATGAAATAAAACACATTTTCTAAAAACTCGTGTTTTTACGAAATCATGTAAACCTTCTAGACGATGTGATTTCAAAAAACGGGGGAAGAAAGCTTTTCTTATTTCCGGACACATGCGCAAACTATAGAAAGTCGTTATGACGTAGAATGTGCATACTTTGTCGATTCCATTTACGAAATAAAACACATTTTCTAAAAACTCTTGTTTTTTAAGAAATCATGTAAACCTCCTAGAAGCTGTGATTTTGAAAAAAGGGGGAAGTAAGCTTTTCTTATTTCTGGACGCATGTGCAAACTATAGAAAGTCGTTATGACGTAGAATGTGCATACTTTGTAGATTCCATTTATGAAATAAAACACATTTTCTAAAAACTCGTGTTTTTTACGAAATCATGTAAACCTTCTAGAAGCTGTGATTTTAAAAAATGGTGGAAGTAAGCTTTTCTTATTTCCGGATGAATGCGCAAATCATAGAAAGTCGTTATGACGTAGAATGTTCATACTTTGTAGATTCCATGTATGAATTAAAACACATTTTCTAAAAACTCGTGTTTTTTACGAAATCATGTAAACCTTCTAGAAGCTGTGATTTAAAAAAACGGTGGAAGTAAGATTTTCTTATTTCCGGATGCATGCGCAAACTATAGAAATTCATTATGACGTAGAATGTGCATACTTTGTAGATTCCATTTATGAAATAAAACACATTTTCTAAAAACTCGTGTTTTTTACGAAATCATGTAAACCTTCTAGAAGCTGTGATTTTAAAAAACGGTGGAAGTAAGCTTTTCTTATTTCCGGACGCATGCGCAAACTATAGAAAGTCGTTATGACGTAGAATGTGCATACTTTGTTGATTCCATTTATGAAATAAAACACATTTTCTAAATACTCGTGTTTTTTAAGAAATCATGTAAACCTTCTAGAAGCTGTGATTTTAAAAAATGGGAGAAGTAAGCTTTTCTTATTTCCAAACGCATGCGCAAACCATAGAAACTCGTTATGACGTAGAATGTGCATACTTTGTTGATTCCATTTATGAAATAAAACACATTTTCTAAATACTTGTGTTTTTTAACAAATCATTAAACCTTCTAGAAGCTGTAATTCTAAAAAACGGGGGAAGTAAGCTTTTCTTATTTCCAAACGCATGCGCAAACTATAGAAAGTCATTATGACGTAGAATGTGCATACTTTGTTGATTCCATTTATGAAATAAAACACATTTTCTAAAAACTCTTGTTTTTTAAGAAATCATGTAAACCTTCTAGAAGCTGTGATTTTAAAAAACGGTGGAAGTAGGCTTTTCTTATTTCCGGACGAATGTGCAAACTATTGAAAGTCATTATGACGTAGAATGTGCATAATTTGTTGATTCCATTTATGAAATAAAATACATTTTCTAAAACTCGTGTTTTTTAAGAAATCATGTAAACCTTCTAGAAGCTGTGATTTTAAAAAATGGTGGAAGTAAGCTTTTCTTATTTCCGGACGCATGCGCAAACTATAGAAAGTCGTTATGACATAGAATGTGCATACTTGGTTGATTCCATTTATGAATTAAAACACATTTTCTAAAAACTCGTGTTTTTTAAGAAACCATGTAAACCTTCTAGAAGTTGTGATTTTAAAAAACGAGGGAAGTAAGCTTTTATTATTTCCAAACACATGCGGAAACTATAGAAAGTCATTATGACATAGAATGTGCATACTTTGTTGATTCCATTTATGAAATAAAAGACATTTTCTAAAAACTCGTGTTTTTTAAGAAACCATGTAAACCTTCTAGAAGCTGTGATTTTAAAAAACGAGGGAAGTAAGCTTTTCTTATTTCCAAACGCATGCGCAAACTATAGAAAGTCGTTATGATGTAGAATGTGCATACTTTGTTGATTCCATTTATGAAATAAAACACATTTTCTAAAAACTCGTGTTTTGTAAGAAATCATGTAAACCTTCTAGAAGCTGTGAATTTAAAAAACGGGGGAAGTAAGCTTTTCTTATTTCCGGACGCATGCGCAAACTATAGAAAGTCGTTATGACGTAGAATGTGCATACTTTGTTGATTCCATTTATGAAATAAAACACATTTTTTAAAAACTCGTGTTTTTTATGAAATCATGTAAACCTTCTAGAAGCTGTGATTTAAAAAAACGGTGGAAGTAAGCTTTTCTTATTTCCGGACGCATGCGCAAACTATAGAAAGTCATTATGACGTAGAATGTGCATACTTTGTAGATTCCATTTATGAAAAAAAACACATTTTCTAAAAACTCGTGTTTTTTACGAAATCATGTAAACATTCTAGAAGCTGTGATTTTAAAAAAAGGTGGAAGTAAGCTTTTATTATTTCCGGACGCATCCGCAAACTATAGAAAGTCGTTATGACATAGAATGTCCATACTTTTTTTATTCCATTTATGAAATCAAACACATTTTCTAAAAACTCGTGTTTTTTAAGAAATCATGTAAACCTTTTAGAAGTTGTGATTTTAAAAAACGGGGGAAGTAAGCTTTTCTTACTTCCAAACGCATGCACAAACTATAGAAAGTCGTTATGACGTAGAATGTGCATACTTTGTTGATTTAATTTATGAAATAAAACACATTTTCTAAAAACTCGTGTTTTTTAAGAAATCATGTAAACCTCGTAGAAGCTGTGATTTTTAAAAACGGGGGAAGTAAGCTTTTCTTATTTCCGGACGCATGCACAAACTATAGAAAGTCGTTATGACGTAGAATGTGCATACTTTGTAGATTGCATTTATGAAATAAAACACATTTTCTAGAAACTCGTGTTTTTTACAAAATCATGTAAACCTTCAAGAAGCTGTGATTTTAAAAAACGGTGGATGTAAGCTTTTCTTATTTCCGGACGCATGTGCAAACTATAGAAAGTAGTTATGACGTAGAATGTGCATACTTTGTTGACTCCATTTATGAAATAAAACACATTTTCTAAAAACTCGTATTTTTTAATAAATCATGTAAACATTCTAGAAGCTGTGATTTTAAAAAACGGGGGAAGTAAGCTTTTCTTATTTCCGGACGAATGCGCAAACTATAGAAAGTCTTTATGACATAGAATGTGCATACTTTGTTGATTCCATTTATGAAATAAAACACATTTTCTAAAAACTCATGTTTTTTAAGAAATCATGTAAACCTTCTAGAAGCTGTGATTTTAAAAAATGGAGGAAGTAAGCTTTTCTTATTTCCAAACGCATGTGCAAACTATAGAAAGTCGTTATGACGTAGAATGTGCATACTTTGATGATTCATTTTATGAAATAAAACACATTTTCTAAAAACTCGTGTTTTTACGAAATCATGTAAACCTTCTAGAAGGTGTGATTTTAAAAAATGGTGGAAGTAAGCTTTTCTTATTTCCGGACGCATGCGCAAACTATAAAAAGTCGTTATGACGTAGAATGTGCATACTTTGTTGATTCCATTTATGAAATAAAACACATTTTCTAAAAACTCATGTTTTTTACAAAATCATGTAAACCTTCAAGAAGCTGTGATTTTAAAAAACGGTGGAAGTAAGCTTTTCTTATTTCCGGACGCATGCGCAAACTATAGAAAGTAGTTATGACGTAGAATGTGCATACTTTGTTGATTCCATTTTTGAAATAAAACACATTTTCTAAAAACTCGTATTTTTTAATAAATCATGTAAACATTCTAGAAGCTGTGATTTTAAAAAACGGGGGAAGTAAGCTTTTCTTATTTCCGGATGAATGCGCAAACTATAGAAAGTCTTTATGACGTAGAATGTGCATACTTTGTTGATTCCATTTATGAAATAAAACACATTTTCTAAAAACTCATGTTTTTTAAGAAATCATGTAAACCTTCTAGAAGCTGTGATTTTAAAAAATGGAGTAAGTAAGCTTTTCTTATTTCCAAACGCATGTGCAAACTATAGAAAGTCGTTATGACGTAGAATGTGCATACTTTGTTGATTCATTTATGAAATAAAACACATTTTCTAAAAACTAGTGTTTTTTAGGAAATCATGTAAACCTTCTAGAAGCTGTGATTTTAAAAAATGGTGGAAGTAAGCTTTTCTTATTTCCGGACGCATGCGCAAACTATAGAAAGTCGTTATGACGTAGAATGTGCATACTTTGTAGATTCCATTTATGAAATAAAGCACATTTTCTAAAAACTCGTGTTTTTTACGAAATCATGTAAACCTTCTAGAAGCTGTGATTTTAAAAAACGGAGGAAGTAAGCTTTTCTTATTTATGGATGAATGCGCAAACTATAGAAAGTCGTTATGACCTAGAATCTGCATACTTTGTTGATTCCATTTATGAAATAAAACACATTTTCTAAAAACTCATGTTTTTTACAAAATCATGTAAACCTTCTAGAAGCTGTGATTTTAAAAAACGGGGGAAGTAAGCTTTTCTTATTTCCAAACTTATGCGCAAACTATAGAAAGTCGTTATGACGTAGAATGTGCATACTTTGTTGATTCCATTTATGAAATAAAACATATTTTCTAAAAACCCGTGTTTTTTAAGAAATCATGTAAACCTTCTAGAAGCTGTGATTTTAAAAAACAGGGGAAGTAAGCTTTTCTTATTTCCGGACGCATGCGCAAACTATAGAATGTCGTTATGACGTAGAACGTGCATACTTTGTAGATTCCATTTATGAAATAAAACACATTTTCTAAAAACTCGTGTTTTTTACGAAATCATGTTAACCTTCTAGAAGCTGTGATTTTAAAAAACTGTGGAAGTAAGCTTTTCTTATTTCCGGATGCATGCGCAAACTATAGACAGTCGTTATGACGTAGAATGTGCATACTTTGTAGAATCCATTTATGAAATAAAACACATATTCTAAAAACTGGTGTTTTTTACGAAATCATGTAAACCTTCTAGAAGCTGTGATTTTAAAAAACGGTGGAAGTAAGCTTTTCTTATTTCTGGATGCTTGCGCAAACTATAGAAGTCGTTATGACGTAGAATGTGCATACTTTGTTGATTCCATTTATGAAATAAAACACATTTTCTAAAAACTCGTGTTTTTTAACAAACCATGTAAACCTTCTAGAAGTTGTGATTTTAAAAAACGGGGGAAGTAAGCTATTCTTATTTCCGCACGAATGCGCAAACTATAGAAAGTCATTATGACGTAGAATGTGCATACTTTGTTGATTCCATTTATGAAATAAAACAAATTTTCTAAAAACTCATGTTTTTTAAGAAATCATGTAAACCTTCTAGAAGCTTTGATTTTAAAAAACAGGGGAAGTAAGCTTTTCTTATTTCTGGATGAATGCGCAAACTATAGAAAGTCGTTATGACCTAGAATGTGCATACTTTGTTGATTCCATTTATGAAATAAAACACATTTTCTAAAAACTCATGTTTTTTACAAAATCATGTAAACCTTCTAGAAGCTGTGATTTTAAAAACCGGGGGAAGTAAGCTTTTCTTATTTCCAAACTTATGCGCAAACTATAGAAAGTCGTTATGACGTAGAATGTGCATACTTTGTTGATTCCATTTATGAAATAAAACATATTTTCTAAAAACTCGTGTTTTTTAACAAATCATGTAAACCTTCTAGAAGCTGTGATTTTAAAAAACAGGGGAAGTAAGCTTTTCTTATTTACGTACGCATGTGCAAACTATAGAATGTCGTTATGACGTAGAGCGTGCATACTTTGTAGATTCCATTTATGAAATAAAACACATTTTCTAAAAACTCGTGTTTTTTACGAAATCATGTAAACCTTCTAGAAGCTGTGATTTTAAAAAACTGTGGAAGTAAGCTTTTCTTATTTCCGGACGCATGCGCAAACTATAGACAGTCGTTATGAAATAGAATGTGCATACTTTGTAGAATCCATTTATGAAATAAAACACATATTCTAAAAACTGGTGTTTTTTACGAAATCATGTAAACCTTCTAGAAGTTGTGATTTTAAAAAATGGTGGAAGTAAGCTTTTCTTATTTCTGGATGCATGCGCAAACTATAGAAAGTCGTTATGACGTAGAATGTGCATACTTTGTTGATTCCATTTATGAAATAAAACACATTTTCTAAAAACTCGTGTTTTTTAAGAAACCATGTAAACCTTCTAGAAGCTGTGATTTTAAAAAACGAGGGAAGTAAGCTTTTATTATTTCCAAACACATGCGGAAACTATAGAAAGTCATTATGACGTAGAATGTGCATACTTTGTTGATTCCATTTATGAAATAAAAGACATTTTCTAAAAACTCGTGTTTTTTAAGAAATCATGTAAACCTTCCAGAAGCTGTGATTTTGAAAAACGGTGGAAGTAAGCTTTTCTTATTTCCGGACAAATGCGCAAACTATAGAAAGTCGTTATGACGTAGAATGTGCATACTTTGTTGATTCCATTTATGAAATAAAACACATTTTCTAAAAACTCGTGTTTTTTAAGAAACCATGTAAACCTTCTAGAAGCTGTGATTTTAAAAAACGAGGGAAGTAAGCTTTTCTTATTTCCAAATGCATGCGCAAACTATAGAAAGTCGTTATGATGTAGAATGTGCATACTTTGTTGATTCCATTTATGAAATAAAACACATTTTCTAAAAACTCGTGTTTTTTAAGAAATCATGTAAACCTTCTAGAAGCTGTGAATTTAAAAAATGGGGGAAGTAAGCTTTTCTTATTTCCGGACGCATGCGCAAACTATAGAAAGTCGTTATGACGTAGAATGTGCATACTTTGTAGATTCCATTTATGAAATAAAACACATTTTCTAAAAAGTCGTGTTTTTTACGAAATGATGTAAACCTTCTAGAAGCTCTGATTTAAAAAAACGGTGGAAGTAAGCTTTTCTTATTTCCGGACGCATGCGCAAACTATAGAAAGTCATTATGACGTAGAATGTGCATACTTTGTAGATTCCATTTATGAAATAAAACATATTTTCTAAAAACTCGTGTTTTTTACGAAATCATGTAAACCTTGTAGAAGCTGTGATTTTAAAAAACGGTGGAAGTAAGCTTTTCTTATTTACGGATGCATGCGCAAACTATAGAAAGTCGTTATGACGTAGAATTTGCATACTTTGTTGATTCCATTTATGAAATAAAACACATTTTCTAAAAACTCGTGTTTTTTAAGAAATCATGTAAACTTTCTAGAAGCTGTGATTTTAAAAAACGGGAGAAGTAAGCTTTTGTTATTTCCAAACGCATGCGCAAACTATAGAAATTCGTTATGACGTAGAATCTGCATACTTTGTTCATTCCATATATGAAATAAAACACATTCTCTAAAAACTCATGTTTTTTAAGAAATCATGTAAACCTTCTAGAAGCTGTGATTTTAAAAAACGGGGGAAGTAAGCTTTTCTTATTTCCGGCCGCATGCGGAAACTATAGAAAGTCGTTTTGACGTAGAATGTGCATACTATGTAGATTCCATTTATGAAATAAAATAACATTTTCTAAAAACTCGTGTCTTTTACGAAATCATGTAAACCTTCTAGAAGCTGTGATTTTAAAAAACGGGGGAAGTAAGCTTTTCGTATTTCCGGACGCATGTGCAAACTATAGAAAGTCGTTATGATGTAGAATGTGCATACTTTGTAGATTCCATTTATGAAATAAAACACATTTTCTCAAAACTCGTTATTTTTACGAAATCATGTAAACCTTCTAGAAGCTGTGATTTTAAAAAACGGTGGAAGTAAGCTTTTCTTATTTCCGGACGAATGCGCAAACTATAGAAAGTCGTTATGACGTAGAATGTGCATACTTTGTTGATTCCATTTATGAAATAAAACACATTTTCTAAAAACTCGTGTTTTTTAAGAAACCATGTAAACCTTCTAGAAGCTGTGATTTTAAAAAACGGGGGAAGTAAGCTTTTCTTATTTCCGGACGCATGCGCAAACTATAGAAAGTCGTTATGACGTAGAATGTGCATACTTTGTAGATTCCATTTATGAAATAAAACACATTTTCTAAAAACTCGTGTTTTTTCCGAAATCATGTAAACCTTCTAGAAGCTGTGATTTCAAAAAACGGTGGAAGTAAGCTTTTCTTATTTCCGGACGCATGCCCAACTATAGAAAGTCGTTATGATGTAGAATGTGCATACTTTGTTGATTCCATTTATGAAATAAAACACATTTTCTAAAAACTCGTGTTTTTTAAGAAATCATATAAACCTTCTAGAAGCTGTGATTTTAAAAAACGGTGGAAGTAAGCTTTTCTTATTTTCGGACGCATGTGCAAACTATAGAAAGTCGTTATGACGTAGAATGTGCATACTTTGTAGATTCCATTTATGAAATAAAACACATTTTCTAAAAACTCGTGTTTTTTAATAAATCATGTAAACTTTCGAGAAGCTGTGATTTTAAAAAACGGGGGAAGTAAGCTTTTCTTATTTCCAAACGCATGCGCAAATTATAGAAAGTCGTTATGACGTAGAATGTGCATACTTGGTTGATTCCATTTATGAAATAAAACACATTTTCTAAAAACTCGTGTTTTTTAAGAAATCATGTAAACCTTCTAGAAGCTGTGATTTTAAAAAATGGTGGAAGTAAGCTTTTCTTATTCCCGGAAGCATGCACAAACTATAGAAAGACATTATGACGTAGAATGTGCATACTTTGTAGATTCCATTTATGAAATAAAACACATTTTTTAAAAACTCGTGTTTTTTACGAAATCATGTAAACCTTCTGGAAGCTGTGATTTTAAAAAATGGTGGAAGTAAACTTTTCTTATTTGTGGACGAATGCGCAAACTATAGAAAGTCATTATGACGTAGAATTTGCATACTTTGTTGATTCCATTTATGAAATATAACACATTTTCTAAAAACTCGTGTTTTTTAAGAAATCATGTAAACCTTCTAGAAGCTGTGATTTTAAAAAACAGTGGAAGTAAGCTTTTCTTATTTCCGGACTAATGCGCAAACTATAGAATGTCGTTATGACGTAGAATGTGCATACTTTGTTGATTCCATTTATGAAATAAAACACATTCTCTAAAAATTCGTGTTTTTTAAGAAATCATGTAACACTTCTAGAAGTTGTGATTTTAAAAAACGGTGGAAGTAAGCTTTTCTTATTTCCGGACGCATGAGCAAACTATAGAAAGTCGTTATTACGTAGAATGTGCATACTTTGTATATTCCCTTTATGAAATAAAACACATTTTATAAAAAGTCGTGTTTTTTACGAAATCATGTAAACCTTCTAGAAGCTGTGATTTTAAAAACCGGGGGAAGTAAGCTTTTCTTATTTCCAGACGCATGCCCAAACTATAGAAAGTCGTTATGACGTAGAATGTACATAGTTTGTAGATTCCATTAATGAAATAAAACACATTTTCTAAAAACTCATGTTTTTTACGAAATCATGTAAACCTTCTAGAAGCTGTGATTTAAAAAAACAGTGGAAGTAAGCTTTTCTTATTTCCGGACGCATGCGCAAACTATAGAAAGTCGTTATGACGTAGAATGTGCATACTTTGTAGATTCCATTTATGAAATAAAAAACATTTTCTAAAAACTCGTGTTTTTTACGAAATCATGTAAACCTTCTAGAAGATGTGATTTTAAAAAACGGTGGAAGTAAGCTTTTCTTATTTCCGGACGCATGCGCAAACTATAGAAAGTCGTTATTACATAGAATGTGCATACTTTGTAGATTCCATTTATGAAATAAAACACATTTTATAAAAACTCGTGTTTTTTACGAAATCATGTAAACCTTCTAGAAGCTGTGATTTTAAAAAACGGTGGTAGTAAGCTTTTCTTATTTGCGGACGAAGGCACAAACTATAGAAAGTCGTTATGACGTAGAATGTGCATACTTTGTAGATTCCATTGGTGAAATAAAACACATTTTCTAAAAACTCATGTTTTTTACGAAATCATGTAAACCTTCTAGAAGCTGTGATTTAAAAAAACAGTGGAAGTAAGCTTTTCTTATTTCCGAACACATGCGCAAACTATAGAAAGTCGTTATGACGTAGAATGTGCAAACTTTGTTGATTCCATTTATGAAATAAAACACATTTTCTAAAAACTCGTGTTTTTTAAGAAATCATGTAAACCTTCTAGAAGCTGTGATTTTAAAAAAGGGGGGAAGTAAGCTTTTCTTATTTCCAAACGCATGCGCAAACTATAGAAAGTCGTTATGATGTAGAATGTGCATACTTTGTTGATTCCATTTATGAAATAAAACACATTTTCTAAAAACTCGTGTTTTTTAAGAAATCATGTAAACCTTCTAGAAGCTGTGATTTTAAAAAACGGGGGAAGTAAGCTTTTCTTATTTCCGGACGCATGCACAAACTATAGAAAGTCGTTATGACATAGAATGTGCATACTTTGTAGACTACATTTATGAAATAAAACACTTTTTCTAAAAACTCGTGTTTTTTACGAAATTATGTAAACCTTCTAGAAGCTGTGATTTTAAAAAACGGTGGAGGTAAGCTTTTCTTATTTCCGGACGCATGCGCAAACTATAGAAAGTCGTTATGATGTAGAATGTGCATACTTTGTAGATTCCATTGATGAAATAAAACACATTTTCTAAAAACTCGTGTTTTTTACGAAATCATGTAAACCTTTTAGAAGCTGTGATTTTAAAAAACGGTGGAAGTAAGCTTTTCTTTTTTCCGGATGAATGCGCAAACTATAGAAAGTTGTTATGACGTAGAATGTGCATACTTTGTTGATTCCATTTATGAAATAAAACACATTTTCTAAAAACTCGTGTTTTTTAATAAATCATGTAAACCTTCTAGAAGCTGTGATTTTAAAAAACGGTGGAAGTAAGCTTTTTTTATTTCCGGACGCATTCGCAAACTATAGAAAGTTGTTATGACGTAAAATGTGCATACTTTGTTGATTCCATTTATGAAATAAAACACATTTTCTAAAAACTCGTGTTTTTTAAGAAATCATGTAAACCTTCTAGAAGCTGTGATTTTTAAAAACGGTGGAAGTAAGCTTTTCTTATTTCTGGACACATGCGCAAACTATAGAATGTCGTTATGACGTAGAATGTGCATACTTTGTTGATTCCATTTATGAAATAAAACACATTTTCTAAAAACTCGTGTTTTTCAAGAAATCATGTAAACCTTCTAGAAGCCGTGATTTTAAAAAATGGTAGAAGTAAGCTTTTCTTATTTCTGCATGCATGCGCAAACTATACAAAGTCGCTATGACGTAGAATGTGCATACTTTGTAGATTCGATTTATGAAATGAAACACATTTTCTAAAAACTCGTGTTTTTTACGAAATCATGTAAACATTTTAGAAGCTGTGATTTTAAAAAACGGTGGAAGTAAGCTTTTCTTATTTCCGGAGGCATGCGCAAACTATAGAAAGTTGTTATGACGTAGAATGTGCATACTTTGTAGATTCCATTTATGAAATAAAACACATTTTTTAAAAACTCGTGTTTTTTACGAAATCATGTAAACCTTCTAGAAGCTGTGATTTTAAAAAACGGCGGAAGTAAGCTTTTCTTATTTCCGGACGAATGCGCAAACTATAGAAAGTCGCTATGACGTAGAATGCGCATACTTTGTTGATTCCATTTATGAAATATAACACATTTTCTAAAAACTCGTGTTTTTTAAGAAATCATGTAAACCTTCTAGAAGCTGTGGTTTTAAAAAATGTTGGAAGTAAGCTTTTCTTATTTCCGGACGCATGCGCAAACTATAGAAAGTCGTTATGACGTAGAATGTGCATACTTTGTTGATACCATTAATGAAATAAAACACATTTTCTAAAAACTCGTGTTTTTTAAGAAATCATGTAAACCTTCTAGAAGATGTGATTTTAGAAAAGGGGGGAAGTAAGCTTTTATTATTTCCGGACGCATGCGCAAACTATAGAAAGTCGTTATGACATAGAATGTGCATACTTTGTAGATTACATTTATGAAATAAAACACATTTTCTAAAAACTCATGTTTTTTACGAAATCATGTAAGCCTTCTAGAAGCTGTGATTTTAAAAAACGGTGGAAGTAAGCTTTTCTTATTTCTGGACGCATGCCCAAACTATAGAAAGTCGTTATGATGTAGAATGTGCATACTTTGTAGATTCCATTGATGAAATAAAACAAATTTTCTAAAAACTCTTGTTTTTTACGAAATCATGTAAACCTTTTAGAAGCTGTGATTTTAAAAAACGGTGGAAGTAAGCTTTTCTTTTTTCCGGATGAATGCGCAAACTATAGAAAGTCGTTATGAAGTAGAATGTGCATACTTTGTTGATTCCATTGATGAAATAAAACACATTTTCTAAAAACTCGTGTTTTTTAAGAAATCATATAAACCTTCTAGAAGCTGTGATTTTAAAAAACAGTGCAAGTAAGCTTTTCTTATTTTCGGATGCATGCGCAAACTATAGAAAGTTGTGATGACGTAGAATGTGCATACTTTGTTGATTCCATTTATGAAATAAAACACATTTTCTAAAAACTCCTGTTTTTTAAGAAGTCATGTAAACCTTTTAGAAGCTGTGATTTTAAAAAACGGTGGAAGTAAGCTTTTCTTTTTTCCGGATGAATGCGCAAACTATAGAAAGTCGTTATGACGTACAATGTGCATACTTTGTTGATTCCATTTATGAAATAAAACACATTTTCTAAAAACTCGTGTTTTTTACGAAATCATGTAAACCTTCTAGAAGCTGTGATTTTAAAAAACGGTGGAAGTAAGCTTTTCTTATTTCCGGACGCATGCGCAAACTATAGAAAGTCGTTAGGATGTAGAATGTGCATACTTTGTAGAGTCCATTTATGAAATAAAACACATTTTTTTAAAACTCGTGTTTTTTACGAAATCATGTAAACCTTCTAGAAGCTGTGATTTTAAAAAACGGCGGAAGTAAGCTTTTCTTATTTCCGGACGAATGCGCAAACTATAGAAAGTCGTTATGACGTAGAATGCCCATACTTTGTTCATTCCATTTATCAAATATAACACATTTTCTAGAATCTCGTGTTTTTTAAGAAATCACGTAAACCTTCTAGAAGCTGTAATTTTAAAAAACGGTGGAAGTAAGCTTTTCTTATTTCCAGACGCATGCGCAAACTATAGAAAGTCGTTATGACGTAGAATGTGCATACTTTGTAGATTCCATTTACGAAATGAAACACATTTTCTAAAAACTCATATTTTTTACGAAATCATGTAAACCTTCTAGAAGCTGTGATTTTAAAAAATGGTGGAAGTAAGCTTTTCTTATTTCCGGACGCATGGGCAAACTATAGAAAGTCATTATGACATAGAATGTGCATACTTTGTTGATTCCATTTATGAAATAAAACACATTTTCTAAAAACTCGTGTTTTTTAATAAATCATGTAAACCTTCTAGAAGCTGTGATTTTAAAAAACGGGGGAAGTAAGCTTTTCTTATTTCCAAATGCATGCACGAACTATAGAAAGTCGTTATGACGTAGAATGTGCATACTTAGTTCATTCCATTTATGAAATACAACACATTTTCTAAAAACTCGTGTTTTTTAAGAAATCATGTAAACCTTCAAGAAGCTGTGTTTTTAAAAAACGGGGGAAATAAGCTTTTCTTATTTCCGGACGCATGCGCAAACTATAGAAAGTCGTTATGACGTAGAATGTGCATACTTTGTTGATTCCATTTATGAAATAAAACACATTTTCTAAAAACTCGTGTTTTTTAACAAATCATGTAAACCTTCTAGAAGCTGTGATTTTAAAAAACGGGGGAAGTAAGCATTTCTTATTTCCAAACGCATGCGCAAACTATAGAAAGTCGTTATGATGTAGAATGTGCATACTTTGTTGATTCCATTTATGAAATAAAACACATTTTTCTAAAAACTCGTGTTTTTAAAGAAATCATGTAAACCTTCTGGAAGCTGTGATTTTAAAAAACGGGTGAAGTAAGCTTTTCTTATTTCCGGACGCATGCGCAAACTATAGAAAGTCGTTATGACGTAGAATGTGCATACTTTGTAGATTCCATTTATGAAATAATGCACATTTTCTAAAAACTCGTGTTTTTTACTAAATAATGTAAACCTTCTAGAAGTTGTGAATTTAAAAAACGGTGGAAGTAAGCTTTTCTTATTTCCGGATGAATGCACAAACTATAGAAAGTTGTTATCACGTAGAATGTGCATACTTTGTTCCTTCCATTTATGAAATAAAACACATTTTCTAAAAACTCGTGTTTTTTAAGAAATCATGTAAACCTTCTAGAAGTTGTGATTTTAAAAAAGGGGGGAAGTAAGCTTTTCTTATTTCCGGACGAATGCGCAAAATATAGAAAGTCGTTATGACGTAGAATGTGCATACTTTGTTGATTCCATTTATGAAATAAAACACATTTTCTAGAAACTTGTGTTTTTTAAGAAATCATGCAAACCTTCTAGAAGCTGTGATTTTAAAAAACGGGGGAAGTAAGCTTTTCTTATTTCCGGACACATGCGCAAACTATAGAAAGTCGTTATGACATAGAATGTGCATACTTTGTTGATTCCATTTATGAAATAAAACACATTTTCTAAAAACTCGTGTTTTTTAAGAAATCATGTAAACCTTCTAGAAGCTGTGATTTTAAAAAAGGGGGGAAGTAAGCTTTTCTTATTTCCAAACGCATGCGCAAACCATAGAAAGTCGTTATGATGTAGAATGTGCATACTTTGTTTATTCCATTTATGAAATAAAACACATTTTCTAAAAACTCGTGTTTTTTAAGAAATCATGTAAACCTTCTAGAAGCTGTGATTTTAAAAAACGGGGGATGTAAGCTTTTCTTATTTCCGGACGCATGCGCAAACTATAGAAAGTCGTTATGACATAGAATGTGCATACTTTGTAGATTACATTTATGAAATAAAACACATTTTCTAAAAACTCGTGTTTTTTACGAAATCATGTAAACCTTCTAGAAGCTGTGATTTTAAAAAACGGTGGAGGTAAGCTTTTCTTATTTCCGGACGCATGCGCAAACTATACAAACTCATTATGATGTAGAATGTGCATACTTTGTAGATTCCATTGATGAAATAAAATACATTTTCTAAAAACTCGTGTTTTTTACGAAATCATGTAAACCTTTTAGAAGCTGTGATTTTAAAAAACGGTGGAAGTAAGCTTTTCTTTTTTCTGGATGAATGCGCAAACTATAGAAAGTTGTTATGACGTAGAATGTGTATACTTTGTTGATTCCATTTATTAAATAAAACACATTTTCTAAAAACTCGTGTTTTTTAAGAAATCATGTAAACCTTCTAGAAGCTGTGATTTTAAAAAACGGTGGAAGTAAGCTTTTCTTATTTCCGGACGCATGCGCAAACTATAGAAAGTCGTTATGACATAGAATGTGCATACTTGGTTGATTCCATTTATGAATTAAAACACATTTTCTAAAAACTCGTGTTTTTTAAGAAACCATGTAAACCTTCTAGAAGTTGTGATTTTAAAAAACGAGGGAAGTAAGCTTTTATTATTTCCAAACAGATGCGGAAACTATAGAAAGTCATTATGACGTAGAATGTGCATACTTTGTTGATTCCATTTATGAAATAAAAGACATTTTCTAAAAACTCGTGTTTTTTAAGAAACCATGTAAACCTTCTAGAAGCTGTGATTTTAAAAAACGAGGGAAGTAAGCTTTTCTTATTTCCAAACGCATGCGCAAACTATAGAAAGTCGTTATGATGTAGAATGTGCATACTTTGTTGATTCCATTTATGAAATAAAACACATTTTCTAAAAACTCGTGTTTTGTAAGAAATCATGTAAACCTTCTAGAAGCTGTGAATTTAAAAAACGGGGGAAGTAAGCTTTTCTTATTTCCGGACGCATGCGCAAACTATAGAAAGTCGTTATGACGTAGAATGTGCATACTTTGTTGATTCCATTTATGAAATAAAACACATTTTTAAAAAACTCGTGTTTTTTATGAAATCATGTAAACCTTCTAGAAGCTGTGATTTAAAAAAACGGTGGAAGTAAGCTTTTCTTATTTCCGGACGCATGCGCAAACTATAGAAAGTCATTATGACGTAGAATGTGCATAGTTTGTAGATTCCATTTATGAAAAAAAACACATTTTCTAAAAACTCGTGTTTTTTACGAAATCATGTAAACATTCTAGAAGCTGTGATTTTAAAAAAAGGTGGAAGTAAGCTTTTCTTATTTCCGGACGCATCCGCAAACTATAGAAAGTCGTTATGACATAGAATGTCCATACTTTTTTGATTCCATTTATTAAATCAAACACATTTTCTAAAAACTCGTGTTTTTTAAGAAATCATGTAAACCTTTTAGAAGTTGTGATTTTAAAAAACGGGGGAAGTAAGCTTTTCTTACTTCCAAACGCATGCACAAACTATAGAAAGTCGTTATGACGTAGAATGTGCATACTTTGTTGATTCCATTTATGAAATAAAACACATTTTCTAAAAACTCGTGTTTTTTAAGAAATCATGTAAACCTCGTAGAAGCTGTGATTTTTAAAAACGGGGGAAGTAAGCTTTTCTTATTTCCGGACGCATGCACAAACTATAGAAAGTCGTTATGACGTAGAATGTGCATACTTTGTAGATTGCATTTATGAAATAAAACACATTTTCTAGAAACTCGTGTTTTTTACAAAATCATGTAAACCTTCAAGAAGCTGTGATTTTAAAAAACGGTGGAAGTAAGCTTTTTTTATTTCCGGACTCATGTGCAAACTATAGAAAGTAGTTATGACGTAGAATGTGCATACTTTGTTGACTCCATTTATGAAATAAAACACATTTTCTAAAAACTCGTATTTTTTAATAAATCATGTAAACATTCTAGAAGCTGTGATTTTAAAAAACGGGGGAAGTAAGCTTTTCTTATTTCCGGACGAATGCGCAAACTATAGAAAGTCTTTATGACATAGAATGTGCATACTTTGTTGATTCCATTTATGAAATAAAACACATTTTCTAAAAACTCATGTTTTTTAAGAAATCATGTAAACCTTCTAGAAGCTGTGATTTTAAAAAATGGAGGAAGTAAGCTTTTCTTATTTTCAAACGCATGTGCAAACTATAGAAAGTCGTTATGACGTAGAATGTGCATACTTTGATGATTCATTTTATGAAATAAAACACATTTTCTAAAAACTCGTGTTTTTACGAAATCATGTAAACCTTCTAGAAGCTGTGATTTTAAAAAATGGTGGAAGTAAGCTTTTCTTATTTCCGGACGCATGCGCAAACTATAGAAAGTCGTTATGACGTAGAATGTGCATACTTGGTTGATTCCATTTATGAAATAAAACACATTTTCTAGAAACTCATGTTTTTTACAAAATCATGTAAACCTTCAAGAAGCTGTGATTTTAAAAAACGGTGGAAGTAAGCTTTTCTTATTTCCGGACGCATGCGCAAACTATAGAAAGTAGTTATGACGTAGAATGTGCATACTTTGTTGATTCCATTTATGAAATAAAACACATTTTCTAAAAACTCGTATTTTTTAATAAATCATGTAAACATTCTAGAAGCTGTGATTTTAAAAAACGGGGGAAGTAAGCTTTTCTTATTTCCGGATGAATGCGCAAACTATAGAAAGTCTTTATGACGTAGAATGTGCATACTTTGTTGATTCCATTTATGAAATAAAACACATTTTCTAAAAACTCATGTTTTTTAAGAAATCATGTAAACCTTCTAGAAGCTGTGATTTTAAAAAATGGAGTAAGTAAGCTTTTCTTATTTCCAAACGCATGTGCAAACTATAGAAAGTCGTTATGACGTAGAATGTGCATACTTTGTTGATTCATTTATGAAATAAAACACATTTTCTAAAAACTAGTGTTTTTTAGGAAATCATGTAAACCTTCTAGAAGCTGTGATTTTAAAAAATGGTGGAAGTAAGCTTTTCTTATTTCCGGACGCATGCGCAAACTATAGAAAGTCGTTATGACGTAGAATGTGCATACTTTGTAGATTCCATTTATGAAATAAAGCACATTTTCTAAAAACTCGTGTTTTTTACGAAATCATGTAAACCTTCTAGAAGCTGTGATTTTAAAAAACGGAGGAAGTAAGCTTTTCTTATTTATGGATGAATGCGCAAACTATAGAAAGTCGTTATGACCTAGAATCTGCATACTTTGTTGATTCCATTTATGAAATAAAACACATTTTCTAAAAACTCATGTTTTTTACAAAATCATGTAAACCTTCTAGAAGCTGTGATTTTAAAAAACGGGGGAAGTAAGCTTTTCTTATTTCCAAACTTATGCGCAAACTATAGAAAGTCGTTATGACGTAGAATGTGCATACTTTGTTGATTCCATTTATGAAATAAAACATATTTTCTAAAAACCCGTGTTTTTTAAGAAATCATGTAAACCTTCTAGAAGCTGTGATTTTAAAAAACAGGGGAAGTAAGCTTTTCTTATTTCCGGACGCATGCGCAAACTATAGAATGTCGTTATGACGTAGAACGTGCATACTTTGTAGATTCCATTTATGAAATAAAACACATTTTCTAAAAACTCGTGTTTTTTACGAAATCATGTTAACCTTCTAGAAGCTGTGATTTTAAAAAACTGTGGAAGTAAGCTTTTCTTATTTCCGGATGCATGCGCAAACTATAGACAGTCGTTATGACGTAGAATGTGCATACTTTGCAGAATCCATTTATGAAATAAAACACATATTCTAAAAACTGGTGTTTTTTACGAAATCATGTAAACCTTCTAGAAGCTGTGATTTTAAAAAACGGTGGAAGTAAGCTTTTCTTATTTCTGGATGCATGCGCAAACTATAGAAAGTCGTTATGACGTAGAATGTGCATACTTTGTTGATTCCATTTATGAAATAAAACACATTTTCTAAAAACTCGTGTTTTTTAACAAACCATGTAAACCTTCTAGAAGTTGTGATTTTAAAAAACGGGGGAAGTAAGCTATTCTTATTTCCGCACGAATGCACAAACTATAGAAAGTCGTTATGACGTAGAATGTGCATACTTTGTTGATTCCATTTATGAAATAAAACAAATTTTCTAAAAACTCATGTTTTTTAAGAAATCATGTAAACCTTCTAGAAGCTTTGATTTTAAAAAACAGGGGAAGTAAGCTTTTCTTATTTCTGGATGAATGCGCAAACTATAGAAAGTCGTTATGACCTAGAATGTGCATACTTTGTTGATTCCATTTATGAAATAAAACACATTTTCTAAAAACTCATGTTTTTTACAAAATCATGTAAACCTTCTAGAAGCTGTGATTTTAAAAACCGGGGGAAGTAAGCTTTTCTTATTTCCAAACTTATGCGCAAACTATAGAAAGTCGTTATGACGTAGAATGTGCATACTTTGTTGATTCCATTTATGAAATAAAACATATTTTCTAAAAACTCGTGTTTTTTAACAAATCATGTAAACCTTCTAGAAGCTGTGATTTTAAAAAACAGGGGAAGTAAGCTTTTCTTATTTCCGTACGCATGTGCAAACTATAGAATGTCGTTATGACGTAGAGCGTGCATACTTTGTAGATTCCATTTATGAAATAAAACACATTTTCTAAAAAGTCGTGTTTTTTACGAAATCATGTAAACCTTCTAGAAGCTGTGATTTTAAAAAACTGTGGAAGTAAGCTTTTCTTATTTCCGGACGCATGCGCAAACTATAGACAGTCGTTATGACGTAGAATGTGCATACTTTGTAGAATCCATTTATGAAATAAAACACATATTCTAAAAACTGGTGTTTTTTACGAAATCATGTAAACCTTCTAGAAGCTGTGATTTTAAAAAATGGTGGAAGTAAGCTTTTCTTATTTCTGGATGCATGCGCAAACTATAGAAAGTCGTTATGACGTAGAATGTGCATACTTTGTTGATTCCATTTATGAAATAAAACACATTTTCTAAAAACTCGTGTTTTTTAAGAAACCATGTAAACCTTCTAGAAGCTGTGATTTTAAAAAACGAGGGAAGTAAGCTTTTATTATTTCCAAACACATGCGGAAACTATAGAAAGTCATTATGACGTAGAATGTGCATACTTTGTTGATTCCATTTATGGAATAAAAGACATTTTCTAAAAACTCGTGTTTTTTAAGAAATCATGTAAACCTTCCAGAAGCTGTGATTTTGAAAAACGGTGGAAGTAAGCTTTTCTTATTTCCGGACAAATGCGCAAACTATAGAAAGTCGTTATGACGTAGAATGTGCATACTTTGTTGATTCCATTTATGAAATAAAACACATTTTCTAAAAACTCGTGTTTTTTAGGAAACCATGTAAACCTTCTAGAAGCTGTGATTTTAAAAAACGAGGGAAGTAAGCTTTTCTTATTTCCAAATGCATGCGCAAACTATAGAAAGTCGTTATGATGTAGAATGTGCATACTTTGTTGATTCCATTTATGAAATAAAACACATTTTCTAAAAACTCGTGTTTTTTAAGAAATCATGTAAACCTTCTAGAAGCTGTGAATTTAAAAAATGGGGGAAGTAAGCTTTTCTTATTTCCGGACGCATGCGCAAACTATAGAAAGTCGTTATGACGTAGAATGTGCATACTTTGTAGATTCCATTTATGAAATAAAACACATTTTCTAAAAAGTCGTGTTTTTTACGAAATGATGTAAACCTTCTAGAAGCTCTGATTTAAAAAAACGGTGGAAGTAAGCTTTTCTTATTTCCGAACGCATGCGCAAACTATAGAAAGTCATTATGACGTAGAATGTGCATACTTTGTAGATTCCATTTATGAAATAAAACATATTTTCTAAAAACTCGTGTTTTTTACGAAATCATGTAAACCTTGTAGAAGCTGTGATTTTAAAAAACGATGGAAGTAAGCTTTTCTTATTTACGGATGCATGCGCAAACTATAGAAAGTCGTTATGACGTAGAATTTGCATACTTTGTTGATTCCATTTATGAAATAAAACACATTTTCTAAAAAGTCGTGTTTTTTAAGAAATCATGTAAACTTTCTAGAAGCTGTGATTTTAAAAAACGGGAGAAGTAAGCTTTTGTTATTTCCAAACGCATGCGCAAACTATAGAAATTCGTTATGACGTAGAATCTGCATACTTTGTTCATTCCATATATGAAATAAAACACATTCTCTAAAAACTCATGTTTTTTAAGAAATCATGAAAACCTTCTAGAAGCTGTGATTTTAAAAAACGGGGGAAGTAAGCTTTTCTTATTTCGGCCGCATGCGGAAACTATAGAAAGTCGTTTTGACGTAGAATGTGCATACTATGTAGATTCCATTTATGAAATAAAACACATTTTCTAAAAACTCGTGTCTTTTACGAAATCATGTAAACCTTCTAGAAGCTGTGATTTTAAAAAACGGGGGAAGTAAGCTTTTAGTATTTCCGGACGCATGTGCAAACTATAGAAAGTCGTTATGATGTAGAATGTGCATACTTTGTAGATTCCATTTATGAAATAAAACACATTTTCTCAAAACTCGTGATTTTTACGAAATCATGTAAACCTTCTAGAAGCTGTGATTTTAAAAAACGGTGGAAGTAAGCTTTTCTTATTTCCGGACGAATGCGCAAACTATAGAAAGTCGTCATGACGTAGAATGTGCATACTTTGTTGATTCCATTTATGAAATAAAACACATTTTCTAAAAACTCGTGTTTTTTAAGAAACCATGTAAACCTTCTAGAAGCTGTGATTTTAAAAAACGGGGGAAGTAAGCTTTTCTTATTTCCGGACGCATGCGCAAACTATAGAAAGTCGTTATGACGTAGAATGTGCATACTTTGTAGATTCCATTTATGAAATAAAACACATTTTCTAAAAACTCGTGTTTTTTACGAAATCATGTAAACCTTCTAGAAGCTGTGATTTCAAAAAACGGTGGAAGTAAGCTTTTCTTATTTCCGGACGCATGCCCAACTATAGAAAGTCGTTATGACGTAGAATGTGCATACTTTGTTGATTCCATTTATGAAATAAAACACATTTTCTAAAAACTCATGTTTTTTAAGAAATCATATAAACCTTCTAGAAGCTGTGATTTTAAAAAACGGTGGAAGTAAGCTTTTCTTATTTTCGGACGCATGTGCAAACTATAGAAAGTCGTTATGACGTAGAATGTGCATACTTTGTAGATTCCATTTATGAAATAAAACACATTTTCTAAAAACTCGTATTTTTTAATAAATCATGTAAACATTCCAGAAGCTGTGATTTTAAAAAACGGGGGAAGTAAGCTTTTCTTATTTCCGGACGAATGCGCAAACTATAGAAAGTCTTTATGACATAGAATGTGCATACTTTGTTGATTCCATTTATGAAATAAAACACATTTTCTAAAAACTCATGTTTTTTAAGAAATCATGTAAACCTTCTAGAACCTGTGATTTTAAAAAATGGAGGAAGTAAGCTTTTCTTATTTTCAAACGCATGTGCAAACTATAGAAAGTCGTTATGACGTAGAATGTGCATACTTTGATGATTCATTTTATGAAATAAAACACATTTTCTAAAAACTCGTGTTTTTACGAAATCATGTAAACCTTCTAGAAGCTGTGATTTTAAAAAATGGTGGAAGTAAGCTTTTCTTATTTCCGGATGCATGCGCAAACTATAGAAAGTCGTTATGACGTAGAATGTGCATACTTTGTTGATTCCATTTATGAAATAAAACACATTTTCTAGAAACTCATGTTTTTTACAAAATCATGTAAACCTTCAAGAAGCTGTGATTTTAAAAAACGGTGGAAGTAAGCTTTTCTTATTTCCGGACGCATGCGCAAACTATAGAAAGTAGTTATGACGTAGAATGTGCATACTTTGTTGATTCCATTTATGAAATAAAACACATTTTCTAAAAACTCGTATTTTTTAATAAATCATGTAAACATTCTAGAAGCTGTGATTTTAAAAAACGGGGGAAGTAAGCTTTTCTTATTTCCGGATGAATGCGCAAACTATAGAAAGTCTTTATGACGTAGAATGTGCATACTTTGTTGATTCCATTTATGAAATAAAACACATTTTCTAAAAACTCATGTTTTTTAAGAAATCATGTAAACCTTCTAGAAGCTGTGATTTTAAAAAATGGAGTAAGTAAGCTTTTCTTATTTCCAAACGCATGTGCAAACTATAGAAAGTCGTTATGACGTAGAATGTGCATACTTTGTTGATTCATTTATGAAATAAAACACATTTTCTAAAAACTAGTGTTTTTTAGGAAATCATGTAAACCTTCTAGAAGCTGTGATTTTAAAAAATGGTGGAAGTAAGCTTTTCTTATTTCCGGACGCATGCGCAAACTATAGAAAGTCGTTATGACGTAGAATGTGCATACTTTGTAGATTCCATTTATGAAATAAAGCACATTTTCTAAAAACTCGTGTTTTTTACGAAATCATGTAAACCTTCTAGAAGCTGTGATTTTAAAAAACGGAGGAAGTAAGCTTTTCTTATTTATGGATGAATGCGCAAACTATAGAAAGTCGTTATGACCTAGAATCTGCATACTTTGTTGATTCCATTTATGAAATAAAACACATTTTCTAAAAACTCATGTTTTTTACAAAATCATGTAAACCTTCTAGAAGCTGTGATTTTAAAAAACGGGGGAAGTAAGCTTTTCTTATTTCCAAACTTATGCGCAAACTATAGAAAGTCGTTATGACGTAGAATGTGCATACTTTGTTGATTCCATTTATGAAATAAAACATATTTTCTAAAAACCCGTGTTTTTTAAGAAATCATGTAAACCTTCTAGAAGCTGTGATTTTAAAAAACAGGGGAAGTAAGCTTTTCTTATTTCCGGACGCATGCGCAAACTATAGAATGTCGTTATGACGTAGAACGTGCATACTTTGTAGATTCCATTTATGAAATAAAACACATTTTCTAAAAACTCGTGTTTTTTACGAAATCATGTTAACCTTCTAGAAGCTGTGATTTTAAAAAACTGTGGAAGTAAGCTTTTCTTATTTCCGGATGCATGCGCAAACTATAGACAGTCGTTATGACGTAGAATGTGCATACTTTGTAGAATCCATTTATGAAATAAAACACATATTCTAAAAACTGGTGTTTTTTACGAAATCATGTAAACCTTCTAGAAGCTGTGATTTTAAAAAACGGTGGAAGTAAGCTTTTCTTATTTCTGGATGCATGCGCAAACTATAGAAAGTCGTTATGACGTAGAATGTGCATACTTTGTTGATTCCATTTATGAAATAAAACACATTTTCTAAAAACTCGTGTTTTTTAACAAACCATGTAAACCTTCTAGAAGTTGTGATTTTAAAAAACGGGGGAAGTAAGCTATTCTTATTTCCGCACGAATGCGCAAACTATAGAAAGTCGTTATGACGTAGAATGTCCATAATTTGTTGATTCCATTTATGAAATAAAACAAATTTTCTAAAAACTCATGTTTTTTAAGAAATCATGTAAACCTTCTAGAAGCTTTGATTTTAAAAAACAGGGGAAGTAAGCTTTTCTTATTTCTGGATGAATGCGCAAACTATAGAAAGTCGTTATGACCTAGAATGTGCATACTTTGTTGATTCCATTTATGAAATAAAACACATTTTCTAAAAACTCATGTTTTTTACAAAATCATGTAAACCTTCTAGAAGCTGTGATTTTAAAAACCGGGGGAAGTAAGCTTTTCTTATTTCCAAACTTATGCGCAAACTATAGAAAGTCGTTATGACGTAGAATGTGCATACTTTGTTGATTCCATTTATGAAATAAAACATATTTTCTAAAAACTCGTGTTTTTTAACAAATCATGTAAACCTTCTAGAAGCTGTGATTTTAAAAAACAGGGGAAGTAGGCTTTTCTTATTTCCGTACGCATGTGCAAACTATAGAATGTCGTTATGACGTAGAGCGTGCATACTTTGTAGATTCCATTTATGAAATAAAACACATTTTCTAAAAACTCGTGTTTTTTACGAAATCATGTAAACCTTCTAGAAGCTGTGATTTTAAAAAACTGTGGAAGTAAGCTTTTCTTATTTCCGGACGCATGCGCAAACTATAGACAGTCGTTATGACGTAGAATGTGCATACTTTGTAGAATCCATTTATGAAATAAAACACATATTCTAAAAACTGGTGTTTTTTACGAAATCATGTAAACCTTCTAGAAGCTGTGATTTTAAAAAATGGTGGAAGTAAGCTTTTCTTATTTCTGGATGCATGCGCAAACTATAGAAAGTCGTTATGACGTAGAATGTGCATACTTTGTTGATTCCATTTATGAAATAAAACACATTTTCTATAAACTCGTGTTTTTTAAGAAACCATGTAAACCTTCTAGAAGCTGTGATTTTAAAAAACGAGGGAAGTAAGCTTTTATTATTTCCAAACACATGCGGAAACTATAGAAAGTCATTATGACGTAGAATGTGCATACTTTGTTGATTCCATTTATGAAATAAAAGACATTTTCTAAAAACTCGTGTTTTTTAAGAAATCATGTAAACCTTCCAGAAGCTGTGATTTTGAAAAACGGTGGAAGTAAGCTTTTCTTATTTCCGGACAAATGCGCAAACTATAGAAAGTCGTTATGACGTAGAATGTGCATACTTTGTTGATTCCATTTATGAAATAAAACACATTTTCTAAAAACTCGTGTTTTTTAAGAAACCATGTAAACCTTCTAGAAGCTGTGATTTTAAAAAACGAGGGAAGTAAGCTTTTCTTATTTCCAAATGCATGCGCAAACTATAGAAAGTCGTTATGATGTAGAATGTGCATACTTTGTTGATTCCATTTATGAAATAAAACACATTTTCTAAAAACTCGTGTTTTTTAAGAAATCATGTAAACCTTCTAGAAGCTGTGAATTTAAAAAATGGGGGAAGTAAGCTTTTCTTATTTCCGGACGCATGCGCAAACTATAGAAAGTCGTTATGACGTAGAATGTGCATACTTTGTAGATTCCATTTATGAAATAAAACACATTTTCTAAAAAGTCGTGTTTTTTACGAAATGATGTAAACCTTCTAGAAGCTCTGATTTAAAAAAACGGTGGAAGTAAGCTTTTCTTATTTCCGGACGCATGCGCAAACTATAGAAAGTCATTATGACGTAGAATGTGCATACTTTGTAGATTCCATTTATGAAATAAAACATATTTTCTAAAAACTCGTGTTTTTTACGAAATCATGTAAACCTTGTAGAAGCTGTGATTTTAAAAAACGGTGTAAGTAAGCTTTTCTTATTTACGGATGCATGCGCAAACTATAGAAAGTCGTTATGACGTAGAATTTGCATACTTTGTTGATTCCATTTATGAAATAAAACACATTTTCTAAAAACTCGTGTTTTTTAAGAAATCATGTAAACTTTCTAGAAGCTGTGATTTTAAAAAACGGGAGAAGTAAGCTTTTGTTATTTCCAAACGCATGCGCAAACTATAGAAATTCGTTATGACGTAGAATCTGCATACTTTGTTCATTCCATATATGAAATAAAACACATTCTCTAAAAACTCATGTTTTTTAAGAAATCATGTAAACCTTCTAGAAGCTGTGATTTTAAAAAACGGGGGAAGTAAGCTTTTCTTATTTCGGCCGCATGCGGAAACTATAGAAAGTCGTTTTGACGTAGAATGTGCATACTATGTAGATTCCATTTATGAAATAAAACACATTTTCTAAAAACTCGTGTCTTTTACGAAATCATGTAAACCTTCTAGAAGCTGTGATTTTAAAAAACGGGGGAAGTAAGCTTTTCGTATTTCCGGACGCATGTGCAAACTATAAAAAGTCGTTATGATGTAGAATGTGCATACTTTGTAGATTCCATTTATGAAATAAAATACATTTTCTCAAAACTCGTGATTTTTACGAAATCATGTAAACCTTCTAGAAGCTGTGATTTTAAAAAACGGTGGAAGTAAGCTTTTCTTATTTCCCGACGAATGCGCAAACTATAGAAAGTCGTCATGACGTAGAATGTGCATACTTTGTTGATTCCATTTATGAAATAAAACACATTTTCTAAAAACTCGTGTTTTTTAAGAAACCATGTAAACCTTCTAGAAGCTGTGATTTTAAAAAACGGGGGAAGTAAGCTTTTCTTATTTCCGGACGCATGCGCAAACTATAGAAAGTCGTTATGACGTAGAATGTGCATACTTTGTAGATTCCATTTATGAAATAAAACACATTTTCTAAAAACTCGTGTTTTTTACGAAATCATGTAAACCTTCTAGAAGCTGTGATTTCAAAAAACGGTGGAAGTAAGCTTTTCTTATTTCCGGACGCATGCCCAACTATAGAAAGTCGTTATGACGTAGAATGTGCATACTTTGTTGATTCCATTTATGAAATAAAACACATTTTCTAAAAACTCATGTTTTTTAAGAAATCATATAAACCTTCTAGAAGCTGTGATTTTAAAAAACGGTGGAAGTAAGCTTTTCTTATTTTCGGACGCATGTGCAAACTATAGAAAGTCGTTATGACGTAGAATGTGCATACTTTGTAGATTCCATTTATAAAATAAAACACATTTTCTAAAAACTCGTATTTTTTAATAAATCATGTAAACATTCTAGAAGCTGTGATTTTAAAAAACGGGGGAAGTAAGCTTTTCTTATTTCCGGACGAATGCGCAAACTATAGAAAGTCTTTATGACATAGAATGTGCATACTTTGTTGATTCCATTTATGAAATAAAACACATTTTCTAAAAACTCATGTTTTTTAAGAAATCATGTAAACCTTCTAGAACCTGTGATTTTAAAAAATGGAGGAAGTAAGCTTTTCTTATTTTCAAACGCATGTGCAAACTATAGAAAGTCGTTATGACGTAGAATGTGCATACTTTGATGATTCATTTTATGAAATAAAACACATTTTCTAAAAACTCGTGTTTTTACGAAATCATGTAAACCTTCTAGAAGCTGTGATTTTAAAAAATGGTGGAAGTAAGCTTTTCTTATTTCCGGACGCATGCGCAAACTATAGAAAGTCGTTATGACGTAGAATGTGCATACTTTGTTGATTCCATTTATGAAATAAAACACATTTTCTAAAAACTAGTGTTTTTTAGGAAATCATGTAAACCTTCTAGAAGCTGTGATTTTAAAAAATGGTGGAAGTAAGCTTTTCTTATTTCCGGACGCATGCGCAAACTATAGAAAGTCGTTATGACGTAGAATTTGCATACTTTGTAGATTCCATTTATGAAATAAAGCACATTTTCTAAAAACTCGTGTTTTTTACGAAATCATGTAAACCTTCTAGAAGCTGTGATTTTAAAAAACGGAGGAAGTAAGCTTTTCTTATTTATGGATGAATGCGCAAACTATAGAAAGTCGTTATGACCTAGAATCTGCATACTTTGTTGATTCCATTTATGAAATAAAACACATTTTCTAAAAACTCATGTTTTTTACAAAATCATGTAAACCTTCTAGAAGCTGTGATTTTAAAAAACGGGGTAAGTAAGCTTTTCTTATTTCCAAACTTATGCGCAAACTATAGAAAGTCGTTATGACGTAGAATGTGCATACTTTCTTGATTCCATTTATGAAATAAAACATATTTTCTAAAAACCCGTGTTTTTTAAGAAATCATGTAAACCTTCTAGAAGCTGTGATTTTAAAAAACAGGGGAAGTAAGCTTTTCTTATTTCCGGACGCATGCGCAAACTATAGAATGTCGTTATGACGTAGAACGTGCATACTTTGTAGATTCCATTTATGAAATAAAACACATTTTCTAAAAACTCGTGTTTTTTACGAAATCATGTTAACCTTCTAGAAGCTGTGATTTTAAAAAACTGTGGAAGTAAGCTTTTCTTATTTCCGGATGCATGCGCAAACTATAGACAGTCGTTATGACGTAGAATGTGCATACTTTGTAGAATCCATTTATGAAATAAAACACATATTCTAAAAACTGGTGTTTTTTACGAAATCATGTAAACCTTCTAGAAGCTGTGATTTTAAAAAACGGTGGAAGTAAGCTTTTCTTATTTCTGGATGCATGCGCAAACTATAGAAAGTCGTTATGACGTAGAATGTGCATACTTTGTTGATTCCATTTATGAAATAAAACACATTTTCTAAAAACTCGTGTTTTTTAACAAACCATGTAAACCTTCTAGAAGTTGTGATTTTAAAAAACGGGGGAAGTAAGCTATTCTTATTTCCGCACGAATGCACAAACTATAGAAAGTCGTTATGACGTAGAATGTGCATACTTTGTTGATTCCATTTATGAAATAAAACAAATTTTCTAAAAACTCATGTTTTTTAAGAAATCATGTAAACCTTCTAGAAGCTTTGATTTTAAAAAACAGGGGAAGTAAGCTTTTCTTATTTCTGGATGAATGCGCAAACTATAGAAAGTCGTTATGACCTAGAATGTGCATACTTTGTTGATTCCATTTATGAAATAAAACACATTTTCTAAAAACTCATGTTTTTTACAAAATCATGTAAACCTTCTAGAAGCTGTGATTTTAAAAACCGGGGGAAGTAAGCTTTTCGTATTTCCGGACGCATGTGCAAACTATAGAAAGTCGTTATGATGTAGAATGTGCATACTTTGTAGATTCCATTTATGAAATAAAACACATTTTCTCAAAACTCGTGATTTTTACGAAATCATGTAAACCTTCTAGAAGCTGTGATTTGAAAAAACGGTGGAAGTAAGCTTTTCTTATTTCCGGACGAATGCGCAAACTATAGAAAGTCGTCATGACGTAGAATGTGCATACTTTGTTGATTCCATTTATGAAATAAAACACATTTTCTAAAAACTCGTGTTTTTTAAGAAACCATGTAAACCTTCTAGAAGCTGTGATTTTAAAAAACGGGGGAAGTAAGCTTTTCTTATTTCCGGACGCATGCGCAAACTATAGAAAGTCGTTATGACGTAGAATGTGCATACTTTGTAGATTCCATTTATGAAATAAAACACATTTTCTAAAAACTCGTGTTTTTTACGAAATCATGTAAACCTTCTAGAAGCTGTGATTTAAAAAAACGGTGGAAGTAAGCTTTTCTTATTTCCGGACGCATGCCCAACTATAGAAAGTCGTTATGACGTAGAATGTGCATACTTTGTTGATTCCATTTATGAAATAAAACACATTTTCTAAAAACTCATGTTTTTTAAGAAATCATATAAACCTTCTAGAAGCTGTGATTTTAAAAAACGGTGGAAGTAAGCTTTTCTTATTTTCGGACGCATGTGCAAACTATAGAAAGTCGTTATGACGTAGAATGTGCATACTTTGTAGATTCCATTTATGAAATAAAACACATTTTCTAAAAACTCGTGTTTTTTAATAAATCATGTAAACTTTCGAGAAGCTGTGATTTTAAAAAACGGGGGAAGTAAGCTTTTCTTATTTCCAAACGCATGCGCAAATTATAGAAAGTCGTTATGACGTAGAATGTGCATACTTGGTTGATTCCATTTATGAAATAAAACACATTTTCTAAAAACTCGTGTTTTTTAAGAAATCATGTAAACCTTCTAGAAGCTGTGATTTTAAAAAACAGTGGAAGTAAGCTTTTCTTATTTCCGGACTAATGCGCAAACTATAGAATGTCGTTATGACGTAGAATGTGCATACTTTGTTGATTCCATTTATGAAATAAAACACATTCTCTAAAAATTCGTGTTTTTTAAGAAATCATGTAACACTTCTAGAAGTTGTGATTTTAAAAAACGGGGGAAGTAAGCTTTTCTTATTTCCGGACGCATGCGCAAACAATAGAAAATCGTTATGACGTAGAATGTGCATACTTTGTAGATTCCATTTATGAAATAAAACACATTTTCTAAAAACTCGTGTTTTTTACGAAATCATGTAAACCTTCTAGAAGATGTGAT
Organism: Larix kaempferi; assembly: GCA_027924585.1. Classification (NCBI taxonomy): domain Eukaryota; kingdom Viridiplantae; phylum Streptophyta; class Pinopsida; order Pinales; family Pinaceae; genus Larix; species Larix kaempferi. The sequence continues at coordinate 16,203,388 of BSBM01001252.1, forward strand.
TTTAAAAAACGGTGGAAGTAAGCTTTTCTTATTTCCGGACGCATGAGCAAACTATAGAAAGTCGTTATTACGCAGAATGTGCATACTTTGTATATTCCCTTTATGAAATAAAACACATTTTATAAAAAGTCGTGTTTTTTACGAAATCATGTAAACCTTCTAGAAGCTGTGATTTTAAAAACCGGGGGAAGTAAGCTTTTCTTATTTCCGGACGCATGCGCAAACTATAGAAAGTCGTTATGACGTAGAATGTGCATACTTTGTAGATTCCATTTATGAAATAAAACACATTTTCTAAAAACTCGTGTTTTTTACGAAATCATGTAAACCTTCTAGAAGATGTGATTTTAAAAAACGGTGGAAGTAAGCTTTTCTTATTTCCGGACGCATGCGCAAACTATCGAATGTCGTTATTACGTAGAATGTGCATACTTTGTAGATTCCATTTATGAAATAAAACACATTTTATAAAAACTCGTGTTTTTTACGAAATCATGTAAACCTTCTAGAAGCTGTGATTTTAAAAAACGGTGGTAGTAAGCTTTTCTTATTTCCGGACGAAGGCACAAACTATAGAAAGTCGTTATGACGTAGAATGTGCATACTTTGTAGATTCCATTGATGAAATAAAACACATTTTCTAAAAACTCATGTTTTTTACGAAATCATGTAAACCTTCTAGAAGCTGTGATTTAAAAAAACAGTGGAAGTAAGCTTTTCTTATTTCCGGACGCATGCGCAAACTATAGAAAGTCGTTATGACGTAGAATGTGCATACTTTGTTGATTCCATTTATGAAATAAAACACATTTTCTAAAAACTCGTATTTTTTAAGAAATCATGTAAACCTTCTAGAAGCTGTGATTTTAAAAAAGGGGGGAAGTAAGCTTTTCTTATTTCCAAACGCATGCGCAAACTATAGAAAGTCGTTATGATGTAGAATGTGCATACTTTGTTGATTCCATTTATGAAATAAAACACATTTTCTAAAAACTCGTGTTTTTTAAGAAATCAGGTAAACCTTCTAGAAGCTGTGATTTTAAAAAACGGGGGAAGTAAGCTTTTCTTATTTCCGGACGCATGCACAAACTATAGAAAGTCGTTATGACATAGAATGTGCATACTTTGTAGACTACATTTATGAAATAAAACACTTTTTCTAAAAACTCGTGTTTTTTACGAAATTATGTAAACCTTCTAGAAGCTGTGATTTTAAAAAACGGTGGAGGTAAGCTTTTCTTATTTCCGGACGCATGCGCAAACTATAGAAAGTCGTTATGATGTAGAATGTGCATACTTTGTAGATTCCATTGATGAAATAAAACACATTTTCTAAAAACTCGTGTTTTTTACGAAATCATGTAAACCTTTTAGAAGCTGTGATTTTAAAAAACGGTGGAAGTAAGCTTTTCTTTTTTCCGGATGAATGCGCAAACTATAGAAAGTTGTTATGACGTAGAATGTGCATACTTTGTTGATTCCATTTATGAAATAAAACACATTTTCTAAAAACTCGTGTTTTTTAATAAATCATGTAAACCTTCTAGAAGCTGTGATTTTAAAAAACGGTGGAAGTAAGCTTTTCTTATTTCCGGACGCATTCGCAAACTATAGAAAGTTGTTATGACGTAGAATGTGCATACTTTGTTGATTCCATTTATGAAATAAAACACATTTTCTAAAAACTCGTGTTTTTTAAGAAATCATGTAAACCTTCTAGAAGCTGTGATTTTAAAAAACGGTGGAAGTAAGCTTTTCTTATTTCTGGACACATGCGCAAACTATAGAATATCGTTATGACGTAGAATGTGCATACTTTGTTGATTCCATTTATGAAATAAAACACATTTTCTAAAAACTCGTGTTTTTCAAGAAATCATGTAAACCTTCTAGAAGCCGTGATTTTAAAAAATGGTAGAAGTAAGCTTTTCTTATTTCTGCATGCATGCGCAAACTATACAAAGTCGCTATGACGTAGAATGTGCATACTTTGTAGATTCGATTTATGATATGAAACACATTTTCTAAAAACTCGTGTTTTTTACGAAATCATGTAAACATTTTAGAAGCTGTGATTTTAAAAAACGGTGGAAGTAAGCTTTTCTTATTTCCGGAGGCATGCGCAAACTATAGAAAGTTGTTATGACGTAGAATGTGCATACTTTGTAGATTCCATTTATGAAATAAAACACATTTTTTAAAAACTCGTGTTTTTTACGAAATCATGTAAACCTTCTAGAAGCTGTGATTTTAAAAAACGGCGGAAGTAAGCTTTTCTTATTTCCGGACGAATGCGCAAACTATAGAAAGTCGTTATGACGTAGAATGCGCATACTTTGTTGATTCCATTTATGAAATATAACACATTTTCTAAAAACTCGTGTTTTTTAAGAATTCATGTAAACCTTCTAGAAGTTGTGGTTTTAAAAAATGTTGGAAGTAAGCTTTTCTTATTTCCGGACGCATGCGCAAACTATAGAAAGTCGTTATGACGTAGAATGTGCATACTTTGTTGATACCATTAATGAAATAAAACACATTTTCTAAAAACTCGTGTTTTTTAAGAAATCATGTAAACCTTCTAGAAGATGTGATTTTAAAAAAGGGGGGAAGTAAGCTTTTATTATTTCCGGACGCATGCGTAAACTATAGAAAGTCGTTATGACATAGAATGTGCATACTTTGTAGATTACATTTATGAAATAAAACACATTTTCTAAAAACTCGTGTTTTTTACGAAATCATGTAAACCTTCTAGAAGCTGTGATTTTAAAAAACGGTGGAAGTAAGCTTTTCTTATTTCTGGACGCATGCCCAAACTATAGAAAGTCGTTATGATGTAGAATGTGCATACTTTGTAGATTCCATTGATGAAATAAAACAAATTTTCTAAAAACTCGTGTTTTTTACGAAATCATGTAAACCTTTTAGAAGCTGTGATTTTAAAAAACGTTGGAAGTAAGCTTTTCTTTTTTCCGGATGAATGCGCAAACTATAGAAAGTCGTTATGAAGTAGAATGTGCATACTTTGTTGATTCCATTGATGAAATAAAACACATTTTCTAAAAACTCGTGTTTTTTAAGAAATCATATAAACCTTCTAGAAGCTGTGATTTTAAAAAACAGTGCAAGTAAGCTTTTCTTATTTTCGGATGCATGCGCAAACTATAGAAAGTTGTGATGACGTAGAATGTGCATACTTTGTTGATTCCATTTATGAAATAAAACACATTTTCTAAAAACTCCTGTTTTTTAAGAAGTCATGTAAACCTTTTAGAAGCTGTGATTTTAAAAAACGGTGGAAGTAAGCTTTTCTTTTTTCCGGATGAATGCGCAAACTATAGAAAGTCGTTATGACGTAGAATGTGCATACTTTGTTGATTCCATTTATGAAATAAAACACATTTTCTAAAAACTCGTGTTTTTTACGAAATCATGTAAACCTTCTAGAAGCTGTGATTTTAAAAAACGGTGGAAGTAAGCTTTTCTTATTTCCGGACGCATGTGCAAACTATAGAAAGTCGTTAGGATGTAGAATGTGCATACTTTGTAGAGTCCATTTATGAAATAAAACACATTTTTTAAAAACTCGTGTTTTTTACGAAATCATGTAAACCTTCTAGAAGCTGTGATTTTAAAAAACGGCGGAAGTAAGCTTTTCTTATTTCCGGACGAATGCGAAAACTATAGAAAGTCGTTATGACGTAGAATGCCCATACTTTGTTCATTCCATTTATCAAATATAACACATTTTCTAGAATCTCGTGTTTTTTAAGAAATCACGTAAACCTTCTAGAAGCTGTAATTTTAAAAAACGGTGGAAGTAAGCTTTTCTTATTTCCGGACGCATGCGCAAACTATAGAAAGTTGTTATGACGTAGAATGTGCATACTTTGTAGATTCCATTTACGAAATGAAACACATTTTCTAAAACCTCATATTTTTTACGAAATCATGTAAACCTTCTAGAAGCTGTGATTTTAAAAAATGGTGGAAGTAAGCTTTTCTTATTTCCGGACGCATGGGCAAACTATAGAAAGTCGTTATGACATAGAATGTGCATACTTTGTTGATTCCATTTATGAAATAAAAAACATTTTCTAAAAACTCATGTTTTTTAATAAATCATGTAAACCTTCTAGAAGCTGTGATTTTAAAAAACGGGGGAAGTAAGCTTTTCTTATTTCCAAATGCATGCGCGAACTATAGAAAGTCGTTATGATGTAGAATGTGCATACTTAGTTCATTCCATTTATGAAATACAACACATTTTCTAAAAACTCGTGTTTTTTAAGAAATCATGTAAACCTTCAAGAAGCTGTGTTTTTAAAAAATGGGGGAAATAAGCTTTTCTTATTTCCGGACGCATGCGCAAACTATAGAAAGTCGTTATGACGTAGAATGTGCATACTTTGTTGATTCCATTTATGAAATAAAACACATTTTCTAAAAACTCGTTTTTTTTAACAAATCATGTAAACCTTCTAGAAGCTGTGATTTTAAAAAACGGGGGAAGTAAGCTTTTCTTATTTCCAAACGCATGCGCAAACTATAGAAAGTCGTTATGATGTAGAATGTGCATACTTTGTTGATTCCATTTATGAAATAAAACACATTTTTCTAAAAACTCGTGTTTTTAAAGAAATCATGTAAACCTTCTGGAAGCTGTGATTTTAAAAAACGGGTGAAGTAAGCTTTTCTTATTTCCGGACGCATGCGCAAACTATAGAAAGTCGTTATGACGTAGAATGTGCATACTTTGTAGATTCCATTTATGAAATAATGAACATTTTCTAAAAACTCGTGTTTTTTACTAAATAATGTAAACCTTCTAGAAGTTGTGAATTTAAAAAACGGTGGAAGTAAGCTTTTCTTATTTCCGGATGAATGCACAAACTATAGAAAGTTGTTATCACGTAGAATGTGCATACTTTGTTCCTTCCATTTATGAAATAAAACACATTTTCTAAAAACTCGTGTTTTTTAAGAAATCATGTAAACCTTCTAGAAGTTGTGATTTTAAAAAAGGGGGGAAGTAAGCTTTTCTTATTTCCGGACGAATGCGCAAAATATAGAAAGTCGTTATGACGTAGAATGTGCATACTTTGTTGATTCCATTTATGAAATAAAACACATTTTCTAGAAACTCGTGTTTTTTAAGAAATCATGCAAACCTTCTAGAAGCTGTGATTTTAAAAAACGGGGGAAGTAAGCTTTTCTTATTTCCGGACACATGCGCAAACTATAGAAAGTCGTTATGACATAGAATGTGCATACTTTGTTGATTCCATTTATGAAATAAAACACATTTTCTAAAAACTCGTGTTTTTTAAGAAATCATGTAAACCTTCTAGAAGCTGTGATTTTAAAAAAGGGGGGAAGTAAGCTTTTCTTATTTCCAAACGCATGCGCAAACCATAGAAAGTCGTTATGATGTAGAATGTGCATACTTTGTTTATTCCATTTATGAAATAAAACACATTTTCTAAAAACTCGTGTTTTTTAAGAAATCATGTAAACCTTCTAGAAGCTGTGATTTTAAAAAACGGGGGATGTAAGCTTTTCTTATTTCCGGACGCATGCGCAAACTATAGAAAGTCGTTATGACATAGAATGTGCATACTTTGTAGATTACATTTATGAAATAAAACACATTTTCTAAAAACTCGTGTTTTTTACGAAATCATGTAAACCTTCTAGAAGCTGTGATTTTAAAAAACGGTGGAGGTAAGCTTTTCTTATTTCCGGACGCATGCGCAAACTATACAAACTCATTATGATGTAGAATGTGCATACTTTGTAGATTCCATTGATGAAATAAAATACATTTTCTAAAAACTCGTGTTTTTTACGAAATCATGTAAACCTTTTAGAAGCTGTGATTTTAAAAAACGGTGGAAGTAAGCTTTTCTTTTTTCTGGATGAATGCGCAAACTATAGAAAGTTGTTATGACGTAGAATGTGCATACTTTGTTGATTCCATTTATGAAATAAAACACATTTTCTAAAAACTCGTGTTTTTTAAGAAATCATGTAAACCTTCTAGAAGCTGTGATTTTAAAAAACGGTGGAAGTAAGCTTTTCTTATTTCCGGACGCATGCGCAAACTATAGAAAGTCATTATGATGTAGAATGTGCATACTTTTTAGATTCCATTTAAGAAATAAAACACATTTTCTAAAAACTCATGTTTTTTATGAAATCATGTAAACCTTTTAGAAGCTGTGATTTTAAAAAACGGTGGAAGTAAGCTTTTCTTTTTTCCGGATGAATGCGCAAACTATAGAAAGTCGTTATGATGTAGAATGTGCATAGTTTGTTGAGTCCATTTATCAAATAAAACACATTTTCTAAAAACTCGTGTTTTTTAAGAAATCATGTAAACCTTCTAGAAGCTCTGATTTTAAAAAACGGTGGAAGTAAGCTTTTCTTATTTCCGGACGAATGCGCAAACTATAGAAAGTCGTTATGACGTAGAATGTGCATACTTTGTTGATTCTATTTATGAAATAAAACACATTTTGTAGAAACTCGTGTTTTTTAAGAAATCATGTAAACCTTCTAGAAGCTGTGATTTTAAAAAACGGGGGAAGTAAACTTTTCTTATTTCCGGACACATGCGCAAACTATAGAAAGTCGTTATGACATAGAATGTGCATACTTTGTTGATTCCATTTATGAAATAAAACACATTTTCTAAAAACTCGTGTTTTTTAAGAAATCATGTAACCCTTCTAGAAGCTGTGATTTTAAAAAAGGGGGGAAGTAAGCTTTTCTTATTTCCAAACGCATGCGCAAACTATAGAAAGTCGTTATGACGTAGAATTTGCATACTTTGTTGATTCCATTTATGAAATAATTTTTTTTTTCTAAAAACTCATGTTTTATAAGAAATCATGTAAACCTTCTAGAATCCGTGATTTTAAAAAACAGGCGATGTAAGCTTTTCTTAGAATGCGCAAACTATAGAAAGTCGTTATGACGTAGAATGTGCATACTTTGTTAATTCCATTTATGAAATACAACACATTTTCTAAAAACTCGTGTTTTTAAAGAAATCATGTAAACCTTCTAGAAGCTGTGATTTTAAAAAATGGGGGAAGTAAGCTTTTCTTATTTCCGGACGCATGCGCAAACTATAGAAAGTCGTTATGATGTAGAATGTGCATACTTTGTTGATTCCATTTATGGAATAAAACACATTTTCTAAAAACTCGTGTTTTTTAACAAATCATGTAAACCTTCTAGAAGCTGTGATTTTAAAAAACGGGGGAAGTAACCATTTCTTATTGCGAAACGCATGCGCAAACTATAGAAGGTCGTTATGACGTAGAATGCACATACTTTGTTGATTCCATTTACGAAATAAAACACATTTTCTAAAAACTCGTGTTTTTTAAGAAATCATGTAAACCTTCTAGAAGCTGTGATTTTAAAAAAAGGGGGAAGTAAGCTTTTGCTATTTCCGGACGCATGCGTAAACTATAGAAAGTCGTTATGACGTAGAATGTGCATACTTTGTAGATTCCATTTATGAAATAATGCACATTTTCTAAAAACTCATGTTTTTTACGAAATAATGTAAACCTTCTAGAAGCTTTGATTTTAAAAAACGGTGGAAGTAAGCTTTTCTTATTTCCGGACGAATGCACAAACTATAGAAAGTTGTTATGACGTAGAATGTGCATACTTTGTTGATTCCATTTATGAAATAAAACACATTTTCTAAAAACTCGTGTTTTTTAAGAAATCATGTAAACCTTCTAGAAGCTCTGATTTTAAAAAAACGGGGGAAGTAAGCTTTTGTTATTTCCGGACGCATGCGCAAACTATAGAAAGTCGTTATGACGTAGAATGTGCATACTTTGTAGATTCCATTTATGAAATAATGCACTTTTTCTAAAAACTCGTGTTTTTTACGAAATAATGTAAACCTTCTAGAAGCTGTGATTTTAAAAAACGGTGGAAGTAAGCTTTTCTTATTTCCAAACGCATGCGCAAACTATACAAAGTCGTTATGACGTAGAATGTGCATACTTTCTTGATTCCATTTATGAAATAAAACAAATTTTCTCAAAACTTGTGTTTTTTAAGAAATCATGTAATCCTTCTAGAAGCTGTGTTTTTAAAAAACGGGGGAAGTAAGCTTTTCTTATTTCTGCACGCGTGCGCAAACTATACAAAGTCGTTATGACGTAGAATGTGCATACTTTGTAGATTCCATTTATGAAATGAAACACATTTTCTAAAAACTCGTGTTTTTTATGAAATCATGTAAACCTTTTAGAAGCTGTGATTTTAAAAAACGGTGGAAGTAAGCTTTTATTATTTCCGGACGCATGCGCAAACTATAGAAAGTTGTTATGACGTAGAATGTGCATACTTTGTAGATTCCATTTATGAAATAAAACACATTTTTTAAAAACTCGTGTTTTTTACGAAATCATGTAACTCTTCTAGAAGCTGTGATTTTAAAAAACAGGGGAAGTAAGCTTTTCTTATTTCCGGACACATGTGCAAACTATAGAAAGTCATTATGACGTAGAATGTGCATACTTTGTTGATTCCATTTATGAAATAAAACAAATTTTCTAAAAACTCCTGTTTTTTAAGAAATCATGCAAACCTTCTAGAATCCGTGATTTTAAAAAACGGGGGAGGTAAGCTTTTCTTATTTCCGGACGCATGCGCAAACTATAGAAAGGCGTTATGACGTAGAATGTGCATACTTTGTAGATTCCATTTATGAAATAAAACACATTTTCTAAAAATTCGTGTGTTTTACGAAATCATGTAAACCTTCTAGAAGCTGTGATTTTAAAAAACGGTGGAAGTAAGCTTTTCTTATTTCCGGACGCATGCACAACTATAGAAAGTCGTTATGGCGTAGAATGAGAATAATTTTTTGATTCCATTTATGAAATAAAACACATTTTCTAAAAACTCCTGTCTTTTAAGAAATCATGCAAACCTTCTAGAATCCTTGATTTTAAAAAACGGGGGAAGTAAGCTTTTCTTCTTTCCAAACACATGCGAAAAAAATAGAAAGTCATTATGACATAGAATGTGCATACTTTGTTGATTCCATTTATGAAATAAAACACATTTTCTAAAAACTCGTGTTTTTTAAGAAATCATGTAAACCTTCTAGAAGCTGTGATTTTAAAAAACGTGGGAAGTAAGCTTTTCTTATTTACAAACGCATGTGCAAACTATAGAAAGTCGTTATGACGTAGAATGTGCATACTTTGTTGATTCCATTCATGAAATAAAACACATTTTCTAAAAACTCGTGTTTTTTACAAAATCATGTAAACCTTCTAGAAGCGGTGATTTTAAAAAACGGTGGAAGTAAGCTTTTCTTCTTTCCGGACGAATGCGCAAACTATAGAAAGTCGTTATGACATAGAATGTGCATACTTTTTTGATTCCATTTATGAAATAAAACACATTTTCTAAAAACTCGTGTTTTTTAAGAAATGATGTAAACCTTCTAGAAGCTGTGATTTTAAAAAACGTGGGAAGTAAACTTTTCTTATTTCCAAACGCCTGCGCAAACTATAGAAAGTCGTTATGACGTAGAATGTGCATACTTTGTTGATTCCATTTATGAAATAAAACACATTTTCTAAAAACTCTTGTTTTTTACAAAATCATGTAAACCTTCTAGAAGCTGTGATTTTAAATAACGGTGGAAGTAAGCTTTTCTTATTTCCGGACGCATGCACGAACTATAGAAAGGCGTTATGACGTAGAATGTGCATACTTTGAAGATTCCATTTATGAAATAAAACACATTTTCTAAAAACTCTTATGTTTTACGAAATCATGTAAACCTTCTAGAAGCTGTGATTTTAAAAAACGGTGGAAGTAAGCTTTTCTTATTTCCGGACGCATGCACAAACTATAGAAAGTCGTTATGGCGTAGAATGTGCATACTTTGTTGATTCCATTTATGAAATTAAACAAATTTTCTAAAAGCTCGTGTTTTTTAAGAAATGATGTAAACCTTCTAGAAGCTGTGATTTTAAAAAACGGGGGTAGTAATCTTTTCCTATTTCCAAAGGCATGCGCAAACTATAGAAAGTCGTTATGACGTAGAATGTGCATACTTTGTTGATTCCATTTATGAAATAAAACACATTTTCTAAAAACTCCTATTTTTTAAGAAATCATGTAAACCTTCTATAATCTATGATTTTAAAAAACGGGGGAGGTAAGCTTTTCTTATTTCCGGACGCATGCGCAAAATATAGAAAGTCGTTTTGACATAGAATGTGCATACTTTGTAGATTCCATTTATCAAATAAAACACATTTTCTAAAAACTCGTGTTTTTTACGAAATCATGTAAACCTGCTAGAAGCTGTGATTTTAAAAAACGTTGGAAGTAAGCTTTTCTTATTTCCGGACGAATGCGCAAACTGTAGAAAGTCGTTATGGCGTGGAATGTGCATACTTTGTTGATTCCATTTATGAAACAAAGCACATTTTCTAAAAACTGGTGTTTTTTACGAAATCATGTAAACCTTCTAGAAGCTGTGATTTTAAAAAACGGGGGAAGTAAGCTTTTCTTATTTCCGAACGCATGCGCAAACTATAGAAAGTCGTTATGACGTAGAATGTGCATACTTTGTAGATTCCATTTATGAAATAAAACACGTTTTCTAAAAACTCGTGTTTTTTAGGAAATCATGTAAACCTTCTAGAAGCTGTGATTTTAAAAAATGGTGGAACTAAGCTTTTCTTATTTCCGGACGAATGCGCAAACTATAGAAAGTCGTTATGACGTAGAATGTGCATAGTTTATTGATTCCATTTATGAAATAAAACACATTTTCTAAAAACTCGTGTTTTTTAAGAAATCATGTAAACCTTCTAGAAGCTGTGATTTTAAAAAACGGGGAAAGTAAGCTTTTCTTATTTCCAAACTCATGCGCAACCTATAGAAAGTCGTTATGACGTAGAATGTGCATACTTTTTAGATTCCATTTATGAAATAAAACACATTTTCTAAAAACTCGTGTTTTTTACGAAATCATGTAAATCTTCTAGAAGCTGTGATTTTAAAAAACAGTGGAAGTAAGCTTTTCTTATTTCCGGACGCATGCGCAAACTATAGAAAGTAATTATGATATAGAATGTGCATACTTTGTCGATTCCATTTATGAAATAAAACACATTTTCTAAAAACTCGTGTTTTTTACGAAATCATATAAACCTTCTAGAAGCTGTGATTTTAAAAAACGGTGGAAGTAAGCTTTTCTTATTTCCGGACGAATGCGCAAACTATAGAAATTCGTTTTGACGTAGAATGTGCATACTTTGTTGATTCCATTTATGAAATAAAACACATTTTATAAAAACTCGTGTTTTTAAGAAATCATGTAAACCTTCTAGAAGCTGTGATTTTAAAAAACGGGGAAAGTAAGCTTTTCTTATTTCCAAACGCATGTGCAAACTATAGAAAGTCGTTATGACGTAGAATGTGCATACTTTGTAGATTCAATTTATGAAATAAAACACATTTTCTAAAAACTCGTGTTTTTTAAGAAATCATGTAAACCTTCTAAAAGCTGTGATTTTAAAAAACGGGGGAAGTAAGCTTTTCTTATTTCCGGACGCATGCACAAACTATAGAAAGTCGTTATGACGTAGAATGTGCATACTTTGTAGATTCCATTTATGAAATAAAACACATTTTCTAAAAACTCGTGTTTTTTACGAAAACATGTAAACCTTCTAGAAGCTGTGATTTTAAAAAACGGTGGAAGTAAGCTTTTCTTATTTACGGATGAATGCGCAAACTATAGAAAGTCGTTATGACGTAGAATGTGCATACTTTGTAGATTCCATTTATGAAATAAAAAACATTTTCTAAAAACTCATGTTTTTTACGAAATCATGTAAACCTTCTAGAAGCTGTGATTTTAAAAAATGGTGGAAGTAAGCTTTTCTTATTTCCGGACGCATGCGCAAACTATAGAAAGTCGTTATGACGTAGAATGTGCATACTTTGTCGATTCCATTTATGAAATAAAACACATTTTCTAAAAACTCGTGTTTTTTAAGAAATCATGTAAACCTTCTAGAAGCTGTGATTTTAAAAAACGGGGGAAGTAAGCTTTTCTTATTTCCGGACGCATGCAAAAACTATAGAAAGTCGTTATGACGTAGAATGTGCATACTTTGTAGATTCCATTCATGAATTAAAACACATTTTCTAAAAACTCGTGTTTTTTACAAAAACATGTAAACCTTCTAGAAGATGTGATTTTAAAAAATGGGTGAAGTAAGCTTTTCTTATTTCCGGACGCATGCACAAACTATAGAAATTCATTATGACGTAGAATGTGCATAGTTTGTAGATTCCATTTATTAAATAAAACACATTTTTTAAAAACTCGTGTTTTTTACGAAAACATGTAAACCTTCTAGAAGTTGTGATTTTAAAAAACGGTGGAAGTAAGCTTTTCTTATTTCCGGACGAATGCGCAAACTATAGAATGTCGTTATGATGTAGAATGTGCATACTTTGTTGATTCCACTTATGAAATAATACACATTTTCAAAAAACTCGTGTTTTTTACGAAATCATGTAAACCTTCTAGAAGCTGTGTTTTAAAAAAACGGTGGAAGTAAGCTTTTCTTATTTCCGGACGAATGCGCAAAATATAGAAAGTTGTTATGATGTAGAATGTGCGTACTTTGTAGATTCCATTGATGAAATAAAACACATTTTCTAAAAACTCGTCTTTTTTACGAAATCATGTAAACCTTCTAGAAGCTGGGATTTTAAAAAACGGTGGAAGTAAGCTTTTCTTATTTCCGTACGCATCCGCAAACTATAGAAAGTCGTTATGACATAGAATGTGCATACTTTGTCGATTCCATTGATGAAATAAAACACATTTTCTAAAAACTCGTGTTTTTTATGAAATCATGTAAACCTTCTAGAAGCTGTGATTTTAAAAAACAGTGGAAGTAAGCTTTTCTTATTTCCGGACGAATGAGCAAATTATAGAAAGTCGTTATGACGTAGAATGTGCATACTTTGTTGATTCCATTGATGAAATAAAACACATTTTCTAAAAACTCGTGTTTTTTACGGAATAATGTAAACCTTCTAGAAGCTGTGATTTAAAAAAACGGTGGAAGTAAGCTTTTCTTATTTCCGGACGAATGCGCAAACTATAGAAAGTCGTTATGATGTAGAATGTGCGTACTTTGTAGATTCCATTTATGAAATAAAACACATTTTCTAAAAACTCGTCTTTTTTACGAAATCATGTAAACCTTCTAGAAGTTGGGATTCTAAAAAACGGTGGAAGTAAGCTTTTCTTATTTCCGGACGCATGCGCAAACTATAGAAAGTTGTTATGGCATAGAAGGTGCATACTTTGTCGATTCCATTTATGAAATAAAACACATTTTCTAAAAACTCATGTTTTTTACGAAATCATGTAAACCTTCTAGAAGCTGTGATTTTAAAAAACGGTGGAAGTAAGCTTTTCTTATTTCCGGACGAATGCGCAAACTATAGAAAGTCGTTATGACGTAGAATGTGCATACTTTGTTGATTCCATTTATGAAATAAAACACATTTTCTAAAAACTCTTGTTTTTTAAGAAATCATGTAAACCTTCTAGAAGCTGTGATTTTAAAAAACGGGGAAAGTAAGCTTTTCTTATTTCCAAACTCATGCGCAAACTATAGAAAGTCGTTATGACGTAGAATGTGCATACTTTGTAGATTCCATTTATGAAATAAAACACATTTTCTAAAAACTCGTGTTTTTTACGAAATCACGTAAACCTTCTAGAAGCTGTGATTTTAAAAAATGGGGGAAGTAAGCTTTTCTTATTTCCGGACGCATGCACAAACTATAGAAAGTCGTTATGACGTAGTATGTGCATACTTTGTAGATTCCATTTATGAAATAAAACACATTTTCAAAAACTCGTCTTTTTTACGAAATCATGTAAACCTTCTAGAAGCTGTGATTTGAAAAAATGGAGGAAGTAAGCTTTTCTTATTTCCAAACGCATGCGCAAACTATAGAAAGTCGTTATGACGTAGAATGTGCATCCTTTGTTGATTCCATTTATGAAATAAAACACATTTTCTAAAAACTCGTGTTTTTTTACGAAATCATGTAAACTTTCTAGAAGCTGTGATTTTAAAAAACGGTGGAAGTAAGCTTTTCTTATTTCCGGATGAATGCGCAAACTATAGAAAGTCGTTATGACGTAGAATGTGCATACTTTTTTGATTCCATTTATGAAATAAAACACATTTTCTAAAAACTCGTGTTTTTTAAGAAATCATGTAAACCTTCTAGAAGCTGTGATTTTAAAAAACGGGGGAAGTAAGCTTTTCTTATTTCCAAATGCATTCGCAAACTATAGAAAGTCGTTATGACGTAGAATGTGCATACTTTGTTGATTCCATTTATGAAATAAAACACATTTTCTAAAAACTCGTGTTTTTTAAGAAATCATGTAAACCTTCTAGAAGCTGTGATTTTAAAAAATGGTGGAAGTAAGATTTTCTTATTTCCGGACGAATGCGCAAACTATAGAAAGTCGTTATGACGTAGAATGTGCATACTTTGTCGATTCCATTTATGAAATAAAACACATTTTCTAAAAACTCGTCTTTTTTACGAAATCATGTAAACCTTCTAGAAGTTGGGATTTTAAAAAACGGTGGAAGTAAGCTTTTCTTATTTCCGGACGCATGCGCAAACTATAGAAAGTTGTTATGGCATAGAATGTGCATACTTTGTCGATTCCATTTATGAAATAAAACACATTTTCTAAAAACTCATGTTTTTTACGAAATCATGTAAACCTTCTAGAAGCTGTGATTTTAAAAAACGGTGGAAGTAAGCTTTTCTTATTTCCGGACGAATGCGCAAACTATAGAAAGTCGTTATGACGTAGAATGTGCATACTTTGTTGATTCCATTTATGAAATAAAACACATTTTCTAAAAACTCTTGTTTTTTAAGAAATCATGTAAACCTTCTAGAAGCTGTGATTTTAAAAAACGGGGAAAGTAAGCTTTTCTTATTTCCAAACTCATGCGCAAACTATAGAAAGTCGTTATGACGTAGAATGTGCATACTTTGTAGATTCCATTTATGAAATAAAACACATTTTCTAAAAACTCGTGTTTTTTACGAAATCATGTAAACCTTCTAGAAGCTGTGATTTTAAAAAACGGGGGAAGTAAGCTTTTCTTATTTCCGGACGCATGCACAAACTATAGAAAGTCGTTATGACGTAGAATGTGCATACTTTGTAGATTCCATTTATGAAATAAAACACATTTTCAAAAACTCGTGTTTTTTACGAAATCATGTAAACCTTCTAGAAGCTGTGATTTAAAAAAACGGTGGAAGTAAGCTTTTCTTATTTCCGGACGAATGCGCAAAATATAGAAAGTAGTTATGATGTAGAATGTGCGTACTTTGTAGATTCCATTGATGAAATAAAACACATTTTCTAAAAACTCGTCTTTTTTACGAAATCATGTAAACCTTCTAGAAGCTGTGATTTTAAAAAATGGAGGAAGTAAGCTTTTCTTATTTCCAAACGCATGCGCAAACTATAGAAAGTCGTTATGACGTAGAATGTGCATCCTTTGTTGATTCCATTTATGAAATAAAACACATTTTCTAAAAACTCGTGTTTTTTACGAAATCATGTAAACTTTCTAGAAGCCGTGATTTTAAAAAACGGTGGAAGTAAGCTTTTCTTATTTCCGGATGAATGCGCAAACTATAGAAAGTCGTTATGACGTAGAATGTGCATACTTTTTTGATTCCATTTATGAAATAAAACACATTTTCTAAAAACTCGTGTTTTTTAAGAAATC
The DNA here is from genome assembly GCA_027924585.1 of Larix kaempferi. Taxonomy (NCBI): domain Eukaryota; kingdom Viridiplantae; phylum Streptophyta; class Pinopsida; order Pinales; family Pinaceae; genus Larix; species Larix kaempferi. The sequence continues at coordinate 16,219,269 of BSBM01001252.1, forward strand.
ATGTAAACCTTCTAGAAGCTGTGATTTTAAAAAACGGGGGAAGTAATGTTTTCTTATTTCCAAATGCATTCGCAAACTATAGAAAGTCGTTATGACGTAGAATGTGCATACTTTGTTGATTCCATTTATGAAATAAAACACATTTTCTAAAAACTCGTGTTTTTTAAGAAATCATGTAAACCTTCTAGAAGCTGTGATTTTAAAAAATGGTGGAAGTAAGATTTTCTTATTTCCGGACGAATGCGCAAACTATAGAAAGTCGTTATGACGTAGAATGTGCATACTTTGTCGATTCCATTTATGAAATAAAACACATTTTCTAAAAACTCGTGTTTTTTACGAAATCATGTAAACCTTCTAGAAGCTGTGATTTTAAAAAACGGTCGAATTAAGCTTTTCTTATTTCTGGATGCATGCGCAAACTATAGAAAGTCGTTATGACGTAGAATGTGCATACTTTGTAGATTCCATTTATGAAATAAAACACATTTTCTAAAAACTCGTGATTTTTACGAAATCATGTAAACCTTCTAGAAGCTGTGATTTTAAAAAACGGTGGAAGTAAGCTTTTCTTATTTGCAGACGCATGTGCAAACTATAGAAAGTCGTTATGACATAGAATGTAAATACTTTGTTTATTCCATTTATGAAATAAAACACATTTTCTAAAAACTCGTGTTTTTTAAGAAATCATGTAAACCTTCTAGAAGCTGTGATTTTAAAAAACGGGGGATGTAAGCTTTTCTTATTTCCGGACGCATGCGCAAACTATAGAAAGTCGTTATGACATAGAATGTGCATACTTTGTAGATTACATTTATGAAATAAAACACATTTTCTAAAAACTCGTGTTTTTTACGAAATCATGTAAACCTTCTAGAAGCTGTGATTTTAAAAAACGGTGGAGGTAAGCTTTTCTTATTTCCGGACGCATGCGCAAACTATACAAACTCATTATGATGTAGAATGTGCATACTTTGTAGATTCCATTGATGAAATAAAATACATTTTCTAAAAACTCGTGTTTTTTACGAAATCATGTAAACCTTTTAGAAGCTGTGATTTTAAAAAACGGTGGAAGTAAGCTTTTCTTTTTTCTGGATGAATGCGCAAACTATAGAAAGTTGTTATGACGTAGAATGTGCATACTTTGTTGATTCCATTTATGAAATAAAAAACATTTTCTAAAAACTCGTGTTTTTTAAGAAATCATGTAAACCTTCTAGAAGCTGTGATTTTAAAAAACGATGGAAGTAAGCTTTTCTTATTTCCGGACGCATGCGCAAACTATAGAAAGTCGTTATGATGTAGAATGTGCATACTTTTTAGATTCCATTTAAGAAATAAAACACATTTTCTAAAAACTCATGTTTTTTATGAAATCATGTAAACCTTTTAGAAGCTGTGATTTTAAAAAACGGTGGAAGTAAGCTTTTCTTTTTTCCGGATGAATGCGCAAACTATAGAAAGTCGTTATGATGTAGAATGTGCATAGTTTGTTGAGTCCATTTATCAAATAAAACACATTTTCTAAAAACTCGTGTTTTTTAAGAAATCATGTAAACCTTCTAGAAGCTCTGATTTTAAAAAACGGTGGAAGTAAGCTTTTCTTATTTCCGGACGAATGCGCAAACTATAGAAAGTCGTTATGACGTAGAATGTGCATACTTTGTTGATTCTATTTATGAAATAAAACACATTTTGTAGAAACTTGTGTTTTTTAAGAAATCATGTAAACCTTCTAGAAGCTTTGATTTTAAAAAACGGGGGAAGTAAACTTTTCTTATTTCCGGACACATGCGCAAACTATAGAAACTCGTTATGACATAGAATGTGCATACTTTGTTGATTCCATTTATGAAATAAAACACATTTTCTAAAAACTCGTGTTTTTTAAGAAATCATGTAACCCTTCTAGAAGCTGTGATTTTAAAAAAGGGGGGAAGTAAGCTTTTCTTATTTCCAAACGCATGCGCAAACTATAGAAAGTCGTTATGACGTAGAATTTGCATACTTTGTTGATTCCATTTATGAAATAAATTTTTTTTTCTAAAAACTCATGTTTTATAAGAAATCATGTAAACCTTCTAGAATCCGTGATTTTAAAAAACAGGCGATGTAAGTTTTTCTTAGAATGCGCAAACTATAGAAAGTCGTTATGACGTAGAATGTGCATACTTTGTTAATTCCATTTATGAAATACAACACATTTTCTAAAAACTCGTGTTTTTAAAGAAATCATGTAAACCTTCTAGAAGCTGTGATTTTAAAAAACGGGGGAAGTAAGCTTTTCTTATTTCCGGACGCATGCGCAAACTATAGAAAGTCGTTATGACGTAGAATGTGCATACTTTGTTGATTCCATTTATGGAATAAAACACATTTTCTAAAAACTCGTGTTTTTTAACAAATCATGTAAACCTTCTAGAAGCTGTGATTTTAAAAAACGGGGGAAGTAACCATTTCTTATTGCGAAACGCATGCGCAAACTATAGAAAGTCGTTATGACGTAGAATGCACATACTTTGTTGACTCCATTTACGAAATAAAACACATTTTCTAAAAACTCGTGTTTTTTAAGAAATCATGTAAACCTTCTAGAAGCTGTGATTTTAAAAAACGGGGGAAGTAAGCTTTTGCTATTTCCGGACGCATGCGTAAACTATAGAAAGTCGTTATGACGTAGAATGTGCATACTTTGTAGATTCCATTTATGAAATAATGCACATTTTCTAAAAACTCATGTTTTTTACGAAATAATGTAAACCTTCTAGAAGCTTTGATTTTAAAAAACGGTGGAAGTAAGCTTTTCTTATTTCCGGACGAATGCACAAACTATAGAAAGTTGTTATGACGTAGAATGTGCATACTTTGTTGATTCCATTTATGAAATAAAACACATTTTCTAAAAACTCGTGTTTTTTAAGAAATCATGTAAACCTTCTAGAAGCTCTGATTTTAAAAAACGGGGGAAGTAAGCTTTTGTTATTTCCGGACGCATGCGCAAACTATAGAAAGTCGTTATGACGTAGAATGTGCATACTTTGTAGATTCCATTTATGAAATAATGCACATTTTCTAAAAACTCGTGTTTTTTACGAAATAATGTAAACCTTCTAGAAGCTGTGATTTTAAAAAACGGTGGAAGTAAGCTTTTCTTATTTCCAAACGCATGCGCAAACTATACAAAGTCGTTATGACGTAGAATGTGCATACTTTCTTGATTCCATTTATGAAATAAAACAAATTTTCTCAAAACTTGTGTTTTTTAAGAAATCATGTAATCCTTCTAGAAGCTGTGTTTTTAAAAAACGGGGGAAGTAAGCTTTTCTTATTTCTGCACGCTGTGCGCAAACTATACAAAGTCGTTATGACGTAGAATGTGCATACTTTGTAGATTCCATTTATGAAATGAAACACATTTTCTAAAAACTCGTGTTTTTTATGAAATCATGTAAACCTTTTAGAAGCTGTGATTTTAAAAAACGGTGGAAGTAAGCTTTTATTATTTCCGGACGCATGCGCAAACTATAGAAAGTTGTTATGACGTAGAATGTGCATACTTTGTAGATTCCATTTATGAAATAAAACACATTTTTTAAAAACTCGTGTTTTTTACGAAATCATGTAACTCTTCTAGAAGCTGTGATTTTAAAAAACAGGGGAAGTAAGCTTTTCTTATTTCCGGACACATGTGCAAACTATAGAAAGTCGTTATGACGTAGAATGTGCATACTTTGTTGATTCCATTTATGAAATAAAACAAATTTTCTAAAAACTCCTGTTTTTTAAGAAATCATGCAAACCTTCTAGAATCCGTGATTTTAAAAAACGGGGGAGGTAAGCTTTTCTTATTTCCGGACGCATGCACAAACTATAGAAAGGCGTTATGACGTAGAATGTGCATACTTTGTAGATTCCATTTATGAAATAAAACACATTTTCTAAAAATTCGTGTGTTTTACGAAATCATGTAAACCTTCTAGAAGCTGTGATTTTAAAAAACGGTGGAAGTAAGCTTTTCTTATTTCCGGACGCATGCACAACTATAGAAAGTCGTTATGGCGTAGAATGAGAATAATTTTTTGATTCCATTTATGAAATAAAACGCATTTTCTAAAAACTCCTATTTTTTAAGAAATCATGCAAACCTTCTAGAATCCGTGATTTTAAAAAACGGGGGAGGTAAGCTTTTCTTATTTCCGGACGCATGCGCAAACTATAGAAAGTCATTATGAAGTAGAATGTGCATACTTTGTTGATTCCATTTATGAAATAAAACAAATCTTCTAAAAACTCGTGTTTTTTACGAAATCATGTAAACCTTCTAGAAGCTGTGATTTTAAAAAACGGGGGAAGTAAGCTTTTCTTATTTCCGGACAAATGCGCAAACTATAGAAAGTAGTTATGACATAGAATGTGCATACTTTGTTGATTCCATTTATGAAATAAAACACATTTTCTAAAAACTCGTGTTTTTTAAGAAATCATGTAAACCTTCTAAAAGCTGTGATTTTAAAAAACGGGGGAAGTAAGCTTTTCTTCTTTCCAAACACATGCGAAAAAAATAGAAAGTCATTATGACATAGAATGTGCATACTTTGTTGATTCCATTTATGAAATATAACACATTTTCTAAAAACTCGTGTTTTTTAAGAAATCATGTAAACCTTCTAGAAGCTGTGATTTTAAAAAACGTGGGAAGTAAGCTTTTCTTATTTACAAACGCATGTGCAAACTATAGAAAGTCGTTATGACGTAGAATGTGCATACTTTGTTGATTCCATTCATGAAATAAAATACATTTTCTAAAAACTCGTGTTTTTTACAAAATCATGTAAACCTTCTAGAAGCGGTGATTTTAAAAAACGGTGGAAGTAAGCTTTTCTTATTTCCGGACGAATGCGCAAACTATAGAAAGTCGTTATGACATAGAATGTGCATACTTTTTTGATTCCATTTATGAAATAAAACACATTTTCTAAAAACTCGTGTTTTTTAAGAAATGATGTAAACCTTCTAGAAGCTGTGATTTTAAAAAACGTGGGAAGTAAACTTTTCTTATTTCCAAACGCCTGCGCAAACTATAGAAAGTCGTTATGACGTAGAATGTGCATACTTTGTTGATTCCATTTATGAAATAAAACACATTTTCTAAAAACTCTTGTTTTTTACAAAATCATGTAAACCTTCTAGAAGCTGTGATTTTAAATAACGGTGGAAGTAAGCTTTTCTTATTTCCGGACGCATGCGCAAACTATAGAAACGCGTTATGACGTAGAATGTGCATACTTTGAAGATTCCATTTATGAAATAAAACACATTTTCTAAAAACTCTTATGTTTTACGAAATCATGTAAACCTTCTAGAAGCTGTGATTTTAAAAAACCGTGGAAGTAAGCTTTTCTTATTTCCGGACGCATGCACAAACTATAGAAAGTCGTTATGGCGTAGAATGTGCATACTTTGTTGATTCCATTTATGAAATTAAACAAATTTTCTAAAAGCTCATGTTTTTTAAGAAATGATGTAAACCTTCTAGAAGCTGTGATTTTAAAAAACGGGGGTAGTAATCTTTTCTTATTTCCAAACGCATGCGCAAACTATAGAAAGTCTTTATGACGTAGAATGTGCATACTTTGTTGATTCCATTTATGAAATAAAACACATTTTCTAAAAACTCCTATTTTTTAAGAAATCATGTAAACCTTCTAGAAGCTGTGATTTTAAAAAACGGGGGAAGTAAGCTTTTCTTATTTCGAAACGCATGCGCAAACTATAGAAAGTCGTTATGATGTAGAATGTGCATACTTTGTTGATTCCATTTATGAAATAAAACACATTTTTTAAAAACTCGTGTTTTTTAAGAAATCATGTAAAGCTTCTATAATCTGTGATTTTAAAAAACGGGGGAGGTAAGCTTTTCTTATTTCCGGACGCATGCGCAAAATATAGAAAGTCGTTCTGACATAGAATGTGCATACTTTGCAGATTCCATTTATCAAATAAAACACATTTTCTAAAAACTCGTGTTTTTTACGAAATCATGTAAACCTGCTAGAAGCTGTGATTTTAAAAAACGTTGGAAGTAAGCTTTTCTTATTTCCGGACGAATGCGCAAACTGTAGAAAGTCGTTATGGCGTAGAATGTGCATACTTTGTTGATTCCATTTATGAAACAAAGCACATTTTCTAAAAACTGGTGTTTTTTACGAAATCATGTAAACCTTCTAGAAGCTGTGATTTTAAAAAACGGGGGAAGTAAGCTTTTCTTATTTCCGAACGCATGCGCAAACTATAGAAAGTTGTTATGACGTAGAATGTGCATACTTTGTAGATTCCATTTATGAAATAAAACACGTTTTCTAAAAACTCGTGTTTTTTAGGAAATCATGTAAACCTTCTAGAAGCTGTGATTTTAAAAAACGGTGGAACTAAGCTTTTCTTATTTCCGGACGAATGCGCAAACTATAGAAAGTCGTTATGACGTAGAATGTGCATAGTTTATTGATTCCATTTATGAAATAAAACACATTTTCTAAAAACTCCTGTTTTTTAAGAAATCATGTAAACCTTCTAGAAGCTGTGATTTTAAAAAACGGGGAAAGTAAGCTTTTCTTTTTTCCAAACTCATGCGCAACCTATAGAAAGTCGTTATGACGTAGAATGTGCATACTTTTTAGATTCCATTTATGAAATAAAACACATTTTCTAAAAACTCGTGTTTTTTACCAAATCATGTAAATCTTCTAGAAGCTGTGATTTTAAAAAACAGTGGAAGTAAGCTTTTCTTATTTCCGGACGCATGCGCAAACTATAGAAAGTAATTATGATATAGAATGTGCATACTTTGTCGATTCCATTTATGAAATAAAACACATTTTCTAAAAACTCGTGTTTTTTAAGAAATCATGTAAACCTTCTAGAAGCTGTGAGTTTAAAAAACGGGGGAAGTAAGCTTTTCTTATTTCCGGACGCATGCACAAACTATAGAAAGTCGTTATGACGTAGAATGTGCATACTTTGTAGATTACATTTATGAAATAAAACACATTTTCTAAAAACTCGTGTTTTTTACGAAAACATGTAAACCTTCTAGAAGCTGTCATTTTAAAAAACGGTGGAAGTAAGCTTTTCTTATTTACGGATGAATGCGCAAACTATAGATAGTCGTTATGACGTAGAATGTGCATACTTTGTAGATTCCATTTATGAAATAAAAGACATTTTCTAAAAACTCATGTTTTTTACGAAATCATGTAAACCTTCTAGAAGCTGTGATTTTAAAAAATGGTGGAAGTAAGCTTTTCTTATTTCCGGACGCATGCGCAAACTATAGAAAGTCGTTATGACGTAGAATGTGCATACTTTGTAGATTCATTCATGAATTAAAACACATTTTCTAAAAACTCGTGTTTTTTACAAAAACATGTAAACCTTCTAGAAGATGTGATTTTAAAAAATGGGTGAAGTAAGCTTTTCTTATTTCCGGACGCATGCACAAACTATAGAAATTCATTATGACGTAGAATGTGCATAGTTTGTAGATTCCATTTATGAAACAAAACACATTTTTTAAAAACTCGTGTTTGTTACGAAAACATGTAAACCTTCTAGAAGTTGTGATTTTAAAAAACGGTGGAAGTAAGCTTTTCTTATTTCCGGACGAATGCGCAAACTATAGAATGTCGTTATGATGTAGAATGTGCATACTTTGTTGATTCCACTTATGAAATAATACACATTTTCAAAAAACTCGTGTTTTTTACGAAATCATGTAAACCTTCTAGAAGCTGTGATTTAAAAAAACGGTGGAAGTAAGCTTTTCTTATTTCCGGACGAATGCGCAAAATATAGAAAGTTGTTATGATGTAGAATGTGCGTACTTTGTAGATTCCATTGATGAAATAAAACACATTTTCTAAAAACTCGTCTTTTTTACGAAATCATGTAAACCTTCTAGAAGCTGGGATTTTAAAAAACGGTGGAAGTAAGCTTTTCTTATTTCCATAGGGATGCGCAAACTATAGAAAGTCGTTATGACATAGAATGTGCATACTTTGTCGATTCCATTGATGAAATAAAACACATTTTCTAAAAACTCGTGTTTTTTATGAAATCATGTAAACCTTCTAGAAGCTGTGATTTTAAAAAACAGTGGAAGTAAGCTTTTCTTATTTCCGGACGAATGAGCAAATTATAGAAAGTCGTTATGACGTAGAATGTGCATACTTTGTTGATTCCATTGATGAAATAAAACAAATTTTCTAAAAACTCGTGTTTTTTACGGAATCATGTAAACCTTCTAGAAGCTGTGATTTAAAAAAACGGTGGAAGTAAGCTTTTCTTATTTCCGGACGAATGCGTAAACTATAGAAAGTCGTTATGATGTAGAATGTGCGTACTTTGTAGATTCCATTTATGAAATAAAACACATTTTCTAAAAACTCGTCTTTTTTACGAAATCATGTAAACCTTCTAGAAGTTGGGATTTTAAAAAACGGTGGAAGTAAGCTTTTCTTATTTCCGGACGCATGCGCAAACTATAGAAAGTTGTTATGGCATAGAATGTGCATACTTTGTCGATTCCATTTATGAAATAAAATACATTTTCTAAAAACTCATGTTTTTTACGAAATCATGTAAACCTTCTAGAAGCTGTGATTTTAAAAAACGGTGGAAGTAAGCTTTTCTTATTTCCGGACGAATGCGCAAACTATAGAAAGTCGTTATGACGTAGAATGTGCATACTTTGTTGATTCCATTTATGAAATAAAACACATTTTCTAAAAACTCTTGTTTTTTAAGAAATCATGTAAACCTTCTAGAAGCTGTGATTTTAAAAAACGGGGAAAGTAAGCTTTTCTTATTTCCAAACTCATGCGCAAACTATAGAAAGTCGTTATGACGTAGAATGTGCATACTTTGTAGATTCCATTTATGAAATAAAACACATTTTCTAAAAACTCGTGTTTTTTACGAAATCATGTAAACCTTCTAGAAGCTGTGATTTTAAAAAATGGGGGAAGTAAGCTTTTCTTATTTCCGGACGCATGCACAAACTATAGAAAGTCGTTATGACGTAGAATGTGCATACTTTGTAGATTCCATTTATGAAATAAAACACATTTTCAAAAACTCGTGTTTTTTACGAAATCATGTAAACCTTCTAGAAGCTGTGATTTAAAAAAACGGTGGAAGTAAGCTTTTCTTATTTCCGGACGAATGCGCAAAATATAGAAAGTAGTTATGATGTAGAATGTGCGTACTTTGTAGATTCCATTGATGAAATAAAACACATTTTCTAAAAACTCGTCTTTTTTACGAAATCATGTAAACCTTCTAGAAGCTGTGATTTTAAAAAATGGAGGAAGTAAGCTTTTCTTATTTCCAAACGCATGCGCAAACTATAGAAAGTCGTTATGACGTAGAATGTGCATCCTTTGTTGATTCCATTTATGAAATAAAACACATTTTCTAAAAACTCGTGTTTTTTACGAAATCATGTAAACTTTCTAGAAGCTGTGATTTTAAAAAACGGTGGAAGTAAGCTTTTCTTATTTCCGGATGAATGCGCAAACTATAGAAAGTCGTTATGACGTAGAATGTGCATACTTTTTTGATTCCATTTATGAAATAAAACACATTTTCTAAAAACTCGTGTTTTTTAAGAAATCATGTAAACCTTCTAGAAGCTGTGATTTTAAAAAACGGGGGAAGTAAGCTTTTCTTATTTCCAAATGCATTCGCAAACTATAGAAAGTCGTTATGACGTAGAATGTGCATACTTTGTTGATTCCATTTATGAAATAAAACACATTTTCTAAAAACTCGTGTTTTTTAAGAAATCATGTAAACCTTCTAGAAGCTGTGATTTTAAAAAATGGTGGAAGTAAGATTTTCTTATTTCCGGAAGAATGCGCAAACTATAGAAAGTCGTTATGACGTAGAATGTGCATACTTTGTCGATTCCATTTATGAAATAAAACACATTTTCTAAAAACTCGTCTTTTTTACGAAATCATGTAAACCTTCTAGAAATTGGGATTTTAAAAAACGGTGGAAGTAAGCTTTTCTTATTTCCGGACGCATGCGCAAACTATAGAAAGTTGTTATGGCATAGAATGTGCATACTTTTTCGATTCCATTTATGAAATAAAACACATTTTCTAAAAACTCATGTTTTTTACGAAATCATGTAAACCTTCTAGAAGCTGTGATTTTAAAAAACGGGGGAAGTAAGCTTTTCTTATTTCCGGACGAATGCGCAAACTATAGAAAGTCGTTATGACGTAGAATGTGCATACTTTGTTGATTCCATTTATGAAATAAAACACATTTTCTAAAAACTCTTGTTTTTTAAGAAATCATGTAAACCTTCTAGAAGCTGTGATTTTAAAAAACGGGGAAAGTAATCTTTTCTTATTTCCAAACTCATGCGCAAACTATAGAAAGTCGTTATGACGTAGAATGTGCATACTTTGTAGATTCCATTTATGAAATAAAACACATTTTCTAAAAACTCGTGTTTTTTACGAAATCATGTAAACCTTCTAGAAGCTGTGATTTTAAAAAACGGGGGAAGTAAGCTTTTCTTATTTCCGGACGCATGCACAAACTATAGAAAGTCGTTATGACGTAGAATGTGCATACTTTGTAGATTCCATTTATGAAATAAAACACATTTTCAAAAACTCGTGTTTTTTACGAAATCATGTAAACCTTCTAGAAGCTGTGATTTAAACAAACGGTGGAAGTAAGCTTTTCTTATTTCCGGACGAATGCGCAAAATATAGAGGGTAGTTATGATGTAGAATGTGCGTACTTTGTAGATTCCATTGATGAAATAAAACACATTTTCTAAAAACTCGTCTTTTTTACGAAATCATGTAAACCTTCTAGAAGCTGTGATTTTAAAACATGGAGGAAGTAAGCTTTTCTTATTTCCAAACGCATGCGCAAACTATAGAAAGTCGTTATGACGTAGAATGTGCATCCTTTGTTGATTCCATTTATGAAATAAAACACATTTTCTAAAAACTCGTGTTTTTTACGAAATCATGTAAACTTTCTAGAAGCTGTGATTTTAAAAAACGGTGGAAGTAAGCTTTTCTTATTTCCGGATGAATGCGCAAACTATAGAAAGTCGTTATGACGTAGAATGTGCATACTTTTTTGATTCCATTTATGAAATAAAACACATTTTCTAAAAACTCGTGTTTTTTAAGAAATCATGTAAACCTTCTAGAAGCTATGATTTTAAAAAACGGGGGAAGTAAGCTTTTCTTATTTCCAAATGCATTCGCAAACTATAGAAAGTCGTTATGACGTAGAATGTGCATACTTTGTTGATTCCATTTATGAAATAAAACACATTTTCTAAAAACTCGTGTTTTTTAAGAAATCATGTAAACCTTCTAGAAGCTGTGATTTTAAAAAATGGTGGAAGTAAGATTTTCTTATTTCCGGACGAATGCGCAAACTATAGAAAGTCGTTATGACGTAGAATGTGCATACTTTGTCGATTCCATTTATGAAATAAAACACATTTTCTAAAAACTCGTGTTTTTTACGAAATCATGTAAACCTTCTAGAAGCTGTGATTTTAAAAAACGGTCGAATTAAGCTTTTCTTATTTCTGGATGCATGCGCAAACTATAGAAAGTCGTTATGACGTAGAATGTGCATACTTTGTAGATTCCATTTATGAAATAAAACACATTTTCTAAAAACTCGTGATTTTTACGAAATCATGTAAACCTTCTAGAAGCTGTGATTTTAAAAAACGGTGGAAGTAAGCTTTTCTTATTTGCAGACGCATGTGCAAACTATAGAAAGTCGTTATGACATAGAATGTACATACTTTGTCGATTCCATTTATGAAATAAAACACATTTTCTAAAAACTCGTGTTTTTTACGAAATCATGTAAACCTTCTAGAAGCTGTGATTTTAAAAAATGGTGGAAGTAAGCTTTTCTTATTTCCGGACGCATGCGCAAATTATAGAAAGTCGTTATGACATAGAATGTGCATACTTTGTCGATTCCATTTATGAAATAAAACACATTTTCTAAAAACTCGTGTTTTTTACGAAATCATGTAAACCTTCTAGAAGCTGTGATTTTAAAAAACAGTGGAAGTAAGCTTTTCTTATTTCTGGACGAATGCGCAAACTATAGAAATTCGTTATGACGTAGAATGTGCATACTTTATTGATTCGATTTATGAAATAAAACACATTTCTAAAAACTCGTGTTTTTTACGAAATCATGTAAACCTTCTAGAAGCTGTGATTTTAAAAAACAGTGGAAGTAAGCTTTTCTTATTTACGGACGAATGGGCAAACTATAGAAAGTCGTTATGACGTAGAATGTGCATTGTTTTTTTATTCCTTTTATGAAATAAAACACATTTTCTAAAAACTCGTGTTTTTTAAGAAATCATGTAAACCTTCTAGAAGCTGTGATTTTAAAAAACGGGGAAAGTAAGCTTTTCTTATTTCCAAACTCATGCGCAAAATATAGAAAGTCGTTATGACGTAGAATGTGCATACTTTGTTGATTCCACTTATGAAATAATACACATTTTCTAAAAACTCATGTTTTTTACGAAATCATGTAACCCTTCTAGAACCTGTGATTTAAAAAAACGGTGGAAGTAAGCTTTTCTTATTTCTTGACGAATGCGCAAAATATAGAAATTCGTTATGATGTAGAATGTGCGTACTTTGTAGATTCCATTGATGAAATAAAACACATTTTCTAAAAACTCGTCTTTTTTACGAAATCATGTAAACCTTCTAAAAGCTGTGATTTTAAAAAACGGTCGAAGTAAGCTTTTCTTATTTCCGGACGCATGCGCAAACTATAGAAATTCGTTATGATGTAGAATGTGCGTACTTTGTAGATTCCATTAATGAAATAAAACACATTTTCTAAAAACTCGTGTTTTTTACGAAATCATGTAAACCTTCTAGAAGCTGTGATTTTAAAAAATGGTGTAAGTAAGCTTTTCTTATTTCCGGACGCATGCGCAAACTATAGAAAGTCGTTATGACATAGAATGTGCATACTTTGTCGATTCCATTTATGAAATAAAACACATTTTCTAAAAACTCGTGTTTTTTACGAAATCATGTAAACCTTCTAGAAGCTGTGATTTAAAAAAACGGTGGAAGTAAGCTTTTCTTATTTCCGGACGAATGCACAAACTATAGAAAGTCGTTATGACGTAGAATGTGCATACTTTGTAGATTCCATTTATTTAATAAAACACATTTTCTAAAAACTTGTGTTTTTTACGAAATCATGTAAACCTTCTAGAAGCTGTGATTTTAAAAAATGGAGTAAGTAAGCTTTTATTATTTCCAAACGCATGTGCAAACTATAGAAAGTCGTTATGACCTAGAATGTGCATCCTTTGTTGATTCCATTTATGAAATAAAACACATTTTCTAAAAACTCGTGTTTTTTACGAAATCTTGTAAACTTTCTAGAAGCTGTGATTTTAAAAAACGGTGGAAGTAAGCTTTTCTTATTTCCGGACGAATGCCCAAACTATAGAATGTCGTTATGATGTAGAATGTGCATACTTTGTTGATTCCATTTATGAAATAAAACAAATTTTCTAAAAACTCGTGTTTTTTAAGAAATCATGTAAACCTTTTAGAAGCTGTGATTTTAAAAATGGGGGAAGTAAGCTTTTCTTATTTCCAAACGCATTCGCAAACTATAGAAAGTCGTTATGACGTAGAATGTGCATACTTTGTCGATTCCATTTACGAAATAAAACACATTTTCTAAAAACTCCTCTTTTTTAAGAAATCATGTAAACCTTCTAGAAGCTATGATTTTAAAAAACGGGGGAAGTAAGCTTTTCTTATTTCCGGATGCATGAGCAAACTATAGAAAGTCGTTATGACGTAGAATGTGCATACTTTGTTGATTCCATTTATGAAATAAAACACATTTTCTAAAAACTCGTGTTTTTTAAGAAATCATGTAAACCTTCTAGAAGCTGTGATTTTAAAAAACGGGGAAAGTAAGCTTTTCTTATTTCAGGACGCATGCACAAACTATAGAAAGTCATTATGACGTAGAATTTGCATACATTGTTGATTCCATTTATGAAATAAAACACATTTTCTAAAAACTCGTGTTTTTTAAGAAACCATGTAAACCTTCTAGAAGCTGTGATTTTAAAAAACGGGGGAAGTAAGCTTTTCTTATTTCCGGACGCATGCGCAAACTATAGAAAGTCGTTATGACGTAGAATGTGCATACTTTCTAGATTCCATTTATGAAATAAAACACATTTTCTAAAAACTCATGTTTTTTACGAAATCATGTAAACCTTCTAGAAGCTGTGATTTTAAAAAACGGTGGAAGTAAGCTTTTCTTATTTCCGGACGAATGCGCAAACTATAGAATGTCGTTATGACGTAGAATGTGCATACTTTGTTGATTCCATTTATGAAATAAAACACATTTTCTAAAAACTCATGTTTTTTACGAAATCATGTAAACCTTCTAGAAGCTGTGATTTAAAAAAACGGTGGAAGTAAGCTTTTCTTATTTTCGGACGAATGCGCAAACTATAGAAATTCGTTATGATGTAGAATGTGCGTACTTTGTAGATTCCATTTATGAAATAAAACACATTTTCTAAAAACTCGTCTTTTTTACGAAATCATGTAAACCTTCTAGAAGCTGGGATTTTAAAAAACGGTCGAAGTAAGCTTTTCTTATTTCCGGACGAATGCGCAAACTATAGAAAGTCGTTATGACGTAGAATGTGCATAGTTTTTTTATTCCATTTATGAAATAAAACACATTTTCTAAAAACTCGTGTTTTTTAAGAAATCATGTAAACCTTCTAGAAGCTGTGATTTTAAAAAACGGGGAAAGTAAGCTTTTCTTATTTCCAAACTCATGCGCAAACTATAGAAAGTCGTTATGACGTAGAATGTGCATACTTTGTAGATTCCATTTATGAAATAAAACACATTTTCTCAAAACTCGTGTTTTTTACGAAATCATGTAAACCTTCTAAAAGCTGTGATTTTAAAAAACGGGGGAAGTAAGCTTTTCTTATTTCCGGACGCATGCGCAAACTATAGAAATTCGTTATGACGTAGAATGTGCATACTTTGTAGGATCCATTTATGAAACAAAACACTTTTTCTAAAAACTCGTGTTTTTTACGAAATCATGTAAAGCTTCTAGAAGCTGTGATTTTAAAAAACGGTGGAAGTAAGCTTTTCTTATTTCCGGATGCATGTGCAAACTATAGAAAGTCGTGATGACGTAGAATGTGCATACTTTGTCGATTCCATTTATGAAAGAAAACACATTTTCTAAAAACTCATGTTTTTTAAGAAATCATGTAAACCTTCTAGAAGTTGTGATTTTAAAAAACGGGGGAAGTAAGCTTTTATTATTTCCGGACGCATGCGCAAACTATAGAAAGTCGTTATGGCATAGAATGTGCATACTTTGTCGATTCCATTTATGAAATAGTACACATTTTCTAAAAACTCGTGTTTTTTACAAAATCATGTAAACCTTCTAGAAGCTGTGATTTAAAAAAATGGTGGAAGTAAGATTTTCTTATTTTCGGACGAATGCGCAAACTATAGAAAGTCGTTATGACGTAGAATGCGCATACTTTGTAGATTCCATTTATGAAATAAAACACATTTTCTAAAAACTCGTGTTTTTTAAGAAATCATGTAAACCTTCTAGAAGCTGTGATTTTAAAAAACGGTGGAAGTAAGCTTTTCTTATTTTCGGACGAATGCGCAAACTATAGAAAGTCATTATGATGTAGAATGTGCATACTTTGTCGATTCCATTTATGAAATAAAACACATTTTCTAAAAACTCGTGTTTTTTACGAAATCATGTCAACCTTCTAGAAGCTGTGATTTTAAAAAACGATCAAAGTAAGCTTTTCTTATTTCCGGATGAATGCGCAAACTATAGAAAGTCGTTATGACGTAGAATGTGCATACTTTGTTGATTCCATTTATGAAATAAAACACATTTTCTAAAAACTCGTGTTTTTTAAGAAATCATGTAAACCTTCTAGAAGCTGTGATTTTCAAAAACGGGGGAAGTAAGCTTTTCTTATTTCCGGACGCATGCGCAAACTATAGAAAGTCGTTATGGCATAGAATGTGCATACTTTGTCGATTCCATTTATGAAATAAAACACATTTTCTTAAAACTCATGTTTTTTACGAAATCATGTAAACCTTCTAGAAGCTGTGATTTTAAAAAACGGTGGAAGAGAGCTTTTCTTGTTTCCGGACGCATGCGCAAACTATAGAAAGTCGTTCTGACGTAGAATGTGCATACATTGTTGATTCCATTTGTTAAATAAAACACATTTTCTAAAAACTCGTGTTGTTTAAGAAATCATGTAAACCTTCTAGAACCTGTGATTTTAAAAAACGGTGGAAGTAAGCTTTTCTTATTTCCGGACGAATGCGCAAACTATAGAAAGTCGTTATGACGTAGAATGTGCATACTTTGTCGATTACATTTATGAAATAAAACACATTTTCTAAAAACTCGTGTTTTTTACGAAATCATGTCAACCTTCTAGAAGCTGTGATTTTAAAAAACGATCGAAGTAAGTTTTTCTTATTTCCGGATGAATGCGCAAACTATAGAAATTCGTTATGACGTAGAATGTGCATACTTTGTTGATTCCATTTATGAAATAAAACACATTTTCTAAAAACTCGTGTTTTTTAAGAAATCATGTAAACCTTCTAGAAGCTGTGATTTTAAAAAACGGGGGAAGTAAGCTTTTCTTATTTCCGGACGCATGCGCAAACTATAGAAAGTCGTTATGGCATAGAATGTGCATACTTTGTCGATTCCATTTATGAAATAAAACACATTTTCTAAAAACTCGTGTTTTTTAAGAAATCATGTAAACCTTCTAGAAGCTGTGATTTTAAAAAACGAGGAAAGTAAGCTTTTCTTATTTCCGGACGCATGCGCAAACTATAGAAAGTCATTATGACGTAGAATTTGCATACATTGTTGATTCCATTTATGAAGTAAAACACATTTTCTAAAAACTCGTGTTTTTTAAGAAACCATGTAAACCTTCTAATAGCTGTGATTTTAAAAAACGGGGGAAGTAAGCTTTTCTTATTTCCGGAGGCATGCGCAAACTATAGAAAGTCTTTATGACGTAGAATGTGCATACTTTGTAAATTCCATTTATGAAATAAAACACATTTTCTAAAAACTCATGTTTTTTACGAAATCATGTAAACCTTCTAGAAGCTGTGATTTTAAAAAACGGTGGAAGTTAGCTTTTCTTATTTCCGGACGCATGCGCAAACTATAGAAAGTCGTTATGACGTAGAATGCGCATACTTTGTCGATTACATTTATGAAATAAAACACAATTTCTAAAAACTCGTGTTTTTTACGAAATCATGTAAACCTTCTAGAAGCTATGATTTTAAAAAACGGCGGAAGTAAGCTTTTCTTATTTCCGGACGAATGCGCAAACTATAGAGAGTCGTTATGACGTAGAATGTGCATACTTTGTTTATTCCATTTATGAAATAAAACACATTTTCTAAAAACTCGTGTTTTTTACGAAATCATGTAAACCTTCTAGAATCTGTGATTTAAAAAAACGGGGAAAGTAAGCTTTTCTTATATCCAAACGCATGCGCAAACTATAGAAAGTTGTTATGACGTAGAATGTGCCTACTTTGTAGATTCCATTTATGAAATAAAACACATTTTCTAAAAACTCGTGTTTTTTAAGAAATCATGTAAACCTTTTAGAAGCTGTGATTTTAAAACACGGGGAAACTAAGCTTTTAATATTTCCAAACGCATGCGCAAACTATAGAAAGTCGTTATGACGTAGAATGTGCATACTTTGTAGATTCCATTTATGAAATAAAACACATTTTCTAAAAACTCGTGTTTTTTACGAAATCATGTAAACCTTCTAGAAGCTGTGAGTTTAAAAAACGGGGGAAGTAAGCTTTTCTTATTTCCGTACGCATGCGCAAACTATAGAAAGTCGTTATGATGTAGAATGTGCATACTTTGTAGATTCCATTTATGAAATAAAACACATTTTCTAAAAACTCGTGTTTTTTACGAATTCATGTAAAACATCTAGAAGCTGTGATTTTGAAAAACGGGGGAAGTAAGCTTTTCTTATTTCCGGACGCATGCAAAAACTATAGAAAGTCGTTATGACGTAGAATGTGCATACTTTGTAGATTCCATTTATGAAATAAAACACATTTTCTAAAAACTCGTGTTTTTTACGAAATCATGTAAACCTTCTAGAAGCTGAGATTTTAAAAAACGGTGGAAGTAAGCTTTTCTTATTTCCGGACGCATGCGCAAACTATAGAAAGTCGTTATGACGTAGAATGTGCATACTTTGTTGATTCCATTTATGAAATAAAACACATTTTCTAAAAACTCGTGTTTTTTAAGAAATCATGTAAACCTTCTAGAAGCTGTGATTTTAAAAAACGGGGGAAGTAAGCTTTTCTTATTTCCAAACGCATGCGCAAACTATAGAAAGTCGATATGACATAGAATGTGCATACTTTGTTGATTCCATTTATGAAATAAAACACATTTTCAAAAAACTGGTGTTTTTTAAGAAATCATGTAAACCTTCTAGAAGCTGTGATTTTAAAAAATGGGGGAAGTAAGCTTTTCTTATTTCCAGACGCATGCGCAAACTATAGAAAGTCGTTATGATGTAGAATGTGCATAATTTGTAGATTCCATTTATGAAATAAAACACATTTTCTAAAAACTCGTGTTTTTTACGAATTCATGTAAAACTTCTAGAAGCTGTGATTTTAAAAAACGGGGGAAGTAAGCTTTTCTTATTTCCGGACGCATGCAAAAACTATAGAAAGTCGTTATGACATAGAATGTGCATACTTTGTAGATTCCATTTATGAAATAAAACACATTTTCTAAAAACTCGTGTTTTTTACGAAATCATGTAAACCTTCTAGAAGCTGTGATTTTAAAAAACGGTGGAAGTAAGCACTTCTTATTTCCAGACGCATGCGCAAACTGTAGAATGTCGTTATGACGTAGAATGTGCATAGTTTGTAGATTACATTTATGAAATAAAACACAATTTCTAAAAACTCGTGTTTTTTACGAAATCATGTAAACCTTCTAGAAGCTATGATTTTAAAAAACGGCGGAAGTAAGCTTTTCTTATTTCCGGACGAATGCGCAAACTATAGAAAGTCGTTATGACGTAGAATGTGCATACTTTGTTTATTCCATTTATGAAATAAAACACATTTTCTAAAAACTCGTGTTTTTTACGAAATCATGTAAACCTTCTAGAATCTGTGATTTAAAAAAACGGGGAAAGTAAGCTTTTCTTATATCGAAACGCATGCGCAAACTATAGAAAGTTGTTATGATGTAGAATGTGCCTACTTTGTAGATTCCATTTATGAAATAAAACACATTTTCTAAAAATTCGTGTTTTTTAAGAAATCATGTAAACCTTTTAGAAGCTGTGATTTTAAAACACGGGGAAAGTAAGCTTTTCTTATTTCCAAACGCATGCGCAAACTATAGAAAGTCGTTATGACGTAGAATGTGCATACTTTGTAGATTCCATTTATGAAATAAAACACATTTTCTAAAAACTCGTGTTTTTTACGAAATCATGTAAACCTTCTAGAACTGTGATTTTAAAAAACGGGGGAAGTAAGCTTTTCTTATTTCCGTACGCATGCGCAAACTATAGAAAGTCGTTATGATGTAGAAATCGCATACTTTGTAGATTCCATTTATGAAATAAAACACATTTTCTAAAAACTCGTGTTTTTTACGAATTCATGTAAAACTTCTAGAAGCTGTGATTTTGAAAAACGGTGGAAGTAAGCTTTTCTTATTTCCGGACGCATGCGCAAACTATAGAAAGTCGTTATGACGTAGAATGTGCATACTTTGTTGATTCCATTTATGAAATAAAACACATTTTCTAAAAACTCGTGTTTTTTACGAAATCATGTAAACCTTCTAGAAGCTGAGATTTTAAAAAACGGTGGAAGTAAGCTGTTCTTATTTCCGGACGCATGCGCAAACTATAGAAAGTCGTTATGACGTAGAATGTGCGTACTTTGTTGATTCCATTTATGAAATAAAACACATTTTCTAAAAACTCGTGTTTTTTAAGAAATCATGTAAACCTTCTAGAAGCTGTGATTTTAAAAAACGGGGGAAGTAAGCTTTTCTTATTTCCAAACGCATGCGCAAACTATAGAAAGTCGTTATGACATAGAATGTGCATACTTTGTTGATTCCATTTATGAAATAAAACACATTTTCTAAAAACTGGTGTTTTTTAAGAAATCATGTAAACCTTCTAGAAGCTGTGATTTTAAAAAATGGGGGAAGTAAGCTTTTCTTATTTCCAGACGCATGCGCAACTATAGAAAGTCGTTATGATGTAGAATGTGCATACTTTGTAGATTCCATTTATGAAATAAAACACATTTTCTAAAAACTCGTGTTTTTTACGAATTCATGTAAAACTTCTGGAAGTTGTGATTTTAAAAAACGGGGGAAGTAAGCTTTTCTTATTTCCGGACGCATGCAAAAACTATAGAAAGTCGTTATGACATAGAATGTGCATACTTTGTAGATTCCATTTATGAAATAAAACACATTTTCTAAAAACTCGTGTTTTTTACGAAATCATGTAAACCTTCTGGAAGTTGTGATTTTAAAAAACGGTGGAAGTAAGCTTTTCTTATTTCAGGACGCATGCGCAAACTATAGAAAGTCATTATGACCTAGAATGTGCATACTTTGTCGATTCCATTTATGACATAAAGCACATTTTCTAAAAACTCGTGTTTTTTACGAAATCATGTAAACCTTCTAGAAGCTGTGATTTTAAAAAACGGTGCAAGTAAGCTTTTCTTTTTTCCGGACGAATGCGCAAACTATAGAAAGTCGTTATGACGTAGAATGTGCATACTTTGTCGATTCCATTTATGACATAAAGCACATTTTCTAAAAACTCGTGTTTTTTACGAAATCATGTAAACCTTCTAGAAGCTGTGATTTTAAAAAACGGTGCAAGTAAGCTTTTCTTTTTTCCGGACGAATGCGCAAACTATAGAAAGTTGTTATGACGTAGAATGTGCCTACTTTGTAGATTCCATTTATGAAATAAAACACATTTTCTAAAAACTCGTGTTTTTTACGAAATCATGTAAACCTTCTAGAAGCTGTGATTTTAAAAAACGGTGGAAGTAAGATTTTCTTATTTCCAGACGAATGGGCAAACTATAGAATGTCGTTATAACGTAGAATTTGCATACTTTGTTGATTCCAATTATGAAATAAACCACATTTTCTCAAAACTCGTGTTTTTTACGAAATCATGTAAACCTTCTAGAAGCTGTGATTTTAAAAAACGGGGGAAGTAAGCTTTTCTTATTTCCGGACGAATGCGCAAACTATAGAAAGTCGTT
Organism: Larix kaempferi; assembly: GCA_027924585.1. NCBI lineage: Eukaryota > Viridiplantae > Streptophyta > Pinopsida > Pinales > Pinaceae > Larix > Larix kaempferi. The sequence continues at coordinate 16,240,796 of BSBM01001252.1, forward strand.
ATGACGTAGGATGTGCATACTTTGTAGATTCCATTCATGAAATAAAACACATTTTCTAAAAACTCATGTTTTTTACGAAATCATGTAAACCTTCTAGAAGCTGTGATTTTAAAAAACGGTGGAAGTAAGCTTTTCTTATTTGCAGACGCATGCGCAAACTATAGAGAGTCGTTATGACATAGAATGTACATACTTTGTCGATTCCATTTATGAAATAAAACACATTTTCTAAAAACTCGTGTTGTTTACGAAATCATGTAAACCTTCTAGAAGCTGTGATTTTAAAAAACGGTGGAAGTAAGCTTTTCTTATTTCCGGACGAATGCGCAAACTATAGAGAGTCGTTATGACGTAGAATGTGCATACTTTGTTTATTCAATTTATGAAATAAAACACATTTTCTAAAAGCTCGTGTTTTTTAAGAAATCATGTAGAAGCTGTGATTTTAAAAAACGGTGGAAGTAAGCTTTTCTTATTTCCGGACGCATGGGCAAACTATAGAAAGTCGTTATGACGTAGAATGTGCATACTTTGTCGATTCCATTGATGAAATAAATCACATTTTCTAAAAACTTGTGTTTTTTAAGAAATCATGTAAACCTTCTAGAAGCTGTGATTTTAAAAAACAGTGGAAGTAAGCTTTTCTTATTTGCAGACACATGCGCAAACTATAGAAAGTCGTTATGACATAGAATGTATATACTTTGTCGATTCCATTTATGAAATAAAACACATTTTCTAAAAACTCGTGTTTTTTACGAAATCATGTAAACCTTCTAGAAGCTGTGATTTTAAAAAACGGTGGAAGTAAGCTTTTCTTATTTCCGGACGAATGCGCAAACTATAGAAAGTCGTTATGACGTAGAATGTGCATACTTTGTCGATTCCATTTATGAAATAAAACACATTTTCTAAAAACTCGTGTTTTTTACGAAATCATGTAAACCTTCTAGAAGATGTGATTTTAAAAAACGGTGGAAGTAAGCTTTTCTTATTTCCGGACGAATGCGCAAACTATAGAAATTCGTTATGACGTAGAATGTGCATACTTTGTTGATTCCATTTATGAAATAAAACACATTTTCTAAAAACTCGTGTTTTTTAAGAAATCATGTAAACCTTCTAGAAGCTGTGATTTAAAAAAACGGGGAAAGTAAGCTTTTCTTATATCGAAACGCATGCGCAAACTATAGAAAGTCGTTATGACGTAGAATGTGCCTACTTTGTAGATTCCATTTATGAAATAAAACACATTTTCTAAAAACTCATGTTTTTTACGAAATCATGTAAACCTTCTAGAAGCTGTGATTTTAAAAAACGGGGGGAAGTAAGTTTTTCTTATTTCCGGACGCATGCGCAAACTATAGAAAGTAGTTATGACGTAGAATGTGCATACTTTGTAGATTCCATTTATGAAATAAAACACATTTTCTAAAAACTCGTGTTTTTTACGAAATCATGTAAACCTTCTAGAAGCTGTGATTTTAAAAAACGGGGGAAGTAAGCTTTTCTTATTTCTGGACGCATGCGCAAACTATAGAAAGTCGTTATAATGTAGAATATGCATACTTTGTAGATTCCATTTATGAAATAAAACACATTTTCTAAAAACTCGTGTTTTTTACGAAATCATGTAAACCTTCTAGAAGCTGTGATTTTAAAAAACGGGGAAAGTAAGCTTTTCTTATTTCCAAACGCATGTGCAAACTATAGAAAGTCGTTATGACGTAGAATGTGCATGCTTTGTAGATTCCATTTATGTAATAAAACACATTTTCTAAAAACTCGTGTTTTTTACGAACTCATGTAAACCTTCTAGAAGCTGTGATTTTAAAAAATGGGGGAAGTAAGCTTTTCTTATTTCCAAACGCATGCGCAAACTATAGAAAGTCGTTATGACGTAGAATGTGCATACTTTGTAGATTCCATTTATGAAATAAAACACATTTTCTCAAAACATGTGTTTTTTACGAAATCATGTAAACCTTCTAGAAGCTGTGATTTAAAAAGACGGTGGAAGTAAGCGTTCCTTATTTCCGGACGAATGCGCAAACTATAGAAAGTCATTATGATGTAGAATGTGCATACTTTGTAGATTCCATTTATAAAATAAAACACATTTTCTAAAAACTCGTGTTTTTTACGAAATCATGTAAACCTTCTAGAAGCTGTGATTTTAAAAAACGGTGGAAGTAAGCTTTTCTTATTTCCGGACGCATGCGCAAACTATAGAAAGTCGTTATGACGTAGAATGTGCATACTTTGTCGATTCCATTTATGAAATAAAACACATTTTCTAAAAACTCGTGTTTTTTAAGAAATCATGTAAACCTTCTAGAAGCTATGATTTTAAAAAATGGGGGAAGTAAGCTTTTCTTATTTCCAAACGCATGCGCAAACTATAGAAAGTCGTTATGACGTAGAATGTGCATACTTTGTTGATTCCATTTATGAAATAAAACACATTTTCTAAAAACTAGTTTTTTTTAAGAAATCATATAAACCTTCTAGAAGCTGTGATTTTAAAAAACGGGGGAAGTAAGCTTTTCTTATTTCCGGATGCATGCACAAACTATAGAAAGTCGTTATGACGTAGAATGTGCATACTTTGTATATTCCATTTATGAAATAAAACACATTTTCTAAAAACTCGTGTTTTTTACGAAATCATGTAAACCTTCTAGAAGCTGTGATTTTAAAAAATGGGGGTAGTAAGCTTTTCTTATTTCCGGACGAATGCGCAAAATATAGAAAGTCGTTATGACATAGGATGTGCATACTTTGTAGATTCCATTTATGAAATAAAACACATTTTCTAAAAACTCGTGTTTTTTACGAAATTATGTAAACCTTCCAGAAGCTGTGATTTTAAAAAACGGTGGAAGTAAGCTTTTCTTATTTGCAGACGCATGCACAAACTATAGAATGTCGTTATGACGTAGAATGTGCATACTTTGTCGATTCCATTGATGAAATAAAACACATTTTCTAAAAACTCGTGTTTTTTACGAAATCATGTAAACCTTCTAGAAGCTGTGATTTTAAAAAACGGTGGAAGTAAGCTTTTCTTATTTCCGGACGAATGCGCAAACTATAGAAAGTCGTTATGACGTAGAATGTGCATACTTTGTCGATTCCATTTATGAAATAAAACACATTTTCTAAAAACTCGTGTTTTTTACGAAATCATGTAAACCTTCTAGAAGATGTGATTTTAAAAAATGGTGGAAGTAAGCTTTTCTTATTTCCAGACGAATGCGCAAACTATAGAAAGTCGTTATGACGTAGAATGTGCATACTTTGTTTATTCCATTTTTGAAATAAAACACATTTTCTAAAAAATCGTGTTTTTTAAGAAATCATGTAAACCTTCTAGAAGCTGTGATTTAAAAAAACGGGGAAAGTAAGATTTTCTTATATCCAAATGCATGCGCAAACTATAGAAATTCGTTATGACGTAGAATGTGCCTACTTTGTAGATTCCATTTATGAAATAAAACACATTTTCTAAAAACTCGTGTTTTTTACGAAAACATGTAAACCTTCTAGAAGCTGTGATTTTAAAAAACGGGGGAAGTAAGCTTTTCTTATTTCCGGACGCATGCGCAAACTATAGAAAGTAGTTATGACGTAGAATGTGCATACTTTGTAGATTCCATTTATGAAATAAAACACATTTTCTAAAAACTCGTGTTTTTTACGAAATCATGTAAACCTTCTAGAAGCTGTGATTTAAAAAAACGGTGGAAGTAAGCTTTTCTTATTTTCGGACGAATGCGCAAACTATAGAAAGTCGTTATGACGTAGAATGTGCATACTTTATAGATTCCATTTATATAATAAAACACATTTTCTAAAAACTCGTGTTTTTTACGAAATCATGTAAACCTTCTAGAAGCTGTGATTTTAAAAAACGGTGGAAGTAAGATTTTCTTATTTCCGGACGAATGCACAAACTATAGAATGTCGTTATGATGTAGAATGTGCATACTTTGTTGATTCCATTTATGAAATAAAAGACATTTTCTAAAAACTCGTGTTTTTTACGAAATCATGTAAACCTTCTAGAAGCTGTGATTTTAAAAAATGGGGGTAGTAAGCTTTTCTTATTTCCGGACGAATGCGCAAAATATAGAAAGTCGTTACGACGTAGGATGTGCATACTTTGTAGATTCCATTTATGAAATAAAACACATTTTCTAAAAACTCGTGTTTTTTACGAAATTATGTAAACCTTCTAGAAGCTGTGATTTTAAAAAACGGTGGAAGTAAGCTTTTCTTATTTGCAGACGCATGCACAAACTATAGAATGTCGTTATGACGTAGAATGTGCATACTTTGTTGATTCCATTTATGAAATAAAACACATTTTCTAAAAATTCGTGTTTTTTACGAAATCATGTAAACCTTCTAGAAGCTGTGATTTTAAAAAACGGCGGAAGTAAGCTTTTCTTATTTCCGGACGAATGCGCAAACTATAGAAAGTCATTATGACGTAGGATGTGCATACTTTGTAGATTCCATTTATGAAATAAAACACATTTTCTAAAAACTCGTGATTTTTACGAAATCATGTAAACCTTCTAGAAGCTGTGATTTTAAAAAACAGTGGAAGTAAGCTTTTCTTATTTGCAGACACATGCGCAAACTATAGAAAGTCGTTATGACATAGAATGTACATACTTTGTCGATTCCATTTATGAAATAAAACACATTTTCTAAAAACTCGTGTTTTTTACGAAATCATGTAAACCTTCTAGAAGCTGTGATTTTAAAAAACGGTGGAAGTAAGCTTTTCTTATTTCCGGACGCATGCGCAAACTATAGAAAGTCGTTATGACGTAGAATGTGCATACTTTGTTGATTCCATTTATGAAATAAAACACATTTTCTAAAAACTCATGTTTTTTAAGAAATCATGTAAACCTTCTAGAATCTGTGATTTTAAAAAACGGGGGAAGTAAGCTTTTCTTATTTCCGGACGCATGCGCAAACTATAGAAAGTAGTTATGAAGTAGAATGTGCATACTTTGTAGATTCCATTTATGAAATAAAACACATTTTCTAAAAACTCGTGTTTTTTACGAAATCATGTAAACCTTCTAGAAGCTGTGATTTTAAAAAACGGTGGAAGTAGGCTTTTCTTATTTCCAAACGCATGCGCAAACTATAGAAAGTCGTTATGACGTAGAATGTGCATACTTTGTTGATTCCATTTATGAAATAAAACACATTTTCTAAAAACTCATGTTTTTTACGAAATCATGTAAACCTTCTAGAAGCTGTGATTTTAAAAAACCTTGGAAGTAAGCTTTTCTTATTTCCGGACGAATGCCCAAACTATAGAAAGTCGTTATGACGTAGAATGTGCATACTTTGTTTATTCCATTTTTGAAATAAAACACATTTTCTAAAAACTCGTGTTTTTTAAGAAATCATGTAAACCTTCTGGAAGCTGTGATTTAAAAAAACGGGGAAAGTAAGATTTTCTTATATCCAAACGCATGTGCAAACTATAGAAATTCGTTATGACGTAGAATGTGCCTACTTTGTAGATTCCATTTATGAAATAAAACACATTTTCTAAAAACTTGTGTTTTTTACGAAATCATGTAAACCTTCTAGAAGCCGTGATTTTAAAAAACGGGGGAAGTAAGCTTTCCTTATTTCCGGACGCATGCGCAAACTATAGAAAGTCGTTATGACGTAGAATGTGCATACTTTGTAGATTCCATTTATGAAATAAAACACATTTTCTAAAAACTCGTGTTTTTTACGAAATCATGTAAACCTTCTAGAAGCTGTGATTTAAGAAAACGGTGGAAGTAAGCTTTTCTTATTTTCGGACGAATGCGCAAACTATAGAAAGTCGTTATGACGTAGAATGTGCATACTTTGTAGATTCCATTTATATAATAAAACACATTTTCTAAAAACTCGTGTTTTTTACGAAATCATGTAAACCTTCTAGAAGCTGTGATTTTAAAAAACGGTGGAAGTAAGCTTTTCTTATTTCCAAACGCATGCGCAAACTATAGAAAGTCGTTATGACGTAGAATGTGCATACTTTGTTGATTCCCTTTATGAAATAAAACACATTTTCTAAAAACTCGTGTTTTTTACGAAATCATGTAAACCTTCTAGAAGCTGTGATTTTAAAAAACGTTGGAAGTAAGCTTTTCTTATTTCCAGACGAATGCCCAAACTATAGAATGTCGTTATGACGCAAAATGTGCATACTTTGTTGATTCCATTTATGAAATAAAACACATTTTGTAAAAACTCATGTTTTTTAAGAAATCATGTAAACCTTCTAGAAGCTGTGATTTTAAAAAACGGGGGAAGAAAGCTTTTCTTATTTCTAGACGCATGCGCAAACTATATAAAGTCGTTATGACGTAGAATGTGAATACTTTGTTGATTCCATTTATGAAATAAAACACATTTTCTAAAAACTCGTGTTTTTTAAGAAATCATGTAAACCTTCTAGAAGCTGTGATTTTGAAAAACGGGAGAAGTAAGCTTTTCTTATTTCCAAACGCATGCGCAAACTATAGAAACTCCTTATGATGTAGAATGTGCATACTTTGTTGACTCCATTTATGAAATAAAACACATTTTCTAAAAACTCGTGTTTTTTAAGAAATCATGTAGAAGTTGTGATTTTAAAAAACGGTGGAAGTAAGCTTTTCTTATTTCCGGACGCATGTGCAAACTATAGAAAGTCGTTATGACGTAAAATGTGCATACTTTGTCAATTCCATTTATGAAATAAAACACATTTTATAAAAACTCGTGTTTTTTAAGAAATCATGTAAACCTTCTAGAAGCTGTGATTTTAAAAAACGGTGGATGTAAGCTTTTCTTATTTCCAAACGCATGCGCAAACTATAGAAAGTCGTTATGACGTAGAATGTGCATACTTTGTTGATTCCATTTACGAAATAAAACACATTTTCTAAAAACTCTTGTTTTTTAAGAAATCATGTAAACCTTCTAGAAGCTGTGATTTTAAAAAACGGGGGAAGTAAGCTTTTCTTATTTCCGGATGCATGCACAAACTATAGAAAGTCGTTATAACGTAGAATCTGCATACTTTGTAGATTCCATTTATGAAATAAAACACATTTTCTAAAAACTCATGTTTTTTACGAAATCATGTAAACCTTCTAGAAGCTGTGATTTTAAAAAACGGTGGAAGTAAGCTTTTCTTATTTCCAGACGAATGCGCAAACTATAGAAAGTCGTTATGACGTAGAATGTGCATACTTTGTTGATTCCATTGATGAAATAAAACACATTTTCTAAAAACTTGTGTTTTTTAAGAAATCATGTAAACCTTCTAGAAGCTGTGATTTTAAAAAACGGTGGAAGTAAGCTTTTCTTATTTCCGGACGCATGCGCAAACTATAGAAAGTCGTTATGACGTAGAATGTGCATACTTTGTAGATTCCATTTATTTAATCAAACACATTTTCTAAAAACTCGTGTTTTTTACGAAATAATGTAAACCTTCTAGAAGCTATGATTTTAAAAAACGGTGGAAGTAAGCTCTTCTTATATCCAAACGCATGCGCAAACTATAGAAATTCGTTATGACGTAGAATGTGCATACTTTGTTGATTATATTTATGAAATTAAACACATTTTCTGAAACCTCGTGTTTTTTACGAAATCATGTAAACCTTCTAGAAGCTGTGATTTTAAAAATTGGTGGAAGTAAGTTTTTCTTATTTCCGGACGAATGCCCTAACTATAGAATGTCGTTATGATGTAGAATGTGCATACTTTTCTGATTCCATTTATGAAATAAAACACATTTTCTAAAAACTCGTGTTTTTTAAGAAATCATGTAAACCTTCTAGAAGCTGTGATTTTAAAAAATGGGGGAAGTAAGCTTTTCTTAGTTCCAAACGCATGCGCAAACTATAGAAAGTCATTATGACGTAGAATGTGAATACTTTGTTGATTCCATTTATGAAGTAAAACACATTTTCTAAAAACTCGTGTTTTTTAAGGAATCATGTAAACCTTCTAGAAGCTGTGATTTTAAAAAACGGGGGAAGTAAGCCTTTCTTATTTGCAAATGCATGCGCAAACTATAGAAAGTCGTTATGACGTAGAATGTGCATACTTTGTTGATTCCATTTATGAAATAAAACACATTTTCTAAAAACTCTTGTTTTTTAAGAAATCATGTAAACATTCTAGAAGCTGTGATTTTAAAAAACGGGGGAAGTAAGGTTTTCTTATTTCCGGACGCATGCGCAAACTATAGAAAGTCGTTATGACGTAGAATGTGCATTCTTTGTTGATTCCATTTCTGAAATAAAACACTTTTCTAAAAACTCGTGTTTTTTAAGAAATCATGTATACCTTCTAGAAGCTGTGATTTTAAAAACGGTGTAAGTAAGCTTTTCTTATTTCCAAACACATGCGCAAACTATAGAAAGTTGTTATGACGTAGAATGTGCATACTTTGTTGATTCCATTTATGAAATAAAACACATTTTCTAAAAACTCGCGTTTTTTAAGAAATCATGTAAACCTTCTAGAAGCTGTGATTTTAAAAAACGGGGGAAGTAAGCTTTTCTTATTTCCGGATGCATGCGCAAACTATAGAAAGTCGTTATGACGTAGAATCTGCATACTTTGTTGATTCCATTTATGAAATAGAACACATTTTCTAAAAACTTGTGTTTTTTAAGAAATCATGTAAACCTTCTAGAACCTGTGATTTTAAAAAACGTTGGAAGTAAGCTTTTCTTATTTCCGGACGAATCCCCAAACTATAGAAAGTTGTTATGACGTAGAATGTGCATACTTTGTTTATTCCATTTTTGAAATAAAAAACATTTTCTAAAAACTCGTGGTTTTTTAGAAATCATGTAAACCTTCTAGAAACTGTGATTTAAAAAAACGGGGAAAGTAAGATTTTCTTATATCCAAACGCATGCGCAAACTATAGAAATTCGTTATGACGTAGAATGTGCATACTTTGTAGATTCCATTTATGAAATAAAACACATTTTCTAAAAACTCGTGTTTTTTACGAAATCATGTAAACCTTCTAGAAGCGGTGATTTTAAAAAACGGTGGAAGTAAGCTTTTCTTATTTCCGGACGCATGCACAAACTATAGAAAGTCGTTATGACGTGGAATGTGCATACTTTGTCGATTCCATTTATGAAATAAAACACATTTTCTAAAAACTCGTGTTTTTTAAGAAATCATGTAAACCTTCTAGAAGCTGTGATTTTAAAAAACGGGGGAAGTAAGCTTTTCTTATTTCCAAACGCATGCGCAAACTATAGAAATTCATTATGACGTAGAATGTCCATACTTTTTTGATTCCATTTATGAAATAAAACACATTTTCTAAAAACTCGTGTTTTTTACGAAATCATGTAAACCTTCTAGAAGCTGTGATTTTAAAAAACGGTGGAAGTAAGATTTTCTTATTTCCGGACGAATGCCCAAACTATAGAATGTCGTTATGATGCAGAATGTGCATACTTTGTTGATTCCATTTATGAAATAAAACACATTTTCTAAAAACTCGTGTTTTTTAAGAAATCATGTAAACCTTCTAGAAGCTGTGATTTAAAAAACGGTGGAAGTAAGCTTTTCTTATTTCCGGACGAATGCGCAAACTATAGAATGTGGTTATGACGTAGAATGTGCATACTTTGTTGATTCCATTGATGAAATAAAACACATTTTCTAAAAACTCACGTTTTTAAAAAAATAATGTAAACCTTCTAGAAGCTGTGATTTTAAAAAACGGTGGAAGTAAGCTTGTCTTATTTCCGGACGCATGCGCAAACTATAGAAAGTCGTTATGACGTAGAATGTGCATACATTGTCGATTCCATTTGTGAAATAAAACACATTTTCTTAAAACTCGTGTTTTTTAAGAAACCATGTAAACCTTCTAGAAGATGTGATTTTAAAAAATGGGGGAAGTAAGCTTTTCTTATTTCCGAATGCATGCGCAAACTATAGAAAGTCGTTATGACGTATAATGTGCATACTTTGTTGATTCCATTTATGAAATAAAACACATTTTCTAAAAACTCGTGTTTTTTAAGAAATCATGTAGAAGTTGTGATTTTAAAAAACGGTGGAAGTAAGCTTTTCTTATTTCCGGACGCATGCGCAAACTATAGAAAGTCGTTATGACGTAAAATGTGCATACTTTGTCGATTCCATTTATGAAATAAAACACATTCTCTAAAAACTCGTGTTTTTTAAGAAATCATGTAAACCTTCTAGAAGCTGTGATTTTAAAAATCGGTAGATGTAATCTCTTCTTATTTCCAAACGCATGCGCAAACTATAGAAAGTCGTTATGACGTAGAATGTGCATACTTTGTTGATTCCATTTACGAAATAAAACACATTTTCTAAAAACTCGTGTTTTTTAAGAAATCATGTAAACCTTCTAGAAGCTGTGATTTTAAAAAACGGGGGAAGTAAGCTTTTCTTATTTCCGGATGCATGCGCAAACTATAGAAAGCCGTTATAACGTAGAATGTGCATACTTTGTACATTCCATTTATGAAATAAAACACATTTTCTAAAAACTCATGTTTTTTACGAAATCATGTAAACCTTCTAGAAGCTGTGATTTTAAAAAACGGTGGAAGTAAGCTTTTCTTATTTCCGGACGAATGCGCAAACTATAGAAAGTCGTTATGACGTAGAATGTGCATACTTTGTTGATTCCATTTATGAAATAAAACACATTTTCTAAAAACTTGTGTTTTTTAAGAAATCATGTAAACCTTCTAGAAGCTGTGATTTTAAAAAACGGTGGAAGTAAGCTTTTCTTATTTCCGGACGCATGCGCAAACTATAGAAAGTCGTTATGACGTAGAATGTGCATACTTTGTAGATTCCATTTATTTAATCAAACACATTTTCTAAAAACTCGTGGTTTTTACGAAATCATGTAAACCTTCTAGAAGTTGTGATTTTAAAAAACGGTGGAAGTAAGCTTTTTTTATTTCCAAACACATGCGCAAACTACAGAAAGTCGTTATGACGTAGAATGTGCATACTTTGTTGATTACATTTATGAAATAAAACACATTTTCTAAAACCTCGTGTTTTTTACGAAATCATGTAAACCTTCTAGAAGCTGTGATTTTAAAAAACGGGGGAAGTAAGCTTTTCTTATTTCCGGACGCATGCGCAAAATATAGAAAGTCGTTATGACGTAGAATGTGCATACTTTGTAGATTCCATTTATGAAATAAAACACATTTTCTAAAAACTCGTGTTTTTTACGAAATCATGTAAACCTTCTAGAAGCTGTGATTTTAAAAAATGTCGGAAGTAAGCTTTTCTTATTTCCGGACGGATGCGCAAACTATAGAAAGTTGTTATGACGTAGAATGTGCATACTTTGTTGATTCCATTTATGAAATAAAACACATTTTTTAAAAACTCGTGTTTTTTAAGAAATCATTTAAACCTTCTAGAAGTTGTGATTTTAAAAAACGGGGGAAGTAAGCTTTTCTTATTTCCGGACGCATGCGCAAACTATAGAAAGTCGTTATGACGTAGAATGTGTATCCTTTGTTGATTCCATTTATGAAATAAAACACATTTTCTAAAAACTCGTGTTTTTTACGAAACCATGTAAACGTTCTAGAAGCTGTGATTTTAAAAAACGGTGGAAGTAAGCTTTTCTTATTTCCGGACGCATGCGCAAACTGAGGAAAGTCGTTATGACGTAGAATGTGCATACTTTGTTGATTCCATTCATGAAATAAAACACATTTTCTAAAAACTCATGTTTTTTAAGAAATCATGTAAACCTTCTAGAAGCTGTGATTTTAAAAAACGGGGGAAGTAAGCTTTTCTTATTTCCAAACGCATGTGCAAACTATAGAAAGTCGTTATGACGTAGAATGTGCATACTTTGTCGATTCCATTTATGAAATAAAACACATTTTCTAAAAACTCGTGTTTTTTACGAAATCATGTAAACCTTCTAGAAGCTGTGATTTTAAAAAACGGTGGAAGTAAGCTTTTCTTATTTCCGGACGAATGCGCAAACTATAGAAAGTCGTTATGATGTAGAATGTGCATACTTTTTTGATTCCATTTATGAAATAAAACACATTTTCTAAAAACTCTTGTTTTTTAAGAAATCATGTAAACATTCTAGAAGCTGTGATTTTAAAAAACGGGGGAAGTAAGGTTTTCTTATTTCCGGACGCATGCGCAAACTATAGAAAGTCGTTATGACGTAGAATGTGCATTCTTTGTTGATTCCATTTCTGAAATAAAACACATTTTCTAAAAACTCGTGTTTTTTAAGAAATCATGTAAACCTTCTAGAAGTTGTGATTTTAAAAAACGGGGTAAGTAAGCTTTTCTTATTTCCAAACGCATGCGCAAACTATAGAAAGTCGTTATGACGTAGAATGTGCATACTTTTTTGATTCCATTTATGAAATAAAACACATTTTCTAAAAACTCCTGTCTTTTAAGAAATCATGTAAACCTTCTAAAAGCTGTGATTTTAAAAAACGGAGGAACTAAGCTTTTCTTATTTTCGGACGCATGCGCAAACTATAGAAAGTCGTTATGACGTAGAATGTGCATACTTTGTAGATTCCATTTATGAAATAAAACACATTTTCTAAAAACTCGTGTTTTTTACGAAATCATGTAAACCTTCTAGAAGCTGTGATTTTAAAAAATGGTGGAAGTAAGCTTTTCTTATTTCCGGACGGATGCGCAAACTATAGAAAGTTGTTATGACGTAGAATGTGCATACTTTGTTGATTCCATTTATGAAATAAAACACATTTTGTAAAAACTCGTGTTTTTTAAGAAATCATCTAAACCTTCTAGAAGCTGTGATTTCAAAAAATGGGGGAAGTAAGCTTTTCTTATTTCCGGACGCATGCGCAAACTATAGAAAGTCCGTATGACGTAGAATGTGCATACATTGTTGATTCCATTTATGAAATAAAACACATTTTCTAAAAACTCGTGTTTTTTACGAAATCATGTAAACCTTCTAGAAGCTGTGATTTTAAAAAACGGGGGAAGTAACCTTTTCTTATTTCCAAACGCATGCGAAAACTATAGAAAGTCGTTATGACATAGAATTTGCATACTTTGTTGATTCCATTTATTTAATAAAACGCATTTTCTAAAAACTCGTGTTTTTTTAAGAATTCATGCAAAACTTCTAGAATCTGTGATTTTAAAAAATGGGGGAGGTAAGTTTTTCTTATTTCCGGACGCATGCACAAACTATAGAAAATCGTTATGACGTAGAATGTGCATACTTTGTTGATTCCATTTATGAAATAAAACACATTTTCTAAAAACTCGTGTTTTTTAAGAAATCATGTAAACCTTCTAGAAGCTATGATTTAAAAAAACGGGGGAAGTAAGCTTTTCTTATTTCCAAACGCATGCGCAAAATATAGAAAGTCGTTATGACGTAGAACGTGCATACTTTGTTGATTCCATTTATGAAATAAAACACATTTTCTAAAAACTCGTGTTTTTTAAGAAATCATGTAAACCTTCTGGAATCCGTGATTTTAAAAAATGGTGGAAGTAAGCTTTTCTTATTTCCGGACGAATGCGCAAACTGTAGTAAGTCGTTATGACGTAGAATGTGCATACTTTGTATATTCCATTTATGAAATAAAACACATTTTCTAAAAACTCGTGTTTTTTAAGAAATCATCTAAACCTTCTAGAAGCTGTGATTTCAAAAAATGGGGGAAGTAAGCTTTTCTTATTTCCGGACGCATGCGCAAACTATAGAAAGTCCTTATGACGTAGAATGTGCATACATTGTTGATTCCATTTATGAAATAAAACACATTTTCTAAAAACTCGTGTTTTTTACGAAATCATGTAAACCTTCTAGAAGCTGTGATTTTAAAAAACGGGGGAAGTAACCTTTTCTTATTTCCAAACGCATGTGAAAACTATAGAAAGTCGTTATGACATAGAATTTGCATACTTTGTTGATTCCATTTATTTAATAAAACACATTTTCTAAAAACTCGTGTTTTTTTAAGAATTCATGCAAAACTTCTAGAATCTGTGATTTTAAAAAATGGGGGAGGTAAGTTTTTCTTATTTCCGGACGCATGCACAAACTATAGAAAATCGTTATGACGTAGAATGTGCATACTTTGTTGATTCCATTTATGAAATAAAACACATTTTCTAAAAACTCGTGTTTTTTAAGAAATCATGTAAACCTTCTAGAAGCTATGATTTTAAAAAACGGGGGAAGTAAGCTTTTCTTATTTCCAAACGCATGCGCAAAATATAGAAAGTCGTTATGACGTAGAACGTGCATACTTTGTTGATTCCATTTATGAAATAAAACACATTTTCTAAAAACTCGTGTTTTTTAAGAAATCATGTAAACCTTCTGGAATCCGTGATTTTAAAAAATGGTGGAAGTAAGCTTTTCTTATTTCCGGACGAATGCGCAAACTGTAGTAAGTCGTTATGACGTAGAATGTGCATACTTTGTTGATTCCATTTATGAAATAAAACACATTTTCTAAAAACTCGTGTTTTTTAACAAATCATGTAAACCTCTAGAAGCTGTGATTTTAAAAAACGGGGGAAGTAATCTTTTCCTATTTCCAAACGCCTGCGCAAACTATAGAAAGTTGTTATGACGTAGAATGTGCATACTTTGTTGATTCCATTTATGAAATAAAACACATTTCCTAAAAACTCGTGTTTTTTAAGAAATCATGTAAACCTTCTAGAAGTTGTGATTTTAAAAAACCATGGAAGTAAGCTTTTCTTATTTCCAAACGCATGCCCAAACTATAGAAAGTCGCTATGACATAGAATGTGCATACTTTGTTGATTCCATTTATGAAATAAAACACATTTTCTAAAAACCCGGGTTTTTTAAGAAATCATGTAAACCTTCTAGAAGCTGTGATTTTAAAAAACGGGGGAAGTAAGCTTTTCTTATTTCCAAACGCATGCGCAAACTATAGAAAGTCGTTATGACGTAGAATATGCATACTTTGTTGATTCCATTTACGAAATAAAACACATTTTCTAAAAACTCGTGTTTTTTAAGAAATCATGTAAACCTTCTGGAATCCGTGATTTTAAAAAATGGTGGAAGTAAGCTTTTCTTATTTCCGGACGAATGCGCAAACTGTAGTAAGTCGTTATGACGTAGAATGTGCATACTTTGTATATTCCATTTATGAAATAAAACACATTTTCTAAAAACTCGTGTTTTTTACGAAATCATGTAAACCTTCTAGAAGCTGTGATTTTAAAAAACGGGGGAAGTAAGCTTTTCTTATTTCCGGATGCATGCGCAAACTATAGAAAGTCGTTATGACGTAGAATCTGCATACTTTGTTGATTCCATTTATGAAATAGAACACATTTTCTAAAAACTTGTGTTTTTTAAGAAATCATGTAAACCTTCTAGAACCTGTGATTTTAAAAAACGTTGGAAGTAAGCTTTTCTTATTTCCGGACGAATCCCCAAACTATAGAAAGTTGTTATGACGTAGAATGTGCATACTTTGTTTATTCCATTTTTGAAATAAAAAACATTTTCTAAAAACTCGTGGTTTTTTAGAAATCATGTAAACCTTCTAGAAACTGTGATTTAAAAAAACGGGGAAAGTAAGATTTTCTTATATCCAAACGCATGCGCAAACTATAGAAATTCGTTATGACGTAGAATGTGCATACTTTGTAGATTCCATTTATGAAATAAAACACATTTTCTAAAAACTCGTGTTTTTTACGAAATCATGTAAACCTTCTAGAAGCGGTGATTTTAAAAAACGGTGGAAGTAAGCTTTTCTTATTTCCGGACGCATGCACAAACTATAGAAAGTCGTTATGACGTGGAATGTGCATA
Organism: Larix kaempferi; assembly: GCA_027924585.1. Taxonomy (NCBI): domain Eukaryota; kingdom Viridiplantae; phylum Streptophyta; class Pinopsida; order Pinales; family Pinaceae; genus Larix; species Larix kaempferi. The sequence continues at coordinate 16,256,703 of BSBM01001252.1, forward strand.
CTTTGTCGATTCCATTTATGAAATAAAACACATTTTCTAAAAACTCGTGTTTTTTAAGAAATCATGTAAACCTTCTAGAAGCTGTGATTTTAAAAAACGGGGGAAGTAAGCTTTTCTTATTTCCAAACGCATGCGCAAACTATAGAAATTCATTATGACGTAGAATGTCCATACTTTTTTGATTCCATTTATGAAATAAAACACATTTTCTAAAAACTCGTGTTTTTTACGAAATCATGTAAACCTTCTAGAAGCTGTGATTTTAAAAAACGGTGGAAGTAAGATTTTCTTATTTCCGGACGAATGCCCAAACTATAGAATGTCGTTATGACGCAGAATGTGCATACTTTGTTGATTCCATTTATGAAATAAAACACATTTTCTAAAAACTCGTGTTTTTTAAGAAATCATGTAAACCTTCTAGAAGCTGTGATTTTAAAAAACGGTGGAAGTAAGCTTTTCTTATTTCCGGACGAATGCGCAAACTATAGAATGTGGTTATGACGTAGAATGTGCATACTTTGTTGATTCCATTGATGAAATAAAACACATTTTCTAAAAACTCGCGTTTTTAAAAAAATAATGTAAACCTTCTAGAAGCTGTGATTTTAAAAAACGGTGGAAGTAAGCTTGTCTTATTTCCGGACGCATGCGCAAACTATAGAAAGTCGTTATGACGTAGAATGTGCATACATTGTCGATTCCATTTGTGAAATAAAACACATTTTCTTAAAACTCGTGTTTTTTAAGAAACCATGTAAACCTTCTAGAAGATGTGATTTTAAAAAATGGGGGAAGTAAGCTTTTCTTATTTCCGAATGCATGCGCAAACTATAGAAAGTCGTTATGACGTATAATGTGCATACTTTGTTGATTCCATTTATGAAATAAAACACATTTTCTAAAAACTCGTGTTTTTTAAGAAATCATGTAGAAGTTGTGATTTTAAAAAACGGTGGAAGTAAGCTTTTCTTATTTCCGGACGCATGCGCAAACTATAGAAAGTCGTTATGACGTAAAATGTGCATACTTTGTCGATTCCATTTATGAAATAAAACACATTTTCTAAAAACTCGTGTTTTTTAAGAAATCATGTAAACCTTCTAGAAGCTGTGATTTTAAAAATCGGTAGATGTAATCTCTTCTTATTTCCAAACGCATGCGCAAACTATAGAAAGTCGTTATGACGTAGAATGTGCATACTTTGTTGATTCCATTTACGAAATAAAACACATTTTCTAAAAACTCGTGTTTTTTAAGAAATCATGTAAACCTTCTAGAAGCTGTGATTTTAAAAAACGGGGGAAGTAAGCTTTTCTTATTTCCGGATGCATGCGCAAACTATAGAAAGCCGTTATAACGTAGAATGTGCATACTTTGTACATTCCATTTATGAAATAAAACACATTTTCTAAAAACTCATGTTTTTTACGAAATCATGTAAACCTTCTAGAAGCTGTGATTTTAAAAAACGGTGGAAGTAAGCTTTTCTTATTTCCGGACGAATGCGCAAACTATAGAAAGTCGTTATGACGTAGAATGTGCATACTTTGTTGATTCCATTTATGAAATAAAACACATTTTCTAAAAACTTGTGTTTTTTAAGAAATCATGTAAACCTTCTAGAAGCTGTGATTTTAAAAAACGGTGGAAGTAAGCTTTTCTTATTTCCGGACGCATGCGCAAACTATAGAAAGTCGTTATGACGTAGAATGTGCATACTTTGTAGATTCCATTTATTTAATCAAACACATTTTCTAAAAACTCGTGGTTTTTACGAAATCATGTAAACCTTCTAGAAGTTGTGATTTTAAAAAACGGTGGAAGTAAGCTTTTTTTATTTCCAAACACATGCGCAAACTACAGAAAGTCGTTATGACGTAGAATGTGCATACTTTGTTGATTACATTTATGAAATAAAACACATTTTCTAAAACCTCGTGTTTTTTACGAAATCATGTAAACCTTCTAGAAGCTGTGATTTTAAAAAACGGGGGAAGTAAGCTTTTCTTATTTCCGGACGCATGCGCAAAATATAGAAAGTCGTTATGACGTAGAATGTGCATACTTTGTAGATTCCATTTATGAAATAAAACACATTTTCTAAAAACTCGTGTTTTTTACGAAATCATGTAAACCTTCTAGAAGCTGTGATTTTAAAAAATGTCGGAAGTAAGCTTTTCTTATTTCCGGACGGATGCGCAAACTATAGAAAGTTGTTATGACGTAGAATGTGCATACTTTGTTGATTCCATTTATGAAATAAAACACATTTTTTAAAAACTCGTGTTTTTTAAGAAATCATTTAAACCTTCTAGAAGTTGTGATTTTAAAAAACGGGGGAAGTAAGCTTTTCTTATTTCCGGACGCATGCGCAAACTATAGAAAGTCGTTATGACGTAGAATGTGTATCCTTTGTTGATTCCATTTATGAAATAAAACACATTTTCTAAAAACTCGTGTTTTTTACGAAACCATGTAAACGTTCTAGAAGCTGTGATTTTAAAAAACGGTGGAAGTAAGCTTTTCTTATTTCCGGACGCATGCGCAAACTGAGGAAAGTCGTTATGACGTAGAATGTGCATACTTTGTTGATTCCATTCATGAAATAAAACACATTTTCTAAAAACTCATGTTTTTTAAGAAATCATGTAAACCTTCTAGAAGCTGTGATTTTAAAAAACGGGGGAAGTAAGCTTTTCTTATTTCCAAACGCATGTGCAAACTATAGAAAGTCGTTATGACGTAGAATGTGCATACTTTGTCGATTCCATTTATGAAATAAAACACATTTTCTAAAAACTCGTGTTTTTTACGAAATCATGTAAACCTTCTAGAAGCTGTGATTTTAAAAAACGGTGGAAGTAAGCTTTTCTTATTTCCGGACGAATGCGCAAACTATAGAAAGTCGTTATGATGTAGAATGTGCATACTTTTTTGATTCCATTTATGAAATAAAACACATTTTCTAAAAACTCTTGTTTTTTAAGAAATCATGTAAACATTCTAGAAGCTGTGATTTTAAAAAACGGGGGAAGTAAGGTTTTCTTATTTCCGGACGCATGCGCAAACTATAGAAAGTCGTTATGACGTAAAATGTGCATTCTTTGTTGATTCCATTTCTGAAATAAAACACATTTTCTAAAAACTCGTGTTTTTTAAGAAATCATGTAAACCTTCTAGAAGTTGTGATTTTAAAAAACGGGGTAAGTAAGCTTTTCTTATTTCCAAACGCATGCGCAAACTATAGAAAGTCGTTATGACGTAGAATGTGCATACTTTTTTGATTCCATTTATGAAATAAAACACATTTTCTAAAAACTCCTGTCTTTTAAGAAATCATGTAAACCTTCTAAAAGCTGTGATTTTAAAAAACGGAGGAACTAAGCTTTTCTTATTTTCGGACGCATGCGCAAACTATAGAAAGTCATTATGACGTAGAATGTGCATACTTTGTAGATTCCATTTATGAAATAAAACACATTTTCTAAAAACTCGTGTTTTTTACGAAATCATGTAAACCTTCTAGAAGCTGTGATTTTAAAAAATGGTGGAAGTAAGCTTTTCTTATTTCCGGACGGATGCGCAAACTATAGAAAGTTGTTATGACGTAGAATGTGCATACTTTGTTGATTCCATTTATGAAATAAAACACATTTTGTAAAAACTCGTGTTTTTTAAGAAATCATCTAAACCTTCTAGAAGCTGTGATTTCAAAAAATGGGGGAAGTAAGCTTTTCTTATTTCCGGACGCATGCGCAAACTATAGAAAGTCCTTATGACGTAGAATGTGCATACATTGTTGATTCCATTTATGAAATAAAACACATTTTCTAAAAACTCGTGTTTTTTACGAAATCATGTAAACCTTCTAGAAGCTGTGATTTTAAAAAACGGGGGAAGTAACCTTTTCTTATTTCCAAACGCATGCGAAAACTATAGAAAGTCGTTATGACATAGAATTTGCATACTTTGTTGATTCCATTTATTTAATAAAACGCATTTTCTAAAAACTCGTGTTTTTTAAGAATTCATGCAAAACTTCTAGAATCTGTGATTTTAAAAAATGGGGGAGGTAAGTTTTTCTTATTTCCGGACGCATGCACAAACTATAGAAAATCGTTATGACGTAGAATGTGCATACTTTGTTGATTCCATTTATGAAATAAAACACATTTTCTAAAAACTCGTGTTTTTTAAGAAATCATGTAAACCTTCTAGAAGCTATGATTTTAAAAAACGGGGGAAGTAAGCTTTTCTTATTTCCAAACGCATGCACATCCCATACTTTGTTGATTCCATTTATTTAATAAAACGCATTTTCTAAAAACTCGTGTTTTTTAAGAATTCATGCAAAACTTCTAGAATCTGTGATTTTAAAAAATGGGGGAGGTAAGTTTTTCTTATTTCCGGACGCATGCACAAACTATAGAAAATCGTTATGACGTAGAATGTGCATACTTTGTTGATTCCATTTATGAAATAAAACACATTTTTTAAAAACTCGTGTTTTTTAAGAAATCATTTAAACCTTCTAGAAGCTATGATTTTAAAAAACGGGGGAAGTAACCTTTTCTTATTTCCAAACGCATGCGAAAACTATAGAAAGTCGTTATGACATAGAATTTGCATACTTTGTTGATTCCATTTATTTAATAAAACGCATTTTCTAAAAACTCGTGTTTTTTTAAGAATTCATGTAAACCTTCTAGAAGCTGTGATTTTAAAAAACGGGGGAAGTAAGCTTTTCTTATTTCCGGACGCATGCGCAAACTATAGAAAGTCGTTATGACGTAGAATGTGCATACTTTGTAGATTCCATTTATCAAATAAAACACATTTTCTAAAAACTCTTGTTTTTTACGAAATCATGTAAACCTTCCAGAAGCTGTGATTTAGAAAATGGTGGAAGTAAGCTTTTCTTATTTCCGTACGAATGCGCAAACTGTAGAAAGTCGTTATGACGTAGAATGTGCATACTTTGTTGATTCCATTTATGAAATAAAACACATTTTCTAAAAACTCGTGTTTTTTAAGAAATCATGTAAACCTTCTAGAAGCTATGATTTTAAAAAACGGTGGAAGTAAGCTTTTCTTATTTCCGGATGCATGCGCAAACTATAGAAAGTCGTTATGACATAGAATGTGCATCCTTTGTTGATACCATTTATGAAATAAAACACATTTTCTAAAAACTCGTGTTTTTTACAAAATCATGTAAACCTTCTAGAAGCTGTGATTTTAAAAAACGGTGGAAGTAAGCTTTTCTTATTTCCGGATGCATGCGCAAACTATATAAAGTCGTTATGACGTAGAATGTCCATACTTTGTTGAGTCCATTTATGAAATAAAACACATTTTCTAAAAACTCGTGTTTTTTAACAAATCATGTAAACCTTCTAGAAGCTGTGATTTTAAAAAACGGGGCGAGTAAGCTTTTCATATTTCCAAACGCATGCGTAAACTATAGAAAGTCGTTATGACATCAAATGTGCATACTTTGTTGATTCCATTTATGAAATAAAACACATTTTCTAAAAACTCGTGTTTTTTACGAAATCATGTAAACCTTCTAGAAGCTGTGATTTTAAAAAACGGTGGACGTAAGCTTTTCTTATTTCCGGATGCATGCGCAAATTATAGAAAGCCGTTATGACTTAGAATGTGCATACTTTGTTGATTCCATTTATGAAATAAAACACATTTTCTAAAAACTCGTGTTTTTTAAGAAATCATGTAAACCTTCTAGAAGTTGTGATTTTAAAAAACCGGGGAAGTAAGCTTTTCTTATTTCCGGACGCATGCGCAAACTATAGAAAGTCATTATGACGTAGAATGTGCATACTTTGTAGATTCCATTTATGAAATCTAACACATTTTCTAAAAAGTCGTGTTTTTTACAAAATTATGTAAACCTTCTAGAAGCTGTGATTTTAAAAAACGGTGGAAGTAAGCTTTTCTTATTTCCGGACGCATGCGCAAACTATAGAAACTTGTTATGATGTAGAATGTCCATAATTTGTGGATTCCATTTATGAAATAAAACACATTTTCTAAAAACTCGTGTTTTTTAAGAAATCATGTAAACCTTCTAGAAGTTGTGATTTTAAAAAACGGTGGAAGTAAGCTTTTCTTATTTACGGACGCAAGTGCGAACTATAGAAAGTCCTTATGACGTAGAATGTGCATACTTTGTAGATTCCATTTATGAAATAAAACACATTTTCTAAAAACTCGTGTTTTTTAAGAAATCATGTAAACCTTCTAGAAGCTGTGATTTTAAAAAACGGGGGAAGTAAGTTTTTCTTATTTCCAAACGCATGCGCAAACTATAGAAAGTCCTTATGATGTAGAATGTGCATACTTTGTTGATTCCATTTATGAAATAAAACACATTTTTTAAAAACTCGTGTTTTTTAAGAAATCATTTAAACCTTCTAGAAGCTGTGATTTTAAAAAACGGGGGAAGTAAGCTTTTCTTATTTCCAAACGCATGGGCAAACTATAGAAAGTCGTTATGATGTAGAATGTGCATACTTTGTAGATTCCATTTATGAAATAAAACACATTTTCAAAAAACTTGTGTTTTTTACGAAATCATGTAAACCTTCTAGAAGTTGTGATTTTAAAAAACGGTGGAAGTAAGCTTTTCTTATTTCCGGACGCATGCGCGAACTATAGAAAGTCCTTATGACGTAGAATGTCATACTTTGTAGATTCCATTTATGAAATAAAACACATTTTCTAAAAACTCGTGTTTTTTAAGAAATCATGTAAACCTTCTAGAAGTTGTGATTTTAAAAAACGGGGGAAGTAAGCTTTTCTTATTTCCAAACGCATGCGCAAACTATAGAAAGTCCTTATGACGTAGAATGTGCATACTTTGTTGATTCCATTTATGAAATAAAACACATTTTCTAAAAACTCGTGTTTCTTAAGAAATCATGTAAACCTTCCAGAAGCTTTGATTTTAAAAAATGGGGGAAGTAAGCTTTTCTTATTTCCGGACGGATGCACAAACTATAGAAAGTCCTTATGACGTAGAATGTGTATACTTTGTAGATTCCATTTATAAAATAAAACACATTTTCTAAAAACTCGTGTTTTTTACGAAATCATGTAAACCTTCTAGAAGCGGTGATTTTAAAAAATGGGGGAAGTAAGCATTTCTTATTTCCGGACGCATGCGCAAACTATAGAAAGTCGTTATGATGTACAATGTCCATACTTTGTTGATTCCGTTTATGAAATAAAACACATTTTCTAAAAACTCATGTTTTTTAAGAAATCATGTAAACCTTCCAGAAGCTGTGATTTTAAAAAACGGGGGAAGTAAGCTTTTCTTATTTCCAAACGCATGCGCAAACTATAGAAAGTCGTTATGACGCAGAATGTGCATACTTTGTTGATTCCATTTATGAAATAAAACACATTTTCTAAAAACTCGTGTTTTTTTAAGAAATCATGTAAACCTTCTAGAAGCTGTGATTTTAAAAAACGGGGGAAGTAAGCTTTTCTTATTTCCGGACACATTCGCAAACTATAGAAAGTCGTTATGACATAGAATGTGCATACTTTGTAGATTCCATTTATGAAATAAAACACATTTTCTAAAAACTCATGTTTTTTACGAAATCATGTAAACCTTCTAGAAGCCATGATTTTAAAAAACGGGGGAAGTAAGCGTTTCTTATTTCCGGACGCATGCGCAAACTATAGAAAGTCGTTATGACGTAGAATGTGCATACTTTGTTGATTCCATTTATGAAATAAAACACATTTTCTAAAAACTCGTGTTTTTTAAGAAATCATGTAAACCTTCTAGAAGCTGTGATTTTAAAAAACGGGGGAAGTAAGCTTTTCTTATTTCCGCCGCTAGCGCAAACTATAGAAAGTCATTATGACATAGAATGTGCATACTTTGTAGATTCCATTTATGAAATAAAACACATTTTCTAAAAACTCGTGTTTTTTAAGAAATCATGTAAACCTTCTAGAAGCTGTGATTTTAAAAAACGGGGGAAGTAAGCTTTTCTTATTTCCAAACACATGCGCAAACTATAGAAATTCGTTATGACGTAGAATGTGCATACTTTGTTGATTCCATTTATGAAATAAAACACATTTTCTAAAAACTCGTGTTTTTTTAAGAAATCATGTAAACCTTCTAGAAGCTGTGATTTTAAAAAACGGGGGAAGTAAGCTTTTCTTATTTTCGGACACATGTGCAAACTATAGAAAGTCGTTATGACATAGAATGTGCATACTTTGTAGATTCTATTTATGAAATAAAACACATTTTCTAAAAACGTGTTTTTTACGAAATCATGTAAACCTTCTAGAAGCCGTGATTTTAGAAAACGGGGGAATTAAGCGTTTCTTATTTCCGGACGCATGCGCAAACTATAGAAAGTCGTTATGACGTAGAATGTGCATACTTTGTTGATTCCATTTATGAAATAAAACACATTTTCTAAAAACTCATGTTTTTTAAGAAATCATGTAAACCTTCTAGAAGCTGTGATTTTAAAAAATGGGGGAAGTAAGCTTTTCTTATTTCCGGATGCATGTGCAAACTATAGAAAGTCGTTATGACGTAGAATGTGCATACTTTGTAGATTCCATTTATGAAATAAAACACATTGTCAAAAAACTTGTGTTTTTACGAAATCATGTAAACCTTCTAGAAGCTGTGATTTTAAAAAATAGTGGAAGTAAGCTTTTCTTATTTCCGGACGCATGCGCAAACTATAGAAAGTCCTTATGACATAGAATGTGCATACTTTGTAGATTCCATTTATGAAATAAAACACATTTTCTAAAAACTCGAGTTTTTTACGAAATCATGTAAACCTTATAGAAGCTGTGATTTTAAAAAACGGTGGAAGAAGCCTTTCTTATTTCCAGACGCATGCGCAAACTATAGAAAGTCGTTATGACGTAGAATGTGCATACTTTGTTGATTCTATTTATAAAATAAAACACATTTTCTAAAAACTCATGTTTTTTAAGAAATCATGTAAACCTTCTAGAAGCCGTGATTTTAAAAAACGGGGGAAGTAAGCTTTTCTTATTTCCAAACGCATGCGCAAACTATAGAAAGTCGTTATGACGTAGAATGTGCATACTTTGTTGATTCCATTGATGAAATAAAACACATTTTCTAAAAACTCGTGTTTTTTAAGAAATCATGTAAACCTTCTAGAAGCTGTGATTTTAAAAAACGGGGGAAGTAAGCTTTTCTTATTTCCGGACGCATGCGCAAACTATAGAAAGTCATTATGACGTAGAATGTGCATACTTTGTAGATTCCATTTATGAAATAAAACACATTTTCTAAAAACTCGTGTTTTTTACGAAATCATGTAAACCTTCTAGAAGCTGTGATTTTAAAAAACGATGGAAGTAAGCTTTTCTTATTTTCGGATGCATGCGCAAACTATAGAACATCGTTATGACGTAGAATGTGCATACTTTGTAGATTCCATTTATGAAATAAAACACATTTTCTAAAAACTCGTGTTTTTTACGAAATCATGTAAATCGTCTAGAAGCTGTGATTTTAAAAAACGGCGAAAGTAAGCTTTTCTTATTTCCGGGCGCATGCGCAAACTATAGAAAGTCGTTATGACGTAGAATGTGCATACTTTGTAGATTCTATTTATCAAATAAAACACATTTTCTAAAAACTCGTGTTTTTTACGAAATCATATAAACCTTCTAGAAGCTGTGATTTAGAAAACGGTGGAAGTAAGCTTTTCTTATTTCCGTATGAATGTGCAAACTATAGAAAGTCGTTATGACGTAGAATGTGCATACTTTGTTGATTCCATTTTTGAAATAAAACACATTTTCTAAAAACTCGTGTTTTTTAAGAAATCATGTAAACCTTCTAGAAGTTGTGATTTTAAAAAACGGTGGAAGTAAGCTTTTCTTATTTCCGAACGCATGGGAAAACTATAGAAAGTCGTTATGATGTAGAATGTGCATACTTTGTTGATTCCATTTATGAAATAAAACACATTTTCTAAAAACTCGTGTTTTTTAACAAATCATTTAAACCTTCTAGAAGCTGTGATTTTAAAAAACGAGGGAAGTAAGCTTTTCTTATTTCCAAACGCATGCGCAAACTATAGAAATTCGTTATGACATAGAATGTGCATACTTTGTTGATTCCATTTATGAAATAAAACACATTTTCTAAAAACTCATGTTTTTTAAGAAATCATGTAAACCTTCTAGAAGCTGTGATTTTAAAAAATGGGGGAAGTAAGCTTTTCTTATTTCCGGACAAATGTGCAAACTATAGAAAGCTGTTATGACGTAGAATGTGCATACTTGGTAGATTCCATTTATGAAATAAAACACATTTTCTAAAAACTCGTGTTTTTTACTAAATCATGTAAACCTTCTAGAAGCAGTGATTTTAAAAAACGGTGGAAGTAAGCTTTTCTTATTTCCGGACGCATGCGCAAACTATAGAAAGTCGTTATGACGTAGAATGTCCATACTTTGTAGGTTCCATTTATGAAATAAAACACATTTTCTAAAAACTCGTGTTTTTTACGAAATCATGTAAACCTTATAGAAGCTGTGATTTTAAAAAACGGTGGAAGAAGCTTTTCTTATTTCCGGACGCATGCGCAAACTATAGAAAGTCGTTATGATGTAGAATGTGCATCATTTGTTTATTCTATTTATGAAATAAAACACATTTTCTAAAAACTCTTGTTTTTTAAGAAATCATGTAAACCTTCTAGAAGATGTGATTTTAAAAAACGGGGGAAGTAAGCTTTTCTTATTTCCAAACGCATGCGCAAACTATAGAAAGTTGTTATGACGTAGAATGTGCATACTTTGTTGATTCCATTTATGAAATAAAACACATTTTCTAAAAACTCTTGTTTTTTAAGAAATCATGTAAACATTCTAGAAGCTGTGATTTTAAAAAACGGGGGAAGTAAGGTTTTCTTATTTCCGGACGCATGCGCAAACTATAGAAAGTCGTTATGACGTAGAATGTGCATACTTTTTTGATTCCATTTATGAAATAAAACACATTTTCTAAAAACTCGTGTTTTTTAAGAAATCATTTAAACCTTCTAGAAGCTGTGATTTCAAAAAACGGGGGAAGTAAGCTTTTCTTATTTCCGGACGCATGCGCAAACTATAGAAAGTCGTTATGACGTAGAATGTGTATACTTTCTTGATTCCATTTATGAAATAAAACACATTTTCTAAAAACTCGTGTTTTTTACGAAACCATGTAAACGTTCTAGAAGCTGTGATTTTAAAAAACGGTGGAAGTAAGCTTTTCTTATTTCCGGACGCATGCGCAAACTATAGAAAGTCGTTATGACGTAGAATGTGCATACTTTGTTGATTCCATTCATGAAATAACACACATTTTCTAAAAACTCATGTTTTTTAAGAAATCATGTAAACCTTCTAGAAGCTATTATTTTAAAAAACGGGGGAAGTAAGGTTTTCTTATTTCCAAACGCATGCGCAAACTATAGAAAGTTGTTATGACGTAGAATGTGCAAACTTTTTCGATTCCATTTATGAAATAAAACACATTTTCTAAAAACTCATGTTTTTTACGAAATCATGTAAACCTTCTCGAAGCTGTGATTTTAAAAAACGGTGGAAGTAAGCTTTTCTTATTTCCGGACGAATGCGCAAACTATAGAAAGTCGTTATGACGTAGAATGTGCATACTTTTTTGATTCCATTTATGAAATAAAACACATTTTCTAAAAACTCGTGTTTTTTAAGAAATCATGTAAACCTTCTAGAAGCTGTGATTTTAAAAAACGGGGAAAGTAAGCTTTTCTTATTTCCAAACGCATGCGCAAACTATAGAAAGTCCTTATGATGTAGAATGTGCATACTTTGTAGATTCCATTTATGAAATAAAACACATTTTCTAAAAACTCGTGGTTTTTACGAAATCATGTAAACCTTCTAGAAGCTGTGATTTTAAAAAACAGTGGAAGTAAGCTTTTCTTATTTCCGGACGAATGCGAAAACTATAGAAAGTCGTTATGACGTAGAATGTGCATACTTTGTAGATTCCATTTATGAAATAAAACATATTTTCTAAAAACTCGTGTTTTTTACGAAATCATGTAAACCTCCTAGAAGTTGTGATCTTAAAAAACGGGGGAAGTAAGCTTTTCTTATTTCCGGACGCATGCGCAAACTATAGAAAGTCGTTATGACGTAGAATGTGCATACTTTGTAGATTCCATTTATGAAATAAAACACATTTTCTAAAAACTCGCGTTTTTTACGAAATCATGTAAACCTTCTAGAAGCTGTGATTTTAAAAGACAGTGGAAGTAAGCTTTTCTTATTTCCGGATGCATGCGCAAACTATAGAAATTCGTTATGACGTAGAATGTGCATACTTTGTCGATTCCATTTATGAAATAAAACACATTTTCTAAAAACTCGTGTTTTTTAAGAAATCATGTAAACCTTCTAGAAGCTGTGATTTTAAAAAACGGTGGAAGTAAGCTTTTCTTATTTCCGGACGCATGCGCAAACTATAGAAAGTCGTTATGACGTAGAGTGTGCATACTTTGTAGATTCCATTTATGAATTAAAACACATTTTCTAAAAACTCATGTTTTTTACGAAATCATGTAAACCTTCTAGAAGCTATGATTTCGAAAAACGATGGAAGTTAGCTTTTCTTATTTCCGGACGGATGCACAAACTATAGAAAGTCGTTATGACGTAGAATGTGCATACTTTGTAGATTCCATTTATGAAATAAAACACATTTTCTAAAAACTCGTGTTTTTTAAGAAATAATGTAAACCTTCTAGAAGCTGTGATTTTAAAAAATGGTGGAAGTAAGATTTTATTATTTCCATATGCATGCGCAAACTATAGAAAGTCGTAATGACGTAGAATGTGCATACTTTGTAGATTCCATTTATGAAATAAAACACATTTTCTAAAAACTCGTGTTTTTTAAGAAATCATGTAAACCTTCTAGAAGCTGTGATTTTAAAAAATGGTGGAAGTAAGATTTTATTATTTCCATATGCATGCGCAAACTATAGAATGTCGTTATGACGTAGAATGTGCATACTTTGTTGATTCCATTTATGAAATAAAACACATTTTCTAAAAACTCATGTTTTTTAAGAAATCATGTAAACCTTCTAGAAGCTGTAATTTTAAAAAACGGGAGAAGTAAGCTTTTCTTATTTCCAAACGCATGCGCAAACTATAGAAATTCATTATGACGTAGAATGTGCATACTTTGTAGATTCCATTTATGAAATAAAACAGATTTTCTAAAAACTCGTGTTTTTTACGAAATCATGTAAACCTTCTAGAAGCTGTGATTTTAAAAAACGGTGGAAGTAAGCTTTTCTTATTTCCGGACGCATGCGCAAACTATAGAAAGTCGTTATGATGTAGAATGTGCATACTTTGTTGTTTCCAATTATGAAATAAAACACATTTTCTAAAAAGTCATGTTTTTTAAGAAATCATGTAAACCTTCTAGAAGCTGTGATTTTAAAAAACGGGGGAAGTAAGCTTTTCTTATTTCCGGACGAATGCGAAAACTATAGAAAGTCGTTATGACGTAGAATGTGCATACTTTGTTGATTCCATTTATGAAATAAAACACATTTTCTAAAAACTCGTGTTTTTTAAGAAATCATGTAAACCTTCTAAAAGCTGCGATTTTAAAAAACGGTGGAAGTAAGCTTTTCTTATTTCCAAACGCATGCGCAAACTATAGAAAGTCGTTATGACGTAGAATGTGCATACTTTGTTGATTCCATTTATGAAATAAAACACATTTTCTAAAAACTCGTGTTTTTTAAGAAACCATGTAAACCTTCTAGAAGCTGTGATTTTAAAAAACGGGGGAAGTAAGCTTTTCTTATTTCCAAACGCATGCGCAAACTATAGAAAGTCGTTATGACGTAGAATGTGCATACTTTGTTGATTCCATTTATGAAATAAAACACACTTTCTAAAAACTCGTGTTTTTTAAGAAATCATGTAGACCTTCTAGAAGCTGTGATTTTAAAAAACGTGGGAAGTAAGCTTTTCTTATTTCCAAACGCATGCGTAAACTATAGAAAGTCGTTATGACGTAGAATGTGCATACTTTCTAGATTCTATTTATGAAATAAAACACATTTTCTAAAAACTCGTGTTTTTTACGAAATCATGTAAACCTTCTAGAAGCTGTGATTTTAAAAAACGGTGGAAGTAAGCTTTTCTTACTTCCGTACTCATGCGCAAGTTATAGAAAGTCATTATGACGTAGAATGTGCATACTTTGTAGATTCCATTTATGAATTAAAACACATTTTCTAAAAACTCATGTTTTTTACGAAATCATGTAAACCTTCTAGAAGCTATGATTTCGAAAAACGATGGAAGTAAGCTTTTCTTATTTCCGGACGGATGCACAAACTATAGAAAGTCGTTATGACGTAGAATGTGCATACTTTGTAGATTCCATTTATGAAATAAAACACATTTTCTAAAAACTCGTGTTTTTTAAGAAATAATGTAAACCTTCTAGAAGCTGTGATTTTAAAAAATGGTGGAAGTAAGATTTTATTATTTCCATATGCATGCGCAAACTATAGAAAGTCGTAATGACGTAGAATGTGCATACTTTGTAGATTCCATTTATGAAATAAAACACATTTTCTAAAAACTCGTGTTTTTTACGAAATCATGTAAATCTTCTAGAAGCTGTGATTTTAAAAAATGGTGGAAGTAAGCTTTTCTTATTTCCGGACGCATGCGCAAACTATAGAATGTCGTTATGACGTAGAATGTGCATACTTTGTTGATTCCATTTATGAAATAAAACACATTTTCTAAAAACTCATGTTTTTTAAGAAATCATGTAAACCTTCTAGAAGCTGTAATTTTAAAAAACGGGAGAAGTAAGCTTTTCTTATTTCCAAACGCATGCGCAAACTATAGAAATTCATTATGACGTAGAATGTGCATACTTTGTAGATTCCATTTATGAAATAAAACACATTTTCTAAAAACTCGTGTTTTTTACGAAATCATGTAAACCTTCTTGAAGCTGTGATTTTAAAAAACAGTGGAAGTAAGCTTTTCTTATTTCCGGACGCATGCGCAAACTATAGAAAGTCGTTATGACATAGTATCTGCATACTTTGTCGATTACATTTATGAAATAAAACACATTTTCTAAAAACTCGTGTTTTTTAAGAAATCATGTAAACCTTCTAGAAGCTGTGATTTTAAAAAACGGGGGAAGTAATATTTTCTTATTTCCAAACGCATGCGCAAACTATAGAAAGTCGTTAAGACGTAGAATGTGCATACTTTGTTGATTCCATTTATGAAATAAAACACATTTTCTGAAAACTCGTGTTTTTTAAGAAATCATGTAAACCTTCTAGAAGCTGTGATTTTAAAGAACGGGGAAAGTAAGCTTTTCTTATTTCCAAACGCATGCGCAAACTATAGAAAGTCGTTATGACGTATAATGTGCATACTTTTTAGATTCCATTTATGAAATAAAACACATTTTCTAAAAACTCGTGTTTTTTACGAAATCATGTAAACCTTCTAGAAGCTGTAATTTTAAAAAACGGGGGAAGTAAGCTTTTCTTATTTCCGGACGCATGCGCAAACTATAGAAAGTCATTATGACATAGAATGTGCATACTTTGTAGATTCCATTTATGAAATAAAACACATTTTCTAGAAACTCGTGTTTTTTACGAAATCATGTAAACCTTCTACAAAGTGTGATTTAAAAAAACGGTGGAAGTAAGCATTTCTTATTTCCGGACGAATGCGCAAACTATAGAAAGTCGTTATGACGTAGAATGTGCATACTTTGTAGATTCCATTTATGAAATAAAACACATTTTCTAAAAACTAGTGTTTTTTAAGAAATCATGTAAACCTTCTAGAAGCTATAATTTTAAAAAATGGGGGAAGTAATCTTTTCTTATTTCCAAACGCATGCGCAAACTATAGAAAGTCGTTATGACGTAGAATGTGCATACTTTGTTGATTCCATTTATGAAATAAAACACATTTTCTAAAAACTCGTGTTTTTTACGAAATCATGTAAACCTTCTAGAAGCTGTGATTTTAAAAAACGGTGGAAGTAAGCTTTTCTTATTTCCGGATGGATGCGCAAACTATAGAAATTCGTTATGACGTAGAATGTGCATACTTTGTTGATTCCATTTATGAAATAAAACACATTTACTAAAAACTCGTGTTTTTTAAGAAATCATGTAAACCTTCTAGAAGCTGTGATTTTAAAAAACGGGGGAAGTAAGATTTTCTTATTTCCGAACGCATGCGCAAACTATAGAAAGTCGTTTTGACGTAGAATGTGTATACTTTGTTGATTCCATTTATGAAATAAAACACATTTTCTAAAAACTCGTGTTTTTTTCCGAACCCATGTAAACCTTCTAGAAGCTGTGATTTTAAAAAACGGTGGAAGTAAGCTTTTCTTATTTCCAGACGCATGCGCAAACTATAGAAAGTCGTTATGACGTAGAATGTGCATACTTTGTTGATTCCATTCATGAAATAAAACACATTTTCTAAAAACTCGTGTTTTTTAAGAAATCATGTAAACCTTCTAGAAGCTGTGATTTTAAAAAATGGGGGAAGTAAGCTTTTTTTATTTCCGAAGGCATGCGGAAACTTTAGAAAGTCGTTATGACGTAGAATGTGCATACTTTGTCGATTCCATTTATGAAATAAAACACATTTTCTAAAAACTCATGTTTTTTAAGAAAGCATGTAAACCTTCTAGAAGCTATGATTTTAAAAAACGGTGGAAGTAAGCTTTTCTTATTTCCAGACGAATGCGGAAACTATAGAAAGTCATTATGACGTACAATGTACATACTTTGTAGATTCCATTTATGAAATAAGGCACATTTACTAAAAACTCGTGTTTTTTACCAAATCATGTAAACCTTCTAGAAGCTGTGATTTAAAAAAACAGTGGAAGTAAGCTTTTCTTATTTCCGGACGCATGCGCAAACTATAGAAAGTCGCTATGACATAGAATGTGTATACTTTGTTGATTCCATTTATGAAATAAAACACATTTTCTAAAAACTCGTGTTTTTTACGAAACCATGTAAACCTTATAGAAGCTGTGATTTTAAAAAACGGGGGAAGTAAGCTTTTCTTATTTCCGGACACATGCAGAAACTATAGAAAGTCGTTATGACGTAGAATGTGCATACTTTGTAGATTCCATTTATGAAATAAAACACATTTTCTAAAAACTCGTGTTTTTTACGAAATCATGTAAACCTTCCAGAAGCTGTGATTTTAAAAAACGGTGGAAGTAAGCTTTTCTTATTTCCGGACGAATGCGCAAACTATAGAATGTCGTTATGACGTAGAATGTGCATACTTTGTTGATTCCATTTATGAAATAAAACACATTTTCTAAAAACTCGTGTTTTTTAAGAAATCATGTAAACCTTCTAGAAGCTGTGATTTTAAAAAACGGTGGAAGTAAGCTTTTCTTATTTCCGGAAGAATGCGCAAACTATAGAAAGTCGTTATGACGTAGAATGCGCATACTTTGTTGATTCCATTTATGAAATAAAACACATTTTCTAAAAACTCGTGTTTTTTAAGAAATCATGTAAACCTTCTAGAAGCTGTGGTTTTAAAAAACGGGGGAAGTAAGGTTTTCTTATTTCCGGACGCATGCGCAAACTATAGAAAGTCGTTATGACGTAGAATGTGCATACTTTGTAGATTCCATTTATGAAATAAAACACATTTTCTAAAAACTCGTGTTTTTTACGAAATCATGTAAACCTTCTAGAAGCTGTGATTTTAAAAAACGTTGGAAGTAAGCTTTTCTTATTTCTGGACGAATGCCCAAACTATAGAATGTCGTTATGACGCAGAATGTGCATACTTTGTTGATTCCATTTATGAAATAAAACACATTTTATAAAAACTCGTGTTTTTTAAGAAATCATGTAAACCTTCTAGAAGCTGTGATTTTAAAAAACGGGGGAAGTAAGCTTTTCTTATTTCCGGACGCATGCGCAAACTATATAAATTCGTTATGACGTAGAATGTGAATACTTTGTTGATTCCATTTATGAAATAAAACACATTTTCTAAAAACTCGTGTTTGTTAAGAAATCATGTAAACCTTCTAGAAGCTTTGATTTTAAAAAACGGGAGAAGTAAGCTTTTCTTATTTCCAAACGCATGCGCAAACTATAGAAAGTCCTTATGACGTAGAATGTGCATACTTTGTTGATTCCATTTATGAAATAAAACTCATTTTCTAAAAACTCGTGTTTGTTAAGAAATCATGTAAACCTTCTAGAAGCTTTGATTTTAAAAAACGGGAGAAGTAAGCTTTTCTTATTTCCAAACGCATGCGCAAACTATAGAAAGTCCTTATGACGTAGAATGTGCATACTTTGTTGATTCCATTTATGAAATAAAACACATTTTCTAAAAACTCGTGTTTTTTACGAAATCATGTAAACCTTCTAGAAGCTGTGATTTTAAAAAACGTTGGAAGTAAGCTTTTCTTATTTCTGGACGAATGCCCAAACTATAGAATGTCGTTATGACGCAGAATGTGCATACTTTGTTGATTCCATTTATGAAATAAAACACATTTTATAAAAACTCGTGTTTTTTAAGAAATCATGTAAACCTTCTAGAAGCTGTGATTTTAAAAAACGGGGGAAGTAAGCTTTTCTTATTTCCGGACGCATGCGCAAACTATATAAATTCGTTATGACGTAGAATGTGAATACTTTGTTGATTCCATTTATGAAATAAAACACATTTTCTAAAAACTCGTGTTTGTTAAGAAATCATGTAAACCTTCTAGAAGCTTTGATTTTAAAAAACGGGAGAAGTAAGCTTTTCTTATTTCCAAACGCATGCGCAAACTATAGAAAGTCCTTATGACGTAGAATGTGCATACTTTGTTGATTCCATTTATGAAATAAAACTCATTTTCTAAAAACTCGTGTTTTTTAAGAAATCATGTAAACCTTCTAGAAGCTGTGATTTTAAAAAACGGTGGAAGTAAGCTTTTCTTATTTCCGGACGAATGCGCAAACTATATAATGTCGTTATGACGTAGAATGTGCATACTTTGTTGATTCCATTGATGAAATAAAACACATTTTCTAAAAACTCGCGTTTTTTAAGAAATCATGTAAACCTTCTAGAAGCTGTGATTTTAAAAAACGGGGGAAGTAAGCTTTTCTTATTTCCGGACGCATGGGCAAACTATAGAAAGTCGTTATGACGTAGAATGTGCATACACTGTTGATTCCATTTCTGAAATAAAACACATTTTCTTAAAACTGGTGTTTTTTAAGAAACCATGTAAACCTTCTAGAAGTTGTGATTTTAAAAAATAGGGGAAGTAAGATTTTCTTATTTCCGAATGCATGCGCAAACTATAGAAAGTCGTTATGACGTATAATGTGCATACTTTGTTGATTCCATTTATGAAATAAAACACATTTTCTAAAAACTCGTGTTTTTTAAGAAATCATGTAGAAGTTGTGATTTTAAAAAACGGTGGAAGTAAGCTTTTCTTATTTCCGGACGCATGCGCAAACTATAGAAAGTCGTTATGACGTAAAATGTGCATACTTTGTCGATTCCATTTATGAAATAAAACACATTTTCTAAAAACTCGTGTTTTTTAAGAAATCATGTAAACCTTCTAGAAGCTGTGATTTTAAAAAACGGTGGATGTAATCTCTTCTTATTTCCAAACGCATGCGCAAACTATAGAAAGTCGTTATGACGTAGAATGTGCATACTTTGTTGATTCCATTTATGAAATAAAACACATTTTCTAAAAACTCGTGTTTTTTAAGAAATCATGTAAACCTTCTAGAAGCTGTGATTTTAAAAAACGGGGGAAGTAAGCTTTTCTTATTTCCGGATGCAAGCGCAAACTATAGAAAGTCGTTATAACGTAGAATGTGCATACTTTGTAGATTCAATTTATGAAATAAAACACATTTTCTAAAAACTCATGTTTTTTACGAAATCATGTAAACCTTCTAGAAGCTGTGATTTTAAAAAACGGTGGAAGTAAGCTTTTCTTATTTCCGGACGAATGCGCAAACTATAGAAAGTCGTTATGACATAGAATGTGCATACTTTGTTGATTCCATTTATGAAATAAAACACATTTTCTAAAAACTTGTGTTTTTTAAGAAATCATGTAAACCTTCTAGAAGCTGTGATTTTAAAAAACGGTGGAAGTAAGCTTTTCTTATTTCCGGACGCATGCGCAAACTATAGAAAGTCGTTATGACATAGAATGTGCATACTTTGTAGATTCCATTTATTTAATCAAACACATTTTCTAAAAACTCGTGTTTTTTACGAAATCATGTAAACCTTCTAGAAGCTGTGATTTTAAAAAACGGTGGAAGTAAGCTTTTCTTATTTCCAAACGCATGCGCAAACTATAGAAAGTCGTTATGACGTAGAATGTGCATACTTTGTTGATTACATTTATGAAATAAAACACATTTTCTAAAACCTCGTGTTTTTTACGAAATTATGTAAACCTTCTAGAAGCTGTGATTTTAAAAAACGGGGGAAGTAAGCTTTTCTTATTTCCGGACGCATGCGCAAAATATAGAAAGTCGTTATGACGTAGAATGTGCATACTTTGTAGATTCCATTTATGAAATAAAACAAATTTTCTAAAAACTCGTGTTTTTTACGAAATCATGTAAACCTTCTAGAAGCTGTAATTTTAAAAAATGGTGGAAGTAAGCTTTTCTTATTTCCGGACGGATGCGCAAACTATAGAAAGTTGTTATGACGTAGAATGTGCATACTTTGTTGATTCCATTTATGAAATAAAACACATTTTGTAAAAACTCGTGTTTTTTAAGAAATCATTTAAACCTTCTAGAAGTTGTGATTTTAAAAAACGGGGGAAGTAAGCTTTTCTTATTTCCGGACGCATGCGCAAACTATAGAAAGTCGTTATGACGTAGAATGTGTATCCTTTGTTGATTCCATTTATGAAATAAAACACATTTTCTAAAAACTCGTGTTTTTTACGAAACCATGTAAAAGTTCTAGAAGCTGTGATTTTAAAAAACGGTGGAAGTAAGCTTTTCTTATTTCCGGACGCATGCGCAAACTATAGAAAGTCGTTATGACGTAGAATGTGCATACTTTGTTGATTCCATTCATGAAATAAAACACATTTTCTAAAAACTCATGTTTTTTAAGAAATCATGTAAACCTTCTAGAAGCTGTGATTTTAAAAAACGGGGGAAGTAAGCTTTTCTTATTTCCAAACGCATGCGCAAACAATAGAAAGTCGTTATGACGTAGAATGTGCATACTTTGTCGATTCCATTTATGAAATAAAACACATTTTCTAAAAACTCGTGTTTTTTACGAAATCATGTAAACCTTCTAGAAG
Source organism: Larix kaempferi (assembly GCA_027924585.1). Lineage (NCBI taxonomy): Eukaryota > Viridiplantae > Streptophyta > Pinopsida > Pinales > Pinaceae > Larix > Larix kaempferi. The sequence continues at coordinate 16,278,184 of BSBM01001252.1, forward strand.
CTGTGATTTTAAAAAACGGTGGAAGTAAGCTTTTCTTATTTCCGGACGAATGCGCAAACTATAGAAAGTCGTTATGACGTAGAATGTGCATACTTTTTTGATTCCATTTATGAAATAAAACACATTTTCTAAAAACTCGTGTTTTTTAAGAAATCATGTAAAACTTCTAGAAGCTGTGATTTTAAAAAACGGGGAAAGTAAGCTTTCCTTATTTCCAAACGCATGCGCAAACTATAGAAAGTCCTTATGATGTAGAATGTGCATACTTTGTAGATTCCATTTATGAAATAAAACACATTTTCTAAAAAATCGTGGTTTTTACGAAATCGTGTAAACCTTCTAGAAGCTGTGATTTTAAAAAACAGTGGCAGTAAGCTTTTCTTATTTCTGGACGAATGCGAAAACTATAGAAAGTCGTTATGACGTAGAATGTGCATACTTTGTAGATTCCATTTATGAAATAAAACACATTATCTAAAAACGTGTTTTTTACGAAATTATGTAAACCTCCTAGAAGCTGTGATCTTAAAAAACGGGGGAAGTAAGCTTTTCTTATTTCCGGACGCATGCGCAAACTATAGAAAGTCGTTATGACGTAGAATGTGCATACTTTGTCGATTCCTTTTATGAAATAAAGCACGTTTTCTAAAAACTCGTCTTTTTTAAGAAATCATGTAAACCTTCTAGAAGCTGTGATTCTAAAAAACGGTGGAAGTAAGCTTTTCTTATTTCCGGACGCATGCGCAAACTATAGAAAGTCGTTGTGACGTAGAATGTGCATACTTTGTTGATTCCATTCATGAAATAAATCACATTTTCTAAAAACTCATGTTTTTTAAGAAATCATGTAAACCTTCTACAAGCTATGATTTTAAAAAACGGGGGAAGTAAGCTTTTCTTATTTCCAAACGCATGCGCAAACTATAGAAAGTCGTTATGACGTAGAATGTGCAAACTTTTTCGATTCCATTTATGAAATAAAACACATTTTCTAAAAACTCATGTTTTTTACGAAATCATGTAAACCTTCTAGAAGCTGTGATTTTAAAAAACGGTGGAAGTAAGCTTTTCTTATTTCCGGACGAATGCGCAAACTATAGAAAGTCGTTGTGACGTAGAATGTGCATACTTTTTTGATTCCATTTATGAAATAAAACACATTTTCTAAAAACTCGTGTTTTTTAAGAAATCATGTAAACCTTCTAGAAGCTGTGATTTTAAAAAACGGGGAAAGTAAGCTTTTCTTATTTCCAAACGCATGCGCAAACTATAGAAAGTCCTTATGATGTAGAATGTGCATACTTTGTAGATTCCATTTATGAAATAAAACACATTTTCTAAAACCTCGTGGTTTTTACGAAATCATGTAAACCTTCTAGAAGCTGTGACTTTAAAAAACAGTGGAAGTAAGCTTTTCTTATTTCCGGATGAATGCGAAAACTATAGAAAGTCGTTATGACGTAGAATGTGCATACTTTGTAGATTCCATTTATGAAATAAAACACATTTTCTAAAAACTCGTGTTTTTTACGAAATCATGTAAACCTCCTAGAAGTTGTGATCTTAAAAAACGGGGGAAGTAAGCTTTTCTTATTTCCGGACGCATGCGCAAACTATAGAAAGTCGTTATGACGTAGAATGTGCATACTTTGTAGATTCCATTTATGAAATAAAACACATTTTCTAAAAACTCGCGTTTTTTACGAAATCATGTAAACCTTCTAGAAGCTGTGATTTTAAAAGACAGTGGAAGTAAGCTTTTCTTATTTCCGGATGCATGTGCAAACTATAGAAATTCGTTATGACGTATAATGTGCATACTTTGTCGATTCCATTTATGAAATAAAACACATTTTCTAAAAACTCGTGTTTTTTAAGAAATCATGTAAACCTTCTAGAAGCTGTGATTTTAAAAAACGGTGGAAGTAAGCTTTTCTTATTTCCGGACGCATGCGCAAACTATAGAAAGTCGTTATGACGTAGAATGTGCATACTTTGTCGATTCCATTTATGAAATAAAACAGATTTTCTAAAAACTCGTGTTTTTTACGAAATCATGTAAACCTTCTAGAAGCTGTGATTTTAAAAAACGGAGGAAGTAAGCTTTTCTTATTTCCGGACGCATGCGCAAACTATAGAAAGTCGTTATGATGTAGAATGTGCATACTTTGTTGTTTCCAATTATGAAATAAAACACATTTTCTAAAAAGTCATGTTTTTTAAGAAATCATGTAAACCTTCTAGAACCTGTGATTTTAAAAAACGGGGGAAGTAAACTTTTCTTATTTCCGGACGAATGCGAAAATTATAGAAAGTCGTTATGACGTAGAATGTGCATACTTTGTTGATTCCATTTATGAAATAAAACACATTTTCTAAAAACTCGTGTTTTTTAAGAAATCATGTAAACCTTCTAAAAGCTGCGATTTTAAAAAATGGTGGAAGTAAGCTTTTCTTATTTCCAGACGAATGCGCAAACTATAGAATGTCGTTATGGCGTAGAAGGTGCATACTTTGTTAATTCCATTTATGAAATAAAACACATTTTGTAAAAACTCGTGTTTTTTAAGAAATCATGTAAACCTTCTAGAAGCTGTGATTTTAAAAAATGGGAGAAGTAAGCTTTTCTTATTTCCAAACGCATGCGCAAACTATAGAAAGTCGTTATGACGTAGAATGTGCATACTTTGTTGATTCCATTTATGAAATCAAACACATTTTCTAAAAACTCGTGTTTTTTAAGAAACCATGTAAACCTTCTAGAAGCTGTGATTTTAAAAAACGGGGGAAGTAAGCTTTTCTTATTTCCAAACGCATGCGCAAACTATAGAAAGTCGTTATGACGTAGAATGTGCATACTTTGTTGATTCCATTTATGAAATAAAACACACTTTCTAAAAACTCGTGTTTTTTAAGAAATCATGTAGACCTTCTAGAAGATGTGATTTTAAAAAACGGGGGAAGTAAGCTTTTCTTATTTCCAAACGCATGCGTAAACTATAGAAAGTCGTTGTGACGTAGAATGTGCATACTTTCTAGATTCTATTTATGAAATAAAACACATTTTCTAAAAACTCGTGTTTTTTACGAAATCATCTAAACCTTCTAGAAGCTGTGATTTTAAAAAACGGTGGAAGTATGCAAGTTATAGAAAGTCATTATGACGTAGAATGTGCATACTTTGTAGATTCCATTTATGAATTAAAACACATTTTCTAAAAACTCATGTTTTTTACGAAATCATGTAAACCTTCTAGAAGCTATGATTTCGTAAAACGATGGAAGTAAGCTTTTCTTATTTCCGGACGGATGCGCAAACTATAGAAAGTCGTTATGACGTAGAATGTGCATACTTTGTAGATTCCATTTATGAAATAAAACACATTTTCTAAAAACTCGTGTTTTTTAAGAAATAATGTAAACCTTCTAGAAGCTGTGATTTTAAAAAATGGTGGAAGTAAGATTTTATTATTTCCATATGCATGCGCAAAATATAGAAAGTCGTAATGACGTAGAATGTGCATACTTTGTAGATTCCATTTATGAAATAAAACACATTTTCTAAAAACTCGTGTTTTTTACGAAATCATGTAAATCTTCTAGAAGCTGTGATTTTAAAAAACGGTGGAAGTAAGCTTTTCTTATTTCCGGACGCATGCGCAAACTATAGAATGTCGTTATGATGTAGAATGTGCATACTTTGTTGATTCCATTTATGAAATAAAACACATTTTCTAAAAACTCATGTTTTTTAAGAAATCATGTAAACCTTCTAGAAGCTGTAATTTTAAAAAACGGGAGAAGTAAGCTTTTCTTATTTCCAAACGCATGCGCAAACTATAGAAATTCATTATGACGTAGAATGTGCATACTTTGTAGATTCCATTTATGAAATAAAACACATTTTCTAAAAACTCGTGTTTTTTACGAAATCATGTAAACCTTCTTGAAGCTGTGATTTTAAAAAACAGTAGAAGTAAGCTTTTCTTATTTCCGGACGCATCCGCAAACTATAGAAAGTCGTTATGACGTAGAATGTGCATACTTTGTTGATTCCATTTATGAAATAAAACACATTTTCTAAAAACTCGTGTTTTTTACGAAATCATGTAAACCTTCTAGAAGCTGTGATTTTAAAAAACGTTGGAAGTAAGCTTTTCTTATTTCTGGACGAATGCCCAAACTATAGAATGTCGTTATGACGCAGAATGTGCATACTTTGTTGATTCCATTTATGAAATAAAACACATTTTATAAAAACTCGTGTTTTTTAAGAAATCATGTAAACCTTCTAGAAGCTGTGATTTTAAAAAACGGGGGAAGTAAGCTTTTCTTATTTCCGGACGCATGCGCAAACTATATAAATTCGTTATGACGTAGAATGTGAATACTTTTTTGATTCCATTTATGAAATAAAACACATTTTCTAAAAACTCGTGTTTGTTAAGAAATCATGTAAACCTTCTAGAAGCTTTGATTTTAAAAAACGGGAGAAGTAAGCTTTTCTTATTTCCAAACGCATGCGCAAACTATAGAAAGTCCTTATGACGTAGAATGTGCATACTTTGTTGATTCCATTTATGAAATAAAACTCATTTTCTAAAAACTCGTGTTTTTTAAGAAATCATGTAAACCTTCTAGAAGCTGTGATTTTAAAAAACGGTGGAAGTAAGCTTTTCTTATTTCCGGACGAATGCGCAAACTATATAATGTCGTTATGACGTAGAATGTGCATACTTTGTTGATTCCATTGATGAAATAAAACACATTTTCTAAAAACTCGCGTTTTTTAAGAAATCATGTAAACCTTCTAGAAGCTGTGATTTTAAAAAACGGGGGAAGTAAGCTTTTCTTATTTCCGGACGCATGGGCAAACTATAGAAAGTCGTTATGACGTAGAATGTGCATACACTGTTGATTCCATTTCTGAAATAAAACACATTTTCTTAAAACTGGTGTTTTTTAAGAAACCATGTAAACCTTCTAGAAGTTGTGATTTTAAAAAATAGGGGAAGTAAGATTTTCTTATTTCCGAATGCATGCGCAAACTATAGAAAGTCGTTATGACGTATAATGTGCATACTTTGTTGATTCCATTTATGAAATAAAACACATTTTCTAAAAACTCGTGTTTTTTAAGAAATCATGTAGAAGTTGTGATTTTAAAAAACGGTGGAAGTAAGCTTTTCTTATTTCCGGACGCATGCGCAAACTATAGAAAGTCGTTATGACGTAAAATGTGCATACTTTGTCGATTCCATTTATGAAATAAAACACATTTTCTAAAAACTCGTGTTTTTTAAGAAATCATGTAAACCTTCTAGAAGCTGTGATTTTAAAAAACGGTGGATGTAATCTCTTCTTATTTCCAAACGCATGCGCAAACTATAGAAAGTCGTTATGACGTAGAATGTGCATACTTTGTTGATTCCATTTATGAAATAAAACACATTTTCTAAAAACTCGTGTTTTTTAAGAAATCATGTAAACCTTCTAGAAGCTGTGATTTTAAAAAACGGGGGAAGTAAGCTTTTCTTATTTCCGGATGCAAGCGCAAACTATAGAAAGTCGTTATAACGTAGAATGTGCATACTTTGTAGATTCAATTTATGAAATAAAACACATTTTCTAAAAACTCATGTTTTTTACGAAATCATGTAAACCTTCTAGAAGCTGTGATTTTAAAAAACGGTGGAAGTAAGCTTTTCTTATTTCCGGACGAATGCGCAAACTATAGAAAGTCGTTATGACATAGAATGTGCATACTTTGTTGATTCCATTTATGAAATAAAACACATTTTCTAAAAACTTGTGTTTTTTAAGAAATCATGTAAACCTTCTAGAAGCTGTGATTTTAAAAAACGGTGGAAGTAAGCTTTTCTTATTTCCGGACGCATGCGCAAACTATAGAAAGTCGTTATGACATAGAATGTGCATACTTTGTAGATTCCATTTATTTAATCAAACACATTTTCTAAAAACTCGTGTTTTTTACGAAATCATGTAAACCTTCTAGAAGCTGTGATTTTAAAAAACGGTGGAAGTAAGCTTTTCTTATTTCCAAACGCATGCGCAAACTATAGAAAGTCGTTATGACGTAGAATGTGCATACTTTGTTGATTACATTTATGAAATAAAACACATTTTCTAAAACCTCGTGTTTTTTACGAAATTATGTAAACCTTCTAGAAGCTGTGATTTTAAAAAACGGGGGAAGTAAGCTTTTCTTATTTCCGGACGCATGCGCAAAATATAGAAAGTCGTTATGACGTAGAATGTGCATACTTTGTAGATTCCATTTATGAAATAAAACAAATTTTCTAAAAACTCGTGTTCTTTACGAAATCATGTAAACCTTCTAGAAGCTGTAATTTTAAAAAATGGTGGAAGTAAGCTTTTCTTATTTCCGGACGGATGCGCAAACTATAGAAAGTTGTTATGACGTAGAATGTGCATACTTTGTTGATTCCATTTATGAAATAAAACACATTTTGTAAAAACTCGTGTTTTTTAAGAAATCATTTAAACCTTCTAGAAGTTGTGATTTTAAAAAACGGGGGAAGTAAGCTTTTCTTATTTCCGGACGCATGCGCAAACTATAGAAAGTCGTTATGACGTAGAATGTGTATCCTTTGTTGATTCCATTTATGAAATAAAACACATTTTCTAAAAACTCGTGTTTTTTACGAAACCATGTAAAAGTTCTAGAAGCTGTGATTTTAAAAAACGGTGGAAGTAAGCTTTTCTTATTTCCGGACGCATGCGCAAACTATAGAAATTCGTTATGACGTAGAATGTGCATACTTTGTTGATTCCATTCATGAAATAAAACACATTTTCTAAAAACTCATGTTTTTTAAGAAATCATGTAAACCTTCTAGAAGCTGTGATTTTAAAAAACGGGGGAAGTAAGCTTTTCTTATTTCCAAACGCATGCGCAAACAATAGAAAGTCGTTATGACGTAGAATGTGCATACTTTGTCGATTCCATTTATGAAATAAAACACATTTTCTAAAAACTCGTGTTTTTTACGAAATCATGTAAACCTTCTAGAAGCTGTGATTTTAAAAAACGGTGGAAGTAAGCTTTTCTTATTTCCGGACGAATGCGCAAACTATAGAAAGTCGTTATGACGTAGAATGTGCATACTTTTTTGATTCCATTTATGAAATAAAACACATTTTCTAAAAACTCGTGTTTTTTAAGAAATCATGTAAAACTTCTAGAAGCTGTGATTTTAAAAAACGGGGAAAGTAAGCTTTCCTTATTTCCAAACGCATGCGCAAACTATAGAAAGTCCTTATGATGTAGAATGTGCATACTTTGTAGATTCCATTTATGAAATAAAACACATTTTCTAAAAAATCGTGGTTTTTACGAAATCGTGTAAACCTTCTAGAAGCTGTGATTTTAAAAAACAGTGGCAGTAAGCTTTTCTTATTTCTGGACGAATGCGAAAACTATAGAAAGTCGTTATGACGTAGAATGTGCATACTTTGTAGATTCCATTTATGAAATAAAACACATTATCTAAAAACGTGTTTTTTACGAAATTATGTAAACCTCCTAGAAGCTGTGATCTTAAAAAACGGGGGAAGTAAGCTTTTCTTATTTCCGGACGCATGCGCAAACTATAGAAAGTCGTTATGACGTAGAATGTGCATACTTTGTCGATTCCTTTTATGAAATAAAGCACGTTTTCTAAAAACTCGTCTTTTTTAAGAAATCATGTAAACCTTCTAGAAGCTGTGATTCTAAAAAACGGTGGAAGTAAGCTTTTCTTATTTCCGGACGCATGCGCAAACTATAGAAAGTCGTTGTGACGTAGAATGTGCATACTTTGTTGATTCCATTCATGAAATAAATCACATTTTCTAAAAACTCATGTTTTTTAAGAAATCATGTAAACCTTCTAGAAGCTATGATTTTAAAAAACGGGGGAAGTAAGCTTTTCTTATTTCCAAACGCATGCGCAAACTATAGAAAGTCGTTATGACGTAGAATGTGCAAACTTTTTCGATTCCATTTATGAAATAAAACACATTTTCTAAAAACTCATGTTTTTTACGAAATCATGTAAACCTTCTAGAAGCTGTGATTTTAAAAAACGGTGGAAGTAAGCTTTTCTTATTTCCGGACGAATGCGCAAACTATAGAAAGTCGTTGTGACGTAGAATGTGCATACTTTTTTGATTCCATTTATGAAATAAAACACATTTTCTAAAAACTCGTGTTTTTTAAGAAATCATGTAAACCTTCTAGAAGCTGTGATTTTAAAAAACGGGGAAAGTAAGCTTTTCTTATTTCCAAACGCATGCGCAAACTATAGAAAGTCCTTATGATGTAGAATGTGCATACTTTGTAGATTCCATTTATGAAATAAAACACATTTTCTAAAACCTCGTGGTTTTTACGAAATCATGTAAACCTTCTAGAAGCTGTGATTTTAAAAAACAGTGGAAGTAAGCTTTTCTTATTTCCGGATGAATGCGAAAACTATAGAAAGTCGTTATGACGTAGAATGTGCATACTTTGTAGATTCCATTTATGAAATAAAACACATTTTCTAAAAACTCGTGTTTTTTACGAAATCATGTAAACCTCCTAGAAGTTGTGATCTTAAAAAACGGGGGAAGTAAGCTTTTCTTATTTCCGGACGCATGCGCAAACTATAGAAAGTCGTTATGACGTAGAATGTGCATACTTTGTAGATTCCATTTATGAAATAAAACACATTTTCTAAAAACTCGCGTTTTTTACGAAATCATGTAAACCTTCTAGAAGCTGTGATTTTAAAAGACAGTGGAAGTAAGCTTTTCTTATTTCCGGATGCATGTGCAAACTATAGAAATTCGTTATGACGTATAATGTGCATACTTTGTCGATTCCATTTATGAAATAAAACACATTTTCTAAAAACTCGTGTTTTTTAAGAAATCATGTAAACCTTCTAGAAGCTGTGATTTTAAAAAACGGTGGAAGTAAGCTTTTCTTATTTCCGGACGCATGCGCAAACTATAGAAAGTCGTTATGACGTAGAATGTGCATACTTTGTCGATTCCATTTATGAAATAAAACAGATTTTCTAAAAACTCGTGTTTTTTACGAAATCATGTAAACCTTCTAGAAGCTGTGATTTTAAAAAACGGAGGAAGTAAGCTTTTCTTATTTCCGGACGCATGCGCAAACTATAGAAAGTCGTTATGATGTAGAATGTGCATACTTTGTTGTTTCCAATTATGAAATAAAACACATTTTCTAAAAAGTCATGTTTTTTAAGAAATCATGTAAACCTTCTAGAACCTGTGATTTTAAAAAACGGGGGAAGTAAACTTTTCTTATTTCCGGACGAATGCGAAAATTATAGAAAGTCGTTATGACGTAGAATGTGCATACTTTGTTGATTCCATTTATGAAATAAAACACATTTTCTAAAAACTCGTGTTTTTTAAGAAATCATGTAAACCTTCTAAAAGCTGCGATTTTAAAAAATGGTGGAAGTAAGCTTTTCTTATTTCCAGACGAATGCGCAAACTATAGAATGTCGTTATGGCGTAGAAGGTGCATACTTTGTTAATTCCATTTATGAAATAAAACACATTTTGTAAAAACTCGTGTTTTTTAAGAAATCATGTAAACCTTCTAGAAGCTGTGATTTTAAAAAATGGGAGAAGTAAGCTTTTCTTATTTCCAAACGCATGCGCAAACTATAGAAAGTCGTTATGACGTAGAATGTGCATACTTTGTTGATTCCATTTATGAAATCAAACACATTTTCTAAAAACTCGTGTTTTTTAAGAAACCATGTAAACCTTCTAGAAGCTGTGATTTTAAAAAACGGGGGAAGTAAGCTTTTCTTATTTCCAAACGCATGCGCAAACTATAGAAAGTCGTTATGACGTAGAATGTGCATACTTTGTTGATTCCATTTATGAAATAAAACACACTTTCTAAAAACTCGTGTTTTTTAAGAAATCATGTAGACCTTCTAGAAGATGTGATTTTAAAAAACGGGGGAAGTAAGCTTTTCTTATTTCCAAACGCATGCGTAAACTATAGAAAGTCGTTGTGACGTAGAATGTGCATACTTTCTAGATTCTATTTATGAAATAAAACACATTTTCTAAAAACTCGTGTTTTTTACGAAATCATCTAAACCTTCTAGAAGCTGTGATTTTAAAAAACGGTGGAAGTATGCAAGTTATAGAAAGTCATTATGACGTAGAATGTGCATACTTTGTAGATTCCATTTATGAATTAAAACACATTTTCTAAAAACTCATGTTTTTTACGAAATCATGTAAACCTTCTAGAAGCTATGATTTCGAAAAACGATGGAAGTAAGCTTTTCTTATTTCCGGACGGATGCGCAAACTATAGAAAGTCGTTATGACGTAGAATGTGCATACTTTGTAGATTCCATTTATGAAATAAAACACATTTTCTAAAAACTCGTGTTTTTTAAGAAATAATGTAAACCTTCTAGAAGCTGTGATTTTAAAAAATGGTGGAAGTAAGATTTTATTATTTCCATATGCATGCGCAAAATATAGAAAGTCGTAATGACGTAGAATGTGCATACTTTGTAGATTCCATTTATGAAATAAAACACATTTTCTAAAAACTCGTGTTTTTTACGAAATCATGTAAATCTTCTAGAAGCTGTGATTTTAAAAAACGGTGGAAGTAAGCTTTTCTTATTTCCGGACGCATGCGCAAACTATAGAATGTCGTTATGATGTAGAATGTGCATACTTTGTTGATTCCATTTATGAAATAAAACACATTTTCTAAAAACTCATGTTTTTTAAGAAATCATGTAAACCTTCTAGAAGCTGTAATTTTAAAAAACGGGAGAAGTAAGCTTTTCTTATTTCCAAACGCATGCGCAAACTATAGAAATTCATTATGACGTAGAATGTGCATACTTTGTAGATTCCATTTATGAAATAAAACACATTTTCTAAAAACTCGTGTTTTTTACGAAATCATGTAAACCTTCTTGAAGCTGTGATTTTAAAAAACAGTAGAAGTAAGCTTTTCTTATTTCCGGACGCATGCGCAAACTATAGAAAGTCGTTATGACATAGTATGTGCATACTTTGTCGATTCCATTTATGAAATAAAACACATTTTCTAAAAACTCGTGTTTTTTAAGAAATCATGTAAACCTTCTAAAAGCTGTGATTTTAAAAAACGGGGGAAGTAATCTTTTCTTATTTCCAAACGCATGCGCAAACTATAGAAAGTCGTTCAGACGTATAATGTGCATACTTTGTTGATTCCATTTATGAAATAAAACACATTTTCTAAAAACTCGTGTTTTTTAAGAAATCATGTAAACCTTCTAGAAGCTGTGATTTTAAAGAACGGGGAAAGTAAGCTTTTCTTATTTCCAAACGCATGCGCAAACTATAGAAAGTCGTTATGACGTAGAATGTGCATACTTTTTAGATTCCATTTATGAAATAAAACACATTTTCTAAAAACTCGTGTTTTTTACGAAATCATGTAAACCTTCTAGAAGCTGTGATTTTAAAAAACGGGGGGAAGTAAGCTTTTCTTATTTCCGGACGCATGCGCAAACTATAGAAAGTCATTATGACGTAGAATGTGCATACTTTGTAGATTCCATTTATGAAATAAAACACATTTTCTAGAAACTCGTGTTTTTTACGAAATCATGTAAACCTTCTACAAAGTGTGATTTAAAAAAACGGTGGAAGTAAGCATTTCTTATTTCCGGACGAATGCGCAAACTATAGAAAGTCGTTATGACGTAGAATGTGCATACTTTGTAGATTCCATTTATGAAATAAAACACATTTTCTAAAAACTTGTGTTTTTTAAGAAATCATGTAAACCTTCTAGAAGCTATAATTTTAAAAAACGGGGGAAGTAATCTTTTCTTATTTCCAAACGCATGCGCAAACTATAGAAAGTCGTTATGACGTAGAATGTGCATACTTTGTTGATTCCATTTATGAAATAAAACACATTTTCTAAAAACTCGTGTTTTTTACGAAATCATGTAAACCTTCTAGAAGCTGTGATTTTAAAAAACGGTGGAAGTAAGCTTTTCTTATTTCCGGACGGATGCGCAAACTATAGAAAGTCGTTATGACGTAGAATGTGCATACTTTGTTGATTCCATTTATGAAATAAAACACATTTACTAAAAACTCATGTTTTTTAAGAAATCATGTAAACCTTCTAGAAGCTGTGATTTTAAAAAACGGGGGAAGTAAGCTTTTCTTATTTCCGAACGCATGCGCAAACTATAGAAAGTCGTTTTGACGTAGAATGTGTATACTTTCTTGATTCCATTTATGAAATAAAACACATTTTCTAAAAACTCGTGTTTTTTCCGAACCCATGTAAACCTTCTAGAAGCTGTGATTTTAAAAAACGGTGGAAGTAAGCTTTTCTTATTTCCAGACGCATGCGCAAACTATAGAAAGTCGTTATGATGTAGAATGTGCATACTTTGTTGATTCCATTCATGAAATAAAACACATTTTCTAAAAACTCGTGTTTTTTAAGAAATCATGTAAACCTTCTAGAAGCTGTGATTTTAAAAAACGGGGGAAGTAAGATTTTTTTATTTCCAAAGGCATGCGGAAACTATAGAAAGTCGTTATGACGTAGAATGTGCATACTTTGTCGATTCCATTTATGAAATAAAACACATTTTCTAAAAACTCATGTTTTTTAAGAAAGCATGTAAACCTTCTAGAAGCTATGATTTCAAAAAACGGTGGAAGTAAGCTTTTCTTATTTCCGGACGAATGCGGAAACTATAGAAAGTCATTATGACGTAGAATGTACATACTTTGTAGATTCCATTTATAAAATAAGACACATTTTCTAAAAACTCGTGTTTTTTACCAAATCATGTAAACCTTCTAGAAGCCGTGATTTAAAAAAACAGTGGAAGTAAGCTTTTCTTATTTCCGGACGCATGCGCAAACTATAGAAAGTCGCTATGACATAGAATGTGTATACTTTGTTGATTCCATTTATGAAATAAAACACATTTTCTAAAAACTCGTGTTTTTTACGAAACCATGTAAACCTTTTAGAAGCTGTGATTTTAAAAAATGGGGGAAGTAAGCTTTTCTTATTTCCGGACACATGCAGAAACTATAGAAAGTCGTTATGACGTAGAATGTGCATACTTTGTAGATTCCATTTATGAAATAAAACACATTTTCTAAAAACTCGTGTTTTTTTACGAAATCATGTAAACCTTCCAGAAGCTGTGATTTTAAAAAACGGTGGAAGTAAGCTTTTCTTATTTCCGGACGAATGCGCAAACTATAGAATGTCGTTATGACGTAGAATGTGCATACTTTGTTGATTCCATTTATGAAATAAAACACATTTTCTAAAAACTCGTGCTTTTTAAGAAATCATGTAAACCTTCTAGAAGCTGTGATTTTAAAAAACGGTGGAAGTAAGCTTTTCTTATTTCCGGACAGATGCGCAAACAAAAGAAAGTCGTTATGACGTAGAATGTGCATACTTTGTAGATTCCATTTATGAAATAAAACACATTTTCTAAAAACTCATGTTTTTTACGAAATCATGTAAACCTTCTAGAAGCTATGATTTTAAAAAACGGTGGAAGTAAGCTTTTCTTATTTCCGGATTCATGCTCAAACTATAGAAAGTTTTGTGACGTAGAGTGTGCATACTATGTCGATTCCATTTATGAAATAAAACACATCTTCTAAAAACTCGTGTTTTTTAAGAAATCATGTAAACCTTCTAGAAGCTATGATTTTACAAAACGGGGGAAGTAATCTTTTCTTATTTTCAAACGCATGCGCAAACTATAGAAAGTTGTTATGACGTAGAATCTGCATACTTTGTTGATTCCATTTATGAAATAAAACACATTTTCTAAAAACTCGTGTTTTTTAAGAGATCATGTAAACCTTCTAGAAGCTGTGATTTTAAAAAATAGGGGAAGTAAGCTTTTCTTATTTCCGGATGGATGCAAAAACTATAGAAAGTCATTATGACGTAGAATGTGCATACTTTGTAGATTCCATTTATGAAATAAAACACATTTTCTAAAAACTCGTGTTTTTTACGAAATCATGTAAACCTTCTAGAAGCTGTGATTTTAAAAAACGCTGGAAGTAAGCTTTTCTTATTTCCGGACGAATGCGCAAACTATAGAAATTCGTTATGACGTAGAATGTGCATACTTTGTTGATTCCGTTTATGAAATAAAACACATTTTCTAAAAACTCGTGTTTTTTAAGAAATCATGTAAACCTTCTAGAAGCTGTGATTTTAAAAAACGGGGAAAGTAAGCTTTTCTTATTTCCGGAAGAATGCGGAAACTATAGAAAGTCATTATGGCGTAGAATGTGAATACTTTGTTGATTCCATTGATGAACTAAAATACATTTTCTAAAAACTCATGTTTTTTGAGAAATCATGTAAACCTTCTAGAAGCTGTGATTTTAAAAAACGGGCGAAGTAAGCTTTTCTTATTTCCGGACGCATGCAAAAACTATCGAAAGTCATTATGACGTAGAATGTGCATACTTTGTAGATTCCATTTATGAAATAAAACATATTTTCTAAAAACTCGTGTTTTTTACGAAATCATGTAAACCTTCTAGAAGCTGTGATTTTAAAAAACGGTGGAAGTAAGATTTTCTTATTTCCAGATGCATGCGCAAACTATAGAAAGTCGTTATGACGTAGAATGTGCATACTTTGTTGATTCCATTAATGAACTAAAACACATTTTCTAAAAACTTGTGTTTTTTAAGAAATCATGTAAACCTTCTAGAAGCTGTGATTTTAAAAAACGGGGGAAGTAAGCTTTTCTTATTTCCGGACGCATGCGCAAACTATAGAAAGTGGTTATCACATAGAATGTGCATACTTTTTAGATTCCATTTATGAAATAAAACACATTTTCTAAAAACTCGAGTTTTTTAAGAAATCATGTAAACCTTCTAGAAACTGTGATTTTAAAAAATGGTGGAAGTAAGTTTTTCTTATTTCCGGACGCATGCGCAAACTATAAAAAGTCGTTATGATGTAGAATGTGCATACTTTGTAGATTCCATTTATGAAATAAAACACATCTTCTAAAAACTCGTGTTTTTTACGAAATCATCTAAACCTTCTAGACGCTGTGATTTTAAAAAACGGGGGAAGTAAGCTTTTCTTATTTCCGGATGAATGCGCAAACTATAGAAAGTCGTTATGACGTAGAATGTGCATACTTTGTAGATTCCATTTATGAAACAAAACACATTTTCTAAAAACTCATGTTTTTTACGAAATCATGTAAACCTTCTAGAAGCTGTGATTTTAAAAAATGGTGGAAGTAAGCTTTTCTTATTTCCGGATGCATGCACAAACTATAGAAAATCGTTATGACATAGAATGTGCATACTTTGTCGTTTCCATTTATGAAATAAAACACAATTTCTAAAAACTCATGTTTTTTAAGAAATCATGTAAACCTTCTAGAAGCTGTGATTTAAAAAAAACGGGGGAAGTAAGCTTTTTGTATTTCCAAACACATGCGCAAACTGTAGAAAGTCGTTATGACGTAGAATGTGCATACTTTGTTGATTCCATTGATGAAATAAAACACATTTTCTAAAAACTCGTGTTTTTTAAGAAATCATGTAAACCTTCTAGAAGTTGTGATTTTAAAAAACAGGGGAAGTAATCTTTTCTTATATCCAAACGCATGTGCAAACTATAGAAAGTCGTTATGATGTACAATGTGCATACTTTGTAGATTCCATTTATGAAATAAAAGACATTTTCTAGAAACTCGTGTTTTTTACGAAATCATGTAAACCTTCTAGAAGCTATGATTTTAAAAGACGGTGGAAGTAAGCTTTTCTTATTTCCGGACGCGCAAACTATAGAAAGTCGTTATGATGTAGAATGTGCATACTTTGTAGATTCCATTTATGAAACAAAACACATTTTCTAAAAACTCGTGTTCTTTACGAAATCATGTAAACCTTCTAGACGCTGTGATTTTAAAAGACGGTGGAAGTAAGCTTTTCTTATTTCCGGACGCATGCGCAAACTATAGAAAGTCGTTATGACGTAGAATGTGCATACTTTGTAGATTCCATTTATGAAACAAAACACATTTTCTAAAAACTCGTGTTTTTTACGAAATCATGTAAACCTTCTGGAAGGTATGATTTTAAAAAACGGTGGAAGTCAGCTTTTCTTATTTCCGGACGCATGCGCAAACTATAGAAATTCGTTATGACATAGAATGTGCATACTTTGTTGATTCCATTTATGAAATAAAACACATTTTCTAAAAACTCGTGTTTTTTAAGAAATCATGTAAACCTTCTAGAAGCTGTGATTTTAAAAAACGGGCGAAGTAAGCTTTTCTTATTTCCAAACGCATGCGCAAACTATAGAAAGTCGTTATGATGTAGAATGTGCATACTTTGTTGATTCCATTGATGAAATAAAACACATTTTCTAAAAACTCATGTTTTTTAAGAAAGCATGTAAACCTTCTAGAAGCTGTGATTTTAAAAAACGGGGGAAGGAAGCTTTTCTTATTTCTGGACGCATGCACAAAATATAGAAACTCATTATGACGTAGAATGTGCATACTTTGTAGATTCCACTTATGAAATAAAACACATTTTCTAAAAACTCATGTTTTTTTACGAAATCATGTAAACCTTCTAGAAGCTGTGATTTTAAAAAACGGTGGAATTAAGCTTTTCTTATTTCCGGACGCATACGCAAAATTATAGAAAGTCGTTATGACGTAGAATGTGCATACTTTGTTGATTCCATTTATGAAATAAAACACATTTTCTAAAAACTCGTGTTTTTTAAGAAATCATGTAAACCTTCTAGAAGCTGTGATTTTAAAAAACGGGGAAGTATCCATTTCTTATTTCCGGACGCATGCGCAAACTATAGAAAGTCGTTATGACGTAGAATGTGCATACTTTGTTGATTCCATTTATGAAATAAAACACATTTTCTAAAAACTCGTGTTTTTTATGAAATCATGTAAATCTTCTAGAAGCTGTGATTTTAAAAAACGGTGAAAGTAAGCTTTTCTTATTTCCAGACGCATGCGCAAACTATAGAAAGTCGTTATGACGTAGAATGTGCATACATTGTTGATTCCATTTATGAAATAAAACACATTTTCTAAAAACTCGTGTTTTTTAAGAAACCATGTAAACCTTCTAGAAGCTGTGATTTTAAAAAACGGGAGAAGAAAGCTTTTCTTATTTCCAAACGCATGCGCAAACTATAGAAAGTCGTTATGACGTAGAATGTGCATACTTTGTTGATTCCATTTATGAAATAAAACACATTTTCTAAAAACTACTGTTTTTTAGGAAATCATGTAAACCTTCTAGAAGCTCTGATTTTAAAAAACGGGGGAAGTAAGCTTTTCTTATTTCCGGACGCATGCGAAAACTATAGAAAGACGTTATGACGTAGAATGTGCACACTTTGTAGATTCCATTTATGAACTAAAACACATTTTCTAAAAACTCGTGTTTTTTACAAAATCATGTAAACGTTCTAGAAGCCGTGATTTTAAAAAACGGTGGAAGTAAGCTTTTCTTATTTCCGGACGCATGGGAAAACTATAGACAGTCGTTATGACGTAGAATGTGCATACTTTGTTGATTCCATTTATGAAATAAAACACATTTTATAAAAACTCATGTTTTTTAAGAAATTATGTAAACCTTCTAGAAGCTGTGATTTTAAAAAACGGTGGAAGTAAGCTTTTCGTATTTCCAGACGCATGCGCAAACTATAGAAAGTCGTTATGACGTAGAATGTGCATACTTTGTTGATTCCATTTATGAAATAAAACACATTTTCTAAAAACTCGTGTTTTTTAAGAAATCATGTAAACCTTCTAGAAGCTGTGATTTAAAAAAACGGTGGAAGTAAGCTTTTCTTATTTCCGGACGCATGCGCAAACTATAGAAAGTCGTTATGACGTAGAATGTGCATACTTTGTTGATTCCATTTATGAAATAAAACACATTTTCTAAAAACTCGTGTTTTTTAAGAAATCATGTAAACCTTCTAGAAGTTGTGAATTTAAAAAATGGGGGAAGTAAGCTTTTCTTATTTCCAAACGCATGCACAAACTATAGAAAGTCGTTATGACGTAGAATGTGCATACTTTGTTGATTCCATTTATGAAATAAAACACATTTTCTAAAAACTCGTGTTTTTTAAGAAATCATGTAAACCTTCTAGAAGCTGTGATTTAAAAAAACGGTGGAAGTAAGCTTTTCTTATTTCCGGACGCATGCGCAAACTATAGAAAGTCGTTATGAAGTAGAATGTGCATACTTTGTTGATTCTATTTATGAAATAAAACACATTTTCTAAAAACTCGTGTTTTTTAAGAAATCATGTAAACCTTCTAGAAGCTGTGATTTTAAAAAACGGGGGGAAGTAAGCTTTTCTTATTTCCAAATGCATGCGCAAACAATAGAAAGTCGTTATGACGTAGAATGTGCATAATTTGTTGATTCCATTTATGAAATAAAACACATTTTCTAAAAACTAGTGTTTTTTTAAGAAATCATGTAAACCTTCTAGAAGCTGTGATTTTAAAAAAGGGTGGAAGTAAGCTTTTCTTATTTCCAGACGCATGCGCAAACTATAGAAAGTCGTTATGACGTAGAATGTGCATACTTTGTTGATTCCATTTATGAAATAAAACACATTTTCTAAAAACTGGTGTTATTTAACAAATCATGTAAACCTTCTAGAAGCTGTGATTTTAAAAAACGGGGGAAGTAAGCTTTTCTTATTTCCAAACGCATGCGCAAACTATAGATTTTCGTTATGACATAGAATGTGCATACTTTGTTGATTCCATTTATGAAATAAAACACATTTTCTAAAAACTCGTGTTTTCTAAGAAATAATGTAAATCTTCTAGAAGCTCTGATTTTAAAAAACGGGGGAAGTAAGCTTTTCTTATTTCCGGACGCATGTGCAAACTATAGAAAGTCGTTATGATGTAGAATGTAGATACTTTGTAGATTCCATTTATGAAATAAAACACATTTTCTAAAAACTCGTGTTTTTTACAAAATCATGTAAACGTTCTAGAAGCCGTGATTTTAAAAAACGGTGGAAGTAAGCTTTTCTTATTTCCGGACGCATACGCAAAATTATAGAAAGTCGTTATGACGTAGAATGTGCATACTTTGTTGATTCCATTTATGAAATAAAACACATTTTCTAAAAACTCGTGTTTTTTAAGAAATCATGTAAACCTTCTAGAAGCTGTGATTTTAAAAAACGGGGAAGTAACCATTTCTTATTTCCGGACGCATGCGCAAACTATAGAAAGTCGTTATGACGTAGAATGTGCATACTTTGTTGATTCCATTTATGAAATAAAACACATTTTCTAAAAACTCGTGTTTTTTATGAAATCATGTAAATCTTCTAGAAGCTGTGATTTTAAAAAACGGTGAAAGTAAGCTTTTCTTATTTCCAGACGCATGCGCAAACTATAGAAAGTCGTTATGACGTAGAATGTGCATACATTGTTGATTCCATTTATGAAATAAAACACATTTTCTAAAAACTCGTGTTTTTTAAGAAACCATGTAAACCTTCTAGAAGCTGTGATTTTAAAAAACGGGAGAAGAAAGCTTTTCTTATTTCCAAACGCATGCGCAAACTATAGAAAGTCGTTATGACGTAGAATGTGCATACTTTGTTGATTCCATTTATGAAATAAAACACATTTTCTAAAAACTACTGTTTTTTAGGAAATCATGTAAACCTTCTAGAAGCTCTGATTTTAAAAAACGGGGGAAGTAAGCTTTTCTTATTTCCGGACGCATGCGAAAACTATAGAAAGACGTTATGACGTAGAATGTGCACACTTTGTAGATTCCATTTATGAACTAAAACACATTTTCTAAAAACTCGTGTTTTTTACAAAATCATGTAAACGTTCTAGAAGCCGTGATTTTAAAAAACGGTGGAAGTAAGCTTTTCTTATTTCCGGACGCATGGGAAAACTATAGACAGTCGTTATGACGTAGAATGTGCATACTTTGTTGATTCCATTTATGAAATAAAACACATTTTATAAAAACTCATGTTTTTTAAGAAATTATGTAAACCTTCTAGAAGCTGTGATTTTAAAAAACGGTGGAAGTAAGCTTTTCGTATTTCCAGACGCATGCGCAAACTATAGAAAGTCGTTATGACGTAGAATGTGCATACTTTGTTGATTCCATTTATGAAATAAAACACATTTTCTAAAAACTCGTGTTTTTTAAGAAATCATGTAAACCTTCTAGAAGCTGTGATTTAAAAAAACGGTGGAAGTAAGCTTTTCTTATTTCCGGACGCATGCGCAAACTATAGAAAGTCGTTATGACGTAGAATGTGCATACTTTGTTGATTCCATTTATGAAATAAAACACATTTTCTAAAAACTCGTGTTTTTTAAGAAATCATGTAAACCTTCTAGAAGTTGTGAATTTAAAAAATGGGGGAAGTAAGCTTTTCTTATTTCCAAACGCATGCACAAACTATAGAAAGTCGTTATGACGTAGAATGTGCATACTTTGTTGATTCCATTTATGAAATAAAACACATTTTCTAAAAACTCGTGTTTTTTAAGAAATCATGTAAACCTTCTAGAAGCTGTGATTTAAAAAAACGGTGGAAGTAAGCTTTTCTTATTTCCGGACGCATGCGCAAACTATAGAAAGTCGTTATGAAGTAGAATGTGCATACTTTGTTGATTCTATTTATGAAATAAAACACATTTTCTAAAAACTCGTGTTTTTTAAGAAATCATGTAAACCTTCTAGAAGCTGTGATTTTAAAAAACGGGGGAAGTAAGCTTTTCTTATTTCCAAATGCATGCGCAAACAATAGAAAGTCGTTATGACGTAGAATGTGCATAATTTGTTGATTCCATTTATGAAATAAAACACATTTTCTAAAAACTAGTGTTTTTTTAAGAAATCATGTAAACCTTCTAGAAGCTGTGATTTTAAAAAAGGGTGGAAGTAAGCTTTTCTTATTTCCAGACGCATGCGCAAACTATAGAAAGTCGTTATGACGTAGAATGTGCATACTTTGTTGATTCCATTTATGAAATAAAACACATTTTCTAAAAACTGGTGTTATTTAACAAATCATGTAAACCTTCTAGAAGCTGTGATTTTAAAAAACGGGGGAAGTAAGCTTTTCTTATTTCCAAACGCATGCGCAAACTATAGATTTTCGTTATGACATAGAATGTGCATACTTTGTTGATTCCATTTATGAAATAAAACACATTTTCTAAAAACTCGTGTTTTCTAAGAAATAATGTAAATCTTCTAGAAGCTCTGATTTTAAAAAACGGGGGAAGTAAGCTTTTCTTATTTCCGGACGCATGTGCAAACTATAGAAAGTCGTTATGATGTAGAATGTAGATACTTTGTAGATTCCATTTATGAAATAAAACACATTTTCTAAAAACTCATGTTTTTTACGAAATCATGTAAACCTTCTAGAAGCAGTGATTTTAAAAAACGGTGGAAGTAAGCATTTCTTATTTCCGGACGCATGCGCAAACTATAGAAAGTCCTTATGACGTAGAATGTCCATACTTTGTAGGTTCCATTTATGAAATAAAACACATTTTCTAAAAACTCGTGTTTTTTACGAAATCATGTAAACCTTATAGAAGCTGTGATTTTAAAAAACGGTGGAAGAAGCTTTTCTTATTTCCGGACGCATGCGCAAACTATACAAAGTCGTTATGACGTAGAATGTGCATACTTTGTTGATTCTATTTATGAAATAAAACACATTTTCTAAAAACTCGTGTTTTTTACGAAATCATGTAAACCTTCTAGAAGCTGTGATTTTAAAAAACGGGGGAAGTAATCTTTTCTTATATCCAAACACATGCGCAAACTATAGAAAGTCGTTATGATGTACAATGTGCATACTTTGTAGATTCCATTTATGAAATAAAAGACATTTTCTAGAAACTCGTGTTTTTTACGAAATCGTGTAAACCTTCTAGAAGCTGTGATTTTAAAAAACGGTGGACGTAAGCTTTTCTTATTTCCGGACGCATGTGCAAACTATAGAAAGTCGGTATGACGTAGAATGTGCATACTTTGTAGATTCCATTTATGAAATAAAAGACATTTTCTAAAAAATCATTTTTTTTACGAAATCATCAAAACCTTCTAGAAGCTGTGATTTTAAAAAACAGTGGAAGTAAGCTTTTCTTATTTCCGGATGCATGCGCAAACTATAGAAAGTCGTTATGACGTAGAATGTGCATACTTTGTAGATTCCATTTATCAAATAAAACACATTTTCTAAAAACTCTTGTTTTTTACGAAATCATGTAAACCTTCCAGAAGCTGTGATTTAGAAAATGGTGGAAGTAAGCTTTTCTTATTTTCGTACGAATGCGCAAACTATAGAAAGTCGTTATGATGTAGAATGTGCATACTTTGTTGATTCCATTTATGAAATAAAACACATTTTCTAAAAACTCTTGTTTTTTAAGAAATCATGTAAACCTTCTAGAAGCTGTGATTTTAAAAAACGGTGGAAGTAAGCTTTTCTTATTTCCGGATGCATGCGAAAACTATAGAAAGTCGTTATGACATAGAATGTGCATACTTTGTTGATTCCATTTATGAAATAAAACACATTTTCTAAAAACTCGTGTTTTTTAAGAAATCATGTAAACCTTCTAGAAGTTGTGAATTTAAAAAATGGGGGAAGTAAGCTTTTCTTATTTCCAAACGCATGCACAAACTATAGAAAGTCGTTATGACGTAGAATGTGCATACTTTGTTGATTCCATTTATGAAATAAAACACATTTTCTAAAAACTCGTGTTTTTTAAGAAATCATGTAAACCTTCTAGAAGCTGTGATTTAAAAAAATGGTGGAAGTAAGCTTTTCTTATTTCCGGACGCATGCGCAAACTATAGAAAGTCGTTATGAAGTAGAATGTGCATACTTTGTTGATTCTATTTATGAAATAAAACACATTTTCTAAAAACTCGTGTTTTTTAAGAAATCATGTAAACCTTCTAGAAGCTGTGATTTTAAAAAACGGGGGAAGTAAGCTTTTCTTATTTCCAAATGCATGCGCAAACAATAGAAAGTCGTTATGACGTAGAATGTGCATAATTTGTTGATTCCATTTATGAAATAAAACACATTTTCTAAAAACTAGTGTTTTTTTAAGAAATCATGTAAACCTTCTAGAAGCTGTGATTTTAAAAAAGGGTGGAAGTAAGCTTTTCTTATTTCCAGACGCATGCGCAAACTATAGAAAGTCGTTATGACGTAGAATGTGCATACTTTGTTGATTCCATTTATGAAATAAAACACATTTTCTAAAAACTGGTGTTATTTAACAAATCATGTAAACCTTCTAGAAGCTGTGATTTTAAAAAACGGGGGAAGTAAGCTTTTCTTATTTCCAAACGCATGCGCAAACTATAGATTTTCGTTATGACATAGAATGTGCATACTTTGTTGATTCCATTTATGAAATAAAACACATTTTCTAAAAACTCGTGTTTTCTAAGAAATAATGTAAATCTTCTAGAAGCTCTGATTTTAAAAAACGGGGGAAGTAAGCTTTTCTTATTTCCGGACGCATGTGCAAACTATAGAAAGTCGTTATGATGTAGAATGTAGATACTTTGTAGATTCCATTTATGAAATAAAACACATTTTCTAAAAACTCATGTTTTTTACGAAATCATGTAAACCTTCTAGAAGCAGTGATTTTAAAAAACGGTGGAAGTAAGCATTTCTTATTTCCGGACGCATGCGCAAACTATAGAAAGTCCTTATGACGTAGAATGTCCATACTTTGTAGGTTCCATTTATGAAATAAAACACATTTTCTAAAAACTCGTGTTTTTTACGAAATCATGTAAACCTTATAGAAGCTGTGATTTTAAAAAACGGTGGAAGAAGCTTTTCTTATTTCCGGACGCATGCGCAAACTATACAAAGTCGTTATGACGTAGAATGTGCATACTTTGTTGATTCTATTTATGAAATAAAACACATTTTCTAAAAACTCGTGTTTTTTACGAAATCATGTAAACCTTCTAGAAGCTGTGATTTTAAAAAACGGGGGAAGTAATCTTTTCTTATATCCAAACACATGCGCAAACTATAGAAAGTCGTTATGATGTACAATGTGCATACTTTGTAGATTCCATTTATGAAATAAAAGACATTTTCTAGAAACTCGTGTTTTTTACGAAATCGTGTAAACCTTCTAGAAGCTGTGATTTTAAAAAACGGTGGACGTAAGCTTTTCTTATTTCCGGACGCATGTGCAAACTATAGAAAGTCGTTATGACGTAGAATGTGCATACTTTGTAGATTCCATTTATGAAATAAAAGACATTTTCTAAAAAATCATTTTTTTTACGAAATCATCAAAACCTTCTAGAAGCTGTGATTTTAAAAAACAGTGGAAGTAAGCTTTTCTTATTTCCGGATGCATGCGCAAACTATAGAAAGTCGTTATGACGTAGAATGTGCATACTTTGTAGATTCCATTTATCAAATAAAACACATTTTCTAAAAACTCTTGTTTTTTACGAAATCATGTAAACCTTCCAGAAGCTGTGATTTAGAAAATGGTGGAAGTAAGCTTTTCTTATTTTCGTACGAATGCGCAAACTATAGAAAGTCGTTATGATGTAGAATGTGCATACTTTGTTGATTCCATTTATGAAATAAAACACATTTTCTAAAAACTCTTGTTTTTTAAGAAATCATGTAAACCTTCTAGAAGCTGTGATTTTAAAAAACGGTGGAAGTAAGCTTTTCTTATTTCCGGATGCATGCGAAAACTATAGAAAGTCGTTATGACATAGAATGTGCATACTTTGTTGATTCCATTTATGAAATAAAACACATTTTATAAAAACTCATGTTTTTTAAGAAATTATGTAAACCTTCTAGAAGCTGTGATTTTAAAAAACGGGGGAAGTAAGCTTTTCTTATTTCCGGACGCATGTGCAAACTATAGAAAGTCATTATGACGTAGAATGTAGATACTTTGTAGATTCCATTTATGAAATAAAACACATTTTCTAAAAACTCGTGTTTTTTACGAAATCATGTAAACCTTCTAGACGCAGTGATTTTAAAAAACGGTGGAAGTAAGCTTTTATTATTTCCGGACGCATGCGCAAACTATAGAAAGTCCTTATGACGTAGAATGTCCATACTTTGTAGGTTCCATTTATGAAATAAAACACATTTTCTAAAAACTCGTGTTTTTTACGAAATCATGTAAACCTTATAGAAGCTGTGATTTTAAAAAACGGTGGAAGAAGCTTTTCTTATTTCCGGACGCATGCGCAAACTATAGAAAGTCGTTATGACGTAGAATGTGCATACTTTGTTGATTCTATTGATGAAATAAAACACATTTTCT
The DNA here is from genome assembly GCA_027924585.1 of Larix kaempferi. Lineage (NCBI taxonomy): Eukaryota > Viridiplantae > Streptophyta > Pinopsida > Pinales > Pinaceae > Larix > Larix kaempferi. The sequence continues at coordinate 16,303,680 of BSBM01001252.1, forward strand.
AAAAACTCGTGTTTTTTAAGAAATCATGTAAACCTTCTAGAAGCTGTGATTTTAAAAAACGGGGGAAGTAAGATTTTCTTAATCCCAAACGCATGCGCAAACTATAGAAAGTCGTTATGACGTAGAGTGTGCATACTTTGTTGATTCCATTTATGAAATAAAACACATTTTCTAAAAACTCGTGTTTTTTACGAAATCATGTAAACCTTATAGAAGCTGTGATTTTAAAAAACGGTGGAAGAAGCTTTTCTTATTTCCGGACGCATGCGCAAACTATAGAAAGTCGTTATGACGTAGAATTTGCATACTTTGTTGATTCTATTTATGAAATAAAACACATTTTCTAAAAACTCGTGTTTTTTAAGAAATCATGTAAACCTTCTAGAAGCTGTGATTTTAAAAAACGGGGGGAAGTAAGCTTTTCTTATTTCCAAACGCATGCGCAAACAATAGAAAGTCGTTATGACGTAGAATGTGCATAATTTGTTGATTCCATTTATGAAATAAAACACATTTTCTAAAAACTAGTGTTTTTTTAAGAAATCATGTAAACCTTCTAGAAGCTGTGATTTTAAAAAAGGGTGTAAGTAAGCTTTTCTTATTTCCGGACGCATGCGCAAACTATAGAAAGTCGTTATGACGTAGAATGTGCATACTTTGTTGATTCCATTTATGAAATAAAACACATTTTCTAAAAACTGGTTTTTTTTAACAAATCATGTAAACCTTCTAGAAGCTGTGATTTTAAAAAACGGGGGAAGTAAGCTTTTCTTATTTCCAAACGCATCCGCAAACTATAGAAAGTCCTTATGACATAGAATGTGCATACTTTGTTGATTCCATTTATGAAATAAAACACATTTTCTAAAAACTCGTGTTTTTTAAGAAATCATGTAAACCTTCTAGAAACTGTGATTTTAAAAAACGGGGGAAGTAAGCTTTTCTTATTTCCGGACGCATGTGCAAACTATAGAAAGTCGTTATGACGTAGAATGTGCATACTTTTTAGATTCCATTTATGAAATAAAACACATTTTCTAAAAACTTGTGTTTTTTACGAAATCATGTAAACCTTCTAGAAGCAGTGATTTTAAAAAACGGTGGAAGTAAGCTTTTCTTATTTCCGGACGCATGCGCAAACTATAGAAAGTCCTTATGACGTAGAATGTCCATACTTTGTAGGTTCCATTTATGAAATAAAACACATTTTCTAAAAACTCGTGTTTTTTACGAAATCATGTAAACCTTATAGAAGCTGTGATTTTAAAAAACGGTGGAAGAAGCTTTTCTTATTTCCGGACGCATGCGCAAACTATAGAAAGTCGTTATGACATAGAATGTGCATACTTTGTTGATTCTATTTATGAAATAAAACACATTTTCTAAAAACTCGTGTTTTTTAAGAAATCATGTAAACCTTCTAGAAGCTGTGATTTTAAAAAACGGGGGAAGTAAGCTTTTCTTATTTCGAAATGCATGCGCAAACAATAGAAAGTCGTTATGACGTAGAATGTGCATACTTTGTTGATTCCATTTATGAAATAAAACACATTTTCTAAAAACTAGTGTTTTTTTAAGAAATCATGTAAACCTTCTAGAAGCTGTGATTTTAAAAAACGGGGGAAGTAAGCTTTTCTTATTTCCGGACGCATGCGCAAACTATAGAAAGTTGTTATGACGTAGAATGTGCATACTTTGTAGATTCCATTTATGAAATAAAACACATTTTCTAAAAACTGTTAAATTTTCAGAATTTACTTCAATCTGATCTAGGATCTTAACTGAGAGAACAACATGTACAGCATATCTATAGCATATCAATCATGGAGACAATAATGCAAGCACACAAGAGACACAAAGATTTACTTGGGGAAAACCATAAAGGTGAAAAACCCCAATAACTTCCTCAGAGATAGATAGAGAAATGATACAACCAACCAATAGAGATAGCCATAACCTAGCAGCAATCCTCCTCCTCCATAAGTGCGCCTCTCCTCCTTGAGAGCATGTGTGAGAAGTGAGTGAGTAAATAGAGTGCCTCCCGCACTCTATTTATACTTGACTTGACTTGCCTTTTTACCTAACTCATGTAGGCTCGAACTTAACCACATAACATAATGCTGAGTGGGCCGACCCCCAATAGGGTGGTCTAATAACCCTTTGACCCACATGGACGACCCCCAATAGGGTGGTCTAATAACCCTTTGACCCACATGACTTATACAGGGCCGACCCCAAATAAGGTGGTCTAATAACCCATCAAGTATAAGTTACGACACTTACAATATAAATGACGACACTTCCTTATAGAGGAATAATACCATCTCTATAGGAATACAATATACATATATGTGAAATACATTCCGAAGTTACATATACATCAACACTCCCTCTTAACTAGGAAGGTATTTCTCAGTACAGTTCTTCTAGCACAAGTCATCTTCTCTGGATCATCGTCATCGATGCATCGTCATCATCCTCATCATCGTCACTGCTGCTGCTATCTCAATCAATCTCTGAATCTACTCGTCATAGGAAGTTCTACAGAGCCAGACCTTTTTCATACTGGATGTAGGCCCGCCATCTGCAGGTCTTCATCATCACTGGCCATACTGTGGAATCCTCAGGACTTATTACGTGCGTCACAAAACCTGGCTGCAGCATCCCAGGCTATTACGAGCACACAGCTCTACCTGAAGGATCTCCCAGGAGCACATTACATGTGACCCATCACAAAACCTGGCTGAAGCATCCCAGGCTGTTACGAGCACGCGGCTCTACCTGTCGGATCTCCCAGGAGCACATTACATGTGATCTCACCACAAAACCTGGCTGAAGCATCCCAGGCTGTTACGAGCACACAGCTCTACCTGTCGGATCTCCCAGGAGCACATTACATGTGGTCCACCACAAAACCTGGCTGAAGCATCTGAGGCCTTTTTCATCCTGTCCAGATCTCCCAGGAGCAAATTACATGTGGTCATGGCAAAACCTGGCTGAAGCATCTGAGGCCTTTTTCATCCTGTCCAGATCTCCCAGGAGCAAATTACATGCCATAGGACAAAACCTCGCAAGAGCATCTGCCAGATATCCCAGGGCACCGAATTACATGCCATAGGCAAAACCTCGAAAGACTATCTGCAGATCTCCCAGGGCAAAAATTACATGTCCTCCCAAGCAAAACCTCGCAAGAGCATTTGCCAGATGTCCCAGGGCACCGAATTACATACCATAGGCAAAACCTCGAAAGACCATATGCAAATCTCCCAGGGCACAAATTACATGCTTTCCTGCACAACCTGATCCACGGCCACAAAGTATCATCTGATACTCATCAAACATCATCCTGATGTACACATGATCATCCTGATCATCATCACTGCAACATCCTGCTGCATATCATCTGGAGAAGCTCGTCATCCACGATCATCCAAGTATCCACCTGATACATACATAGATACATGATCCACACAATGTATCCGTCAGCATACATGATCTACCTGATCATACAAAGGTACATGATCCAACCGATCATATCCAGCATCCAGCATGATGCATACATACATAAATGATCCAACTGATCATATCCAACATCCAACATGATGCATACATACATAAATGATCCAACTGATCATATCCAGCATCCAACATGATGCATACATACATAAATGATCCAACTGCTCATATCCATCATCCAACATGATGCGTACATACATAAATGATCCAACTGATCATATCCATCATCCAACATGATGCGTACATACATAAATGATCCAACTGATCATATCCAAGCAGAAACCAGAACATCATCCTGATGCCCATTATCCAGCGCTTACATCCACATCCATGTGAAAGATCCTCCTTCCAACATGCTTGGAATGGCTTCAGCAAATGTGTCCATCACTTCTTCCTCGAGGTGTCCTCGATCTGAAGAATGCCAAGCCTCTCTCTGAAGTACTCGAACTTCACTCTGGCTAGCGGCTTCGTCAGCACATCTGTAATCTGCTCGTCTGTCGCAACATATAGGAGCTTTACAGCTCCTCTCTGCACCATATCCCTGATATGGTGATATTTGATCTCTATGTGTTTCGACCTGTCATGAAACACTGGGTTCTCGGATAGCTTCACACAACTCTGGTTATCACAGAAGATACCAGTAGCCTCCAATGGGATATCAAATAACCCAGACAGTAGCTTCCGTAGCCATACTGTCTCACAACTAGCTGAACAGGCTGCAACATACTCTGCCTCAGCTGTACTTAGTGCTACGCAGGACTGCTTCCTGCTAAACCAAGAGATCACACCTGATCCCATACTGAAGCAAAACCCAGATGTGCTCTTCCTGTCTGCAGCACTGCCAGCCCAATCTGAATCAACATAACCCTGTAGGTTAAACTTTTGATTCTCCTCATACCTGAGCCCATAATCCACTGTACCCTTCAGGTACCTCAGAACATGCTTTACAGCAACCGGGTGAACACTCCTCGGAACCGTCAGGAACTGGCTCAATGTGTTCACAGCAAAGCAAATGTCTGGTCTCGTGTTCGTCAGGTACATCAAGGACCCAATCATCTGACGATACATAGAAACATCAACTGGCTCAGATGAAGCATCACAAAGAAGCTTCAGATTCGATGCCATAGGTGTGGCCATGGCCTTGCAGTCCATCATCCCAAATCTCTTCAGGATATCTACTGTGTACTTCCCTTGACCAAGGAAGATCCCACCTGCACTCTGCCACACCTCCATACCTAGGAAATAGTGCATCATTCCCAAGTTCTTCATCTAGAACTTGGAATAAAGCTTCCGCTGCGTGTCGGCAATCAATCTATCTTTACCTGTAACAAACAGGTTATCTGCATACAAAAAGTAGTATCACTGGATTGCCTTCTTCAACCTTGTAGAAAAGGTTGGAATCTGCTTTACTCTTGGTAATGCCCAAACTGGATAGAAAGCTGTCTATCCTACCATACCAAGTTCTGCACACATATATGACTACACCATGCTGTCTTGAGATCCATCTGGTGCATCTTCTATTTCATCACTTTTATATTTCTCAATGCTGCCATCTGCAACATGCTTGATCTGATAGTTCCATTTGGAAGTCATAACAAACTTCCCTTCACATCTTGGGACTACATCCCAAACATCATTCTTCATGATCGATGGATCATGGCATTCCATTTCTTCATCCCAGATCCTAGGAACTTCAATATCTTCAATAAATAAATTTGTTGCTGAACAAATGTTGTAGTTCTTCTTTTGTAGGAGATGGCATATGATCTTTCCTACACAACAGGTTAAATTGCATGATTAGAAAACATCTCATAGTTTTCAGAACAAATTCTTACACATAAATAAATATGTCATACAGTCATGCAATTATCTTAGCCAATGCTTCAATACAACATTTATCCATATCCCGTAACTTTCTAGATGCCTTCCAATCTCTACCAGAACATTGTTAAGAGTGTGCACAACTCCCAACATGTCAGCAAAGAGGTTTCATTCTAGATAAGTAGCAATGGAATGTTGTACAGTGCCATAGGCTACTTACCGATGCATATTAGTAGTATACTGTTCATTAATGTAATTATTCTAATATGCACAATACATATTCTAAGTCTAAGACCATGAGCATATACATCATTGAACAATTTTATTTAAACAAACAAATATGTAAGAAATGATAATTAAAATACTTATCTTTGTTTGTTCATTGGGTGGACTCCCTCTGAGTCTTCGCTTCCTTGCAGGAGCTGCTGGAGTCCTAATCTGAAGTAGCTTCTTCTACACCTTTCTGTTGTGGAATGTAGAGAGATGGACAACTCCCTCTGAATATCTGCATCCTTGCATAAACCACTAGAGTGTACTCCCTCTTGATCTTTGCTTCCTGGATTACATGTTCTTGAGCTCATATTCATCCTTGGTCCCTATGCATGCTTATTAGTATCATGAATGTATTATCCTTGTGATCTCATATAAAATCATACATTCATTAGTATACTATTAAAACACAATAATCTCAAGCATGTATAGTCATGATCATTTCAAACAGAAAATAATAAGCATTAGCATTCAAGGTTTATGTAGAATTCTTATGGTTAGTTAAAGCATGAGAAACATAACGTGTCTAAACCTATAATTACTCAAAGCTATGACTCTTCGGGTTAGTCATATCATTAATCAAGAGAAGAGATATAATATGCATAAAACCTGTGATTATTCAAACCTATACCTTCATGATTCTTCTGGTTAGTCAAATCAATCAATATAAGAGACATAATTCTTTTACTTATATTCCTATTTGACCATAGGACTTTTCTGGTTAGTCATATCATCAATCAAAGTAAAAATCATAATATTCCTAAACCCATGAGTACTAACTTCAATGAATAATCATAATCAACAACAGTATAAGATCCTAACACAAGGTAGGATTCTATCTTGATATAGGAAAAACATACCTGGATTAGCATGCTAGCTATTTATGTCTAACATACTCACATGATGTCTTCTTGTTCTTCTTCAATGACTTGTGCTAGTAACCTGTATATCTCATAAGTTAATTATTACAAAACCAAGTTATACATACCTCATAAATGGATCTTCTATGCGATCCATGAGAATGGATGAATCTTTGTCCTCATGTTATCATGATCATATGTTCTTGGATCAGAACATGATTTGTCTTTCTTGGTGTACCTTTCATGTTAGTAGACAACATAAACCTCATACAACACCATAATGCATTAGTACAATCATAAGTGTCAACACCCTAACCAATGAATATCCTCTATCATGCATTCATAATTTTGTTAAGGTTATACGACAAATCTAAAATCAAAATTGTACTAACCGTAATAGCATGAAGACAAACATACCATAAATTTAATCATGGAAAAATATCGAAACATACCTCGATGAGTCATACCTGTCGAGATTGCTTGTAATCTTCTTATGTAAGGTCTTAGCCTCATCTCCCTCTGAAACAGGAACTTCTTCACTCATGCAGATGATCAATCCATCTTCTTCCCAAACCACTTGATTTGCAAGAACTGGACCTGGGGCTGGATATGGGTTTGTCAGATAAACCCAAAAAATTCAAACTTTGAATTCCAAACTTCTGAAAGGATAGAAATGTGCGCCTTGATGAGCTGATCAAACTTGTATATTCAGAATTTGAAGACTGCAAAGTTTCACTCCTCAATTTTGCCTTTGAAACTTCTGGATTCACTGGACATGACCCTGAACTGGGGTTTGATGAAGCCCACTCTTCTTCCCAATCAAAATGTTTGATCCAAAGCTCTAAGCTTCTATTTTTCTGAGGAGCTTCCGGCCATGGTCACAGATTTCAAAAATTCCCATTTTTACAGAAGCCCTAATTTTCCACTTTTCTGATCAAAGTCCCGAACTAGGGTCTAATCAAGCCCGGCCTTCTGCCCAACCAAAAATTCTGATTTTGGTCTCTAAATTTATATTTTGATGACTAGCATCCAGCCGTGGTCTCCGATTACAAAAATTCCAACTTTCTTCAAAGCCCTAAATTCCGGAAGCCATGAATGAAGGTACCAAAAAATAATTCTGTTTTGACAGAAATATGTACCTGATTGTTTCTAGTGTAACTCCGAAATTTTTGATCCACAGGGTCTGAAAAAGTTTCCTGAGATAGCCTGACCTGTTATCTTTCCATCCTGATAGGTCTGACCTCAATTGGATTCTCTGAGAGAGAGTTATACCAAATGTCGCAACGTGACCTGTTTTGGGAAAATACAGGAGAGCGAACTTGTACGGCGTGCCACGTGTCACTGTTTGACCTTCGGCCTCTGAAAACGTTTTCTGAGATAGCTCGGCCTGTAATCTTTCCATCCTGACATGTCTGACCTCAATTGGATTCTCTGAGAGAGATATATGCCAAGTGTCGCAACGTGACCTGTTTATGGGATAATACAGTAGAGCGCATTTGTACGGCATGCCACGTGTCACTGGTTCAACTTCGGCCTTTGAAAAAGTTGTTTGAGATAGTGCAGACTGTGTACTACCTGTCACTTTTTACGAAATTTCATTTGGAGCTTCCTAGCCCAAGATATGACCTTTTTCCCAAGGTCACCTGATTTTGACTCAGATCTGGAAGAGGCAGAACCCCTATATTGTACAGATCATAAATCACAAATTACAACGAATTAGAGGTTGTCCTTTGGACACAAGATACCTGGAGATCTTAGCTTCGGCCTATAAAAATTTCAGATCCGAAACCTTCGCCAAAACGGATTTATAGCGAAAGTGCTACGACGACTAGTTTTTACTATATCAAGCCCTAGCATCGTAAGTGCAACAAGTGTCATACATGCCATATCATGCCTTCTTTTAGGCTAGCTCTGATACCATGTTAAATTTTCAGAATTTACTTCAATCTGATCTAGGATCTTAACTGAGAGAACAACATGTACAGCATATCTATAGCATATCAATCATGGAGACAATAATGCAAGCACACAAGAGACACAAAGATTTACTTGGGGAAAACCATAAAGGTGAAAAACCCCAATAACTTCCTCAGAGATAGATAGAGAAATGATATAACCAACCAATAGAGATAGCCATAACCTAGCAGCAATCCTCCTCCTCCATAAGTGCGCCTCTCCTCCTTGAGAGCATGTGTGAGAAGTGAGTGAGTAAATAGAGTGCCTCCCGCACTCTATTTATACTTGACTTGACTTGCCTTTTTACCTAACTCATGTAGGCTCGAACTTAACCACATAACATAATGCTGAGTGGGCCGACCCCCAATAGGGTGGTCTAATAACCCTTTGACCCACATGGCCGACCCCCAATAGGGTGGTATAATAACCCTTTGACCCACATGACTTATACAGGGCCGACCCCAAATAAGGTGGTCTAATAACCCATCAAGTATAAGTTACGACACTTACAATATAAATGACGACACTTCCTTATAGAGGAATAATACCATCTCTATAGGAATACAATATACATATATGTGAAATACATTCCGAAGTTACATATACATCAACAAAAACTCGTGTTTTTTACGAAATCATGTAAACCTTCTAGAAGCTGTGATTTTAAAAAACGGTGGAAGTAAGCTTTTCTTATTTCCGGACGCATGCGCAAACTATAGAAAGTCGTTATGACGTAGAATGTGCATACTTTGTAGATTCCATTTATGAAATAAAACACATTTTCTAAAAACTCGTGTTTTTTACGAAATCATGTCAATCTTCTAGAAGCTGTGATTTTAAAAAACGGCGGAAGTAAGCTTTTCTTATTTCCGGGCGCATGCGCAAACTATAGAAAGTCGTTATGACGTAGAATGTGCATACTTTGTAGATTCCATTTATCAAATAAAACACATTTTCTAAAAACTCGTGTTTTTTACGAAATCATGTAAACCTTCTAGAATCTGTGATTTAGAAAATGGTGGAAGTAAGCTTTTCTTATTTCTGTACGAATGCGCAAACTATAGAAAGTCGTTATGACATAGAATGTGCATACTTTGTTGTTCCATTTATGAAATAAAACACATTTTCTAAAAACTCGTGTTTTTTAAGAAATCATGTAAACCTTCTAGAAGTTGTGATTTTAAAAAACGGTGGAAGTAAGCTTTTCTTATTTCCGGACGCATGGGAAAACTATAGACAGTCGTTATGATGCAGAATGTGCATACTTTGTTGATTCCATTTATGAAATAAAACACATTTTCTAAAAACTCGTGTTTTTTAAGAAATCATGTAAACCTTCTAGAAGTGGTGAATTTAAAAAATGGGGGAAGTAAGCTTTTCTTATTTCCAAACGCATGCACAAACTATAGAAAGTCGTTATGACGTAGAATGTGCATACTTTGTTGATTCCATTTATGAAATAAAACACATTTTCTAAAAACTCGTGTTTTTTAAGAAATCATGTAAACCTTCTAGAAGCTGTGATTTAAAAAAACGGTGGAAGTAAGCTTTTCTTATTTCCGGACGCATGCGCAAACTATAGAAAGTCGTTATGACGTAGAATGTGCATACTTTTTTGATTCCATTTATGAAATAAAACACATTTTCTAAAAACTCGTGTTTTTTACGAAATCATGTAAACCTTATAGAAGCTGTGATTTTAAAAAACGGTGGAAGAAGCTTTTCTTATTTCCGGACGCATGCGCAAACTATAGAAAGTCGTTATGACGTAGAATGTGCATACTTTGTTGATTCTATTTATGAAATAAAACACATTTTCTAAAAACTTGTGTTTTTTAAGAAATCATGTAAACCTTCTAGAAGCTGTGATTTTAAAAAACGGGGGAAGTAAGCTTTTCTTAATTCCAAACGCATGCGCAAACTATAGAAAGTCGTTATGACGTAGAGTGTGCATACTTTGTTGATTCCATTTATGAAATAAAACCCATTTTCTAAAAACTAGTGTTTTTTTAAGAAATCATGTAAACCTTCTAGAAGCTGTGATTTTAAAAAACGGGGGAAGTAAGCTTTTCTTATTTCCGGACGCATGCGCAAACTATAGAAAGTCGTTATGACGTAGAATGTGCATACTTTGTAGATTCCATTTATCAAATAAAACACATTTTCTAAAAACTCTTGTTTTTTACGAAATCATGTAAACCTTCCAGAAGCTGTGATTTAGAAAATGGTGGAAGTAAGCTTTTCTTATTTCCGTACGAATGCGCAAACTGTAGAAAGTCGTTATGACGTAGAATGTGCATACTTTGTTGATTCCATTTATGAAATAAAACACATTTTCTAAAAACTCGTGTTTTTTAAGAAATCATGTAAACCTTCTAGAAGCTGTGATTTTAAAAAACGGTGGAAGTAAGCTTTTCTTATTTCCGGATGCATGCGCAAACTATAGAAAGTCGTTATGACATAGAATGTGCATCCTTTGTTGATACCATTTATGAAATAAAACACATTTTCTAAAAACTCGTGTTTTTTACAAAATCATGTAAACCTTCTAGAAGCTGTGATTTTAAAAAACGGTGGAAGTAAGCTTTTCTTATTTCCGGATGCATGCGCAAACTATATAAAGTCGTTATGATGTAGAATGTCCATACTTTGTTAAGTCCATTTATGAAATAAAACACATTTTCTAAAAACTCGTGTTTTTTAACAAATCATGTAAACCTTCTAGAAGCTGTGATTTTAAAAAACGGGGCGAGTAAGCTTTTCATATTTCCAAACGCATGCGTAAACTATAGAAAGTCGTTATGACATCAAATGTGCATACTTTGTTGATTCCATTTATGAAATAAAACACATTTTCTAAAAACTCGTGTTTTTTACGAAATCATGTAAACCTTCTAGAAGCTGTGATTTTAAAAAACGGTGGACGTAAGCTTTTCTTATTTCCGGATGCATGCGCAAATTATAGAAAGCCGTTATGACTTAGAATGTGCATACTTTGTTGATTCCATTTATGAAATAAAACACATTTTCTAAAAACTCGTGTTTTTTAAGAAATCATGTAAACCTTCTAGAAGTTGTGATTTTAAAAAACCGGGGAAGTAAGCTTTTCTTATTTCCGGACGCATGCGCAAACTATAGAAAGTCATTATGACGTAGAATGTGCATACTTTGTAGATTCCATTTATGAAATCTAACACATTTTCTAAAAAGTCGTGTTTTTTACAAAATTATGTAAACCTTCTAGAAGCTGTGATTTTAAAAAACGGTGGAAGTAAGCTTTTCTTATTTCCGGACGCATGCGCAAACTATAGAAACTTGTTATGATGTAGAATGTCCATAATTTGTGGATTCCATTTATGAAATAAAACACATTTTCTAAAAACTCGTGTTTTTTAAGAAATCATGTAAACCTTCTAGAAGTTGTGATTTTAAAAAACGGTGGAAGTAAGCTTTTCTTATTTACGGACGCAAGTGCGAACTATAGAAAGTCCTTATGACGTAGAATGTGCATACTTTGTAGATTCCATTTATGAAATAAAACACATTTTCTAAAAACTCGTGTTTTTTAAGAAATCATGTAAACCTTCTAGAAGCTGTGATTTTAAAAAACGGGGGAAGTAAGTTTTTCTTATTTCCAAACGCATGCGCAAACTATAGAAAGTCCTTATGACGTAGAATGTGCATACTTTGTTGATTCCATTTATGAAATAAAACACATTTTTTAAAAACTCGTGTTTTTTAAGAAATCATTTAAACCTTCTAGAAGCTGTGATTTTAAAAAACGGGGGAAGTAAGCTTTTCTTATTTCCAAACGCATGGGCAAACTATAGAAAGTCGTTATGATGTAGAATGTGCATACTTTGTAGATTCCATTTATGAAATAAAACACATTTTCAAAAAACTTGTGTTTTTTACGAAATCATGTAAACCTTCTAGAAGTTGTGATTTTAAAAAACGGTGGAAGTAAGCTTTTCTTATTTCCGGACGCATGCGCGAACTATAGAAAGTCCTTATGACGTAGACTGTCATACTTTGTAGATTCCATTTATGAAATAAAACACATTTTCTAAAAACTCGTGTTTTTTAAGAAATCATGTAAACCTTCTAGAAGTTGTGATTTTAAAAAACGGGGGAAGTAAGCTTTTCTTATTTCCAAACGCATGCGCAAACTATAGAAAGTCCTTATGACGTAGAATGTGCATACTTTGTTGATTCCATTTATGAAATAAAACACATTTTCTAAAAACTCGTGTTTCTTAAGAAATCATGTAAACCTTCCAGAAGCTTTGATTTTAAAAAATGGGGGAAGTAAGCTTTTCTTATTTCCGGACGGATGCACAAACTATAGAAAGTCCTTATGACGTAGAATGTGTATACTTTGTAGATTCCATTTATAAAATAAAACACATTTTCTAAAAACTCGTGTTTTTTACGGAATCATGTAAACCTTCTAGAAGCGGTGATTTTAAAAAATGGGGGAAGTAAGCATTTCTTATTTCCGGACGCATGCGCAAACTATAGAAAGTCGTTATGATGTACAATGTCCATACTTTGTTGATTCCGTTTATGAAATAAAACACATTTTCTAAAAACTCATGTTTTTTAAGAAATCATGTAAACCTTCCAGAAGCTGTGATTTTAAAAAACGGGGGAAGTAAGCTTTTCTTATTTCCAAACGCATGCGCAAACTATAGAAAGTCGTTATGACGCAGAATGTGCATACTTTGTTGATTCCATTTATGAAATAAAACACATTTTCTAAAAACTCGTGTTTTTTTAAGAAATCATGTAAACCTTCTAGAAGCTGTGATTTTAAAAAACGGGGGAAGTAAGCTTTTCTTATTTCCGGACACATTCGCAAACTATAGAAAGTCGTTATGACATAGAATGTGCATACTTTGTAGATTCCATTTATGAAATAAAACACATTTTCTAAAAACTCATGTTTTTTACGAAATCATGTAAACCTTCTAGAAGCCATGATTTTAAAAAACGGGGGAAGTAAGCGTTTCTTATTTCCGGACGCATGCGCAAACTATAGAAAGTCGTTATGACGTAGAATGTGCATACTTTGTTGATTCCATTTATGAAATAAAACACATTTTCTAAAAACTCGTGTTTTTTAAGAAATCATGTAAACCTTCTAGAAGCTGTGATTTTAAAAAACGGGGGAAGTAAGCTTTTCTTATTTCCGCCGCATGCGCAAACTATAGAAAGTCATTATGACATAGAATGTGCATACTTTGTAGATTCCATTTATGAAATAAAACACATTTTCTAAAAACTCGTGTTTTTTAAGAAATCATGTAAACCTTCTAGAAGCTGTGATTTTAAAAAACGGGGGAAGTAAGCTTTTCTTATTTCCAAACACATGCGCAAACTATAGAAATTCGTTATGACGTAGAATGTGCATACTTTGTTGATTCCATTTATGAAATAAAACACATTTTCTAAAAACTCGTGTTTTTTTAAGAAATCATGTAAACCTTCTAGAAGCTGTGATTTTAAAAAACGGGGGAAGTAAGCTTTTCTTATTTTCGGACACATGTGCAAACTATAGAAAGTCGTTATGACATAGAATGTGCATACTTTGTAGATTCTATTTATGAAATAAAACACATTTTCTAAAAACGTGTTTTTTACGAAATCATGTAAACCTTCTAGAAGCCGTGATTTTAGAAAACGGGGGAATTAAGCGTTTCTTATTTCCGGACGCATGCGCAAACTATAGAAAGTCGTTATGACGTAGAATGTGCATACTTTGTTGATTCCATTTATGAAATAAAACACATTTTCTAAAAACTCGTGTTTTTTAAGAAATCATGTAAACCTTCTAGAAGCTGTGATTTTAAAAAATGGGGGAAGTAAGCTTTTCTTATTTCCGGATGCATGTGCAAACTATAGAAAGTCGTTATGACGTAGAATGTGCATACTTTGTAGATTCCATTTATGAAATAAAACACATTGTCAAAAAACTTGTGTTTTTACGAAATCATGTAAACCTTCTAGAAGCTGTGATTTTAAAAAATAGTGGAAGTAAGCTTTTCTTATTTCCGGACGCATGCGCAAACTATAGAAAGTCCTTATGACATAGAATGTGCATACTTTGTAGATTCCATTTATGAAATAAAACACATTTTCTAAAAACTCGAGTTTTTTACGAAATCATGTAAACCTTATAGAAGCTGTGATTTTAAAAAACGGTGGAAGAAGCCTTTCTTATTTCCAGACGCATGCGCAAACTATAGAAAGTCGTTATGACGTAGAATGTGCATACTTTGTTGATTCTATTTATAAAATAAAACACATTTTCTAAAAACTCATGTTTTTTAAGAAATCATGTAAACCTTCTAGAAGCCGTGATTTTAAAAAACGGGGGAAGTAAGCTTTTCTTATTTCCAAACGCATGCGCAAACTATAGAAAGTCGTTATGACGTAGAATGTGCATACTTTGTTGATTCCATTGATGAAATAAAACACATTTTCTAAAAACTCGTGTTTTTTAAGAAATCATGTAAACCTTCTAGAAGCTGTGATTTTAAAAAACGGGGGAAGTAAGCTTTTCTTATTTCCGGACGCATGCGCAAACTATAGAAAGTCATTATGACGTAGAATGTGCATACTTTGTAGATTCCATTTATGAAATAAAACACATTTTCTAAAAACTCGTGTTTTTTACGAAATCATGTAAACCTTCTAGAAGCTGTGATTTTAAAAAACGATGGAAGTAAGCTTTTCTTATTTTCGGATGCATGCGCAAACTATAGAACATCGTTATGCGGTAGAATGTGCATACTTTGTAGATTCCATTTAAGAAATAAAACACATTTTCTAAAAACTCGTGTTTTTTACGAAATCATGTAAATCGTCTAGAAGCTGTGATTTTAAAAAACGGCGAAAGTAAGCTTTTCTTATTTCCGGGCGCATGCGCAAACTATAGAAAGTCGTTATGACGTAGAATGTGCATACTTTGTAGATTCTATTTATCAAATAAAACACATTTTCTAAAAACTCGTGTTTTTTACGAAATCATATAAACCTTCTAGAAGCTGTGATTTAGAAAACGGTGGAAGTAAGCTTTTCTTATTTCCGTATGAATGTGCAAACTATAGAAAGTCGTTATGACGTAGAATGTGCATACTTTGTTGATTCCATTTTTGAAATAAAACACATTTTCTAAAAACTCGTGTTTTTTAAGAAATCATGTAAACCTTCTAGAAGTTGTGATTTTAAAAAACGGTGGAAGTAAGCTTTTCTTATTTCCGAACGCATGGGAAAACTATAGAAAGTCGTTATGATGTAGAATGTGCATACTTTGTTGATTCCATTTATGAAATAAAACACATTTTCTAAAAACTCGTGTTTTTTAACAAATCATTTAAACCTTCTAGAAGCTGTGATTTTAAAAAACGAGGGAAGTAAGCTTTTCTTATTTCCAAACGCATGCGCAAACTATAGAAATTCGTTATGACATAGAATGTGCATACTTTGTTGATTCCATTTATGAAATAAAACACATTTTCTAAAAACTCATGTTTTTTAAGAAATCATGTAAACCTTCTAGAAGCTGTGATTTTAAAAAATGGGGGAAGTAAGCTTTTCTTATTTCCGGACAAATGTGCAAACTATAGAAAGCTGTTATGACGTAGAATGTGCATACTTGGTAGATTCCATTTATGAAATAAAACACATTTTCTAAAAACTCGTGTTTTTTACTAAATCATGTAAACCTTCTAGAAGCAGTGATTTTAAAAAACGGTGGAAGTAAGCTTTTCTTATTTCCGGACGCATGCGCAAACTATAGAAAGTCGTTATGACGTAGAATGTCCATACTTTGTAGGTTCCATTTATGAAATAAAACACATTTTCTAAAAACTCGTCTTTTTTACGAAATCATGTAAACCTTATAGAAGCTGTGATTTTAAAAAACGGTGGAAGAAGCTTTTCTTATTTCCGGACGCATGCGCAAACTATAGAAAGTCGTTATGATGTAGAATGTGCATCATTTGTTTATTCTATTTATGAAATAAAACACATTTTCTAAAAACTCGTGTTTTTTAAGAAATCATGTAAACCTTCTAGAAGATGTGATTTTAAAAAACGGGGGAAGTAAGCTTTTCTTATTTCCAAACGCATGCGCAAACTATAGAAAGTTGTTATGACGTAGAATGTGCATACTTTGTTGATTCCATTTATGAAATAAAACACATTTTCTAAAAACTCTTGTTTTTTAAGAAATCATGTAAACATTCTAGAAGCTGTGATTTTAAAAAACGGGGGAAGTAAGGTTTTCTTATTTCCGGACGCATGCGCAAACTATAGAAAGTCGTTATGACGTAGAATGTGCATACTTTTTTGATTCCATTTATGAAATAAAACACATTTTCTAAAAACTCCTGTTTTTTAAGAAATCATGTAAACCTTCTAAAAGCTGTGATTTTAAAAAACGGGGGAACTAAGCTTTTCTTATTTCCGGACGCATGCGCAAACTATAGAAAGTCGTAATGACGTAGAATGTGCATACTTTGTTGATTCCATTTATGAAATAAAACACATTTTGTAAAAACTCGTGTTTTTTAAGAAATCATTTAAACCTTCTAGAAGCTGTGATTTCAAAAAACGGGGGAAGTAAGCTTTTCTTATTTCCGGACGCATGCGCAAACTATAGAAAGTCGTTATGACGTAGAATGTGTATACTTTCTTGATTCCATTTATGAAATAAAACACATTTTCTAAAAACTCGTGTTTTTTACGAAACCATGTAAACGTTCTAGAAGCTGTGATTTTAAAAAACGGTGGAAGTAAGCTTTTCTTATTTCCGGACGCATGCGCAAACTATAGAAAGTCGTTATGACGTAGAATGTGCATACTTTGTTGATTCCATTCATGAAATAACACACATTTTCTAAAAACTCATGTTTTTTAAGAAATCATGTAAACCTTCTAGAAGCTATGATTTTAAAAAACGGGGGAAGTAAGGTTTTCTTATTTCCAAACGCATGCGCAAACTATAGAAAGTCGTTATGACGTAGAATGTGCAAACTTTTTCGATTCCATTTATGAAATAAAACACATTTTCTAAAAACTCATGTTTTTTACGAAATCATGTAAACCTTCTCGAAGCTGTGATTTTAAAAAACGGTGGAAGTAAGCTTTTCTTATTTCCGGACGAATGCGCAAACTATAGAAAGTCGTTATGACGTAGAATGTGCATACTTTTTTGATTCCATTTATGAAATAAAACACATTTTCTAAAAACTCGTGGTTTTTACGAAATCATGTAAACCTTCTAGAAGCTGTGATTTTAAAAAACAGTGGAAGTAAGCTTTTCTTATTTCCGGACGAATGCGAAAACTATAGAAAGTCGTTATGACGTAGAATGTGCATACTTTGTAGATTCCATTTATGAAATAAAACATATTTTCTAAAAACTCGTGTTTTTTACGAAATCATGTAAACCTTCTAGAAGCTGTGATTTTAAAAAACAGTGGAAGTAAGCTTTTCTTATTTCCGGACGAATGCGAAAACTATAGAAAGTCGTTATGACGTAGAATGTGCATACTTTGTAGATTCCATTTATGAAATAAAACATATTTTCTAAAAACTCGTGTTTTTTACGAAATCATGTAAACCTCCTAGAAGTTGTGATCTTAAAAAACGGGGGAAGTAAGCTTTTCTTATTTCCGGATGCATGCGCAAACTATAGAAAGTCGTTATGACGTAGAATGTGCATACTTTGTAGATTCCATTTATGAAATAAAACACATTTTCTAAAAACTCGCGTTTTTTACGAAATCATGTAAACCTTCTAGAAGCTGTGATTTTAAAAGACAGTGGAAGTAAGCTTTTCTTATTTCCGGATGCATGCGCAAACTATAGAAATTCGTTATGACGTAGAATGTGCATACTTTGTCGATTCCATTTATGAAATAAAACACATTTTCTAAAAACTCGTGTTTTTTAAGAAATCATGTAAACCTTCTAGAAGCTGTGATTTTAAAAAACGGTGGAAGTAAGCTTTTCTTATTTCCGGACGCATGCGCAAACTATAGAAAGTCGTTATGACGTAGAGTGTGCATACTTTGTAGATTCCATTTATGAATTAAAACACATTTTCTAAAAACTCATGTTTTTTACGAAATCATGTAAACCTTCTAGAAGCTATGATTTCGAAAAACGATGGAAGTAAGCTTTTCTTATTTCCGGACGGATGCACAAACTATAGAAAGTCGTTATGACGTAGAATGTGCATACTTTGTAGATTCCATTTATGAAATAAAACACATTTTCTAAAAACTCGTGTTTTTTAAGAAATAATGTAAACCTTCTAGAAGCTGTGATTTTAAAAAATGGTGGAAGTAAGATTTTATTATTTCCATATGCATGCGCAAACTATAGAAAGTCGTAATGACGTAGAATGTGCATACTTTGTAGATTCCATTTATGAAATAAAACACATTTTCTAAAAACTCGTGTTTTTTAAGAAATCATGTAAACCTTCTAGAAGCTGTGATTTTAAAAAATGGTGGAAGTAAGATTTAATTATTTCCATATGCATGCGCAAACTATAGAATGTCGTTATGACGTAGAATGTGCATACTTTGTTGATTCCATTTATGAAATAAAACACATTTTCTAAAAACTCATGTTTTTTAAGAAATCATGTAAACCTTCTAGAAGCTGTAATTTTAAAAAACGGGAGAAGTAAGCTTTTCTTATTTCCAAACGCATGCGCAAACTATAGAAATTCATTATGACGTAGAATGTGCATACTTTGTAGATTCCATTTATGAAATAAAACAGATTTTCTAAAAACTCGTGTTTTTTACGAAATCATGTAAACCTTCTAGAAGCTGTGATTTTAAAAAACGGTGGAAGTAAGCTTTTCTTATTTCCGGACGCATGCGCAAACTATAGAAAGTCGTTATGATGTAGAATGTGCATACTTTGTTGTTTCCAATTATGAAATAAAACACATTTTCTAAAAAGTCATGTTTTTTAAGAAATCATGTAAACCTTCTAGAAGCTGTGATTTTAAAAAACGGGGGAAGTAAGCTTTTCTTATTTCCGGACGAATGCGAAAACTATAGAAAGTCGTTATGACGTAGAATGTGCATACTTTGTTGATTCCATTTATGAAATAAAACACATTTTCTAAAAACTCGTGTTTTTTAAGAAATCATGTAAACCTTCTAAAAGCTGCGATTTTAAAAAACGGTGGAAGTAAGCTTTTCTTATTTCCAAACGCATGCGCAAACTATAGAAAGTCGTTATGACGTAGAATGTGCATACTTTGTTGATTCCATTTATGAAATAAAACACATTTTCTAAAAACTCGTGTTTTTTAAGAAACCATGTAAACCTTCTAGAAGCTGTGATTTTAAAAAACGGGGGAAGTAAGCTTTTCTTATTTCCAAACGCATGCGCAAACTATAGAAAGTCGTTATGACGTAGAATGTGCATACTTTGTTGATTCCATTTATGAAATAAAACACACTTTCTAAAAACTCGTGTTTTTTAAGAAATCATGTAGACCTTCTAGAAGCTGTGATTTTAAAAAACGTGGGAAGTAAGCTTTTCTTATTTCCAAACGCATGCGTAAACTATAGAAAGTCGTTATGACGTAGAATGTGCATACTTTCTAGATTCTATTTATGAAATAAAACACATTTTCTAAAAACTCGTGTTTTTTACGAAATCATGTAAACCTTCTAGAAGCTGTGATTTTAAAAAACGGTGGAAGTAAGCTTTTCTTACTTCCGTACTCATGCGCAAGTTATAGAAAGTCATTATGACGTAGAATGTGCATACTTTGTAGATTCCATTTATGAATTAAAACACATTTTCTAAAAACTCATGTTTTTTACGAAATCATGTAAACCTTCTAGAAGCTATGATTTCGAAAAACGATGGAAGTAAGCTTTTCTTATTTCCGGACGGATGCACAAACTATAGAAAGTCGTTATGACGTAGAATGTGCATACTTTGTAGATTCCATTTATGAAATAAAACACATTTTCTAAAAACTCGTGTTTTTTAAGAAATAATGTAAACCTTCTAGAAGCTGTGATTTTAAAAAATGGTGGAAGTAAGATTTTATTATTTCCATATGCATGGGCAAACTATAGAAAGTCGTAATGACGTAGAATGTGCATACTTTGTAGATTCCATTTATGAAATAAAACACATTTTCTAAAAACTCGTGTTTTTTACGAAATCATGTAAATCTTCTAGAAGCTGTGATTTTAAAAAATGGTGGAAGTAAGCTTTTCTTATTTCCGGACGCATGCGCAAACTATAGAATGTCGTTATGACGTAGAATGTGCATACTTTGTTGATTCCATTTATGAAATAAAACACATTTTCTAAAAACTCATGTTTTTTAAGAAATCATGTAAACCTTCTAGAAGCTGTAATTTTAAAAAACGGGAGAAGTAAGCTTTTCTTATTTCCAAACGCATGCGCAAACTATAGAAATTCATTATGACGTAGAATGTGCATACTTTGTAGATTCCATTTATGAAATAAAACACATTTTCTAAAAACTCGTGTTTTTTACGAAATCATGTAAACCTTCTTGAAGCTGTGATTTTAAAAAACAGTGGAAGTAAGCTTTTCTTATTTCCGGACGCATGCGCAAACTATAGAAAGTCGTTATGACATAGTATCTGCATACTTTGTCGATTCCATTTATGAAATAAAACACATTTTCTAAAAACTCGTGTTTTTTAAGAAATCATGTAAACCTTCTAGAAGCTGTGATTTTAAAAAACGGGGGAAGTAATATTTTCTTATTTCCAAACGCATGCGCAAACTATAGAAAGTCGTTAAGACGTAGAATGTGCATACTTTGTTGATTCCATTTATGAAATAAAACACATTTTCTGAAAACTCGTTTTTTTTAAGAAATCATGTAAACCTTCTAGAAGCTGTGATTTTAAAGAACGGGGAAAGTAAGCTTTTCTTATTTCCAAACGCATGCGCAAACTATAGAAAGTCGTTATGACGTATAATGTGCATACTTTTTAGATTCCATTTATGAAATAAAACACATTTTCTAAAAACTCGTGTTTTTTACGAAATCATGTAAACCTTCTAGAAGCTGTAATTTTAAAAAACGGGGGAAGTAAGCTTTTCTTATTTCCGGACGCATGCGCAAACTATAGAAAGTCATTATGACATAGAATGTGCATACTTTGTAGATTCCATTTATGAAATAAAACACATTTTCTAGAAACTCGTGTTTTTTACGAAATCATGTAAACCTTCTACAAAGTGTGATTTAAAAAAACGGTGGAAGTAAGCATTTCTTATTTCCGGACGAATGCGCAAACTATAGAAAGTCGTTATGACGTAGAATGTGCATACTTTGTAGATTCCATTTATGAAATAAAACACATTTTCTAAAAACTAGTGTTTTTTAAGAAATCATGTAAACCTTCTAGAAGCTATAATTTTAAAAAATGGGGGAAGTAATCTTTTCTTATTTCCAAACGCATGCGCAAACTATAGAAAGTCGTTATGACGTAGAATGTGCATACTTTGTTGATTCCATTTATGAAATAAAACACATTTTCTAAAAACTCGTGTTTTTTACGAAATCATGTAAACCTTCTAGAAGCTGTGATTTTAAAAAACGGTGGAAGTAAGCTTTTCTTATTTCCGGATGGATGCGCAAACTATAGAAATTCGTTATGACGTAGAATGTGCATACTTTGTTGATTCCATTTATGAAATAAAACACATTTACTAAAAACTCGTGTTTTTTAAGAAATCATGTAAACCTTCTAGAAGCTGTGATTTTAAAAAACGGGGGAAGTAAGATTTTCTTATTTCCGAACGCATGCGCAAACTATAGAAAGTCGTTTTGACGTAGAATGTGTATACTTTGTTGATTCCATTTATGAAATAAAACACATTTTCTAAAAACTCGTGTTTTTTCCGAACCCATGTAAACCTTCTAGAAGCTGTGATTTTAAAAAACGGTGGAAGTAAGCTTTTCTTATTTCCAGACGCATGCGCAAACTATAGAAAGTCGTTATGACGTAGAATGTGCATACTTTGTTGATTCCATTCATGAAATAAAACACATTTTCTAAAAACTCGTGTTTTTTAAGAAATCATGTAAACCTTCTAGAAGCTGTGATTTTAAAAAATGGGGGAAGTAAGCTTTTTTTATTTCCGAAGGCATGCGGAAACTTTAGAAAGTCGTTATGACGTAGAATGTGCATACTTTGTCGATTCCATTTATGAAATAAAACACATTTTCTAAAAACTCATGTTTTTTAAGAAAGCATGTAAACCTTCTAGAAGCTATGATTTTAAAAAAACGGTGGAAGTAAGCTTTTCTTATTTCCAGACGAATGCGGAAACTATAGAAAGTCATTATGACGTACAATGTACATACTTTGTAGATTCCATTTATGAAATAAGGCACATTTACTAAAAACTCGTGTTTTTTACCAAATCATGTAAACCTTCTAGAAGCTGTGATTTAAAAAAACAGTGGAAGTAAGCTTTTCTTATTTCCGGACGCATGCGCAAACTATAGAAAGTCGCTATGACATAGAATGTGTATACTTTGTTGATTCCATTTATGAAATAAAACACATTTTCTAAAAACTCGTGTTTTTTACGAAACCATGTAAACCTTATAGAAGCTGTGATTTTAAAAAACGGGGGAAGTAAGCTTTTCTTATTTCCGGACACATGCAGAAACTATAGAAAGTCGTTATGACGTAGAATGTGCATACTTTGTAGATTCCATTTATTAAATAAAACACATTTTCTAAAAACTCGTGTTTTTTACGAAATCATGTAAACCTTCCAGAAGCTGTGATTTTAAAAAACGGTGGAAGTAAGCTTTTCTTATTTCCGGACGAATGCGCAAACTATAGAATGTCGTTATGACGTAGAATGTGCATACTTTGTTGATTCCATTTATGAAATAAAACACATTTTCTAAAAACTCGTGTTTTTTAAGAAATCATGTAAACCTTCTAGAAGCTGTGATTTTAAAAAACGGTGGAAGTAAGCTTTTCTTATTTCCGGAAGAATGCGCAAACTATAGAAAGTCGTTATGACGTAGAATGCGCATACTTTGTTGATTCCATTTATGAAATAAAACACATTTTCTAAAAACTCGTGTTTTTTAAGAAATCATGTAAACCTTCTAGAAGCTGTGGTTTTAAAAAACGGGGGAAGTAAGGTTTTCTTATTTCCGGACGCATGCGCAAACTATAGAAAGTCGTTATGACGTAGAATGTGCATACTTTGTAGATTCCATTTATGAAATAAAACACATTTTCTAAAAACTCGTGTTTTTTACGAAATCATGTAAACCTTCTAGAAGCTGTGATTTTAAAAAAGGGTGGAAGTAAGCTTTTCTTATTTCCGGACGCATCCGCAAACTATAGAAAGTCGTTATGACGTAGAATGTGCATACTTTGTTGATTCTATTTATGAAATAAAACACATTTTCTAAAAACTTGTGTTTTTTAAGAAATCATGTAAACCTTCTAGAAGCTGTGATTTTAAAAAACGGGGGAAGTAAGCTTTTCTTAATTCCAAACGCATGCGCAAACTATAGAAAGTCGTTATGACGTAGAGTGTGCATACTTTGTTGATTCCATTTATGAAATAAAACCCATTTTCTAAAAACTAGTGTTTTTTTAAGAAATCATGTAAACCTTCTAGAAGCTGTGATTTTAAAAAACGGGGGAAGTAAGCTTTTCTTATTTCCGGACGCATGCGCAAACTATAGAAAGTCGTTATGACGTAGAATGTGCATACTTTGTAGATTCCATTTATCAAATAAAACACATTTTCTAAAAACTCTTGTTTTTTACGAAATCATGTAAACCTTCCAGAAGCTGTGATTTAGAAAATGGTGGAAGTAAGCTTTTCTTATTTCCGTACGAATGCGCAAACTGTAGAAAGTCGTTATGACGTAGAATGTGCATACTTTGTTGATTCCATTTATGAAATAAAACACATTTTCTAAAAACTCGTGTTTTTTAAGAAATCATGTAAACCTTCTAGAAGCTGTGATTTTAAAAAACGGTGGAAGTAAGCTTTTCTTATTTCCGGATGCATGCGCAAACTATAGAAAGTCGTTATGACATAGAATGTGCATCCTTTGTTGATACCATTTATGAAATAAAACACATTTTCTAAAAACTCGTGTTTTTTACAAAATCATGTAAACCTTCTAGAAGCTGTGATTTTAAAAAACGGTGGAAGTAAGCTTTTCTTATTTCCGGATGCATGCGCAAACTATATAAAGTCGTTATGATGTAGAATGTCCATACTTTGTTGAGTCCATTTATGAAATAAAACACATTTTCTAAAAACTCGTGTTTTTTAACAAATCATGTAAACCTTCTAGAAGCTGTGATTTTAAAAAACGGGGCGAGTAAGCTTTTCATATTTCCAAACGCATGCGTAAACTATAGAAAGTCGTTATGACATCAAATGTGCATACTTTGTTGATTCCATTTATGAAATAAAACACATTTTCTAAAAACTCGTGTTTTTTACGAAATCATGTAAACCTTCTAGAAGCTGTGATTTTAAAAAACGGTGGACGTAAGCTTTTCTTATTTCCGGATGCATGCGCAAATTATAGAAAGCCGTTATGACTTAGAATGTGCATACTTTGTTGATTCCATTTATGAAATAAAACACATTTTCTAAAAACTCGTGTTTTTTAAGAAATCATGTAAACCTTCTAGAAGTTGTGATTTTAAAAAACCGGGGAAGTAAGCTTTTCTTATTTCCGGACGCATGCGCAAACTATAGAAAGTCATTATGACGTAGAATGTGCATACTTTGTAGATTCCATTTATGAAATCTAACACATTTTCTAAAAAGTCGTGTTTTTTACAAAATTATGTAAACCTTCTAGAAGCTGTGATTTTAAAAAACGGTGGAAGTAAGCTTTTCTTATTTCCGGACGCATGCGCAAACTATAGAAACTTGTTATGATGTAGAATGTCCATAATTTGTGGATTCCATTTATGAAATAAAACACATTTTCTAAAAACTCGTGTTTTTTAAGAAATCATGTAAACCTTCTAGAAGTTGTGATTTTAAAAAACGGTGGAAGTAAGCTTTTCTTATTTACGGACGCAAGTGCGAACTATAGAAAGTCCTTATGACGTAGAATGTGCATACTTTGTAGATTCCATTTATGAAATAAAACACATTTTCTAAAAACTCATGTTTTTTAAGAAATCATGTAAACCTTCTAGAAGCTGTGATTTTAAAAAACGGGGGAAGTAAGTTTTTCTTATTTCCAAACGCATGCGCAAACTATAGAAAGTCCTTATGACGTAGAATGTGCATACTTTGTTGATTCCATTTATGAAATAAAACACATTTTTTAAAAACTCGTGTTTTTTAAGAAATCATTTAAACCTTCTAGAAGCTGTGATTTTAAAAAACGGGGGAAGTAAGCTTTTCTTATTTCCAAACGCATGGGCAAACTATAGAAAGTCGTTATGATGTAGAATGTGCATACTTTGTAGATTCCATTTATGAAATAAAACACATTTTCAAAAAACTTGTGTTTTTTACGAAATCATGTAAACCTTCTAGAAGTTGTGATTTTAAAAAACGGTGGAAGTAAGCTTTTCTTATTTCCGGACGCATGCGCGAACTATAGAAAGTCCTTATGACGTAGACTGTCATACTTTGTAGATTCCATTTATGAAATAAAACACATTTTCTAAAAACTCGTGTTTTTTAAGAAATCATGTAAACCTTCTAGAAGTTGTGATTTTAAAAAACGGGGGAAGTAAGCTTTTCTTATTTCCAAACGCATGCGCAAACTATAGAAAGTCCTTATGACGTAGAATGTGCATACTTTGTTGATTCCATTTATGAAATAAAACACATTTTCTAAAAACTCGTGTTTCTTAAGAAATCATGTAAACCTTCCAGAAGCTTTGATTTTAAAAAATGGGGGAAGTAAGCTTTTCTTATTTCCGGACGGATGCACAAACTATAGAAAGTCCTTATGACGTAGAATGTGTATACTTTGTAGATTCCATTTATAAAATAAAACACATTTTCTAAAAACTCGTGTTTTTTACGGAATCATGTAAACCTTCTAGAAGCGGTGATTTTAAAAAATGGGGGAAGTAAGCATTTCTTATTTCCGGACGCATGCGCAAACTATAGAAAGTCGTTATGATGTACAATGTCCATACTTTGTTGATTCCGTTTATGAAATAAAACACATTTTCTAAAAACTCATGTTTTTTAAGAAATCATGTAAACCTTCCAGAAGCTGTGATTTTAAAAAACGGGGGAAGTAAGCTTTTCTTATTTCCAAACGCATGCGCAAACTATAGAAAGTCGTTATGACGCAGAATGTGCATACTTTGTTGATTCCATTTATGAAATAAAACACATTTTCTAAAAACTCGTGTTTTTTTAAGAAATCATGTAAACCTTCTAGAAGCTGTGATTTTAAAAAACGGGGGAAGTAAGCTTTTCTTATTTCCGGACACATTCGCAAACTATAGAAAGTCGTTATGACATAGAATGTGCATACTTTGTAGATTCCATTTATGAAATAAAACACATTTTCTAAAAACTCATGTTTTTTACGAAATCATGTAAACCTTCTAGAAGCCATGATTTTAAAAAACGGGGGAAGTAAGCGTTTCTTATTTCCGGACGCATGCGCAAACTATAGAAAGTCGTTATGACGTAGAATGTGCATACTTTGTTGATTCCATTTATGAAATAAAACACATTTTCTAAAAACTCGTGTTTTTTAAGAAATCATGTAAACCTTCTAGAAGCTGTGATTTTAAAAAACGGGGGAAGTAAGCTTTTCTTATTTCCGCCGCATGCGCAAACTATAGAAAGTCATTATGACATAGAATGTGCATACTTTGTAGATTCCATTTATGAAATAAAACACATTTTCTAAAAACTCGTGTTTTTTAAGAAATCATGTAAACCTTCTAGAAGCTGTGATTTTAAAAAACGGGGGAAGTAAGCTTTTCTTATTTCCAAACACATGCGCAAACTATAGAAATTCGTTATGACGTAGAATGTGCATACTTTGTTGATTCCATTTATGAAATAAAACACATTTTCTAAAAACTCGTGTTTTTTTAAGAAATCATGTAAACCTTCTAGAAGCTGTGATTTTAAAAAACGGGGGAAGTAAGCTTTTCTTATTTTCGGACACATGTGCAAACTATAGAAAGTCGTTATGACATAGAATGTGCATACTTTGTAGATTCTATTTATGAAATAAAACACATTTTCTAAAAACGTGTTTTTTACGAAATCATGTAAACCTTCTAGAAGCCGTGATTTTAGAAAACGGGGGAATTAAGCGTTTCTTATTTCCGGACGCATGCGCAAACTATAGAAAGTCGTTATGACGTAGAATGTGCATACTTTGTTGATTCCATTTATGAAATAAAACACATTTTCTAAAAACTCGTGTTTTTTAAGAAATCATGTAAACCTTCTAGAAGCTGTGATTTTAAAAAATGGGGGAAGTAAGCTTTTCTTATTTCCGGATGCATGTGCAAACTATAGAAAGTCGTTATGACGTAGAATGTGCATACTTTGTAGATTCCATTTATGAAATAAAACACATTGTCAAAAAACTTGTGTTTTTACGAAATCATGTAAACCTTCTAGAAGCTGTGATTTTAAAAAATAGTGGAAGTAAGCTTTTCTTATTTCCGGACGCATGCGCAAACTATAGAAAGTCCTTATGACATAGAATGTGCATACTTTGTAGATTCCATTTATGAAATAAAACACATTTTCTAAAAACTCGAGTTTTTTACGAAATCATGTAAACCTTATAGAAGCTGTGATTTTAAAAAACGGTGGAAGAAGCCTTTCTTATTTCCAGACGCATGCGCAAACTATAGAAAGTCGTTATGACGTAGAATGTGCATACTTTGTTGATTCTATTTATAAAATAAAACACATTTTCTAAAAACTCATGTTTTTTAAGAAATCATGTAAACCTTCTAGAAGCCGTGATTTTAAAAAACGGGGGAAGTAAGCTTTTCTTATTTCCAAACGCATGCGCAAACTATAGAAAGTCGTTATGACGTAGAATGTGCATACTTTGTTGATTCCATTGATGAAATAAAACACATTTTCTAAAAACTCGTGTTTTTTAAGAAATCATGTAAACCTTCTAGAAGCTGTGATTTTAAAAAACGGGGGAAGTAAGCTTTTCTTATTTCCGGACGCATGCGCAAACTATAGAAAGTCATTATGACGTAGAATGTGCATACTTTGTAGATTCCATTTATGAAATAAAACACATTTTCTAAAAACTCGTGTTTTTTACGAAATCATGTAAACCTTCTAGAAGCTGTGATTTTAAAAAACGATGGAAGTAAGCTTTTCTTATTTTCGGATGCATGCGCAAACTATAGAACATCGTTATGCGGTAGAATGTGCATACTTTGTAGATTCCATTTAAGAAATAAAACACATTTTCTAAAAACTCGTGTTTTTTACGAAATCATGTAAATCGTCTAGAAGCTGTGATTTTAAAAAACGGCGAAAGTAAGCTTTTCTTATTTCCGGGCGCATGCGCAAACTATAGAAAGTCGTTATGACGTAGAATGTGCATACTTTGTAGATTCTATTTATCAAATAAAACACATTTTCTAAAAACTCGTGTTTTTTACGAAATCATATAAACCTTCTAGAAGCTGTGATTTAGAAAACGGTGGAAGTAAGCTTTTCTTATTTCCGTATGAATGTGCAAACTATAGAAAGTCGTTATGACGTAGAATGTGCATACTTTGTTGATTCCATTTTTGAAATAAAACACATTTTCTAAAAACTCGTGTTTTTTAAGAAATCATGTAAACCTTCTAGAAGTTGTGATTTTAAAAAACGGTGGAAGTAAGCTTTTCTTATTTCCGAACGCATGGGAAAACTATAGAAAGTCGTTATGATGTAGAATGTGCATACTTTGTTGATTCCATTTATGAAATAAAACACATTTTCTAAAAACTCGTGTTTTTTAACAAATCATTTAAACCTTCTAGAAGCTGTGATTTTAAAAAACGAGGGAAGTAAGCTTTTCTTATTTCCAAACGCATGCGCAAACTATAGAAATTCGTTATGACATAGAATGTGCATACTTTGTTGATTCCATTTATGAAATAAAACACATTTTCTAAAAACTCATGTTTTTTAAGAAATCATGTAAACCTTCTAGAAGCTGTGATTTTAAAAAATGGGGGAAGTAAGCTTTTCTTATTTCCGGACAAATGTGCAAACTATAGAAAGCTGTTATGACGTAGAATGTGCATACTTTGTAGATTCCATTTATGAAATAAAACACATTTTCTAAAAACTCGTGTTTTTTACTAAATCATGTAAACCTTCTAGAAGCAGTGATTTTAAAAAACGGTGGAAGTAAGCTTTTCTTATTTCCGGACGCATGCGCAAACTATAGAAAGTCGTTATGACGTAGAATGTCCATACTTTGTAGGTTCCATTTATGAAATAAAACACATTTTCTAAAAACTCGTGTTTTTTACGAAATCATGTAAACCTTATAGAAGCTGTGATTTTAAAAAACGGTGGAAGAAGCTTTTCTTATTTCCGGACGCATGCGCAAACTATAGAAAGTCGTTATGATGTAGAATGTGCATCATTTGTTTATTCTATTTATGAAATAAAACACATTTTCTAAAAACTCGTGTTTTTTAAGAAATCATGTAAACCTTCTAGAAGATGTGATTTTAAAAAACGGGGGAAGTAAGCTTTTCTTATTTCCAAACGCATGCGCAAACTATAGAAAGTTGTTATGACGTAGAATGTGCATACTTTGTTGATTCCATTTATGAAATAAAACACATTTTCTAAAAACTCTTGTTTTTTAAGAAATCATGTAAACATTCTAGAAGCTGTGATTTTAAAAAACGGGGGAAGTAAGGTTTTCTTATTTCCGGACGCATGCGCAAACTATAGAAAGTCGTTATGACGTAGAATGTGCATACTTTTTTGATTCCATTTATGAAATAAAACACATTTTCTAAAAACTCCTGTTTTTTAAGAAATCATGTAAACCTTCTAAAAGCTGTGATTTTAAAAAACGGGGGAACTAAGCTTTTCTTATTTCCGGACGCATGCGCAAACTATAGAAAGTCGTAATGACGTAGAATGTGCATACTTTGTTGATTCCATTTATGAAATAAAACACATTTTGTAAAAACTCGTGTTTTTTAAGAAATCATTTAAACCTTCTAGAAGCTGTGATTTCAAAAAACGGGGGAAGTAAGCTTTTCTTATTTCCGGACGCATGCGCAAACTATAGAAAGTCGTTATGACGTAGAATGTGTATACTTTCTTGATTCCATTTATGAAATAAAACACATTTTCTAAAAACTCGTGTTTTTTACGAAACCATGTAAACGTTCTAGAAGCTGTGATTTTAAAAAACGGTGGAAGTAAGCTTTTCTTATTTCCGGACGCATGCGCAAACTATAGAAAGTCGTTATGACGTAGAATGTGCATACTTTGTTGATTCCATTCATGAAATAACACACATTTTCTAAAAACTCATGTTTTTTAAGAAATCATGTAAACCTTCTAGAAGCTATGATTTTAAAAAACGGGGGAAGTAAGGTTTTCTTATTTCCAAACGCATGCGCAAACTATAGAAAGTCGTTATGACGTAGAATGTGCAAACTTTTTCGATTCCATTTATGAAATAAAACACATTTTCTAAAAACTCATGTTTTTTACGAAATCATGTAAACCTTCTCGAAGCTGTGATTTTAAAAAACGGTGGAAGTAAGCTTTTCTTATTTCCGGACGAATGCGCAAACTATAGAAAGTCGTTATGACGTAGAATGTGCATACTTTTTTGATTCCATTTATGAAATAAAACACATTTTCTAAAAACTCGTGGTTTTTACGAAATCATGTAAACCTTCTAGAAGCTGTGATTTTAAAAAACAGTGGAAGTAAGCTTTTCTTATTTCCGGACGAATGCGAAAACTATAGAAAGTCGTTATGACGTAGAATGTGCATACTTTGTAGATTCCATTTATGAAATAAAACATATTTTCTAAAAACTCGTGTTTTTTACGAAATCATGTAAACCTTCTAGAAGCTGTGATTTTAAAAAACAGTGGAAGTAAGCTTTTCTTATTTCCGGACGAATGCGAAAACTATAGAAAGTCGTTATGACGTAGAATGTGCATACTTTGTAGATTCCATTTATGAAATAAAACATATTTTCTAAAAACTCGTGTTTTTTACGAAATCATGTAAACCTCCTAGAAGTTGTGATCTTAAAAAACGGGGGAAGTAAGCTTTTCTTATTTCCGGACGCATGCGCAAACTATAGAAAGTCGTTATGACGTAGAATGTGCATACTTTGTAGATTCCATTTATGAAATAAAACACATTTTCTAAAAACTCGCGTTTTTTACGAAATCATGTAAACCTTCTAGAAGCTGTGATTTTAAAAGACAGTGGAAGTAAGCTTTTCTTATTTCCGGATGCATGCGCAAACTATAGAAATTCGTTATGACGTAGAATGTGCATACTTTGTCGATTCCATTTATGAAATAAAACACATTTTCTAAAAACTCGTGTTTTTTAAGAAATCATGTAAACCTTCTAGAAGCTGTGATTTTAAAAAACGGTGGAAGTAAGCTTTTCTTATTTCCGGACGCATGCGCAAACTATAGAAAGTCGTTATGACGTAGAGTGTGCATACTTTGTAGATTCCATTTATGAATTAAAACACATTTTCTAAAAACTCATGTTTTTTACGAAATCATGTAAACCTTCTAGAAGCTATGATTTCGAAAAACGATGGAAGTAAGCTTTTCTTATTTCCGGACGGATGCACAAACTATAGAAAGTCGTTATGACGTAGAATGTGCATACTTTGTAGATTCCATTTATGAAATAAAACACATTTTCTAAAAACTCGTGTTTTTTAAGAAATAATGTAAACCTTCTAGAAGCTGTGATTTTAAAAAATGGTGGAAGTAAGATTTTATTATTTCCATATGCATGCGCAAACTATAGAAAGTCGTAATGACGTAGAATGTGCATACTTTGTAGATTCCATTTATGAAATAAAACACATTTTCTAAAAACTCGTGTTTTTTAAGAAATCATGTAAACCTTCTAGAAGCTGTGATTTTAAAAAATGGTGGAAGTAAGATTTAATTATTTCCATATGCATGCGCAAACTATAGAATGTCGTTATGACGTAGAATGTGCATACTTTGTTGATTCCATTTATGAAATAAAACACATTTTCTAAAAACTCATGTTTTTTAAGAAATCATGTAAACCTTCTAGAAGCTGTAATTTTAAAAAACGGGAGAAGTAAGCTTTTCTTATTTCCAAACGCATGCGCAAACTATAGAAATTCATTATGACGTAGAATGTGCATACTTTGTAGATTCCATTTATGAAATAAAACAGATTTTCTAAAAACTCGTGTTTTTTACGAAATCATGTAAACCTTCTAGAAGCTGTGATTTTAAAAAACGGTGGAAGTAAGCTTTTCTTATTTCCGGACGCATGCGCAAACTATAGAAAGTCGTTATGATGTAGAATGTGCATACTTTGTTGTTTCCAATTATGAAATAAAACACATTTTCTAAAAAGTCATGTTTTTTAAGAAATCATGTAAACCTTCTAGAAGCTGTGATTTTAAAAAACGGGGGAAGTAAGCTTTTCTTATTTCCGGACGAATGCGAAAACTATAGAAAGTCGTTATGACGTAGAATGTGCATACTTTGTTGATTCCATTTATGAAATAAAACACATTTTCTAAAAACTCGTGTTTTTTAAGAAATCATGTAAACCTTCTAAAAGCTGCGATTTTAAAAAACGGTGGAAGTAAGCTTTTCTTATTTCCAAACGCATGCGCAAACTATAGAAAGTCGTTATGACGTAGAATGTGCATACTTTGTTGATTCCATTTATGAAATAAAACACATTTTCTAAAAACTCGTGTTTTTTAAGAAACCATGTAAACCTTCTAGAAGCTGTGATTTTAAAAAACGGGGGAAGTAAGCTTTTCTTATTTCCAAACGCATGCGCAAACTATAGAAAGTCGTTATGACGTAGAATGTGCATACTTTGTTGATTCCATTTATGAAATAAAACACACTTTCTAAAAACTCGTGTTTTTTAAGAAATCATGTAGACCTTCTAGAAGCTGTGATTTTAAAAAACGTGGGAAGTAAGCTTTTCTTATTTCCAAACGCATGCGTAAACTATAGAAAGTCGTTATGACGTAGAATGTGCATACTTTCTAGATTCTATTTATGAAATAAAACACATTTTCTAAAAACTCGTGTTTTTTACGAAATCATGTAAACCTTCTAGAAGCTGTGATTTTAAAAAACGGTGGAAGTAAGCTTTTCTTACTTCCGTACTCATGCGCAAGTTATAGAAAGTCATTATGACGTAGAATGTGCATACTTTGTAGATTCCATTTATGAATTAAAACACATTTTCTAAAAACTCATGTTTTTTACGAAATCATGTAAACCTTCTAGAAGCTATGATTTCGAAAAACGATGGAAGTAAGCTTTTCTTATTTCCGGACGGATGCACAAACTATAGAAAGTCGTTATGACGTAGAATGTGCATACTTTGTAGATTCCATTTATGAAATAAAACACATTTTCTAAAAACTCGTGTTTTTTAAGAAATAATGTAAACCTTCTAGAAGCTGTGATTTTAAAAAATGGTGGAAGTAAGATTTTATTATTTCCATATGCATGGGCAAACTATAGAAAGTCGTAATGACGTAGAATGTGCATACTTTGTAGATTCCATTTATGAAATAAAACACATTTTCTAAAAACTCGTGTTTTTTACGAAATCATGTAAATCTTCTAGAAGCTGTGATTTTAAAAAATGGTGGAAGTAAGCTTTTCTTATTTCCGGACGCATGCGCAAACTATAGAATGTCGTTATGACGTAGAATGTGCATACTTTGTTGATTCCATTTATGAAATAAAACACATTTTCTAAAAACTCATGTTTTTTAAGAAATCATGTAAACCTTCTAGAAGCTGTAATTTTAAAAAACGGGAGAAGTAAGCTTTTCTTATTTCCAAACGCATGCGCAAACTATAGAAATTCATTATGACGTAGAATGTGCATACTTTGTAGATTCCATTTATGAAATAAAACACATTTTCTAAAAACTCGTGTTTTTTACGAAATCATGTAAACCTTCTTGAAGCTGTGATTTTAAAAAACAGTGGAAGTAAGCTTTTCTTATTTCCGGACGCATGCGCAAACTATAGAAAGTCGTTATGACATAGTATCTGCATACTTTGTCGATTCCATTTATGAAATAAAACACATTTTCTAAAAACTCGTGTTTTTTAAGAAATCATGTAAACCTTCTAGAAGCTGTGATTTTAAAAAACGGGGGAAGTAATATTTTCTTATTTCCAAACGCATGCGCAAACTATAGAAAGTCGTTAAGACGTAGAATGTGCATACTTTGTTGATTCCATTTATGAAATAAAACACATTTTCTGAAAACTCGTTTTTTTTAAGAAATCATGTAAACCTTCTAGAAGCTGTGATTTTAAAGAACGGGGAAAGTAAGCTTTTCTTATTTCCAAACGCATGCGCAAACTATAGAAAGTCGTTATGACGTATAATGTGCATACTTTTTAGATTCCATTTATGAAATAAAACACATTTTCTAAAAACTCGTGTTTTTTACGAAATCATGTAAACCTTCTAGAAGCTGTAATTTTAAAAAACGGGGGAAGTAAGCTTTTCTTATTTCCGGACGCATGCGCAAACTATAGAAAGTCATTATGACATAGAATGTGCATACTTTGTAGATTCCATTTATGAAATAAAACACATTTTCTAGAAACTCGTGTTTTTTACGAAATCATGTAAACCTTCTACAAAGTGTGATTTAAAAAAACGGTGGAAGTAAGCATTTCTTATTTCCGGACGAATGCGCAAACTATAGAAAGTCGTTATGACGTAGAATGTGCATACTTTGTAGATTCCATTTATGAAATAAAACACATTTTCTAAAAACTAGTGTTTTTTAAGAAATCATGTAAACCTTCTAGAAGCTATAATTTTAAAAAATGGGGGAAGTAATCTTTTCTTATTTCCAAACGCATGCGCAAACTATAGAAAGTCGTTATGACGTAGAATGTGCATACTTTGTTGATTCCATTTATGAAATAAAACACATTTTCTAAAAACTCGTGTTTTTTACGAAATCATGTAAACCTTCTAGAAGCTGTGATTTTAAAAAACGGTGGAAGTAAGCTTTTCTTATTTCCGGATGGATGCGCAAACTATAGAAATTCGTTATGACGTAGAATGTGCATACTTTGTTGATTCCATTTATGAAATAAAACACATTTACTAAAAACTCGTGTTTTTTAAGAAATCATGTAAACCTTCTAGAAGCTGTGATTTTAAAAAACGGGGGAAGTAAGATTTTCTTATTTCCGAACGCATGCGCAAACTATAGAAAGTCGTTTTGACGTAGAATGTGTATACTTTGTTGATTCCATTTATGAAATAAAACACATTTTCTAAAAACTCGTGTTTTTTCCGAACCCATGTAAACCTTCTAGAAGCTGTGATTTTAAAAAACGGTGGAAGTAAGCTTTTCTTATTTCCAGACGCATGCGCAAACTATAGAAAGTCGTTATGACGTAGAATGTGCATACTTTGTTGATTCCATTCATGAAATAAAACACATTTTCTAAAAACTCGTGTTTTTTAAGAAATCATGTAAACCTTCTAGAAGCTGTGATTTTAAAAAATGGGGGAAGTAAGCTTTTTTTATTTCCGAAGGCATGCGGAAACTTTAGAAAGTCGTTATGACGTAGAATGTGCATACTTTGTCGATTCCATTTATGAAATAAAACACATTTTCTAAAAACTCATGTTTTTTAAGAAAGCATGTAAACCTTCTAGAAGCTATGATTTTAAAAAACGGTGGAAGTAAGCTTTTCTTATTTCCAGACGAATGCGGAAACTATAGAAAGTCATTATGACGTACAATGTACATACTTTGTAGATTCCATTTATGAAATAAGGCACATTTACTAAAAACTCGTGTTTTTTACCAAATCATGTAAACCTTCTAGAAGCTGTGATTTAAAAAAACAGTGGAAGTAAGCTTTTCTTATTTCCGGACGCATGCGCAAACTATAGAAAGTCGCTATGACATAGAATGTGTATACTTTGTTGATTCCATTTATGAAATAAAACACATTTTCTAAAAACTCGTGTTTTTTACGAAACCATGTAAACCTTATAGAAGCTGTGATTTTAAAAAACGGGGGAAGTAAGCTTTTCTTATTTCCGGACACATGCAGAAACTATAGAAAGTCGTTATGACGTAGAATGTGCATACTTTGTAGATTCCATTTATTAAATAAAACACATTTTCTAAAAACTCGTGTTTTTTACGAAATCATGTAAACCTTCCAGAAGCTGTGATTTTAAAAAACGGTGGAAGTAAGCTTTTCTTATTTCCGGACGAATGCGCAAACTATAGAATGTCGTTATGACGTAGAATGTGCATACTTTGTTGATTCCATTTATGAAATAAAACACATTTTCTAAAAACTCGTGTTTTTTAAGAAATCATGTAAACCTTCTAGAAGCTGTGATTTTAAAAAACGGTGGAAGTAAGCTTTTCTTATTTCCGGAAGAATGCGCAAACTATAGAAAGTCGTTATGACGTAGAATGCGCATACTTTGTTGATTCCATTTATGAAATAAAACACATTTTCTAAAAACTCGTGTTTTTTAAGAAATCATGTAAACCTTCTAGAAGCTGTGGTTTTAAAAAACGGGGGAAGTAAGGTTTTCTTATTTCCGGACGCATGCGCAAACTATAGAAAGTCGTTATGACGTAGAATGTGCATACTTTGTAGATTCCATTTATGAAATAAAACACATTTTCTAAAAACTCGTGTTTTTTACGAAATCATGTAAACCTTCTAGAAGCTGTGATTTTAAAAAAGGGTGGAAGTAAGCTTTTCTTATTTCCGGACGCATCCGCAAACTATAGAAAGTCGTTATGACGTAGAATGTGCATACTTTGTTGATTCCATTTATGAAATAAAACACATTTTCTAAAAACTCGTGTTTTTTACGAAATCATGTAAACCTTCTAGAAGCTGTGATTTTAAAAAACGTTGGAAGTAAGCTTTTCTTATTTCCGGACGAATGCCCAAACTATAGAATGTCGTTATGACGCAGAATGTGCATACTTTGTTGATTCCATTTATGAAATAAAACACATTTTATAAAAACTCGTGTTTTTTAAGAAATCATGTAAACCTTCTAGAAGCTGTGATTTTAAAAAACGGGGGAAGTAAGCTTTTCTTATTTCCGGACGTATGCGCAAACTATATAAATTCGTTATGACGTAGAATGTGAATACTTTGTTGATTCCATTTATGAAATAAAACACATTTTCTAAAAACTCGTGTTTGTTAAGAAATCATGTAAACCTTCTAGAAGCTTTGATTTTAAAAAACGGGAGAAGTAAGCTTTTCTTATTTCCAAACGCATGCGCAAACTATAGAAAGTCCTTATGACGTAGAATGTGCATACTTTGTTGATTCCATTTATGAAATAAAACTCATTTTCTAAAAACTCGTGTTTTTTAAGAAATCATGTAAACCTTCTAGAAGCTGTGATTTTAAAAAACGGTGGAAGTAAGCTTTTCTTATTTCCGGACGAATGCGCAAACTATATAATGTCGTTATGACGTAGAATGTGCATACTTTGTTGATTCCATTGATGAAATAAAACACATTTTCTAAAAACTCACGTTTTTTAAGAAATCATGTAAACCTTCTAGAAGCTGTGATTTTAAAAAACGGGGGAAGTAAGCTTTTCTTATTTCCGGACGCATGGGCAAACTATAGAAAGTCGTTATGACGTAGAATGTGCATACACTGTTGATTCCATTTCTGAAATAAAACACATTTTCTTAAAACTGGTGTTTTTTAAGAAACCATGTAAACCTTCTAGAAGTTGTGATTTTAAAAAATAGGGGAAGTAAGATTTTCTTATTTCCGAATGCATGCGCAAACTATAGAAAGTCGTTATGACGTATAATGTGCATACTTTGTTGATTCCATTTATGAAATAAAACACATTTTCTAAAAACTCGTGTTTTTTAAGAAATCATGTAGAAGTTGTGATTTTAAAAAACGGTGGAAGTAAGCTTTTCTTATTTCCGGACGCATGCGCAAACTATAGAAAGTCGTTATGACGTAAAATGTGCATACTTTGTCGATTCCATTTATGAAATAAAACACATTTTCTAAAAACTCGTGTTTTTTAAGAAATCATGTAAACCTTCTAGAAGCTGTGATTTTAAAAAACGGTGGATGTAATCTCTTCTTATTTCCAAACGCATGCGCAAACTATAGAAAGTCGTTATGACGTAGAATGTGCATACTTTGTTGATTCCATTTATGAAATAAAACACATTTTCTAAAAACTCGTGTTTTTTAAGAAATCATGTAAACCTTCTAGAAGCTGTGATTTTAAAAAACGGGGGAAGTAAGCTTTTCTTATTTCCGGATGCAAGCGCAAACTATAGAAAGTCGTTATAACGTAGAATGTGCATACTTTGTAGATTCAATTTATGAAATAAAACACATTTTCTAAAAACTCATGTTTTTTACGAAATCATGTAAACCTTCTAGAAGCTGTGATTTTAAAAAACGGTGGAAGTAAGCTTTTCTTATTTCCGGACGAATGCGCAAACTATAGAAAGTCGTTATGACATAGAATGTGCATACTTTGTAGATTCCATTTATGAAATAAAACAAATTTTCTAAAAACTCGTGTTTTTTACGAAATCATGTAAACCTTCTAGAAGCTGTAATTTTAAAAAATGGTGGAAGTAAGCTTTTCTTATTTCCGGACGGATGCGCAAACTATAGAAAGTTGTTATGACGTAGAATGTGCATACTTTGTTGATTCCATTTATGAAATAAAACACATTTTGTAAAAACTCGTGTTTTTTAAGAAATCATTTAAACCTTCTAGAAGTTGTGATTTTAAAAAACGGGGGAAGTAAGCTTTTCTTATTTCCGGACGCATGCGCAAACTATAGAAAGTCGTTATGACGTAGAATGTGTATCCTTTGTTGATTCCATTTATGAAATAAAACACATTTTCTAAAAACTCGTGTTTTTTACGAAACCATGTAAAAGTTCTAGAAGCTGTGATTTTAAAAAACGGTGGAAGTAAGCTTTTCTTATTTCCGGACGCATGCGCAAACTATAGAAAGTCGTTATGACGTAGAATGTGCATACTTTGTTGATTCCATTCATGAAATAAAACACATTTTCTAAAAACTCATGTTTTTTAAGAAATCATGTAAACCTTCTAGAAGCTGTGATTTTAAAAAACGGGGGAAGTAAGCTTTTCTTATTTCCAAACGCATGCGCAAACAATAGAAAGTCGTTATGACGTAGAATGTGCATACTTTGTCGATTCCATTTATGAAATAAAACACATTTTCTAAAAACTCGTGTTTTTTACGAAATCATGTAAACCTTCTAGAAGCTGTGATTTTAAAAAACGGTGGAAGTAAGCTTTTCTTATTTCCGGACGAATGCGCAAACTATAGAAAGTCGTTATGACGTAGAATGTGCATACTTTTTTGATTCCATTTATGAAATAAAACACATTTTCTAAAAACTCGTGTTTTTTAAGAAATCATGTAAAACTTCTAGAAGCTGTGATTTTAAAAAACGGGGAAAGTAAGCTTTCCTTATTTCCAAACGCATGCGCAAACTATAGAAAGTCCTTATGATGTAGAATGTGCATACTTTGTAGATTCCATTTATGAAATAAAACACATTTTCTAAAAAATCGTGGTTTTTACGAAATCGTGTAAACCTTCTAGAAGCTGTGATTTTAAAAAACAGTGGCAGTAAGCTTTTCTTATTTCTGGACGAATGCGAAAACTATAGAAAGTCGTTATGACGTAGAATGTGCATACTTTGTAGATTCCATTTATGAAATAAAACACATTATCTAAAAACGTGTTTTTTACGAAATTATGTAAACCTCCTAGAAGCTGTGATCTTAAAAAACGGGGGAAGTAAGCTTTTCTTATTTCCGGACGCATGCGCAAACTATAGAAAGTCGTTATGACGTAGAATGTGCATACTTTGTCGATTCCTTTTATGAAATAAAGCACGTTTTCTAAAAACTCGTCTTTTTTAAGAAATCATGTAAACCTTCTAGAAGCTGTGATTCTAAAAAACGGTGGAAGTAAGCTTTTCTTATTTCCGGACGCATGCGCAAACTATAGAAAGTCGTTGTGACGTAGAATGTGCATACTTTGTTGATTCCATTCATGAAATAAATCACATTTTCTAAAAACTCATGTTTTTTAAGAAATCATGTAAACCTTCTAGAAGCTATGATTTTAAAAAACGGGGGAAGTAAGCTTTTCTTATTTCCAAACGCATGCGCAAACTATAGAAAGTCGTTATGACGTAGAATGTGCAAACTTTTTCGATTCCATTTATGAAATAAAACACATTTTCTAAAAACTCATGTTTTTTACGAAATCATGTAAACCTTCTAGAAGCTGTGATTTTAAAAAACGGTGGAAGTAAGCTTTTCTTATTTCCGGACGAATGCGCAAACTATAGAAAGTCGTTGTGACGTAGAATGTGCATACTTTTTTGATTCCATTTATGAAATAAAACACATTTTCTAAAAACTCGTGTTTTTTAAGAAATCATGTAAACCTTCTAGAAGCTGTGATTTTAAAAAACGGGGAAAGTAAGCTTTTCTTATTTCCAAACGCATGCGCAAACTATAGAAAGTCCTTATGATGTAGAATGTGCATACTTTGTAGATTCCATTTATGAAATAAAACACATTTTCTAAAACCTCGTGGTTTTTACGAAATCATGTAAACCTTCTAGAAGCTGTGATTTTAAAAAACAGTGGAAGTAAGCTTTTCTTATTTCCGGATGAATGCGAAAACTATAGAAAGTCGTTATGACGTAGAATGTGCATACTTTGTAGATTCCATTTATGAAATAAAACACATTTTCTAAAAACTCGTGTTTTTTACGAAATCATGTAAACCTCCTAGAAGTTGTGATCTTAAAAAACGGGGGAAGTAAGCTTTTCTTATTTCCGGACGCATGCGCAAACTATAGAAAGTCGTTATGACGTAGAATGTGCATACTTTGTAGATTCCATTTATGAAATAAAACACATTTTCTAAAAACTCGCGTTTTTTACGAAATCATGTAAACCTTCTAGAAGCTGTGATTTTAAAAGACAGTGGAAGTAAGCTTTTCTTATTTCCGGATGCATGTGCAAACTATAGAAATTCGTTATGACGTATAATGTGCATACTTTGTCGATTCCATTTATGAAATAAAACACATTTTCTAAAAACTCGTGTTTTTTAAGAAATCATGTAAACCTTCTAGAAGCTGTGATTTTAAAAAACGGTGGAAGTAAGCTTTTCTTATTTCCGGACGCATGCGCAAACTATAGAAAGTCGTTATGACGTAGAATGTGCATACTTTGTCGATTCCATTTATGAAATAAAACAGATTTTCTAAAAACTCGTGTTTTTTACGAAATCATGTAAACCTTCTAGAAGCTGTGATTTTAAAAAACGGAGGAAGTAAGCTTTTCTTATTTCCGGACGCATGCGCAAACTATAGAAAGTCGTTATGATGTAGAATGTGCATACTTTGTTGTTTCCAATTATGAAATAAAACACATTTTCTAAAAAGTCATGTTTTTTAAGAAATCATGTAAACCTTCTAGAACCTGTGATTTTAAAAAACGGGGGAAGTAAACTTTTCTTATTTCCGGACGAATGCGAAAATTATAGAAAGTCGTTATGACGTAGAATGTGCATACTTTGTTGATTCCATTTATGAAATAAAACACATTTTCTAAAAACTCGTGTTTTTTAAGAAATCATGTAAACCTTCTAAAAGCTGCGATTTTAAAAAATGGTGGAAGTAAGCTTTTCTTATTTCCAGACGAATGCGCAAACTATAGAATGTCGTTATGGCGTAGAAGGTGCATACTTTGTTAATTCCATTTATGAAATAAAACACATTTTGTAAAAACTCGTGTTTTTTAAGAAATCATGTAAACCTTCTAGAAGCTGTGATTTTAAAAAATGGGAGAAGTAAGCTTTTCTTATTTCCAAACGCATGCGCAAACTATAGAAAGTCGTTATGACGTAGAATGTGCATACTTTGTTGATTCCATTTATGAAATAAAACACATTTTCTAAAAACTCGTGTTTTTTAAGAAACCATGTAAACCTTCTAGAAGCTGTGATTTTAAAAAACGGGGGAAGTAAGCTTTTCTTATTTCCAAACGCATGCGCAAACTATAGAAAGTCGTTATGACGTAGAATGTGCATACTTTGTTGATTCCATTTATGAAATAAAACACACTTTCTAAAAACTCGTGTTTTTTAAGAAATCATGTAGACCTTCTAGAAGATGTGATTTTAAAAAACGGGGGAAGTAAGCTTTTCTTATTTCCAAACGCATGCGTAAACTATAGAAAGTCGTTGTGACGTAGAATGTGCATACTTTCTAGATTCTATTTATGAAATAAAACACATTTTCTAAAAACTCGTGTTTTTTACGAAATCATCTAAACCTTCTAGAAGCTGTGATTTTAAAAAACGGTGGAAGTATGCAAGTTATAGAAAGTCATTATGACGTAGAATGTGCATACTTTGTAGATTCCATTTATGAATTAAAACACATTTTCTAAAAACTCATGTTTTTTACGAAATCATGTAAACCTTCTAGAAGCTATGATTTCGAAAAACGATGGAAGTAAGCTTTTCTTATTTCCGGACGGATGCGCAAACTATAGAAAGTCGTTATGACGTAGAATGTGCATACTTTGTAGATTCCATTTATGAAATAAAACACATTTTCTAAAAACTCGTGTTTTTTAAGAAATAATGTAAACCTTCTAGAAGCTGTGATTTTAAAAAATGGTGGAAGTAAGATTTTATTATTTCCATATGCATGCGCAAAATATAGAAAGTCGTAATGACGTAGAATGTGCATACTTTGTAGATTCCATTTATGAAATAAAACACATTTTCTAAAAACTCGTGTTTTTTACGAAATCATGTAAATCTTCTAGAAGCTGTGATTTTAAAAAACGGTGGAAGTAAGCTTTTCTTATTTCCGGACGCATGCGCAAACTATAGAATGTCGTTATGATGTAGAATGTGCATACTTTGTTGATTCCATTTATGAAATAAAACACATTTTCTAAAAACTCATGTTTTTTAAGAAATCATGTAAACCTTCTAGAAGCTGTAATTTTAAAAAACGGGAGAAGTAAGCTTTTCTTATTTCCAAACGCATGCGCAAACTATA
Source organism: Larix kaempferi (assembly GCA_027924585.1). NCBI lineage: Eukaryota > Viridiplantae > Streptophyta > Pinopsida > Pinales > Pinaceae > Larix > Larix kaempferi. The sequence continues at coordinate 16,347,544 of BSBM01001252.1, forward strand.
GAAATTCATTATGACGTAGAATGTGCATACTTTGTAGATTCCATTTATGAAATAAAACACATTTTCTAAAAACTCGTGTTTTTTACGAAATCATGTAAACCTTCTTGAAGCTGTGATTTTAAAAAACAGTAGAAGTAAGCTTTTCTTATTTCCGGACGCATGCGCAAACTATAGAAAGTCGTTATGACATAGTATGTGCATACTTTGTCGATTCCATTTATGAAATAAAACACATTTTCTAAAAACTCGTGTTTTTTAAGAAATCATGTAAACCTTCTAAAAGCTGTGATTTTAAAAAACGGGGGAAGTAATCTTTTCTTATTTCCAAACGCATGCGCAAACTATAGAAAGTCGTTAAGACGTAAAATGTGCATACTTTGTTGATTCCATTTATGAAATAAAACACATTTTCTAAAAACTCGTGTTTTTTAAGAAATCATGTAAACCTTCTAGAAGCTGTGATTTTAAAGAACGGGGAAAGTAAGCTTTTCTTATTTCCAAACGCATGCGCAAACTATAGAAAGTCGTTATGACGTAGAATGTGCATACTTTTTAGATTCCATTTATGAAATAAAACACATTTTCTAAAAACTCGTGTTTTTTACGAAATCATGTAAACCTTCTAGAAGCTGTGATTTTAAAAAACGGGGGAAGTAAGCTTTTCTTATTTCCGGACGCATGCGCAAACTATAGAAAGTCATTATGACGTAGAATGTGCATACTTTGTAGATTCCATTTATGAAATAAAACACATTTTCTAGAAACTCGTGTTTTTTACGAAATCATGTAAACCTTCTACAAAGTGTGATTTAAAAAAACGGTGGAAGTAAGCATTTCTTATTTCCGGACGAATGCGCAAACTATAGAAAGTCGTTATGACGTAGAATGTGCATACTTTGTAGATTCCATTTATGAAATAAAACACATTTTCTAAAAACTTGTGTTTTTTAAGAAATCATGTAAACCTTCTAGAAGCTATAATTTTAAAAAACGGGGGAAGTAATCTTTTCTTATTTCCAAACGCATGCGCAAACTATAGAAAGTCGTTATGACGTAGAATGTGCATACTTTGTTGATTCCATTTATGAAATAAAACACATTTTCTAAAAACTCGTGTTTTTTACGAAATCATGTAAACCTTCTAGAAGCTGTGATTTTAAAAAACAGTGGAAGTAAGCTTTTCTTATTTCCGGACGGATGCGCAAACTATAGAAAGTCGTTATGACGTAGAATGTGCATACTTTGTTGATTCCATTTATGAAATAAAACACATTTACTAAAAACTCATGTTTTTTAAGAAATCATGTAAACCTTCTAGAAGCTGTGATTTTAAAAAACGGGGGAAGTAAGCTTTTCTTATTTCCGAACGCATGCGCAAACTATAGAAAGTCGTTTTGACGTAGAATGTGTATACTTTGTTGATTCCATCTATGAAATAAAACACATTTTCTAAAAACTCGTGTTTTTTCCGAACCCATGTAAACCTTCTAGAAGCTGTGATTTTAAAAAACGGTGGAAGTAAGCTTTTCTTATTTCCAGACGCATGCGCAAACTATAGAAAGTCGTTATGATGTAGAATGTGCATACTTTGTTGATTCCATTCATGAAATAAAACACATTTTCTAAAAACTCGTGTTTTTTAAGAAATCATGTAAACCTTCTAGAAGCTGTGATTTTAAAAAACGGGGGAAGTAAGATTTTTTTATTTCCAAAGGCATGCGGAAACTATAGAAAGTCGTTATGACGTAGAATGTGCATACTTTGTCGATTCCATTTATGAAATAAAACACATTTTCTAAAAACTCATGTTTTTTAAGAAAGCATGTAAACCTTCTAGAAGCTATGATTTCAAAAAACGGTGGAAGTAAGCTTTTCTTATTTCCGGACGAATGCGGAAACTATAGAAAGTCATTATGACGTAGAATGTACATACTTTGTAGATTCCATTTATGAAATAAGACACATTTTCTAAAAACTCGTGTTTTTTACCAAATCATGTAAACCTTCTAGAAGCTGTGATTTAAAAAAACAGTGGAAGTAAGCTTTTCTTATTTCCGGACGCATGCGCAAACTATAGAAAGTCGCTATGACATAGAATGTGTATACTTTGTTGATTCCATTTATGAAATAAAACACATTTTCTAAAAACTCGTGTTTTTTACGAGACCATGTAAACCTTTTAGAAGCTGTGATTTTAAAAAATGGGGGAAGTAAGCTTTTCTTATTTCCGGACACATGCAGAAACTATAGAAAGTCGTTATGACGTAGAATGTGCATACTTTGTAGATTCCATTTATGAAATAAAACACATTTTCTAAAAACTCGTGTTTTTTACGAAATCATGTAAACCTTCCAGAAGCTGTGATTTTAAAAAACGGTGGAAGTAAGCTTTTCTTATTTCCGGACGAATGCGCAAACTATAGAATGTCGTTATGACGTAGAATGTGCATACTTTGTTGATTCCATTTATGAAATAAAACACATTTTCTAAAAACTCGTGCTTTTTAAGAAATCATGTAAACCTTCTAGAAGCTGTGATTTTAAAAAACGGTGGAAGTAAGCTTTTCTTATTTCCGGACAGATGCGCAAACAATAGAAAGTCGTTATGACGTAGAATGTGCATACTTTGTAGATTCCATTTATGAAATAAAACACATTTTCTAAAAACTCATGTTTTTTACGAAATCATGTAAACCTTCTAGAAGCTATGATTTTAAAAAACGGTGGAAGTAAGCTTTTCTTATTTCCGGATTCATGCTCAAACTATAGAAAGTTGTTATGACGTAGAGTGTGCATACTATGTCGATTCCATTTATGAAATAAAACACATCTTCTAAAAACTCGTGTTTTTTAAGAAATCATGTAAACCTTCTAGAAGCTATGATTTTACAAAACGGGGGAAGTAATCTTTTCTTATTTTCAAACGCATGCGCAAACTATAGAAAGTTGTTATGACGTAGAATCTGCATACTTTGTTGATTCCATTTATGAAATAAAACACATTTTCTAAAAACTCGTGTTTTTTAAGAGATCATGTAAACCTTCTAGAAGCTGTGATTTTAAAAAATAGGGGAAGTAAGCTTTTCTTATTTCCGGATGGATGCAAAAACTATAGAAAGTCATTATGACGTAGAATGTGCATACTTTGTAGATTCCATTTATTAAATAAAACACATTTTCTAAAAACTCGTGTTTTTTACGAAATCATGTAAACCTTCTAGAAGCTGTGATTTTAAAAAACGCTGGAAGTAAGCTTTTCTTATTTCCGGACGAATGCGCAAACTATAGAAATTCGTTATGACGTAGAATGTGCATACTTTGTTGATTCCGTTTATGAAATAAAACACATTTTCTAAAAACTCGTGTTTTTTTAAGAAATCATGTAAACCTTCTAGAAGCTGTGATTTTAAAAAACGGGGAAAGTAAGCTTTTCTTATTTCCGGAAGAATGCGGAAACTATAGAAAGTCATTATGGCGTAGAATGTGAATACTTTGTTGATTCCATTGATGAACTAAAATACATTTTCTAAAAACTCATGTTTTTTGAGAAATCATGTAAACCTTCTAGAAGCTGTGATTTTAAAAAACGGGCGAAGTAAGCTTTTCTTATTTCCGGACGCATGCAAAAACTATCGAAAGTCATTATGACGTAGAATGTGCATACTTTGTAGATTCCATTTATGAAATAAAACATATTTTCTAAAAACTCGTGTTTTTTACGAAATCATGTAAACCTTCTAGAAGCTGTGATTTTAAAAAACGGTGGAAGTAAGATTTTCTTATTTCCAGATGCATGCGCAAACTATAGAAAGTCGTTATGACGTAGAATGTGCATACTTTGTTGATTCCATTAATGAACTAAAACACATTTTCTAAAAACTTGTGTTTTTTAAGAAATCATGTAAACCTTCTAGAAGCTGTGATTTTAAAAAACGGGGGAAGTAAGCTTTTCTTATTTCCGGACGCATGCGCAAACTATAGAAAGTGGTTATCACATAGAATGTGCATACTTTTTAGATTCCATTTATGAAATAAAACACATTTTCTAAAAACTCGAGTTTTTTAAGAAATCATGTAAACCTTCTAGAAACTGTGATTTTAAAAAATGGTGGAAGTAAGTTTTTCTTATTTCCGGACGCATGCGCAAACTATAAAAAGTCGTTATGATGTAGAATGTGCATACTTTGTAGATTCCATTTATGAAATAAAACACATCTTCTAAAAACTCGTGTTTTTTACGAAATCATCTAAACCTTCTAGACGCTGTGATTTTAAAAAACGGGGGAAGTAAGCTTTTCTTATTTCCGGATGAATGCGCAAACTATAGAAAGTCGTTATGACGTAGAATGTGCATACTTTGTAGATTCCATTTATGAAACAAAACACATTTTCTAAAAACTCATGTTTTTTACGAAATCATGTAAACCTTCTAGAAGCTGTGATTTTAAAAAACGGTGGAAGTAAGCTTTTCTTATTTCCGGATGCATGCACAAACTATAGAAAATCGTTATGACATAGAATGTGCATACTTTGTCGTTTCCATTTATGAAATAAAACACAATTTCTAAAAACTCATGTTTTTTAAGAAATCATGTAAACCTTCTAGAAGCTGTGATTTAAAAAAAACGGGGGAAGTAAGCTTTTTGTATTTCCAAACACATGCGCAAACTGTAGAAAGTCGTTATGACGTAGAATGTGCATACTTTGTTGATTCCATTGATGAAATAAAACACATTTTCTAAAAACTCGTGTTTTTTAAGAAATCATGTAAACCTTCTAGAAGCTGTGATTTTAAAAAACAGGGGAAGTAATCTTTTCTTATATCCAAACGCATGTGCAAACTATAGAAAGTCGTTATGATGTACAATGTGCATACTTTGTAGATTCCATTTATGAAATAAAAGACATTTTCTAGAAACTCGTGTTTTTTACGAAATCATGTAAACCTTCTAGAAGCTATGATTTTAAAAGACGGTGGAAGTAAGCTTTTCTTATTTCCGGACGCGCAAACTATAGAAAGTCGTTATGATGTAGAATGTGCATACTTTGTAGATTCCATTTATGAAACAAAACACATTTTCTAAAAACTCGTGTTCTTTACGAAATCATGTAAACCTTCTAGAAGCTGTGATTTTAAAAAACGGTGGAAGTAAGCTTTTCTTATTTCCGGACGAATGCGCAAACTATATAATGTCGTTATGACGTAGAATGTGCATACTTTGTTGATTCCATTGATGAAATAAAACACATTTTCTAAAAACTCGCGTTTTTTAAGAAATCATGTAAACCTTCTAGAAGCTGTGATTTTAAAAAACGGGGGAAGTAAGCTTTTCTTATTTCCGGACGCATGGGCAAACTATAGAAAGTCGTTATGACGTAGAATGTGCATACACTGTTGATTCCATTTCTGAAATAAAACACATTTTCTTAAAACTGGTGTTTTTTAAGAAACCATGTAAACCTTCTAGAAGTTGTGATTTTAAAAAATAGGGGAAGTAAGATTTTCTTATTTCCGAATGCATGCGCAAACTATAGAAAGTCGTTATGACGTATAATGTGCATACTTTGTTGATTCCATTTATGAAATAAAACACATTTTCTAAAAACTCGTGTTTTTTAAGAAATCATGTAGAAGTTGTGATTTTAAAAAACGGTGGAAGTAAGCTTTTCTTATTTCCGGACGCATGCGCAAACTATAGAAAGTCGTTATGACGTAAAATGTGCATACTTTGTCGATTCCATTTATGAAATAAAACACATTTTCTAAAAACTCGTGTTTTTTAAGAAATCATGTAAACCTTCTAGAAGCTGTGATTTTAAAAAACGGTGGATGTAATCTCTTCTTATTTCCAAACGCATGCGCAAACTATAGAAAGTCGTTATGACGTAGAATGTGCATACTTTGTTGATTCCATTTATGAAATAAAACACATTTTCTAAAAACTCGTGTTTTTTAAGAAATCATGTAAACCTTCTAGAAGCTGTGATTTTAAAAAACGGGGGAAGTAAGCTTTTCTTATTTCCGGATGCAAGCGCAAACTATAGAAAGTCGTTATAACGTAGAATGTGCATACTTTGTAGATTCAATTTATGAAATAAAACACATTTTCTAAAAACTCATGTTTTTTACGAAATCATGTAAACCTTCTAGAAGCTGTGATTTTAAAAAACGGTGGAAGTAAGCTTTTCTTATTTCCGGACGAATGCGCAAACTATAGAAAGTCGTTATGACATAGAATGTGCATACTTTGTAGATTCCATTTATGAAATAAAACAAATTTTCTAAAAACTCGTGTTTTTTACGAAATCATGTAAACCTTCTAGAAGCTGTAATTTTAAAAAATGGTGGAAGTAAGCTTTTCTTATTTCCGGACGGATGCGCAAACTATAGAAAGTTGTTATGACGTAGAATGTGCATACTTTGTTGATTCCATTTATGAAATAAAACACATTTTGTAAAAACTCGTGTTTTTTAAGAAATCATTTAAACCTTCTAGAAGTTGTGATTTTAAAAAACGGGGGAAGTAAGCTTTTCTTATTTCCGGACGCATGCGCAAACTATAGAAAGTCGTTATGACGTAGAATGTGTATCCTTTGTTGATTCCATTTATGAAATAAAACACATTTTCTAAAAACTCGTGTTTTTTACGAAACCATGTAAAAGTTCTAGAAGCTGTGATTTTAAAAAACGGTGGAAGTAAGCTTTTCTTATTTCCGGACGCATGCGCAAACTATAGAAAGTCGTTATGACGTAGAATGTGCATACTTTGTTGATTCCATTCATGAAATAAAACACATTTTCTAAAAACTCATGTTTTTTAAGAAATCATGTAAACCTTCTAGAAGCTATGATTTTAAAAAACGGGGGAAGTAAGCTTTTCTTATTTCCAAACGCATGCGCAAACAATAGAAAGTCGTTATGACGTAGAATGTGCATACTTTGTCGATTCCATTTATGAAATAAAACACATTTTCTAAAAACTCGTGTTTTTTACGAAATCATGTAAACCTTCTAGAAGCTGTGATTTTAAAAAACGGTGGAAGTAAGCTTTTCTTATTTCCGGACGAATGCGCAAACTATAGAAAGTCGTTATGACGTAGAATGTGCATACTTTTTTGATTCCATTTATGAAATAAAACACATTTTCTAAAAACTCGTGTTTTTTAAGAAATCATGTAAAACTTCTAGAAGCTGTGATTTTAAAAAACGGGGAAAGTAAGCTTTCCTTATTTCCAAACGCATGCGCAAACTATAGAAAGTCCTTATGATGTAGAATGTGCATACTTTGTAGATTCCATTTATGAAATAAAACACATTTTCTAAAAAATCGTGGTTTTTACGAAATCGTGTAAACCTTCTAGAAGCTGTGATTTTAAAAAGCAGTGGCAGTAAGCTTTTCTTATTTCTGGACGAATGTGAAAACTATAGAAAGTCGTTATGACGTAGAATGTGCATACTTTGTAGATTCCATTTATGAAATAAAACACATTATCTAAAAACGTGTTTTTTACGAAATTATGTAAACCTCCTAGAAGCTGTGATCTTAAAAAACGGGGGAAGTAAGCTTTTCTTATTTCCGGACGCATGCGCAAACTATAGAAAGTCGTTATGACGTAGAATGTGCATACTTTGTCGATTCCTTTTATGAAATAAAGCACGTTTTCTAAAAACTCGTCTTTTTTAAGAAATCATGTAAACCTTCTAGAAGCTGTGATTCTAAAAAACGGTGGAAGTAAGCTTTTCTTATTTCCGGACGCATGCGCAAACTATAGAAAGTCGTTGTGACGTAGAATGTGCATACTTTGTTGATTCCATTCATGAAATAAATCACATTTTCTAAAAACTCATGTTTTTTAAGAAATCATGTAAACCTTCTAGAAGCTATGATTTTAAAAAACGGGGGAAGTAAGCTTTTCTTATTTCCAAACGCATGCGCAAACTATAGAAAGTCGTTATGACGTAGAATGTGCAAACTTTTTCGATTCCATTTATGAAATAAAACACATTTTCTAAAAACTCATGTTTTTTACGAAATCATGTAAACCTTCTAGAAGCTGTGATTTTAAAAAACGGTGGAAGTAAGCTTTTCTTATTTCCGGACGAATGCGCAAACTATAGAAAGTCGTTGTGACGTAGAATGTGCATACTTTTTTGATTCCATTTATGAAATAAAACACATTTTCTAAAAACTCGTGTTTTTTAAGAAATCATGTAAACCTTCTAGAAGCTGTGATTTTAAAAAACGGGGAAAGTAAGCTTTTCTTATTTCCAAACGCATGCGCAAACTATAGAAAGTCCTTATGATGTAGAATGTGCATACTTTGTAGATTCCATTTATGAAATAAAACACATTTTCTAAAACCTCGTGGTTTTTACGAAATCATGTAAACCTTCTAGAAGCTGTGATTTTAAAAAACAGTGGAAGTAAGCTTTTCTTATTTCCGGATGAATGCGAAAACTATAGAAAGTCGTTATGACGTAGAATGTGCATACTTTGTAGATTCCATTTATGAAATAAAACACATTTTCTAAAAACTCGTGTTTTTTACGAAATCATGTAAACCTCCTAGAAGTTGTGATCTTAAAAAACGGGGGAAGTAAGCTTTTCTTATTTCCGGACGCATGCGCAAACTATAGAAAGTCGTTATGACGTAGAATGTGCATACTTTGTAGATTCCATTTATGAAATAAAACACATTTTCTAAAAACTCGCGTTTTTTACGAAATCATGTAAACCTTCTAGAAGCTGTGATTTTAAAAGACAGTGGAAGTAAGCTTTTCTTATTTCCGGATGCATGTGCAAACTATAGAAATTCATTATGACGTATAATGTGCATACTTTGTCGATTCCATTTATGAAATAAAACACATTTTCTAAAAACTCGTGTTTTTTAAGAAATCATGTAAACCTTCTAGAAGCTGTGATTTTAAAAAACGGTGGAAGTAAGCTTTTCTTATTTCCGGACGCATGCGCAAACTATAGAAAGTCGTTATGACGTAGAATGTGCATACTTTGTCGATTCCATTTATGAAATAAAACAGATTTTCTAAAAACTCGTGTTTTTTACGAAATCATGTAAACCTTCTAGAAGCTGTGATTTTAAAAAACGGAGGAAGTAAGCTTTTCTTATTTCCGGACGCATGCGCAAACTATAGAAAGTCGTTATGATGTAGAATGTGCATACTTTGTTGTTTCCAATTATGAAATAAAACACATTTTCTAAAAAGTCATGTTTTTTAAGAAATCATGTAAACCTTCTAGAACCTGTGATTTTAAAAAACGGGGGAAGTAAACTTTTCTTATTTCCGGACGAATGCGAAAATTATAGAAAGTCGTTATGACGTAGAATGTGCATACTTTGTTGATTCCATTTATGAAATAAAACACATTTTCTAAAAACTCGTGTTTTTTAAGAAATCATGTAAACCTTCTAAAAGCTGCGATTTTAAAAAATGGTGGAAGTAAGCTTTTCTTATTTCCAGACGAATGCGCAAACTATAGAATGTCGTTATGGCGTAGAAGGTGCATACTTTGTTAATTCCATTTATGAAATAAAACACATTTTGTAAAAACTCGTGTTTTTTAAGAAATCATGTAAACCTTCTAGAAGCTGTGATTTTAAAAAATGGGAGAAGTAAGCTTTTCTTATTTCCAAACGCATGCGCAAACTATAGAAAGTCGTTATGACGTAGAATGTGCATACTTTGTTGATTCCATTTATGAAATAAAACACATTTTCTAAAAACTCGTGTTTTTTAAGAAACCATGTAAACCTTCTAGAAGCTGTGATTTTAAAAAACGGGGGAAGTAAGCTTTTCTTATTTCCAAACGCATGCGCAAACTATAGAAAGTCGTTATGACGTAGAATGTGCATACTTTGTTGATTCCATTTATGAAATAAAACACACTTTCTAAAAACTCGTGTTTTTTAAGAAATCATGTAGACCTTCTAGAAGATGTGATTTTAAAAAACGGGGGAAGTAAGCTTTTCTTATTTCCAAACGCATGCGTAAACTATAGAAAGTCGTTGTGACGTAGAATGTGCATACTTTCTAGATTCTATTTATGAAATAAAACACATTTTCTAAAAACTCGTGTTTTTTACGAAATCATCTAAACCTTCTAGAAGCTGTGATTTTAAAAAACGGTGGAAGTATGCAAGTTATAGAAAGTCATTATGACGTAGAATGTGCATACTTTGTAGATTCCATTTATGAATTAAAACACATTTTCTAAAAACTCATGTTTTTTACGAAATCATGTAAACCTTCTAGAAGCTATGATTTCGAAAAACGATGGAAGTAAGCTTTTCTTATTTCCGGACGGATGCGCAAACTATAGAAAGTCGTTATGACGTAGAATGTGCATACTTTGTAGATTCCATTTATGAAATAAAACACATTTTCTAAAAACTCGTGTTTTTTAAGAAATAATGTAAACCTTCTAGAAGCTGTGATTTTAAAAAATGGTGGAAGTAAGATTTTATTATTTCCATATGCATGCGCAAAATATAGAAAGTCGTAATGACGTAGAATGTGCATACTTTGTAGATTCCATTTATGAAATAAAACACATTTTCTAAAAACTCGTGTTTTTTACGAAATCATGTAAATCTTCTAGAAGCTGTGATTTTAAAAAACGGTGGAAGTAAGCTTTTGTTATTTCCGGACGCATGCGCAAACTATAGAATGTCGTTATGATGTAGAATGTGCATACTTTGTTGATTCCATTTATGAAATAAAACACATTTTCTAAAAACTCATGTTTTTTAAGAAATCATGTAAACCTTCTAGAAGCTGTAATTTTAAAAAACGGGAGAAGTAAGCTTTTCTTATTTCCAAACGCATGCGCAAACTATAGAAATTCATTATGACGTAGAATGTGCATACTTTGTAGATTCCATTTATGAAATAAAACACATTTTCTAAAAACTCGTGTTTTTTACGAAATCATGTAAACCTTCTTGAAGCTGTGATTTTAAAAAACAGTAGAAGTAAGCTTTTCTTATTTCCGGACGCATGCGCAAACTATAGAAAGTCGTTATGACATAGTATGTGTATACTTTGTCGATTCCATTTATGAAATAAAACACATTTTCTAAAAACTCGTGTTTTTTAAGAAATCATGTAAACCTTCTAAAAGCTGTGATTTTAAAAAACGGGGGAAGTAATCTTTTCTTATTTCCAAACGCATGCGCAAACTATAGAAAGTCGTTAAGACGTAAAATGTGCATACTTTGTTGATTCCATTTATGAAATAAAACACATTTTCTAAAAACTCGTGTTTTTTAAGAAATCATGTAAACCTTCTAGAAGCTGTGATTTTAAAGAACGGGGAAAGTAAGCTTTTCTTATTTCCAAACGCATGCGCAAACTATAGAAAGTCGTTATGACGTAGAATGTGCATACTTTTTAGATTCCATTTATGAAATAAAACACATTTTCTAAAAACTCGTGTTTTTTACGAAATCATGTAAACCTTCTAGAAGCTGTGATTTTAAAAAACGGGGGAAGTAAGCTTTTCTTATTTCCGGACGCATGCGCAAACTATAGAAAGTCATTATGACGTAGAATGTGCATACTTTGTAGATTCCATTTATGAAATAAAACACATTTTCTAGAAACTCGTGTTTTTTACGAAATCATGTAAACCTTCTACAAAGTGTGATTTAAAAAAACGGTGGAAGTAAGCATTTCTTATTTCCGGACGAATGCGCAAACTATAGAAAGTCGTTATGACGTAGAATGTGCATACTTTGTAGATTCCATTTATGAAATAAAACACATTTTCTAAAAACTTGTGTTTTTTAAGAAATCATGTAAACCTTCTAGAAGCTATAATTTTAAAAAACGGGGGAAGTAATCTTTTCTTATTTCCAAACGCATGCGCAAACTATAGAAAGTCGTTATGACGTAGAATGTGCATACTTTGTTGATTCCATTTATGAAATAAAACACATTTTCTAAAAACTCGTGTTTTTTATGAAATCATGTAAACCTTCTAGAAGCTGTGATTTTAAAAAACAGTGGAAGTAAGCTTTTCTTATTTCCGGACGGATGCGCAAACTATAGAAAGTCGTTATGACGTAGAATGTGCATACTTTGTTGATTCCATTTATGAAATAAAACACATTTACTAAAAACTCATGTTTTTTAAGAAATCATGTAAACCTTCTAGAAGCTGTGATTTTAAAAAACGGGGGAAGTAAGCTTTTCTTATTTCCGAACGCATGCGCAAACTATAGAAAGTCGTTTTGACGTAGAATGTGTATACTTTGTTGATTCCATCTATGAAATAAAACACATTTTCTAAAAACTCGTGTTTTTTCCGAACCCATGTAAACCTTCTAGAAGCTGTGATTTTAAAAAACGGTGGAAGTAAGCTTTTCTTATTTCCAGACGCATGCGCAAACTATAGAAAGTCGTTATGATGTAGAATGTGCATACTTTGTTGATTCCATTCATGAAATAAAACACATTTTCTAAAAACTCGTGTTTTTTAAGAAATCATGTAAACCTTCTAGAAGCTGTGATTTTAAAAAACGGGGGAAGTAAGATTTTTTTATTTCCAAAGGCATGCGGAAACTATAGAAAGTCGTTATGACGTAGAATGTGCATACTTTGTCGATTCCATTTATGAAATAAAACACATTTTCTAAAAACTCATGTTTTTTAAGAAAGCATGTAAACCTTCTAGAAGCTATGATTTCAAAAAACGGTGGAAGTAAGCTTTTCTTATTTCCGGACGAATGCGGAAACTATAGAAAGTCATTATGACGTAGAATGTACATACTTTGTAGATTCCATTTATGAAATAAGACACATTTTCTAAAAACTCGTGTTTTTTACCAAATCATGTAAACCTTCTAGAAGCTGTGATTTAAAAAAACAGTGGAAGTAAGCTTTTCTTATTTCCGGACGCATGCGCAAACTATAGAAAGTCGCTATGACATAGAATGTGTATACTTTGTTGATTCCATTTATGAAATAAAACACATTTTCTAAAAACTCGTGTTTTTTACGAGACCATGTAAACCTTTTAGAAGCTGTGATTTTAAAAAATGGGGGAAGTAAGCTTTTCTTATTTCCGGACACATGCAGAAACTATAGAAAGTCGTTATGACGTAGAATGTGCATACTTTGTAGATTCCATTTATGAAATAAAACACATTTTCTAAAAACTCGTGTTTTTTACGAAATCATGTAAACCTTCCAGAAGCTGTGATTTTAAAAAACGGTGGAAGTAAGCTTTTCTTATTTCCGGACGAATGCGCAAACTATAGAATGTCGTTATGACGTAGAATGTGCATACTTTGTTGATTCCATTTATGAAATAAAACACATTTTCTAAAAACTCGTGCTTTTTAAGAAATCATGTAAACCTTCTAGAAGCTGTGATTTTAAAAAACGGTGGAAGTAAGCTTTTCTTATTTCCGGACAGATGCGCAAACAATAGAAAGTCGTTATGACGTAGAATGTGCATACTTTGTAGATTCCATTTATGAAATAAAACACATTTTCTAAAAACTCATGTTTTTTACGAAATCATGTAAACCTTCTAGAAGCTATGATTTTAAAAAACGGTGGAAGTAAGCTTTTCTTATTTCCGGATTCATGCTCAAACTATAGAAAGTTGTTATGACTTAGAGTGTGCATACTATGTCGATTCCATTTATGAAATAAAACACATCTTCTAAAAACTCGTGTTTTTTAAGAAATCATGTAAACCTTCTAGAAGCTATGATTTTACAAAACGGGGGAAGTAATCTTTTCTTATTTTCAAAGGCATGCGCAAACTATAGAAAGTTGTTATGACGTAGAATCTGCATACTTTGTTGATTCCATTTATGAAATAAAACACATTTTCTAAAAACTCGTGTTTTTTAAGAGATCATGTAAACCTTCTAGAAGCTGTGATTTTAAAAAATAGGGGAAGTAAGCTTTTCTTATTTCCGGATGGATGCAAAAACTATAGAAAGTCATTATGACGTAGAATGTGCATACTTTGTAGATTCCATTTATGAAATAAAACACATTTTCTAAAAACTCGTGTTTTTTACGAAATCATGTAAACCTTCTAGAAGCTGTGATTTTAAAAAACGCTGGAAGTAAGCTTTTCTTATTTCCGGACGAATGCGCAAACTATAGAAATTCGTTATGACGTAGAATGTGCATACTTTGTTGATTCCGTTTATGAAATAAAACACATTTTCTAAAAACTCGTGTTTTTTTAAGAAATCATGTAAACCTTCTAGAAGCTGTGATTTTAAAAAACGGGGAAAGTAAGCTTTTCTTATTTCCGGAAGAATGCGGAAACTATAGAAAGTCATTATGGCGTAGAATGTGAATACTTTGTTGATTCCATTGATGAACTAAAATACATTTTCTAAAAACTCATGTTTTTTGAGAAATCATGTAAACCTTCTAGAAGCTGTGATTTTAAAAAACGGGCGAAGTAAGCTTTTCTTATTTCCGGACGCATGCAAAAACTATCGAAAGTCATTATGACGTAGAATGTGCATACTTTGTAGATTCCATTTATGAAATAAAACATATTTTCTAAAAACTCGTGTTTTTTACGAAATCATGTAAACCTTCTAGAAGCTGTGATTTTAAAAAACGGTGGAAGTAAGATTTTCTTATTTCCAGATGCATGCGCAAACTATAGAAAGTCGTTATGACGTAGAATGTGCATACTTTGTTGATTCCATTAATGAACTAAAACACATTTTCTAAAAACTTGTGTTTTTTAAGAAATCATGTAAACCTTCTAGAAGCTGTGATTTTAAAAAACGGGGGAAGTAAGCTTTTCTTATTTCCGGACGCATGCGCAAACTATAGAAAGTGGTTATCACATAGAATGTGCATACTTTTTAGATTCCATTTATGAAATAAAACACATTTTCTAAAAACTCGAGTTTTTTAAGAAATCATGTAAACCTTCTAGAAACTGTGATTTTAAAAAATGGTGGAAGTAAGTTTTTCTTATTTCCGGACGCATGCGCAAACTATAAAAAGTCGTTATGATGTAGAATGTGCATACTTTGTAGATTCCATTTATGAAATAAAACACATCTTCTAAAAACTCGTGTTTTTTACGAAATCATCTAAACCTTCTAGACGCTGTGATTTTAAAAAACGGGGGAAGTAAGCTTTTCTTATTTCCGGATGAATGCGCAAACTATAGAAAGTCGTTATGACGTAGAATGTGCATACTTTGTAGATTCCATTTATGAAACAAAACACATTTTCTAAAAACTCATGTTTTTTACGAAATCATGTAAACCTTCTAGAAGCTGTGATTTTAAAAAACGGTGGAAGTAAGCTTTTCTTATTTCCGGATGCATGCACAAACTATAGAAAATCGTTATGACATAGAATGTGCATACTTTGTCGTTTCCATTTATGAAATAAAACACAATTTCTAAAAACTCATGTTTTTTAAGAAATCATGTAAACCTTCTAGAAGCTGTGATTTAAAAAAAACGGGGGAAGTAAGCTTTTTGTATTTCCAAACACATGCGCAAACTGTAGAAAGTCGTTATGACGTAGAATGTGCATACTTTGTTGATTCCATTGATGAAATAAAACACATTTTCTAAAAACTCGTGTTTTTTAAGAAATCATGTAAACCTTCTAGAAGCTGTGATTTTAAAAAACAGGGGAAGTAATCTTTTCTTATATCCAAACGCATGTGCAAACTATAGAAAGTCGTTATGATGTACAATGTGCATACTTTGTAGATTCCATTTATGAAATAAAAGACATTTTCTAGAAACTCGTGTTTTTTACGAAATCATGTAAACCTTCTAGAAGCTATGATTTTAAAAGACGGTGGAAGTAAGCTTTTCTTATTTCCGGACGCGCAAACTATAGAAAGTCGTTATGATGTAGAATGTGCATACTTTGTAGATTCCATTTATGAAACAAAACACATTTTCTAAAAACTCGTGTTCTTTACGAAATCATGTAAACCTTCTAGACGCTGTGATTTTAAAAGACGGTGGAAGTAAGCTTTTCTTATTTCCGGACGCATGCGCAAACTATAGAAAGTCGTTATGACGTAGAATGTGCATACTTTGTAGATTCCATTTATGAAACAAAACACATTTTCTAAAAACTCGTGTTTTTTACGAAATCATGTAAACCTTCTGGAAGGTATGATTTTAAAAAACGGTGGAAGTCAGCTTTTCTTATTTCCGGACGCATGCGCAAACTATAGAAATTCGTTATGACATAGAATGTGCATACTTTGTTGATTCCATTTATGAAATAAAACACATTTTCTAAAAACTCGTGTTTTTTAAGAAATCATGTAAACCTTCTAGAAGCTGTGATTTTAAAAAACGGGCGAAGTAAGCTTTTCTTATTTCCAAACGCATGCGCAAACTATAGAAAGTCGTTATGATGTAGAATGTGCATACTTTGTTGATTCCATTGATGAAATAAAACACATTTTCTAAAAACTCATGTTTTTTAAGAAAGCATGTAAACCTTCTAGAAGCTGTGATTTTAAAAAACGGGGGAAGGAAGCTTTTCTTATTTCTGGACGCATGCACAAAATATAGAAACTCATTATGACGTAGAATGTGCATACTTTGTAGATTCCACTTATGAAATAAAACACATTTTCTAAAAACTCATATTTTTTACGAAATCATGTAAACCTTCTAGAAGCTGTGATTTTAAAAAACGGTGGAATTAAGCTTTTCTTATTTCCGGACGCATACGCAAAATTATAGAAAGTCGTTATGACGTAGAATGTGCATACTTTGTTGATTCCATTTATGAAATAAAACACATTTTCTAAAAACTCGTGTTTTTTAAGAAATCATGTAAACCTTCTAGAAGCTGTGATTTTAAAAAACGGGGAAGTAACCATTTCTTATTTCCGGACGCATGCGCAAACTATAGAAAGTCGTTATGACGTAGAATGTGCATACTTTGTTGATTCCATTTATGAAATAAAACACATTTTCTAAAAACTCGTGTTTTTTATGAAATCATGTAAATCTTCTAGAAGCTGTGATTTTAAAAAACGGTGAAAGTAAGCTTTTCTTATTTCCAGACGCATGCGCAAACTATAGAAAGTCGTTATGACGTAGAATGTGCATACATTGTTGATTCCATTTATGAAATAAAACACATTTTCTAAAAACTCGTGTTTTTTAAGAAACCATGTAAACCTTCTAGAAGCTGTGATTTTAAAAAACGGGAGAAGAAAGCTTTTCTTATTTCCAAACGCATGCGCAAACTATAGAAAGTCGTTATGACGTAGAATGTGCATACTTTGTTGATTCCATTTATGAAATAAAACACATTTTCTAAAAACTACTGTTTTTTAGGAAATCATGTAAACCTTCTAGAAGCTCTGATTTTAAAAAACGGGGGAAGTAAGCTTTTCTTATTTCCGGACGCATGCGAAAACTATAGAAAGACGTTATGACGTAGAATGTGCACACTTTGTAGATTCCATTTATGAACTAAAACACATTTTCTAAAAACTCGTGTTTTTTACAAAATCATGTAAACGTTCTAGAAGCCGTGATTTTAAAAAACGGTGGAAGTAAGCTTTTCTTATTTCCGGACGCATGGGAAAACTATAGACAGTCGTTATGACGTAGAATGTGCATACTTTGTTGATTCCATTTATGAAATAGAACACATTTTCTAAAAACTCGTGTTTTTTAAGAAATCATGTAAACCTTCTAGAAGCTGTGATTTAAAAAAACGGTGGAAGTAAGCTTTTCTTATTTCTGGACGCATGCGCAAACTATAGAAAGTCGTTATGACGTAGAATGTGCATACTTTGTTGATTCCATTTATGAAATAAAAGACATTTTCTAAAAACTCGTGTTTTTTACGAAATCATGTAAACCTTCTAGAAGCTGTGATTTTAAAAAACGGTGGAAGTAAGCTTTTCGTATTTCCGGAAGAATGCGCAAACTATAGAAAGTCGTTATGACGTAGAATGCGCATACTTTGTTGATTCCATTTATGAAATAAAACACATTTTCTAAAAACTCATGTTTTTTAAGAAATCATGTAAACCTTCTAGAAGCTGTGGTTTTAAAAAACGGGGGAAGTAAGCTTTTCTTATTTCCGGACGCATGCGCAAACTATAGAAAGTCGTTATGACGTAGAATGTGCATACTTTGTAGATTCCATTTATGAAATAAAACACATTTTCTAAAAACTCGTGTTTTTTATGAAATCATGTAAACCTTCTAGAAGCTGTGATTTTAAAAAAGGGTGGAAGTAAGCTTTTCTTATTTCCGGACGCATCCGCAAATTATAGAAAGTCGTTATGACGTAGAATGTGCATACTTTGTTGATTCCATTTATGAAATAAAACACATTTTCTAAAAACTCGTGTTTTTTAACAAATCATGTAAACCTACTAGAAGCTGTGATTTTAAAAAACGGGGGAAGTAAGCTTTTCTTGTTTCCAAACGCATGCGCAAATTATAGAAAGTCGTTATGACATAGAATGTGCATACTTTGTTGATTCCATTTATGAAATAAAACACATTTTCTAAAAAGTCATGTTTTTTAAGAAATCATGTAAACCTTCTAGAAGCTGTGATTTTAAAAAATGGGGGAAGTAAGCTTTTCTTATTTCCGGACGCATGTGCAAACTATAGAAAGTCGTTATGACGTAGAATGTGCATACTTTGTAGATTCCATTTATGAAATAAAACACATTTTCTAAAAACTCGTGTTTTTCACGAAATCATGTAAACCTTCTAGAAGCAGTGATTTTAAAAAACGGTGGAAGTAAGCTTTTCTTATTTCCGGACGCATGCGCAAACTATAGAAAGACCTTATGACGTACAATGTCCATACTTTGTAGGTTCCATTTATGAAATAAAACACATTTTCTAAAAACTCGTGTTTTTTACGAAATCATGTAAACCTTATAGAAGCTGTGATTTTAAAAAATGGTGGAAGAAGCTTTTCTTATTTCCGGACGCATGCGCAAACTATAGAAAGTCGTTATGATGTAGAATGTGCATACTTTGTTGAGTCTATTTATGAAATAAAACACATTTTCTAAAAACTCGTGTTTTTCAAGAAATCATGTAAACCTTCTAGAAGCTGTGATTTTAAAAAACGGGGGAAGTAAGCTTTTCTTATTTCCAAACGCATTCTCAAACTATAGAAAGTTGTTATGACGTAGAATGCGCATACTTTGTAGATTCCATTTATGAAATAAAACACATTTTCTAAAAACTCGTGTTTTTTACGAAATCATGTAAACCTTCTAGAAGCTGTGATTTTAAAAAACGGTGGACGTAAGCTTTTTGTTATTTCCGGACACATGCGCAAACTATAGAAAGTAGTTCTGACGTAGAATATGCATACTTTGTAGATTCCATTTATGAAATAAAAGACATTTTCTAAAAAATCGTGTTTTTTACGAAATCATGTAAACCTTCTAGAAGCTGTGATTTTAAAAAACGGTGGAAGTAAGCTTTTCTTATTTCCGGATGCATGCGCAAACTATAGAAATTCGTTATGACGTAGAATGTGCATACTTTGTAGATTCCATTTATGAAATAAAACACATTTTCTAAAAAATCGTGTTTTTTACGAAATCATGTAAACCTTCTAGAAGCAGTGATTTTAAAAAACGGTGGAAGTAAGCTTTTCTTATTTCCGGACGCATGCACAAACTATAGAAAGTCGTTATGACGTAGAATGTGCATAATTTTTAGATTCCATTTATGAAATAAAACACATTTTCTAAAAACTCGTGTTTTTTACGAAATCATGTCAATCTTCTAGAAGTTGTGATTTTAAAAAACGGCGGAAGTAAGCTTTTCTTATTTCCGGGCGCATGCGCAAACTATAGAAAGTCGTTATGATGTAGAATGTGCATAATTTGTAGATTCCATTTATCAAATAAAACACATTTTCTAAAAACTCGTGTTTTTTAAGAAATCATGTAAACCTTCTAGAAGCTGTGATTTAGAAAACGGTGCAAGTAAGCTTTTCTTATTTCTGTACGAATGTGCAAACTATAGAAAGTCGTTATCACGTAGAATGTGCATACTTTGTTGATTCCATTTATGAAATAAAACACATTTTCTAAAAAGTCGTGTTTTTTAAGAAATCATGTAAACCTTCTAGAAGTTGTGATTTTAAAAAACGGTGGAAGTAAGCTTTTCTTATTTCCGGACGCATGGGAAAACTATAGACAGTCCTTATGATGTAGAAAGTGCATACTTTGTTGATTCCATTTATGAAATAAAACACATTTTCTAAGAACTCGTGTTTTTTAAGAAATCATGTAAACCTTCTAGAAGTTGTGAATTTAAAAAATGGGGGAAGTAAGCTTTTCTTATTTCCAAACGCATGCACAAACTATAGAAATTCGTTATGATGTAGAATGTGCATACTTTGTTGATTCCATTTATGAAATAAAACACATTTTCTAAAAACTCGTGTTTTTTAAGAAATCATGTAAACCTTCTAGAAGCTGTGATTTAAAAAAACGGTGGAAGTAAGCTTTTCTTATTTCCGGACGCATGCGCAAACTATAGAAAGTCGTTATGACGTAGAATGTGCATACTTTGGTGATTCCATTTATGAAATAAAACACATTTTCTAAAAACTCTTGTTTTTTACGAAATCATGTAAACCTTATAGAAGCTGTGATTTTAAAAAACGGTGGAAGAAGCTTTTCTTATTTCCGGACGCATGCGCAAACTATAGAAAGTCGTTATGACGTAGAATGTGCATACTTTATTGATTCTATTTATGAAATAAAACACATTTTCTAAAAACTCGTGTTTTTTAAGAAATCATGTAAACCTTCTAGAAGCTGTGATTTTAAAAAACGGGGGAAGTAAGCTTTTCTTATTTCCAAACGCATGCGCAAACAATAGAAAGTCGTTATGACGCAGAATGTGCATACTTTGTTGATTCCATTTATGAAATAAAACACATTTTCTAAAAACTAGTGTTTTTTTAAGAAATCATGTAAACCTTCTAGAAGATATGATTTTAAAAAAGGGTGGAAGTAAGCTTTTCTTATTTCCGGACGCATGCGCAAACTATAGAAAGTCGTTATGACATAGAATGTGCATACTTTGTTGATTCCATTTATGAAATAAAACACATTTTCTAAAAACTCGTGTTTTTTAAGAAATCATGTAAACCTTCTAGAAGCTGTGATTTTAAAAAACGGGGGAAGTAAGCTTTTCTTATTTCCGAACGCATGCGCAAACTATAGAAAGTCGTTATGACATAGAATGTGCATACTTTGTTGATTCCATTTATGAAATAAAACACATTTTCTAAAAACTCGTGTTTTTTAAGTAATCATGTAAACCTTCTAGAAGCTCTGATTTTAAAAAACGGGGGAAGTAAGCTTTTCTTATTTCCGGACGCATGTGCAAACTATAGAAAGTCGTTATGACGTAGAATGTGCATACTTTGTAGATTCCATTTATGAAATAAAACACATT
Organism: Larix kaempferi; assembly: GCA_027924585.1. Taxonomy (NCBI): domain Eukaryota; kingdom Viridiplantae; phylum Streptophyta; class Pinopsida; order Pinales; family Pinaceae; genus Larix; species Larix kaempferi. The sequence continues at coordinate 16,369,018 of BSBM01001252.1, forward strand.
TTCTAAAAACTCGTGTTTTTTACGAAATCATGTAAACCTTCTAGAAGCAGTGATTTTAAAAAACAGTGGAAGTAAGCTTTTCTTATTTCCGGACGCATTCGCAAACTATAGAAAGTCCTTATGACGTAGAATGTCCATACTTTGTAGGTTCCATTTATGAAATAAAACACATTTTCTAAAAATTCGTGTTTTTTACGAAATCATGTAAACCTTATAGAAGCTGTGAATTTAAAAAACGGTGGAAGAAGCTTTTCTTATTTCCGGACGCATGCGCAAAGTATAGAAAGTCGCTATGACGTAGAATCTGTATACTTTGTTGATTCTATTTATGAAATAAAACACATTTTCTAAAAACTAGTGTTTTTTAAGAAATCATGTAAACCTTCTAGAAGCTATGATTTTAAAAAACGGGGCAAGTAAGCTTTTCTTATTTCCAAACGCATGCGCAAACTATAGAAAGTTGTTATGACATAGAATGTGCATAATTTGTAGATTCCATTTATGAAATAAAACACATTTTCTGAAAACTCGTGTTTTTTACGAAATCATGTAAACCTTCTAGAAGCTGTGATTTTAAAAAACGGTGGAAGTAAGCTTTTCTTATTTCCGGACGCATGCGCAAACTATAGAAAGTCGTTATGACGTAGAATGTGCATACTTTGTAGATTCCATTTATGAAATAAAAGACATTTTCTAAAAAATCATGTTTTTTACGAAATCATCTAAACCTTCTAGAAGCTGTGATTTTAAAAAACGGTGGAAGTAAGCTTTTCTTATTTCCGGATGCATGCGCAAACTATAGAAAGTCGTTATGACGTAGAATGTGCATACTTTGTAGATTCCATTTATCAAATAAAACACATTTTCTAAAAACTCTTGTTTTTTACGAAATCATGTAAACCTTCCAGAAGCTGTGATTTAGAAAATGGTGGAAGTAATCTTTTCTTATTTCCGTACGAATGCGCAAACTATAGAAAGTCGTTATGACGTAGAATGTGCATACTTTGTTGATTCCATTTATGAAATAAAACACATTTTCTAAAAACTCGTGTTTTTTAAGAAATCATGTAAACTTTCTAAAAGCTGTGATTTTAAAAAACGGTGGAAGTAAGCTTTTCTTATTTCCGGATGCATACGCAAACTATAGAAAGTCATTATGACATAGAATGTGCATACTTTGTTGATTCCATTTATGAAATAAAACACATTTTATAAAAAGTCATGTTTTTTAAGAAATCATGTAAACCTTCTAGAAGCTGTGATTTTAAAAAACGGGGGAAGTAAGCTTTTCTTATTTCCGGACGCATGTGCAAACTATAGAAAGTCGTTATGACGTAGAATGTAGATACTTTGTAGATTCCATTTATGAAATAAAACACATTTTCTAAAAACTCGTGTTTTTTACGAAATCATGTAAACCTTCTAGAAGCAGTGATTTTAAAAAACGGTGGAAGTAAGCCTTTATTATTTCCGGACACATGCGCAAACTATAGAAAGTACTTATGACGTAGAATGTCCATACTTTGTAGGTTCCATTTATGAAATAAAACACATTTTCTAAAAACTCGTGTTTTTTACGAAATCATGTAAACCTTATAGAAGCTGTGATTTTAAAAAACGGTGGAAGAAGCTTTTCTTATTTCCGGACGCATGCGCAAACTATAGAAAGTCGTTATGACGTAGAATGTGCATACTTTCTTGATTCTATTTATGAAATAAAACACATTTTCTAAAAACTCGTGTTTTTTAAGAAATCAGGTAAACCTTCTAGAAGCTGTGATTTTAAAAAACGGGGGAAGTAAGCTTTTCTTAATTCCAAACGCATGCGCAAACTATAGAAAGTCGTTATGACGTAGAGTGTGCATACTTTGTTGATTCCATTTATGAAATAAAAGACATTTTCTAAAAACTAGTGTTTTTTTAAGAAATCATGTAAACCTTCTAGAAGCTGTGATTTTAAAAAACGGGGGAAGTAAGCTTTTCTTATTTCCGGACGCATGCGCAAACTATAGAAATTCGTTATGACGTAGAATGTGCATACTTTGTAGATTCCATATATTAAATAAAAAACATTTTCTAAAAACTCGTGTTTTTTACGAAATCATGTAAACCTTCTAGAAGCTGTGATTTTAAAAAACGGTGGAAGTAAGCTTTTCTTCTTTCCGGACGCATGCGCAAACTATAGAAAGTCTTTATGACGTAGAATGTGCATACTTTGTAGATTCCATTTATGAAATAAAACACATTTTCTAAAAACTCGTGTTTTTTACGAAATCATGTAAACCTTCTAGAAGCTGTGATTTTAAAAAAGGGTGGAAGTAAGCTTTTCTTATTTCCGGACGCATGCGCAAACTATAGAAAGTCGTTATGACGTAGAATGTGCATACTTTGTTGATTCCATTTATGAAATAAAACACATTTTCTAAAAACTCGTGTTTTTTAACAAATCATGTAAACCTTCTAGAAGCTGTGAATTTAAAAAACGGGGGAAGTAAGCTTTTCTTATTTCCAAACGCATGCGCAAACTATAGAAAGTCGTTATGACATAGAATGTGCATACTTTGTTGATTCCATTTATGAAATAAAACACATTTTCTAAAAACTCGTGTTTTTTAAGAAATCATGTAAACCTTCTAGAAGCTGTGATTTTAAAAAACGGCGGAAGTAAGCTTTTCCTTTTTCCGGACGCATGTGCAAACTATAGAAAGTCGTTATGACGTAAAATGTGCATACTTTGTAGATTCCATTTATGAAATAAAACACATTTTCTAAAAACTCGTGTTTTTTACGAAATCATGTAAACCTTCTAGAAGCAGTGATTTTAAAAAACGGTGGAAGTAAGCTTTTCTTATTTCCGTACACATGCGCAAACTATAGAAAGTCCTTATGACCTAGAATGTCCATACTTTGTAGGTTCCATTTATGAAATAAAACACATTTTCTAAAAACTCGTGTTTTTTACGAAATCATGTAAACCTTATAGAAGCTGTGATTTTAAAAAACGGTGGAAGAAGCTTTTATTATTTCTGGACGCATGCGCAAACTATAGAAAGTCGTTATGACATAGAATGTGCATACTTTGTTGATTCTATTGATGAAATAAAACACATTTTCTAAAAACTCGTGTTTTTTAAGAAATCATGTAAACCTTCTAGAAGCTGTGATTTTAAAAAACGGGGGAAGTAAGCTTTTCTTATTTCCAAATGCATGCGCAAACAATAGAAAGTCGTTATGACGTAGAATGTGCATACTTTGTTGATTCCATTTATGAAATAAAACACATTTTCTAAAAACTAGTGTTTTTTTAAGAAATCATGTAAACCTTCTAGAAGCTGTGATTTTCAAAAACGGGGGAAGTAAGCTTTTCTTATTTCCGGACGCATGCGCAAACTATAGAAAGTCCTTATGACGTAGATTGTGCATACTTTGTAGATTCCATTTATGAAATAAAACACATTTTCTAAAAACTGTTAAATTTTCAGAATTTACTTCAATTTGATCTAGGATCTTAACTGAGAGAACAACATGTACAGCATATCTATAGCATATCAATCATGGAGACAATAATGAAAGCACACAAAAGACACAAATATTTACTTGGGGAAAACCATAAAGGTGAAAAACCCCAATAACTTCCTCAGAGATAGATAGAGAAATGATACAACCAACCAATAGAGATAGCTATAACCTAGCAGCAATCCTCCTCCTCCATAAGTGCGCCTCTCCTCCTTGAGAGCATGTGTGAGAAGTGAGTGAGTAAATAGAGTGCCTCCTGCACTCTATTTATACTTGACCTGACTTGCCTTTTTACCTAACTCATGTAGGCTCGAACTTAACCACATAACATAATGTTGAGTGGGCCGACCCCTAATAGGGTGGTCTAATAACCCTTTGACCCACATGGCCGACCCCCAATAGGGTGGTCTAATAACCCTTTGACCCACATGACTTATACAGGGCCGACCCCAAATAAGGTGGTCTAATAACCCATCAAGTATAAGTTACGACACTTACAATATAAATGACGACACTTCCTTATAGAGGAATAATACCATCTCTATAGGAATACAATATACATATATGTGAAATACATTCCGAAGTTACATATACATCAACACTCCCTCTTAACTAGGAAGGTATTTCTCAGCACAGTTCTTCTAGCACAAGTCATCTTCTCTGGATCATCGTCATCGATGCATCGTCATCATCATCATCATCGTCACTACTGCTGCTATCTCAATCAATCTTTGAATCTACTCGTCATAGGAAGTTCTACAGAGCCAGACCTTTTTCATACTGGATGTAGGCCCGCCATCTGCAGGTCTTCATCATCACTGTCCATACTGTGGAATCCTCAGGACTTATTACGTGCGTCGCAAAACCTGGCTGCAGCATCCCAGGCTATTACGAGCACACAGCTCTACCTGAAGGATCTCCCAGGAGCACATTACATGTGACCCATCACAAAACCTGGCTGAAGCATCCCAGGCTGTTACGAGCACGCGGCTCTACCTGTCGGATCTCCCAGGAGCACATTACATGTGATCTCACCACAAAACCTGGCTGAAGCATCCCAGGCTGTTACGAGCACACAGCTCTACCTGTCGGATCTCCCAGGAGCACATTACATGTGGTCCACCACAAAACCTGGCTGAAGCATCTGAGGCCTTTTTCATCCTGTCTAGATCTCCCAGGAGCAAATTACATGTGGTCATGGCAAAACCTGGCTGAAGCATCTGAGGCCTTTTTCATCCTGTCCAGATCTCCCAGGAGCAAATTACATGCCATAGGACAAAACCTCGCAAGAGCATCTGCCAGATATCCCAGGGCACCGAATTACATGCCATAGGCAAAACCTCGAAAGACTATCTGCAGATCTCCCAGGGCACAAATTACATGTCCTCCCAAGCAAAACCTCGCAAGAGCATTTGCCAGATGTCCCAGGGCACCGAATTACATACCATAGGCAAAACCTCGAAAGACCATCTGCAAATCTCCCAGGGCACAAATTACATGCTTTCCTGCACAACCTGATCCACGGCCACAAAGTATCATCTGATACTCATCAAACATCATCCTGATGTACACATGATCATCCTGATCATCATCACTGCAACATCCTGCTGCATATCATCTGGAGAAGCTCGTCATCCACGATCATCCAAGTATCCACCTGATACATACATAGATACATGATCCACACAATGTATCCATCAGCATACATGATCTACCTGATCATACAAAGGTACATGATCCAACCGATCATATCCAGCATCCATCATGATGCATACATACATAAATGATCCAACTGATCATATCCAGCATCCAACATGATGCATACATACATAAATGATCCAACTGATCATATCCAGCATCCAACATGATGCATACATACATAAATGATCCAACTGATCATATCCATCATCCAACATGATGCGTACATACATAAATGATCCAACTGATCATATCCATCATCCAACATGATGCGTACATACATAAATGATCCAACTGATCATATCCAAGCAGAAACCAGAACATCATCCTGATGCCCATTATCCAGCGCTTACATCCACATCCATGTGAAAGATCCTCCTTCCAACATGCTTGGAATGGCTTCAGCAAATGTGTCCATCACTTCTTCCTCGAGGTGTCCTCGATCTGAAGAACGCCAAGCCTCTCTCTGAAGTACTCGAACTTCACTCTGGCTAGCGGCTTCGTCAGCACATCTGTAATCTGCTCGTCTGTCGCAACATATAGGAGCTTCACAGCTCCTCTCTGCACCATATCCCTGATATGGTGATATTTGATCTCTATGTGTTTCGACCTGTCATGAAACACTGGGTTCTCAGACAGCTTCACACAACTCTGGTTATCACAGAAGATACCAGTAGCCTCCAATGGGAGATCAAATAACCCAGATAGTAGCTTCCGTAGCCATACTGTCTCACAACTAGCTGAACAGGTTGCAACATACTCTGCCTCAGCTGTACTCAGTGCTACGCAGGACTGCTTCCTGCTAAACCAAGAGATCACACCTGATCCCATACTGAAGCAACACCCAGATGTGCTCTTCCTGTCTGCAGCACTGCCAGCCCAATCTGAATCAACATAACCCTGTAGGTTAAACTTTTGATTCTCCTCATACCTGAGCCCATAATCCACTGTACCCTTCAGGTACCTCAGAACATGCTTTACAGCAACCGGGTGAACACTCCTCGGAACCGTCAGGAACTGGCTCAATGTGTTCACAGCAAAGCAAATGTCTGGTCTCGTGTTCGTCAGGTACATCAAGGACCCAATCATCTGACGATACATAGAAACATCAACTGGCTCAGATGAAGCATCACAAAGAAGCTTCAGATTCGATGCCATAGGTGTGGCCATGGCCTTGCAGTCCATCATCCCAAATCTCTTCAGGATATCTACTGTGTACTTCCCTTGACCAAGGAAGATCCCACCTGCACTCTGCCACACCTCCATACCTAGGAAATAGTGCATCATTCCCAAGTTCTTCATCTAGAACTTGGAAGAAAGCTTCCGCTGCGTGTCGGCAATCAATCTATCTTTACCTATAACAAACAGGTTATCTGCATACAAAAAGTAGTATCATTGGATTTCCTTCTTCAACCTTGTAGAAAAGGTTGGAATCTGCTTTACTCTTGGTAACGCCCAAACTGGATAGAAAGCTGTCTATCCTACCATACCAAGTTCTGCACACATATATGACTACACCATGCTGTCTTGAGATCCATCTGGTGCATCTTCTATTTCATCACTTTTATATTTCTCAATGCTGCCATCTGCAACATGCTTGATCTGATGGTTCCATTTGGAAGTCATAACAAACTTCCCTTCACATCTTGGGACTACATCCCAAACATCATTCTTCATGATCAATGGATCATGGCATTCCATTTCTTCATCCCAGATCCTGGGAACTTCAATATATTCAATAAATAAATTTGTTGCTGAACAAATGTTGTAGTTCTTCTTTTGTAGGAGATGGCATACGATCTTTCCTACACAACAGGTTAAATTGCATGATTAGAAAACATCTCATAGTTTTCAGAACAAATTCTTACACATAAATAAATATGTCATACAGTCATGCAATTATCTTAGCCAATGCTTCAATACAACATTTATCCATATCCCGTAACTTTCTAGATGCCTTCCAATCTCTACCAGAACATTGTTAAGAGTGTGCACAACTCCCAACATGTCAGCAAAGAGGTTTCATTCTAGATAAGTAGCAATGGAATGTTGTACAGTGCCATAGGCTACTTACCCATGCATATTAGTAGTATACTGTTCATTAATGTAATTATTCTAATATGCACAATACATATTCTAAGTCTAAGACCATGAGCATATACATCATTGAACAATTTTATTTAAACAAACAAATATGTAAGAAATGATAATTAAAATACTTATCTTTGTTTGTTCATTGGGTGGACTCCCTCTGAGTCTTCGCTTCCTTGCAGGAGCTGCTGGAGTCCTAATCTGAAGTAGCTTCTTCTACACCTTTCTGTTGTGGAATGTAGAGAGATGGACAACTCCCTCTGAATATCTGCATCCTTGCATAAACCACTAGAGTGTACTCCCTCTTGATCTTTGCTTCCTGGATTACATGTTCTTGACCTCATATTCATCCTTGGTCCCTATGCATGCTTATTAGTATCATGAATGTATTATCCTTGTGATCTCATATAAAATCATACATTCATTAGTATACTATTAAAACACAATAATCTCAAGCATGTATAGTCATGATCATTTCAAACAGAAAATAATAAGCATTAGCATTCAAGGTTTATGTAGAATTCTTATGGTTAGTTAAAGCATGAGAAACATAACGTGTCTAAACCTATAATTACTCAAAGCTATGACTCTTCGGGTTAGTCATATCATTAATCAAGAGAAGAGATATAATATGCATAAAACCTGTGATTATTCAAACCTATACCTTCATGATTCTTCTGGTTAGTCAAATCAATCAATATAAGAGACATAATTCTTTTACTTATATTCCTATTTGACCATAGGACTTTTCTGGTTAGTCATATCATCAATCAAAGTAAAAATCATAATATTCCTAAACCCATGAGTACTAACTTCAATGAATAATCATAATCAACAACAGTATAAGATCCTAACACAAGGTAGGATTCTATCTTGATATAGGAAAAACATACCTGGATTAGCATGCTAGCTATTTATGTCTAACATACTCACATGATGTCTTCTTGTTCTTCTTCAATGACTTGTGCTAGTAACCTGTATATCTCATAAGTTAATTATTACAAAACCAAGTTATACATACCTCATAAATGGATCTTCTATGAGATCCATGAGAATGGATGAATCTTTGTCCTCATGTTATCATGATCATATGTTCTTGGATCAGAACATGATTTGTCTTTCTTGGTGTACCTTTCATGTTAGTAGACAACATAAACCTCATACAACACCATAATTCATTAGTACAATCATAAGTGTCAACACCCTAACCAGTGAATATCCTCTATCATGCATTCATAATTTTGTTAAGGTTATACGACAAATCTAAAATCAAAATTGTACTAACCGTAATAGCATGAAGACAAACATACCATAAATTTAATCATGGACAAATATCGAAACATACCTCGATGAGTCATACCTGTCGAGATTGCTTGTAATCTTCTTATGTAAGGTCTTAGCCTCATCTCCCTCTGAAACAGGAACTTCTTCACTCATGCAGATAATCAATCCATCTTCTTCCCAAACCACTTGATTTGCAAGAACTGGACCTGGGGCTGGATATGGGTTTGTCAGAGAAACCCCAAAAATTCAAACTTTGAATTCCAAACTTCTGAAAGGATAGAAATGTGCGCCTTGATGAGCTGATCAAACTTGTATATTCAGAATTTGAAGACTGCAAAGTTTCACTCCTCAATTTTGCCTTTGAAACTTCTAGATTCACTGGACATGACCCTGAACTGGGGTTTGATGAAGCCCACTCTTCTGCCCAATCAAAATGTTTGATCCAAATCTCTAAGCTTCTATTTTTCTGAGGAGCTTCCGGCCATGGTCACAGATTTCAAAAATTCCCATTTTTACAAAAGCCCTAATTTTCCACTTTTCTTATCAAAGTCCCGAACTAGGGTCTAATCAAGCCCGGCCTTCTTCCCAACCAAAAATTCTGATTTTGGTCTCTAAATTTCTATTTTGATGAGTAGCATCCAGCCGTGGTCTCCTATTACAAAAATTCCAACTTTCTTCAAAGCCCTAAATTCTGGAAGCCATGAATGAAGGTACCAAAAAATAATTCTGTTTTGACAGAAATATGTACCTGATTGTTTCTGGTGTAACTCCAAAATTTTTGATCCACAGGGTCTGAAAAAGTTTCCTGAGATAGCCTGACCTGTTATATTTCCATCCTGACAGGTCTGACCTCAATTGGATTCACTGAGAGAGAGTTATGCAAATGTCGCAACGTGATCTGTTTTGGGAAAATACAGGAGAGCGAACTTGTACGGCATGCCACGTGTCACTGTTTGACCTTCGGCCTCTGAAAAAGTTTTTTGAGATAGCTCGGCCTGTTATCTTTCCATCCTGAAAAGTTCTGACCTCAATTGGATTCTCTGAGAGAGAGATATGCCAAGTGTCGCAACGTGACCTGTTTATGGGATAATACAGTAGAGCGCACTTGTACAGAATGCCACGTGTCACGGGTTCAACTTCGGCCTTTGAAAACGTTTTTTGAGATAGTGCAGACTGTGTACTACCTGTCACTTTTTACGAAATTTCATTTGGAGCTTCCTAGCCCAAGATATGACCTTTTTCCCAAGGTCACCTGATTTTGACTCAGATCTGGAAGAGGCAGAAACCCTATAATGTACAGATCGTAAATCACAAAGTACAATGAATTAGAGGTTGTCCTTTGGACACAAGATACCTGGAGATCTTAGTCAAAATAAAACACATTTTCTAAAAACTCATGTTTTTTTAAGAAATTATGTAAACCTTCTAGAAGCTGTGATTTTAAAAAACGGGGGAAGTAAGCTTTTCTTATTTCCGGACACATGTGCAAACTATAGAAAGTCGTTATGACATAGAATGTGCATACTTTGTAGATTCCATTTATGAAATAAAACACATTTTCTAAAAACTCGTGTTTTTTACGAAATCATGTAAACCTTCTAGAAGCCGTGATTTTAGAAAACGGGGGAAGTAAGCGTTTCTTATTTCCGGACGCATGCGCAAACTATAGAAAGTCGTTATGACGTAGAATGTGCATACTTTGTTGATTCCATTTATGAAATAAAACACATTTTCTAAAAACTCGTGTTTTTTAAGAAATCATGTAAACCTTCTAGAAGCTGTGATTTTAAAAAATAGTGGAAGTAAGCTTTTCTTATTTCCGGACGTATGCGCAAACTATAGAAAGTCCTTATGACATAGAATGTGCATACTTTGTAGATTCCATTTATGAAATAAAACACATTTTCTAAAAACTCGAGTTTTTTACGAAATCATGTAAACCTTATAGAAGCTGTGATTTTAAAAAACGGTGGAAGAAGCTTTTCTTATTTCCAGACGCATGCGCAAACTATAGAAAGTCGTTATGACGTAGAATGTGCATACTTTGTTGATTCTATTTATAAAATAAAACACATTTTCTAAAAACTCATGTTTTTTAAGAAATCATGTAAACCTTCTAGAAGCTGTGATTTTAAAAAACGGGGGAAGTAAGCTTTTCTTATTTCCAAACGCATGCGCAAACTATAGAAAGTCATTATGACGTAGAATGTGCATACTTTGTTGATTCCATTGATGAAATAAAACACATTTTCTAAAAACTCGTGTTTTTTAAGAAATCATGTAAACCTTCTAGAAGCTGTGATTTTAAAAAACGGGGGAAGTAAGCTTTTCTTATTTCCGAACGCATGCGCAAACTATAGAAAGTCATTATGACGTAGAATGTGCATACTTTGTAGATTCCATTTATGAAATAAAACACATTTTCTAAAAATCGTGTTTTTTACGAAATCATGTAAACCTTCTAGAAGCTGTGATTTTAAAAAACCGTGGAAGTAAGCTTTTCTTATTTTCGGACGCATGCGCAAACTATAGAACATCGTTATGATGTAGAATGTGCATACTTTGTAGATTCCATTTATGAAATAAAACACATTTTCTAAAAACTCGTGTTTTTTACGAAATCATGTAAATCGTCTAAAAGCTGTGATTTTAAAAAACGGCGGAAGTAAGCTTTTCTTATTTCCGGGCGCATGCGCAAACTATAGAAAGTCGTTATGACGTAGAATGTGCATACTTTGTAGATTCCATTTATCAAATAAAACACATTTTCTAAAAACTCGAGTTTTTTACGAAATCATGTAAACCTTATAGAAGCTGTGATTTTAAAAAACGGTGGAAGAAGCTTTTCTTATTTCCAGACGCATGCGCAAACTATAGAAAGTCGTTATGACGTAGAATGTGCATACTTTGTTGATTCTATTTATAAAATAAAACACATTTTCTAAAAACTCTTGTTTTTTACGAAATCATGTAAACCTTATAGAAGCTGTGATTTTAAAAAATGGTGGAAGTAAGCTTTTCTTATTTCCGGACGCATGGGAAAACTATAAACAGTCGTTATGATGTAGAATGTGCATACTTTGTTGATTCCATTTATGAAATAAAACACATTTTATAAAAACTCGTGTTTTTTAAGAAATCATGTAAACCTTCTAGAAGCTGTGAATTTAAAAAATGGGGGAAGTAAGCTTTTCTTATTAGCAAACGCATGCACAAATTATAGAAAGTCGTTATGACGTAGAATGTGCATACTTTGTTGATTCCATTTATGAAATAGAACACATTTTCTAAAAACTCGTGTTTTTTAAGAAATCATGTAAACCTTCTAGAAGCTGTGATTTAAAAAAACGGTGGAAGTAAGCTTTTCTTATTTCCGGACGCATGCGCAAACTATAGAAAGTCGTTATGACGTAGAATGTGCATACTTTGTTGATTCCATTTATGAAATAAAGCACATTTTCTAAAAACTCGTGTTTTTTACGAAATCATGTAAACCTTCTAGAAGCTGTGATTTTAAAAAACGGTGGAAGTAAGCTTTTCTTATTTCCGGAAGAATGCGCAAACTATAGAAAGTCGTTATGACGTAGAATGTGCATACTTTGTTGATTCCATTTATGAAATAAAACACATTTTCTAAAAACTAGTGTTTTTTAAGAAATCATGTAAACCTTCTAGAAGCTGTGGTTTTAAAAAACGGGGGAAGTAAGCTTTTCTTATTTCCGGACGCATGCGCAAACTATAGAAAGTCGTTATGACGTAGAATGTGCATACTTTGTAGATTCCATTTATGAAATAAAACACATTTTCTAAAAACTCGTGTTTTTTACGAAATCATGTAAACCTTCTAGAAGCTGTGATTTTAAAAAAGGGTCGAAGTAAGCTTTTCTTATTTCCAGACGCATGCGCAAACTATAGAAAGTCGTTATGACGTAGAATGTGCATACTTTGTTGATTCCATTTATGAAATAAAACACATTTTCTAAAAACTCGTGTTTTTTAACAAATCATGTAAACCTTCTAGAAGCTGTGATTTAAAAAAACGAGGGAAGTAAGCTTTTCTTATTTCCAAACGCATGCGCAAACTGTAGAAAGTCGTTACGACATAGAATGTGCATACTTTGTTGATTCCATTTATGAAATAAAACACATTTTCTAAAAACTCATGTTTTTTAAGAAATCATGTAAACCTTCTAGAAGCTGTGATTTTAAAAAATGGGGGAAGTAAGCTTTTCTTATTTCCGGACAAATGTGCAAACTATAGAAAGTTGTTATGACGTAGAATGTGCATACTTTGTAGATTCCATTTATGAAATAAAACACATTTTCTAAAAACTCGTGTTTTTTACTAAATCATGTAAACCTTCTAGAAGCAGTGATTTTAAAAAACGGTGGAAGTAAGCTTTTCTTATTTCCGGACGCATGCGCAAACTATAGAAAGTCGTTATGACGTAGAATGTCCATACTTTGTAGGTTCCATTTATGAAATAAAACACATTTTCTAAAAACTCGTGTTTTTTACGAAATCATGTAAACCTTATAGAAGCAGTGATTTTAAAAAACGGTGGAAGAAGCTTTTCTTATTTCCGGACGCATGCGCAAACTATAGAAAGTCGTTATGATGTAGAATGTGCATCATTTGTTGATTCTATTTATGAAATAAAACACATTTTCTAAAAACTCGTGTTTTTTAAGAAATCATGTAAACCTTCTAGAAGCTGTGATTTTAAAAAACGGGGGAAGTAAGCTTTTCTTATTTCCAAACGCATGCGCAAACTATAGAAAGTTGTTATGATGTAGAATGTGCATACTTTGTAATTTCCATTTATGAAATAAAACACATTTTCTAAAAACTCGTGTTTTTTACGAAATCATGTAAACCTTCTAGAAGCTGTGATTTTAAAAAACGGTGGACATAATATTTTCTTATTTCCGGACGCATGCGCAAACTATAGAAAGTCGTTATGACGTAGAATGTGCATACTTCGTAGATTCCATTTATGAAATAAAAGACATTTTCTAAAAAATCGTGTTTTTTACGAAATCATGTAAACCTTCTAGAAGCTGTGATTTTAAAAAACGGTGGAAGTAAGCTTTTCATATTTCCGGATGCATGCGCAAACTATAGAAAGTCGTTATGAAGTAGAATGTGCATACTTTGTAGATTCCATTTATCAAATAAAGCACATTTTCTAAAAACTCTTGTTTTTTACGAAATCATGTAAACCTTCCAGAAGCTGTGATTTAGAAAACGGTGGAAGTAAGCTTTTCTTATTTCCGTACGAATGCGCAAACTATAGAAAGTCGTTATGACGTAGAATGTGCATACTTTGTTGATTCCAATTATGAAATAAAACACATTTTCTAAAAACTCGTGTTTTTTAAGAAATCATGTAAACCTTCTAGAAGCTGTGATTTTAAAAAACGGGAGAAGTAAGCTTTTCTTATTTCCAAACGTATGCCCAAACTATAGAAAGTCGTTATGACATAGAATGTGCATACTTTGTTGATTCCATTTATGAAATAAAACACATTTTCTAAAAACTCGTGTTTTTTAAGAAATCATGTAAACCTTCTAGAAGTTGTGATTTTAAAAAACGGGGGAAGTAAGCTTTTCTTATTTCCAGACGCATGTGCAAACTATAGATATTCGTTATGACGTAGAATGTGCATACTTTGTAGATTCCATTTATGAAATAAAACACATTTTCTAAAAACTCGTGTTTTTTACGAAATCATGTAAACCTTCTAGAAGCTGTGATTTTAAAAAATAGTGGAAGTAAGCTTTTTTTATTTCCGGACGCATGCGCAAACTATAGAATGTCCTTATGACATAGAATGTGCATACTTTGTAGATTCCATTTATGAAATAAAACACATTTTCTAAAAACTGGAGTTTCTTACGAAATCATGTAAACCTTATAGAAGCCGTGATTTTAAAAAACGGTGGAAGAAGCTTTTCTTATTTCCAGACGCATGCGCAAACTATAGAAGTTCGTTATGACGTAGAATGTGCATACTTTGTTGATTCTATTTATCAAATAAAACACATTTTCTAAAAACTCATGTTTTTTAAGAAATCATGTAAACCTTCTAGAAGCTGTGATTTTAAAAAACGGGGGAAGTAAGCTTTTCTTATTTCCGGACGCATGCGCAAACTATAGAAAGCCGTTATGACGTAGAATTTGCATACTTTGTTGATTCCATTGATGAAATAAAACAAATTTTCTAAAAACTCGTGTTTTTTAAAGAAATCATGTAAACCTTCTAGAAGCTGTGATTTTAAAAAACGGGGGAAGTAAGCTTTTCTTATTTCCAAGAGCATGCGCAAACTATAGAAAGTCATTATGACATAGAATGTGCATACTTTGTTGATTCCATTTATGAAATAAAACACATTTTCTAAAAACTCGTGTTTTTTAAGAAATCATGTAAACCTTCTAGAAGCTGTGATTTTAAAAAACGGGGGAATTAAGCTTTTCTTATTTCCGGACGCATGCGTAAACTATAGAAAGTCCTTATGACGTAGACTGTGCATACTTTGTTGATTCCATTTATGAAATAAAACACATTTTCTAAAAACTCGTGTTTTTTACGAAATCATGTAAACCTTCTAGAAGCGGTGATTTTAAAAAACGGGGGAAGTAAGCATTTCTTATTTCCGGACGCATGCACAAACTATAGAAAGTCGTTATGATGTAGAATGTGCATACTTTGTTGATTCCATTAATGAAATAAAACACATTTTCGAAAAACTCATTTTTTTTACGAAATCATGTAAACCTTCTAGATGCTGTGATTTTAAAAAACGGGGGAAGTAAGCTTTTATTATTTCCGGACACATGCGCAAACTATAGAAATTCATTATGAAATAGAATGTGCATACTTTGTAGATTCCATTTATGAAATAAAACACATTTTCTAAAAACTCGTGTTTTTTAAAGAAATCATGTAAACCTTCTAGAAGCTGTGATTTTAAAAAACGGGGGAAGTAAGCTTTTCTTATTTCCAAACGCATGCGCAAACTATAGAAAGTCGTTATGACATAGAATGTGCATACTTTGTAGATTCCATTTATGAAATAAAACACATTTTCTAAAAACTCGTGTTTTTTACGATATCATGTAAACCTTCTAGAAGCTGTGATTTTAAAAAACGGGGGAAGTAAGCGTTTCTTATTTCCGGACGCATGCGCAAACTATAGAAAGTCGTTATGACGTAGAATGTGCATACTTTGTTGATTCCATTTATGAAATAAAACACATTTTCTAAAAACTCGTGTTTTTTACGAAATCATGTAAACCTTCTAGAAGCTGTGATTTTAAAAAACGGTGGAAGTAAGCTTTTCTTATTTCCGGACGAATGCGTAAACTATAGAAAGTCGTTATGACGTAGAATGTGCATACTTTTTTTATTCCATTTATGAAATAAGACAGATTTTCTAAAAACTCATGTTTTTTAAGAAATCATGTAAACCTTCTAGAAGTTGTGATTTTAAAAAACGGTGGAAGAAAGCTTTTCTTATTTCCCGATGCATGCGCAAACTATAGAAAGTCATTATGACGTAGAATGTGCATACTTTGTTTATTCCAATTATGAAATAAAACACATTTTCTAAAAACTCGTGTTTTTTAAGAAATCATGTAAACCTTCTAGAAGCTGTGATTTTAAAAAACGGGGGAAGTAAGCTTTTCTTATTTCCAAACGCATGCGGAAACTATAGAAAGTCGTTATGACGTAGAATGGGCATACTTTGTTGATTCCATTTATGAAATAAAACACATTTTCTAAAAAGTCATGTTTTTTAACAAATCATGTAAACCTTCTAGAAGCTGTGATTTTAAAAAACGGGGGAAGTAAGCTTTTCTTATTTCCGGACGCATGCACAAACTATAGAAAGTCGTTATGACGTAGAATGTGCATACTTTGATGATTCCATTTATGAAATAAAACACATTTTCTAAAAACTCGTGTTTTTTACAAAATCATGTAAACCTTCTAGAAGCTGTGATTTTAAAAAACGGTGGAAGTAAGCTTTTCTTATTTCCGGACGCATGCGCAAACTATAGAAAGTTGATATGACGTAGAATGTGCATACTTTGTAGATTCCATTTATGAAATAAAACACATTTTCTAAAAACTCGTGTTTTTTACGAAATCATGTAAACCTTCTCGAAGCTGTGATTTTAAAAAACGATGGAAGTAAGCTTTTCTTATTTCCGGACGCATGTGCAAACTATAGAAAGTCGTTATGACGTAGAATGTGCATACTTTGTTGATTCCATTTATGAAATAAAACACATTTTCTAAAAACTCGTGTTTTTTAAGAAATCATGTAAACCTTCTAGAAGCTGTGATTTTAAAAAGCGGGGGAAGTAAGCTTTTCTTATTTCCAAACGCATGCGCAAACTATAGAAAGTCGTTATGACGTAGAATGTGCATACGTTGTTGATTCCATTTATGAAATAAAACACATTTTTTAAAAACTCGTGTTTTTTAAGAAATCATGTAAACCTTCTAGAAGCTGTGATTTTAAAAAACGGGGGAAGTAAGCTTTTCTTATTTCCGGACGCATGCGCAAACTATAGAAATTCCTTATGACGTAGAATGTGCATACTTTGTAGATTCCATTTATGAAATAAAACACATTTTCTAAAAACTCGTGTTTTTTACGAAATCATGTAAACCTTCTAGAAGCGGTGATTTTAAAAAATGGGGGAAGTAGGCATTTCTTATTTCCGGACGCATGCGCAAACTATAGAAAGTCGTTATGATGTAGAATGTCCATACTTTGTTGATTCCATTTATGAAATAAAACACATTTTCTAAAAACTCGTGTTTTTTAAGAAATCATGTAAACCTTCTAAAAGCTGTGATTTTAAAAAACTGGGGAAGTAAGCTTTTCTTATTTCCAAACACATGCGCAAACTATAGAAAGTCGTTATGACGTAGAATGTGCATACTTTGTCGATTCCATTTATGAAATAAAACACATTTTCTAAAAACTCGTGTTTTTTTAAGAAATCATGTAAACCTTCTAGAAGCTGTGATTTTAAAAAACGGGGGAAGTAAGCTTTTCTTATTTCCGGACGCATGCGCAAACTATAGAAAGTCGTTATGACGTAGAATGTGCATACTTTGTAGATTCCATTTATGAAATAAAACACATTTTCTAAAAACTCTTGTTTTTTACGAAATCATGTAAACCTTCTAGAAGCTGTGATTTTAAAAAACGGTGGAAGTAAGCTTTTCTTATTTCCGGACGCATGCGCAAACTATAGAAAGTCGTTATGACGTAGAATGTGCATACTTTGTAGATTCCATTTATCAAATAAAACACGTTTTCTAAAATCTCGTGTTTTTTACGAAATCATCTAAAGCTTCTAGAAGCTGTGATTTGGAAAACGGTGGAAGTAAGCTTTTCTTATTTCTGTACGAATGCGCAAACTATAGAAAGTCGTTATGACGTAGAATGTGCATACTTTGTTGATTCCATCTATGAAATAAAACACATTTTCTAAAAACTCGTGTTTTTTAAGAAATCATGTAAACCTTCTAGAAGTTGTGATTTTAAAAAACGGTGGAAGTAAGCTTTTCTTATTTCCGGACGCATGGGAAAACTATAGACAGTCGTTATGATGTAGAATATGCATACTTTGTTGATTCCATTTATGAAATAAAACACATTTTCTAAAAACTCGTGTTTTTTAAGAAATCATGTAAACCTTCTAGAAGTTGTGAAATTAAAAAATGGGGGAAGTAAGCTTTTCTTATTTCCAAACGCATGCACAAACTATAGAAAGTCGTTATGACGTAGACTGTGCATACTTTGTTGATTCCATTTATGAAATAAAACACATTTTCTAAAAACTCGTGTTTTTTACGAAATCATGTAAACCTTCTAGAAGCTGTGATTTAAAAAAACGGTTGAAGTAAGCTTTTCTTATTTCCGGACGCATGCGCAAACTATAGAAAGTCGTTATTACGTAGAATGTGCATACTTTGTTGATTCCATTTATGAAATAAAACACATTTTCTAAAAACTCGTGTTTTTTAAGAAATGATGTAAACCTTCTAGAAGTTGTGGTTTTAAAAAACGGGGGAAGTAAGCTTTTCTTATTTCCGGACGTATGCGCAAACTATAGAAAGTCGTTATGACGTAGAATGTGCATACTTTGTAGATTCCATTTAAGAAATAAAACACATTTTCTAAAAACTCGTGTTTTTTACGAAATCATGTAAACCTTCTAGAAGTTGTGAATTTAAAAAATGGGGGAAGTAAGCTTTTCTTATTTCCAAACGCATCCACAAACTATAGAAAGTCGTTATGACGTAGACTGTGCATACTTTGTTGATTCCATTTATGAAATAAAACACATTTTCTAAAAACTCGTGTTTTTTAAGAAATCATGTAAACCTTCTAGAAGCTGTGATTTAAAAAAACTGTGGAAGTAAGCTTTTCTTATTTCCGGATGCATGCGCAAACTATAGAAAGTCGTTATGACGTAGAATGTGCATACTTTGTCGATTCCATTTATGAAATAAAACACATTTTCTAAAAACTCGTGTTTTTTTAAGAAATCATGTAAACCTTCTAGAAGCTGTGATTTTAAAAAACGGTGGAAGTAAGCTTTTCTTATTTCCAGACGCATGCGCAAACTATAGAAAGTCGTTATGACGTAGAATGTGCATACTTTGTAGATTCCATTTATGAAATAAAACACATTTTCTAAAAACTCTTGTTTTTTACGAAATCATGTAAACCTTCTAGAAGCTGTGATTTTAAAAAACGGTGGAAGTAAGCTTTTCTTATTTCCGGACGCATGCGCAAACTATAGAAAGTCGTTATGACGTAGAATGTGCATACTTTGTAGATTCCATTTATCAAATAAAACACGTTTTCTAAAAACTCGTGTTTTTTACGAAATCATGTAAAGCTTCTAGAAGCTGTGATTTGGAAAACGGTGGAAGTAAGCTTTTCTTATTTCTGTACGAATGCGCAAACTATAGAAAGTCGTTATGACGTAGAATGTGCATACTTTGTTGATTCCATCTATGAAATAAAACACATTTTCTAAAAACTCGTGTTTTTTAAGAAATCATGTAAACCTTCTAGAAGTTGTGATTTTAAAAAACGGTGGAAGTAAGCTTTTCTTATTTCCGGACGCATGGGAAAACTATAGACAGTCGTTATGATGTAGAATATGCATACTTTGTTGATTCCATTTATGAAATAAAACACATTTTCTAAAAACTCGTGTTTTTTAAGAAATCATGTAAACCTTCTAGAAGTTGTGAATTTAAAAAATCGGGGAAGTAAGCTTTTCTTATTTCCAAACGCATGCACAAACTATAGAAAGTCGTTATGACGTAGAATGTGCATGGTTTGTAGATTCCATTTATGAAATAAAACACATTTTCTAAAAACTCGTGTTTTTTACGAAATCATGTAAACCTTCTAGAAGCTGTGATTTAAAAAAACGGTTCAAGTAAGCTTTTCTTATTTCCGGACGCATGCGCAAACTATAGAAAGTCGTTATTACGTAGAATGTGCATACTTTGTTGATTCCATTTATGAAATAAAACACATTTTCTAAAAACTCGTGTTTTTTAAGAAATGATGTAAACCTTCTAGAAGTTGTGGTTTTAAAAAACGGGGGAAGTAAGCTTTTCTTATTTCCGGACGTATGCGCAAACTATAGAAAGTCGTTATGACGTAGAATGTGCATACTTTGTAGATTCCTTTTAAGAAATAAAACACCTTTTCTAAAAACTCGTGTTTTTTACGAAATCATGTAAACCTTCTAGAAGTTGTGAATTTAAAAAATGGGGGAAGTAAGCTTTTCTTATTTCCAAACGCATCCACAAACTATAGAAAGTCGTTATGACGTATACTGTGCATACTTTGTTGATTCCATTTATGAAATAAAACACATTTTCTAAAAACTCGTGTTTTTTAAGAAATCATGTAAACCTTCTAGAAGCTGTGATTTAAAAAAACGGTGGAAGTAAGCTTTTCTTATTTCCGGATGCATGCGCAAACTATAGAAAGTCGTTATGACGTAGAATGTGCATACTTTGTAGATTCCATTTATGAAATAAAACACATTTTCTAAAAACTCGTGTTTTTTACGAAATCATGTAAACCTTCTAGAAGCTGTGATTTTAAAAAAGGGTGGAAGTAAGCTTTTCTTATTTCCAAACGCATGCGCAAACTATAGAAAGTCGTTATGACATAGAATGTGCATACTTTGTTGATTCCATTTATGAAATAAAACACATTTTTTAAAAACTCGTGTTTTTTAAGAAATCATGTAAACCTTCTAGAAGCTGTGATTTTAAAAAACGGGGGAAGTAAGCTTTTCTTATTTCCGGATGCATGTGCAAACTATCGAAAGTCGTTATGACGTAGAATGTGCATACTTTGTAGATTCCATTTATGAAATAAAACACATTTTCTAAAAACTCGTGTTTTTTACGAAATCATGTAAACCTTCTAGAAGCAGTGATTTTAAAAAACGGTGGAAGTAAGCTTTTCTTATTTCTGGATGCATGCGCAAACTATAGAAAGTCCTTATGACGTAGAATGTCCATACTTTGTAGGTTCCATTTATGAAATAAAACACATTTTCTAAAAACTCGTGTTTTTTACGAAATCATGTAAACCTTATAGAAGCTGTGATTTTAAAAAACGGTGGAAGAAGCTTTTCTTATTTCCAGACGCATGCGCAAACTATAGAAAGTCGTTATGACGTAGAATGTGCATACTTTGTTAATTCTATTTATGAAATAAAACACATTTTCTAAAAACTCGTGTTTTTTAAGAAATCATGTAAACCTTCTAGAAGCTGTGATTTTAAAAAATGGGGGAAGTAAGCTTTTCTTATTTCCAAACGCATGCGCAAACTATAGAAAGTCGTTATGACGTAGAATGTGCATACTTTGTTGATTCCATTTATGAAATAAAACACATTTTCTAAAAACTAGTGTTTTTTTAAGAAATCATGTAAACCTTCTAGAAGCTGTGATTTTAAAAACGGGGGAAGTAAGCTTTTCTTATTTCCGAACGCATGCGCAAACTATAGAAAGTCGTTATGACATAGAATGTCCATACTTTGTAGATTCCATTTATTAAATAAAACACATTTTCTAAAAACTCGTGTTTTTTACGAAATCATGTAAACCTTCTAGAAGCTGTGATTTTAAAAAATTGTGGAAGTAAGCTTTTCTTATTTCCGGACGCATGCGCAAACTATAGAAAGTCGTTATGACGTAGAATGTGCATACTTTGTAGATTCCATTTATGAAATAAAACACATTTTCTAAAAACTCGTGTTTTTTACGAAATCATGTAAACCTTCTAGAAGCTGTGATTTTAAAAAACGGTGGAAGTAAGCTTTTCTTATTTCCGGACGAATGCGTAAACTATAGAAAGTCGTTATGACGTAGAATGTGCATACTTTTTTTATTCCATTTATGAAATAAGACACATTTTCTAAAAACTCATGTTTTTTAAGAAATCATGTAAACCTTCTAGAAGTTGTGATTTTAAAAAACGGTGGTAGTAAGCTTTTCTTATTTCCCGATGCATGCGCAAACTATAGAAAGTCATTATGACATAGAATGTGCATACTTTGTTTATTCCAATTATGAAATAAAACACATTTTCTAAAAACTCGTGTTTTTTAAGAAATCATGTAAACCTTCTAGAAGCTGTGATTTTAAAAAACGGGGGAAGTAAGCTTTTCTTATTTCCAAACGCATGCGGAAACTATAGAAAGTCGTTATGACGTAGAATGGGCATACTTTGTTGATTCCATTTATGAAATAAAACACATTTTCTAAAAAGTCATGTTTTTTAACAAATCATGTAAACCTTCTAGAAGCTGTGATTTTAAAAAACGGGGGAAGTAAGCTTTTCTTATTTCCGGACGCATGCGCAAACTATAGAAAGTCATTATGACGTAGAATGTGCATACTTTGATGATTCCATTTATGAAATAAAACACATTTTCTAAAAACTCGTGTTTTTTACAAAATCATGTAAACCTTCTAGAAGCTGTGATTTTTAAAAACGGTGGAAGTAAGCTTTTCTTATTTCCGGACGAATGCGTAAACTATAGAAAGTCGTTATGACGTAGAATGTGCATACGTTGTTGATTCCATTTATGAAATAAAACACATTTTCTAAAAACTCGTGTTTTTTAAGAAATCATGTAAACCTTATAGAAGCTGTGATTTTAAAAAACGGTGGAAGAAGTTTTTCTTATTTCCAGACGCATGTGCAAACTATAGAAAGTCGTTATGACGTAGAATGTGCATACTTTGTTGATTCTATTTATAAAATAAAACACATTTTCTAAAAACTCATGTTTTTTAAGAAATCATGTAAACCTTCTAGAAGCTGTGATTTTAAAAAACGGGGGAAGTAAGCTTTTCTTATTTCGAAACGCATGCGTAAACTATAGAAAGTCGTTATGACGTAGAATGGGCATACTTTGTTGATTCCATTTATGAAATAAAACACATTTTCTAAAAAGTCATGTTTTTTAACAAATCATGTAAACCTTCTAGAAGCTGTGATTTTAAAAAACGGGGGAAGTAAGCTTTTCTTATTTCCGGACGCATGCGCAAACTATAGAAAGTCGTTATGACGTAGAATGTGCATACTTTGTAGATTCCATTTATGAAATAAAACACATTTTCTAAAAACTCGTGTTTTTTACGAAATCATGTAAACCTTCTAGAAGCTGTGATTTTAAAAAACGGTGGAAGTAAGCTTTTCTTATTTCTGGACGCATGCGCAAACTATAGAAATTCGTTATGACGTAGAATGTGCATACTTTGTAGATTCCATTTATGAAATAAAACACATTTTCTAAAAACTCGTGTTTTTTACGAAATCATGTCAATCTTCTAGAAGCTGTGATTTTAAAAAACGACGGAAGTAAGCTTTTCTTATTTCCGGGCGCATGCGCAAACTATAGAAATTTGTTATGACGTAGAATGTGCATACTTTGTAGATTCCATTTATAAAATAAAACACATTTTCTAAAAACCCGTGTTTTTTACGAAATCATGTAAACCTTCTAGAAGCTGTGATTTAGAAAACGGTGGAAGTAAGCTTTTCTTATTTCTGTACGAATGCGCAAACTATAGAAAGTCGTTATGACGTAGAATGTGCATACTTTGTTGATTCCATTTATGAAATAAAACACATTTTCTAAAAACTCGTGTTTTTTAAGAAATCATGTAAACCTTCTAGAAGTTGTGATTTTAAAAAACGGTGGAAGTAAGCTTTTCTTATTTCCGGACGCATGGGAAAACTATAGACAGTCGTTATGATGTAGAATTTGCATACTTTGTTGATTCCATTTATGAAATAAAACACATTTTCTAAAAACTCGTGTTTTTTAAGAAATCATGTAAACCTTCTAGAAGTTGTGAATTTAAAAAATGGGGGAACTAAGCTTTTCTTATTTCCAAACGCATCCACAAACTATAGAAAGTCGTTATGACGTAGAATGTGCATACTTTGTTGATTCCATTTATGAAATAAAACACATTTTCTAAAAACTCGTGTTTTTTAAGAAATCATGTAAACCTTCTAGAAGCTGTGATTTAAAAAAACGGTGGAAGTAAGCTTTTCTTATTTCCGGACGCATGCGCAAACTATAGAAAGTCGTTATGACGTAGAATGTGCATAGTTTGTTGATTCCATTTATGAAATAAAACAAATTTTCTAAAAACTCGCGTTTTTCACGAAGTCATGTAAACATTCTAGAAGCCGTGATTTTAAAAAATGGTGGAAGTAAGCTTTTGTTATTTCCGGAAGAATGCGAAAACTATAGAAAGTCGTTATGACGTAGAATGTGCATACTTTGTTGATTCCATTTATGAAATAAAACACATTTTCTAAAAACTCGTGTTTTTTAAGAAATGATGTAAACCTTCTAGAAGCTGTGGTTTTAAAAAACGGGGGAAGTAAGCTTTTCTTATTTCCGGACGTATGCGCAAACTATAGAAAGTCGTTATGACGTAGAATGTGCATACTTTGTAGATTCCATTTATGAAATAAAACACATTTTCTAAAAACTCGTGTTTTTTACGAAATCATGTAAACCTTCTAGAAGGTGTGATTTTAAAAAAGGGTGGAAGTAAGCTTTTCTTATTTCCAAACGCATGCGCAAACTATAGAAAGTCGTTATGACATAGAATGTGCATACTTTGTTGATTCCATTTATGAAATAAAACACATTTTCTAAAAACTCGTGTTTTTTAAGAAATCATATAAATCTTCTAGAAGCTGTGATTTTAAAAAACGAGGGAAGTAAGCTTTTCTTATTTCCGGACGCATGTGCAAACTATAGAAAGTCGTTATGACGTAGAATGTGCATACTTTGTAGATTCCATTTATGAAATAAAACACATTTTCTAAAAACTCGTGTTTTTTACGAAATGATGTAAACCTTCTAGAAGCAGTGATTTTAAAAAACGGTGGAAGTAAGCTTTTCTTATTTCCGGACACATGCGCAAACTATAGAAAGTCCTTATGACGTAGAATGTCCATACTTTGTAGGTTCCATTTATGAAATAAAAAACATTTTCTAAAAACTCGTGTTTTTTACGAAATCATGTAAACCTTATAGAAGCTGTGATTTCAAAAATCGGTGGAAGAAGCTTTTCTTATTTCCGGACGCATGCGCAAACTATAGAAAGTCGTTATGACGTAGAATGTGCATACTTTGTTGATTCTATTTATGAAATAAAACACATTTTCTAAAAACTCGTGTTTTTTAAGAAATCATGTAAACCTTCTAGAAGCTGTGATTTTAAAAAACGGGGGAAGTAAGCTTTTCTTATTTCTAAACGCATGCGCAAACAATAGAAAGTCGTTATGACGTAGAATGTGCATAATTTGTTGATTCCATTTATGAAATAAAACACATTTTCTAAAAACTAGTGTTTTTTTAAGAAATCATGTAAACCTTCTAGAAGCTATGATTTTAAAAAACGGGGGAAGTAAGCTTTTCTTATTTCCGGACGCATGGGAAAACTATAGACAGTCGTTATGATGTAGAATGTGCATACTTTGTTGATTCCATTTATGAAATAAAACACATTTTAAAAAAATCGTGTGTTTTAAGAAATCATGTAAACCTTCTAGAAGTTGTCAATTTAAAAAATGGGGGAAGTAAGCTTTTCTTATTTCCAAACGCATGCACAAACTATAGAAAGCCGTTATGATGTAGAATGTGCATACTTTGTTGATTCCATTTATGAAATAAAACACATTTTCTAAAAACTCGTGTTTTTTAAGAAATCATGTAAACCTTCTAGAAGCTGTGATTTAAAAAAACGGTGGAAGTAAGCTTTTTTTATTTCCGGACGCATGCGCAAACTATAGAAAGTTGTTATGACGTAGAATGTGCATACTTTGTTGATTTCATTTATGAAATAAAACACATTTTCTAAAAACTCATGTTTTTTACGAAATCATGTAAACATTCTAGAAGCCGTGATTTTAAAAAACGGTGGAAGTAAGCTTTTCTTATTTCCGGAAGAATGCGCAAACTATAGAAATTCGTTATGACGTACAATGTGCATACTTTGTTGATTCCATTTATGAAATAAAACACATTTTCTAAAAACTCGTGTTTTTTAAGAAATGATGTAAACCTTCTAGAAGCTGTGGTTTTAAAAAACGGGGGAAGTAAGCTTTTCTTATTTCCGGACGTATGCGCAAACTATAGAAAGTCGTTATGACGTAGAATATGCATAGTTTGTAGATTCCATTTATGAAATAAAACACATTTTCTAAAAACTCGTGTTTTTTACGAAATCATGTAAACCTTCTAGAAGCTGTGATTTTAAAAAAGGGTGGAAGTAAGCTTTTCTTATTTCCGGACGCATGCGCAAACTATAGAAAGTCGTTATGACGTAGAATGTGCATACTTTGTTGATTCCATTTATGAAATAAAACACATTTTCTAAAAAGTCGTGTTTTTTAACAAATCATGTAAACCTTCTAGAAGCTGTGATTTTAAAAAACGGGGGAAGCAAGCTTTTCTTATTTCCAAACGCATGTGCAAACTATAGAAAGTCGTTATGACATAGAATGTGCATACTTTGTTGATTCCATTGATGAAATAAAACACATTTTCTAAAAACTCGTGTTTTTTACGAAATCATGTAAACCTTCTAGAAGCTGTGATTTTAAAAAACGGGGGAAGTAAGCTTTTCTTATTTCCAGACGCATGTGCAAACTATAGAAAGTCGTTATGACGTAGAATGTGCATACTTTGTAGATTCCATTTATGAAATAAAACACATTTTCTAAAAACTCGTGTTTTTTACGAAATCATGTAAACCTTCTAGAAGCAGTGATTTTAAAAAACGGTGGAAGTAAGCCTTTCTTATTTCCGGACGCATGCGCAAACTATAGAAAGTCCTTATGACGTAGAATGTCCATACTTTGTAGGTTCCATTTATGAAATAAAACACATTTTCTAAAAACTCTTGTTTTTTACGAAATCATGTAAACCTTATAGAAGCTGTGATTTTAAAAAACGGTGGAAGAAGCTTTTCTTATTTCCGGACGCATGCGCAAACTATAGAAAGTTGTTATGATGTAGAATGTGCATACTTTGTTGATTCTATTTATGAAATAAAACACATTTTCTAAAAACTCGTGTTTTTTAAGAAATCATGTAAACCTTCTAGAAGCTGTGATTTTAAAAAACGGGGGAAGTAAGGTTTTCTTATTTCCAAACGCATGCGCAAACTATAGAAAGTTGTTACGATGTAGAATGTGCATACTTTTTAAATTCCATTTATGAAATAAAACACATTTTCTAAAAACTCGTGTTTTTTACGAAATCATGTAAACCTTCTAGAAGCTGTGATTTTAAAAAACGGTGGACGTAAGCTTTTCTTATTTCCGGACGCATGCGCAAACTATAGAAAGTCGTTATGACGTAGAATGTGCATACTTTGTAGATTCCATTTATGAAATAAAAGAAATTTTCTAAAAAATCATGTTTTTTACGAAATCATCTAAACCTTCTAGAAGCTGTGATTTTAAAAAACGATGGAAGTAAGCTTTTCTTAATTTTTGACGCATGCGCAAACTATAGAACATCGTTATGACGTAGAATGTGCATACTTTGTAGATTCCATTTATGAAATAAAACACATTTTCTAAAAACTCATGTTTTTTACGAAATCATGTAAATCTTCTAGAAGCTGTGATTTTAAAAAACGGGGGAAGTAAGCTTTTATTATTTCCGGACAGATGCGCAAACTATAGAAAGTCGTTATGACATAGAATGTGCATACTTTGTAGATTCCATTTATGAAATAAAACACATTTTCTAAAAACTCGTGTTTTTTACGAAATCATGTAAACCTTCTAGAAGCTGTGATTTTAAAAAACGGGGGAAGTAAGCGTTTCTTATTTTCGGACACATGCGCAAACTTTAGAAAGTCGTTATGACGTAGAATGTGCATACTTTGTTGATTCCATTTATGACATAAAACACATTTTCTAAAAAATCGTGTTTCTTAAGAAATCATGTAAACCTTCTAGAAGCTGTGATTTTAAAAAACGGGGGAAGTAAGCTTTTCTTATTTCCGGACACATGCGCAAACTATAGAAAGTCGTCATGACATAGAATGTGCATACTTTGTAGATTCCATTTATGAAATAAAACAAATTTTCTAAAAACTCGTGTTTTTTACGAAATCATGTAAACCTTCTAGAAGCTGTGATTTTAAAAAACGGTGGAAGTAAGCTTCTCTTATTTTCGGAAGAATGCGCAAACTATAGAAAGTCATTATGACGTAGAATATGCATACTTTGTTGATTCCATTTATGAAATAAAACACATTTTCTAAAAACTCGTGTTTTTTAAGAAATCATGTAAACCTTCTAGAAGCTGTCGTTTTAAAAAACGGGGGAAGTAAGCTTTTCTTGTTTCCGGACGCATGCGCAAACTATAGAAAGTCGTTATGACATAGAATCTGCATACTTTGTAGATTCCATTTATGAAATAAAACACATTTTCTAAAAACTCCTGTTTTTTACAAAATCATGTAAACCTTCTAGAATCTGTGATTTTAAAAAACGGTGGAAGTAAGCTTTTCTTATTTCCGGACGGCGCAAACTATAGAAAGTCATTATGACGTAGAATGTGCATACTTTGTTGATTCCATTTATGAAATAAAACACATTTTCTAAAAACTCGTGTTTTTTAAGAAATCATGTAAACCTTCTAGAAGCTGTGATTTTAAAAAACGGGGGAAGTAAGCTTTTCTTATTTCCGGACACATGCGCAAACTATAGAAAGTCGTTATGACATAGAATGTGCATACTTTGTAGATTCCATTTATGAAATAAAACACATTTTCTAAAAACTCGTGTTTTTTACGAAATCATGTAAACCTCCTAGAAGCTGTGATTTTAAAAAACGGGGGAAGTAAGCGTTTCTTATTTCCGGACACATGCGTAAACTATAGAAAGTCGTTATGACGTAGAATGTGCATACTTTGTTGATTCCATTTATGAAATAAAACACATTTTCTAAAAACTCGTGTTTTTTAAGAAATCATGTAAACCTTCTAGAAGCTGTGATTTTAAAAAACGGTGGAAGTAAGCTTTTCTTATTTCCGGATGCATGCGCAAACTATAGAAAGTCGTTATGACGTAGAATGTGCATACTTTGTTGATTTCAATTATGAAATAAAACACATTTTCTAAAAACTCGTGTTTTTTAAGAAATCATGTAAACCTTCTAGAAGTTGTGATTTTAAAAAATGGGGGAAGTAATCTTTTCTTATTTCCGGACGCATGTGCAAACTATAGAAAGTCGTTATGACGTAGAA
Organism: Larix kaempferi; assembly: GCA_027924585.1. NCBI lineage: Eukaryota > Viridiplantae > Streptophyta > Pinopsida > Pinales > Pinaceae > Larix > Larix kaempferi. The sequence goes on from BSBM01001252.1 coordinate 16,398,487, forward strand.
TGTGCATACTTTGTAGATTCCATTTATGAAATAAAATACATTTTCTAAAAAATCGTGTTTTTTACGAAATCATGTAAATCTTCTAGAAGCTGTGATTTTAAAAAACGGCGGAAGTAAGCTTTTCTTATTTCCGGGAGCATGCGCAAACTATAGAAAGTTGTTATTTCATAGAATGTGCATACTTTGTTGATTCCATTTATGAAACAAAACACATTTTCTAAAAACTCGTGTTTTTTAAGAAATCATGTAAACCTTCTAGAAGCTGTGATTTTAAAAAACGGGGGAAGTAAGCTTTTCTTATTTCCAAACGCACGCGCAAACTATAGAAAGTCATTATGACGTAGAATGTGCATACTTTCTTGATTCCATTTATGAAATAAAACACATTTTCTAAAAACTCGTGTTTTTTAAGAAATCATGTAAACCTTCTGGAAGCTGTGATTTTAAAAAACGGGGGAAGTAAGCTTTTCTTATTTCCGGACGCATGCGCAAACTATAGAAAGTCCTTATGACGTAGAATGTGCATACTTTGTAGATTCCATTTATTAAATAAAACACATTTTCTAAAAACTCGTGTTTTTTACGAAATCATGTAAACCTTCTAGAAGCGGTGATTTTAAAAAACGGGGGAAGTAAGCATTTCTAATTTCCGGACGCATGCGCAAACTATAGAAAGTCGTTATGATGTAGAATGTGCATACTTTGTAGATTCCATTTATAAAATAAAACACATTTTCTAAAAACTCGTGTTTTTTAAGAAATCATGTAAACCTTCTAGAAGCTGTGATTTTAAAAAACGGGAGAAGTAAGCTTTTCCTATTTCCAAACGTATTCCCATACTATAGAAAGTCGTTATGACATAGAATGTGCATACTTTGATGATTCCATTTATGAAATAAAATACATTTTCTAAAAACTTGTGTTTTTTAAGAAATCATGTAAACCTTCTAGAATCTATGACTTTAAAAAATGGGGGAAGTAAGCTTTTCTTATTTCCGTACGCATGTGCAAACTATAGAAAGTCGTTATGACGTAGAATGTGCATACTTTGTAGATTCCCTTTATGAAATAAAACACATTTTCTAAAAACTCGTGTTTTTTACGAAATCATGTAAACCTTCTAGAAGCTGTGATTTTAAAAAATAGTGGAAGTAAGCTTTTCTTATTTCTGGACGCATGCGCAAACTATAGAAACTCCTTATGACATAGAATGTGCATACTTTGTAGATTCCATTTATGAAATAAAACACATTTTCTAAAAACTCGAGTTTCTTACGAAATCATGTAAACCTTATAGAAGCTGTGATTTTAAAAAATGATGGAAGAAGCTTTTCTTATTTCCAGACGCATGCGCAAACTATAGAAAGTCGTTAGGACGTAGAATGTGCATACTTTGTTGATTCTATTTATATAATAAAACACGTTTTCTAAAAACTCATGTTTTTTAAGAAATCATGTAAACCTTCTAGAAGCTGTGATTTTAAAAAACGGGGGAAGTAAGCTTTTCTTATTTCCGGACGCATGTGCAAACTATAGAAAGCCGTTATGACGTAGAATGTGCATACTTTGTAGATTCCATTTATGAAATAAAATACATTTTCTAAAAACTCGTGTTTTTTAGGAAATCATGTAAACTTTTTAGAAGCTGTGATTTTAAAAAACTGTGGAAGTAAACTTTTCTTATTTCCGGACGCATGTGCAAACTATAGAAAGTCGTTATGACGTAGAATGTGCATACTTTGTAGATTCCATTTATGAAATAAAACACATTTTCTAAAAACTCGTGTTTTTTAAGAAATCATGTAAACCTTCTAGAAGCTGTGATTTTAAAAAACGCCGGAAGTAAGCTTTTCTTATTTCCGGACGCATGCGCAAACTATAGAAAGTCGTTATGACGTAGAATGTGCATACTTTGTAGATTCCATTTATGAAATAAAACACATTTTCTAAAAACTCGTGTTTTTTACGAAATCATGTCAACCTTCTAGAAGTTGTGATTTTAAAAAACGGTGGAAGTAAGCTTTTCTTATTTCCGGACGCATGCGCAAACTATAGAAAGTCGTTATGACGTAGAATGTGCATACTTTGTTGATTCCATTTATGAAATAAAACACATTTTCTAAAAACTCGTGTTTTTTAAGAAATCATGTAAACCTTCTAGAAGTTGTGATTTTAAAAAACAGGGGAAGAAAGCTTTTCTTATTTCCAAACGCATGCGCAAACTATAGAAAGTCGTTATGACGTAGAATGTGCATACTTTGTTGATTCCATTTATCAAATAAAACACATTTTCTAAAAACTCTTGTTTTTTACGAAATCATGTAAACCTTCCAGAAGCTGTGATTTAGAAAATGGTGGAAGTAAGCTTTTCTTATTTCCGTACAAATGCGCAAACTATAGAAAGTCGTTATGACGTAGAATCTGCATACTTTGTTGATTCCATTTATGAAATAAAACACATTTTCTAAAAACTCGTGTTTTTTAAGAAATCATGTAAACCTTCTAGAAGATGTGATTTTAAAAAACGGTGGAAGTAAGCTTTTCTTATTTCCAGACGCATGCACAAACTATAGAAAGTCGTTATGACATAGAATGTGCATACTTTGTGTATTCCATTTATGAAATAAAGCACATTTTCTAAAAACTCGTGTTTTTTACGAAATCATGTAAACCTTCTAGGAGCTGTGATTTTAAAAAACGGTGGAAGTAAGCTTTTCTTATTTTCGAAAGAATGTGCAAACTATATAAACTCATTATGACGTAGAATGTGCATACTTTGTTGATTCCATTTATTAAATAAAACACATTGTCTAAAAACTCGTGTTTTTTAAGAAATCATGTAAACCTTCTAGAAGCTGTCGTTTTAACCTTCTAGAAGCTGTTTTTTTAAGAAATCATGTAAATCATGTAAACCTTATTTCCAAACGCATGCACAAACTATAGAAAGTCGTTATGACGTAGAATCTGCATACTTTGTAGATTCCATTTATGAAATAAAACACATTTTCTAAAAACTCGTGTTTTTTACAAAATCATGTAAACCTTCTAGAAGTTGTGATTTAAAAAAACGGAGGAAGTAAGCTTTTCTTATTTCCGGACGCATGCGCAAACTATAGAAAGTCATTATGACGTAGAATGTGCATACTTTGTTGATTCCATTTATGAAATAAAACACATTTTCTAAAAACTCGTGTTTTTTAAGAAATCATGTAAACCTTCTAGAAGCTGTGATTTTAAAAAACGGGAGAAGTAAGCTTTTCTTATTTCCGGACACATGCGCAAACTATAGAAAGTCGTTATTACGTAGAATGTGCATACTTTGTTGATTACATTTATGAAATAAAACACATTTTTTAAAAACTCGTGTTTTTTACGAAATCATGTAAACCTTCTAGAAGCTGTGATTTTAAAAAACGGTGGAAGTAAGCTTTTCTTATTTCCAAACGTATGCGCAAACTATAGAAAGTCGTTATGACATTGAATGTGCATACTTTGTTGATTCCATTTATAAAATAAAACACATTTTCTAAAAACTCGTGTTTTTTAAGAAATCATGTAAACTTTCTAGAAGCTGTGATTTTAAAAAATGGGGGAAGTAGCCTTTTCTTATTTCCGGATGCATGTGCAAACTATAGAAAGTCGTTATGACGTAGAATGTGCATACTTTGTAGATTCCATTTATGAAATAAAACACATTTTCTAAAAACTCGTGTTTTTTACGAAATCATGTAAACCTTCTAGAAGCTGTGATTTTAAAAAATAGTTGAAGTAAGGTTTTATTTTTTCCGGACGCATGCGCAAACTATAGAAAGTCCTTACGACATAGAATATGCATACTTTGTAGATTCCATTTATGAAATAAAACACATTTTCTAAAAACTCAAGTTTTTTACGAAATCATGTAAACCTTATAGAAGCTGTGATTTTAAAAAACGGTGGAAGAAGCTTTTCTTATTTCCAGACGCATGCGCAAACTATAGAAAGTCGTTATGACGTAGAATGTGCATACTTTGTTGATTCTATTTATAAAATAAAACACATTTTCTAAAAACTCATGTTTTTTAAGAAATCATGTAAACCTTCTAGAAGCTGTGATTTTAAAAAACGGTGGAAGTAAGCGTTTCTTATTTCCAAACGCATGCGCAAACTATAGAAAGTCGTTATGACGTAGAATATGCATACTTTGTTGATTCCATTTATGAAATAAAACACATTTTCTAAAAACTCGTGTTTTTTTCAGAAATCATGTAAACCTTCTAGAAGCTGTGATTTTAAAAAACGGGGGAAGTAAGCTTTTCTTATGTCCGGACGCATGCGCAAACTATAGAAAGTCGTTATGACGTAGAATGTGCATACTTTGTAGATTCCATTTATGAAATAAAACACATTTTCTAAAAACTCATTTTTTTTACGAAATCGTGTAAACCTTCTAGAAGCTGTGATTTTAAAAAACGGTGGAAGTAAGCTTTTCTTATTTCCGGACGCATGCGCAAACTATAGAAAGTCGATATGACGTAGAATGTGCATACTTTGTAGATTCCATTTATGAAATAAAACACATTTTCTAAAACCTCGTGTTTTTTACGAAATCATGTAAACCTTCTAGAAGCTGTGATTTTAAAAAACGGCGGAAGTAAGCTTTTCTTATTTCCGGGAGCATGCGCAAACTATAGAAAGTCGTTATGACGTAGAATGTGCATACTTTGTTTATTCCCTTTATGAAATAAAACACATTTTCTAAAAACTCGTGTTTTTTAAGAAATCATGTAAACCTTCTAGAAGCTGTGATTTTAAAAAACGCGGGAAGTAAGCTTTTCTTATTTCCGGACGCATGCGCAAACTATAGAAGGTCGTTATGACGTAGAATGTGCATACTTTGTTTATTCCATTTATGAAATAAAACACATTTTCTAAAAACTCGTGTTTTTTAAGAAATCATTCAAACCTTCTAGAAGCTGTTATTTTAAAAAACGGGGGAAGTAAGCTTTTCTTATTTCCAAACGCACGCGCAAACTATAGAAAGTCGTTATGACGTAGAATGTGCATACTTTGTTGATTCCATTTATGAAATAAAACACATTTTCTAAAAACTCGTGTTTTTTAAGAAATCATGTAAACCTTCTGGAAGTTGTGATTTTAAAAAACGGAGGAAGTAAGATTTTCTTATTTCCGGACGCATGCGCAAACTATAGAAAGTCCTTATGACGTAGAATGTGCATACTTTGTAGATTCCATTTATGAAATAAAACACATTTTCTAAAAACTCGTGTTTTTTACGAAATCATGTAAACCTTCTAGAAGCGGTAATTTTAAAAAACGGGGGAAGTAAGCATTTCTTATTTCCGGACGCATGCGCAAACTATAGAAAGTCGTTATGATGTAGAATGTGCATACTTTGTATATTCCATTTATAAAATAAAACACATTTTCTAAAAACTTGTGTTTTTTACGAAATCATGTAAACCTTCTAGAAGCGATGATTTTAAAAAACGGTGGAAGTAAGCTTTTCTTATTTCCGGATGCATGCACAAACTATAGAAAGTCATTATGACGTAGAATGTGCATACTTTGTTGATTCCAATTATGAAATAAAACACATTTTCTAAAAACTCGTGTTTTTTAAGAAATCATGTAAACCTTCTAGAAGCTGTGATTTTAAAAAACAGGAGAAGTAAGCTTTTCCTATTTCCAAACGTATGCCCATACTATAGAAAGTCGTTATGACATAGAATGTGCATACTTTGTTGATTCCATTTATGAAATAAAACACATTTTCTAAAAACTCGTGTTTTTTACGAAATCATGTAAACCTTCTAGAAGCTGTGATTTTAAAAAACGGGGGAAGTAAGCTTTTCTTATTTCCGGACGCATGCGCAAACTATAGAAAGCCCTTATGACGTAGAATGTGCATACTTTGTAGATTCCATTTATGAAATAAAACACATTTTCTAAAAACTCGTGTTTGTTACGAAATCATGTAAACCTTCTAGAAGCGGTGATTTTAAAAAACGGGGGAAATAAGCATTTCTTATTTCCGGATGCATGCGCAAACTATAGAAAGTCGTTATGATGTAGAATGTCCATACTTTGTTGATATCATTTATGAAAGAAAACACATTTTCTAAAAACTCGTGTTTTTTAAGAAATCATGTAAACCTTCTAGAAGCTGTGATTTTAAAAAACGGGGGAAGTAAGCTTTTCTTATTTCCAAACGCATGCGCAAACTATAGAAAGTCGTTATGACGTAGAATGTGCATACTTTGTTGATTCCATTTATGAAATAAAACACATTTTCTAAAAACTCGTGTTTTTTTAAGAAATCATGTAAACCTTCTAGAAGCTGTGATTTTGAAAAACGGGGGAAATAAGCTTTTCTTATTTCCGGACACATGCGCAAACTATAGAAAGTCGTTATGACATAGAATGTGCATACTTTGTAGATTCCATTTATGAAATAAAACACATTTTCTAAAAAATCGTGTTTTTTACGAAATCGTGTAAACCTTCTAGAAGCTGTGATTTTAAAAAACGGGGGAAGTAAGCGTTTCTTATTTCCGGACGCATGCGCAAACTATAGAAAGTCGTTATGACTTAGAATTTGCATACTTTGTTGATTCCATTTATGAAATAAAACACATTTTCTAAAAACTCGTGTTTTTTACGAAACCATCTAAACCTTCTAGAAGCTGTGATTTTAAAAAACTGGGGAAGTAAGCTTTTCTTATTTCCGGACAGATGCGCAAAATATAGAAAGTCGTTATGACATAGAATGTGCATACTTTGTTGATTCCATTTATGAAATAAAACACATTTTCTAAAAAATCGTGTTTTTTAAGAAATCATGTAAACCTTCTAGAAGCTGTGATTTTAAAAAACGGGGGAAGTAAGCTTTTCTTATTTCCGGACGCATGTGCAAACTATAGAAAGTCGTTATGACGTAGAATGTGCATACTTTGTAGATTCCATTTATGAAATAAAACACATTTTCATAAAACTCGTGTTTTTTACGAAATCATGTAAACCTTCTAGAAGCTGTGATTTTAAAAAACGGCGGAAGTAAGATTTTCTTATTTCCGGAAGAATGCACAAATTATAGAAAGTCGTTATGACGTAGAAAGTGCATACTTTGTTGATTCCATTTATGAAATAAAACACATTTTCGAAAAACTCATGTTTTTTAAGAAATCATGTAAACCTTCTAGAAGCTGTGGTTTTAAAAAACGGCGGAAGTAAGCTTTTCTTATTTCTAAAAAATCGTGTTTTTTAAGAAATCATGTAAACCTTCTAGAAGCTGTGATTTTAAAAAACGGGGGAAGTAAGCTTTTCTTATTTCCAAACGCATGCGCAAACTATAGAAAGTCGTTATGACGTAGAATGTGCATACTTTGTTGATTCCATTTATGAAATAAAACACATTTTCTAAAAACTCGTGTTTTTTTAAGAAACCATGTAAACCTTCTAGAAGCTGTGATTTTAAAAAACTGGGGAAGTAAGCTTTTCTTATTTCCGGACAGATGCGCAAAATATAGAAAGTCGTTATGACATAGAATGTGCATACTTTGTTGATTCCATTTATGAAATAAAACACATTTTCTAAAAAATCGTGTTTTTTAAGAAATCATGTAAACCTTCTAGAAGCTGTGATTTTAAAAAACGGGGGAAGTAAGCTTTTCTTATTTCCGGACGCATGTGCAAACTATAGAAAGTCGTTATGACGTAGAATGTGCATACTTTGTAGATTCCATTTATGAAATAAAACACATTTTCATAAAACTCGTGTTTTTTACGAAATCATGTAAACCTTCTAGAAGCTGTGATTTTAAAAAACGGTGGAAGTAAGATTTTCTTATTTCCGGAAGAATGCACAAATTATAGAAAGTCGTTATGACGTAGAAAGTGCATACTTTGTTGATTCCATTTATGAAATAAAACACATTTTCGAAAAACTCATGTTTTTTAAGAAATCATGTAAACCTTCTAGAAGCTGTGGTTTTAAAAAACGGCGGAAGTAAGCTTTTCTTATTTCTGGACGCATGCGCAAACTTTAGAAAGTCGTTATGACATAGAATGTGCATACTTTGTAGATTCCATTTATGAAATAAAACACATTTTCTAAAAACTCGTGTTTTTTATGAAATCATGTAAACCTTCTAGAAGCTGTGATTTTAAAAAACGGTGGAAGTAAGCTTTTCTTATTTCCGGACGCATGCGCAAACTATAGAAAGTCGTTATGACGTAGAATGTGCATACTTTGTAGATTCCATTTATGAAATGAAACACATTTTCTAAAAACTCGTGTTTTTTATGAAATCATGTAAACCTTCTAGAAGCTGTGATTTTAAAAAACGGTGGAAGTAAGCTTTTCATATTTCCGGACGCATGCGCAAACTATAGAAAGTCGTTATGACGTAGAATGTGCATACTTTGTTGATTCCATTTATGAAATAAAACACATTTTCTAAAAACTCGTGTTTTTCAAGAAATCATGTAAACCTTCTAGAAGCTGTGATTTTAAAAAACGGGGGAAGTAATCTTTTCTTATTTCCAAACGCATGCGCAACCTATAGAAAGTCGTTATGACATAGAATGTGCATACTTTGTTGATTCCATTTATGAAATAAAACACATTTTCTAAAAACTCGTGTGTTTTAAGAAATCATGTAAACCTTCTAGAAGCGGTGATTTTAAAAAACGGGGGAAGTAAGCATTTCTTATTTCCGGACGCATGCGCAAAATATAGAAAGTCGTTATGATGTAGAATGTCCATACTTTGTTGATTCCATTTATGAAATAAAACACATTTTCTAAAAACTAGTGTTTTTTACGAAATCATGTAAACCTTCTAGAAGCGGTGATTTTAAAAAACGGGGGAAGTAAGCTTTTCTTATTTCCAAACGCATGCGCAAACTATAGAAAGTCGTTATGACGTAGAATGTGCATACTTTGTTGATTCAATTTATGAAATAAAACACATTTTCTAAAAACTCGTGTTTTTTTAAGAAATCATGTAAACCTTCTAGAAGCTGTGATTTTAAAAAACGGGGGAAGTAAGCTTTTCTTATTTCCGGACACATGTGCAAACTATAGAAAGTCGTTATGACGTATAATGTGCATACTTTGTAGATTCCATTTATGAAATAAAACACATTTTCTAAAAACTCGTGTTTTTTACGAAATCATGTAAACCTTCTAGAAGCTGTGATTTTAAAAAACGGTGGAAGTAAGCTTTTCTTATTTCCGAACGAATGCGTAAACTATAGAAAGTCGTTATGACGTAGAATGTGCATACTTTTTTGATTCCATTTATGAAATAAGACACATTTTCTAAAAACTCATGTTTTTTAAGAAATCATGTAAACCTTCTAGAAGTTGTGATTTTAAAAAACGGTGGAAGTAAGCTTTTCTTATTTCCGGATGCATGCGCAAACTATAGAAAGTCGTTATGACGTAGAATGTGCATACTTTGTTGATTTCAATTATGAAATAAAACACATTTTCTAAAAACTCGTGTTTTTTAAGAAATCATGTAAACCTTCTAGAAGTTGTGATTTTAAAAAATGGGGGAAGTAATCTTTTCTTATTTCCGGACGCATGTGCAAACTATAGAAAGTCGTTATGACGTAGAATGTGCATACTTTGTAGATTCCATTTATGAAATAAAATACATTTTCTAAAAAATCGTGTTTTTTACGAAATCATGTAAATCTTCTAGAAGCTGTGATTTTAAAAAACGGCGGAAGTAAGCTTTTCTTATTTCCGGGAGCATGCGCAAACTATAGAAAGTTGTTATTTCATAGAATGTGCATACTTTGTTGATTCCATTTATGAAACAAAACACATTTTCTAAAAACTCGTGTTTTTTAAGAAATCATGTAAACCTTCTAGAAGCTGTGATTTTAAAAAACGGGGGAAGTAAGCTTTTCTTATTTCCAAACGCACGCGCAAACTATAGAAAGTCATTATGACGTAGAATGTGCATACTTTCTTGATTCCATTTATGAAATAAAACACATTTTCTAAAAACTCGTGTTTTTTAAGAAATCATGTAAACCTTCTGGAAGCTGTGATTTTAAAAAACGGGGGAAGTAAGCTTTTCTTATTTCCGGACGCATGCGCAAACTATAGAAAGTCCTTATGACGTAGAATGTGCATACTTTGTAGATTCCATTTATTAAATAAAACACATTTTCTAAAAACTCGTGTTTTTTACGAAATCATGTAAACCTTCTAGAAGCGGTGATTTTAAAAAACGGGGGAAGTAAGCATTTCTAATTTCCGGACGCATGCGCAAACTATAGAAAGTCGTTATGATGTAGAATGTGCATACTTTGTAGATTCCATTTATAAAATAAAACACATTTTCTAAAAACTCGTGTTTTTTAAGAAATCATGTAAACCTTCTAGAAGCTGTGATTTTAAAAAACGGGAGAAGTAAGCTTTTCCTATTTCCAAACGTATTCCCATACTATAGAAAGTCGTTATGACATAGAATGTGCATACTTTGATGATTCCATTTATGAAATAAAATACATTTTCTAAAAACTTGTGTTTTTTAAGAAATCATGTAAACCTTCTAGAATCTATGACTTTAAAAAATGGGGGAAGTAAGCTTTTCTTATTTCCGTACGCATGTGCAAACTATAGAAAGTCGTTATGACGTAGAATGTGCATACTTTGTAGATTCCCTTTATGAAATAAAACACATTTTCTAAAAACTCGTGTTTTTTACGAAATCATGTAAACCTTCTAGAAGCTGTGATTTTAAAAAATAGTGGAAGTAAGCTTTTCTTATTTCTGGACGCATGCGCAAACTATAGAAACTCCTTATGACATAGAATGTGCATACTTTGTAGATTCCATTTATGAAATAAAACACATTTTCTAAAAACTCGAGTTTCTTACGAAATCATGTAAACCTTATAGAAGCTGTGATTTTAAAAAATGATGGAAGAAGCTTTTCTTATTTCCAGACGCATGCGCAAACTATAGAAAGTCGTTAGGACGTAGAATGTGCATACTTTGTTGATTCTATTTATATAATAAAACACGTTTTCTAAAAACTCATGTTTTTTAAGAAATCATGTAAACCTTCTAGAAGCTGTGATTTTAAAAAACGGGGGAAGTAAGCTTTTCTTATTTCCGGACGCATGTGCAAACTATAGAAAGCCGTTATGACGTAGAATGTGCATACTTTGTAGATTCCATTTATGAAATAAAATACATTTTCTAAAAACTCGTGTTTTTTAGGAAATCATGTAAACTTTTTAGAAGCTGTGATTTTAAAAAACTGTGGAAGTAAACTTTTCTTATTTCCGGACGCATGTGCAAACTATAGAAAGTCGTTATGACGTAGAATGTGCATACTTTGTAGATTCCATTTATGAAATAAAACACATTTTCTAAAAACTCGTGTTTTTTAAGAAATCATGTAAACCTTCTAGAAGCTGTGATTTTAAAAAACGCCGGAAGTAAGCTTTTCTTATTTCCGGACGCATGCGCAAACTATAGAAAGTCGTTATGACGTAGAATGTGCATACTTTGTAGATTCCATTTATGAAATAAAACACATTTTCTAAAAACTCGTGTTTTTTACGAAATCATGTCAACCTTCTAGAAGTTGTGATTTTAAAAAACGGTGGAAGTAAGCTTTTCTTATTTCCGGACGCATGCGCAAACTATAGAAAGTCGTTATGACGTAGAATGTGCATACTTTGTTGATTCCATTTATGAAATAAAACACATTTTCTAAAAACTCGTGTTTTTTAAGAAATCATGTAAACCTTCTAGAAGTTGTGATTTTAAAAAACAGGGGAAGAAAGCTTTTCTTATTTCCAAACGCATGCGCAAACTATAGAAAGTCGTTATGACGTAGAATGTGCATACTTTGTTGATTCCATTTATCAAATAAAACACATTTTCTAAAAACTCTTGTTTTTTACGAAATCATGTAAACCTTCCAGAAGCTGTGATTTAGAAAATGGTGGAAGTAAGCTTTTCTTATTTCCGTACAAATGCGCAAACTATAGAAAGTCGTTATGACGTAGAATCTGCATACTTTGTTGATTCCATTTATGAAATAAAACACATTTTCTAAAAACTCGTGTTTTTTAAGAAATCATGTAAACCTTCTAGAAGATGTGATTTTAAAAAACGGTGGAAGTAAGCTTTTCTTATTTCCAGACGCATGCACAAACTATAGAAAGTCGTTATGACATAGAATGTGCATACTTTGTGTATTCCATTTATGAAATAAAGCACATTTTCTAAAAACTCGTGTTTTTTACGAAATCATGTAAACCTTCTAGGAGCTGTGATTTTAAAAAACGGTGGAAGTAAGCTTTTCTTATTTTCGAAAGAATGTGCAAACTATATAAACTCATTATGACGTAGAATGTGCATACTTTGTTGATTCCATTTATTAAATAAAACACATTGTCTAAAAACTCGTGTTTTTTAAGAAATCATGTAAACCTTCTAGAAGCTGTCGTTTTAACCTTCTAGAAGCTGTTTTTTTAAGAAATCATGTAAATCATGTAAACCTTATTTCCAAACGCATGCACAAACTATAGAAAGTCGTTATGACGTAGAATCTGCATACTTTGTAGATTCCATTTATGAAATAAAACACATTTTCTAAAAACTCGTGTTTTTTACAAAATCATGTAAACCTTCTAGAAGTTGTGATTTAAAAAAACGGAGGAAGTAAGCTTTTCTTATTTCCGGACGCATGCGCAAACTATAGAAAGTCATTATGACGTAGAATGTGCATACTTTGTTGATTCCATTTATGAAATAAAACACATTTTCTAAAAACTCGTGTTTTTTAAGAAATCATGTAAACCTTCTAGAAGCTGTGATTTTAAAAAACGGGAGAAGTAAGCTTTTCTTATTTCCGGACACATGCGCAAACTATAGAAAGTCGTTATTACGTAGAATGTGCATACTTTGTTGATTACATTTATGAAATAAAACACATTTTTTAAAAACTCGTGTTTTTTACGAAATCATGTAAACCTTCTAGAAGCTGTGATTTTAAAAAACGGTGGAAGTAAGCTTTTCTTATTTCCAAACGTATGCGCAAACTATAGAAAGTCGTTATGACATTGAATGTGCATACTTTGTTGATTCCATTTATAAAATAAAACACATTTTCTAAAAACTCGTGTTTTTTAAGAAATCATGTAAACTTTCTAGAAGCTGTGATTTTAAAAAATGGGGGAAGTAGCCTTTTCTTATTTCCGGATGCATGTGCAAACTATAGAAAGTCGTTATGACGTAGAATGTGCATACTTTGTAGATTCCATTTATGAAATAAAACACATTTTCTAAAAACTCGTGTTTTTTACGAAATCATGTAAACCTTCTAGAAGCTGTGATTTTAAAAAATAGTTGAAGTAAGCTTTTATTTTTTCCGGACGCATGCGCAAACTATAGAAAGTCCTTACGACATAGAATATGCATACTTTGTAGATTCCATTTATGAAATAAAACACATTTTCTAAAAACTCAAGTTTTTTACGAAATCATGTAAACCTTATAGAAGCTGTGATTTTAAAAAACGGTGGAAGAAGCTTTTCTTATTTCCAGACGCATGCGCAAACTATAGAAAGTCGTTATGACGTAGAATGTGCATACTTTGTTGATTCTATTTATAAAATAAAACACATTTTCTAAAAACTCATGTTTTTTAAGAAATCATGTAAACCTTCTAGAAGCTGTGATTTTAAAAAACGGTGGAAGTAAGCGTTTCTTATTTCCAAACGCATGCGCAAACTATAGAAAGTCGTTATGACGTAGAATATGCATACTTTGTTGATTCCATTTATGAAATAAAACACATTTTCTAAAAACTCGTGTTTTTTTCAGAAATCATGTAAACCTTCTAGAAGCTGTGATTTTAAAAAACGGGGGAAGTAAGCTTTTCTTATGTCCGGACGCATGCGCAAACTATAGAAAGTCGTTATGACGTAGAATGTGCATACTTTGTAGATTCCATTTATGAAATAAAACACATTTTCTAAAAACTCATTTTTTTTACGAAATCGTGTAAACCTTCTAGAAGCTGTGATTTTAAAAAACGGTGGAAGTAAGCTTTTCTTATTTCCGGACGCATGCGCAAACTATAGAAAGTCGATATGACGTAGAATGTGCATACTTTGTAGATTCCATTTATGAAATAAAACACATTTTCTAAAACCTCGTGTTTTTTACGAAATCATGTAAACCTTCTAGAAGCTGTGATTTTAAAAAACGGCGGAAGTAAGCTTTTCTTATTTCCGGGAGCATGCGCAAACTATAGAAAGTCGTTATGACGTAGAATGTGCATACTTTGTTTATTCCCTTTATGAAATAAAACACATTTTCTAAAAACTCGTGTTTTTTAAGAAATCATGTAAACCTTCTAGAAGCTGTGATTTTAAAAAACGCGGGAAGTAAGCTTTTCTTATTTCCGGACGCATGCGCAAACTATAGAAAGTCGTTATGACGTAGAATGTGCATACTTTGTAGATTCCATTTATGAAATAAAACATATTTTCTAAAAACTCGTGTTTTTTACGAAATCATGTAAACCTTCTAGAAGCTGTGATTTTAAAAAACGGCGGAAGTAAGCTTTTCTTATTTCCGGGAGCATGCGCAAACTATAGAAGGTCGTTATGACGTAGAATGTGCATACTTTGTTTATTCCATTTATGAAATAAAACACATTTTCTAAAAACTCGTGTTTTTTAAGAAATCATTCAAACCTTCTAGAAGCTGTTATTTTAAAAAACGGGGGAAGTAAGCTTTTCTTATTTCCAAACGCACGCGCAAACTATAGAAAGTCGTTATGACGTAGAATGTGCATACTTTGTTGATTCCATTTATGAAATAAAACACATTTTCTAAAAACTCGTGTTTTTTAAGAAATCATGTAAACCTTCTGGAAGTTGTGATTTTAAAAAACGGAGGAAGTAAGATTTTCTTATTTCCGGACGCATGCGCAAACTATAGAAAGTCCTTATGACGTAGAATGTGCATACTTTGTAGATTCCATTTATGAAATAAAACACATTTTCTAAAAACTCGTGTTTTTTACGAAATCATGTAAACCTTCTAGAAGCGGTAATTTTAAAAAACGGGGGAAGTAAGCATTTCTTATTTCCGGACGCATGCGCAAACTATAGAAAGTCGTTATGATGTAGAATGTGCATACTTTGTATATTCCATTTATAAAATAAAACACATTTTCTAAAAACTTGTGTTTTTTACGAAATCATGTAAACCTTCTAGAAGCGATGATTTTAAAAAACGGTGGAAGTAAGCTTTTCTTATTTCCGGATGCATGCACAAACTATAGAAAGTCATTATGACGTAGAATGTGCATACTTTGTTGATTCCAATTATGAAATAAAACACATTTTCTAAAAACTCGTGTTTTTTAAGAAATCATGTAAACCTTCTAGAAGCTGTGATTTTAAAAAAAAGGAGAAGTAAGCTTTTCCTATTTCCAAACGTATGCCCATACTATAGAAAGTCGTTATGACATAGAATGTGCATACTTTGTTGATTCCATTTATGAAATAAAACACATTTTCTAAAAACTCGTGTTTTTTACGAAATCATGTAAACCTTCTAGAAGCTGTGATTTTAAAAAACGGGGGAAGTAAGCTTTTCTTATTTCCGGACGCATGCGCAAACTATAGAAAGCCCTTATGACGTAGAATGTGCATACTTTGTAGATTCCATTTATGAAATAAAACACATTTTCTAAAAACTCGTGTTTGTTACGAAATCATGTAAACCTTCTAGAAGCGGTGATTTTAAAAAACGGGGGAAATAAGCATTTCTTATTTCCGGATGCATGCGCAAACTATAGAAAGTCGTTATGATGTAGAATGTCCATACTTTGTTGATATCATTTATGAAAGAAAACACATTTTCTAAAAACTCGTGTTTTTTAAGAAATCATGTAAACCTTCTAGAAGCTGTGATTTTAAAAAACGGGGGAAGTAAGCTTTTCTTATTTCCAAACGCATGCGCAAACTATAGAAAGTCGTTATGACGTAGAATGTGCATACTTTGTTGATTCCATTTATGAAATAAAACACATTTTCTAAAAACTCGTGTTTTTTTAAGAAATCATGTAAACCTTCTAGAAGCTGTGATTTTGAAAAACGGGGGAAATAAGCTTTTCTTATTTCCGGACACATGCGCAAACTATAGAAAGTCGTTATGACATAGAATGTGCATACTTTGTAGATTCCATTTATGAAATAAAACACATTTTCTAAAAAATCGTGTTTTTTACGAAATCGTGTAAACCTTCTAGAAGCTGTGATTTTAAAAAACGGGGGAAGTAAGCGTTTCTTATTTCCGGACGCATGCGCAAACTATAGAAAGTCGTTATGACTTAGAATTTGCATACTTTGTTGATTCCATTTATGAAATAAAACACATTTTCTAAAAACTCGTGTTTTTTACGAAACCATCTAAACCTTCTAGAAGCTGTGATTTTAAAAAACTGGGGAAGTAAGCTTTTCTTATTTCCGGACAGATGCGCAAAATATAGAAAGTCGTTATGACATAGAATGTGCATACTTTGTTGATTCCATTTATGAAATAAAACACATTTTCTAAAAAATCGTGTTTTTTAAGAAATCATGTAAACCTTCTAGAAGCTGTGATTTTAAAAAACGGGGGAAGTAAGCTTTTCTTATTTCCGGACGCATGTGCAAACTATAGAAAGTCGTTATGACGTAGAATGTGCATACTTTGTAGATTCCATTTATGAAATAAAACACATTTTCATAAAACTCGTGTTTTTTACGAAATCATGTAAACCTTCTAGAAGCTGTGATTTTAAAAAACGGTGGAAGTAAGATTTTCTTATTTCCGGAAGAATGCACAAATTATAGAAAGTCGTTATGACGTAGAAAGTGCATACTTTGTTGATTCCATTTATGAAATAAAACACATTTTCGAAAAACTCATGTTTTTTAAGAAATCATGTAAACCTTCTAGAAGCTGTGGTTTTAAAAAACGGCGGAAGTAAGCTTTTCTTATTTCTAAAAAATCGTGTTTTTTAAGAAATCATGTAAACCTTCTAGAAGCTGTGATTTTAAAAAACGGGGGAAGTAAGCTTTTCTTATTTCCAAACGCATGCGCAAACTATAGAAAGTCGTTATGACGTAGAATGTGCATACTTTGTTGATTCCATTTATGAAATAAAACACATTTTCTAAAAACTCGTGTTTTTTTAAGAAACCATGTAAACCTTCTAGAAGCTGTGATTTTAAAAAACTGGGGAAGTAAGCTTTTCTTATTTCCGGACAGATGCGCAAAATATAGAAAGTCGTTATGACATAGAATGTGCATACTTTGTTGATTCCATTTATGAAATAAAACACATTTTCTAAAAAATCGTGTTTTTTAAGAAATCATGTAAACCTTCTAGAAGCTGTGATTTTAAAAAACGGGGGAAGTAAGCTTTTCTTATTTCCGGACGCATGTGCAAACTATAGAAAGTCGTTATGACGTAGAATGTGCATACTTTGTAGATTCCATTTATGAAATAAAACACATTTTCATAAAACTCGTGTTTTTTACGAAATCATGTAAACCTTCTAGAAGCTGTGATTTTAAAAAACGGTGGAAGTAAGATTTTCTTATTTCCGGAAGAATGCACAAATTATAGAAAGTCGTTATGACGTAGAAAGTGCATACTTTGTTGATTCCATTTATGAAATAAAACACATTTTCGAAAAACTCATGTTTTTTAAGAAATCATGTAAACCTTCTAGAAGCTGTGGTTTTAAAAAACGGCGGAAGTAAGCTTTTCTTATTTCTGGACGCATGCGCAAACTTTAGAAAGTCGTTATGACATAGAATGTGCATACTTTGTAGATTCCATTTATGAAATAAAACACATTTTCTAAAAACTCGTGTTTTTTATGAAATCATGTAAACCTTCTAGAAGCTGTGATTTTAAAAAACGGTGGAAGTAAGCTTTTCTTATTTCCGGACGCATGCGCAAACTATAGAAAGTCGTTATGACGTAGAATGTGCATACTTTGTAGATTCCATTTATGAAATGAAACACATTTTCTAAAAACTCGTGTTTTTTATGAAATCATGTAAACCTTCTAGAAGCTGTGATTTTAAAAAACGGTGGAAGTAAGCTTTTCATATTTCCGGACGCATGCGCAAACTATAGAAAGTCGTTATGACGTAGAATGTGCATACTTTGTTGATTCCATTTATGAAATAAAACACATTTTCTAAAAACTCGTGTTTTTCAAGAAATCATGTAAACCTTCTAGAAGCTGTGATTTTAAAAAACGGGGGAAGTAATCTTTTCTTATTTCCAAACGCATGCGCAACCTATAGAAAGTCGTTATGACATAGAATGTGCATACTTTGTTGATTCCATTTATGAAATAAAACACATTTTCTAAAAACTCGTGTGTTTTAAGAAATCATGTAAACCTTCTAGAAGCGGTGATTTTAAAAAACGGGGGAAGTAAGCATTTCTTATTTCCGGACGCATGCGCAAAATATAGAAAGTCGTTATGATGTAGAATGTCCATACTTTGTTGATTCCATTTATGAAATAAAACACATTTTCTAAAAACTAGTGTTTTTTACGAAATCATGTAAACCTTCTAGAAGCGGTGATTTTAAAAAACGGGGGAAGTAAGCTTTTCTTATTTCCAAACGCATGCGCAAACTATAGAAAGTCGTTATGACGTAGAATGTGCATACTTTGTTGATTCAATTTATGAAATAAAACACATTTTCTAAAAACTCGTGTTTTTTTAAGAAATCATGTAAACCTTCTAGAAGCTGTGATTTTAAAAAACGGGGGAAGTAAGCTTTTCTTATTTCCGGACACATGTGCAAACTATAGAAAGTCGTTATGACGTATAATGTGCATACTTTGTAGATTCCATTTATGAAATAAAACACATTTTCTAAAAACTCGTGTTTTTTACGAAATCATGTAAACCTTCTAGAAGCTGTGATTTTAAAAAACGGTGGAAGTAAGCTTTTCTTATTTCCGAACGAATGCGTAAACTATAGAAAGTCGTTATGACGTAGAATGTGCATACTTTTTTGATTCCATTTATGAAATAAGACACATTTTCTAAAAACTCATGTTTTTTAAGAAATCATGTAAACCTTCTAGAAGTTGTGATTTTAAAAAACGGTGGAAGTAAGCTTTTCTTATTTCCGGATGCATGCGCAAACTATAGAAAGTCGTTATGACGTAGAATTTGCATACTTTGTTGATTTCAATTATGAAATAAAACACATTTTCTAAAAACTCGTGTTTTTTAAGAAATCATGTAAAACTTTTAGAAGCTGTGATTTTAAAAAACGGGAGAAGTAAGCTTTTCTTACTTCCAAACGTATGCGCAAACTATACAAAGTCGTTATGACATAGAATGTGCATACTTTGTTGATTCCATTTATGAAATAAAACGCATTTTCTAAAAACGCGTGCCTTTTAAGAAATCATGTAAACTTTCTAGAAGTTGTGATTTTAAAAAATGGGGGAAGTAAGCTTTTCTTATTTCCGGATGCATGTGCAAACTATAGAAAGTCGTTATGACGTAGAATGTGCATACTTTGTAGATTCCATTTATGAAATAAAACACATTTTCTAAAAACTCGTGTTTTTTACGAAATCATGTAAACCTTCTAGAAGCTGTGATTTTAAAAAATAGTGGAAGTAAGGTTTTCTTATTTCCGGACGCATGCGCAAACTATAGAAAGTCCTTACGACATAGAATGTGCATACTTTGTAGATTCCATTTATGAAATAAAACACATTTTCTAAACACTCGAGTTTTTTACGAAATCATGTAAACCTTATAGCAGCTGTGATTTTAAAAAACGGTGGAAGAAGCTTTTCTTATTTCCCGACGCATGCGCAAACTATAGAAAGTCGTTATGACGTAGAATGTGCATACTTTCTTGATTCTATTTATAAAATAAAACACATTTTCTAAAAACTCATGTTTTTTAAGAAATCATGTAAACCTTCTAGAAGCTATGATTTTAAAAAACGGTGGAAGTAAGCTTTTCTTATTTCCAAACGCATGCGCAAACTATAGAAAGTCGTTATGACGTAGAATGTGCATACTTTGTTGATTCGATTTATGAAATAAAACACATTTTCTAAAAACTCGTGTTTTTTAAGAAATCATATAACCTTCTAGAAGCTGTGATTTTAAAAAACGGGGGAAGTAAGCTTTTTTTATTTCCGGACGCATGCGCAAACTATAGAAAGGCGTTATGACGTAGAATGTGCATACTTTGTAGACTCCATTTATGAAAAAAAACACATTTTCTAAAAACTCGTGTTTTTTACGAAATCATGTAAACCTTCTAGAAGCTGTGATTTTAAAAAACGGTGGAAGTAAGCTTTTCTTATTTCCGGACGCATGCGCAAACTATAGAAAGTCGATATGACGTAGAATGTGCATACTTTGTAGATTCCATTTATGAAATAAAACACATTTTCTAAAAACTCGTGTTTTTTACGAAATCATGTAAATATTCTAGAAGCTGTGATTTTAAAAAACGGCGGAAGTAAGCTTTTCTTATTTCCGGGCGCATGCGCAAACTATAGAAAGTCGTTATGACGTGGAATGTGCATACTTTGTTGATTCCATTTATGATATAAAACACATTTTCTAAAAACTCGTGTTTTTAAGAAATCATGTAAAACTTCTAGAACCTGTGATTTTAAAAAACGGGGGAAGTAAGCTTTTCTTATTTCCAAACGCACGCGCAAACTATAGAAAGTCATTATGACGTAGAATGTGCATACTTTGTTGATTCCATTTATGAAAGAAAACGCATTTTCTAAAAACTCGTGTTTTTTAAGAAATCATGTAAACCTTCTGGAAGCTGTGATTTTAAAAAACGGGGGAAGTAAGCTTTTCTTATTTCCGGACGCATGCGCAAACTATAGAAAGTCCTTATGACGTAGAATGTGCATACTTTGTATATTCCATTTATGAAATAAAACACATTTTCGAAAAACTCGTGTTTTTTACGAAATCATGTAAACCTTCTAGAAGCGGTGATTTTAAAAAACGGGGGAAGTAAGCATTTCTTATTTCCGGACGCATGCGCAAACTATAGAAAGTCGTTATGATGTAGAATCTGCATACTTTGTTGATTCCATTTATGAAATAAAACACATTTTCTAAAAACTCATGCTTTTTAAGAAATCATGTAAACCTTCTAGAAGCTGTGATTTTAAAAAACGGGGGAAGTAAGCTTTTCTTATTTCCAAACGCATGCGCAAACTATAGAAAGTCCTTATGACGTAGAATGTGCATACTTTGTAGATTCCATTTATAAAATAAAACACATTTTCTAAAAACTCGTGTTTTTTACGAAATCATGTAAACCTTCTAGAAGCGATGATTTTAAAAAACGGTGGAAGTAAGCTTTTCTTATTTCCGGATGCATGCGCAAACTATAGAAAGTCGTTATGACGTAGAATGTGCATACTTTGTTGATTCCAATTATGAAATAAAACACATTTTTTAAAAACTCGTGTTTTTTAAGAAATCATGTAAACCTTCTAGAAGCTGTGATTTTAAAAAATGGGAGAAGTAAGCTTTTCCTATTTCCAAACGTATGCCCATACTATATAAAGTCGTTATGACATACAATGTGCATACTTTGTTGATTCCATTTATGAAATAAAACACATTTTCTAAAAACTTGTGTTTTTTAAGAAATCATGTAAACCTTCTAGAAGCTGTGATTTTAAAAAACAGGGGAAGTAAACTTTTCTTATTTCCGGACGCATCTGCAAACTATAGAAAGTCGTTATGACGTAGAATGTGCATACTTTGTAGATTCCATTTATGAAATAAAACACATTTTCTAAAAACTCGTGTTTTTTACGAAATCATGTAAACCTTCTAGAAGCTGTGATTTTAAAAAATAGTGGAAGTAAGCTTTTCTTATTTCCGGACGCATGCACAAACTATAGAAAGTCCTTATGACATAGAATGTGCATACTTTGTAGATTCCATTTATGAAATAAAAGACATTTTCTAAAAACTCGAGTTTCTTACGAAATCACGTAAACCTTATAGAAGCTGTGATTTTAAAAAACGGTGGAAGAAGCTTTACTTATTTCCAGACGCATGCGCAAACTATAGAAAGTCGTTATGATGTAGAATGTGGATACTTTGTTGATTCTATTTATATAATAAAACACATTTTCTAAAAACTCCTGTTTTTTAAGAAATCATGTAAACCTTCTAGAAGCTGTGATTTTAAAAAACGGGGGAAGTAAGCTTTTCGTATTTCCGGACGCATGTGTAAACTATAGAAAGCCGTTATGACGTAGAATGTGCATACTTTGTAGATTCCATTTATGAAATAAAACACATTTTCTAAAAACTCGTGTTTTTTATGAAATCATGTAAACCTTTTAGAAGCTGTGATTTTAAAAAACTGTGGAAGTAAGCTTTTCTTATTTCTGGACGCATGCGCAAACTATAAAAAGTCGTTATGACGTAGAATATGCATACTTTGTAGATTCCATTTATGAAATAAAACACATTTTCTAAAAACTCGTGTTTTTTATGAAATCATGTAAACCTTCTACAAGCTGTGATTTTAAAAAACGGTGGAAGAAAGCTTTTCTTATTTCCGGACGCATGCGCAAACAATAGAAAGTTGTTAGGACGTAGAATGTGCATACTTTGTAGATTCCATTTATGAAATAAAACACATTTTCTAAAAAATCGTGTTTTTGACGAAATCATGTAAACCTTCTAGAAGCTGTGATTTTAAAAAACGGTGGAAGTAAGCTTTTCTTATTTCTGGATGCATGCGCAAACTATAAAAAGTCATTATGACGTAGAATGTGCATACTTTGTTGATTCCATTTATGAAATAAAACACGTTTTCTAAAAACTCGTATTTTTTACGAAATCATGTAAACCTTCTAGAAGCTGTGATTTTAAAAAACGGGGGAAGTAAGCTTTTCTTATTTCCAAATGCATGCGCAAACTATAGAAAGTCGTTATGACATAGAATGTGCCTACTTTGTTGATTCCATTTATGAAATAAAACACATTTTCTAAAAACTTATGTTTTTTAAGAAATCATGTAAACCTTCTAGATGCTGTGATTTTAAAAAATGGGGGAAATAAGCTTTTCTTATTTCCGGACGCATGTGCAAACCATAGAAAGTCGTTATGACGTAGAATGTGCATACTTTGTAGATTCCATTTATGAAATAAAACACATTTTCTAAAAACTCATGTTTTTTACGAAATCATGTAAACCTTCTAGAAACAGTGATTTTAAAAAACGGTGGAAGTAAGCTTTTCTTATTTCCGGACGCATGTGCAAACTATAGAAAGTACTTATGACGTAGAATGTGCATACTTTGTAGATTCCATTTATGAAATAAAACACATTTTCTAAAAACTCGTGTTTTTTACGAAATCATGTAAACCTTCTAGAAGCTGTGATTTTAAAAAACGGGGGAAGTAAGCATTTCTAATTTCCGGACACATGCGCAAACTATAGAAAGTCGTTATGACGTAGAATGTGCATACTTTGTAGATTCCATTTATGAAATAATGCACATTTTCTAAAAACTCGTGTTTTTTACGAAATAATGTAAACGTTCTAGAAGCTGTGATTTTAAAAAACGGTGGAAGTAAGCTTTTCTTATTTCCGGACGCATGCACAAACTATAGAAAGTCGTTATGACGTAGAATGTGCATACTTTGTTGATTCCATTTATGAAATAAAACACATTTTCTAAAAACTCGTGTTTTTTAAGAAATCATGTAAACCTTCTAGAACCTGTGATTTTAAAAAACGGGGGAAGTAAGCTTTTCTTATTTCCGGACACATGCGCAAACTATAGAAAGTCGTTATGACATAGAATGTGCATACTTTGTAGATTCCATTTATGAAATAAAACACATTTTCTAAAAACTCGTGTTTTTTACGAAATCATGTAAACCTTCTAGAAGCCGTGATTTTAAAAAACGAGGGAAGTAAACGTTTCTTATTTCCGGACACATGCGCAAACTATAGAAAGTCGTTATGACGTAGAATGTGCATACTTTGTTGATTCCCTTTATGAAATAAAACACATTTTCTAAAAACTCATGGTTTTTACGAAATCATGTAAACCTTCTAGAAACTGTGATTTTAAAAAATGGTGGAAGTAAGCTTTTCTTATTTCCGAACGAATGCATAAATTATAGAAAGTCGTTATGACGTAGAATGTGCATACTTTTTTGATTCCATTTATGAAATAAGACACATTTTCTAAAAACTCATGTTTTTTAAGAAATCATGTAAACCTTCTAGAAGTTGTGATGTTAAAAAACGGTGGAAGTAAGCTTTTCTTATTTCCAGATGCATTCGCAAACTATAGAAAGTCGTTATGACGTAGAATGTGCATACTTTGTTGATTCCATTTATGAAAAAAAACGCATTTTCAAAAAACTCGTGTTTTTTAAGAAATCATGTAAACCTTCTAGAAGCTGTGATTTTAAAAAACGGGGGACATAAGCTTTTCTTATTTCCGGACGCATGCACAAACTATAGAAAGTCCTTATGACGAAAAATGTGCATACTTTGTAGATTCCATTTATGAAATAAAACACATTTTCTAAAAACTCGTGTTTTTTACGAAATCATGTAAACCTTCTAGAAGCGGTGATTTTAAAAAACGGGGGAAGTAAGCATTTCTTATTTCCGGACGCATCCGCAAACTATAGAAAGTCGTTATGATGTAGAATGTCTATACTTTTTTGATTCCATTTATGAAATCAAACAAATTTTCTAGAAACTCGTGTTTTTTAAGAAATCATGTAAACCTTCTAGAAGCTGTGATTTTAAAAAACGGGGGAAGTAAGCTTTTCTTATTTCCAAACGCATGCACAAACTATAGAAAGTCGTTATGACATAGAATGTGCATACTTTGTTGATTCCATTTATCAAATAAAACACATTTTCTAAAAAATCTTGTTTTTTACGAAATCATGTAAACCTTCCAGAAGCTGTGATTTAGAAAACGGTGGAAGTAAGCTTTTCTTATTTCCGTACGAATGCGCAAACTTTAGAAAGTCGTTATGATGTAGAATGTTCATACTTTGTTGATTCCATTTATGAAATAAAACACATTTTCTAAAAACTCGTGTTTTTTAAGAGATCATGTAAACCTTCTAGAAGCTGTGATTTTAAAAAACGGTGGAAGTAAGCTTTTCTTATTTCCGGACGCATGCGCAAATTATAGAAAGTCGTTATGACATAGAATATGCATACTTTGTTGATTCCATTGATGGAATAAAGCACATTTTCTAAAAACTCGTGTTTTTTACGAAATCATGTAAACCTTCTAGAAGCTGTGATTTTAAAAAATGGTGGAAGTAAGCTTTTCTTATTTTTGGAAGAATGCGCAAACTATAGAAAGTCATTATGACGTAGAATGTGCATACTTTGTTGATTCCATTTATGAAATAAAACACATATTCTAAAAACTCGTGTTTTTTAAGAAATCATGTAAACCTTCTAGAAGCTGTCGTTTTAAAAAACGGGGGAAGTAAGCTTTTCTTATTTCTCGACGCATGCGCAAACTATAGGAAGTCGTTATGACATAGAATGTGCATACTTTGTAGATTCCATTTATGAAATAAAACACATTTTCTAAAAACTCGTGTTTTTTACAAAATCATGTAAACCTTCTAGAAGCTGTGATTTTAAAAAACGGTGGAAGTAAGCTTTTCTTATTTCCGGACGCATGCACAAACTATAGAAAGTCGTTATGACGTAGAATGTGCATACTTTGTTGATTCAATTTATGAAATAAAACACATTTTCTAAAAACTCGTGTTTTTTAACAAATCATGTAAACCTTCTAGAAGCTGGGATTTTAAAAAACGGGGCGAGTAAGCTTTTCTTATTTCCAAATGCATGCGCAAACTATAGAAAGTCGTTATGACATAGAATGTGCATACTTTGTTGATTTCATTTATGAAATAAAACACATTTTCTAAAAACTCGTGTTTTTTAAGAAATCATGTAAACCTTCTAGAAGCTGTGATTTTAAAAAATGAGGGAAGTAAGATTTTCTTATTTCCGAACGCATGCGCAAACTATAGAAAGTCGTTATGACGTAGAATGTGCATACATTTTCTAAAAACTCGTGTTTTTTACGAAATCATGTAAACCTCCTAGAAGCTGTGATTTTCAAAAACGGTGGAAGCAAGCTTTTCTTATTTCCGGACGAATGCGCAAACTATAGAAAGGCATTATGACATAGAATGTGCATACTTTGTTGATTCCATGTATGAAATAAAACACATTTTCTAAAAACTGGTGGTTTTTAAGAAATCAAGTAAACCTTCTAGAAGCTGTGATTTTAAAAAACGGTGGAAGTAAGCTTTTCTTATTTCAGGACGCATGCGCAAACTATAGAAAGTCGTTATGTCGTAGAATGTGCATACTTTGTTGATTCCATTTATGAAATAAAACACATTTTCTAAAAACTCGTGTTTTTTAAGAAATCATGTAAAACTTCTAGAAGCTGTGATTTTAAAAAACGGGGGAAGTAAGCTTTTCTTATTTCCGGACGCATGCGCAAACTATAGAAAGTCGTTATGATGTAGAATGTGCATACTTTGTTGATTCCATTTATGAAATAAAACACATTTTCTAAAAGCTCGTGTTTTTTAAGAAATCATGTAAACCTTCTAGAAGCTGTGATTTTAAAAAACGTGGGAAGTAAGATTTTCTTATTTCCAAACGCATGCGCAAACTATAGAAAGTCCTTATGACGTAGAATGTGCATACTTTGTAGATTCCATTTATAAAATAAAACACATTTTCTAAAAACTCGTGTTTTTTACGAAATCATGTAAGCCTTCTAGAAGCGATGATTTTATAAAACGGTGGAAGTAAGATTTTATTATTTCCGGATGCATGCGCAAACTATAGAAAGTCGTTATGGCGTAGAATGTGCATACTTTGTTGATTCCAATTATGAAATAAAACACATTTTCTAAAAACTCGTGTTTTTTAAGAAATCATGTAAACCTTCTAGAAGCTGTGATTTTAAAAAACGGGAGAAGTAAGCTTTTTTTATTTCCAAACGTATGCCCAAACTATAGAAAGTCGTTATGACATAGAATGTGCATACTTTGTTGATTCCATTTATGAAATAAAACACATTTTCTAAAAACTCGTGTTTTTTAAGAAATCATGTAAACCTTCTAGAAGCTGCATTTTAAAAAATGGGGGAAGTAAGCTTTTCTTATTTCCGAACGCATGTGCAAATTATAGAAAGTCGTTATGACATAGAATGTGCATAATTTGTAGATTCCATTTGTGAAATAAAACACATTTTCTAAAAACTCGTGTTTTTTACGAAATCATGTAAACCTTCTAGAAGCTGTGATTTTAAAAAATAGTGGAAGTAAGCTTTTCTTATTTCCGGACGCATGCGCAAACTATAGAAAGTCCTTATGACATAGAATGTGCATACTTTGTAGATTCCATTTATGAAATAAAACACATTTTCTAAAAACTCGAGTTTCTTACGAAATCATGTAAACCTTATAGAAGCTGTGATTTTAAAAAACAGTGGAAGAAACTTTTCTTATTTCCAGACGCATGCGCAAACTATAGAAAGTCGTTATGACGTAGAATGTGCATACTTTGTTGATTCTATTTATAAAATAAAACACATTTTCTAAAAACTCATGTTTTTTAAGAAATCATGTAAACCTTCTAGAAGCTGTGATTTTAAAAAACGGGTGAACTAAGCTTTTCTTATTTCCGGATGCATGCGCAAACTATAGAAAGCCGTTATGACGTAGAATGTGCATACTTTGTAGATTCCATTTATGAAATAAAACACATTTTCTAAAAACTCGTGGTTTTTATGAAATCATGTAAACCTTCTAGAAGCTGTGATTTTAAAAAACAGTGGAAGTAAGCTTTTCTTCTTTCCGGACGCATGCGCAAATTATAGAAAGTCGTTATGACATAGAATGTGCATACTTTGTTCATTCCATTTATGAAATAAAGCACATTTTTAAAAACTCGTGTTTTTTACGAAATCATGCAAACCTTCTAGAAGCTGTGATTTTAAAAAACGGTGGAAGTAAGCTTTTCTTATTTTTGGAAGAATGCGCATACATTTTCTAAAAACTCGTGTTTTTTACGAAATCATGTAAACCTCCTAGAAGCTGTGATTTTCAAAAACGGTGGAAGCAAGCTTTTCTTATTTCCGGACGCATGCGCAAACTATGGAAAGTCGTTATGACATAGAATGTGCATACTTTGTAGATTCCATTTATGAAATAAAACACATTTTCTAAAAACTCGTGTTTTTTACGAAATCATGTAAGCCTTCTAGAAGCTGTGATTTTAAAAAACGGTGGAAGTAAGCTTTTCTTATTTCCGGACGCATGCGCAAACTATAGAAAGTCATTATGACGTAGAATGTGCATACTTTGTTGATTCCATTTATGAAATAAAAAACATTTTATAAAAACTCGTGTTTTTTAAGAAATCATGTAAACCTTCTAGAAGCTGTGATTTTAAAAAACGGGGGAAGTAAGCTTTTCTTATTTCCAAACGCATGCGCAAACTATAGAAATTCGTTATGACGTAGAATGTGCATACTTTGTTGATTCCATTTATGAAATAAAACACATTTTCTAAAAACTCATGTTTTTTAAGAAATCATGTAAACCTTCTAGAAGCTATGATTTTAAAAAACGGGGGAAGTAAGCTTTTCTCATTTCCGGACGCATGCGCAAACAATAGAAAGTCCTTATGACATAGAATGTGCATACTTTGTAGATTCCATTTATGAAATAAAACACATTTTCTAAAATCTCGTGTTTTTTACGAAAACATGTAAACCTTCTAGAAGCGGTGATTTTAAAAAACGGGGGAAGTAAGCATTTCTTATTTCCGGATACATGCGCAAACTATAGAAAGTCGATATGATGTAGAATGTCCATACTTTGTTGATTCCATTTATGAAATAAAACACATTTTCTAAAAACTCGTGTTTTTTAAGAAATCATGTAAACCTTCTAGAAGCTGTGATTTTAAAAAACGGGGGAAGTAAGCTTTTCTTATTTCCAAACGCGTGCGCAAACTATAGAAAGTCGTTATGACGTAGAATGTGCATACTTTGTTGATTCCATTTATGAAATAAAACACATTTTCTAAAAACTCTTGTTTTTTACGAAATCATGTAAACCTTCCAGAAGCTGTCATTTAGAAAACGGTGGAAGTAATCTTTTCTTATTTCCGTACGAATGCGCAAACTATAGAAAGTAGTTATGACGTAGAATGTGCATACTTTGTTGATTCCATTTATGAAATAAAACACATTTTCTAAAAACTCGTGTTTTTTAAGAAATCATGTAAACCTTCTAGAAGCTGTGATTTTAAAAAACGGTGGAAGTAAGCTTTTCTTATTTCCGGACGCATGCGCAAATTATAGAAAGTCGTTATGACATAGAATGTGCATACTTTGTTGATTCCATTTATGAAATAAAGCACATTTTCTAAAAACTCGTGTTTTTTACGAAATCATGTAAACCTTCTAGAAGCTGTGAATTTAAAAAACGGTGGAAGTAAGCTTTTCTTATTTTTTGAAGAATGCGCAAACTATAGAAAGTCATTATGATGTCGAATGTGCATACTTTGTTGATTCCATTTATGAAATAAAACACATTTTCTAAGAACTCGTTTTTTTTAAGAAATCATGTAAACCTTCTAGAAGCTGTTGTTTCAAAAAACGGGGGAAGTAAGCTTTTCTTATTTCTGGACGCATGCGCAAACTATAGAAAGTCGTTATGACATAGAATGTGCATACTTTGTAGATTCCATTTATGAAATAAAACACATTTTCTAAAAACTCGTGTTTGTTACAAAATCATGTAAACCTTCTAGAAGCTGTGATTTTAAAAAACGGTGGAAGTAAGCTTTTCTTATTTCCGGACGCATGCGCAAACTATAGAATGTCGTTATGACGTAGAATGTGCATACTTTGTTGATTCCATTTATGAAATAAAACACATTTTCTAAAAACTCGTGTTTTTTAAGAAATCATGTAAACCTTCTAGAAGCTATGATTTTAAAAAACGGGGGAAGTAAGCTTTTCTTATTTCCGGACGCATGCGCAAACTATAGAAAGTCGTTATGACGTGGAATGTGCATACTTTGTAGATTCCATCTATGAAATAAAACACATTTTCTAAAAACTCGTGTTTTTTGCGAAATCATGTAAACCTTCTAGAAGCTGTGATTTTAAAAAACGGTGGAAGTAAGCTTTTCTTATTTCCTGACGCATGCGCAAACTATAGAAAGTCGTTATGACGTAGAATGTGCATACTTTGTAGATTCCGTTTATGAAATAAAACACATTTTCTAGAAACTCGTGTTTTTTACGAAATCATGTAAACCTTCCAGAAGCTGTGATTTTAAAAAACTGGGGAGGTAAGCTTTTCTTATTTCCAAACGCATGCGCAAACTATAGAGTGTTCTTATGACGTAGAATGTGCATACTTTGTAGATTCCATTTATGAAATAAAACACATTTTCTAAAAAGTCGTGTTTTTTACTAAATCATGTAAACCTTCTAGAAGCTCTGATTTTAAAAAACGGTGGAAGTAAGATTTTCTTATTTCCGGACACATGCGCAAACTATAGAATGTCATTATGACGTAGAATGTGCATACTTTGTAGATTCCATTTATGAAATAAGACACATTTTCTAAAAACTCGTGTTTTTTACGAAATCATGTAAACCTTCTAGAAGCTGTGATTTTAAAAAACGGGGGAAGTAAGCTTTTCTTATTTCCGGACGCATGCGCAAACTATAGAATGTCGTTATGACGTAGAATGTGCATACTTTGTAGATTCCATTTATGAAATAAAACACATTTTCTAGAAACTCGTGTTTTTTAAGAAATCATGTAAACCTTCTAGAAGCTGTGATTTTAAAAAATGGTGGAAGTAAGCTTTTCTTAGTTCCGGACGCATGCGCAAACTATAGAAAGTCGTTATGACGTAGAATGTGCATACTTTGTAGATTCCATTTATCAAATAAAACACATTTTCTAAAACCTCGTGGTTTTTAAGAAATCATGTAAACCTTCTAGAAGCTGTGATTTTAAAAAACGGGGGAACTAAGCTTTTCTTATTTCCAAACGCATGCGCAAACTATAGAAAGTCGTTATGACGTAGAATGTGCATACTTTTTAGATTCCATTGATGAAATAAAACACATTTTCTAAAAACTCGTGTTTTTTACGAAATCATGTAAACCTTCTAGAAGCTGTGATTTTAAAAAACGGTGGAAGTAAGCTTTTCTTATTTCCTGACGCATGCGCAAACTATAGAATGTCGTTATGACGTAAAATGTGCATACTTTGTAGATTCCATTTATGAAATAAAACACATTTTCTAAAAACTCATCTTTTTTACGAAATCATGTAAACGTTCTAGAAGCTGTGATTTTAAAAAACGGTGGAAGTTAGCTTTTCTTATTTCCGGACGCATGCGCAAACTATAGAATGTCATTATGATGTAGAATGTGCATACTTTGTAGATTCCATTTATGAAATAAAACACATTTTCTAAAAATTCGTGTTTTTTACGAAATCATGTAAACCTTCTAGATGCTATGATTTTAAAAAATGGTGGAAGTAAGCCTCTCTTATTTCCGGACGCATGCGCAAACTATAGAAAGTCGTTATGACGTAGAATGTGCATACTTTGTTGATTCTATTTATGAAATAAAACACATTTTCTAAAAACTCGTGTTTTTTAAGAAATCATGTAAACCTTCTAGAAGCTGTGATTTTAAAAAATGGGGGAAGTAAGCTTTTCTTATTTCCAAACGCATGCGCAAACTATAGAAATTCGTTATGACGTAGAATGTGCATACTTTGTTGATTCCATTTATGAAATAAAACACATTTTCTAAAAACTCGTGCTTTTTAAGAAGTCATGTAAACCTTCTAGAAGCTGTGATTTTAAAAAATGGTGGAAGTAAGCTTTTCCTATTTCTGGACGCATGGGCAAACTATAGAAAGTCGTTATGACGTAGAATGTGCATACTTTGTTGATTCCATTTATGAAATAAAACACATTTTCTAAAAACTCGTATTTTTTAACAAATCATGTAAACCTTCTAGAAGCTGTGATTTTAAAAAACGGGGGAAGTAAACTTTTCTTATTTCCGGACGGATGCGCAAACAATAGAAAGTCGTTATGACGTAGAATGTGCATACTTTGTAGATTCCATTTATGAAATAAAACACATTTTCTAAAAACTCGTGTTTTTTACGAAATCATGTAAACCTTCTAAAAGCTGTGATTTTAAAAAACGGGGGAAGTAAGCTTTTCTTATTTCCGGACGGATGCGCAAACTATAGAAAGTCGTTATGACGTAGAATGTGCATACTTTGTAGATAATATTTATGAAATAAAACACATTTTCTAAAAACTCCTGTTTTTTGCGAAATCATGTAAACCTTCTAGAAGCTGTGATTTTAAAAAACGGTGGAAGTAAGCTTTTCTTATTTCCGGACGCATGCACAAACTATAGAAAGTCGTTATGACGTAGAATGTGCATACATTGTTGATTCCATTTACGAAATAAAACACATTTTCTAAAATATCGTGTTTTTTACGAAATCATGTAAACCTTCTAGATTCTGTGATTTTAAAAAACGGGAGAAGTAAGCTTTTCTTATTTCCAGACGCATGCACAAAGTATAGAAAGTCGTTATGACGTAGAATGTGCATACTTTGTTGATTCCATTTATGAAATAAAACACATTTTCTAAAAACTTG
Source organism: Larix kaempferi (assembly GCA_027924585.1). Taxonomy (NCBI): domain Eukaryota; kingdom Viridiplantae; phylum Streptophyta; class Pinopsida; order Pinales; family Pinaceae; genus Larix; species Larix kaempferi. Next base: position 16,431,358 of record BSBM01001252.1, read on the forward strand.
TTTTTTTTAAGAAATCATGTAAACCTTCTAGAAGCTGTGATTTTAAAAAACGGGGGAAGCAAGCTTTTTTTATTTCCGGACGCATGCGCAAACTATAGAAAGTCGTTATGACGTAGAATGTGCATACTTTGTAGATTCCATTTATGAAATAAAACACATTTTCTAAAAACTCATGTTTTTTAAGAAATCATGTAAACCTTCTGGAAGCTGTGATTTTAAAAACGGGGGAAGTAAGATTTTCTTATTTCCAAATGCATGCAAAAACTATAGGAAGTCGTTATGACGTAGAATGTGCATACTTTGTTGATTCCATTTATGAAATAAAACACATTTTCTAAAAACTCGTGTTTTTTAAGAAATCAGGTAAACCTTCTAGAAGCTGTTATTTTAAAAAACGGGGGAAGTAAGCTTTTCTTATTTCCGGACGCATGCGCAAACTATAGAAAGTCATTATGACATAGAATGTGCATACTTTGTAGATTCCATTTATGAAATAAAACACAATTTCTAAAAACTCGTGTTTTTTCGAAATCATGTAAACCTTCTAGAAGCTGTGATTTTAAAAAACGGTGGAACTAAGCTTTTCTTATTTCCGGACGCATGCGCAAACAATAGAAAGTCGTTATGACGTAGAATGTGCATACTTTGTATATTCCATTTATGAAATAAAACACATTTTCTAAAAACTCGTGTTTTTTACAAAATCATGTAAACCTTCTAGAAGCTGTGATTTTAAAAATCGTTGGAAGTAAGCTTTTCTTATTTCCGGACGCATGCGCAAACTATAGAAAGTCTTTATGACGTAGAATGTGCATACTTTTTTGATTATATTTAGGAAATAAAACACATTTTCTAAAAACTCGTGTTTTTTAAGAAATCATGTAAACCTTCTAGAAGCTGTGATTTTAAAAAACGGGTGAAGTAAGCTTTTCTTTTTTCCAAACGCATGCACAAACTATAGAAAGTCGTTATGACGTAGAATGTGCATACTTTGTTCATTCCATTTATGAAATAAAACACATTTTCTAAAAACTCATGTTTTTTAAGAAATCATGTAAACCTTCTAGAAGCTGTGATTTTAAAAAACGGGGGAAGTAAGCTTTTCTTATTTCCAAACGCATGCACAAACTATAGAAAGTCGTTATGACATAGAATGTGCATACTTTGTTGATTCCATTTATCAAATAAAACACATTTTCTAAAAAATCTTGTTTTTTACGCAATCATGTAAACCTTCCAGAAGCTGTGATTTAGAAAACGGTGGAAGTAAGCTTTTCTTATTTCCGTACGAATGCGCAAACTTTAGAAAGTCGTTATGATGTAGAATGTTCATACTTTGTTGATTCCATATATGAAATAAAACACATTTTCTAAAAACTCGTGTTTTTTAAGAAATCATGTAAACCTTCTAGAAGCTGTGATTTTAAAAAACGGTGGAAGTAAGCTTTTCTTATTTCCGGACGCATGCGCAAATTATAGAAAGTCGTTATGACATAGAATATGCATACTTTGTTGATTCCATTGATGGAATAAAGCACATTTTCTAAAAACTCGTGTTTTTTACGAAATCATGTAAACCTTCTAGAAGCTGTGATTTTAAAAAATGGTGGAAGTAAGCTTTTCTTATTTTTGGAAGAATGCGCAAACTATAGAAAGTCATTATGACGTAGAATGTGCATACTTTGTTGATTCCATTTATGAAATAAAACACATATTCTAAAAACTCGTGTTTTTTAAGAAATCATGTAAACCTTCTAGAAGCTGTCGTTTTAAAAAACGGGGGAAGTAAGCTTTTCTTATTTCTCGACGCATGCGCAAACTATAGAAAGTCGTTATGACATAGAATGTGCATACTTTGTAGATTCCATTTATGAAATAAAACACATTTTCTAAAAACTCGTGTTTTTTACAAAATCATGTAAACCTTCTAGAAGCTGTGATTTTAAAAAACGGTGGAAGTAAGCTTTTCTTATTTCCGGACGCATGCACAAACTATAGAAAGTCGTTATGACGTAGAATGTGCATACTTTGTTGATTCAATTTATGAAATAAAACACATTTTCTAAAAACTCGTGTTTTTTAACAAATCATGTAAACCTTCTAGAAGCTGGGATTTTAAAAAACGGTGCGAGTAAGCTTTTCTTATTTCCAAATGCATGCGCAAACTATAGAAAGTCGTTATGACATAGAATGTGCATACTTTGTTGATTTCATTTATGAAATAAAACACATTTTCTAAAAACTCGTGTTTTTTAAGAAATCATGTAAACCTTCTAGAAGCTGTGATTTTAAAAAATGAGGGAAGTAAGATTTTCTTATTTCCGAACGCATGCGCAAACTATAGAAAGTCGTTATGACGTAGAATGTGCATACATTTTCTAAAAACTCGTGTTTTTTACGAAATCATGTAAACCTCCTAGAAGCTGTGATTTTCAAAAACGGTGGAAGCAAGCTTTTCTTATTTCCGGACGAATGCGCAAACTATAGAAAGGCATTATGACATAGAATGTGCATACTCTGTTGATTCCATGTATGAAATAAAACACATTTTCTAAAAACTCGTGGTTTTTAAGAAATCAAGTAAACCTTCTAGAAGCTGTGATTTTAAAAAACGGTGGAAGTAAGCTTTTCTTATTTCAGGACGCATGCGCAAACTATAGAAAGTCGTTATGTCGTAGAATGTGCATACTTTGTTGATTCCATTTATGAAATAAAACACATTTTCTAAAAACTCGTGTTTTTTAAGAAATCATGTAAAACTTCTAGAAGCTGTGATTTTAAAAAACGGGGGAAGTAAGCTTTTCTTATTTCCGGACGCATGCGCAAACTATAGAAAGTCGTTATGATGTAGAATGTGCATACTTTGTTGATTCCATTTATGAAATAAAACACATTTTCTAAAAGCTCGTGTTTTTTAAGAAATCATGTAAACCTTCTAGAAGCTGTGATTTTAAAAAACGTGGGAAGTAAGATTTTCTTATTTCCAAACGCATGCGCAAACTATAGAAAGTCCTTATGACGTAGAATGTGCATACTTTGTAGATTCCATTTATAAAATAAAACACATTTTCTAAAAACTCGTGTTTTTTACGAAATCATGTAAGCCTTCTAGAAGCGATGATTTTATAAAACGGTGGAAGTAAGCTTTTATTATTTCCGGATGCATGCGCAAACTATAGAAAGTCGTTATGGCGTAGAATGTGCATACTTTGTTGATTCCAATTATGAAATAAAACACATTTTCTAAAAACTCGTGTTTTTTAAGAAATCATGTAAACCTTCTAGAAGCTGTGATTTTAAAAAACGGGAGAAGTAAGCTTTTTTTATTTCCAAACGTATGCCCAAACTATAGAAAGTCGTTATGACATAGAATGTGCATACTTTGTTGATTCCATTTATGAAATAAAACACATTTTCTAAAAACTCGTGTTTTTTAAGAAATCATGTAAACCTTCTAGAAGCTGCATTTTAAAAAATGGGGGAAGTAAGCTTTTCTTATTTCCGAACGCATGTGCAAATTATAGAAAGTCGTTATGACATAGAATGTGCATACTTTGTAGATTCCATTTGTGAAATAAAACACATTTTCTAAAAACTCGTGTTTTTTACGAAATCATGTAAACCTTCTAGAAGCTGTGATTTTAAAAAATAGTGGAAGTAAGCTTTTCTTATTTCCGGACGCATGCGCAAACTATAGAAAGTCCTTATGACATAGAATGTGCATACTTTGTAGATTCCATTTATGAAATAAAACACATTTTCTAAAAACTCGAGTTTCTTACGAAATCATGTAAACCTTATAGAAGCTGTGATTTTAAAAAACAGTGGAAGAAACTTTTCTTATTTCCAGACGCATGCGCAAACTATAGAAAGTCGTTATGACGTAGAATGTGCATACTTTGTTGATTCTATTTATAAAATAAAACACATTTTCTAAAAACTCATGTTTTTTAAGAAATCATGTAAACCTTCTAGAAGCTGTGATTTTAAAAAACGGGTGAACTAAGCTTTTCTTATTTCCGGATGCATGCGCAAACTATAGAAAGCCGTTATGACGTAGAATGTGCATACTTTGTAGATTCCATTTATGAAATAAAACACATTTTCTAAAAACTCGTGGTTTTTATGAAATCATGTAAACCTTCTAGAAGCTGTGATTTTAAAAAACAGTGGAAGTAAGCTTTTCTTCTTTCCGGACGCATGCGCAAATTATAGAAAGTCGTTATGACATAGAATGTGCATACTTTGTTCATTCCATTTATGAAATAAAGCACATTTTTAAAAACTCGTGTTTTTTACGAAATCATGCAAACCTTCTAGAAGCTGTGATTTTAAAAAACGGTGGAAGTAAGCTTTTCTTATTTTTGGAAGAATGCGCAAACTATAGAAAGTCATTATGACGTAGAATGTGCATACTTTGTTTATTCCATTTATGAAATAAAACACATTTTCTAAAAACTCGTGTTTTTTAAGAAATCATGTAAACCTTCTTGAAGCTGTGATTTTAAAAAACGGGGGAAGTAAGCTTTTCTTATTTCCGGACGCATGCGCAAACTATGGAAAGTCGTTATGACATAGAATGTGCATACTTTGTAGATTCCATTTATGAAATAAAACACATTTTCTAAAAACTCGTGTTTTTTACGAAATCATGTAAGCCTTCTAGAAGCTGTGATTTTAAAAAACGGTGGAAGTAAGCTTTTCTTATTTCCGGACGCATGCGCAAACTATAGAAAGTCATTATGACGTAGAATGTGCATACTTTGTTGATTCCATTTATGAAATTAAAACATTTTATAAAAACTCGTGTTTTTTAAGAAATCATGTAAACCTTCTAGAAGCTGTGATTTTAAAAAACGGGGGAAGTAAGCTTTTCTTATTTCCAAACGCATGCGCAAACTATAGAAATTCGTTATGACGTAGAATGTGCATACTTTGTTGATTCCATTTATGAAATAAAACACATTTTCTAAAAACTCGTGTTTTTTAAGAAATCATGTAAACCTTCTAGAAGCTATGATTTTAAAAAACGGGGGAAGTAAGCTTTTCTCATTTCCGGACGCATGCGCAAACAATAGAAAGTCCTTATGACATAGAATGTGCATACTTTGTAGATTCCATTTATGAAATAAAACACATTTTCTAAAATCTCGTGTTTTTTACGAAAACATGTAAACCTTCTAGAAGCGGTGATTTTAAAAAACGGGGGAAGTAAGCATTTCTTATTTCCGGATACATGCGCAAACTATAGAAAGTCGATATGATGTAGAATGTCCATACTTTGTTGATTCCATTTATGAAATAAAACACATTTTCTAAAAACTCGTGTTTTTTAAGAAATCATGTAAACCTTCTAGAAGCTGTGATTTTAAAAAACGGGGGAAGTAAGCTTTTCTTATTTCCAAACTCGTGCGCAAACTATAGAAAGTCGTTATGACGTAGAATGTGCATACTTTGTTGATTCCATTTATGAAATAAAACACATTTTCTAAAAACTCTTGTTTTTTACGAAATCATGTAAACCTTCCAGAAGCTGTCATTTAGAAAATGGTGGAAGTAATCTTTTCTTATTTCCGTACGAATGTGCAAACTATAGAACGTAGTTATGACGTAGAATGTGCATACTTTGTTGATTCCATTTATGAAATAAAACACATTTTCTAAAAACTCATGTTTTTTAAGAAATCATGTAAACCTTCTAGAAGCTGTGATTTTAAAAAACGGTGGAAGTAAGCTTTTCTTATTTCCGGACGCATGCGCAAATTATAGAAAGTCGTTATGACATAGAATGTGCATACTTTGTTGATTCCATTTATGAAATAAAGCACATTTTCTAAAAACTCGTGTTTTTTACGAAATCATGTAAACCTTCTAGAAGCTGTGAATTTAAAAAACGGTGGAAGTAAGCTTTTCTTATTTTTTGAAGAATGCGCAAACTATAGAAAGTCATTATGATGTCGAATGTGCATACTTTGTTGATTCCATTTATGAAATAAAACACATTTTCTAAAAACTCGTTTTTTTTAAGAAATCATGTAAACCTTCTAGAAGCTGTTGTTTCAAAAAACGGGGGAAGTAAGCTTTTCTTATTTCTGGACGCATGCGCAAACTATAGAAAGTCGTTATGACATAGAATGTGCATACTTTGTAGATTCCATTTATGAAATAAAACACATTTTCTAAAAACTCGTGTTTTTTACAAAATCATGTAAACCTTCTAGAAGCTGTGATTTTAAAAAACGGTGGAAGTAAGCTTTTCTTATTTCCGGACGCATGCGCAAACTATAGAATGTCGTTATGACGTAGAATGTGCATACTTTGTTGATTCCATTTATGAAATAAAACACATTTTCTAAAAACTCGTGTTTTTTAAGAAATCATGTAAACCTTCTAGAAGCTATGATTTTAAAAAACGGGGGAAGTAAGCTTTTCTTATTTCCGGACGCATGCGCAAACTATAGAAAGTCGTTATGACGTGGAATGTGCATACTTTGTAGATTCCATCTATGAAATAAAACACATTTTCTAAAAACTCGTGTTTTTTGCGAAATCATGTAAACCTTCTAGAAGCTGTGATTTTAAAAAACGGTGGAAGTAAGCTTTTCTTATTTCCTGACGCATGCGCAAACTATAGAAAGTCATTATGACGTAGAATGTGCATACTTTGTAGATTCCGTTTATGAAATAAAACACATTTTCTAGAAACTCGTGTTTTTTACGAAATCATGTAAACCTTCCAGAAGCTGTGATTTTAAAAAACTGGGGAGGTAAGCTTTTCTTATTTCCAAACGCATGCGCAAACTATAGAGTGTTCTTATGACGTAGAATGTGCATACTTTGTAGATTCCATTTATGAAATAAAACACATTTTCTAAAAAGTCGTGTTTTTTACTAAATCATGTAAACCTTCTAGAAGCTCTGATTTTAAGAAACGGTGGAAGTAAGATTTTCTTATTTCCGGACACATGCGCAAACTATAGAATGTCATTATGACGTAGAATGTGCATACTTTGTAGATTCCATTTATGAAATAAGACACATTTTCTAAAAACTCGTGTTTTTTACGAAATCATGTAAACCTTCTAGAAGCTGTGATTTTAAAAAACGGGGGAAGTAAGCTTTTCTTATTTCTGGACGCATGCGCAAACTATAGAATGTCGTTATGACGTAGAATGTGCATACTTTGTAGATTCCATTTATGAAATAAAACACATTTTCTAGAAACTCGTGTTTTTTAAGAAATCATGTAAACCTTCTAGAAGCTGTGATTTTAAAAAATGGTGGAAGTAAGCTTTTCTTAGTTCCGGACGCATGCGCAAACTATAGAAAGTCGTTATGACGTAGAATGTGCATACTTTGTAGATTCCATTTATCAAATAAAACACATTTTCTAAAACCTCGTGGTTTTTAAGAAATCATGTAAACCTTCTAGAAGCTGTGATTTTAAAAAACGGGGGAACTAAGCTTTTCTTATTTCCAAACGCATGCGCAAACTATAGAAAGTCGTTATGACGTAGAATGTGCATACTTTTTAGATTCCATTGATGAAATAAAACACATTTTCTAAAAACTCGTGTTTTTTACGAAATCATGTAAACCTTCTAGAAGCTGTGATTTTAAAAAACGGTGGAAGTAAGCTTTTCTTATTTCCTGACGCATGCGCAAACTATAGAATGTCGTTATGACGTAAAATGTGCATACTTTGTAGATTCCATTTATGAAATAAAACACATTTTCTAAAAACTCGTCTTTTTTACGAAATCATGTAAACGTTCTAGAAGCTGTGATTTTAAAAAACGGTGGAAGTTAGCTTTTCTTATTTCCGGACGCATGCGCAAACTATAGAATGTCATTATGATGTAGAATGTGCATACTTTGTAGATTCCATTTATGAAATAAAACACATTTTCTAAAAACTCGTGTTTTTTACGAAATCATGTAAACCTTCTAGATGCTATGATTTTAAAAAATGGTGGAAGTAAGCCTCTCTTATTTCCGGACGCATGCGCAAACTATAGAAAGTCATTATGACGTAGAATGTGCATACTTTGTTGATTCTATTTATGAAATAAAACACATTTTCTAAAAACTCGTGTTTTTTAAGAAATCATGTAAACCTTCTAGAAGCTGTGATTTTAAAAAATGGGGGAAGTAAGCTTTTCTTATTTCCAAACGCATGCGCAAACTATAGAAATTCGTTATGACGTAGAATGTGCATACTTTGTTGATTCCATTTATGAAATAAAACACATTTTCTAAAAACTCGTGCTTTTTAAGAAGTCATGTAAACCTTCTAGAAGCTGTGATTTTAAAAAATGGTGGAAGTAAGCTTTTCCTATTTCTGGACGCATGGGCAAACTATAGAAAGTCGTTATGACGTAGAATGTGCATACTTTGTTGATTCCATTTATGAAATAAAACACATTTTCTAAAAACTCGTATTTTTTAACAAATCATGTAAACCTTCTAGAAGCTGTGATTTTAAAAAACGGGGGAAGTAAACTTTTCTTATTTCCGGACGGATGCGCAAACAATAGAAAGTCGTTATGACGTAGAATGTGCATACTTTGTAGATTCCATTTATGAAATAAAACACATTTTCTAAAAACTCGTGTTTTTTACGAAATCATGTAAACCTTCTAAAAGCTGTGATTTTAAAAAACGGGGGAAGTAAGCTTTTCTTATTTCCGGACGGATGCGCAAACTATAGAAAGTCGTTATGACGTAGAATGTGCATACTTTGTAGATAATATTTATGAAATAAAACACATTTTCTAAAAACTCCTGTTTTTTGCGAAATCATGTAAACCTTCTAGAAGCTGTGATTTTAAAAAACGGTGGAAGTAAGCTTTTCTTATTTCCGGACGCATGCACAAACTATAGAAAGTCGTTATGACGTAGAATGTGCATACATTGTTGATTCCATTTACGAAATAAAACACATTTTCTAAAATATCGTGTTTTTTACGAAATCATGTAAACCTTCTAGATTCTGTGATTTTAAAAAACGGGAGAAGTAAGCTTTTCTTATTTCCAGACGCATGCACAAAGTATAGAAAGTCGTTATGACGTAGAATGTGCATACTTTGTTGATTCCATTTATGAAATAAAACACATTTTCTAAAAACTTGTTTTCTTTAAGAAATCATGTAAACCTTCTAGAAGCTGTGATTTTAAAAAACGGGGGAAGCAAGCTTTTTTTATTTCCGGACGCATGCGCAAACTATAGAAAGTCGTTATGACGTAGAATGTGCATACTTTGTAGATTCCATTTATGAAATAAAACACATTTTCTAAAAACTCATGTTTTTTAAGAAATCATGTAAACCTTCTGGAAGCTGTGATTTTAAAAACGGGGGAAGTAAGATTTTCTTATTTCCAAATGCATGCAAAAACTATAGGAAGTCGTTATGACGTAGAATGTGCATACTTTGTTGATTCCATTTATGAAATAAAACACATTTTCTAAAAACTCGTGTTTTTTAAGAAATCAGGTAAACCTTCTAGAAGCTGTTATTTTAAAAAACGGGGGAAGTAAGCTTTTCTTATTTCCGGACGCATGCGCAAACTATAGAAAGTCATTATGACATAGAATGTGCATACTTTGTAGATTCCATTTATGAAATAAAACACAATTTCTAAAAACTCGTGTTTTTTCGAAATCATGTAAACCTTCTAGAAGCTGTGATTTTAAAAAACGGTGGAACTAAGCTTTTCTTATTTCCGGACGCATGCGCAAACAATAGAAAGTCGTTATGACGTAGAATGTGCATACTTTGTATATTCCATTTATGAAATAAAACACATTTTCTAAAAACTCGTGTTTTTTACAAAATCATGTAAACCTTCTAGAAGCTGTGATTTTAAAAATCGTTGGAAGTAAGCTTTTCTTATTTCCGGACGCATGCGCAAACTATAGAAAGTCTTTATGACGTAGAATGTGCATACTTTTTTGATTATATTTAGGAAATAAAACACATTTTCTAAAAACTCGTGTTTTTTAAGAAATCATGTAAACCTTCTAGAAGCTGTGATTTTAAAAAACGGGTGAAGTAAGCTCTTCTTTTTTCCAAACGCATGCACAAACTATAGAAAGTCGTTATGACGTAGAATGTGCATACTTTGTTGATTCCATTTATGAAATAAAACACATTTTCTAAAAACTCATGTTTTTTAAGAAATCATGTAAACCTTCTAGAAGCTGTGATTTTAAAAAACGGGGGAAGTAAGCTTTTCTTATTTCCAAATGCATGCGCAAACTATAGAAAGTCGTTATGACGTAGAATGTGCATACTTTGTTGATTCCATTTATGAAATAAAACACATTTTCTAAAAACTCGTGTTTTTTACGAAATCATGTAAACCTTCTAGAAGCTGTGATTTTAAAAAACGGTGGAAGTAAGCTTTTCTTATTTCTGGACGAATGCGCAAACTATAGAAAGTCGTTATGACGTAGAATGTGCATACTTTGTTGATTCCATTTATGAAATAAAACACATTTTCTAAAAACTCGTGGATTTTAAGAAATCATGTAAACCTTCTAGAAGCTGTGATTTTAAAAAACGGGGGAAGTAAGCTTTTCTTATTTCCGGACGCATGCGCAAACTATAGAAAGTCGTTATGACGTAGAATGTGCATACTTTGTAGATTCCATTTATGAAATAAAACACATTTTCTAAAAACTCATGTTTTTTACGAAATCATGTAAACCTTCTAGAAGCTGTGATTTTAAAAAACGGTGGAAGTAAGCTTTTCTTATTTCTGGACGAATGCACAAACTATAGAAAGTTGTTATGACGTAGAATGTGCATACTTTGTTGATTCCATTTATGAAATAAAACACATTTTCTAAAAAGTCGTGTTTTTTACGAAATCATGTAAACCTTCTAGAAGCTGTGATTTTAAAAAACGGTGGAAGTAAGCGTTTCTTATTTCCGGACGCATGCGCAAACTATAGAAAGTCGTTATGACGTAGAATGTGCATACTTTGTAGATTCCGTTTATGAAATAAAACACATTTTCTAAAAACTCGTGTTTTTTACGAAATCATGTAAACCTTCTAGAAGCTGTGATTTTAAAAAACGGTGGAAGTAAGCTTTTCTTATTTCCGGACGCATGCGCAAACTATAGAAAGTCGTTATGACGTAGAATGTGCATACTTTGTTGATTCCATTTATGAAATAAAACACATTTTCTAAAAACTCGTGTTTTTTAACAAATCATGTAAACCTTCTAGAAGCTGTGATTTTAAAAAACGGGGGAAGTAAGCTTTTCTTATTTCCAAACGCATGCGCAAACTATAGAAAGTCGTTATGACGTAGAATGTGCATACTTTGTTGATTCCATTTATGAAATAAAACACATTTTCTAAAAACTCGTGTTTTTTACGAAATCATGTAAACCTTCTAGAAGCTGTGATTTTAAAAAATGGTGGAAGTAAGCTTTTCTTATTTCCAGACGCATGCGCAAACTATAGAAAGTCGTTATTGTTGAGATATTGTAACTTCAAAGAATATTATATTTGTACTTTATTATTACGGAGATGTTTCGTTCCTCTGTGAAGATCTTATTGTATATCCGGAGATGTTTATTCCTCCGTCGGAATGTGGTAACTCGGGTTATTAGACTTCCCTAGTGGGGGTCGGCCCTGTATATGTTATGTGGGTCAAAGGGTTATTAGACCACCATAGAGGGGTCGGCCCAGTCAGTTGTAGTGGGATATTTAACCCATTGGTTAAATACGAGCCTACGTGTACCTGTGTAAAATACATGTCAGTGTAGTTATAAATAGAGGAGGTGTGTTCCTCATTTGACACACACACTCACTTGAGAAAGGCACACTTGTGGAGGAGAGGTCTGCTATGGTGGAGGAGGAGATCATATCTTTGGTTTGCATCTTTGTGTATTGCTGGTCATCTATATTGAGGAAGCTTTACTGGGTTTTCTACCCCATGAGGGTTTCCCAGGATAAATCTGTGTCTCTTGTGTTTATGCTATGCTTGTTGTTTCTTCAGTGATCCTGTATATGCTATTATTGTGAAATGGAATGTAATGCTGCTATTTTCAGTCTTAGCATATTAAATATTAACATGGTATCAGAGCTAACCTGAAGGAAGTCAAGGTATGGCACTTACGACACTTGCTTTACTTACGACAATTTGAAGGTTAGGGTTTTACATAGCAAAAACCAGTCATCGTGGAACTTTCACTATAAATCCATTTACGAAACGTTTCAGGGTCGGAAAAGTTTACAGGTCGAAGATAAAATCCCCAGGTACCTTGTGTCCAAAGGGAACCCTCAGATTCGTTGTACTTTATGAGTTATGATCAGTACAAGTTAGGGTTTCTGCCTCTTCCAGATCTCTGTCAAAATCAGGTAACCTTGGAAAAAAGGTCATAACTTGGGCTAGGAATCTCCAAATGAAATTTCGTAAAAAGTGACAGGTATTACACAGACTGTACTATCTCAACAAACCTTTTCAGAGGCCGAAGGTGAACCAGTGACACGTGGCATGCCGTACAAGTTCGCTCTCCTGTTTTATCCCATAAACAGGTCACGTTGCGACACTTGGCATAACTCTCTCTCAGAGAGTCCAATTGATGTCAGACCTGTCAAGATAGAAAGATAACAGGGCGATCTATCTCAGGAAAAGTTTTCAGAGGCCGAAGGTCAAACAGTGACACATGGCATGCCATACAATTTCGCTCTCCTGTTTTATCCCATAAACAGGTCACGTTACGACACTTGGCATAACTCTCTCTTAGAAAATCCAATTGAGGTCAGACCTGTCAGGATGGAAAGATGACAGGTTAGGCTACTACAAAAAATGTTTTCAGACCTTGTGGAGCAAAAATTTCAGAGTTATAGCAGAAACAATCAGGTGCATATTTCTGTCAAAACAGAATTATTTTTGGAGCACCTTTATTCATGGCTTCCGGAATTTAGGGTTTCGCAGAAAGTTAGAATTTTTGGAATCGAAATCCACGGCTGGAAGCTCCTCAGAAAAATAAGAGTTTAGAGCCTTGGATCAAACCTTTTGATTGAGCAAAAGGGTGGGCTTCATCAAACCCTAGTTCGGGATCCTGTCAAGAAGATCTACAAGTTTGAAAGGCAATTTTGAGGGGTCAATTTTTGGAGATTTCAAAATTGAAGTATGCTAGTTTGATCAGCTCAGCAAGACACATCCTTCCATTCATTCGGAAGTGTGAAAGTCAAAGATTGAATTTTTAGGGTTTCTCTAGCAAACCCTAATCAAGCTCTAGATCAAGTTTCAGGGGGAGTTGAGGCTAAGGCCTTACATAAGAAGAATACAAAAAGTCTCGACAGGTATGACTTGAGGTTCAGGTATGTCTTGAAATCTGATTCTTGATTAAGTTCATAATGTGTTTGTCTTCATGTTATTTATTAGTACAATCTTGATTAATGTTAGAATTGTCTTATCACCCTAGTAATAGTATGAATGCATGTGAATGATCGAAGACATTCATTGATTAGGGCTATATGATTGTACTAATGCATTATGGTGTTGTATGAGGTTGATGTCGTTTGCTAACAAGATACAGGTACATCACAAAAGACAAATCAAGCTCCTTAAAACATGACAACATGAAGACAAAGACTCATCCATAATCTTTGTTCTACTTACGAGGTATGTATGACTTTGTTATATTATGCTTAACCTATGAGACATGCAGGTTCTAGCTCAGGATCTCTAAATCATTGAAGAGATTGTTTAGGTATGTTGTACATAGCTAAGCAGATATACTAATCCAGGTATGTTTTCCTATGACAAGTTAGAATCTTACCTTAGGATCTCTTATATAAGTATACTTGGTATGATTGGTTATGATTATTCATAAAGTTAGTAATCAAGGGTTTATGCATATTATGTCTCTTATCTTGATGATCTAATTAACCAAAAGAGTACTATGATCAAACAAGAATATGCAGAAGTAAAAGAAGACTTCCTTGAAACCTTGAATATTATCTATAATCATGACTATACATTTTCAAAGATTATTTAGAACTAGAATGTTTTGATAATATTGAGAATATACTAATGAATGTATGTCTGTGTATGAGGATGACACTAGTGCACACTTGAGCATGCACAGTGGTACAGAATGAATAGAAGTTCAAAAGACATATAGAAGATCAAGCGGGAGGCAACCACACAAACATAAAAGATAAGTATTTGAGTTGTTATTTGAAATAGTAAATGATATTGCTTGTATGCATATTTGTATTCCTAGAATATATCGTGCTGAGTGTAAACATTCATAGAGCATTGAACAGTATACTACTAATATGCATATGATTGGTAAGTTGGACAAACATTCCATTGTTGCTTGTCTAGAATGAAACCTCTTTGCTAACATGCTGAGAGCTGTGCACACTCTCAATAGTATGTTCTGGTAGAGATGGAAGGCATCTAGATAGCCACTGTATGCATACAGGATATGGGAAAGTGTTGTGCCAAAGTATTGGTCAAAATAGTTACATAACTATGTAAATGATATCTGTATGCATAATAGGTTATCATGTCAATATGATTTGATGATTATGAAGTATTACTAATCATGTACTTAATTTTTATTTGTAGGAAAGATCATGATGAATGATGAACACTGAACAAGCGATGGATGTTCAAACAAAAGGATTTACAAATCAAACACGCTATAGAAGGCTTGTGGCTAGAAAATTCTCTTAGAAAGAGGAAGAGAATCATGATAAGATGTTTGCTCCAAGTGGCTAGATAAGACCATTCTCTTAATGGTGCAATTAAAGAAGAAGTGTGAATCAGGTTCTGTATGGGTACCCAAGATCGATAATCAATTTATGAGCTTAATGATCACCATGGGTGATGAGGATCTCAACCTTTGCTATAAGGTTGAATATTGTTTCTATACACAGACGATATGGTGCAGAAAGGAACCAAAAGTTTGAATTTGTAACAATGTACTAACCAAACCTCTACCAATCCAATGTACTAACCAAACCTCTACCTCAAGTAAAGTTTTCTGAGACAAACTTAATATAGTTCAGAAGGACCCTCCTCGAAAGGGGGAGTGATGTGATAACTCATGATGAGATTGCCTGTATCGACAGTGAGGTCGATAATGAGGATACCTATATTAGTGATGCCGACAAAGAGGTTGGTGGATGGTCCTTAGATAGGGTCAAAGGTGACAAGGGGATTGCATCATCCTTGAACATATGTTCTAAAGAGAGCCGTAGACGTATGTCTTTGAGAATGAAGTCCTTGGTGGACATGATAGGATTGCATCATCCTCAAGAGAGCCGTAGATGTAAGTCTTCAAGAATGAAGTTCTTGGTGAACATGTGAGGGGATTGGATCATCCCTGGACTTCAGTCCTAAAGAAGAGCCGTAGACATATGTCTTCGAGAATGAAGTCCTTGGTGGACATGATAGGATTGCATCATGCTCAAGAGAGCCGTAGACGTATGTCTTCGAGAATGAAGTTCTTGGTGAACATGTGAGGGGATTGGATCATCCCTGGACTTCAGTCCTAAAGAAGAGCCGTAGACAAATGTCTTCGAGAATGAAGTTTTTGGTGAACATGTGAGGGGATTGGATCATCCCTGGACTTCAGTCCTAAAGAAGAGCCGTAGACGTATGTCTTCGAGAATGAAGTCCTTGGTGGACGGTTGAGGATTAAGTCATCCTTAGACGTAGGTCCTAAATGTACGGTTGAGGATTAAGTCATCCTTGGACGTAGGTCCTAAATGTACGGTTGAGGATTAAGTCATCCTTGGACGTAGGTCCTAAATGTACGGTTGAGGATTAAGTCATCCTTGGACGTAGGTCCTAAATGTACGGTTGAGGATTAAGTCATCCTTGGACGTAGGTCCTAAATGTACGGTTGAGGATTAAGTCATCCTTGGACGTAGGTCCTAAATGTACGGTTGAAGATTAAGTCATCCTTGGACGTTGGTCCTAAATGTACGGTTGTGGATTAAATCATCCTTGGACAGTAAATACAGTAATTCCGAAAGGAAGGATAGTCCTAAATGAATTGAGTGGATTAAATCATCATTGGACAGTAAATCCAGTAATTCCAAAAGGAAGGATAGTCCTAAATGAATTGAGTGGATTAAATCATCATTGGACAGTAAATCCAGTAATTCCGAAAGGAAGGATAGTCCTAAATGAATTGAGTGGATTAAATCATCCTTGGACAGTAAATCCAGTAATTCCGAAAGGAAGGATAGTCCTAAATGAATTGAATGGATTAAATCATCCTTGGACAGTAAATCCAGTAATTTTGAAAGGAAGGATAGTCCTAAATGAGATTGAGTGGACTAATCATCCTGTAAATAGATTGGGATTGCCTCATCCCTAGACATGGTGAGATGTCTTAAACTGATAAGGACTAATCATCCTATAAATAGATTGGGATTGCCTCGTCCCTAGACATGGTGAGATGTATTAAAGTGATAAGGACTAATCATCCTGTAAATAGATTGGGATTGCCTCGTCCCTAGACATGGTGAGATGTCTTAAAGTGATAAGGACTAATCATCCAGTAAATAGATTGGGATTGCCTCGTCCCTAGACATGGTGAGGTGTCTTAAAGTGATAAGGATTGATCATCCTGTAAGTTGATCTGGATTGCATCATCCATGGACATGAGAGTTGTCTTAAACCGAGAGGGACTGATCATCCCGTAAGCGGATCAGGATTGTATCATCCTTGGACCTATGTCCTAAAGTGAGAGGGATTGATCATCCCGTAATTGGATCTTGTGTGTTGCAGGGTATGCTGCTATTGTGTATACTTGTATTGATGAGGATATTTGTATTGATGATATGTATACTTGTATTGATGAGGATACTTGTATTGATGATGTGTATACTTGTATTGATGAGGATACTTGTATTGATGATGTGTATACTTGTATTGATGAGGATACTTGTATTGATGATGTGTATACTTGTATTGATGAGGATACTTGTATTGATGATGTGTATACTTGTATTGATGAGGATACTTGTATTAATGATATTTATACTTGTATTGATGATGTTGTTGATCGTGATGATCTAGATGACGATGTTATTGATCGTGATGATCTAGATGATGATGCTGCTGATCATGATGATCTAGATGACGATGCTGCTGATCGTGATGATCTAGATGACGATGGTGCTGATCGTGTGATGACGATGCTGATGATTGTGTGATGACGATGCTGATGATCGTGTGATGACGATGCTGATGATCATGTGATGACGATGCTGATGATCGTGTGATGATGATGCTGATGATCGTGAGATGACGATGCTGATGATCGTGAGATGACGATGTTGATGATCGTGTGATGATGATGCTGATGATTGTGTGATGACGATGCTGATGATCGTGTGATGACGATGCTGATGATCATGCGATGACGATGTTGATGATCGTGGGATGACGATGCTGATGATCGTGAGATGACGATTCTGATGATCGTGAGATGACGATGCTGATGATCGTGTGATGACGATGCTGATGATCGTGAGATGACGATGATGATGATCGTGTGATGACGATAATCATGAGGATCCAGATGATGATATTGTTGTAGCTGTTCAAGTGCTACAGAAGATAAAGACTCAATACTGAAGATGTCGATGTTCCAGTAACTGCTTGAGTTACTAATTGTAGTGCCCCTAGACTTGTGTAGACATTGAGGGCACCTGCTAAGTGACCCGGCTGATTGAAACATTAATTAAATAACCTTTTGACCTTATTTTTTGAGTATGTGTATCTGAACTGTTGAGGTAAATGAATAATTGCATATGTTAAACGATTAGCTATGACTATGGAAAATTATGTTGATGGATAATGCTTAACGACTAGCTGTATGGTGATTATGTATTTGGCGACGAAATGTATATTTGATAAGATGAATGAGCAGTTTGAATAAATCATAAATGTTTAACAATGCTAGAGTTAGAAACCAGATGATGATTGTTGAGAACAGTGCTACTAATAATTTGTTGCAGGAAGTGTGTGTAGAAACAAGTGAGACGGTTCACCAACGGACACACAAAGGAACATGGAGGGTCGTAGAGTACGGGTAAATCACACACAGGGGAAGCGACGACGATGTCAACTTCCGACAAGAATACCACGCATGAGCAGATAAGCATTGATCCGCTTGCTCAAGAGGAATGCGTGAGGACGTACGAGGTGGGCCACGACGGAGCTGGTCACGTACGAGTTGAGGGGCGCGCAGTGAGAACGGACTCACTCCTCAGCGCCATTAGTCCCTAGATAGCATGTAGACGGAGGATGGATGGTAACGATTCCTAAAATCCCTACAAGAGTTCCCGCAAGTCAAAACGGAAAGATGGTGGCAAAAGGGCCCGACGATGCGGTACCCTGTCGAGAACGGAAAGAATGGATGCAAGGACCCAACGATGAGGTACCATGCCAAGGAATGGAAACCATGGATGACTGGACCCGACGGAGTGGTGCCATGTCAAGGAATTAAAATTAAGGAACTAGGAGCCCAACGGCGCGGCACCGTGATCCTAGTGAGTTTGATTGTTAAATTTAACTGCATAAAAACTTATGAGAATAACTCTAGATCATTACTTAGCAAATGCATAAAAATAATTTAGGCATTTGCACATGAATAGTTATTTTTGTTGAGCATTTAAAATAATAGAAATCATTATTTAGGAGCAAAATAGAATCCTAAGATTAGACACCTAGTCAACTAAAAGCTAGGAGTTAATTAAAATATCTGGGGGACAAACTGGAGCAAACTTAGGGGTGTTGGTGCACTTCCTAGAGAAAATGACACTTGGATGGGTGAGTGTTTTAATTAAATAATTAATTAAAAATATTTAATTATGCATGAAGCCACATGTGTCGCATGAGATTTTCCTTTATAAGGAAGACTTGGGGAATGGGTAAAGGGCCCATAATTTGGACGATTGTCGTAATTTTCGAATGCCTCAAAGACTTGCTGCTATCTAAGGGTTTGGCTTAGAAGTCCTGGTGGGAAGGGAAGCCCAAGCTGAATTTCTGAAATACTTGTGTGAGCTCTACGACCCAAAGCTCGGGGGAGGCCATGCGACTGAAAGCATGAGCCTATGGTTGGGTGGCGAAGCTAACGGTTGCTTCGCCTATGGTTAAACGAGCTTTGCTGGAGGGATCCTACGGAAGACGCAGACAACAATGGACCAGCTGGATCGGGTTTACAGGTTAAGGTTTGCTTATTTTTGTTAAGTTATTCACTCTTTTATTTTATTTTTCCAATAACTATAATGGCTAATTTGTTTGTATGAAGTTTTTAAAGTTTCAGGTTCAGTTCAAGGGGACCCTAAAGGAGGGGTGCTACATTTGGTATCAGAGCCGGTCGAGCCTTGAGGGCACCGGACTCACATTCTACAGGGGTTTTCGGTATCTTTGTCAAATCTGTGTTGATCGGACAATCAAATCGATTGCTACTACAATGATCTACTCCACTTTGAATTCGACTTTCGAATCAGGTTCAAAACTCTTTTATAGATTATTTTGTTTCAGTATTTGAGATTTTTGAAAAAGTTTTAAACTCTGTTCTCAACATTTATATATGCCGATTTCATATGGAAACGCAGAGATGTAGGCCCAGTTTCTATGAAATTTTAAACTCTATCTAGTTTTTGTACTCTCGAAACCTGGTGAAAACGCAGAGGTTTTAGATCTGGAATTTAAAAAAAAAAAAGTTTTAAATCTCTGTCTGTGTAAACATTTATTTCCAGATCAGATCTGAGTCTGCACCCATCTATGCTTGTGTAGAAATCATTTCAAATTGAATCCGAGTTTGTCCATCTCTGTCGTGTGAGTATTCTTTTTCAGATCGAATTCGAATTTGTATTCAGCTCTCTTCAGGAATCACGTTTTTATCATTTGGAAATGAATGCGTTGGTAGTATCTCCTTTAGCGTACAACTGCTCATGTATGTACCTGTTCGATAGTGAGCCTCGGGATCGCCGTAGGTACCGATCTATCTCTAGCGTATCCCTTGATCCTCTCGGCTATGTAACCTTAAGTCAAACTCCGAATAAAATAATCTCCGTCAATCTCCAGAATCAAACCGCACTTCTGCACTACATTCACATTAATGATTGATTATGACGAACCGCACTCCTGTGCTGTCAAATTAAGTCTTAGATCAGGCTTTCATTCTAAAGTTGTATTCAACGTTTATGCGTATAAAATTTATTGATTCATGATCATAACCGCATCTCCCTATACATTGTAGAATCCTGTCGAATTCCAACTAAATTCTTGCTGTGTAATTCGAATCTCATTCTGGACTATCCGTAAATCTTAGCTTGTATGCGAAATCAGCTACCCATACTAGCACAACAACCACTTTAGTTAATGCCTCATTGTATTGAATGAAACTTGATTTAGGGATCTCTATTATCGTTTAATTTGTAAAATTTGTCATAAATTCTTTGCGTCTTAGCCAATTCAATGACGGGGCAGGGATACTCTGCTTATTCCTTTAAAGGTTTAGTTCTCAGATTTGCGAGCTCAGATATTACAAGTAGCGTTATTTAGTTGAAGAGTAATTTTAGGATCGTGGTTTCTCTGCAATTGATTCTCAAATTGGATGAATGTCTCAGGCACCATTTTGTAAATTTAATCTCTGCGTTTTACTCTCTAACTGGCGAACGTTTCCAGATCGGATCAGTATTCATCTAAGATTCATAACTATGATAACATTCGATTGTAAATTTAATCTCTACCGAACCGTCCAAATCTACTAGAATATACACTGTACATTATCATCCAGAAATTCGGTGTATTGTCTATTTAAGGCTCTGGTTTCTAAATTTTCTGTATTCCATTATGAAGGACGATTACCAAAATTATATTATGATTTTTAATTGAACTCTAGAAAAATCTCTGTATCCCATTCGAAGGGCGATTTCAGAGTTGTAATGTGATTGTAGTTTGACCTTAATTGAGATCTCTGTCGGTATTATCGAATTTCCAGATCTGGGGAGATCATGATGACATTTTGCTTATTTAAAAAGGATTGTCTGTAATCGCTGGTATTTCCAGATTCAAATTCATGACTGCGTTTTACTTATTTTATAGTTCTCTGTAATCGTTTGTGTGTGAAATCTACGATCCGAATTGCTCGGTGGTCCGGAAAGAAGAACAGTACCTCTGGAGTGGTAGGGAGGTTTACCGAGGTTTCCATTGGTGACCGTCTTGAACGACGACCAAAATGGAGCTGCGTCAAGCAAAGAATTCTACCCCTCGACCGGAGCTACCATACTACAGGTTTTTGCTGATAAAATTATTTAATTCATATTTCTGTTGAATTAATATTATGAATCTAGTATTTTTGAAAAGTCTAGAGTAACTATGTTCTGCCTAAGATCTAAATTAGAGAAAGCTTTACTTTGTATCAAAACGTTACTTTACTGCTGTCGAGAGGACTGGATTTGATGTATGTTCTGTATATGTTTCCTTTTTAAACTGAGATCTGAATCGTTACTTTTCCGATGTCCAGAGGATCGGATTTGATATGTATTATGTATTTGTTTTCTTTTAAATAGAGATCTGAAAAGTTTACTTTCTGCTGCCGAGAGGATCGGATTTAATGTATATTCTGTATATATTTTCTTTTTAAACTAAGATCTGAAATGATTACTTTTCTGCTATCGAGAGGATTAGATCTGATATATATTCTGTATTTGTTTTCTTTTAAATAGAGATCTGAAAAGCTTACTTTATGCTATCGAGAGGATCGGATTTGATATATATTCTGTATTTGTTTTCTTTAAAATAGAGATCTGAAAAGTTTATTCTCTACTCTCGAAAGGATCGAACTTTGTTTTACATTTCCATATGTCTTCTTTATGAACCAAGATTTGAAATAAGTAATTCTCTTATCGAGAGGTCTCGAACCCTAACACATATCTTATTTAAGTTTTGTTTAGGTTGAGATCCAGTTAGATTATTTCCATTTCTGAATATCTCGATCCCTGGTTTGTCTTTTGTTTAAACTCTGGAATGTATTGTGTCTTTTTTTTGCTGGGTATGTTATTTCTATGAATACCTTGGACAATTATAGTCTTACTATTGTTACCATTACACCTCAAGGAAATTGAATCTGCTGATGATTCTATACTTACCTTGAACAAGATCCATTCTGGCGTTGAGTAATTTATTTCTTCATGTACACTCCATTACAGAGTTCATCTCGACGAGCAATCATGAGATCGATCCTGTATACTCCATTACAGAGTTCATCTCCATTTCCGGATCGGGCCCATATTGGAAATGTTATTTAACCACAGTATTTATTTCTCTGAAAGAAATCCAATTCAAGTCGTTTTCTGCAATTTGGTTGTAGTCTCTGTATCCTGATCTTTCTTGTTAAAACTCGAAATTCGTTGATCTCTGCATTCAATCATTTTTGTTATTTTTCGATTCGAGCATTGAACTCTACCCTGGCTTATCTCTCATGATCGATCTGCTCTAAGCTTGAACCAATCTGCTGAACCTACTTCTCGTATTATCTCCGTATGATTCATGCCCTGGTGGAAATTAACCCTCATTTGGGTAACCATTGAATGAGGTATGATCACATCCGCATGAGGAGTTCGACCGAAGGATTATTATTAGTTTAGAATTTATCATTGTCCATAGATAGGAGATAGCAAACGACAGTTGCTGATTATGATGTTGCCACACCTGCACGAGAAGGTCGGATGGACGAGGGTTGTGAAGGATTCAGAATTTGTTGTTATTCTTATTCCGCTTTTAGATAATGATAAATTTTACAGTTGTTATGATGTTTTACTTTGATAATGACCTGAGATAGACTTCGACCATGTAGTGGTTTAATGTTTGGCCTGTGCATCTTTTATTTAAATAATATATTTATGGTTATTTTATCTAATTCATTTAAATATTATTTGAATTATTTTTATTCTGAACTTTAATGATCCTGCGAATGCCCCATAGTCACCAGGATCGATTTAAGTCCCTCAGAACGAAACCTTTTATTGTTTTGAACTCAGAAACTAACGCTCTGCTACCTTGAGCGGAACTGAAGGTCGTTCAACCATGCCACTAGCCTCAGATCCAAAATCTTAGGATCTATGGTTCTTTTTATTTAATTCCTCACATTTGATGTGAAACGCTCTTTGTCCTTCCTTTTCTCAGTTGCTTTTAATTTGAATTCACTCGTGGTATAGAGCCAGTTTCCACGCCAACAGCCGGCGTTAACCATTGGTAACTTAAATGGTAGATTCTTTTCTTCATCTACATTATTGTAAAGTTACGGAATCGGCGATAGATTTCAGTTGTGATTTAATTTAAGTTCGATTAATTTGATGCTGCATAGTATGATTACTTCCACGCCAACAGCTGGCATTAACCCTTATTTTATTCATAGATTCCATTTTAAATTAACCTTAGCGCTTAGTTGATAAATAGAAACCATTTGTTTGTTCCAATGTAATGGAGTTTTAATTTGGTTCTTTATAATTTATTGGTTAAATGTCAATATATAATGAAGTGGAATATTCGATTTGCATATGTCGTCACACAGTAAAAGGAAGAGGGATAATATTTAGTTTCATTTCAAATAAATTGTAATTTTGAATGCCGTAGAATTTATAATTTATAATTCCCTCATATGTTAGTCTTATATTTTATCTAAACTACTAGAGTTATCTTACGACAGAACTTATTGTGTTTTATATTAAAAGAATTTAGAATTTTAGAATTCCTTTATATGTTGGTCCTATATTTTATCTAAACGACGAGAGTTATCTTACGACAGAACTAGCTAAGTTTTATATTAAAAAGATTTAGAATTTATAATTCCTCTTTATGTAAACTTATTTCTTTAACTAAATGACCAGAACTACCTTACGGCATAACTTATTTGAGTTATATCTCTAAGAATATTATAATTTATAATTTCTCTATATGATAGGCATATATCTTATCTATAGGATTAGATTTGTTTTATGGTAGAACTTAAGAGATTTATATTAAAAATAAAAGTTAAATTATAATCCACCTATATGTTAGATTTATTTTGTTGCACTTATTTATATTTTCTTTAAAATAATTTGATATTCATGCATAGGAATGCATTAGTTTATTTTAGAGATTTAATGGTTGACATAATGAATTGGTTAATCATTTGATATTCATGCATTAGTTTATTTTGTAGATTTAATGGTTGACATAATGAGTTTAATAATCATTTGATATTCATGCATAGGAATGCATTATTTTATTTGGTAGATTTAATGGCTGACATAAAGAATTTATTAATCAAATTTGAAATTCATGCATAAGAATGCATTATTTTAGTTGGTAGATTAAATTGTTGACATAATGAAATTACTAATCATTTGATATTCATGCATAGGAAATGTATAAGGAGGAGTGGTTAGTTTTATTGTTCATGCTTAGAAAGTATATAGAGATTTAATTACACTTGTTATGCATGGGAGGTGTATAGATTTATGGATGTATGTATTTTGGAAGCCCCATATTTATATATATATACTTAGGTGGTAGGTTGTTTTGGCCATGTTCCTTTTAATTAGCACCTTGAATTTATTATCTAGATTTGTCTTGTGGATAAACTGAAATATTAATTCCATTCTGTTAAAGTGTATGATTGCATAGGAATTTAGAACATTGTGGTAAAGTTGTATATCCTCATTTTGAATTCATGTATATCGTTGACATGCATTGATGGATCTTTTTGTGAACGATAGAAGTTATGCATTTATTGCTTTAAAAAAAAAAATCAAACCCAACCCTAGATATGGAATACAATACTTAGCGTGACTTGATGAGTTTGTCGAAGTGGTCATATGGCAATGGAAACGATGTAATGAGGTAGGAATGTGATAAGCTCATTGACTTGGACATGATGTTAATAATGAAAGGACTAAGTGATAAATTCAGATACGTTCGACTGAGCCACTAAGTCTCAATGCCTCGAATCCTATCATACTAAAAACCTTTAGGGATTTGGAAGTAGTCTTTTGGGAATTGGATTTTGGAATATTTCGTAGTCGCTCTTGATTTGTTAATTCATAATTATAACTTACCCGTTTGTATTCTAAGGAAGATTGTATAATCTTTACTTCCTCGTCTTGGAGGAAAGGACATCCATTAGATTTGAAATCTCATTCGGATTTGTTATGCAAAAAGATGATTGGATAACTAAGGTGTGGCTTTTGATGCAATATAACTTGTGGTTAGATCAGATACCATGAGTCTTTGAAGATGAATAGGAGATATAGTCCAAATCTAAGTAGAGAATGACAGTTATTAAAAGAATTATTAAAATTGCATTACGCAAAGCTTATGATTGAAATTCCTGGGGAGGTATTGGAACCGTGTTGGATGAACAAATTATTAGAACCACTTGTGCTTATAGCTATCATTGTTGAAAAAAAAATAGAATAGAATGACAGAAGATGAGAATAGAAATTAAGATAAGGCAAGTACAAGAACACAAATTAACTTCGGGACGAAGTTCTATTTAAGAGGGGGTGTATGTAATGCCCCTAGAATGACTGTGGACCTTAAGGGAACCTTTCGAGTGACCCGACTAAACAACTTCGATATAATGGTCTCTTGAGCCTTCTTATGCCTTAAATGATTGAGGACAACCTGAAAATGTAAATGACGACAATAATTGATAAATGAATTAAGGAATTAAATTCTATGTGTGGAGAGGGATAATTGATTGATTACATCTTGATTAATGATTAGCCTTGATTGATCAAGTCAAAGTGCAGTAGGACAATTACAGTCCTAGCTCTGCAACTTGGGAGGTCGCAACTGAGATGCGTCGTAGCTTTCCATTTTTTTTTTATTCTGAACTTCGGGACGAAGTTCTAATTAAGTAGGGGTGTATGTAGTGCCCCTAGACTTGTGTAGACATTGATGGCACCTGCTGAGTGACCCGGCTGATTGAAACATTAATTAAATAACCTTTTGACCTTATTTTTTTTTAGTATGTGTATTTGAACTGTTGAGGTAAATGAATAATTGCATATGTTAAACGATTAGCTATGACTATGGAAAATTATGTTGATGGATAATGCTTAACGACTAGTTGTATGGTGATTATGTATTTGGCGACGAAATGTATATTTGATAAGATGAATGAGCAGTTTGAATAAATCATAAATGTTTAACAATGCTAGAGTTAGAAACCAGATGATGATTGTTGAGAACAGTGCTACTAATAATTTGTTGTAGGAAGTGTGTGTAGAAACAAGTGAGACGGTTCACCAACGGACACACAAAGGAACATGGAGGGTCGTAGAGTACGGGTAAATCACACACAGGGGAAGCGACGACGATGTCAACTTCCGAAAAGAATACCACGCATGAGCAGATAAGCATTGATCCGCTTGCTCAAGAGGAATGCGTGAGGACGTACGAGGTGGGCCACGACGGAGCTGGTCACGTACGAGTTGAGGGGCGCGCAGTGAGAACGGACTCACTCCTAAGCGCCATTAGTCCCTAGATAGCATGTAGACGGAGGATGGATGGTAACGATTCCTAAAATCCCTACAAGAGTTCCCGCAAGTCAAAACGGAAAGATGGTGGCAGAAGGGCCCGACGATGCGGTACCCTGTCGAGAACGGAAAGAATGGATGCAAGGACCCAACGATGAGGTACCATGCCAAGGAATGGAAACCATGGATGACTGGACCCGACGGAGTGGTGCCATGTCAAGGAATTAAAATTAAGGAACTAGGAGCCCTACGGCGCGGCACCGTGATCCTAGTGAGTTTGATTGTTAAATTTAACTGCATAAAAACTTATGAGAATAACTCTAGATCATTACTTAGCAAATGCATAAAAATAATATAGGCATTTGCACATGAATAGTTATTTTTGTTGAGCATTTAAAATAATAGAAATCATTATTTAGGAGCAAAATAGAATACTAAGATTAGACACCTAGTCAACTAAAAGCTAGGAGTTAATTAAAATATCTGGGGGACAAACTGGAGCAAACTTAGGGGTGTTGGTGCACTTCCTAGAGAAAATGACACTTGGATGGGTGAGTTTTTTAATTAAATAATTAATTAAAAATATTTAATTATGCATGAAGCGACATGTGTCGCATGAGATTTTCCTTTATAAGGAAGACTTGGGGAATGGGTAAAGGGCCCATAATTTGGACGATTGTCGTAATTTTCGAATGCCTCAAAGACTTGCTGCTATCTAAGGGTTTGGCTTAGAAATCCTGGTGGGAAGGGAAGCCCAAGCTGAATTTCTGAAATACTTGTGTGAGCTCTACGACCCAAAGCTCGGGGGAGGCCATGCGACTGAAAGCATGAGCCTATGGTTGGGTGGCGAAGCTAACGGTTGCTTCACCTATGGTTAAACGAGCTTTGCTGGAGGGATCCTACGGAAGACGCAGACAACAATGGACCAGCTGGATCGGGTTGACAGGTTAAGTTTCAGGTTCAGTTCAAGGGGACCCTAAAGGAGGGGTCCTACAGAAATAAAACATATTTTCGAAAGACTCGTGTTTTTAATAAATCATGTAAATCTTCTAGAAGCTGTGATTTTAAAAAACGGGGGATGTAAGCTTTTCTTATTTCCGGACGAATGCGCAAACTATAGAAAGTCGTTATGACGAAGAATGTGCATACTTTGTAGATTCCATTGATGAAATAAAACACATTTTCTAAAAACTCGTGTTTTTTACGAAATCATGTAAACCTTCTAGAAGCTATTAGTTTAAAAAACGGTGGAAGTAAGCTTTTCTTATTTCCGGACGCATGCGCAAACTATAGAAAGTCGTTATGACGTAGAATGTGCATACTTTGTTGATTCCATTTATGAAATAAAACACATTTTCTAAAAACTCGTGTTTTTTAACAAATCATGTAAACCTTCTAGAAGCTGTGATTTTGAAAAACGGTGGAAGTAAGCTTTTCTTATTTCCGGACGCATGCGCAAACTATAGAAAGTCGTTATAACGTAGAATGTGCATACTTTGTAGATTCCATTTATGAAATAAAACACATTTTCTAAAAACTCGTGTTTTTTAAGAAATCATGTAAACCTTCTAGAAACTGTGCTTTTAAAAAACGGGGGATGTAAGCTTTTCTTATTTCCGGAACAATGAGCAAACTATAGAAAGTTGTTATGACGAAGAATGTGCATACTTTGTAGATTCCATTGATGAAATAAAACACATTTTCTAAAAACTCGTGTTTTTTACGAAATCATGTAAACCTTCTAGAAGCTATTATTTTAAAAAACGGTGGAAGTAAGCATTTCTTATTTTCGGACGCATGCGCAAACTATAGAAAGTCGTTATGACGTAGAATGTGCATACTTTGTTGATTCCATTTATGAAATAAAACACATTTTCTAAAAACTCGTGTTTTTTAACAAATCATGTAAACCTTCTAGAAGCTGTGATTTTGAAAACCGATGGAAGTAAGCTTTTCTTATTTCCGGACGCATGCGCAAACTATAGAAAGTCGTTATAACGTAGAATGTGCATACTTTGTAGATTCCATTTATGAAATAAAACACATTTTCTAAAAACTCGTGTTTTTTAAGAAATCATGTAAACCTTCTAGAAGCTATTATTTTAAAAAACGGTGGAAGTAAGCTTTTCTTATTTCCGGACGCATGCGCAAACTATAGAAAGTCGTTATGGCGTAGAATGTGCATACTTTGTAGATTCCATTTATGAAATAAAACACATTTTCTAAAAACTCGTGTTTTTTAACCAATCATGTAAACCTTCTAGAAGCTGTGATTTTAAAAAACGGGGGAAGTAAGCTTTTCTTATTTCCGGACGCATGCGCAAACTATAGAAAGTCGTTATGACGTAGAATGTGCATACTTTGTAGATTCCATTTATGAAATAAAACACATTTTCTAAAAACTCATGTTTTTTAAGAAATCATGTAAACCTTCTAGAAGCCGTGATTTTAAAAAACGGGGCAAGTAAGCTTTTTTATTTCCAAACGCATGCGCAAACTATAGAAAGTCGTTATGACGTAGAATGTGCATACTTTGTTCATTCCATTTATGAAATAAAACACATTTTCTAAAAAATCGTGTTTTTTAGGAAATCATGTAAACCTTCTAGAAGCTGTGATTTTAAAAAATTGTGGAAGTAAGCTTTTCTTATTTCCGGGCGCATGCGCAAACTATAGAAAGTCGTTATGAGGTAGAATGTGCATACTTTGTAGATTCCATTTATTAAATAAAACAAATTTTCTAAAAACTCGTGTTTTTTAAGAAATCATGTAACCCTTCTAGAAGCTGTGATTTTAAAAAACGGGGGAAGTAAGCTTTTCTTATTTCCGGACGAATGCGCAAACTATAGAAAGTCGTTATGAGGTAGAATGGGCATACTTTGTTGATTCCATTTATGAAATAAAACACATTTTCTAAAAACTCGTGTTTTTTAAGAAATCATGTAAACCTTCTAG
Organism: Larix kaempferi; assembly: GCA_027924585.1. Taxonomy (NCBI): domain Eukaryota; kingdom Viridiplantae; phylum Streptophyta; class Pinopsida; order Pinales; family Pinaceae; genus Larix; species Larix kaempferi. The sequence continues at coordinate 16,460,849 of BSBM01001252.1, forward strand.
AAGCTGTGATTTTAAAAAATGGTGGAAGTAAGCTTTTCTTATTTCTGGACGCATGCGCAAACTATAGAAAGTCGTTATGACGTAGAATGTGCATACTTTGTTGTTTCCATTTATGAAATAAAACACATTTTCTAAAAACTCGTGTTTTTTAAGAAATCATGTAAACCTTCTAGAAGCTGTGATTTTAAAAAACAGGGGAAGTAAGCTTTTCTTATTTCTGGACGCATGCGCAAACTATAGAAAGTCGTTATGACGTAGAATGTGCATACTTTGTAGATTCCATTTATGAAATAAAACACATTTTCTAAAAACTCATGTTTTTTATGAAATCATGTAAACCTTATAGAAGCTATTATTTTAAAAAACGGGGGAAGTAAGCTTTTCTTATTTCCGGACGCATGCGCAAACTATAGGAAGTCGTTATGACGTAGAATGTGCATACTTTGTTGATTCCATTTATGAAATAAAATTTCTAAAAACTCGTGTTTTTTACGAAATCATGTAAACCTTCTAAAAGCTGTGATTTTAAAAAACGGGGGAAGTAAGCTTTTCTTATTTCCAAACGCATGCGCAAACTATAGAAAGTCGTTATGACGTAGAATGTGCATACTTTGTTGATTCCATTTATGAAATAAAACACATTTTCTAAAAACTCGCGTATTTTAAGAAATCATGTAAACCTTCTAGAAGCCGTGATTTTAAAAAACGGGGCAAGTAAGCTTTTTTATTTCCGAACGCATGCGCAAACTATAGAAAGTCGTTATCATAGAGAATGTGCATACTTTGTTCATTCCATTTATGAAATAAAACACATTTTCTAAAAAATCGTGTTTTTTAGGAAATAATGTAAACCTTCTAGAAGCAGTGATTTTAAAAAACGGGGGAAGTAAGCTTTTCTTATTTCCGGACGCATGCGCAAACTATAGAAAGTCGTTATGATGTAGAATGTGCATACTTTGTAGATTCCATTTATGAAATAAAACACATTTTCTAAAAACTCGTGTTTTTTACGAAATCATGTAAACCTTCTAGAAGGTATTATTTTAAAAAACGGGGGAAGTAAGCTTTTCTTATTTCCGGATGCATGTGCAAACTATAGAAAGTCGTTATGACGTAGAATGTGCATACTTTGTTGATTCCATTTATGAAATAAAACACATTTTCTAAAAACTCGTGTTTTTTACGAATTCACGTAAACCTTCTAGAAGCTGTGATTGTAAAAAACAGGGGAAGTAAGCTTTTCTTATTTCCAAACGCCAGCGCAAACTATAGAAAGTCGTTATGATGTAGAATGTGCATACTTTGTAGATTCCATTTATGAAATAAAGCACATTTTCTAAAAACTCGTGTTTTTTACGAAATCATGTAAACCTTCTAGAAGCTGTGATTTTAAAAAACGGTGGAAGTAAGCTTTTCTTATTTCCGGACGAATGCGCAAACTATAGAAAGTCGTTATGACGTAGAATGTGCATACTTTGTCGATTCCATTGATGAAATAAAACACATTTTCTAAAAACTCGTGTTTTTTAAGAAATCATGTAAACCTTCTAGAAGCTGTGATTTTAAAAAACGGTGGAAGTAAGCTTTTCTTATTTCCCGACGCATGCAAAAACTATAGAAAGTCGTTATGACGTAGAATGTGCATACTTTGTAGATTCCATTTATGAAATAAAACACATTTTCTAAAAACTCGTGTTTTTTACGAAATGATGTAAACCTTCTAGAAGCTGTGATTTTAAAAAACGGTGGAAGTAAGCTTTTATTATTTCCGGACGCATGCGCAAACTATAGAAAGTCGTTATGACATAGAATGTGCATACTTTGTTGATTCCGTTTATGAAAAAAAACACATTTTGTAAAAACTCGTGTTTTTTAAGAAATCATGTAAACCTTCTAGAAGCCGTGATTTTAAAAAATGGGGCAAGTAAGCTTTTCTATTTCCAAACGCATGCGCAAACTATAGAAAGTCGTTATGACGTAGAATGTGCATACTTTGTTCATTCCATTTATGAAATAAAACACATTTTCTAAAAAATCGTGTTTTTTAGGAAATCATGTAAACATTCTAGAAGCTGTGATTTTAAAAAACGGGGGAAGTAAGCTTTTCTTATTTCCGGACGCATGCGCAAACTATAGAAAGTCGTTATGACGTAGAATGTGCATACTTTGTAGATTCCATTTATGAAATAAAACACATTTTCTAAAAACTCGTGTTTTTTACGAAATCATGTAAACCTTCAAGAAGCTCTTATTTTAAAAAACGGGGGAAGTAAGCTTTTCTTATTTCCGGACGCATGCGCAAACTATAGAAAGTCCTTATGACGTAGAATGTGCATACTTTGTAGATTCCATTTATGAAATAAAACACATTTTCTAAAAACTCGTGTTTTTTACGAAATCATGTAAACCTTCTAGAAGCTGTGATTTTAAAAAGCGGTGGAAGTAAGCTTTTCTTATTTCTGGATGAATGCGCAAACTATACAAAGTCGTTATGACGTAGAATGTGCATACTTTGTCGATTCCATTGATGAAATAAAACACATTTTCTAAAAACTCGTGTTTTTTAAGAAATCATGTAAACCTTCTAGAAGCTGTGATTTTAAAAAACGGTGGAAGTAAGCTTTTCTTATTTCCGGACGAATGCGCAAACTATAGAAAGTCGTTATGACGTAGAATGTGCATACTTTGTTGATTCCATTTATGAAATAAAACACATTTTCTAAAAACTCGTGTTTTTTAAGAAATCATGTAAACCTTCTAGAAGTTGTGATTTTGAAAAACGTTGGAGTAAGCTTTTCTTATTTCCGGACGCATGCGCAAATTATAGAAAGTCATTATGACGTAGAATGTGGATACTTTGTTGATTCCATTTACGAAATAAAACACATTTTCTACAAACTCATGTTTTTTACAAAATCATGTAACCCTTCTAGAAGCTGTGATTTCAAAAAACGGTGGAAGTAAGCTTTTCTTATTTCCGGACGCATGCGCAAACTATAGAAAGTCGTTATGACGTAGAATGTGCATACTTTGTAGATTCCATTTATGAAATAAAACACATTTTCTAAAAACTCGTGTTTTTTAAGAAATCATGTAAACCTTCTAGAAGCCGTGATTTTAAAAAACGGGGCAAGTAAGCTTTTTTATTTCCAAACGCATGCGCTAACTATAGAAAGTCGTTATGACGTAGAATGTGCATACTTTGTTCATTCCATTTATGAAATAAAACACATTTTCTAAAAAATCGTGTGTTTTAGGAAATCATGTAAACCTTCTAGAAGCTGTGATTTTAAAAAACGGGGGAAGTAAGCTTTTCTTATTTCCGGACGCATGCGCAAACTATAGAAAGTCGTTATGACATAGAATGTGCATACTTTGTAGATTCCATTTATGAAATAAAACACATTTTCTAAAAACTCGTGTTTTTTAAGAAATCATGTAAACCTTATAGAAACTGTGATTTTGAAAAACCGTGGAAGTAAGCTTTTCTTATTTCCGGACGCATGCACAAACTATAGAAAGTCGTTATGACGTAGAATGTGCATACTTTGTAGATTCCATTTATGAAATAAAACACATTTTGTAAAAACTCGTGTTTTTTACGAAATCATGTAAACCTTCTAGAAGCTGTGATTTTAAAAAATGGGGGAAGTAAGCTTTTCTTATTTCCGGACGCATGCGCAAACTATAGAAAGTCGTTATGACGTAGAATGTGCATACTTTGTTGATTCCGTTTATGAAAAAAAACACATTTTCTAAAAACTCGTGTTTTTTAAGAAATCATGTAAACCTTCTAGAAGCCGTGATTTTAAAAAATGGGGCAAGTAAGCTTTTCTATTTCCAAACGCATGCGCAAACTATAGAAAGTCGTTATGACGTAGAATGTGCATACTTTGTTCATTCCATTTATGAAATAAAAAACATTTTCTAAAAAATCGTGTTTTTTAGGAAATCATGTAAACCTTCTAGAAGCTGTGATTTTAAAAAACGGTGGAAGTAAGCTTTTCTTATTTCCGGACGCATGCGCAAACTTTTGAAAGTCATGATGAGGTAGAATGTGCATACTTTGTAGATTCCATTTATGAAATAAAACACATTTTCTAAAAACTCGTGTTTTTTAAGAAATCATGTAACCCTTCTAGAAGCTGTGATTTTAAAAAACGGGGGAAGTAAGCTTTTCTTATTTCCAGATGAATGCGCAAACTATAGAAAGTCGTTATGACGTAGAATGGGCATACTTTGTTGATGCGATTTATGAAATAAAACACATTTTCTAAAAACTCGTGTTTTTTAAGAAATCATGTAAACCTTCTAGAAGCAGTGATTTTAAAAAACGGTGGAAGTAAGCTTTTCTTATTTCCGGACACATGCACAAACTATAGAAAGTCGTTATGACGTAGAATGTGCATTCTTTGTTGTTTCCATTTATGAAATAAAACACGTTTTCTAAAAACTCGTGTTTTTTAAGAAATCGTGTAAACCTTCTAGAAGCTGTGATTTTAAAAAATGGGGGAAGTAAGCTTTTCTTATTTCCGGACGCATGCGCAAACTATAGTAGGTCGTTATGACGTAGAATGTGCATACTTTGTTGATTCCATTTATGAAATAAAACACATTTTCTAAAAACTCGTGTTTTTTAAGAAATCATGTAAACCTTATAGAAGCTGTGATTTTGAAAAACGGTGGAAGTAAGCTTTTCTTATTTCCGGACGCATGCACAAACTATAGAAAGTCGTTATGACGTAGAATGTGCATACTTTGTAGATTCCATTTATGAAATAAAACACATTTTCTAAAAACTCGTGTTTTTTACGAAATACTGTAAACCTTCTAGAAGATCTTATTTTAAAAAACGGTGGAAGTAAGCTTTTCTTATTTCCGGACGCATGCGCAAACTATAGAAAGTCGTTATGACGTAGAATGTGCATACTTTGTAGATTCCATTTATGAAATAAAACACATTTTCTAAAAACTCGTGTTTTTTAACAAATCATGTAAACCTTCAAGAAGCTGTGATTTTAAAAAACGGGGGAAGTAAGCTTTTCTTATTTCCGGACGCATGCGCAAACTATAGAAAGTCGTTATGATGTAGAATGTGCATACTTTGTAGATTCCATTTATGAAATAAAGCACATTTTCTAAAAACTCGTGTTTTTTACGAAATCATGTAAACCTTCTAGAAGCTGTGATTTTAAAAAGCGGTGGAAGTAAGCTTTTCTTATTTCTGGACGAATGCGCAAACTATAGAAAGTCGTTATGACGTAGAATGTGCATACTTTGTCGATTCCATTGATGAAATAAAACACATTTTCTAAAAACTCATGTTTTTTAAGAAATCATGTAAACCTTCTAGAAGCTGTGATTTTAAAAAACGGTGGAAGTAAGATTTTCTTATTTCCGGACGAATGCACAAACTATAGAAAGTCGTTATGACGTAGAATGTGCATACTTTGTTGATGCCATTTATGAAATAAAACACATTTTCTCAAAACTCGTGTTTTTTAAGAAATCATGTAAACCTTCTAGAAGCTGTGATTTTGAAAAACGTTGGAAGTAAGCTTTTCTTATTTCCGGACGCATGCGCAAACTATAGAAAGTCATTATGACGTAGAATGTGCATACTTTTTTGATTCCATTTACGAAATAAAACACATTTTCTACAAACTCATGTTTTTTACGAAATCATGTAAACCTTCTAGAAGCTGTGATTTCAAAAAATGGTGGAAGTAAGCTTTTCTTATTTCCGGACGCATGCGCAAACTATAGAAAGTCCTTATGACGTAGAATGTGCATACTTTGTAGATTCCATTTATGAAATAAAACAAATTTTCTAAAAACTCGTGTTTTTTAAGAAACCATGGAAATCTTCTAGAAGCCATGATTTTAAAAAATGGGGCAAGTAAGCTTTTTTATTTCCAAACGCATGCGCAAACTATAGAAAGTCGTTATGACGTAGAATGTGCATACTTTGTTCATTCCATTTATCAAATAAAACACATTTTCTAAAAAATCGTGTTTTTTAGGAAATCATGTAAACCTTCTAGAAGCTTTGATTTTAAAAAGCGGGGGAAGTAAGCTTTTCTTATTTCTGGACGCATGCGCAAACTATAGAAATTCGTTATGACATAGAATGTGCATACTTTGTAGATTCCATTGATGAAATAAAACACATTTTCTAAAAACTCGTGTTTTTCAAGAAATCATGTAAACCTTCTAGAAGCCGTGATTTTAAAAAACGGTGGAAGTAAGCTTTTCTTATTTCCGGACGAATGCGCAAACTATAGAAAGTCGTTATGACGTAGAATGTGCATACTTTGTTGATCCCATTAATGAAATAAAACACATTTTCTAAAAACTCGTGCTTTTTACGAAATCATGTAAACCTTCTAGAAGCTGTGATTTTGAAAAACGTTGGAAGTAAGCTTTTCTTATTTCCGGACGCATGCGCAAACTAAAGAAAGTAATTATGACGTAGAATGTGCATACTTTGTTGATTCCATTTATGAAATAAAACACATTTTCTACAAACTCATGTTTTTTACGAAATCATGTAAACCTTCTAGAAGCTGTGATTTGAAAAAACGGTGGAAGTAAGCTTTTCTTATTTCCGGACGCATGCGCAAACTATAGAAAGTCGTTATGACGTAGAATGTGCATACTTTGTAGATTCCATTTATGAAATAAAACACATTTTCTAAAAACTCGTGTTTTTTAAGAAATCATGTAAACCTTCTAGAAGCCGTGATTTTAAAAAACGGGGCAAGTAAGCTTTTTTATTTCCAAACGCATGCGCAAACTATAGAAAGTCGTTATGACTTAGAATGTGCATACTTTGTTCATTCCGTTTATGAAATAAAACACATTTTCTAAAAACTCGTGTTTTTAAAAAAATCATTTAACCCTTCTAGAAGCCGTGATTTTAAAAAATGGTGGAAGTAAGCTTTTCTTATTTCCAGACGAATCCGCAAACTATAGAAAGTTGTTATGACGTAGAATGGGCATACTTTGTTGATTCCATTGATGAAATAAAACATATTTTCTACAAACTCGTGTTTTTTAAGAAATCATGTAAACCTTATTGTGATTTTGAAAAACGCTGGAAGTAAGCTTTTCTTATTTCCGGACGCATGCACAAACTATAGAAAGTCGTTATGACGTAGAATGTGCATACTTTGTAGATTCCATTTATGAAATAAAACACATTTTCTAAAAACTCGTGTTTTTTACGAAATAATGTAAACCTTCTAGAAGCTATTATTTTAAAAAACGGTGGAAGTAACCTTTTCTTAATTCCGGACGCATGCGCAAACTATAGAAATTCGTTATGACGTAGAATGTGCATACTTTGTAGATTCCATTTATGAAATAAAACACATTTTCTAAAAACTCGTGTTTTTTAACAAATCATGTAAACCTTCAAGAAGCTGTGATTTTAAAAAACGGGGGAAGTAAGCTTTTCTTATTTCCGGACGCATGCGCAAACTATAGAAAGTCGTTATGACGTAGAATGTGCATACTTTGTAGATTCCATTTATGAAATAAAGCACATTTTCTAAAAACTCGTGTTTTTTACGAAATCATGTAAACCTTCTAGAAGCCGTGATTTTAAAAAACGGGGCAAGTAAGCTTTTTTATTTCCAAACGCATGCGCTAACTATAGAAAGTCGTTATGACGTAGAATGTGCATACTTTGTTCATTCCATTTATGAAATAAAACACATTTTCTAAAAAATCGTGTGTTTTAGGAAATCATGTAAACCTTCTAGAAGCTGTGATTTTAAAAAACGGGGGAAGTAAGCTTTTCTTATTTCCGGACGCATGCGCAAACTATAGAAAGTCGTTATGACATAGAATGTGCATACTTTGTAGATTCCATTTATGAAATAAAACACATTTTCTAAAAACTCGTGTTTTTTAAGAAATCATGTAAACCTTATAGAAACTGTGATTTTGAAAAACCGTGGAAGTAAGCTTTTCTTATTTCCGGACGCATGCACAAACTATAGAAAGTCGTTATGACGTAGAATGTGCATACTTTGTAGATTCCATTTATGAAATAAAACACATTTTCTAAAAACTCGTGTTTTTTACGAAATCATGTAAACCTTCTAGAAGCTGTGATTTTAAAAAATGGGGGAAGTAAGCTTTTCTTATTTCCGGACGCATACGCAAACTATAGAAAGTCGTTATGACGTAGAATGTGCATACTTTGTTGATTCCGTTTATGAAAAAAAACACATTTTCTAAAAACTCGTGTTTTTTAAGAAATCATGTAAACCTTCTAGAAGCCGTGATTTTAAAAAATGGGGCAAGTAAGCTTTTCTATTTCCAAACGCATGCGCAAACTATAGAAAGTCGTTATGACGTAGAATGTGCATACTTTGTTCATTCCATTTATGAAATAAAAAACATTTTCTAAAAAATCGTGTTTTTTAGGAAATCATGTAAACCTTCTAGAAGCTGTGATTTTAAAAAACGGTGGAAGTAAGCTTTTCTTATTTCCGGACGCATGCGCAAACTTTTGAAAGTCATGATGAGGTAGAATGTGCATACTTTGTAGATTCCATTTATGAAATAAAACACATTTTCTAAAAACTCGTGTTTTTTAAGAAATCATGTAACCCTTCTAGAAGCTGTGATTTTAAAAAACGGGGGAAGTAAGCTTTTCTTATTTCCAGATGAATGCGCAAACTATAGAAAGTCGTTATGACGTAGAATGGGCATACTTTGTTGATGCGATTTATGAAATAAAACACATTTTCTAAAAACTCGTGTTTTTTAAGAAATCATGTAAACCTTCTAGAAGCAGTGATTTTAAAAAACGGTGGAAGTAAGCTTTTCTTATTTCCGGACACATGCACAAACTATAGAAAGTCGTTATGACGTAGAATGTGCATTCTTTGTTGTTTCCATTTATGAAATAAAACACGTTTTCTAAAAACTCGTGTTTTTTAAGAAATCATGTAAACCTTCTAGAAGCTGTGATTTTAAAAAATGGGGGAAGTAAGCTTTTCTTATTTCCGGACGCATGCGCAAACTATAGTAGGTCGTTATGACGTAGAATGTGCATACTTTGTTGATTCCATTTATGAAATAAAACACATTTTCTAAAAACTCGTGTTTTTTAAGAAATCATGTAAACCTTATAGAAGCTGTGATTTTGAAAAACGGTGGAAGTAAGCTTTTCTTATTTCCGGACGCATGCACAAACTATAGAAAGTCGTTATGACGTAGAATGTGCATACTTTGTAGATTCCATTTATGAAATAAAACACATTTTCTAAAAACTCGTGTTTTTTACGAAATACTGTAAACCTTCTAGAAGATCTTATTTTAAAAAACGGTGGAAGTAAGCTTTTCTTATTTCCGGACGCATGCGCAAACTATAGAAAGTCGTTATGACGTAGAATGTGCATACTTTGTAGATTCCATTTATGAAATAAAACACATTTTCTAAAAACTCGTGTTTTTTAACAAATCATGTAAACCTTCAAGAAGCTGTGATTTTAAAAAACGGGGGAAGTAAGCTTTTCTTATTTCCGGACGCATGCGCAAACTATAGAAAGTCGTTATGACGTAGAATGTGCATACTTTGTAGATTCCATTTATGAAATAAAGCACATTTTCTAAAAACTCGTGTTTTTTACGAAATCATGTAAACCTTCTAGAAGCTGTGATTTTAAAAAGCGGTGGAAGTAAGCTTTTCTTATTTCTGGACGAATGCGCAAACTATAGAAAGTCGTTATGACGTAGAATGTGCATACTTTGTCGATTCCATTGATGAAATAAAACACATTTTCTAAAAACTCATGTTTTTTAAGAAATCATGTAAACCTTCTAGAAGCTGTGATTTTAAAAAACGGTGGAAGTAAGATTTTCTTATTTCCGGACGAATGCACAAACTATAGAAAGTCGTTATGACGTAGAATGTGCATACTTTGTTGATTCCATTTATGAAATAAAACACATTTTCTCAAAACTCGTGTTTTTTAAGAAATCATGTAAACCTTCTAGAAGCTGTGATTTTGAAAAACGTTGGAAGTAAGCTTTTCTTATTTCCGGATGCATGCGCAAACTATAGAAAGTCATTATGACGTAGAATGTGCATACTTTTTTGATTCCATTTACGAAATAAAACACATTTTCTACAAACTCATGTTTTTTACGAAATCATGTAAACCTTCTAGAAGCTGTGATTTCAAAAAATGGTGGAAGTAAGCTTTTCTTATTTCCGGACGCATGCGCAAACTATAGAAAGTCGTTATGACGTAGAATGTGCATACTTTGTAGATTCCATTTATGAAATAAAACAAATTTTCTAAAAACTCGTGTTTTTTAAGAAACCATGGAAATCTTCTAGAAGCCATGATTTTAAAAAATGGGGCAAGTAAGCTTTTTTATTTCCAAACGCATGCGCAAACTATAGAAAGTCGTTATGACGTAGAATGTGCATACTTTGTTCATTCCATTTATGAAATAAAACACATTTTCTAAAAAATCGTGTTTTTTAGGAAATCATGTAAACCTTCTAGAAGCTTTGATTTTAAAAAGCGGGGGAAGTAAGCTTTTCTTATTTCTGGACGCATGCGCAAACTATAGAAATTCGTTATGACATAGAATGTGCATACTTTGTAGATTCCATTGATGAAATAAAACACATTTTCTAAAAACTCGTGTTTTTCAAGAAATCATGTAAACCTTCTAGAAGCCATGATTTTAAAAAACGGTGGAAGTAAGCTTTTCTTATTTCCGGACGAATGCGCAAACTATAGAAAGTCGTTATGACGTAGAATGTGCATACTTTGTTGATCCCATTAATGAAATAAAACACATTTTCTAAAAACTCGTGCTTTTTACGAAATCATGTAAACCTTCTAGAAGCTGTGATTTTGAAAAACGTTGGAAGTAAGCTTTTCTTATTTCCGGACGCATGCGCAAACTAAAGAAAGTAATTATGACGTAGAATGTGCATACTTTGTTGATTCCATTTATGAAATAAAACACATTTTCTACAAACTCATGTTTTTTACGAAATCATGTAAACCTTCTAGAAGCTGTGATTTGAAAAAACGGTGGAAGTAAGCTTTTCTTATTTCCGGACGCATGCGCAAACTATAGAAAGTCGTTATGACGTAGAATGTGCATACTTTGTAGATTCCATTTATGAAATAAAACACATTTTCTAAAAACTCGTGTTTTTTAAGAAATCATGTAAACCTTCTAGAAGCCGTGATTTTAAAAAACGGGGCAAGTAAGCTTTTTTATTTCCAAACGCATGCGCAAACTATAGAAAGTCGTTATGACTTAGAATGTGCATACTTTGTTCATTCCGTTTATGAAATAAAACACATTTTCTAAAAACTCGTGTTTTTAAAAAAATCATTTAACCCTTCTAGAAGCCGTGATTTTAAAAAATGGTGGAAGTAAGCTTTTCTTATTTCCAGACGAATCCGCAAACTATAGAAAGTTGTTATGACGTAGAATGGGCATACTTTGTTGATTCCATTGATGAAATAAAACACATTTTCTACAAACTCGTGTTTTTTAAGAAATCATGTAAACCTTATTGTGATTTTGAAAAACGCTGGAAGTAAGCTTTTCTTATTTCCGGACGCATGCACAAACTATAGAAAGTCGTTATGACGTAGAATGTGCATACTTTGTAGATTCCATTTATGAAATAAAACACATTTTCTAAAAACTCGTGTTTTTTACGAAATAATGTAAACCTTCTAGAAGCTATTATTTTAAAAAACGGTGGAAGTAACCTTTTCTTAATTCCGGACGCATGCGCAAACTATAGAAATTCGTTATGACGTAGAATGTGCATACTTTGTAGATTCCATTTATGAAATAAAACACATTTTCTAAAAACTCGTGTTTTTTAACAAATCATGTAAACCTTCAAGAAGCTGTGATTTTAAAAAATGGGGGAAGTAAGCTTTTCTTATTTCCGGACGCATGCGCAAACTATAGAAAGTCGTTATGACGTAGAATGTGCATACTTTGTAGATTCCATTTATGAAATAAAGCACATTTTCTAAAAACTCGTGTTTTTTACGAAATCATGTAAACCTTCTAGAAGCCGTGATTTTAAAAAACGGGGCAAGTAAGCTTTTTTATTTCCAAACGCATGCGCTAACTATAGAAAGTCGTTATGACGTAGAATGTGCATACTTTGTTCATTCCATTTATGAAATAAAACACATTTTCTAAAAAATCGTGTGTTTTAGGAAATCATGTAAACCTTCTAGAAGCTGTGATTTTAAAAAACGGGGGAAGTAAGCTTTTCTTATTTCCGGACGCATGCGCAAACTATAGAAAGTCGTTATGACATAGAATGTGCATACTTTGTAGATTCCATTTATGAAATAAAACACATTTTCTAAAAACTCGTGTTTTTTAAGAAATCATGTAAACCTTATAGAAACTGTGATTTTGAAAAACCGTGGAAGTAAGCTTTTCTTATTTCCGGACGCATGCACAAACTATAGAAAGTCGTTATGACGTAGAATGTGCATACTTTGTAGATTCCATTTATGAAATAAAACACATTTTCTAAAAACTCGTGTTTTTTACGAAATCATGTAAACCTTCTAGAAGCTGTGATTTTAAAAAATGGGGGAAGTAAGCTTTTCTTATTTCCGGACGCATGCGCAAACTATAGAAAGTCGTTATGACGTAGAATGTGCATACTTTGTTGATTCCGTTTATGAAAAAAAACACATTTTCTAAAAACTCGTGTTTTTTAAGAAATCATGTAAACCTTCTAGAAGCCGTGATTTTAAAAAATGGGGCAAGTAAGCTTTTCTATTTCCAAACGCATGCGCAAACTATAGAAAGTCGTTATGACGTAGAATGTGCATACTTTGTTCATTCCATTTATGAAATAAAAAACATTTTCTAAAAAATCGTGTTTTTTAGGAAATCATGTAAACCTTCTAGAAGCTGTGATTTTAAAAAACGGTGGAAGTAAGCTTTTCTTATTTCCGGACGCATGCGCAAACTTTTGAAAGTCATGATGAGGTAGAATGTGCATACTTTGTAGATTCCATTTATGAAATAAAACACATTTTCTAAAAACTCGTGTTTTTTAAGAAATCATGTAACCCTTCTAGAAGCTGTGATTTTAAAAAACGGGGGAAGTAAGCTTTTCTTATTTCCAGATGAATGCGCAAACTATAGAAAGTCGTTATGACGTAGAATGGGCATACTTTGTTGATGCGATTTATGAAATAAAACACATTTTCTAAAAACTCGTGTTTTTTAAGAAATCATGTAAACCTTCTAGAAGCAGTGATTTTAAAAAACGGTGGAAGTAAGCTTTTCTTATTTCCGGACACATGCACAAACTATAGAAAGTCGTTATGACGTAGAATGTGCATTCTTTGTTGTTTCCATTTATGAAATAAAACACGTTTTCTAAAAACTCGTGTTTTTTAAGAAATCATGTAAACCTTCTAGAAGCTGTGATTTTAAAAAATGGGGGAAGTAAGCTTTTCTTATTTCCGGACGCATGCGCAAACTATAGTAGGTCGTTATGACGTAGAATGTGCATACTTTGTTGATTCCATTTATGAAATAAAACACATTTTCTAAAAACTCGTGTTTTTTAAGAAATCATGTAAACCTTATAGAAGCTGTGATTTTGAAAAACGGTGGAAGTAAGCTTTTCTTATTTCCGGACGCATGCACAAACTATAGAAAGTCGTTATGACGTAGAATGTGCATACTTTGTAGATTCCATTTATGAAATAAAACACATTTTCTAAAAACTCGTGTTTTTTACGAAATACTGTAAACCTTCTAGAAGATCTTATTTTAAAAAACGGTGGAAGTAAGCTTTTCTTATTTCCGGACGCATGCGCAAACTATAGAAAGTCGTTATGACGTAGAATGTGCATACTTTGTAGATTCCATTTATGAAATAAAACACATTTTCTAAAAACTCGTGTTTTTTAACAAATCATGTAAACCTTCAAGAAGCTGTGATTTTAAAAAACGGGGGAAGTAAGCTTTTCTTATTTCCGGACGCATGCGCAAACTATAGAAAGTCGTTATGACGTAGAATGTGCATACTTTGTAGATTCCATTTATGAAATAAAGCACATTTTCTAAAAACTCGTGTTTTTTACGAAATCATGTAAACCTTCTAGAAGCTGTGATTTTAAAAAGCGGTGGAAGTAAGCTTTTCTTATTTCTGGACGAATGCGCAAACTATAGAAAGTCGTTATGACGTAGAATGTGCATACTTTGTCGATTCCATTGATGAAATAAAACACATTTTCTAAAAACTCATGTTTTTTAAGAAATCATGTAAACCTTCTAGAAGCTGTGATTTTAAAAAACGGTGGAAGTAAGATTTTCTTATTTCCGGACGAATGCACAAACTATAGAAAGTCGTTATGACGTAGAATGTGCATACTTTGTTGATTCCATTTATGAAATAAAACACATTTTCTCAAAACTCGTGTTTTTTAAGAAATCATGTAAACCTTCTAGAAGCTGTGATTTTGAAAAACGTTGGAAGTAAGCTTTTCTTATTTCCGGACGCATGCGCAAACTATAGAAAGTCATTATGACGTAGAATGTGCATACTTTTTTGATTCCATTTACGAAATAAAACACATTTTCTACAAACTCATGTTTTTTACGAAATCATGTAAACCTTCTAGAAGCTGTGATTTCAAAAAATGGTGGAAGTAAGCTTTTCTTATTTCCGGACGCATGCGCAAACTATAGAAAGTCGTTATGACGTAGAATGTGCATACTTTGTAGATTCCATTTATGAAATAAAACAAATTTTCTAAAAACTCGTGTTTTTTAAGAAACCATGGAAATCTTCTAGAAGCCATGATTTTAAAAAATGGGGCAAGTAAGCTTTTTTATTTCCAAACGCATGCGCAAACTATAGAAAGTCGTTATGACGTAGAATGTGCATACTTTGTTCATTCCATTTATGAAATAAAACACATTTTCTAAAAAATCGTGTTTTTTAGGAAATCATGTAAACCTTCTAGAAGCTTTGATTTTAAAAAGCGGGGGAAGTAAGCTTTTCTTATTTCTGGACGCATGCGCAAACTATAGAAATTCGTTATGACATAGAATGTGCATACTTTGTAGATTCCATTGATGAAATAAAACACATTTTCTAAAAACTCGTGTTTTTCAAGAAATCATGTAAACCTTCTAGAAGCCGTGATTTTAAAAAACGGTGGAAGTAAGCTTTTCTTATTTCCGGACGAATGCGCAAACTATAGAAAGTCGTTATGACGTAGAATGTGCATACTTTGTTGATTCCATTAATGAAATAAAACACATTTTCTAAAAACTCGTGCTTTTTACGAAATCATGTAAACCTTCTAGAAGCTGTGATTTTGAAAAACGTTGGAAGTAAGCTTTTCTTATTTCCGGACGCATGCGCAAACTAAAGAAAGTAATTATGACGTAGAATGTGCATACTTTGTTGATTCCATTTATGAAATAAAACACATTTTCTACAAACTCATGTTTTTTACGAAATCATGTAAACCTTCTAGAAGCTGTGATTTGAAAAAACGGTGGAAGTAAGCTTTTCTTATTTCCGGACGCATGCGCAAACTATAGAAAGTCGTTATGACGTAGAATGTGCATACTTTGTAGATTCCATTTATGAAATAAAACACATTTTCTAAAAACTCGTCTTTTTTAAGAAATCATGTAAACCTTCTAGAAGCCGTGATTTTAAAAAACGGGGCAAGTAAGCTTTTTTATTTCCAAACGCATGCGCAAACTATAGAAAGTCGTTATGACTTAGAATGTGCATACTTTGTTCATTCCGTTTATGAAATAAAACACATTTTCTAAAAACTCGTGTTTTTTAAAAAATCATTTAACCCTTCTAGAAGCCGTGATTTTAAAAAATGGTGGAAGTAAGCTTTTCTTATTTCCAGACGAATCCGCAAACTATAGAAAGTTGTTATGACGTAGAATGGGCATACTTTGTTGATTCCATTGATGAAATAAAACACATTTTCTAGAAACTCGTGTTTTTTAAGAAATCATGTAAACCTTATTGTGATTTTGAAAAACGCTGGAAGTAAGCTTTTCTTATTTCCGGACGCATGCACAAACTATAGAAAGTCGTTATGACGTAGAATGTGCATACTTTGTAGATTCCATTTATGAAATAAAACACATTTTCTAAAAACTCGTGTTTTTTACGAAATAATGTAAACCTTCTAGAAGCTATTATTTTAAAAAACGGTGGAAGTAACCTTTTCTTAATTCCGGACGCATGCGCAAACTATAGAAATTCGTTATGACGTAGAATGTGCATACTTTGTAGATTCCATTTATGAAATAAATTTTTTTTTCTAAAAACTCGTGTTTTTTAACAAATCATGTAAAGCTTCAAGAAGCTGTGATTTTAAAAAACGGGGGAAGTAAGATTTTCTTATTTCCGGACGCATGCGCAAACTATAGAAAGTCGTTATGACGTAGAATGTGCATACTTTTGTAGATTCCATTTATGAAATAAAGCACATTTTCTAAAAACTCGTGTTTTTTACGAAATCATGTAAACCTTCTAGAAGCTGTGATTTTAAAAAGCGGTGGAAGTAAGCTTTTCTTATTCCTGGACGAATGCGCAAACTATAGAAAGTCGTTATGACGTAGAATGTGCATACTTTGTCGATTCCATTGATGAAATAAAACACATTTTCTAAAAACTCGTGTTTTTTAAGAAATCATGTAAACCTTCTAGAAGCTGTGATTTTAAAAAACGGCGGAAGTAAGCTATTCTTATTTCCGGACGAATGCGCAAACTATAGAAAGTTGTTATGACGTAGAATGTGCATACTTTGTTGATTCCATTTATGAAATAAAACACATTTTCTAAAAACTCGTGTTTTTTAAGAAATCATGTAAACCTTCTAGAAGCTGTGATTTTGAAAAACGTTGGAGTAAGCTTTTCTTATTTCCAGACGCATGCGCAAACTATAGAAAGTCATTATGACGTAGAATGTTCATACTTTGTTGATTCCATTTACGAAATAAAACACATTTTCTTCAAACTCATGTTTTTTACGAAATCATGTAAACCTTCTAGAAGCTGTGATTTCAAAAAATGGTGGAAGTAAGCTTTTCTTATTTCCGGACGCATGCGCAAACTATAGAAAGTCGTTATGACGTAGAATGTGCATACTTTGTAGATTCCATTTATGAAATAAAACACATTTTCTAAAAACTCGTGTTTTTTAAGAAATCATGTAAACCTTCTAGAAGCCGTGATTTTAAAAAACGGGGCAAGTAAGCTTTTTTATTTCCAAACGCATGCGCTAACTATAGAAAGTCGTTATGTCGTAGAATGTGCATACTTTGTTCATTCCATTTATTAAATAAAACACATTTTCTAAAAAATCATGTTTTTTAGGAAATCATGTAAACCTTCTAGAAGCTGTGATTTTAAAAAACGGGGGAAGTAAGCTTTTCTTATTTCCGAACGCATGCGCAAACTATAGAAAGTCGTTATGACATAGAATGTGCATACTTTGTAGATTCCATTTATGAAATAAAACACATTTTCTAAAAACTCGTGTTTTTTAAGAAATCATGTAAACCTTCTAGAAGCCGTGATTTTAAAAAACGGGGCAAGTAAGCTTTTTTATTTCCAAACGCATGCGCAAACTATAGAAAGTCGTTATGACGTAGAATGTGCATACTTTGTTGATTCCATTAATGAAATAAAACACATTTTCTAAAAACTCATGTTTTTTAATAAATCATCTAAACCCTCTAGAAGCTGTGATTTTAAAAAATGGTGGAAGTAAGCTTTTCTTATTTCCAGACGAACCCGCAAACTATAGAAAGTCGTTATGACGTAGAATGGGCATACTTTGTTGATTCGATTTATGAAATAAAACACATTTTCTAAAAAATCGTGTTTTTTAGGAAATCATGTAAACCTTCTAGACGCTGTGATTTTAAAAAACGGGGGAAGTAAGCTTTTCTTATTTCCGGACGCATGCGCAAACTATAGAAAGTCGTTATGACATAGAATGTGCATACTTTGTAGATTCCATTTATGAAATAAAACACATTTTCTAAAAACTCGTGTTTTTTAAGAAATCATGTAAACCTTCTAGAAGCCGTGATTTTAAAAAACGGGGCAAGTAAGCTTTTTTATTTCCAAACGCATGCGCAAACTATAGAAAGTCGTTATGACGTAGAATGTGCATACTTTGTTGATTCCATTAATGAAATAAAACACATTTTCTAAAAACTCATGTTTTTTAATAAATCATCTAAACCCTCTAGGAGCTGTGATTTTAAAAAATGGTGGAAGTAAGCTTTTCTTATTTCCAGACGAACCCGCAAACTATAGAAAGTCGTTATGACGTAGAATGGGCATACTTTGTTGATTCGATTTATGAAATAAAACACATTTTCTAAAAACTCGTGTTTTTTAAGAAATCATGTAAACCTTCAAGAAGCTGTGATTTTAAAAAACGGGGGAAGTAAGCTTTTCTTATTTCCGGACGCATGCGCAAACTATAGAAAGTCGTTATGACGTAGAATGTGCATACTTTTTAGATTACATTTATGAAATAAAACACATTTTCTAAAAACTCGTGTTTTTTACAAAATCATGTAAACCTTCTAGAAGCTATTATTTTAAAAAACGGGGGAAGTAAGCTTCTCTTATTTCTGGACGCATGCGCAAACTATAGAAAGTCGTTATGACGTAGAATGTGCATACTTTCTTGATTCCATTTATGAAATAAAACACATTTTCTAAAAACTCGTGTTTTTTAAGAAATCATGTAAACCTTCAAGATGCTGTGATTTTAAAAAACGGGGGAAGTAAGATTTTCTTATTTCCAAACGCATGCGCAAACTATAGAAAGTCGTTATGACGTAGGATGTGCATACTTTGTTGATTCCATTTATGAAATAAAACACATTTTCTAAAAACTCGTGTTTTTTAAGAAATCATGTATACCTTCTAGAAGCCGTGATTTTAAAAAATGGGGCAAGTAAGCTTTTTTATTTCCAAACGCATGCGCAAACTATAGAAAGTCGTTATGACGTAGAATGTGCATACTTTGTTCATTCCATTTATGAAATAAAGCACATTTTCTAAAAACTCGTGTTTTTTCCGAAATCATGTAAACCTTCTAGAAATTATTATTTTAAAAACCGGTGGAAGTAAGCTTTTCTTATTTCCGGACGCATGCGCAAACTATAGAAAGTCGTTATGACGTAGAATGTGCATACTTTTTAGATTCCATTGATGAAATAAAACACATTTTCTAAAAACTCGTGTTTTTTAAGAAATCATGTAAACCTTCTAGAAGCTGTGATTTTAAAAAACGGGGGAAGTAAGCTTTTCTTATTTTCGGACGAATGCGCAAACTATAGAAACTCGTTATGATGTAGAATGTGCATACGTTGTAGATTCCATTTATGAAATAAAACACATTTTCTAAAAACTCGTGTTTTTTTACAAAATCATGTAAACCTTCTAGAAGCTGTGATTTTAAAAAATGGTGGAAGTAAGCTTTTCTTATTTCCGGACGCATGCGAAAACTATAGAAAGTCGTTATGACGTAGAATGTGCATACTTTGTTGATTCCATTTATGAAATAAAACACATTTTCTAAAAACTCGTGTTTTTTAACAAATCATGTAAACCTTCTAGAAGCTGTGATTTTAAAAAACGGGGGAAGTAAGCTTTTCTTATTTCCGGACGCATGCGCAAACTATAGAAAGTCGTTATGACGTAGAATGTGCATACTTTGTTGATTCCATTTATAAAATAAAACACATTTTCTAAAAACTCGTGTTTTTTAAGAAATCATGTAAACCTTCTAGAAGCTGTGATTTTAAAAAACGGGGGAAGTAAGCTTTTCTTATTTCCGGACGCATGCGCAAACTATAGAAACTCGTTATGACGTAGAATGTGCATACTTTGTAGATTCCATTTATGAAATAAAACACATTTTCTAAAAACTCGTGTTTTTTACGAAATCATGTAAACCTTCTAGAAGCTGTGATTTTAAAAAATGGGGGAAGTAAGCTTTTCTTATTTTCGGACGCATGCACAAAGTATAGAAAGTCGTTATGATGAAGAATGTGCATACTTTGTAGATTCCATTTATGAAATAAAACACATTTTCTAAAAACTCGTGTTTTTTAAGAAATCATGTAAACCTTCTAGAAGCTATTATTTTAAAAAAGGGTGGAAGGAAGCTTTTCTTATTTCCGGACGCATGCGCAAACTATAGAAAGTCATTATGACGTAGAATGTGCATACTTTGTAGATTCCATTTAGGAAATAGAACACATTTTCTAAAAACTCGTGTTTTTTACGAAATCATGTAAACCTTCTAGAAGCTGTGATTTTAAAAAACGGGGGAAGTAAGCTTTTCTTATTTCCGGACGCATGCACAAACTATAGAAGGTCATTATGACGTAGAATGTGCATACTTTGTAGATTTCATTTATGAAATAAAACACATTTTCTAAAAACTCGTGTTTTTTACGAAATCATGTAAACCTTCTAGAAGCTATTATTTTAAAAAACGGTTGAAGTAAGCTTTTCTTATTTCCGGACGCATGCACAAACTATAGAAAGTCGTTATGACGTAGAATGTGCATACTTTGTTGATTCCATTTATGAAATAAAACATATTTTCTAAAAACTCGTGTTTTTTAACAAATCATGTAAACCTTCTAGAAGCTGTGATTTTAAAAAACGGGCGAATTAAGCTTTTTTTATTTCCGAACGCATGCCAAAATATAGAAAGTCGTTATGACGTAGAATGTGCATGCTTTGTTGATTCCATTTATGAAATAAAACACATTTTCTAAAAACTCATGTTTTTTAAGAAATCATGTAAACCTTCTAGAAGCTGTGATTTTAAAAAACGGGGGAAGTAAGCTTTTTTTATTTCCAAACGCATGCGCAAACTATAGAAAGTCGTTATGACGTAGAATGTGCATGCTTTGTTGATTCCATTTATGAAATAAAACACATTTTTTAAAAACTCGTGTTTTTTAAGAAATCATGTAAACATTCTAGAAGCCGTGATTTTAAAAAACGGGGCAAGTAAGCTTTTTTATTTCCAAACGCATGCGCAAACTATAAAAAGTCGTTATGACGTAGAATGTGCATACTTTGTTCATTCCATTTATGAAATAAAACACATTTTCTAAAAACTCGTGTTTTTTACGAAATCATGTAAACCTTCTAGAAGCTGTGATTTTAAAAAACGGGAGAAGTAAGCTTTTCTTATTTCCGGATGCATGCGCACACTATAGAAATTCATTATGACGAAAAATGTGCATACTTTGTAAATTCCATTTATGAAATAAAACACATTTTCTAAAAACTCGTGTTTTTTACGAAATCATGTAAACCTTCTAGAAGCTATTATTTTAAAAAACGTTGGAAGTAAGCTTTTCTTATTTTCGGACGCATGCGCAAACTATAGAAAGTCGTTATTACGTAGAATATGCATACTTTGTTGATTCCATTTATGAAATAAAACATATTTTCTAAAAACTCGTGTTTTTTAACAAATCATGTAAACCTTCTAGAAGCTGTGATTTTAAAAAATGGGGGAAGTAAGTTTTTCTTATTTCCAAACGCATGCGCAAACTATAGAAAGTCATTATGACGTAGAATGTGCATACTTTGTTGATTCCATTTACGAAATAAAACGAATTTTCTAAAAACTCGTGTTTTTTAACAAATCATGTAAACCTTCTAGAAGCTGTGATTTTAAAAAATGGGGGAAGTAACTTTTTCTTATTTCCATATGCATGCGCAAACTTTAGAAAGTCGTTATGACGTAGAATGTGCATACTTTCTTGATTCCATTTATGAAATAAAACACATTTTCTAAAAACTAGTGTTTTTTAACAAATCATGTAAACCTTCTAGAAGTTGTGATTTTAAAAAACGGGGGAGGTAAGCTTTTCTTATTTCCAAACGCATGCGCAAACTATAGAAATTCGTTATGACGTAGAATGTGCATGCTTTGTTGATTCCATTTATGAAAGAAAACACATTTTCTAAAAACTCGTGTTTTTTAAGAAATCATGTAAAACTTCTAGAAGCTGTGATCTTGAAAAACGGTGGAAGTAAGCTTTTTTTTATTTCCGGACGAATGCGCAAACTATAGAAAGTCGTTATTACGTAGAATGTGCATAGTTTGTTGATTCCATTTATGAAATAAAACACATTTTCTAAAAACAAGTGTTTTTTAGGAAATCATGTAAACCTTCTAGATGCTGTGATTTTAAAAAATGGGGGAAATAAGCTTTTCTTATTTCCGGACGCATGTGCAAACTATAGAAAGTCGTTATGACGAAGAATGTGCATACTTTGTAGATTCCATTGATGAAATAAAACACATTTTCTAAAAACTCGTGTTTTTTACGAAATCATCTAAACATTCTAGAAGCTATTATTTTAAAAAACGGTGGAAGTAAGCTTTTCTTATTTCCGGACGCATGCGCAAACTATAGAAAGTCGTTATGACGTAGAATGTGCATACTTTGTTGATTCCATTTATGAAATAAAACACATTTTATAAAAACTCGTGTTTTTTAACAAATCATGTAAACCTTCTAGAAGCTGTGATTTTGAAAAACGGTGGAAGTAAGCTTTTCTTATTTCCGGACGCATGCGCAAACTATAGAAAGTCGTTATGACGTAGAATGTGTATACTTTGTAGATTCCATTTATGAAATAAAACACATTTTCTAAAAACTCGTGTTTTTTAAGAAATCATGTAAACCTTCTAGAAGCTATTATTTTAAAAAACGGTCGAAGTAAACTTTTCTTATTTCCGGACGAATGCGCAAACTATAGAAAGTCGTTATGGCGTAGAATGTGCATACTTTGTAGATTCCATTTATGAAATAAAACACATTTTCTAAAAACTCATGTTTTTTAACAAATCATGTAAACCTTCTAGAAGCTGTGATTTTAAAAAACGGGGGAAGTAAGCTTTTCTTATTTCCGGACGCATGCGCAAACTATAGATAGTCGTTATGACGTAGAATGTGCATACTTTGTAGATTCCATTTATGAAATAAAACACATTTTCTAAAAACTCGTGTTTTTTAACAAATCATGTAAACCTTCTAGAAGCTGTGATTTTAAAAAACGGGGCAAGTAAGCTTCTATTATTTCCGGACGCATGCGCAAACTATAGAAAGTTGTTATGATGTAGAATGTGCATACTTTGTTGTTTCCATTTATGAAATAAAACACATTTTCTAAAAACTCGTGTTTTTTAAGAAATCATGTAAACCTTCTAGAAGCCGTGATTTTAAAAAATGGGGCAAGTAAGCTTTTTTATTTCCAAACGTATGCGCAAACTATAGAAAGTCGTTATGACGTAGAATGTCCATACTTTGTTCATTCCATTTATGAAATAAAACACATTTTCTAAAAAATCGTGTTTTTTAGGAAATCATGTAAACCTTCTAGAAGCTGTGATTTTAAAAAACGGGGGAAGTAAGCTCTTCTTATTTCCGGACGCATGCGCAAACTATAGAAAGTCGTTATGACGTAGAATGTGCATACTTTGTAGATTCCATTTATGAAATAAAACACAGTTTCTAAAAACTCGTGTTTTTGACGAAATCATGTAAACCATCTAGAAGCTCTTATTTTAAAAAACGGTGGAAGTAAGCTTTTCTTATTTCCGGACGCATGCGCAAACTATAGAAAGTCGTTATGACGTAGAATGTGCATACTTTGTAGATTCCATTTATGAAATAAAACACATTTTCTAAAAACTCGTGTTTTTTACGAAATCATGTAAACCTTCTAGAAGCTGTGTTTTTAAAAAACGGGGGAAGTAAGCTTTTCTTATTTCCGGACGCATGCACAAACTATAGAAAGTAGTTATGACATAGAATGTGCATACTTTGCAGATTCCATTTATGAAATAAAACACATTTTCTAAAAACTTGTGTTTTTTACGAAATCATGTAAACCTTCTAGAAGCTCTTATTTTAAAAAACGGCGGAAGTAAGCTTTTCTTATTTCCGGACGCATGCGCAAACTATAGAAAGTCGTTATGACGTAGAATGTGCATACTTTGTAGATTCCATTTATGAAATAAAACACATTTTCTAAAAACTCGTGTTTTTTAACAAATCATGTAAACCTTCTAGAAGCTGTGATTTTAAAAAACGGGGGAAGTAAGCTTTTCTTATTTCCATATGCATGCGCAACCTATAGAAAGTCGTTATGACGTAGAATGTGCATACTTTGTCGATTACATTGATGAAATAAAACACGTTTTCTAAAAACTCGTGTTTTTTAACAAATCATGTAAACCTTCTAGAAGCTGTGATTTTAAAAAACGGGGGAAGTAAGCTTTTCTTATTTCCGGACGAATGCGCAAACTATAGAAAGTCGTTATGACGTAGAATGTGCATACTTTGTAGATTCCATTTATGAAATAAAACACATTTTCTAAAAACTCGTGTTTTTTACGAAATCATGTAAACCTTCTAGAAGCTGTGATTTTAAAAAATGGGGGAAGTAAGCTTTTCTTATTTCCAAACGCATGCGCAAACTATAGAAAGTCGTTATGATGTCGAATGTGCATACTTTGTTGATTCCATTTATGAAGTAAAACACATTTTCTAAAAACTCGTGTATTTTAAGAAATAATGTAAACCTTCTAGAAGCCGTGATTTTAAAAAACGGGGCAAGTAAGCTTTTTTATTTCCAAACGCATGCGCAAACTATAGAAAGTCGTTATGACGTAGAATGTGCATACTTTGTTCATTCCATTTATGAAATAAAACACATTTTCTAAAAAATCGTGTTTTTTAGGAAATCATGTAAACCTTCTAGAAGCTGTGATTTTAAAAAACGGGGGAAGTAAGATTTTCTTATTTCCGGATGCATGCGGAAACTATAGAAACTCGTTATGACGTAGAATGTGCATACTTTGTAGATTCCATTGATGAAATAAAACACATTTTCTAAAAACTCGTGTTTTTTACGAAATCATGTAAACCTTCTAGAAGGTATTATTTTAAAAAACGGGGGAAGTAAGCTTTTCTTATTTCCGGATGCTTGCGCAAACTATACAAAGTCGTTATGACGTAGAATGTGCATACTTTGTTGATTCCATTTATGAAATAAAACACATTTTCTAAAAACTCGTGTTTTTTACGAAATCACGTAAACCTTCTAGAAGCTGTGATTTTAAAAAACGGGGGAAGTAAGCTTTTCTGATTTCCAAACGCATGCGCAAACTATAGAAAGTCGTTATGATGTAGAATGTGCATATTTTGTAGACTCCATTTATGAAATAAAGCACATTTTCTAAAAACTCGTGTTTTTTACGAAATCATGTAAACCTTCTAGAAGCTGAGATTTTAAAAAACGCTGGAAGTAAGCTTTTCTTATTCCCGGACGAATGAGCAAACTATAGAAAGTCGTTATGACGTAGAATGTGCATACTTTGTTGATTCCATTGATAAAAAAAAACACATTTTCTAAAAACTCGTGTTTTTTAAGAAATCATGTAAACCTTCTAGAAGCTGTGATTTTAAAAAACGGTGGAAGTAAGCTTTTCTTATTTCCCGATGCATGCGCAAACTATAGAAAGTCGTTATGACGTAGAATGTGCATACTTTGTAGATTCCATTTATGAAATAAAACACATTTTCTAAAAATTCATGTTTTTTACGAAATGATGTAAACCTTCTAGAAGCTGTGATTTTAAAAAACGGTGGAAGTAAGCTTTTATTATTTCCGGACGCATGCGCAAACTATAGAAAGTCGTTATGATGTAGAATGTGCATACTTTGTTGATTCCGTTTACGAAATAAAACACATTTTCTAAAAACTCGTGTTTTTTAAGAAATAATGTAAACCTTCTAGAAGCTGTGACTTTAAAAAACGGGGGAAGTAAGTTTTTCTTATTTCCAAACGCATGCGTAAACTATAGAAAGTCGTTATGACGTAGAATGTGCATACTTTGTTGATTCCATTTATGAAATAAAACACATTTTCTAAAAACTCGTGTTTTTTAACAAATCATGTAAACCTTCTAGAAGCTGTGATTTTAAAAAACGGGGGAAGTAAGCTTTTCTTATTTCCATATCCATGCGCAAACTATAGAAAGTCGTTATGACGTAGAATGTGCATACTTTGTCGATTCCATTGATGAAATAAAACACATTTTCTAAAAACTCGTGTTTTTTAACAAATCATGTAAACCTTCTAGAAGCTGTGATTTTAAAAAACGAGGGAAGTAAGCTTTTCTTATTTCCGGACGAATGCGCAAACTATAGAAAGTCGTTATGACGTAGAATGTGCATACTTTGTAGATTCCATTTATGAAATAAAACACATTTTCTAAAAACTCGTGTTTTTTACGAAATCATGTAAACCTTCTAGAAGCTGTGATTTTAAAAAATGGGGGAAGTAAGCTTTTCTTATTTCCGGACGCATGCGCAAACTATAGAAAGTCGTTATGACGTATAATGTGCATACTTTGTTGATTCCATTTATGAAATAAAGCACATTTTCTAAAAACTCGTGTTTTTTAGGAAATCATGTAAACCTTCTAGAAGCTGTGATTTTAAAAAACGGGGGAAGTAAGCTTTTCTTATTTCCGGACGCATGCGCAAACTATAGAAAGTCGTTATGACGTAGAATGTGCATACTTTGTAGATTCCATTTATGAAATAAAACACATTTTCTAAAAACTCGTGTTTTTTACGAAATCATGTAAACCTTCTAGAAGCTATTATTTTAAAAAACGGGGGAAGTAAGCTTTTCTTATTTCCGGACGCATGCGCAAACAATAGAAAGTCGTTATGACGTAGAATTTGCATACTTTGTATATTCCATTTATGAAATAAAACACATTTTCTAAAAACTCTTGTTTTTTAACAAATCATGTAAACCTTCTAGAAGCTGTGATTTTAAAAAATGGGAGAAGTAAGCTTTTCTTATTTCTGGACGCATGCGCAAACTATAGAAAGTCGTTATGACGTAGAATGTGCATACTTTGTAGATAACATTTATGAAATAAAACACATTTTCTAAAAACTCGTGTTTTTTACGAAAACATGTAAACCTTCTAGAAGCTATTATTTTAAAAAACGGGGGAAGGAAGCTTTTCTTATTTCCGGACGCATGAGCAAACTATAGAAGTTCGTTATGACGCAGAATGTGCATACTTTGATGATTCCATTTATGAAATAAAACACATTTTCTAAAAACTCGTGTTGTTTACGAAATCATGTAAACCTTCTAAAAGCTGTGATTTTAAAAAACGGGGGAGGTAAGCTTTTCTTATTTCCAAACGCATGCGCAAACTATAGAAAGTCGTTATGACGTAGAATGTGCATACTTTGTTGATTCCATTTATGAAATAAAATACATTTTCTAAAAACTCGTGTTTTTTAAGAAATCATGTAAACCTTCTAGAAGCAGTGATTTTAATAAACGGGGGAAGTAAGCTTTTATCATTTCCGGACACATGCGCTAACTATAGAAAGTCGTTATGACGTAGAATGTGCATACTTTGTAGATTCCATTTATGAAATAAAACACATTTTCTAAAAACTCATGTTTTTTACGAAATCATGTAAACCTTCTAGAAGCTGTGATTTTAAAAAACGGGGGAAGTAAGCTTTTCTTATTTCCAAAGGCATGCGCAAACTATAGAAAGTCGTTATGACGTAGAATGTGCATACTTTGTTGATTCAATTTATGAAATAAAACACATTTTCTAAAAACTCGTGTTTTTTAAGAAATCATGTAAACCTTCTAGAAGTTGTGATTTTAAAAAACGGGGGAAGTAAGATTTTCTTATTTCCGGACGCATGCGCAAACTATAGAATTCGTTATGACGTAGAATGTGCATACTTTGAAGATTCAATTTATGAAATAAAACACATTTTCTAAAAACTCGTCTTTTTTACGAAATCATGTAAACCTTCTAGAAGCTGTGATTTTAAAAAACGGGGGAAATAAGCTTTGCTTATTTCCGGACGCATGCACAAATTATAGAAATTCGTTATGACGTAGAATGTGCATACTCTGTAGATTCCATTTATGAAATAAAGCACATTTTCTAAAAACTCGTGTTTTTTACGAAATCATGTAATCCTTCTAGAAGCTGTGATTTTAAAAAACGGTGGAAGTAAGCTTTTCTTATTTCCAAACGCATGCGCAAACTATAGAAAGTCGTTATGACGTAGAATGTGCATACTTTGTTGATTCCATTTATGATATAAAACACATTTTCTAAAAACTCATGTTTTTTAAGAAATTATGTAAAACTTCTAGAAGCTGTGATTTTAAAAAACGGGGGAAGTAAGCTTTTCTTATTTCCGGACGCATGCGCAAGCTATAGAAAGTCGTTATGACATAGAATGTGCGCAATTTGTAGATTCCATTTATGAAATAAAACACATTTTCCGAAAACTCGTGTTTGTTACGAAATCATGTAAACCTTCTAGAAGCTGTGATTTTAAAAAACGGTGGAAGTAAGCTTTTGTTATTTCCTGACGAATGCGCAAACTATAGAAAGTCGTTATGACGTAGAATGTGCATACTTGGTTGATTACATTTATGAAACAAAACACATTTTCTAAAAACTCGTGTTTTTTAAGAAATCATTTAAACCTTATAGAAGCTGTGATTTTAAAAAAAGGGGGAAGTAAGCTTTTCTTATTTCCGGACGCATACGCAAACTATAGAAAGTCGTTATGACGTAGAATGTGCATACTTTGTAGATTCCATTTATGAAATAAAACACATTTTCTAAAAACTCGTGTTTTTTAAGAAATCATCTAAACCTTCTAGAAGCTGTGATTTAAAAAAACGGGGGAAGTAAGCTTTTCTTATTTCCGGACGCATGCGCAAAATATAAAATTCGTTATGACGTAGAGTGTGCATACTTTGTTGATTCCATTTATGAAATAAAACACATTTTCTAAAAACTCCTGTTTTTTAACAAATTCTGTAAACCTTCTAGAAGCTGCGATTCTAAAAAACGGGGGAAGTAAGCTTTTCTTATTTCCGGACGCATGCGCAAAATATAAAATTCGTTATGACGTAGAATGTGCATACTTTGTTGATTCCATTTATGAAATAAAACACATTTTCTAAAAACTCGTGTTTTTTAAGAAATCATGTAAACCTTCTAGAAGCTATGATTTTAAAAAAAGGGGGAAGTAAGCTTTTCTTATTTCCGGACGCATGCGCAAACTATAGAAAGTCGTTATGACGTAGAATGTGCATACTTTGTAGCTTCAATTTATGAAATAAAACACATTTTCTAAAAACTCGTGTTTTTTAAGAAGTCATGTAAACCTTCTAGAAGCTGTGATTTAAAAAAACGGGGGAAGTAAGCTTTTCTTATTTCCAAACGCATGCACAAACTATAGAAAGTCGTTATGACGTAGAGTGTGCATAATTTGTTGATTTCATTTATGAAATAAAACACATTTTCTAAAAACTCGTGTTTTTTACAAAATCATGTAAACCTTCTAGAAGCTGTGATTTTAAAAAACGGGGGAAGTAAGCTTTTCTTATTTCCGGACACATGCGCAAAATATAAAATTCGTTATGACGTAGAGTGTGCATACTTTGTTGATTCCATTTATGAAATAAAACACATTTTCTAAAAACTCGTGTTTTTTAAAAAATCATGTAAACCTTCTAGAAGCTGTGATTTAAAAAAACGGGGGAAGTAAGCTTTTCTTATTTCCAAACGCATGCGCAAACTATAGAAAGTCGTTATGACGTAGAATGTGCATAATTTATTGATTTCATTTATGAAATAAAACACATTTTCTAAAAACTCGTGTTTTTTACGAAATCATGTAAACCTTCTGGAAGCTGTGATTTTAAAAAATGGGGGAAGTAAGCTTTTCTTATTTCCGGACGCATGCGCAAAATATAAAATTCGGTATGACGTAGAGTGTGCATACTTTGTTCATTCCATTTATTAAATAAAAGACATTTTCTAAAAACTCCTGTTTTTTAACAAATCCTGTAAACCTTCTAGAAGCTGTGATTTAAAAAAACGGGGAAGTAAGCTTTTCTTATTTCCAAACGCATGCGCAAACTATAGAAAGTCATTATGACATAGAATGTGCATACTTTGTTGATTTCATTTATGAAATAAAACACATTTTCTAAAAACTCGTGTTTTTTAGGAAATCATGTAAACCTTCTAAAAGCTGTGATTTTAAAAAATGGTGGAAGTAAGCTTTTCTTATTTCTGGACGCATGCGCAAACTATAGAAAGTCGTTATGACGTAGAATGTGCATACTTTGTAGATTCCATTTATGAAATAAATCAAATTTTCTAAAAAACTCGTGTTTTTTACAAAATCATGTAAACCTTCTAGAAGCTGTGATTTTAAAAAACGGTGGAAGTAAGCTTTTCTTATTTCTGGACGAATGCGCAAACTATAGAAAGTAGTTATGACGTAGAATGTGCATACTTTGTTGATTCCATTTATGAAATAAAACACATTTTCTAAAAACTCGTGTTTTTTAAGAAATCATGTAAACCTTCTAGAAGCTGTGATTTTAAAAAACGATGGAAGTAAGCTTTTCTTATTTCCGGACGCGTGCGCAAACTATAGAAAGTCGTTATGACGTAGAATGTGCATACTTTGTTGTTTCCATTTATGAAATAAAACACATTTTCTAAAAACTCATGTTTGTTAAGAAATCATGTAAACCTTCTAGAAGCTGTGATTTTAAAAAACGGGGGAAGTAAGCTTTTCTTATTTCCGGACGCATGTGCAAACTATAGAAAGTTGTTATGACGTAGAATGTGCATACTTTGTTGTTTCCATTTATGAAATAAAACACATTTTCTAAAAACTCGTGTTTTTTGAGAAATCATGTAAACCTTCTAGAAGCTGTGATTTTAAAAAACGAGGGAAGTAAGTTTTTCTTATTTCCAAACGCATGCGCAAACTATAGAAAGTCATTATGACATAGAATGTGCATATTTTCTTGATTCCATTTATGAAATAAAACACATTTTCTAAAAACTCGTGTTTTTTAAGAAAACATGTAAACCTTCTAGAAGCTGTGATTTTAAAAAACGGGGGAAGTAAGCTTTTCTTATTTCCAAACACATGCGCAAACTATAGAAAGTCGTTATGACGTAGAATGTGCATACTTTGTTGATTCCATTTATGAAATAAAACACATTTTCTAAAAACTCGTGTTTTTTAAGAAATTATGTAAACCTTCTAGAAGCTGTGATTTTAAAAAACGAGCGAAGTAAGCTTTTCTTATTTCCAGACGCATGCGCAAACTATAGCAAATCGTTATGACGTAGAATGTGCATACTTTGTAGATTCCATTTATGAAATAAAGCACATTTTCTAAAAACTCATGTTTTTTACGAAATCATGTAAACCTTCTAGAAGCTGTGATTTTAAAAAACTGTGGAAGTAAGCTTTTCTTATTTCCAGACGAATGTGTAAACTATAGAAAGTCGTTATGACATAGAATGTGCATACTTTGTCGATTCCATTGATGAAATAAAACACATTTTCTAAAAACTCGTGTTTTTTACGAAATCATGTAAACCTTCTAGAAGCTGTGATTTTAAAAAACGGAGGAAGTAAGCTTTTCTTATTTCCAGACGAATGCGCAAACTATAGAAAGTCGTTATGACATAGAATGTGCATACTTTGTCGATTCCATTGATGAAATAAAACACATTTTCTAAAAACTCGTGTTTTTTAAGAAATCATGTAAACCTTCTAGAAGCTGTGATTTTAAAAAACGGTGGAAGTAAGCTTTTCTTATTTCCGGACGAATGCGCAAACTATAGAAAGTCGTTATGACGTAGAATGTGCATACTTTGTTGATTTCATTTATGAGATAAAACACATTTTCTAAAAACTCGTGTTTTTTAAGAAATCATGCAAACCTTCTAGAAGCTTTGATTTTAAAAAATGAGGGAAGTAAGCTTTTCTTATTTCCGGACGCATGCGCAAATTATAGAAAGTCGTTATGACTTAGAATGTGCATACTTTGTAGATTACATTTATGAAATAAAGCACATTTTCTAAAAACTCATGTTTTTTACGAAATCATGTAAACCTTCTAGAAGCTGTGATTTTAAAAAACAGTGGAAGTAAGCTTTTCTTATTTCCGAACGCATGCGCAAACTATAGAAAGTCGTTATGACGTAGAATGTGCATAGTTTGTTGATTCCATTTATGATATAAAACACATTTTCTAAAAACTCGTGTTTTT
Source organism: Larix kaempferi (assembly GCA_027924585.1). Classification (NCBI taxonomy): domain Eukaryota; kingdom Viridiplantae; phylum Streptophyta; class Pinopsida; order Pinales; family Pinaceae; genus Larix; species Larix kaempferi. The sequence continues at coordinate 16,493,127 of BSBM01001252.1, forward strand.
TAAGAAATCATGTAAACCTTCTAGAAGCTGTGATTTTAATAAACGAGGGAAGTAAGCTTTTTTTATTTCCGGACACATGCGCAAACTATAGAAAGTCGTTATGACGTAGAATGTGCATACTTTGTAGATTCCATTTATGAAATAAAACTCATTTTCTAAAAACTCATGTTTTTTACGAAATCATGTAAACCTTCTAGAAGCTGTGATTTTAAAAAACAGTGGAAGTAAGCTTTTCTTATTTTCGAACGCATGCGCAAACTATAGAAAGTCGTTATGAAGTAGAATGTGCATACTTTGTTGATTACATTTATGAAATAAAACACATTTTCTAAAAACTCGTGTTTTTTAGGAAATCATGTAAACCTTCTAGAAGCTGTGATTTTAAAAAACGGGGGAAGTAAGCTTTTCTTATTTCCGGACGCATGCGCAAACTATAGAAATTCGTTATGACATAGAATGTGCATACTTTGAAGATTCAATTTATGAAATAAAACACATTTTCTAAAAACTCGTGTTTTTTAAGAAATCATGTAAACCTTCTAGAAGCTGTGATTTTAAAAAACGGGGGAAATAAGCTTTTCTTCTTTCCGGACGCATGCACAAATTATAGAAAGTCGTTATGACGTAGAATGTGCATACTTTGTAGATTCCATTTATGAAATAAAGCACATTTTCTAAAAACTCGTGTTTTTTACGAAATCATGTAAACCTTCTAGAAGCTGTGATTTTAAAAAACGATGGAAGTAAGCTTTTCTTATTTCCAAACGCATGCACAAACTATAGAAAGTCGTTATGACATAGAATGTGCATACTTTGTTGATTCCATTTATGATATAAAACACATTTTCTAAAAACTCGTGTTTTTTAAGAAATTATGTAAAACTTCTAGAAGCTGTGATTTTAAAAAACGGGGGAAGTAAGCTTTTCTTATTTCCGGACGCATGCGCAAACTATAGAAAGTCGTTATGACGTAGAATGTGCGTAATTTGTAGATTCCATTTATGAAATAAAACACATTTTCCAAAAACTCGTGTTTGTTACGAAATCATGTAAACCTTCTCGAAGCTGTGATTTTAAAAAACGATGGAAGTAAGCTTTTGTTATTTCCTGACGAATGCGCAAACTATAGAAAGTCGTTATGACGTAGAATGTGCATACTTTGTTGATTCCATTTATGAAACAAAACACATTTTCTAAAAACTCGTGTTTTTTAAGAAATCATGTAAACATTTCAGAAGCTGTGATTTTGAAAAACGGTGCAAGTAAGCTTTTATTATTTCCGGACGCATGCGGCAACTATAGAAAGTCGTTATGACGTAGAATGTCCATACTTTTATGATTCCATTTATGAAATAAAACACATTTTCTAAAAACTCGTGTTTTTTAAGAAATCATGTAAACCTTCTAGAAGGTGTCATTTTAAAAAACGGGGGAAGTAAGCTTTTCTTATTTCCGGACAGATGCGCAAACTATAGAAAGTCGTTATGACGTAGAATGTGCATACTTTGTTGATTCCATTTATGAAATAAAACACATTTTCTAAAAGCTCGTGTTTTTTAAGAAATCATGTAAACCTTCTAGAAGCTGTAATTTTCAAAAATGGGAGAAGTAAGCTTTTCTTATATCTGGACGCATGCGCAAACTATAGAAAATCTTTATGACGTAGAATGTGCAAACTTTGTAGATTCCATTTATGAAATAAAACACATTTTCTAGAAACTCGTGTTTTTTGAGAAATCATGTAAACCTTCTAGAAGCTGTGATTTTAAAAAACGGGGGAAGTAAGCTTTTCTTAATTCAAAAGGCATGCGCAAACTATAGAAATTCGTTATGACGTAGAATGCGCATACTTTGTTGATTCCATTTATGAAATAAAACACATTTTCTAAAAACTCGTGTTTTTTAACAAATCATGTAAACCTTCTAGAAGCTGTGATTTTAAAAAACGTGGGAAGTAAGCTTTTCTTATTTCCGGACGCATTCGCAAACTATAGAAAGTCGTTATGACGTAGAATGTACATACTTTGTAGATTCCATTTATGAAATAAAACACATTTTCTAAAAACTCATGTTTTTTACGAAATCATGTAAACCTTCTAGAAGCTGTGATTTAAAAAAACAGTGGAAGTAAGCTTTTCTTATTTCCGGACGAATACGCAAAATATAGAAAGTCGTTATGACGTAGAATGTGCATACTTTGTTGATTCCATTTATGAAATAAAACACATTTTCTAAAAACTCATGTTTTTTAAGAAATCATGTAAACCTTCTAGAAGCTGTGATTTTAAAAAACGGGGGAAGTAAGCTTTCTTATTTCAAAAGGCATGCGCAAACTAGAGAAAATCGTTAGGACGTAGAATGCGCATACTTTGTTGATTCCATTTATGAAATAAAACACATTTTCTAAAAACTCATGTTTTTTAAGAAATCATGTAAAGCTTCTAGAAGCTGTGATTTTAAAAAACGGTGGAAGTAAGCTTTTCTTATTTCAGGACGAATGCGCAAACTATAGAAAGTCATTATGACATAGAATGTGCATACTTTGTTGATTCCATTTATGAAATAAAACACATTTTCTAAAAACTCGTGTTTTTTAAGAAATCATGTAAACCTTCTAGAAGCTGTGATTTTAAAGAAAGGTGGAAGTAAGCTTTTCTTATTTCCGGACGCATGCGCAAACTATAGAAAGTTGTTATGACGTAGAATATGCATTCTTTGTTGATTCCATTTATGAAATAAAACACATTTTCTCAAAACTCGTGTTTTTTAGGAGATCATGTAAACCTTCTAGAAGCTCTGATTTTAAAAAACGGTGGAAGTAAGCTTTTCTTATTTCCGGACGCATGCGCAAACTATAGAAAGTCGTTATGACGTAGAATGTGCATACTTTGTTGATTCCATTTATGAAATAAAACACATTTTCTAAAAACTCGTGTTTTTTAACAAACCATGTAAACCTTCTAGAAGCTGTGATTTTAAAAAACAGGGGAAGTAAGCATTTCTTATTTCCAAATGCATGCGCAAACTATAGAAAGTTGTTATGACGTAGAATGTGCATACTTTGTTGATTCCATTTATGAAATAAAACACGTTTTCTAAAAACTCATGTTTTTTAAGAAATCATTTAAACCTTCTAGAAGCTGTGATTTTAAAAAACGGGGAAAGTAAGCTTTTCTTATTTCCGGACGCATGCGCAAACTATAGAAAGTCGTTATGACGTAGAATGTGCATACTTTGTAAATTCCATTTATGAAATAAAACACATTTTCTAAAAACTCATGTTTTTTACGAAATCATGTAAACCTTCTAGAAGCTGTGATTTTAAAAAACGGTGGAAGTAAGATTTTCTTATTTCCGGACGAAAGCGCAAACTATAGAAAGTCGTTATGACATAGAATGTGCATACTTTGTTGATTCCATTTATGAAATAAAACACATTTTCTAAAAACTCGTGTTTTTTAAGAAATCATGTAAACCTTCTAGAAGCTGTGATTTTAAAAAACGGTGGAAGTAAGCTTTTCTTATTTCCGGACGTATGCGCAAATTATAGAAAGTCGTTATGACGTAGAATGTGCATACTTTGTTGATTCCATTTATGAAATAAAACACATTTTCTAAAAACTCGTGTTTTTTACGAAATCATGTAAACCTTCTAGAAGCTGTAATTTTAAAAAACGGTGGAAGTAAGGTTTTCTTATTCCCGGACGAATGCGCAAACTATAGAAAGTCATTATGATGTAGAATGTGCATACTTTGTTGATTCCATTTATGAAATAAAACACATTTTCTAAAAACTCGTATTTTTTAAGAAATCATGTAAACCTTATAGAAGCTGTGATTTTAAAAAACGGTGGAAGTAAGCTTTTCTTATTTCCGGACGTATGCGCAAACTATAGAAAGTCGTTATGACGTAGAATGTGCATACTTTGTTGATTCCATTTATAAAATAAAACACATTTTCTAAAAACTTCTGTTTTTTAAGAAATCATGTAAACCTACTAGAAGCTGTGATTTTAAAAAACGGGGGAAGTAAGCTTTTCTTATTTCCAAATGCATGCGCAAACTATAGAAAGTCGTTATGACGTAGAATGTGCATACTTTGTTGATTCAATTTATGAAATAAAATATATTTTCTAAAAACTCGTGTTTTTTAAGAAATCATGTAAACCTTCTAGAAGCTGTGATTTTAAAAAACGGTGGAAGTAAGCTTTTCTTAATTACGGATGAATGCGCAAACTATAGAAAGTCGTTATGACGTAGAATGTGCATACTTTGTAGATTCCATTTATGAAATAAAACACATTTTCTAAAAACTCGTGTTTTTTACGAAATCATGTAAACCTTCTAGAAGCTGTGATTTTAAAAAACGGTGGAAGTAAGGTTTTCTTATTTCCGGACGCATGCGCAAACTATAGAAAGTCGTTATGACGTAGAATGTGCATACTTTGTAGATTCCATTTATGAAATAAAACACATTTTCTAAAAACTCGTGTTTTTTACGAAATCATGTAAACCTTCTAGAAGCTGTGATTTTAAAAAACGGTGGAAGTAAGCTTTTCTTATTTCCGGACGCATGCACAAACTATAGAAAGTTGTTATGACGTAGAATCTGCATACTTTGTTGATTCCATTTATGAAATAAAACACATTTTCTAAAAACTCGTGTTTTTTAACAAATCATGTAAACCTTCTAGAAGCTGTGATTTTAAAAAACGGGGGAAGTAAGCTTTTCTTATTTCCAAATGCATGCGCAAACTATAGAAAGTAGTTATGACGTAGAATGTGCATACTTTGTTGATTCCATTTATGAAATAAAACACATTTTCTAAAAACTCGTGTTTTTTAAGAAATCATGTAAACCTTCTAGAAGCTGTGATTTTAAAAAACGGGGGAAGTAAGATTTTCTTATTTCCGGACGCATGCGCAAACTATAGAAATTAGTTATGACGTATAATGTGCATACTTTGTAGATTCCATTTATGAAATAAAACACATTTCCTAAAAACTCGTGTTTTTTACGAAATCATGTAAACCTTCTAGAAGCTGTGATTTTAAAAAACGGTGGAAGTAAGCTTTTCTTATTTCCGGACGAATGCGCAAACTATAGAAAGTCGTTATGACATAGAATGTGCATACTTTGTTGATTCCATTTATGAAATAAAACACATTTTCTAAAAACTCGTGTTTTTTAAGAAATCATGTAAACCTTCTCGAAGCTGTGATTTTAAAAAACGGTGAAAGTAAGCTTTTCTTATTTCCGGACGTATGCGCAAAGTATAGAAAGTCGTTATGACGTAGAATGTGCATACTTTGTTGATTCCATTTATGAAATAAAACACATTTTCTAAAAACTCATGTTTTTTAAGAAATCATGTAAACCTTCTAGAAGCTGTGATTTTAAAAAATGGAGGAAGTAAGCTTTTCTTATTTCCAAACGTATGCACAAACTATAGAAAGTTGTTATGACGTAGAATGTGCATACTTTGTTGATTCAATTTATGAAATAAAACACATTTTCTAAAAACTCGTGTTTTTTAAGAAATCATGTAAACCTTCTAGAAGCTGTGATTTTAAAAAACGGTGGAAGTAAGCTTTTCTTATTTCCGGACGCATGCGCAAACTATAGAAAGTCGTTATGACGTAGAATGTGCATACTTTGTTGATTCAATTGATGAAATAAAACACATTTTCTAAAAACTCGTGTTTTTTACGAAATCATGTAAACCTTCTAGAAGCTGTGATTTTATAAAACGGTGGAAGTAAGCTTTTCTTATTTCTGGACGAATGCGCAAACTATAGAAAGCCGTTATGATGTAGAATGTGCATACTTTGTTGATTCCATTTATGAAATAAAACATATTTTCTAAAAACTCGTGTTTTTTACGAAATCATGTAAACCTTCTAGAAGCCATGATTTTAAAAAACGGGGGAAGTAAGCTTTTCTTATTTCCAAACTTATGGGCAAACTATAGAAAGTCGTTATGACATAGAATGTGCATACTTTGTTGATTCCATTTATGAAATAAAACATATTTTCTAAAAACTCGTGTTTTTTAAGAAATCATGTAAACCTTCTAGAAGCTGTGATTTTAAAAAACGGGGGAAGTAAGCTTTTCTTATTTACGGACGCATGCGCAAACTATAGAAAGTCATTATGACGTAGAATGTGCATACTTTGTAGACTCCATTTATGAAATAAAACATATTTTCTAAAAACTCGTGTTTTTTACGAAATCATGTAAACCTTCTACAAGCTGTGATTTTAAAAAATGGTGGAAGTAAGCTTTTCTTATTTCCAGACGCATGCGCAAACTATAGAAAGTCGTTATGACGTAGAATGTGCATCTTTTGTAGATTCCATTTGTGAAATTAAACACATTTTCTAAAAACTCGTGTTTTTTACGAAATCATGTAAACCTTCTAGAAGCTGTGATTTTAAAAAACGGTGGAAGTAAGCTTTTCTTATTTCTGGACGCATGCGAAAACTATAGAAAGACGTTGTGACGTAGAATGTGCATACTTTGTTGATTCCATTTATGAAATAAAACACATTTTCTAAAAACTCGTGTTTTTTAACAAATCATGTAAACCTTCTAGAATCTGTGATTTTAAAAAACGGGGGAAGTAAGCTTTTGTTATTTCCAAACGCATGCGCAAACTATAGAAAGACGTTATGACGTAGAATCTGCATACTTTGTTGATTCCATTTATGAAATAAAACACATTTTCTAAAAACTCGAGTTTTTTAAGAAATCATGTAAACCATCTAGAAGCTGTGATTTTAAAAAACGGTGGAAGTAAGCTTTTCTTATTTCCGGACGCATGCGCAAACTATAGAAAGTCGTTATGACATAGAATGTGTATACTTTGTAGATTCCATTTATGAAATAAAACACATTTTCTAAAAACTCGTGTTTTTTACGAAATCATGTAAAGCTTCAAGAAGCTGTGATTTTAAAAAACGGTGGAAGTAATCTTTTCTTATTTCCGGACGCATGCGCAAACTATAGAAAGTCGTTATGACATAGAATGTGCATACTTTGTAGATTTCATTTATGAAATAAAACACATTTTCTAAAAACTCGTGTTTTTTTCGAAATCATCTAAACCTTCTAGAAGCTATGATTTTAAAAAACGGTGGAAGTAATCTTTTCTTATTTCCGTACGAATGCGCAAACTATAGAAAGTCCTTATGACGTAGAATGTGCATACTTTGTTGATTCCATTTATGAAATAAAACACATTTTCTAAAAACTCGTGTTTTTTAAGAAATCATGTAAACCTTCTAGAAGATGTGATTTTAAAAAACGGTGGAAGTAAGCCTTTCTTCTTTCCGGACGCATTGGCAAACTATAGAAAGTCGTTATGACGTGGAATGTGCATACTCTATTGATTCCATTTATGAAATAAAACACATTTTCTAAAAACTCGTGTTTTTTAAGAAATCATGTAAACCTTCTAGAATCTGTGATTTTAAAAAACGGGGGAAGTAATCTTTTCTTATTTCCAAACGAATGCGCAAACTATAGAAAGTCGTTATGACGTAGAATGTCCATACTTTGTTGATTCCATTTATGAAATAAAACACATTTTCTAAAAACTCGTGTTTTTTAAGAAATCATGTAAACCTTCTAGAAGCTGTGATTTTAAAAAACGGGGGAAGTAAGCTTTTCTTATTTCCGGACGCATGCACAAACTATAGAAAGTCGTTATGATGTAGAATGTGCATACTTTGTAGATTCTATTTATGAAATAAAACACATTTTGTAAAAACTCGTGTTTTTTATGAAATCATGTAAACCTTCTAGAAGCTGTGATTTTAAAAAACGGTGGAAGTAAGGTTTTCTTATTTCCGGATGAATGCGCAAACTATAGAAAGTCATTATGACGTAGAATGTGCATACTTTGTTGATTCAATTTATGAAATAAAACACATGTTCTAAAAACTCGTGTTTTTTAAGAAATCATGTAAACCTTCTAGAAGCTGTGATTTTAAAAAACGGTGGAAGTAAGCTTTTCTTATTTCCGGAGCCATGCGCAAACTATAGAAATTCGTTATGACGTGGAATGTGCATACTTTGTTGATTCCATTTATGAAATAAAACACATTTTCTAAAAACTCGTGTTTTTTAAGAAATCATGTAAACCTTCTAGAAGCTGTGATTTTAAAAAATGGGGGAAGTAAGCTTTTCTTATTTCCAAACGCATGCGCAAACTATAGAAAGTCGTTATGACGTAGAATGTGCATACTTTGTTGATTCCATTTATGAAATAAAACACATTTTCTAAAAACTCATGTTTTTTACGAAATCATGTAAACCTTCTAGAAGCTGTGATTTTAAAAAATGGTGGAAGTAAGGTTTTCTTATTTCCGGACGAATGCGCAAACTATAGAAAGTCGTTATGACATAGAATGTGAATACTTTGTTGATTCAATTTATGAAATAAAACACATTTTCTAAAAACTCGTGTTTTTTACGAAATCATGTAAAGCTTCTAGAAGCTGTGATTTTAAAAAAAGGTGGAAGTAAGCTTTTTGTTAACATTCAATATGCTAAGACAAAAAATAGCAGCATTACATTCCATTTCACAATAATAGCATATACAGGATCACTGAAGAAACAACAAGCACAGCATAAACACAAGAGACAGAGATTTATCCTGGGAAACCCTCATGGGGTAGAAAACCCAGCAAAGCTTCCTCAATATAGATGACCAGCAATATACAAAGATGAAACCTTGAGACATGATCTCCTCCTCCACAATAGCAGACCTCTCCTCCACAAGTGTGCTATCCTCAAGTGTGTGAGTGTATCAAATGAGGAACACACCTCCTCTATTTATACACTACTCTGATATGTATTTTACACAAGTACATGTAGGCTCGTATTTAACCATTAGGTTAAATACCCCATTATAACTAACTGGGCCGACCCCCACATGGTGGGTCTAATAACCCTAGTTACCACACCCAACTCGGAGGAATAAACATCTCCGGATTTATAGTATAATCACATCGGAGGTATGGAACATCTCCGGAATAAATAATATACAAATATAATATTCTTTGAAGTTACAATATTTCAGCACTCCCCCTTAACGAGAAGGATATTATAACAGTATCTGCACGAGCAAGGAGTCATCAACATCATACATGATACATCTATAAATCATTGGAAGCTTTCTCAACATCATCAGTAATTCAAGCAGTTACTAGAACATCTTCAATACTGGAACATCAACATCTTCAGTACTGAGTCCTTATCTTCTGCAGCACTCGAACAGCTACAACAACATCAACATCTGGATCCTCACGATCATCAGTATCGTCATCTCACGATCATTAGCATCGTCATCACACGATCATCAGCATCGTCATCACACGATCATCAGCATCGTCATCACACGATCATCAGTATCGTCATCACACGATCATCAGCATCGTCATCACACGATCATCAGTATCATCATCACACGATTGTCAGCATCGTCATCAACACAGGTATCCATAACAATACAAGTATCCACATCATTAGTACAAGTATTCATGCCAATACAAGTATACATATCATCAATACAAGTATCCATACTGATACAAGTAATCATGTCATCAATACATGTATCCTACCGATACAAGTAACCACATCATCAATACAAGTATCCATACCGATACAAGTAACCATGTCATCAATACTAGTATCCTACCGATACAAGTAACCACATCATCAATACAAGTATCCTACCGATACAAGTAACCACATCATCAATACAAGTATCCTACCGATACAAGTAACCACAAAAAAAAATCACTTTCTCGGAGACGATTCGTCTACGGATCAATTCAGGGACCAAAGTCCGGGGATGATACAATCCCCACTTCTCGGAGACCACACGTCTACGGATCAATTCAGGGACCGAAGTCCGGGGATGATACAATCCCCACTTCTCGGAGACCACACGTCTACGGATCAATTCAGGGACCGAAGTCCGGGGATGATACAATCCCCACTTCTCAGAGACCACACGTCTACGGATCAATTCAGGGACTGAAGTCCGGGGATGATACAATCCCCACTTCTCGGAGACCACACGTCTACGGATCAATTCAGGGACCGAAGTCCGGGGATGATACAATCCCCACTTCTCGGAGACCACACGTCTACGGATCAATTCAGGGACCGAAGTCCGGGGATGATACAATCCCCTGCCTGTTCATTCAGGACTTCATTATCGGAGACCCAGTCTACGACTCTATTCTGGGACCTCAGTCCGGGGACGATGCAATCCCCTGCCTGTTCATTCAGGACTTCATTATCGGAGACCTCGTGTCTACGGCTCTCTTTAGGACTGAAAGTCCAGGGATGATCCAATCCCCTCAACTGTCCACTAAGGACTTCATTCTCGGAGACCTCACGTCTACGGCTCTCTTTAGGACTGAAAGTCCAGGGATGATCCAATCCCCTCAACTGTCCACTAAGGACTTCATTCTCGGAGACCTCACGTCTACGGCTCTCTTTAGGACTGAAAGTCCAGGGATGATCCAATCCCCTCAACTGTCCACTAAGGACTTCATTCTCGGAGACCTCACGTCTACGGCTCTCTTTAGGACTGAAAGTCCAGGGATGATCCAATCCCCTCAACTGTCCACTAAGGACTTCATTCTCAGAGACCTCACGTCTACGGCTCTCTTTAGGACTGAAAGTCCAGGGATGATTCAATCCCCTCAACTGTCCACTAAGGACTTCATTCTCGGAGACCTCACGTCTACGGCTCAATTCAGGGACCAAGGTCCAGGGATGATACAATCCCTATCTGTCCACTAAGGACTTCATTCTTGGAGACCTCATGTCTACGGCTCTCTTTAGGACTGAAAGTCCAGGGATGATCCAATCCCCTCAACTGTCCACTAAGGACTTCATTCTCAGAGACCTCACGTCTACGGCTCTCTTTAGGACTGAAAGTCCAGGGATGATTCAATCCCCTCAACTGTCCACTAAGGACTTCATTTTCGGAGACCATACGTCTACGGATCAATTCAGGAACTGAAGTCCAGGGATGATACAATCCCTCTTCTTTATCGGAGACACCTGTCTACGGCTCACTTTAGAACAAGTGTTCGAAGATGATACAATCCTCACATGTATTCTCATCAATACAAGTACAAGTATCCTCAACCATACAAGTACATTAATCAATACATGTATCATCAAAAGCATGTATTCTTACTAATACATATAACATCAAAAGCATGTATAAGTAAAACTAAGTATTCTAAGTATACAAGTCCTAAATCTAAATATTTCTAAGTATCTAGGTGTAGAGAACAGGTTACCTCATCATCGACCTTGTTGTTCGATGAGACAATCTTCATCATCAGTGACTATACTACTCCCCCTTTCGAGGAGGGTCCTTTTGAGCTACACCAAGCTTGTCTCGAAAGTATTCAAATTTCACTCGAGACAGAGGCTTGGTTAGTATGTTGGTAACTTCTTCACTTGAGGTAGAGGTTTGGTTAGTACATCGGTAACCTGTTACAAATTCAAACTTTATAGTTCCTTTCTGTGTCATATCTTGTTAGATCCCTATGATCTTTGACTTATCATGGAACACTGGATTCTATGTCATCTTGATACAACTCTATTTGTCACATAGGATCACAGTTGGTTCTATCTCTAAGTCAAGCAATCCTGAAGCCAAACTTCTTCACAACTAGCAGAGCAAGCAGCCATATATTCTGCTTGTGCTGAGAGCCACACTAGACTGCTTCCAGTTAAACCACGAGATCATGGCTAATCCCAGACAATAACATCCTCTCGATGTGTTCTTCCTGTCTGATACACTTCCTGCCCAATCAGAATCTGAATAACCATCTGAAGTCATGATCTTCAAGATAGCATAGATCAAATTCTATCGTGTCCTTTATGTGCCTCATCACATGCTTTGCAACTATCAGGTGAACACATCTAGTTTCCACTAGATACTGACTCAAGGTGTTCACAACAAAGCATATATCTAATCTAGTATATGTTAGATACATCAATGACCCAATAATTTGACTGTACAGAGTTATATCCACTAACTCTGATGAGTTATCCCCTAACAGCTTCAAGTTGGAATCCATAAGAGTGGCCATTCCAACACCTCAAGTCATATTTCTCATCATACTTTCCCTGGTTGAGAAATATTTCTTCTGAGCCTTGCCATACTTCCAGACCTAGGAAGTAAACCATCAATTTGAGATCTTTCATTTTCATTTCTGCATTGAATGATCTTCTGCATATCTATCTGTGCCATCTCTCGTTAGATGGGTCTACTGATATGAACCTCAATATCATTCGAACTCTGTGGTGAGTTCCTTCTTGCATCCATGTCATATGTGTATAGAAATCATATTCAACCTTGTAGCAAAGGTTGAGATCCACATCACCCATGGTGATCATTAAGCTTATCAATTTATTATCGATCCTAGGTACCTATACAGAACCTGATTCACACTTCTTCTTTAATTACACCATACTTGGAGCAAACATATTGTCATGATTCTCTTCCCCTTTCTAAGAGAATCTTCTAGCCATGAGCCTTCTATATTTTGTTTGATTTGTAAATCTTATTGTTTGAACATCCACCACTTGTACGGTGTCCATCATTCTTCATGACCTTTCCTACAAATCAAAATTAAGTACATGATTAGTAATACTTCATAATCATCAAATCATATTGACATGATAACCTATTATGCATACAGATATCATTTACATAGTGATGCAACTATTTTGACCAATACTTTGGCACAACACTTTCCCATATCCTGTATGCATACAGTGGCTATCTAGATGCCTTCCATCTCTACCAGAACATACTATCGAGAGTGTGCACAACTCTCAGCATGTCAGCAAAGAGGTTTCATTCTAGACAAGCAACAATGGAATGTTTGTCCAACTTACCAATCATATGCATATTAGTAGTATACTGTTCAATGTTCTATGAATATTTACACTCAGCATGATATATTATAGGAATACAAATATGCATACAATCTATTACAGGCAATATCATTTACTATTTCAAATAACAACTCAAATACTTATCTTTTATGTTTGTGTGGTTGCCTCCCGCTTGATCTTCTGTATGTCTTTTGAACTTCTATTCATTCTGTACCAATGTGCATGCTCAAATGTGCACTAGTGTCATCATCATGATCTCATACACAAACATACATTCATTAGTATAATCTCAATGTTATCAAAACATTATAGTTCTAAATAATCTTGAAAATGTATAATCATGATTATAGATAATATTCAAGGTTTCAGGGAAGTCTTCCTTTACTTATGCATATTCTTGTTTGATCTAGTTAGTTAAATAATCAACCAAGATAAGAGACATGATATGCATAAACCCTTGATTACTAACTTTATGAATAAGCATAACCAATCATACCAAGTATACTTATATAAGGGATCCTAATCACAAGGTAAGATTCTAACATGACATAGGAAAACATACCTGGATTAGTATACCTGCTTAGTTATGTGCAACATACCTAAACAATCTCTTCATTGATTTAGAGATCCTGAGCTAGAACCTGCATGTCTCATAGGTTAAGCATAATATAACAAGTTCATACATACCTCGTAAGTAGAACAAAGATTATGGATGAGTCTTTGTATTCATGTGGTCATGGTCATGGAACTTGATTTGTCTTTTGTGATGTACCTGTATCTTGTTAGCAGACAACATCAACCTCACACAACTCCATAATGCATTAGTACAATCATATAGCCCTAATCAATGAATGTCTTCGATCATTCACATGCATTCATACTGTTACTAGGGTGATAAGACAATTCTAACATTAATCAAGATTGTAATAACATGAAGACAAAACACATTATGAACTTAATCAAGAATCAGATTTCAAGACATACCTGAACCTCCTTAAGTCATACCTGTCGAGACTTCTTGTAGTCTTCTTATGTAAGGCCTTAGCCTCAACTCCCCCTGAAACTTGATCTGGAGCTTGATTAGGGTTTTCTAGAGAAACCCTAAAAATTAAATCTTTGACTTTCACACTTCTGAATGGATGAAAGAATATGTCTTGCTGAGCTGATCAAACTAGCATACTTCAATTTTGGAATTTCCAAAATTTGACCCCTCAAAATTGCCTTTGAAACTTCTGGATCTTCTGGACAGGATCCCGAACTAGGGTTTGATGAAGCCCACCCTTCTTCCCAAACAAAAGGTTCGATCCAAGGCTCTAAACTCTTGTTTTTATTAGGAGTTTCCAGCCGTGGTTACAGACTTCAAAAATTCCAACTTTTGCTGAAGCCCTAATTTTCCATCTTTCCGATCAAAATCCCGAACTGGGGTTTGATCAAGCCCGGTCTTCCACCCAACCAAAAAATTCGATCTTGGTCTCTAAATTTCGATTTTCCTGAGTAGCATTCAGGCGTGGACTCCGATTCCAAAAATTCTAACTTTCTCTGAAACCCTAAATTCCGGAAGCCATGAATAAAGGTACTCAAAAATAATTCTGTTTTGACAGAAATATGTACCTGATTGTTTCTGGTGTAATTCCAAACTTTTCAATCCATAGGGTCTGAAAAAGTTTTCTGAGATAGCCTGACCTGTTATATTTCCATCCGGACAGGTCTGACCTCAATTGGATTCTCTGAGAGAGAGTTATGTCAAATGTCGCAACGTGACCTGTTTTGGGATAAAAAAGGAGAGCGAACTTGTACGGCGTGCCACGTGTCACTTTTTGAACTTCGGCCTCTGAAAAAATTTCCTGAGGTATCTCGGCCTGTTATCTTTCCATCCTGACAGGTATGACCTCAATTGGACTCTCTGAGAGAGAGTTATGCCAAGTGTCGCAACATGACCTGTTTATGGGATAATACAGAAGAGCGAACTTGTAAGGAGTGCCACGTGTCACTGGTTCAACTTCGGCCTCTGAAAACGTTTTCTGAGATAGTATAGACTGTGTACTACCTGTCACTTTTTACGAAATTTCATTTGCAGCTTCCTAGCCCAAGATATGACCTTTTTCCCAAGGTCACCTGATTTTGACTCAGATCTGGAGATTTAATCTTCGTCCTGTAACAATTTCAGATCCGAAAACTTCGCCAAAACGGATTTATAGCGAAAGTGCTACGATGACTGGTTTTTGCTATGTAAAACCCTAACCTTCAAATTGTCGTAAGTAAAGCAAGTGTCTTTAGTGCCATACCTTGTCTTCCTTCAGGTTAGCTCTGATACCATGTTAACATTCAATATGCTAAGACAGAAAATAGCAGCATTACATTCCATTTCACAATAATAGCATATACAGGATCACTGAAGAAACAACAAGCACAGCATAAACACAAGAGACAGAGATTTATCCTGGGAAACCCTCATGGGGTAGAAAACCCAGCAAAGCTTCCTCAATATAGATGACCAGCAATATACAAAGATGAAACCTTGAGACATGATCTCCTCCTCCACAATAGCAGACCTCTCCTCCACAAGTGTGCTATCCTCAAGTGTGTGAGTGTATCAAATGAGGAACACACCTCCTCTATTTATACACTACTCTGATATGTATTTTACACAAGTACATGTAGGCTCGTATTTAACCATTAGGTTAAATACCCCATTATAACTAACCGGGCCGACCCCCACATGGTGGGTCTAATAATCCTAGTTACCACACCCAACTCGGAGGAATAAACATCTCCAGATTTATAGTATAATCCCATCGGAGGTATGGAACATCTCCGGAATAAATAATATACAAATATAATATTCTTTGAAGTTACAATATTTCAACACTTTTCTTATTTCCGGACGCATGCGCAAACTATAGAAAGTCGTTATGACGTAGAATGTGCATACTTTGTTGTTTCCATTTATGAAATAAAATATATTTTCTAAAAACTCGTGTTTTTTAAGAAATCATGTAAACCTTCTAGAAGCTGTGATTTTAAAAAATGGGGGAAGTAAGCTTTTCTTATTTCCAAACGCATGCGCAAACTATAGAAAGTCGTTATGACATAGAATGTGCATACTTTGATGATTCCATTTATGAAATAAAACACATTTTCTAAAAACTCGTGTTTTTTATGAAATCATGTAAACCTTCTAGAAGCTGTGATTTTAAAAAACGGGGGAAGTAAGCTTTTCTTATTTCCGGACGCAGGCGCAAACTATAGAAAGTCGTTATGACGTAGAATGTGCATACTTTGTAGATTCCATTTATGAAATAAAACACATTTTCTAAAAACTCGTGTTTTTTACGAAATCATGTAAACCTTCTAGAAGCTGTGATTTTAAAAAACACTGGAAGTAAGCTTTTCTTATTTCCGGACGAATGCGCAAACTATAGAAAGTCATTATGATGGAGAATGTGCATACTTTGTAGATTCCATTTATGAAATAAAACACATTTTCTAAAAACTCGCGTTTTCTACGAAATCATGTAAACCTTCTAGAAGCTGTGATTTTAAAAAACGGTGGAAGTAAGCTTTTCTTATTTACGGACGCATGCGCAAACTATAGAAAGTCGTTATGGCGTAGAATGTGCATACTTTGTTGATTCCATTTATGAAATAAAACACATTTTCTAAAAACTCATGTTTTTTAAGAAATCATGTAAACCTTCTATAAGCTGTGATTTTAAAAAATGGGGGAAGTAAGCTTTTCTTATTTCCAAACGCATGTGCAAACTATAGAAAGTCGTTATGACGTAGAATGTTCATACTTTGTTGATTCCATTTATGAAATAAAACACATTTTGTAAAAACTCGTGTTTTTTAAGAAATCATGTAAACCTTCTAGAAGATGTGATTTTAAAAAACGGTGGAAGTAAGCTTTTCTTATTTCCGGACGCATGCGCAAACTATAGAAAGTCGTTATGACGTAGAATGTGCATACTTTGTTGATTCCATTTATGAAATAAAACACATTTTCTAAAAACTCGTGTTTTTTAAGAAGTCATGTAAACCTTCTAGAAGCTGTGATTTTAAAAAACGGGGGAAGTAAGCTTTTCTTATTTCCAAACGCATGCGCAAACTATAGAAAGTCGTTATGACGTAGAATGTGCATACTTTGTTGATTCCATTTATGAAATAAAACACATTTTCTAAAAACTCGTGTTTTTTAAGAAATCATGTAAACCTTCTAGAAGCTGTGATTTTAAAAAACGGGGGAAGTAAGCTTTTCTTATTTCCGGACGCATGCGCAAACTATAGAAAGTCGTTATGATGTAGAATGTGCATACTTTGTAGATTCCATTTATGAAATAAAACACATTTTCTAAAAACTCGTGTTTTTTACGAAATCGTGTAAACCTTCTAGAAGCTGTGATTTTAAAAAACTCTGAAAGTAAGCTTTTCTTATTTCCGGACGCATGCGCAAACGATAGAAAGTCGTTATGACGTAGAATGTGCATACTTTGTAGATTCCATTTATGAAATAAAACACATTTTCTAAAAACTTGTGTTTTTTACCAAATCATGTAAACCTTCTAGAAGCTGTGATTTTAAAAAACGGTGGAAGTAAGCTTTTCTTATTTCCGAGCGCATGCGCAAAATATAGAAAGTCATTATGACGTAGAATGTGCATACTTTGTTGATTCCATTTATGAAATAAAACACATTTTCTAAAAACTCAAGTTTTTTAAGAAATCATGTAAACCTTCTAGAAGCTGTGATTTTAAAAAACGGGGGAAGTAAGCTTTTCTTATTTCCGGACGCATGCGCAAACTATAGAAAGTCGTTATGACGTAGAATGTGCATACTTTGTAGATTCCATTTATGAAATAAAGCACATTTTCTAAAAACTCGTGTTTTTTACGAAATCATGTAAACCTTCTAGAAGCTGTGATTTTAAACAACGGTGGAAGTAAGCTTTTCTTATTTCCGGACGAATGCGCAAACTATAGAAAGTCGTTATGATGTAGAATGTGCATACTTTGTTGATTCGATTTATGAAATAAAACACATTTTCTAAAAACTCGTGTTTTTTAAGAAATGATGTAAACCTTCTAGAAGCTGTGATTTTAAAAAATGGTGGAAGTAAGTTTTTCTTATTTCCGGACGCATGCGCAAACTATAGAAAGTCGTTATGACGTAGAATGTGCATACTTTGTTGTTTCCATTTATGAAATCAAATACATTTTCTAAAAACTCGTGTTTTTTAAGAAATCATGTAAACCTTCTAGAAGCTGTGATTTTAAAAAACGGGGGAAGTAAGCTTTTCTTATTTCCAAACGCATGCGCAAACTATAGAAATTCCTTATGACGTAGAATGTGCATACTTTGATGATTCCATTTATGAAATAAAATGTTAAATTTTCTGAATTCACTTCAATATGATCTAGTATCTTAACTGAGAGAACAACATGTACAACATATCTACAACATATCAATTATGGAGACAATAATGCAAGCACACAAGAGACACAAAGATTTACTTGGGGAAAACCATAAAGGTGAAAAACCCCAATAACTTCCTCAGAGATAGATAGAGCAATGATACAACCAACCAAGAGAGATAACCATAACCTAGCAGCAGATCCTCTTCCTCCATAAGTGTGCCACTCCTCCTTGAGTGCATGTGTGAGAAGTGAGTGAGAAAATAGAGTGCCTCCCGCACTCTATTTATACTTGACTTGACTTGCCTTTTTACCTAACTCATTTAGGCTCGAACTTAACCACATAACATAATGCTGACTGGGCCAACCCCCAATAGGGTGGTCTAATAACCTTTGACCCACATGGCCGACCCCCAATAGGGTGGTCTAATAACCCATCAAGTATAAGTTACAACACTTACAATATAAATGACGACACTTCCTTATAGAGGAATAATACCATCTCTATAGGAATACAATATACATATATGTGAAATACATTCCGAAGTTACATATACATCAACACTCCCTCTTAACTAGGAAGGTATTTCTCAGCACAGTTCTTCTAGCACAAGTCATCTTCTCTGGATCATCGTCACTAGATAATCGTCATCGAGTCATCATCATCGTCACTGCTGCCGCTATCTCAATCAATCTCTGAATCTACTCGTCATAGGAAGTTCTACAGAGCCAGTCCTTTTTCATACTGGATGTAGGCCCACCACCTGCAGGTCTTCATCATCACTGGCCATACTGTAGAATCCTCGGGACTTATTACCTGCGTCACAAAACCTCGAAAGAGCATCCTAGGCTGTTACGAGCACGCAGCTCTACCTATAGGATCTCCCAGGGCACCGAATTACATGTGACCTCACCACAAAACCTCGCAAGAGCATCCCAGGCTGTTACGAGCACACAACTCTACCTATAGGATCTCCCAGGGCAACAAATTACATGTGGTCATGGCAAAACCTTGCAAGAGCATCCCAGGACTGATTACGGGCACACAGCCCAACCTATCGGATCTCCCAGGGAAACGAATTACATGCCATAGGACAAAACCTCGAAAGAGCATCTGCCAGATATCCCAGGGAACCGAATTACATGCCATAGGAAAAACCTCGAAAGACTATCTGCAGATCTCCCAGGGCACCGAATTACATGTCCTCTGAGATCAAAACCTCGAAAGAGCATTTGCCAGATGTCCCAGGGCACCGAATTACATGCCATAGGCAAAACCTCGAAAGACCATCTGCAAATCTCCCAGGGCACCGGATTACATGCTCATCTGCACAACCTGATCCACGGCCACAGAGTATCAACCTAATACTCACCATACATCATCCTGATGTATCCATGATCATCCTGATCATCATCACTGCAACGTCCTGCTGCATGTCATCTGGAGCAACATCCTGAAGCTCGTCATCTATGATCATCCTGATCATCACTACAACATCCTGCTGCATGTCATCTGGAGCAACATCCTGAAGCTCGTCATCTATGATCATCCTAATCATCACTGCAACATCCTGCTGCATGTCATCTGGAGCAACATCCTGAAGCTCGTCATCTATGATCATCCTGATCATCACTGCAACATCCTGCTGCATGATCTACCTGATCATCAATGCATCTACCTGATACATATCATCATACATGATCCTCCTAATCATCAATGTATCCACCTGATAGAAATACATGATGCATATCATCATACATGATCCTCCTGATCATCAATGCATCTACCTGATGCATACCAAGTATCTACCTGATACATATCATCATACATGATCCTCCTGATCATCAATGTATCCACCTGATACAAATATAAATACATGATACATATCACCATACATGATCCACCTGATCATACAGTGTATCCACCTGATACATATACAGATACATGGTCCAAGCATCCAACATGGTGCATATACAAAATACGTACACATGATCCAACTGATCATATCCAACATCCAACATGATGCATACATACATAAATGATCCAACTGATCATATCCAACATCCAACATGATGCGTACATACATACATAAAAATGATCCAACTGATCATATCCAGCATCCAACATGATGCGTACATACATACATAAACATGATCCAACTGATCATATCCAGCATCCAACATGATGCGTACATACATACATAAAAATGATCCAACTGATCATATCCAAGCAGAAACCAGAACATCATCCTGATGCTCATCATCCAGCGCTTACATCCACAACCATGTGAAGGATCCTCCTTCCAACATGCTTGGAATGGCTTCAGCAAATGTGTCCATCACTTCTTCCTCGAAGTGTCCTCGATCTGAAGAACGCCAAGCCTCTCTCTGA
The DNA here is from genome assembly GCA_027924585.1 of Larix kaempferi. Lineage (NCBI taxonomy): Eukaryota > Viridiplantae > Streptophyta > Pinopsida > Pinales > Pinaceae > Larix > Larix kaempferi. The sequence continues at coordinate 16,513,874 of BSBM01001252.1, forward strand.
AGTACTCGAACTTCACTCTGGCTAGTGGCTTCGTCAGCACATCTGCAATCTGCTCGTCCGTCGCAACATACAGGAGCTTCACAGCTCCTCTCTGCACCATATCCCTGATATAGTGATATTTGATCTCTATGTGTTTCGACCTGTCATGAAACACTGGATTCTCGGACAGCTTCACACAACTCTGGTTATCACAGAAGATACCAGTAGCCTCCAACGGGAGATCAAATAACTCAGACAGTAGCTTCCGTAGCCATACTGCCTCGCAACTAGCTGAGCAGGATGCAACATACTCTGCCTCAGCTGTACTCAGTGCTACACAGGACTGCTTCCTGCTAAACCAAGAGATCACACCTGATCCCATACTGAAGCAACACCCAGATGTGCTCTTCCTATCTGCAGCAATGCCAGCCCAATCTGAATCAACATAACCCTGTAGGTTAAACTTTTGATTTGCTTCATACTTGATCCCATAATCCACCGTACCCTTCAGGTACCTCAGAAAAGCAACCAGGTGAACACTCCTCGGATCCGTCAGGAACTGGCTCAATGTGTTCACAGCAAAGCAAATGTCTGGTCTCATGTTCATCAGGTACATCAATGACCCAATCATCTAACGATACATAGAGACATCAACCATATCAGATGAAGCATCACATAGAAGCTTCAGATTCGATGCCATAGGTGTGGCCATGGCCTTGCAATCCATCATCCTGAACCTCTTCAGGATCTCTACTGCAGACTTCCCTTGTCCAAGGAATATTCCATCACTCTGCCACACCTCCATGCCAAAAAACAAATAGTGCATCATCCTCAAGTTCCTCAACTCGAACTCGGCAGCAAGCTTCCGTTGCGTGTCAGCAATCAATCTATACTCACCCGATACAAACAGGTCATCCAAATAGTAGTATCGCTGGATTTCCTTCCTCAACCTTATAGAAAAGGTTGGAATCCACTTTATTTTTGGTAAAGCCCAAGCTGGATAGAAAGCTGTCTATCCTACCATATCAAGTTCTGCACACATATATGACTACACCATGCTGTCTTGAAATCCATCTGGTGCATCTTCTATTTCATCAATTTTATATTTCTCAATGCTGCCATCTGCAACATGCTTGATCTGATAGTTCCATTTGGAAGTCAACCTTCCCTTCACGTCTTGGGACTACATCCCAAACATCATTCTTCATGATCGACGGATCATGGCATTTCATTTCTTCATCCCAGATCCTGGGAACTTCAATATCTTCAATATCTTTAATAGATGTCTTTGTTGCTGGAACAAATGTTGTAGTTCTTCTTTTGTAGGAGATGGCATACGATATTTCCTACACAACAAGTTAAATTGCATGATTAGAAAACATCTCATAGTTTTTAGAACAAATTCTTACATAAAGAAATATGTCATACAGTCATGCAATTATCTTTGCCAATGCTTCAATACAACATTTATCCATATCCCGTAACTTTCTAGATGCCTTCCAATCTCTACCAGAACATTGTTAAGAGTGTGCACAACTCCCAACATGTCAGCAAAGAGGTTTCATTCTAGATAAGTAGCAATGGAATGTTGTACAGTGCCATAGGCCACTTACCCATGTATATTAGTAGTATATTGTTCATCAATGCAACTATTCTAATATGCACAATACATATCCTAAGTCTAGGAACATGAGCATATACATCATTGAACAATTTTATTTAAACAAACACATATGCAAGAAATGATAATTAAAATACTTATCTTTGTTTGTTCGTTGGGTGGACTCCCTATGAGTCTTTGCTTTCTTGCAGGAGCTGCTGGAGTCCTAATCTGCAGTAGCTTCTTCTACACCTTTCTGTTGTGGAATGTAGAGAGATGGACAACTCCCTCTGAATATCTGCATCCTTTCATAAACCACTGGAGTGTACTCCCTCTTGATCTTTGCTCCCTGGATTACCTGTCCTTGAACTTATATACATTCTTGATCCCTATGCATGCTTGTTAGTATCATCATTGTGTTATCCTCTAGGTCTAATATAAAATCATACATTCATTAGTATACTATTAAAACACAATAATTTCAAGCATGTATAGTCATGATCATTTCAAACAGAAATAGTAAGCATTATTATTCAAGGTTTATGTAGGATTCTTATGGTTAGTCAAATCATAAGAAACATAACATGTCTAAACCTGTAATTACTCAAACCTATGACTCTTCAGGTTAGTTGAATCATCAATCAAGATAAGAGATATAATATGCATAAAACCTGATTATTCAAACCTATGACTTCATGAATAATCATTATCAACAACAGTATAAGATCTTAACATAAGGTAGGATTCTAACTTGATATAGGAAAAACATACCTGGATTAGCATGCTAGCTATTTATATCTAACATACTCACATGATGTCTTCTTGTTCTTCTTCAATGACTTGTGCTAGTAACCTGTATATCTCATAGGTTAACTATTACAAAACCAAGTTATACATACCTCGTAAATGGATCTTCTATGAGATCCATGACAATGGATGAATCTTTGTCCTCATGTTATCATGATCATATGTTCTTGGATCAGAACATGATTTGTCTTTCTTGGTGTACCTTTCATGTTAGTAGACAACATAAACCTCATACAACACCATAATGCATTAGTACAATCATAAGTGTCAACACCCTAACCAATGAATATTTTCTATTGTGCATTCATAGTTTTATTAAGGTGATATGACAAGTCTAAAATCAAGATTGTACTAACCATAATAACATGAAGACAAACATGCCATAAACTTAATCATGAACAAATCTCAAAACATACCTCGATGAGTCATACCTGTCGAGATCACTTGTAATCTTCTTATGTAAGGCCTTAGCCTCATCTCCCTCTGAAACAGGAACTTCTTCACTTATGCAGGTGACCAATCCATCTTCTTGTAGGATTAACCTAATCCACTTAATTTGCAAGAACTGGAGTTGGAGCTGGATATGGGTTTGTCAGAGAAACCCCAAAATTCAAACTTTGAATTTCAAACTTCTGATAGGATAGGAATATGCGCCTTGATGAACTGATCAAACTGGTATATTCAGAATTTGAAAACTGCAAAGTTTCACTCCTCAATTTTGCATTTGAAACTTCCAGATTCACTGGACGTGACCCTGAACTGGGGTTTGATGAAGCCCACTCTTATGCCCAATCAAAATGTTTGATCCAAATCTCTAAGCTTCTATTTTTCTGAGGAGCTTCCAGCCGTGGTCACAGAATTCAAAAATTCCCATTTTTACAGAAGCCCTAATTTTCCACTTTTCTGATCAAAGTCTCGAACTAGGGTTTGATCAAGCCCGGCCTTCTGCCCAACCAAAAATTCTGATCTTGGTCTCTAAATTTTTATTTTGATGAGTAGCATTCAGCCGTGGTCTCCGAAAAAATTCCAACTTTCTCCAAAGCCCTAAATTCCGGAAGCCATGAATGAAGGTACCAAAAAATAATTCTGTTTTGACAGAAATATGTACCTTATTGTTTCTGGTGTAACTCTGAAATTTTTGATCCACAGGGTCTGAAAACATTTTCTGAGATAGCCTGACCTGTTAGCTTTCCATCCTGACAGGTCTGACCTCAATTGGATCTTCTGAGAGAGAGTTATGCCAAATGTCGCAACGTGACCTGTTTTGGGAAAATACAGGAGAGCGAACTTGTACGGTGTGCCACGTGTCAATGTTTGACCTTCGGCCTTTGAAAAAGTTTTTTGAGATAGCTCGGCCTGTTATGTTTCCATCCTGACAGGTCTGACCTCGATTGGATTTTCTGAGAGAGATTTATGACAAGTGTCGCAAGGTGACCTGTTTATGGGATAATACAGGAGAGCGAACTTGTACGGCGTGCCACGTGTCACTGGTTCAACTTCGGCCTATGAAAAGGTTTTCTGATATAGTACAGTCTGTGTACTACCTGTCACTTTTTACGAAATTTCATTTGGAGCTTCCTAGCCCAAGATATGACCTTTTTCCCAAGGTCACCTGATTTTGACTCAGATCTGGAAGAGGCAGAAACCCTATATTGTACAGATCATAAATCACAAAGTACAACGAATTAGAGGTTTTCCTTTGGACACAAGATACCTGGAGATCTTAGCTTCAGCCTGTAACAATTTCAGATCCGAAAAATTCTCCAAAACGGATTTATAGCGAAAGTGCTACGATGACTGGTTTTTGCTATATCAAGCCCTAGCATCGTAAGTGCAACAAGTGTCATACATGCCATATCATGCCTTCTTTCAGGCTAGCTCTGATACCATGTTAAATTTTCTGAATTTACTTCAATATGATCTAGGATCTTAACTGAGAGAACAACATGTACAACATATCTACAGCATATCAATCATGGAGACAATAATGCAAGCACACAAGAGACACAAAGATTTACTTGGGGAAAACCATAAAGGTGAAAAACCCCAATAACTTCCTCAGAGATAGATAGAGCAATGATACAACCAACCAAGAGAGATAGCCATAACCTAGCAGCAGATCCTCCTCAGCCATAAGTGCGCCACTCCTCCTTGAGTGCATGTGTGAGAAGTGAGTGAGCAAATAGAATGCCTCCCGCACTCTATTTATACTTGATTTGACTTGCCTTTTTACTTAACTCATGTAGGATCGAACTTAACCACATAAAATAATGCTGACTGGGCCGACCCCCAATAGGGTGTTCTAATAACCCTTTGACCCACATGGCCGACCCCCAATAGGGTGGTCTAATAACCCATCAAGTATAAGTTACGACACTTACAATATAAATGACGACACTTCCTTATAGAGGAATAATACCATCTCTATAGGAATACAATATACATATATGTGAAATACATTCCGAAGTTACATATACATCAACATAAAACACATTTTCTAAAAACTCGTGTTTTTTAGGAAATCATGTTAACCTTCTAGAAGCTGTGATTTTAAAAAACGGGGGAAGTAAGCTTTTCTTATTTCCGGACGCATGTGCAAACTATAGAAAGTCGTTATGACAGAGAATGTGCATACCTTGTAGATTCCATTTATGAACTAAAACACATTTTCTAAAAACTCGTGTTTTTTACGAAATCATGTAAACCTTCTAGAAGCTGTGATTTTAAAAAACGCTGGAAGTAAGCTTTTCTTATTTGCGGACGAATGCGTAAACTATAGAAAGTCGTTATGACGTAGAATGTGCATACTTTGTAGATTCCATTTATGAAATAAAACACATTTTCTAAAAACTCGTGTTTGTTACGAAATCATGTAACCCTTCTAGAAGGTGTGATTTTAAAAAACGGTGGAAGTAAGCTTTTCTTATTTCCGGATGCATGCGCAAACTATAGAAAGGCGTTATGACGTAGAATGTGCATACTTTGTTGATTCCATTTATGAAATAAAACACATTTTCTAAAAACTCATGTTTTTTAAGAAATAATGTAAACCTTCTAGAAGCTGTGATTTTAAAAAATGGCGGAAGTAAGCTTTTCCTATTTCCAAACGCATCTGCAAACTATAGAAAGTCGTTATGACATAGAATGTGCATACTTTGTTGATTCCATTTATGAAATAAAACACATTTTCTAAAAACTCGTGTTTTTTAGGAGATCATGTAAACCTTCTAGAAGCTGTGATTTTAAAAAACGGTGGAAGTAAGCTTTTCTTATTTCCCGACGCATGCGCAAACTATAGAAAGTCATTATGACGTAGAATGTGCATACTTTGTAGATTCCATTTATGAAATAAAGCCAATTTTCTAAAAACTCGTGTTTTTTACGAAATCATGTAAATCTTCTAGAAGCTGTGATTTTAAAAAACGGTGGAAGTAAGCTTTTCTTATTTCTGGACGAATGTGCACAATATAGAAAGTAGTTATGACGTAGAATGTGCATACTTTGTTGATTCCATTTATGAAATAAAACACATTTTCTAAAAACTCGTGTTTTTTACGAAATCATGTAAACCTTCTAGAAGCTGTGATTTTAAAAAACGGGGGAAGTAAGCTTTTCTTATTTCCAAACTTATGCGCAAACTATAGAAAGTCGTTTTGACGTAGAATGTGCATACTTTGTTGATTCCATTTATGAAATAAAACATATTTTCTAAAAACTTGTGTTTTTTAAGAAATCATGTAAACCTTCTAGTTTAAAAAATGGGGGAAGTAAGCTTTTCTTATTTCCGGACGCATGCGCAAACTATAGAAAGTCGTTATGACGTAGAATGTGCATACTTTGTAGATTCCATTTATGAAATAAAGCACATTTTCTAAAAACTCATGTTTTTTACAAAATGATGTAAACCTTCTAGAAGCTGTGATTTTAAAAAACGGTGGAAGTAAGGTTTTCTTATTTCCGGACAAATGCGCAAACTATAGAAAGTCGTTATGACGTAGAATGTGCATACTTTGTTGATTCAATTGATGAAATAAAACACATTTTCTAAAAACTCGTGTTTTTTAAGAAATCATGTAAACCTTCTAGAAGCTGTGATTTTAAAAAACGGTGGAAGTAAGCTTTTCTTATTTCCGGACGCATGCACAAACTATAGAAAGTCGTTATGACGTAGAATGTGCATACTTTTTTGTTTCCATTTATGAAATAAAATACATTTTCTAAAAACTCGAGTTTTTTAAGAAATCATGTAAACCTTCTAGAAGCTGTGATTTTAAAAAACGGGGGAAGTAAGCTTTTCTTATTTCCAGACGCATTCGCAAACTATAGAAAGTCGTTATGACGTAGAATGTGCATACTTTGTTGATTCCATTTATGAAATAAAACACATTTTCTAAAAACTCGTGTTTTTTAAGAAATCATGTAAACCTTCTAGAAGCTGTGATTTTAAAAAAAGGGGGAAGTAAGCTTTTCTTATTTCCGGACGCATGCGCAAACTATATAAAGTCGTTATGACGTAGAATGTGCATACTTTGTACATTCCATTTATGAAATAAAACACATTTTCTAAAAACTCATGTTTCTTACGAAATCATGTAAACCTTCTAGAAGCTGTGATTTTAAAAAACACAGGAAGTAAGCTTTTCTTATTTCCGAACGAATGCGCAAACTATAGAAAGTCATTATGACGTAGAATGTGCATACTTTGTAGATTCCATTTATGAAATAAAACACATTTTCTAAAAACTCGTGTTTTTTACCAAATCATGTAAACCTTCTAGAAGATGTGATTTTAAAAAACGGTGGAAGTAAGCTTTTCTTATTTCCGGACGCATGCGCAAACTATAAAAGTCGTTATGACGTAGAATGTGCATACTTTGTTGATTCCATTTATGAAATAAAACACATTTTCTAAAAACTCGAGTTTTTTAAGAAATCATGTAAGCCTTCTATAAGCTGTGATTTTGAAAAACGGGGGAAGTAAGCTTTTCTTATTTCCGGACGCATGCGCAAACTATAGAGAGTCGTTATGACGTAGAATGTGCATACTTTGTAGATTCCATTTATGAAGTAAAACACATTTTCTAAAAACTCGTGTTTTTTACGAAATCATGTAAACCTTCTAGAAGATGTGATTTTAAAACACGGTGGAAGTAAGCTTTTCTTATTTCCGGACGCATGCGCAAACTATAGAAAGTCATTATGACGTGGAATGTGCATACTTTGTTGATTCCATTTATGAAATAAAACACATTTTCTAAAAACTCGTGTTTTTTAGGAAATCATGTAAACCTTCTAGAAGCTGTGATTTTAAAAAACGGGGGAAGTAAGCTTTTCTTATTTCAAAACGCATGCGCAAAGTATAGAAAGTCGTTATGACGTAGAATGTGCATACTTTGTTGATTCCATTGATGAAATAAAACACATTTTCTAAAAACTCGTGTTTTTTAAGAAATCATGTAAACCTTCTAGAAGATGTGATTTTAAAAAACGGTGGGAGTAAGCTTTTCTTATTTCTGGACGCATGCGCAAACTATAGAAAGTCGTTATGACGTGGAATGTGCATACTTTGTTGATTCCATTTATGAAATAAAAAACATTTTCTAAAAACTCGTGTTTTTTAAGAAATCATGTAAACCTTCTAAAAGCTGTGATTTTAAAAAACGGGGGAAGTAAGCTTTTCTTATTTCCAAACGCATGCGCAAACTATAGAAAGTCGTTATGACGTAGAATGTGCATACTTTGTTGATTCCATTTATGAAATAAAACACATTTTCTAAAAACTCATGTTTTTTAAGAAATTATGTAAAACTTCTAGAAGCTGTGATTTAAAAAAACGGGGGAAGTAAGCTTTTCTTATTTCCGGACGCATGCGATAACTATAGAAAGACGTTATGATGTAGAATGTGCATACTTTGTAGATTCCATTTATGAAATAAAACACATTTTCTAAAAACTCGTGTTTTTTACGAAATCATGTAAACCTTCTAGAAGCTGTGATTTTAAACAACGATGGAAGTAAGCTTTTCTTATTTCCGGAAGAATGCGCAAACTATAGAAAGTCGTTATAACATAGAATGTGCATACTTTGTTGATTCAATTTATGAAATAAAACACATTTTCTAAAAACTCGTGTTTTTTAAGAAATCATGTAAACCTTCTAGAAGATGTGATTTTAAAAAACGGTGGAAGTAAGCTTTTCTTATTTCCGGACGCATGCGCAAACTATAGAAAGTCGTTATGACGTGGAATGTGCGTACTTTGTTGATTCCATTTATGAAATAAAACAAATTTTGTAAAAACTCGTGATTTTTAAGAAATCATGTAAACCTTCTAGAAGATGTGATTTTAAAAAACGGGGGAAGTAAGCTTTTCTTATTTCCAAACGCATGCGCAAACTATAGAAAGTCGTTATGACGTAGAATGTGCATACTTTGTTGATTCCATTTATGAAATAAAACACATTTTCTAAAAACTCGTGTTTTTAAAGAAATTATGTAAACCTTCTAGAAGTTGTGATTTGAAAAAATGGGGGAAGTAAGCTTTTCTTATTTCCGGACGCATGCGATAACTATAGAAAGTATTTACGACGTAGAATGTGCATACTTTGTAGATTCCATTTATGAAATAAAACACATTTTCTAAAAACTCGTGTTTTTTACGAAATCATGTAAACCTTCTAAAAGCTGTGATTTTAAAAAACGGGGGAAGTAAGCTTTTCTTATTTCCAAACGCATGCGTAAACTATAGAAAGTCGTTATGACGTAGAATGTGCATACTTTGTTGATTCCATTTATGAAATAAAACACATTTTCTAAAAACTCATGTTTTTTAAGAAATTATGTAAAACTTCTAGAAGCTGTGATTTAAAAAAATGGGGGAAGTAAGCTTTTCTTATTTCCGGACGCATGCGATAACTATAGAAAGACGTTATGACATAGAATGTGCATACTTTTTAGATTCCATTTATGAAATAAAACACATTTTCTAAAAACTCGTGTTTTTTACGAAATCATGTAAACCTTGTAGAAGCTGTGATTTTAAACAACGATGGAAGTAAGCTTTTCTCATTTCCGGAAGAATGCGCAAACTATAGAAAGTCGTTATGACGTAGAATGTGCATACTTTGTTGATTCAATTTATGAAATAAAACACATTTTCTAAAAACTCGTGTTTTTTAAGAAATCATGTAAACCTTCTAGAAGATGTGATTTTAAAAAACGGTGGAAGTAAGCTTTTCTTATATCCGGACGCATGCGCAAACTATAGAAAGTCGTTATGACGTGGAATGTGCGTACTTTGTTGATTCCATTTATGAAATAAAACACATTTTGTAAAAACTCGTGTTTTTTAAGAAATCATGTAAACCTTCTAGAAGCTGTGATTTTAAAAAACGGGGGAAGTAAGCTTTTCTTATTTCCAAACGCATGCGCAAACTATAGAAAGTCGTTATGACGTAGAATTTGCATACTTTGTTAATTCCATTGATGAAATAAAACACATTTTCTAAAAACTCCTGTTTTTTAAAAAATCATGTAAACCTTCTAGAAGCTGTGATTTTAAAAAACGGGGGAAGTAAGCTTTTCTTATTTCCAGACGCATGCGCAAACTATAGAAAGTCGTTATGACGTAGAATGTGCATACTTTGTAGATTCCATTTACTAAATAAAACACATTTTCTAAAAACTCGTGTTTTTTAAGAAATCATGTAAACCTTCTAGAACCTGTGATTTTAAAAAACGGTGGAAGTAAGCTTTTCTTATTTCCGGACGCATGCGCAAACTATAGAAAGTCGTTATGACATAGAATGTGCATACTTTGTTGATTCCATTTATGAAATAAAACACATTTTCTAAAAACTCGTGTTTTTTAAGAAATCATGTAAACCTTCTAGAAGCTGTCATTTTAAAAAACGGGGGAAGTAAGCTTTTCTTACTTCCGGACGCATGCGAAAACTATAGAAAGTCGTTATGACGTGGAATGTGCGTACTTTGTTGATTCCATTTATGAAATAAAACTCATTTTGTAAAAACTGGTGTTTTTTAAGAAATCATGTAAACCTTCTAGAAGCTGTGATTTTAAAAAACGGGGGAAGTAAGCTTTTTTATTTCCAAACGCATGCGCTAACTATAGAAAGTCGTTATGACGTAGAATGTGCATACTTTGTTCATTCCATTTATGAAATAAAACACATTTTCTAAAAACTCATGTTTTTTAAGAAATCATGTAAACCTTCTAGAAACAGTGATTTTAAAAAACGGGGGAGGTAAGCTTTTCTTATTTCCAAACGCATCCACAAACTATAGAAAGTCGTTATGACTTAGAATGTGCATACTTTGTTGATTCCATTTATGAAATAAAACACATTTTCTAAAAACTCCTGTTTTTTAACAAATCATGTAAACCTTCTAGAAACTGTGATTTTAAAAAACGGGGGAAGTAAGCTTTTCTTATTTCCAGATGCATGCGCAAACTATAGAAAGTCGTTATGACGTAGAATGTGCATACTTTGTAGATTCCATTTATGAAATAAAACACATTTTCTAAAAACTCGTGTTTTTTACTAAATCATGTAAACCTTCTAGAAGCTGTGATTTTAAAAAACGGTGGAAGTAAGCTTTTCTTATTTCCGGACGTATGCGCAAACTATAGAAAGTCGTTATGACGTAGAATGTGCATACTTTGTTGATTCCATTTATGAAATAAAACACATTTTCTAAAAACTCGTGTTTTTTAACAAATCATGTAAACCTTCTAGAAGCCGTGATTTTAAAAAACGGGGGAAGTAAGCTTTTCTTATTTCCGAACGAATGCGCAAACTATAGAAAGTCGTTATGACGTAGAATGTGCATACTTTGTTTATTCCATTTATGAAATAAAACACATTTTCTAAAAACTCATGTTTTTTAAGAAATCATGTAAACCTTCTAGAAGCTTTGATTTTAAAAAATGGGGGAAGCAAGCTTTTCTTATTTCCAAACGCATGTGAAAACTATAGAAAGTCGTTATGACGTAGAACGTGCATACTTTGTTGATTCCATTTATGAAATAAAACAAATTTTCTAAAAACTCGTGTTTTTTACGAAATCATGTAAACCTTCTAGAAGCTGTTATTTTAAAAAACGGTGGAAGTAAGCTTTTCTTATTTCCGGACGCATGCGCAAACTATAGAAAGTCGTTATGACATAGAATGTGCATACTTTGTAGAATCCATTTATGAAATAAAACACATTTTCTAAAAACTCGTGTTTTTTACGAAATCATGTAAACCTTCTAGAAGCTGTGATTTTAAAAAACGGTGGAAGTAAGCTTTTCTTATTTCCGGACGCATGCGCAAACTGTAGAAAGTCGTTATGACGTAGAATGTGCATACTTTGTTGATTCCATTTATGAAATAAAACACATTTTCTAAAAACTCGTGTTTTTTACGAAATCATGTAAGCCTTCTAGAAGCTGTGATTTTAAACAATGGTGGAAGCAAGCTTTTCCTATTTCCAGACGCATGCGCAAACTATAGAAAGTCGTTATGATGTAGAATGTGCATACTTTGTTGATTCCATTTATGAAATAAAACACATTTCCTAAAAACTCGTGTTTTTTAACAAATCAAGTAAACCTTCTATGCGCAAACACATTTTATGAAGTATACTTTTCTTATTTCCAAACTTATGCACAAACTATAGAAAGTCGTTATGACGTAGAATGTGCATACTTTGTTGATTCCATTTATGAAATAAAACATATTTTCTAAAAACTCGTGTTTTTTAAGAAATCATGTAAACCTTCTAGAAGCTGTGATTTTAAAAAACGGTGGAAGTAAGCTTTTCTTATTTCCGGACGCATGCGCAAACTATAGAAAGTCGTTATGAGGTAGAATTTGCATACCTTGTTGATTCCATTTACGAAATAAAACACATTTTCTAGAAACTCGTGTTTTTTACGAAATCATGTAAACCTTCAAGAAGCTGTGATTTTAAAAAATGGTCGAAGTAAGCTTTTCTTATTTCCGGACGCATGCGCAAACTATAGAAAGTCCTTATGATGTAGAATATGTATAATTTGTTGATTCCATTTATGAAATAAAACACATTTTCTAAAAACTCGTGTTTTTTACGAAATCATGTAAACCTTCTAGAAGTTGTGATTTTAACAAACGGGCGAAGTAAGCTTTTCCTATTTCCAAACTTATGCGCAAACTATAGAAAGTCGTTATGACGTAGAATGTGCATACTTTGTTGATTCCATTTATGAAATAAAACACATTTTCTAAACACTCGTGTTTTTCAAGAAACCATGTAAACCTTCTAGAAGCTGTGATTTTTAAAAACGGGGGAAGTAAGATTTCTTATTTCCAAACACATGCGCAAACTATAGAAAGTCATTATGATATAGAATGTGCATACTTGTTGATTCCATTTATGAAATAAAACACATTTTCTAAAAACTCGTGTTTTTTAGTAAATCATGTAAACCTTCTAGAAGCTGTGATTTTAAAAAATGGGGGAAGTAAGCTTTTCTTATTTCCGGACGCATGCACAAACTATAGAAAGTCATTATGACGTAGAATGTGCATACTTTGTAGATTCAATTTATGAAATAAAACACATTTTCTAAAAACTCGTGTTTTTTACGAAATCATGTAAACATTCTAGAAGCTGTGATTTTAAAAAACGGTGGAAGTAAGCTTTTCTTATTTCCGGACGCATGCGCAAACTACAAAAAGTCGTTATGACTTAGAATGTGCATACTTTGTAGATTCCATTAATGAAATAAAACAAATTTTCTTAAAACTCGTGTTTTTTACGTAATCATGTAAACCTTCTAGCAGCTGTGATTTTAAAAAACGGGGGAAGTAAGCTTTTCCTATTTCCGAACGCATGCGCAAATTATAGAAAGTCGTCATGACGTAGAATGTGCATACTTTGTTGATTCCATTTATGAAATAAAACACATTTTCTAAAAACTCTTGTTTTTTACGAAATCATGTAAACCTTCTAGAAGCTGTGATTTTAACAAACGGGCGAAGTAAGCTTTTCCTATTTCCAAACTTATGCGCAAACTATAGAAACTCGTTATGACGTAGAATGTGCATACTTTGTTGATTCCATTTATGAAATAAAACACATTTTCTAAACACTCGTGTTTTTCAAGAAACCATGTAAACCTTCTAGAAGCTGTGATTTTAAAAAACGGGGGAAGTAAGATTTCTTATTTCCAAACACATGCGCAAACTATAGAAAGTCATTATGACATAGAATGTGCATACTTTGTTGATTCCATTTATGAAATAAAACACATTTTCTAAAAACTCGTGTTTTTTAAGAAATCATGTAAACCTTCTAGAAGCTGTCATTTTAAAAAACGGGGGAAGTAAGCTTTTCTTATTACCGGACGCATGCACAAACTATAGAAAGTCATTATGACGTAGAATGTGCATACTTTGTAGATTCCATTAATGAAATAAAACACATTTTCTAAAAACTCGTGTTTTTTACGAAATCATGTAAACCTTCTAGCAGCTGTGATTTTAAAAAACGGGGGAAGTAAGCTTTTCCTATTTCCGAACGCATGCGCAAATTATAGAAAGTCGTCATGACGTAGAATGTGCATACTTTGTTGATTCCATTTATGAAATAAAACACATTTTCTAAAAACTCCTGTTTTTTACGAAATCATGTAAACCTTGTAGAAGCTGTGATTTTAACAAACGGGCGAAGTAAGCTTTTCCTATTTCCAAACTTATGCGCAAACTATAGAAAGTCGTTATGACGTAGAATGTGCATACTTTGTTGATTCCATTTATGAAATAAAACACATTTTCTAAACACTCGTGTTTTTCAAGAAACCATGTAAACCTTCTAGAAGCTGTGATTTTAAAAAACGGGGGAAGTAAGATTTCTTATTTCCAAACACATGCGCAAACTATAGAAAGTCATTATGACATAGAATGTGCATACTTTGTTGATTCCATTTATGAAATAAAACACATTTTCTAAAAACTCGTGTTTTTTAAGAAATCATGTAAACCTTCTAGAAGCTGTGATTTTAAAAAACGGGGGAAGTAAGCTTTTCTTATTTCCGGACGCATGCACAAACTATAGAAAGTCATTATGACGTAGAATGTGCATACTTTTTAGATTCCATTTATGAAATAAAACACATTTTCTAAAAACTCGTGTTTTTTACGAAATCATGTAAACCTTCTAGAAGCTGTGATTTAAAAAAACGGTGGAAGTAAGCTTTTCTTATTTCCGGACGCATGCGCAAACTATAGAAATTCGTTATGACGTAGAATGTGCATACTTTGTAGATTCCATTTATGAAATAAAACACATTTTCTAAAAACTCATGTTTTTTACGAAATCATGTAAACCTTCTAGAAGCTGTGATTTTAAAAAACGGTGGAAGTAAGCTTTTCTTATTTCCGGACGTAGGCGCAAACTATAGAAAGTCGTTATGACGTAGAATGTGTATACTTTGTAGATTCCATTTATGAAATAAAACACATTTTCTAAAAACTCATGTTTTTTATGAAATCATGTAAACGTTCTAGAAGCTGTGATTTTAAAAAACGGGGGAAGTAAGCTTTTCTTATTTCCGGACGAATGCGCAAACTATAGAAAGTCGTTATGACGTAGAATGTGCATACTTTGTAGATTCCATTTATGAAATAAAACACATTTTCTAAAAACTCGTGTTTTTTAAGAAATCATGTAAACCTTCTAGAAGCTGTGATTTAAAAAAATGGTGGAAGTAAACTTTTCTTATTTCCGGACGCATGTACAAACTATAGAAAGTCGTTATGACGTAGAATGTGCATACTTTGTTGATTCCATTTATGAAATAAAAACACATTTTCTAAAAACTCGTGTTTTTTAAGAAACCATTTAAACCTTCTAGAAGTTGTGATTTTAAAAAACGAGGGAAGTAAGCTTTTCTTATTTCCAAACACATGCGGAAACTATAGAAAGTCATTATGACGTAGAATGTGCATACTTTGTTGATTCCATTTATGAAATAAAACACATTTTTTTTAAAACTCGTGTTTTTTAAGAAATCATGTAAACCTTCTAGAAGCTGTGATTTTAAAAAACAGTGGAAGTAAGCTTTTCTTATTTCCAGACAAATGCGCAAACTATAGAAAGTCATTATGACGTAGAATGTGCATACTTTGTTGATTCCATTTATGAAATAAAACACATTTTCTAAAAACTCGTGTTTTTTAAGAAATCATGTAAACCTTCTAGAAGCTGTGATTTTAAAAATCGGGGGAAGTAAGCTTTTCTTATTTCCGGACGCATGCACAAACTATAGAAATTCGTTATGACGTAGAATGTGCATACATTGTAGATTCCATTTATGAAATAAAACACATTTTCTAAAAACTCGTGTTTTTTACGAAATCATGTAAACCTTCTAGAAGCTGTGATTTTAAAAAACGGTGGAAGTAAGCTTTTCTTATTTCCGGACGCATGCGCAAACTATAGAAAGTTGTTATGACGTAGAATGTGCATAATTTGTTGTTTCCATTTATGAAATAAAACACATTTTCTAAAAACTCGTGTTTTTTAAGAGATCATGTAAACCTTCTAGAAGCTGTGAATTTAAAAAACGGGGGAAGTAAGCTTTTCTTATTTCCGGACGCATGCGCAAACTCTAGAAAGTCGTTATGACGTAGAATGTGCATACTTTGTAGATTCCATTTATGAAATAAAACACATTTTCTAAAAACTCGTGTTTTTTTACGAAATCATGTAAAACTTCTAGAAGCTGTGATTTAAAAAACGGTGCAAGTAAGCTTTTCTTATTTCCGGACGCATGCGCAAACTATAGAAAGTCATTATGACGTAGAATGTGCATACTTTGAGGATTCCATTTATGAAATAAAACACATTTTCTAAAAACTCGTGTTTTTTTACGAAATCATGTAAAACTTCTAGAAGCTGTGATTTAAAAAAACGGTGGAAGTAAGCTTTTCTTATTTCCGGACGCATGTGCAAACTATAGAAAGTCATTATGACATAGAATGTGCATACTTTGTTGATTCCATTTATGAAATAAAACACATTTTCTAAAAACTCGTGTTTTTTAAGAAAGCATGTAAACCTTCTAGAAGCTGTGATTTTAAAAAACGGGGGAAGTAAGTTTTTCTTATTTCCGGACGCATGCGCAAGCTATAGAAAGTCGTTATGACGTAGAATGTGCATACTTTGTTGATACCATTTATGAAATAAAACACATTTTCTAAAAACTCGTGTTTTTTACGAAATCATGTAAACCTTCTAGAAGCTGTGATTTAAAAAAACGGTGGAAGTAAGCTTTTCTTATTTCCGGATGCATGCGCTAACTATAGAAATTCGTTATGACATAGAATGTGCATACTTTGTTGATTCCATTTATGAACTAAATCACACTTTCTAAAAACTCGTGTTTTTTAAGAAATCATGTAAACCTTCTAGAAGCTGTGATTTAAAAAAACGGTGGAAGTAAGCTTTTCTTATTTCCGGACGCTTGCACAAACTATAGAAAGTCTTTGTGACGTAGAATGTGCATACTTTGTTGATTCCATTTATGAAATAAAAAACATTTTCTAAAAACTCGTGTTTTTTAAGAAATCATGTAAACATTCTAGAAGCTGTGATTTTAAAAAACAGTGGAAGTAAGCTTTTCTTATTTCCAGACAAATGCGCAAACTATAGAAAGTCGTTATGACGTAGAATGTGCATACTTTGTTGATTCCATTTATGAAATAAAACACATTTTCTAAAAACTCGTGTTTTTTAAGAAATCATGTAAACCTTCTAGAAGCTGTGATTTTAAAAAACGGGGGAAGTAAGCTTTTCTTATTTCCAGACGCATGCGCAAACTATAGAAAGTCGTTATGACGTAGAATGTGCATACTTTGTAGATTCCATTTACTAAATAAAACACATTTTCTAAAAACTCGTGTTTTTTACGAAATCATGTAAACCTTCTAGAAGCTATGATTTTAAAAAACGGTGGAAGTAAGCTTTTCTTATTTCCGGACAAATGCGCAAACCATAGAAAGTCGTTATGACGTAGAATGTGCATACTTTGTTGATTGCATTTACGAAATAAAACACATTTTCTAAAAACTCGTGTTTTTTAAGAAATCATGTAAACCTTCTAGAAGCTGTGATTTTAAAAAACGGTGGAAGTAAGCTTTTCTTATTTCCGGACGAATGCGCAAACTATAGAAAGTCATTATGACGTAGAATGTGCATACTTTGTAGATTCCATTTATGAAATAATACACATTTTCTAAAATATCATGTTTTTTACGAAATCATGTAAACTTTCTAGAAGCTGTGATTTTAAAAAACGGTGGAAGTAAGCTTTTCTTATTTCTGGATGCATGCACAAACTATAGAAAGTCGTTATGATGTAGAATGTGCATACTTGTTGATTGCATTTATGAAATAAAACACATTTTCTAAAAACTCGTGTTTTTTAAGAAATCATGTAAACCTTCTAGAAGCTATGATTTTAAAAAACGGTGGAAGTAAGCTTTTCTTATTTCCGGACGAATGCGCAAACTATAGAAAGTTGTTATGACGTAGAATGTGCATACTTTGTTGATTGCATTTACGAAATAAAACACATTTTCTAAAAACTCGTGTTTTTTAAGAAATCATGTAAACCTTCTAGAAGCTATGATTTTAAAAAACGGTGGAAGTAAGCTTTTCTTATTTCCGGACAAATGCGCAAACCATAGAAAGTCGTTATGACGTAGAATGTGCATACTTTGTTGATTGCATTTACGAAATAAAACACATTTTCTAAAAACTCGTGTTTTTTAAGAAATCATGTAAACCTTCTAGAAGCTGTGATTTTAAAAAACGGTGGAAGTAAGCTTTTCTTATTTCCGGACGAATGCGCAAACTATAGAAAGTCATTATGACGTAGAATGTGCATACTTTGTTGATTCCATTTATGAAATAAAACACATTTTCTAAAAACTAGTGTTTTTTAAGAAATCATGTAAACCTTCGAGAAGCTGTGATTTTAAAAAACGGGGGAAGTAAGCTTTTCTTATTTCCGGACGAGTGCGCAAACTATAGAAAGTCATTTTGACATAGAATGTGCATACTTTGTTGAGTCCATTGATGAAATAATACACATTTTCTAAAAACTCGTGTTTTTTAAGAAATCATGTAAACCTTCTAGAAGCTGTGATTTAAAAAAACGGTGGAAGTAAGCTTTCTTATTTCCGGACGCCTGCACAAACTATAGAAAGTCTTTGTGACGTAGAATGTGCATACTTTGTTGATTCCATTTATGAAATAAAAAACATTTTCTAAAAACTCGTGTTTTTTAGGAAACCATGTAAACCTTCTAGAAGTTGTGATTTTAAAAAACGAGGGAACTAAGCTTTTCTTATTTCCAAACACATGCGGAAACTATAGAAAGTCATTATGACGTAGAATGTGCATACTTTGTTGATTCCATTTATGAAATAAAACACATTTTCTAAAAACTCGTGTTTTTTAAGAAATCATCTAAACCTTCTAGAAGCTGTGATTTTAAAAAACAGTGGAAGTAAGCTTTTCTTATTTCCAGACAAATGCGCAAACTATAGAAAGTCGTTATGATGTAGAATGTGCATACTTTGTTGATTCCATTTATGAAATAAAAGACATTTTCTAAAAACTCGTGTTTTTTAAGAAATCATGTAAACCTTCTAGAAGCTGTGATTTTAAAAAACGGGGGAAGTAAGTTTTTCTTATTTCCGGACGCATGCGCAAACTATAGAAAGTCGTTATGACTTAGAATGTCCATACTTTGTAGATTCCATTTATTAAATAAAACACATTTTCTAAAAACTCGTGTTTTTTCTTAAATCATGTAAACCTTCTAGAAGCTATGATTTCAAAAAACGGTGGAAGTAAGCTTTTCTTATTTCCGGACGCATGCGTAAACTATAGAAAGTCGTTATGACGTAGAATGTGCATACTTTGTAGATTCCATTTATGAAATAAAACACATTTTCTAAAAACTCGTGTTTTTTACGAAATCATGTAAACCTTCTAGAAGCTGTGATTTTAAAAAATGCTGGAAGTAAGCTTTTCTTATTTCCGGACGAATGCGCAAACTATAGAAATTCGCTATGACGTAGAATGTGCATACTTTGTAGATTCCATTTATGAAATAAAACACATTTTCTAAAAACTCGTGTTTTTTCCGAAATCATGTAAACCTTCTAGAAGCTGTGATTTTAAAAAACGGTGGAAGTAAGCTTTTCTTGTTTCCGGACGCATGCGCAAACTATAGAAAGTCGTTATGACGTAGAATGTGCATACTTTGTTGATTCCATTTATGAAATAAAACACATTTTCTAAAAACTCGTGTTTTTTAGGAAATCATGTAAACCTTCTAGAAGCTTTGATTTTAAAAAACGGGGGAAGTAAGCTTTTCTTATTTCCGGACGCATGCGCAAACTATAGAAAGTCGTTATGACGTAGAATGTGCATACTTTGTAGATTCCATTTACTAAATAAAACACATTTTCTAAAAACTCGTGTTTTTTACGAAATCATGTAAACCTTCTAGAAGCTGTGATTTTAAAAAACAGTGGAAGTAAGTTTTTCTTATTTCCGGAAACATGCGCAAACTATAGAATTCGTTATGACGTAGAATGTGCATACTTTGTAGATTCCATTTATGAAATAATACACATTTTCTAAAATATCATGTTTTTTACGAAATCATGTAAACTTTCTAGAAGCTGTGATTTTAAAAAACGGTGGAAGTAAGCTTTTCTTATTTCTGGACGCATGCGCAAACTATAGAAAGTCGTTATGATGTAGAATGTGCATAATTTGTAGATTCCATTTATGAAATAAACCACATTTTCTAAAAACTCGTGTTTTTTAAGAAATCATGTAAACCTCCTAGGAGCTGTGATTTTAAAAAACGAGGGAAGTAAGCTTTTCTTATTTCCGGACGCATGCGCAAACTATAGAAAGTCGTTATGACGTAGAATGTGCATACTTTGTTGATTGCATTTACGAAATAAAACACATTTTCTAAAAACTCGTGTTTTTTAAGAAATCATGTAAACCTTCTAGAAGCTATGATTTTAAAAAACGGTGGAAGTAAGCTTTTCTTATTTCCAAATGCATGCGCAAAATATAGAAAGTCGTTATGACGTAGAATGTGCATACTTTGTTGATTCCATTTATGAAATAAAACACATTTTCTAAAAACTCGTTTTTTTTAAGAAATCATGTAAAGCTCCTAGAAGCTGTGATTTTAAAAACGGGGGAAGTAAGCTTTTCTTATTTCCGGACGCATGCGCAAACTATAGAAAGTCGTTATGACGTAGAATGTGCATACTTTGTAGATTTCATTTATGAAATAAAACACATTTTCTAAAAACTCGTGTTTTTTCTGAAATCATGTAAACCTTCTAGAAGCTGTGATTTCAAAAAACGGTGGAAGTAAGCTTTTCTTATTTCCGGACGCATGCGCAAACTATAGAAAGTCGTCATGACGTAGAATGTGCATACTTTGTAGATTTCATTTATGAAATAAAACACATTTTCTAAAAACTCGTGTTTTTTCTGAAATCATGTAAACCTTCTAGAAGCTGTGATTTCAAAAAACGGTGGAAGTAAGCTTTTCTTATTTCCGGATGCATGCGTAAACTATAGAAATTCGCTATGACGTAGAATGTGCATACTTTGTTGATTCCATTTATGAAATAAAACACATTTTCTAAAAACTCGTGTTTTTTACGAAATCATGTAAACCTTCTAGAAGCTGTGATTTTAAAAAACGGTGGAAGTAAGCTTTTCTTATTTCCGGACGCATACGCAAACTATAGAAATTCGCTATGACGTAGAATGTGCATACTTTGTTGATTCCATTTATGAAATAAAACACATTTTCTAAAAACTCGTTTTTTTTAAGAAATCATGTAAACCTTCTAGAAGCTGTGATTTTAAAAAACGGTGGAAGTAAGCTTTTCGTATTTCCGGACGCATGCACAAACTATAGAAAGTCGTTATAACGTAGAATGTGCATACTTTGTTAATTTCATTTATGAAATAAAACACATTTTCTAAAAACTCGTTTTTTTTAAGAAATCATGTAAACCTTGTAGAAGCTGTGATTTTAAAAAACGGGGGAAGTAAGCTTTTCTTATTTCCAAACGCATGCGCAAACTATAGAAAGTCGTTATAACGTAGAATGTGCATACTTTGTTAATTTCATTTATGAAATAAAACACATTTTCTAAAAACTCGTTTTTTTTAAGAAATCATGTAAACCTTGTAGAAGCTGTGATTTTAAAAAACGGGGGAAGTAAGCTTTTCTTATTTCCGAACGCATGCGCAAACTATAGAAATTCATTATGACGTAGAATGTGCATACTTTGTTTATTCCATTTATGAAATAAAACACATTTTCTAAAAACTCGTGTTTCTTAAGAAATCATGTA
Source organism: Larix kaempferi (assembly GCA_027924585.1). NCBI lineage: Eukaryota > Viridiplantae > Streptophyta > Pinopsida > Pinales > Pinaceae > Larix > Larix kaempferi. The sequence continues at coordinate 16,535,719 of BSBM01001252.1, forward strand.
AACCTTCTAGAAGCTGTGATTTTAAAAAACAGGGGAAGTAAGCTTTTCTTATTTCCGGACGCATGCGAAAAATATAGAAAGTCACTATGACGTAGAATGTGCATACTTTGTAGATTCCATTTATGAAATAAACGACATTTTCTAAAAACTCATGTTTTTTAAGAAATCATGTAAACCTCCTAGGAGCTGTGATTTTTAAAAACGAGGGAAGTAAGCTTTTCTTATTTCCAAATGCATGCGCAAAATATAGAAGTAAGATTCCTTTTATGAAATAAAACACATTTTCTAAAAACTCGTGTTTTTTACGAAATCATGTAAACCTTCTAGAAGCTGTGATTTTAAAAAATGGTGGAAGTAAGCTTTTCTTATTTCCGGACGCAGGCGCAAACTATAGAAATTCGCTATGACGTAGAATGTGCATACTTTGTTGATTCCATTTATGAAATAAAACACATTTTCTAAAAACTCGTGTTTTTTAAGAAATCATGTAAACCTTCTAGAAGCTGTGATTTTAAAAAACGGTGGAAGTAAGATTTTCGTATTTCCAGACACATGCACAAACTATAGAAAGTCGTTATGACGTAGAATGTGCATACTTTCTTAATTCCATTTATGAAATAAAACACATTTTCTAAAAACTCGTTTTTTTTAAGAAATCATGTAAACCTTGTAGAAGCTGTGATTTTAAAAAACGGGGGAAGTAAGCTTTTCTTACTTCCAAACGCATGCGCAAACTATAGAAAGTCATTATGACGTAGAATGTGCATACTTTGTTTATTCCATTTATGAAATAAAACACATTTTCTAAAAACTCGCTTGTTTTAAGAAATCATGTAAACCTTGTAGAAGCTGTGATTTTAAAAAACGGGGGAAGTAAGCTTTTCTTACTTCCAAACGCATGCGCAAACTATAGAAAGTCATTATGACGTAGAATGTGCATACTTTGTTTATTCCATTTATGAAATAAAACACATTTTCTAAAAACTCGTGTTTTTTAAGAAATCATTTAAACCTTCTAGAAGCTGTGATTTTAAAAAACAGGGGAAGTAACCTTTTCTTATTTCCGGATGCATGCGCAAACTATAGAAAGTCGTTATGACGTAGAATCTGCATACTTTCTTGATTCCATTTATGAAACAAAACACATTTTCTAAAAACTCGTGTTTCTTAAGAAATCGTGTAAACCTTCTAGAAGCTGTGATTTTAAAAAACGGGGGAAGTAAGCTTTTCTTATTTCCGGACGCATGCGCAAACTATAGAAAGTCACTATGACGTAGAATGTGCATACTTTGTAGATTCCATTTATGAAATAAACCGTATTTTCTAAAAACTCGTGTTTTCTATGAAATCATGTAAACCTTCTAGAAGTTGTGATTTTAAAAAACGGGGGAAGTAAGCTTTTCTTATTTCCAAATGCATGCGCAAACTATAGAAATTCGTTATGACATAGAATGTGCATACTTTGTTGATAACATTTATGAAATAAAACACATTTTCTAAAAACTCGTTTTTTTTAAGAAATCATGTAAACCTCCTAGAAGCTGTGATTTTAAAAATGGGGGAAGTAAGCTTTTCTTATTTCCAGACGCATGCGCAAACTATAGAAAGTCGTTATGACGTAGAATGTGCATACTTTGTAGATTACATTTATGAAATAAAACACATTTTCTAAAAACTCTTGTTTTTTATGAAATCATGTAAACCTTATAGAAGCTGTGATTTCAAAAAACGGTGGCAGTAAGCTTTTCTTATTTCCGGACGCATGCGCAAACTATAGAAAGTCGTTATGACGTAGAATGTGCATACTTTGTAGATTCCATTGATGAAATAAAACACATTTTCTAAAAACTCGTGTTTTTTACGAAATCATGTAAACCTTCTAGAAGCTGTGATTTTAAAAAACGGTGGAAGTAAGCTTTTCTTATTTCCGGACGCATGCGCAAAATATAGAAAGTCTCTATGACGTAGAATGTGCATACTTTGTTGATTCCATTTATGAAATAAAACACATTTTCTAAAAACTCGTGTTTTTTACGAAATCATATAAACCTTCTAGACGCTCTGATTTCAAAAAATGGTGGAAGTAAGCTTTTCTTATTTCCGGATGCATGCGCAAACTATAGAAATTCGATATGACATAGATTGTGCATACTTTGTTGATTCCATTTATGAAATAAAACACATTTTCTAAAAACTCGTTTTTTTTAAGAAATCATGTAAACCTCCTAGAAGCTGTGATTTTAAAAACGGGGGAAGTAAGCTTTTCTTATTTCCGGACGCATGCGCAAACTATAGAAAGTCGTTATGACGTAGAATGTGCATACTTTGTAAATTTCATTTATGAAATAAAACACATTTTCTAAAAACTCGTGTTTTTTATGAAATCATGTAAACCTTCTAGAAGCTGTGATTTCAAAAAACGGTGGAAGTAAGCTTTTCTTATTTCCGGACGCATGCGCAAACTATAGAAAGTCGTTATGACGTAGAATGTGCATACTTTGTAGATTCCATTTATGAAATAAAACACATTTTCTAACAACTCGTGTTTTTTACGAAATCATGTAAACCTTCTAGAAGCTGTGATTTTAAAAAACGGTGGAAGTGAGCTTTTCTTATTTCCGGACGAATGCGCAAACAATAGAAAGTCGTTATGACATAGAATGTGCATACTTTGTTGATTCCATTTATGAAATAAAATACATTTTCTAAAAACTCGCGTTTTTTAAGAAATCATGTAAACCTTCTAGAAGCTGTGAATTTAAAAAACGGGGGAAGTAAGCTTTTCTTATTTCCGGACGCATGCGCAAACTATAGAAAGTCATTATGAAGAAGAATGTGCATACTTTGTTGATTCCATTTATGAAATAAAACACATTTTCTAAACACTCGTGTTTTTTAAGAAAACATGTAAACCTTCTAGAAGCTGTGATTTTAAAAAACAGGGGAAGTAAGCTTTTCTTATTTCCAAACGCATGCGTAAACTATAGAAAGTCATTATGACGTAGAATGTGCATACTTTATAGATTCCATTTATGAAATAAAACACATTTTCTAAAAACTCGTGTTTTTTACGAAATCATGTAAACCTTCTAGAAGCTGTGATTTTAAAAAACGGGGAAGTAAGCTTTTCTTATTTCCGGACGCATGCGAAAACTATAGAAAGTCGTTATGATGTAGAATGTGCATACTTTGTAGATTCCATTTATGAAATAAAACACATTTTCTAAAAACTCCTGTTTTTTACGAAATCATGTAAACCTTCTAGAAGCTGTGATTTTAAAAAACGGTGGAAGTAAGCTTTTCTTGTTTTCGGACGCATGCGCAAACTATAGAAAGTCGTTATTACGTAGAATGTGCATACTTTGTTGATTCCATTTATGAAATAAAACACATTTTCTAAAAACTCGTGTTTTATAAGAAATCATGTAAACCTTCCAGAAGCTCTGATTTTAAAAAACGGTGGAAGTAAGCTTTCCTTATTTCCGGACGCATGCGCAAACTATAGAAAGTCGTTATGACGTAGAATGTGCATACTTTGTTGATTCCATTTACGAAATAAAACACATTTTCTAAAAACTCATGTTTTTTACGAAATCATGTAAACCTTCTAGAAGCTGTGATTTTAAAAAATGGGGGAAGTAACCTTTTCTTATTTCCGGATGCATGCGCAAACTATAGAAAGTCGTTATGACGTAGAATTTGCATACTTTGTTGATTCCATTTATGAAATAAAACACATTTTCTAAAAACTCGTGTTTCTTAAGAAATCATGTAAACCTTCTAGAAGCTGTGATTTTAAAAAACGGGGGAAGTAAGCTTTTCTTATTTCCGGACGCATGCGAAAAATATAGAAAGTCACTATGACGTAGAATGTGCATACTTTGTAGATTCCATTTATGAAATAAACCACATTTTCTAAAAACTCGTGTTTTTTAAGAAATCATGTAAACCTCCTTGGAGCTGTGATTTTTAAAAACGAGGGAAGTAAGCTTTTCTTATTTCCGGACGCATGCGCAAACTATAGAAAGTCATTATGACGTAGAATGTGCATACTTTGTTGATTCCATTTATGAAATAAACCACATTTTCAAAAAACTCGTGTTTTTTAAGAAATCATGTAAACCTTCTAGAAGTTGTGATTTTAAAAAACGGGGGAAGTAAGCTTTTCTTATTTCCAAATGCATGCGCAAAATATAGAAAGTCGTTATGACGTAGAATGTGCATACTTTGTCGATTCTATTTATGAAATAAAACACATTTTCTAAAAACTCGTTTTTTTTTAAGAAATCATGTAAACCTCCTAGAAGCTGTGATTTTAAAAACGGGGGAAGTAAGCTTTTCTTATTTCCGGACGCATGCGCAAACTATAGAAAGTCGTTATGACGTAGAATGTGCATACTTTGTAGATTTCATTTATGAAATAAAACACATTTCCTAAAAACTCGTGTTTTTTCTGAAATCATGTAAACCTTCTAGAAGCTGTGATTTCAAAAAACGGTGGAAGTAAGCTTTTCTTATTTCCGGATGCATGCGTAAACTATAGAAATTCGTTATGACGTAGAATGTGCATACTTTGTAGATTCCATTTATTAAATAAAACACATTTTCTAAAAACTCGTGTTTTTTTACGAAATCATGTAAACCTTCTAGAAGCTGTGATTTTAAAAAACGGTGGAAGTAAGCTTTTCTTATTTCCGGACGCATGCGCAAACTATAGAAATTCGCTATGACGTAGAATGTGCATAGTTTGTTGATTCCATTTATGAAATAAAACACATTTTCTAAAAACTCGTGTTTTTTAAGAAATCATGTAAACCTTCTAGAAGCTGTGATTTTAAAAAACGGTGGAAGTAAGCTTTTCGTATTTCCGGACGCATGCACAAACTATAGAAAGTCGTTATGACGTAGAATGTGCATACTTTGTTAATTTCATTTATGAAATAAAACACATTTTCTAAAAACTCGTTTTTTTTTAAGAAATCATGTAAACCTTGTAGAAGCTGTGATTTTAAAAAACGGGGGAAGTAAGCTTTTCTTATTTCCGAACGCATGCGCAAACTATAGAAATTCATTATGACGTAGAATGTGCATACTTTGTTTATTCCATTTATGAAATAAAACACATTTTCTAAAAACTCATGTTTTTTAAGAAATCATGTAAACCTTCTAGAAGCTGTGATTTTAAAAAACGGGGGAAGTAAGCTTTTCTTATTTCCGGACGCATGCGCAAACTATAGAGAGTCACTATGACGTAGAATGTGCATACTTTGTAGATTCCATTTATGAAATAAACCACATTTTCTAAAAACTCGTGTTTTCTATGAAATTATGTAAACCTTCTAGAAGTTGTGACTTTAAAAAATGAGGGAAGTAAGCTTTTCTTATTTCCAAATGCATGCGCAAACTATAGAAAGTCGTTATGACGTAGAATGTGCATACTTTGTTGATTCCATTTATGAAATAAAACACATTTTCTAAAAACTCATGTTTTTTAAGAAATCATGTAAACATCCTAGGAGCTGTGATTTTTAAAAACGGGGGAAGTAAGCTTTTCTTATTTCCGGACGCATGCGCAAACTATAGAAATTCGTTATGACGTAGAATGTGCATACTTCGTAGATTCCATTGATGAAATAAAACACATTTTCTAAAAACTCGTGTTTTTTACGAAATCATGTAAACATTCTAGAAGCTGTGATTTTAAAAAACGGTGGAAGTAAGCTTTTCTTATTTCCGGACGCATGCGCAAACTATAGAAATTCGCTATGACGTAAAATGTGCATACTTTGTTGATTCCATTTATGAAATAAAACACATTTTCTAAAAACTCGCGTTTTTTACGAAATCATATAAACCTTCTAGATGCTCTGATTTCAAAAAATGGTGGAAGTAAGCTTTTCTTATTTCCGGATGCATGCGCAAACTATAGAAATTCGTTATGACATAGAATGTGCATACTTTGTAGATACCATTTATGAAATAAAACACATTTTCTAAAAACTTGTGTTTTTTACGAAATCATGTAAACCTTCTAGAAGCTGTGATTTTAAAAAACGGTGGAAGTAAGCTTTTCTTATTTCCGGACGAATGCGCAAACTATAGAAATTTGTTATGACGTAGAATGTGCATACTTTGTTGATTCCATTTATGAAATAAAACACATTTTCTAAAAACTCCGGTTTTTTAAGAAATCATGTAAACCTTCTAGAAGCTGTGATTTTAAAAAATGGAGGAAGTAAGCTTTTCTTATTTCCGGATGCATGCGCAAACTATAGAAAGTCGTTATGACGTAGAATGTGCATACTTTGTAGATTACGTTTATGAAATAAAACACATTTTCTAAAAACTCTTGTTTTTTATGAAATCATGTAAACCTTCTAGAAGCTGTGATTTCAAAAAACGGTGGAAGTAAGCTTTTCTTATTTCCGGACGCATGCGCAAACTATAGAAAGTCGTTATGACGTAGAATGTGCATACTTTGTAGATTCCATTTGTGAAATAAAACACATTTTCTAAAAACTCGTGTTTTTTACGAAATCATGTAAACCTTCTAGAAGCTGTGATTTTAAAAAATGGTGGAAGTAAGCTTTTCTTATTTCCGGACGCATGCGCAAACTATAGAAAGTCGCTATGACGTAGAATGTGCATACTTTGTTGATTCCATTTATGAAATAAAACACATTTTCCAAAAACTCGTGTTTTTTAAGAAATCATGTAAACCTTCTAGAAGATGCGATTTTAATAAACGGTGGAAGTAAGCTTTTCGTATTTCCGGACGCATGCACAAACTATAGAAAGTCGTTATGACGTAGAATGTGCATACTTTGTTGATTCCATTTATGAAATAAAACACATTTTCTAAAAACTCGTGTTTTTTAAGATATCATGTAAACCTTGTAGAAGCTGTGATTTTAAAAAACGGGGGAAGTAAGCTTTTCTTATTTCCAAAGCATGCGCAAACTATAGAAAGTCGCTATGACGTAGAATGTGCATACTTCGTTGATTCCATTTATGAAATAAAACACATTTTCTAAAAACTCGTGTTTTTTACGAAATCATGTAAACCTTCTAGAAGCTGTAATTTCAAAAAACGGTGGAAGTAAGCTTTTCTTATTTCCGGACGCATGCGCAAACTATAGAAAGTCGTTATGACGTAGAATGTGCATACTTTGTAGATTCCATTTATGAAATAAAACACATTTTCTAAAAACTCGTGTTTTTTACGAAATCATGTAAACATTCTAGAAGCTGTTATTTTAAAAAACGGTGCAAGTAAGATTTTATTATTTCCGGACGAATGTGCAAACTATAGAAAGTCGTTATGATGTAGAATGTGCATACTTTGTTGATTGCATTTATGAAATAAAACACATTTTCTAAAAACTCGTGTTTTTTACGAAATCATGTAAACCTTCTAGAAGCTGTGATTTTAAAAAACGGGGGAAGTAAGCTTTTCTTATTTCCGGACACATGCGCAAACTATAGAAAGTCGTTATGATGTGGAATGTGCATAATTTGTAGATTCCATTTATGAAATAAAGCACATTTTCTAAAAACTCGTGTTTTTTACGAAATCATGTAAACCTTCTAGAAGCTGTGATTTTAACAAACGGTGGAAGTAAGCTTTTCTTATTTCCAAACACATGCGCAAACTATAGAAACTCATTATGACATAGAATGTGCATACTTTCTTGATTCCATTTATGAAATAAAACACATTTTCTAAAAACTCGTGTTTTTTAAGAAATCATGTAAACCTTCTAGAAGCTGTGATTTTAAAAAAACGGGGGAAGTAAGCTTTTCCTATTTCCGGACGCATGTGCAAACTATAGAAAGTCGTTATGACGTAGAATGCGCATACTTTGTTGATTCCATTTATGAAATAAACACATTTTCTAAAAACTAGTATTTTTAAAGAAATCATGTAAACCTTCTAGAAGCTGTGATTTTAAAAAACGGGGGAAGTAAGCTTTTCTTATTTCCGGACGCATGCGCAAACTATAGAAAGTCGTTATGACGTAGAATGTGCATACTTTGTTGATTCCATTTATGAAATAAAACACATTTTCTAAAAACTCGTGTTTTTTAAGAAATCATGCAAACCTTCTAGAAGCTGTGATTTTAAAAAACGGGTGAAGTAAGCTTTTCTTATTTCCGGACGCATGCGCAAACTATAGAAAGTCGTTATGACTTAGAATGTGCATACTTTGTAGATTCCATTAATGAAATAAAACACATTTTCTAAAAACTCGTGTTTTTTTACGAAATCATGTAAACCTTCTAGCAGCTGTGATTTTAAAAAACGGGGGAAGTAAGCTTTTCCTATTTCCGAACGCATGCGCAAATTATAGAAAGTCGTCATGACGTAGAATGTGCATAATTTGTTGATTCCATTTATGAAATAAAACACATTTTCTAAAAACTCGTGTTTTTTACGAAATCATGTAAACCTTCTAGAAGCTGTGATTTTAACAAACGGGCGAAGTAAGCTTTTCCTATTTCCAAACTTATGCGCAAACTATAGAAACTCGTTATGACGTAGAATGTGCATACTTTGTTGATTCCATTTATGAAATAAAACACATTTTCTAAACACTCGTGTTTTTCAAGAAACCATGTAAACCTTCTAGAAGCTGTGATTTTAAAAAACGGGGGAAGTAAGATTTCTTATTTCCAAACACATGCGCAAACTATAGAAAGTCATTATGACATAGAATGTGCATACTTTGTTGATTCCATTTATGAAATAAAACACATTTTCTAAAAACTCGTGTTTTTTAAGAAATCATGTAAACCTTCTAGAAGCTGTGATTTTAAAAAACGGGGGAAGTAAGATTTTCTTATTTCCGGACGCATGCGCAAACTATAGAAAGTCATTATGAAAAAGAATGTGCATACTTTGTTGATTCCATTTATGAAATAAAACACATTTTCTAAAAACTCGTGTTTTTTACGAAATCATGTAAACCTTCTAGAAGCTGTGATTTTAAAAAACGGTGGAAGTAAGCTTTTCTTATTTCCGGACGCATGCGCAAAATATAGAAAGTCGCTATGACGTAGAATGTGCATACTTTGTTGATTCCATTTATGAAATAAAACACATTTTCTAAAAACTCGTGTTTTTTACGAAATCATATAAACCTTCTAGACGCTCTGATTTCAAAAAATGGTGGAAGTAAGCTTTTCTTATTTCCGGATGCATGCGCAAACTATAGAAAGTCGTTATGACGTAGAATGTGCATACTTTGTTGATTCCATTTATGAAATAAAACACATTTTCTAAAAACTCATGTTTTTTACGAAATCATGTAAACCTTCTAGAAGCTGTGATTTTAAAAAATGGGGGAAGTAACCTTTTCTTATTTCCGAATGCATGCGCAAACTATAGAAAGTCGTTATGACGTAGAATCTGCATACTTTGCTGATTCCATTTATGAAATAAAACAAATTTTCTAAAAACTCGTGTTTCTTAAGAAATCATGTAAACCTTCTAGAAGCTGTGATTTTAAAAAACAGGGGAAGTAAGCTTTTCTTATTTCCGGACGCATGCGATAAATATAGAAAGTCACTATGACGTAGAATGTACATACTTTGTAGATTCCATTTATGAAATAAACGACATTTTCTAAAAACTCGTGTTTTTTAAGAAATCATGTAAACCTCCTAGGAGCTGTGATTTTTAAAAACGAGGGAAGTAAGCTTTTCTTATTTCCAAATGCATGCGCAAAATATAGAAAGTCGTTATGACGTAGAATGTGCATACTTTGTTGATTCCATTTATGAAATAAAACACATTTTCTAAAAACTTTTTTTTTTTTAAGAAATCATGTAAACCTCCTAGAAGCTGTGATTTTAAAAACGGGGGAAGTGAGCTTTTCTTATTTCCGGACGCATGCGCAAACTATAGAAAGTCGTTATGACGTAGAATGTGCATACTTTTTAGATTACATTTATGAAATAAAACACATTTTCTAAAAACTCGTGTTTTTTCTGAAATCATGTAAACCTTCTAGAAGCTGTGATTTCAAAAAAACGGTGGAAGTAAGCTTTTCTTATTTCCGGACGCATGCGTAAACTATAGAAAGTCGTTATGACGTAGAATGTGCATACTTTGTAGATTCCTTTTATGAAATAAAACACATTTTCTAAAAACTCGTGTTTTTTACGAAACCATGTAAACCTTCTAGAAGCTGTGATTTTAAAAAATGGTGGAAGTAAGCTTTTCTTATTTCCGGACGCAGGCGCAAACTATAGAAATTCGCTATGACGTAGAATGTGCATACTTTGTTTATTCCATTTATGAAATAAAACACATTTTCTAAAAACTCGTTTTTTTTAAGAAATCATGTAAACCTTGTAGAAGCTGTGATTTTAAAAAACGGGGGAAGTAAGCTTTTCTTACTTCCAAACGCATGCGCAAACTATAGAAAGTCATTATGACGTAGAATGTGCATACTTTGTTTATTCCATTTATGAAATAAAACACATTTTCTAAAAACTCGTGTTTTTTAAGAAATCATTTAAACCTTCTAGAAGCTGTGATTTTAAAAAACAGGGGAAGTAACCTTTTCTTATTTCCGGATGCATGCGTAAACTATAGAAAGTCGTTATGACGTAGAATGTGCATACTTTGTAGATTCCTTTTATGAAATAAAACACATTTTCTAAAAACTCGTGTTTTTTACGAAATCATGTAAACCTTCTAGAAGCTGTTATTTTAAAAAACGGTGGAAGTAAGATTTTCTTATTTCCGGACGAATGTGCAAATTATAGAAATTCGTTATGATGTAGAATGTGCATACTTTGTTGATTGCATTTATGAAATAAAACACATTTTCTAAAAACTCGTGTTTTTTACGAAATCATGTAAACCTTCTTGAAGCTGTGATTTTAAAAAAAGGGGGAAGTAAGCTTTTCTTATTTCCGGACACATGCGCAAACTATAGAAAGTCGTTATGATGTAGAATGTGCATAATTTGTAGATTCCATTTATGAAATAAAGCACATTTTCTAAAAACTCGTGTTTTTTACGAAATCATGTAAACCTTCTAGAAGCTGTGATTTTAACAAACGGTGGAAGTAAGCTTTTCTTATTTCCGGACGAATGCGCAAACTATAGAAAGTCGTTATGACGTAGAATGTGCATACTTTGTAGATTCCATTTATGAAATAAAGGACATTTTCTAAAAACTCGTGTTTTTTACGAAATCATGTAAACCTTCCAGAAGCTGTTATTTTAAAAAACGGTGGAAGTAAGCTTTTCTTATTTTTGGATGCATGCGCAGACTATAAAAAGTCGTTATGATGTAGAATGTCCATAATTTGTAGATTCCATTTATGAAATAAAGCACATTTTCCAAAAACTCGTGGTTTTTACGAAATCATGTAAACCTTCTAGAAGCTGTGATTTTAAAAAACGGGGGAAGTAAGCTTTTCTTATTTCCGGACGCATGCGCAAACTATAGAAAGTCGTTATGACGTAGAATATGCATACTTTGTAGATTCCATTTACGAAATAAAGCACATTTTCTAAAGACTCGTATTTTTTACGAAATCATGTAAACCTTCTAGAAGCTGTGATTTTAAAAAACGGTGGAAGTAAGCTTTTCTTATTTCCGGACGCATGCGCAAACTATAGAAAGTCGTTATGACGTAGAATGTGCATACTTTATTGATTCCATTTATGAAATAAAACACATTTTGTAAAAACTCGTGTTTTTTACGAAATCATGTAAACCTTCTAGAAGCTGTGATTTTAAAAAATGGTGGAAGTAAGCTTTTCTTATTTCCAGACAAATGCGCAAACTATAGAAAGTCATTATGACGTAGAATGTGCATACTTTGTAGATTCCATTTATGAAATAAAACACATTTTCTAAAAACTCGTGTTTTTTACGAAATCATGTAAATCTTCTAGAAGCTGTGATTTTAAAAAACGGTGGAAGTAAGCTTTTCTTATTTCTGGACGCATGCGCAAACTATAGAAAGTCGTTATGACATAGAATGTGCATACTTTGTAGATTCCATTTATGAAATAAAACACATTTTCTAAAAACTCATGTTTCTTACGAAATCATGTAAACCTTCTAGAAGCTGTGATTTTAAAAAAATGGTGGAAGTAAGCTTTTCTTATTTCCGGACGCATGCGCAAAACTATAGAAAGTCGTTATGATGTAGAATGTGCATACTTTGTAGATTCCATTTATGAAATAAAGCACTTTTTCTAAAAACTTGTGTTTTTTACGAAATCATGTAAACCTTCTAGAAGCTGTGATTTTAAAAAACGGTGGAAGTAAGCTTTTCTTATTTCCGGACGAATGCGCAAACTATAGAAAGTCGTTATGACGTATAATGTGCATACTTTGTTGATTCCATTTATGAAATCAAACAGATTTTCTAAAAAATCGTGTTTTTTAAGCAACCATGTAAACCTTCTAGAAGCTGTGATTTTAAAAAACGGGGGAAGTAAGCTTTTCTTATTTCCAAACGCATGCACAAACTATAGAAATTCGTTATGACATAGAATGTGCATACTTTGTTGATTCCATTTATGAAATAAAACAAATTATCTAAAAACTCGTATTTTTTAAGAAATCATGTAAACCTTCTAGATGCCGTAATTTTAAAAAACGGGGCAAGTAAGCTTTTCTTATTTCAGAACGCATGTCCAAACTATAGAAAGTCATTATGACGTAGAATGTGCGTACTTTGTTGATTCCATTTATGAAATAAAACACATTTTCTAAAAAATCATGTTTTTTAGGAAATCATGTAAACCTTCTAGAAGCTGTGATTTTAAAAAATGGTGGAAGTAAGCTTTTCTTATTTCCGGACGCATGCGCAAACTATAGAAAATCGTTATGACGTAGAATTTGCATACTTTGTTGATTCCATTTATGAAATAAAACAAATTTTCTAAAAACTCGTGGTTTTTAAGAAAACATGTAAACCTTCTAGAAGCTGTGATTTTAAAAAACAGGGGAAGTAAGCTTTTCTTATTTCCAAACGCATGCGTAAACTATAGAAAGTCGTTATGACGTAGAATGTGCATACTTTGTAGATTCCATTTATGAAATAAAACACATTTTCTAAAAACTCGTGTTTTTTACGAAATCATGTAAACCTTCTAGAAGCTGTGATTTTAAAAAACGGGGGAAGTAAGCTTTTCTTATTTCCGGACGCATGCGCAAACTATAGAAAGTCGTTATGATGTAGATAGTGCATACTTCGTTGATTCCATTTATGAAATAAAACACATTTTCTAAATACTCGTGTTTTTTAACAAATCATGTAAACCTTCTAGAAGCTGTGATTTTAAACAACGGGGGAAGTAAGCTTTTCTTATTTCCAAACACATGCGCAAACTATAGAAAGTCGTTATTGGATAGAATGTGCATACTTTGTAGATTCCATTTATGAAATAAAACACATTTTCTAAAAACTCGTGTTTTTTACGAAATCATGTAAACCTTAAAGAAGCTGTGATTTTAAAAAACGGTGGAAGTGAGCTTTTCTTATTTCCGGACGCATGCGTAAACTATAGAAATTCGTTATGACGTAGAATGTGCATAATTTGTTGATTCCATTTATGAAATAAAACACATTTTCTAAAAACTCGTGTTTCTTAAGAAATCATGTAAACCTTCTAGAAGCTGTGATTTTAAAAAACGGTGGAAGTAAGCTTTCTTTATTTCCGGACGCATGCGCAAACTATAGAAAGTCGATATGACGTAGAATGTGCATACTTTGTTGATTCCATTTATGAAATAAAACACATTTTCTAAAAACTCATGTTTTTTACGAAATCATGTAAACCTTCTAGAAGCTGTGATTTTAAAAAACGGTGGAAGTAAGCTTTTCTTATTTCCGGACGAATGCGCAAACTATAGAAATTCGTTATGACGTAGAATGTGCATACTTTGTTGATTCCATTTATGAGATAAAACACATTTTCTAAAAACTCGTGTTTCTTAAGAAATCATGTAAACCTTCTAGAAGCTGTGATTTTAAAAAACGGGGGAAGTAAGCTTTTCTTATTTCCGGACGCATGCGCAAACTATAGAAAGTCGTTATGACGTAGAATGTGCATACTTTGTAGATTACATTTATGAAATAAAACACATTTTCTAAAAACTCGTGTTTTTTAAGAAATCATGTAAACCTTCTAGAAGCCGTGATTTTAAAAAACGGTGGAAGTAAGCTTTTCTTATTTCCGGACGCATGCGCAAACTATAAAAAGTCGTTATGACGTAGAATGTGCATACTTTGTTGATTCCATTTATGAAATAAAACACATTTTCTAAAAACTCGTGTTTTTTAAGAAATCATGTAAACCTTCTAGAAGCTGTGATTTTAAAAAACAGGGGAAGTAAGCTTTTCTTATTTCCAAACGGATGCGCAAACTATAGAAAGTCGTTATGACGTAGAATGTGCATACTTTGTTGATTCCATTTATGAAATAAAACACATTTTCTAAAAACTCGTGTTTTTTAAGAAATCATGTAAACCTTCAAGAAGCTGTCATTTTAAAAAACGGTGGAAGTAAGCTTTTCTTATTTCCGGACGCATGCGCAAACTATAGAAAGTCGTTATGACGTAGAATGTGCATACTTTGAAGATTCCACTTATGAAATAAAACACATTTTCTAAAAACTCGTTTTTTTTACGAAATCATGTAAACCTTCTAGAAGCTGTGATTTTAAAAAACGGTGGAAGTAAGCTTTTCTTATTTCCGGACGCATGCACAAACTATAGAAAGTCGTTATGATGTAGAATTTGCATACTTTGTTGATTCCATTTAGGAAATAAAACACATTTTCTAAAAACTCATGTTTTTTACGAAATCATGTAAACCTTCTAGAAGCTGTGATTTTAAAAAACGGGGGAAGTAAGCTTTTCTTATTTCGAAAAGCATGCGCAAACTATAGAAAGTCGTTATGATGTAGAATGTGCATACTTTCTTGATTCCATTTATGATATAAATCACATTTTATAAAAACTCGTGTTTTTTACGAAATCGTGTAAACCTTCTAGAAGCTGTGATTTTAAAAAACGGGGGAAGTAAGCTTTTCTTATTTCCAAATGCATGCACAAACTATAGAAAGTCGTTATGACGTAGAATGTGCATACTTTGTTGATTCCATTTATGAAATAAAACACATTTTCTAAAAAGTCGTGTTTTTTAAGAAATCATGTAAACCTTCTAGAAGCTGTGATTTTAAAAAACGGGGGAAGTAAGCTTTTCTTATTTCCCGACACATGCACAAACTATAGAAAGTCTTTATGACGTAGAATGTGCATACTTTGTTGATTCCATTTATTAAATAAAACACATTTTCTAAAAACTCATGTTTTTTAAGAAATCATGTAAACCTTCTAGAAGCTGTGATTTTAAAAAACGGTGGAAGTAAGGTTTTCTTATTTCCGGACGAATGCGTAAACTATAGAAAGTCGTTATGATGTAGAATGTGCATACTTTGTAGATTCCATTTATGAAATAAAACACATTTTCCAAAAACTCATGTTTTTTATGAAATCATGTAAACCTTCTAGAAGCTGTGATTTTAAAAAATGGTGGAAGTAAGCTTTTATTATTTCCGAACGCATGCGCAAACTATAGAAAGTCGTTATGACGTAGAATGTGCATACTTTGTTTATTCCATTTATTAAATAAAACACATTTTCTAAAAACTCGTGTTTTTTAAGAAATCATGTAAACCTTCTAGAAGCTGTGATTTTAAAAAATGGTGGAAGTAAGCTTTTATTATTTCTGGACGCATGCGCAAACTATAGAAAGTCGTTATGATGTAGAATGTTCATAGTTTGTAGATTCCATCTATGAAATAAAACACATTTTCTAAAAACTCGTGTTTTTTACGAAATCATGTCAACCTTCTAGAAGCTATGATTTTAAAAAACGGGGGAAGTAAGCTTTTTTTATTTCCGGACGGATGCGCAAACTATAGAAAGTCGTTATGACGTAGAATGTGCATACTTTGTTGATTCCATTTATGAAATAAAACACATTTTCTAAAAACTCGTGTTTTTTAAGAAATCATATAAACCTTCTAGAAGCCGTGATTTTAAAAAACGGTGGAAGTAACCTTTTCTTATTTCCGGACGCATGCGCAAACTATAGAAAGTTGTTATGACGTAGAATGTGCATACTTTGTTGATTCCATTTATGAAATAAAACACATTTTCTAAAAACTCGTGTTTTTTAAGAAATCATGTAAACCTTCTAGAAGCTGTGATTTTAAAAAACAGGGGAAGTAAGCTTTTCTTATTTCCAAACGGATGCGCAAACTATAGAAAGTCGTTATGACGTAGAATGTGCATACTTTGTTGATTCCATTTATGAAATAAAACACATTTTCTAAAAACTCGTGTTTTTTAAGAAATCATGTAAACCTTCTAGAAGCTGTGATTTTAAAAAACGGTGGAAGTAAGCTTTTCTTATTTCCGGACGCATGCGCAAACTATAGAAAGTCGTTATGACGTAGAATGTGCATACTTTGTAGATTCCATTTATGAAATAAAACACATTTTCTAAAAACTCGTGGTTTTTAAGAAATCATGTAAACCTTCTAGAAGCTATGATTTTAGAAAACGGGGGAAGTAAGCTTTTCTTATTTCGAAAAGCATGCGCAAACTCTAGAAAGTCGTTATGATGTAGAATGTGCATAATTTGTAGATTCCATTTATGAAATAAAACACATTTTCTAAAAACTCGTTTTTTTTACGAAATCATGTAAACCTTCTAGAAGCTGTGATTTTAAAAAACAGTGGAAGTAAGCTTTTCTTATTTCCGGACGCATGCGCAAACTATAGAAATTCGTTATGATGTAGAATTTGCATACTTTGTTGATTCCATTTATGAAATAAAACACATTTTCTAAAAACTCATGTTTTTTACGAAATCATGTAAACCTTCTAGAAGCTGTGATTTTAAAAAACGGGGGAAGTAAGCTTTTCTTATTTCGAAAAGCATGCGCAAACTATAGAAAGTCGTTATGACGTAGAATGTGCATACTTTCTTGATTCCATTTATGATATAAATCACATTTTATAAAAACTCGTGTTTTTTACGAAATCATGTAAACCTTCTAGAAGCTGTGATTTTAAAAACCGGGGGAAGTAAGCTTTTCTTATTTCCAAATGCATGCACAAACTATAGAAAGTCGTTATGACGTAGAATGTGCATACTTTGTTGATTCCATTTATGAAATAAAACACATTTTCTAAAAAGTCGTGTTTTTTAAGAAATCATGTAAACCTTCTAGAAGCTGTGATTTTAAAAAACGGGGGAAGTAAGCTTTTCTTATTTCTGGACGCATGCGCAAACTATAAAAAGCCGTTATGACGTAGAATGTGCATACTTTGTTGATTCCATTTATGAAATAAAACACATTTTCTAAAAACTCATGTTTTTTAAGAAATCATGTAAACCTTCTAGAAGCTGTGATTTTAAAAAACAGGGGAAGTAAGCTTTTCTTATTTCCGGACGCATGCGCAAACTATAGAAAGTCGTTATGACGTAGAATGTGCATACTTTGTTCATTCCATTTATGAAATAAAACACATTTTCTAAAAACTCGTGTTTTTTAAGAAATCATGTAAACCTTCTAGAAGCTGTGATGTTAAAAAATGGGGGAAGTAAGCTTTTCTTATTTCTGGACGCATGCGCAAACTATAGAAAGTCATTATGACCTAGAATGTGCATAATTTGTAGATTCCATTTATGAAATAAAGCACATTTTCTAAAAACTCTTGTTTTTTAACAAATCATGTAAACCTTCTAGAAGCTGTGATTTAAAAAAACGGGGGAAGTAAGCTTTTCTTATTTCCGGACGCATGCACAAACTATAGAAAGTCGTTATGACGTAGAATGTGCATACTTTGTAGATTCCATTTATGAAATAAAACACATTTTCTAAAAAGTCGTGTTTTTTAAGAAATCATGTAAACCTTCTAGAAGCTGTGATTTTAACAAACGGTGGAAGTAAGCTTTTCTTATTTCCGGACGAATGCGCAAACTATAGAAAGTCGTTATGACGTAGAATGTGCATACTTTGTTGATTCCATTTATGAAATAAAACACATTTTCTAAAAACTCGTGTTTTTTAAGAAACCATGTAAACCTTCTAGAAGCTGTGATTTTACAAAACAGGGGAAGTAAGCTTTTCTTATTTCCAAACGCATGCGCAAACTATAGAAAGTTGTTATGACGTAGAATGTGCATACTTTGTTGATTCCATTTATGAAATAAAAGACATTTTCTAAAAACTCGTGTTTTTTAAGAAATCATGTAAACCTTCTAGAAGCTGTGAATTTAAAAAACGGGGGAAGTAAGCTTTTCTTATTTCTGGATGCATGCGCAAACTATAGAAAGTCGTTATGACGTAGAATGTTCATACTTTGTAGATTCCATTTATGAAATAAAACACATTTTAAAAAAACTCATGTGTTTTACGAAATCATGTAAACCTTCTAGAAGCTGTCATTTAAAAAAATGGCGGAAGTAAGCTTTTCTTATTTCCGGACGCATGCGCAAACTATAGAAAGTCATTATGACATAGAATGTGCATACTTTGTAGATTCCATTTATGAAATAAAACACATTTTCTAAAAACTCGTGTTTTTTACGAAATCATGTAAACCTTCTAGAAGCTGTGATTTTAAAAAACTGTGGAAATAAGCTTTTCTTATTTTCGGACGCATGTGCAAAGTATAGAAAGTCGTTATGACATAGAATGTGCATACTTTGTAGATTCCATTTATGAAATAAAACACATTTTCTAAAAACTTGTGTTTTTTACGAAATCATGTAAACCTTCTAGAAGCTGTGATTTTAAAAAACGGTGGAAGTAAGCTTTTCTTATTTCCCGACGAATGCGCAAACTATAGAAAGTCGTCATGACGTAGAATGTGCATACTTTGTTGATTCCATTTAAGAAATAAAACACATTTTCTAAAAACTCGTGTTTTTTAAGAAATCATGTAAACCTTCTAGAAGCTGTGAATTTAAAAAACGGGGGAAGTTAGCTTTTCTTATTTCCGGACGCATGCGCAAACTATAGAAAGTCGTTATCACGTAGAATGTGCATACTTTGTATATTCCATTTATGAAATAAAACACATTTTCTAACAACTCGTGCTTTTTACGAAATCATGTAAACCTTCTAGAAGCTGTGATTTTAAAAAACGGGGGAAGTAAGCTTTTCTTATTTTCGGATGCATGTGCAAACTATAGAAAGTCGTTATGACATAGAATGTGCATACTTTGTAGATTCCATTTATGAAATAAAACACATTTTCTAAAAACTTGTGTTTTTTACGAAATCATGTAAACCTTCTAGAAGCTGTGATTTTAAAAAACGGTGGAAGTAAGCTTTTCTTATTTCCCGACGAATGCGCAAACTATAGAAAGTCGTCATGACGTAGAATGTGCATACTTTGTTGATTCCATTTAAGAAATAAAACACATTTTCTAAAAACTCGTGTTTTTTAAGAAATCATGTAAACCTTCTAGAAGCTGTGAATTTAAAAAACGGGGGAAGTTAGCTTTTCTTATTTCCGGACGCATGCGCAAACTATAGAAAGTCGTTATCACGTAGAATGTGCATACATTGTAGATTCCATTTATGAAATAAAACACATTTTCTAAAAACTCGTGTTTTTTACGAAATCATGTAAACCTTCTAGAAGATGTGATTTTAAAAAACGGTGGAAGTAAGCTTTTCTTATTTCCGGACGCATGCGCAAACTATAGAAAGCCGTTATGATGTAGAATGTGCATACTTTGTTGATTCCATTTATGAAATAAAACACATTTTCTAAAAACTCGTGTTTTTTAAGAAATCATGTAAACCTTCTAGAAGCTGTGATTTTAAAAAATGGGAGAAGTAAGCTTTTCTTATTTCCAAACGCATGCGCAAACTATAGAAAGTCGTTATGACGTAGAATGTGCATACTTTGTTGATTCCATATATGAAATAAAACACATTTTCTAAATACTTTTGTTTTTTAACAAATCATGTAAACTTTCTAGAAGCTGTAATTTTAAAAAACGGGGGAAGTAAGCTTTTCTTATTTCCAAACGCATGCGCAAACTATAGAAAGTCATTATGACGTAGAATGTGCATACTTTGTTGATTCCATTTATGAAATAAAACACATTTTATAAAAACTCTTGTTTTTTAACAAATCATGTAAACCTTCTAGAAGCTGTGATTTAAAAAAACGGTGGAAGTAAGCTTTTCTTATTTCTGGACGCATCCGCAAACTATAGAAAGTCGTTATGACGTAGAATGTGCATACTTTGTAGATTCCATTTATGAAATAAAACACATTTTCTAAAAACTCATGTTTTTTACGAAATCATGTAAACCTTCTAGAAGCTGTGATTTTAAAAAACGGTGGAAGTAAGCTTTTCTTATTTCCGGACGCATGCACAAACTATAGAAATTCGTTATGACGTAGAATGTGCATACTTTGTTGATTCCATTTATGAAATAAAACACATTTTCTAAAAACTCGTGTTTTTTAAGATATCATGTAACCCTTATAGAAGCTGTGATTTTAAAAAATGGTGGAAGTAAGCTTTTCTTATTTCCGGATGCATGCGCAAACTATAGAAAGTCGTTATGACGTAGAATGTGCATACTTTTTTTATTCCATTTATGAAATAAAACACATTTTCTAAAAACTCGTGTTTTTTAAGAAACCCTGTAAACCTTCTAGAAGCTGTGATTTTACAAAACAGGGGAAGTAAGCTTTTCTTATTTCCAAACGCATGCGTAAACTATAGAAAGTCGTTATGACGTAGAATGTGCATACTTTGTTGATTCCATTTATGAAATAAAAGACATTTTCTAAAAACTCGTGTTTTTTAAGAAATCATGTAAACCTTCTAGAAGCTGTGAATTTAAAAAACGGGGGAAGTCAGCTTTTCTTATTTCCGGACGCATGCACAAACTATAGAAAGTCGTTATGACGTAGAATGTGCATACTTTGTAGATTCCATTTATGAAATAAAACACATTTTCTAAAAAGTCGTGTTTTTTAAGAAATCATGTAAACCTTCTAGAAGCTGTGATTTTAAAAAACGGGGGAAGTAAGCTTTTCTTATTTCCGGACACATGCGCAAACTATAGAAAGTCTTTATGATGTAGAATGTGCATACTTTGTTGATTCCATTTATGAAATAAAACACATTTTCTAAAAACTCATGTTTTTTAAGAAATCATGTAAACCTTCTAGAAGCTGTGATTTTAAAAAACGGTGGAAGTAAGCTTTTCTTATTTCCGGACGAATGCGCAAACTATAGAAAGTCGTTATGACGTAGAATGTGCATACTTTGTTGATTCCATTTATGAAATAAAACACATTTTCTAAAAACTCGTGTTTTTTAAGAAATCATGTAAACCTTCTAGAAGCTGTGAATTTAAAGAACGGGGGAAGTAAGCTTTTCTTATTTCCGAACGCATGCGCAAACTATAGAAAGTCGTTATGACGTAGAATGTTCATACATTGTAGATTCCATTTATGAAATAAAACACATTTTCTAAAAACTCGTATTTTTTACGAAATCATGTAAACCTTCTAGAAGCTGTGATTTTAAAAAACGGTGGAAGTAAGCTTTTCTTATTTCCAGACGAATGCGCAAACTATAGAAATTCGTTATGACGTAGAATGTGCATACTTTTTTGATTCCATTGATGAAATAAAACACATTTTCTAAAAACTCGTGTTTTTTAAGAAATCATGTAATCCTTCTAGAAGCTGTGATTTTAAAAAATGGTGGAAGTAAGCTTTTCTTATTTCCGGACGCATTCGCAAACTATAGAAATTCGTTATGACGTAGAATGTGCATACTTTTTTGATACCATTTATGAAATAAAACACATTTTCTAAAAACTCGTGTTTTTTAAGAAACCATGTAAACCTTCTAGAAGCTGTGATTTTACAAAACAGGGGAAGTAAGCTTTTCTTATTTCCAAACGCATGCGCAAACTATAGAAAGTTGTTATGACGTAGAATGTGCATACTTTGTTGATTCCATTTATGAAATAAAAGACATTTTCTAAAAACTCGTGTTTTTTAAGAAATCATGTAAACCTTCTAGAAACTGTGAATTTAAAAAACGGGGGAAGTAAGCTTTTCTTATTTCTCGATGCATGCGCAAACTATAGAAAGTCGTTATGACATAGAATGTGCATACTTTGTAGATTCCATTTATGAAATAAAACACATTTTCTAAAAACTCATGTGTTTTACGAAATCATGTAAACCTTCTAGAAGCTGTCATTTAAAAAAACGGTGGAAGTAAGCTTTTCTTATTTCCGGACGAATGCGCAAACTATAGAAAGTCATTCTGACGTAGAATGTGCATACTTTGTAGATTCCATTTATGAAATAAAACACATTTTCTAAAAACTCGTGTTTTTTACGAAATCATGTAAACCTTCTAGAAGCTGTGATTTTAAAAAACGGTGGAAATAAGCTTTTCTTATTTCCGGACGCATGCGCAAACTATAGAAAGTCGTTATGATGTAGAATGTGCATACTTTGTTGATTCCATTTATGAAATAAAACACATTTTTTAAAAACTCGTGTTTTATAAGAAATCATGTAAACCTTCTAGAAGCTGTGATTTTAAAAAACGGGAGAAGTAAGCTTTTCTTATCTCGAAACGCACGCGCAAACTATAGAAAGTCGTTATGACGTAGAATCTGCATACTTTGTTGATTCCATTTATGAAATAAAACACATTCTCTAAAAATTCATGTTTTTTAAGAAATCATGTAAACCTTCTAGAAGCTGTGATTTTAAAAAACGGGGGAAGTAAGCTTTTCTTATTTCCGGCCGCATACGCAAACTATAGAAAGTCGTTATGACGTAGAATGTGCATACTTTGTAGATTCCATTTATGAAATAAAACACATTTTCTAACAACTCGTGTTTTTTACGAAATCATGTAAACCTTCTAGAAGCTGTGATTTTAAAAAACGGGGGAAGTAAGCTTTTCTTATTTTCGGACGCATGTGCAAACTATAGAAAGTCGTTATGACATAGAATGTGCATACTTTGTAGATTCCATTTATAATAATAAAACACATTTTCTAAAAACTTGTGTTTTTTACGAAATCATGTAAACCTTCTAGAAGCTGTGATTTTAAAAAACGGTGGAAGTAAGCTTTTTTTATTTCCCGACGAATGCGCAAACTATAGAAAGTCGTCATGACGTAGAATGTGCATACTTTGTTGATTCCATTTAAGAAATAAAACACATTTTCTAAAAACTCGTGTTTTTTAAGAAATCATGTAAACCTTCTAGAAGCTGTGAATTTAAAAAACGGGGGAAGTAAGCTTTTCTTATTTCCGGACGCATGCGCAAACTATAGAAAGTCGTTATCACGCAGAATGTGCATACTTTGTAGATTCCATTTATGAAATAAAACACATTTTCTAAAAACTCGTGTTTTTTACGAAATCATGTAAACCTTCTAGAAGATGTGATTTTAAAAAACGGTGGAAGTAATCTTTTCTTATTTCCGGACGCATGCGCAAACTATAGAAAGTCGTTATGATGTAGAATGTGCATACTTTGTTGATTCCATTTATGAAATAAAACACATTTTCTAAAAACTCGTGTTTTTTAAGAAATCATGTAAACCTTCTAGAAGCTGTGATTTTAAAAAATGGGAGAAGTAAGCTTTTCTTATTTCCAAACGCATGCGCAAACTATAGGAAGTCGTTATGACGTAGAATGTGCATACTTTGTTGATTCCATATATGAAATAAAACACATTTTCTAAATACTTGTGTTTTTTAACAAATCATGTAAACTTTCTAGAATCTGTAATTTTAAAAAACGGGGGAAGTAAGCTTTTCTTATTTCCGAACGCATGCGCAAACTATAGAAAGTCATTATGACGTAGAATGTGCATACTTTGTTGATTCCATTTATGAAATAAAACACATTTTCTAAAAACTCTTGTTTTTTAACAAATCATGTAAACCTTCTAGAAGCTGTGATTTAAAAAAACGGTGGAAGTAAGCTTTTTTTATTTCCGGACGCATCCGCAAACTATAGAAAGTGGTTATGACGTAGAATGTGCATACTTTGTAGATTCCATTTATGAAATAAAACACATTTTCTAAAAACTCATGTTTTTTACGAAATCATGTAAACCTTCTAGAAGCTGTGATTTTAAAAAACGGTGGAAGTAAGCTTTTCTTATTTCCGGACGCATGCGCAAACTATAGAAATTCGTTATGACGTAGAATGTGCATACTTTGTTGATTCAATTTATGAAATAAAACACATTTTCTAAAAACTCGTGTTTTTTAAGATATCATGTAACCCTTCTAGAAGCTGTGATTTTAAAAAATGGTGGAAGTAAGCTTTTCGTATTTCCGGACGCATGCGCAAACTATAGAAAGTCGATATGACGTAGAATGTGCATACTTTGTTGATTCCATTTATGAAATAAAACACATTTTCTAAAAACTGATGTTTTTTACAAAATCATGTAAACCTTCTAGAAGCTGTGATTTTAAAAAACGGTGGAAGTAAGCTTTTCTTATTTCCAGACCAATGCGCAAACTATAGAGTCGTTATGACGTAGAATGTGCATACTTTGTAGATTCCATTTATGAAATAAAGCAGATTTTCTAAAAACTCGTGTTTTTTACGAAATCATGTAAACATTCTAGAAGCTGTGATTTTAAAAAATGGTGGAAGTAAGCTTTTCTTATTTCCGGACGAATGCGCAAACTATAGAAGGTCCTTATGACATAGAATGTGCATACTTTGTTGATTCCATTTATGAAATAAAACACATTTTCTAAAAACTCGTGTTTTTTAAGAAATCATGTAAACCTTCTAGAAGCTGTGATTTTAAAAAACGGGGGAAGTAAGCTTTTCTTATTTCCGAACGCATGCGCAAACTATAGAAAGTCGTTATGACGTAGAATGTGCATACTTTGTTGATTCCATTTATGAAATAAAACACATTTTCTAAAAAGTCGTGTTTTTTAAGAAATCATGTAAACCTTCTAGAAGCTGTGATTTTAAAAAATGGGGGAAGTAAGTTTTTCTTATTTCCAAACGCATGCGCAAACTATAGAACGTCGTTATGACGTAGAATGTGCATACTTTATAGATTCCATTTATGAAATAAAACACATTTTCTAAAAACTCGTGTTTTTTAAGAAATCATGTAAACCTTCTAGAAGCTGTGATTTTAAAAAATGGGGGAAGTAACATTTCTTATTTCCGGACACATGCGCAAACTATAGAAAGTCGTTCTGACGTAGAATGTGCATACTTTGTAGATTCCATTTATGAAATAAAACACATTTTCTAAAAACTCGTGTTTTTTACGAAATCATGTAAACCTTCTAGAAGCTGTGATTTTAAAAAATGGTGGAAGTAAGCTTTTCTTATTTCCGGACGCATGCTCAAACTATAGAAAGTTGTTCTGACATAGATTGTGCATACTTTGTAGATTCCATTTATG
This sequence comes from Larix kaempferi, assembly GCA_027924585.1. Lineage (NCBI taxonomy): Eukaryota > Viridiplantae > Streptophyta > Pinopsida > Pinales > Pinaceae > Larix > Larix kaempferi. The sequence goes on from BSBM01001252.1 coordinate 16,561,245, forward strand.
AAATAAAACACATTTTCTAAACACTCGTGTTTTTTACGAAATCATGTAAACCTTGTAGAAGCTATGATTTTAAAAAATGGTGGAAGTAAGCTTTTCTTATTTCCGAACGCATGCACAAACAATAGAAAGTCGTTATGACGTAGAATGTGCATAATTTGTTGATTCCATTTATGAAATAAAACACATTTTCAAAAACTCGTGTTTTTTAAGAAATCATGTAAACCTTCTAGAAGCTGTGATTTTAAAAAACGGTGGAAGTAAGCTTTTCTTATTTCCGGACGCATGCGCAAACTATAGAATGTCGTTATGACGTAGAATGTGCATACTTTGTAGATTCGATTTATGAAATAAAACACATTTTCTAAAAACTCGTGTTTTTTACGAAATCATGTAAACCTTCTAGAAGCTGTGATTTTAAAAAACGGTGGAAATAAGCTTTTCTTATTTTCGGACGCATGCGCAAACTATAGAATGTCGTTATGACGTATAATGTGCATACTTTGTAGATTCGATTTATGAAATAAAACACATTTTCTAAAAACTCGTGTTTTTTACGAAATCCTGTAAACCTTCTAGAAGCTGTGATTTTAAAAAACGGTGGAAGTAAGCTTTTCTTATTTCCGGACGCATGCGTAATCTATATAAAGTCGTTATGACGTAGAATGTGCATACTTTGTTGATTCCATTTATGAAATAAAACACATTTTCTAAAAACTCGTGTTTTTTAAAAATCGTGTAAACCTTCCAGAAGCTGTGATTCTAAAAAATGGGCGAAGTAAGCTTTTCTTATTTCCGGACGCATGTGTTAAGATTTAATATGCTAAGACAGAAAATAGCAGCATTACATTCCATTTCACAATAATAGCATATACAGGATCACTGAAGAAACAACAAGCATAGCATAAACACAAGAGACAGAGATTTATCCTGGGAAACCCTCATGGGGTAGAAAACCCAGCAAAGCTTCCTCAATATAGATGACCAGCAATATACAAAGATGAAACCCTGAGACATGGTCTCCTCCTCCACAATAGCAGACCTCTCCTCCATAAGTGCGCTATCCTCAAGTGAGTGAATGTGTATAATGAGGAACACACCTCCTCTATTTATACACTACTCTGATATGTATTTTACACAAGTACGTGTAGGCTCGTATTTAACCATTGGGTTAAATACCCCATTATAACTGATTGGGCCGACCCCTCTAGGGTGGTCTAATAACCCTTTGACCCACATAACACATACAGGGCCGACCCCCACTAGGGAAGTCTAATAACCCAAGTTACCACATTCCGACGGAGGAATAAACATCTTCGGATATACAATAAGATATTCACGGAGGAATGAATCATCTCCGGAATAATAAAGTACAAATATAATATTCTTTGAAGTTACAATATCTCAACAGCATGCGCAAACTATAGAAAGTCGTTATGACGTATAATGTGCATACTTTGTAGATTCCATTTATGAAATAAAACACATTTTCTAAAAACTCGTGTTTTTTACGAAATCATGTAAACCTTCTAGAAGCTCTTATTTTAAAAAACGGTGGAAGTAAGATTTAATTATTTCCAGACGCATGCGCAAAGTATAGAAATTCGTTATGACGTAGAATGTGCATACTTTGTAGATTCCATTTATGAAATAAAACACATTTTCTAAAAACTCGTGTTTTTTAACAAATCATGTAAACCTTCTAGAAGCTGTGATTTTAAAAAATGGGGGAAGTAAGTTTTTCTTATTTCCAAACGCATGCGCAAACTATAGAACGTCGTTATGACGTAGAATGTGCATACTTTGTAGATTCCATTTATGAAATAAAACACATTTTCTAAGAACTCGTGTTTTTTAAGAAATCATGTAAACCTTCTAGAAGCTGTGATTTTAAAAAACGGGGGAAGTAACATTTCTTATTTCCGGACACATGCGCAAACTATAGAAAGTCGTTCTGACGTAGAATGTGCATACTTTGTAGATTCCATTTATGAAATAAAACACATTTTCTAAAAACTCGTGTTTTTTACGAAATCATGTAAACCTTCTAGAAGCTGTGATTTTATAAAATGGTGGAAGTAAGCTTTTCTTATTTCCGGACGCATGCTCAAACTATAGAAAGTTGTTCTGACATAGATTGTGCATACATTGTAGATTCCATTTATGAAATAAAACACATTTTCTAAACACTCGTGTTTTTTACGAAATCATGTAAACCTTGTAGAAGCTATGATTTTAAAAAATGGTGGAAGTAAGCTTTTCTTATTTCCGGACCCATGCACAAACAATAGAAAGTCGTTATGACGTAGAATGTGCATAATTTGTAGATTCCATTTATGAAATAAAACACATTTTCAAAAACTCGTGTTTTTTAAGAAATCATGTAAACCTTCTAGAAGCTGTGATTTTAAAAAACGGTGGAAGTAAGCTTTTCTTATTTCCGGACGCATGCGCAAACTATAGAATGTCGTTACGACGTAGAATGTGCATACTTTGTAGATTCGATTTATGAAATAAAACACATCTTCTAAAAACTCGTGTTTTTTACGAAATCATGTAAACCTTCTAGAAGCTGTGATTTTAAAAAACGGTGGAAGTAAGCTTTTCTTATTTCCGGACGCATGCGCAAACTATAGAATGTCGTTATGACGTAGAATGTGCATACTTTGTATATTCGATTTATGAAATAAAACACATTTTCTAAAAACTCGTGTTTTTTACGAAATCCTGTAAACCTTCTAGAAGCTGTGATTTTAAAAAACGGTGGAAGTAAGCTTTTCTTATTTCCGGACGCATGCGCAATCTATATAAAGTCGTTATGACGTATAATGTGCATACTTTGTTGATTCCATTTATGAAATAAAACACATTTTCTAAAAACTCTTGTTTTTTAAAAATCGTGTAAACCTTCCAGAAGCTGTGATTCTAAAAAACGGGCGAAGTAAGCTTTTCTTATTTCCGGACGCATGCGCAAACTATAGAAAGTCGTTATGACGTATAATGTGCATACTTTGTAGATTCCATTTATGAAATAAAACACATTTTCTAAAAACTCGTGTTTTTTACGAAATCATGTAAACTTTCTAGAAGCTCTTATTTTAAAAAACGGTGGAAGTAAGCTTTTCTTATTTCCGGACGCATGCGCAAACTATAGAAAGTCATTATGACGTAGAATGTGCATACTTTGTAGATTCAATTTATTAAATAAAACACATTTTCTAAAAACTCGTGTTTTTTAACAAATCATGTAAACCTTCTAGAAGCTGTGATTTTAAAAAATGGGGGAAGTAAGTTTTTCTTATTTCCAAACGCATGCGCAAACTATAGAATGTCGTTATGACGTAGAATGTGCATACTTTGTAGATTCCATTTATGAAATAAAACACATTTTCTAAAAACTCATGTTTTTTAACAAATCATGTAAACCTTCTAGAAGCTGTGATTTTAAAAAACGGGGGAAGTAAGCTTTTCTTATTTCCAAACGCATGCGCAAACTATAGAAAGTCGTTATGACGTAGAATGTGCATACTTTGTTGATTCCATTTATGAAATAAAACACATTTTCTAAAAACTCGTGTTTTTTACGAAATCATGTAAACCTTCTAGAAGCTGTGATTTTAAAAAACAGGGGAAGTAAGCTTTTCTTATTTCGAAACGCATGCACAAACTATAGAAAGTCGTTATGACGTAGAATGTGCATACTTTGTTGATTCCATTTATGAAATAAAACACATTTTCTAAAAACTCGTGTTTCTTAAGAAATCATGTAAACCTTCTAGAAGCCGTGATTTTAAAAAACGGGGGAAGTAAGCTTTTCTTATTTCCGGACGCATGCGCAAACTATAGAAAGTCGTTATGACGTAGAATGTGCATACTTTGTAGATTCCATTTATGAAATAAAACACATTTTCTAAAAACTCGTGTTTTTTACGAAATCATGTAAACCTTCTAGAAGCTATTATTTTAAACACGGTGGAAGTAAGCTTTTCTTATTTCTGGACGCATGCGCAAACTATAGAAAGTCGTTATGACGTAGAATGTGCATACTTTGTTGATTCCATTTATGAAATAAAACACATTTTCTAAAAACTCGTGTTTTTTACGAAATCATGTAAACCTTCTAGAAGCTGTGATTTTAAAAAACGGGGGAAGTAAGCTTTTCTTATATCCAAACGCATGCGCAAACTATAGAAATTCGTTATGACGTAGAATGTGCATACTTTGGTGATTCCATTTATGAAATAAAACACATTTTCTAAAAACTCGTGTTTTTTAAGAAATCATGTAAACCTTCTAGAAGCTGTGATTTTAAAAAATGGGGGAAGTAAGCTTTTCTTATTTCCGGACGCATGCGCAAACTATAGAAAGTCGTTATGACGTAGAATGTGCATACTTTGTAGATTCCATTAAAAAAATAAAACACATTTTCTAAAAACTCGTGTTTTTTACAAAATCATGTAAACCTTCTAGAAGCTGTGATTTTAAAAAACGGGGGAAGTAAGCTTTTCTTATTTCCCGACGCATGCGCAAACTATAGAAAGTCGTTATGACGAAGAATGTGCATACTTTGTAGATTCCATTTATGAAATAAAACACATTTTCTAGAAACTCATGTTTTTTACGAAATCATGTAAACCTTCTAGAAGCTATTATTTTAAAAAACGGTCGAAGTAAGCTTTTCTTATTTCTAGACGCATGCGCAAACTATAGAAAGTCGTTATGACGTCGAATGTGCATACTTTGTTGATTCCATTTATGAAATAAAACACATTTTCTAAAAACTCGTGTTTTTTAACACATCATGTAAACCTTCTAGAAGCTGTGATTTTAAAAAACGGGGGAAGTAAGTTTTTCTTATTTCCAAACGCATGCGCAAACTATAGAAAGTCGTTATGACGTAGAATGTGCATACTTTGTTGATTCCATTTATGAAATAAAACACATTTTCTAAAAACTCATGTTTTTTAAGAAATCATGTAAACCTTCTAGAAGCTGTGATTTTAAAAAACGGGGGAAGTAAGCTTTTCTTATTTCCAAACGCATGCGCAAATTATAGAAAGTCGTTATGACGTAGAATGTGCATACTTTGTTGATTCCATTTATGAAATAAAACACATTTTCTAAAAACTCGTGTTTTTTAAGAAATCATGTAAACCTTCTAGAAGCGGTGATTTTAAAAAACGGGGGAAGTAAGCTTTTCTTATTTCCAAACGCATGCGCAAACTATAGAAAGTGCTTATGACGTAGAATGTGCATACTTTGTTGATTCCATTTATGAAATAAAACACATTTTCCAAAGACTCGTGTTTTTTAAGAAATCATGTAAACCTTCTAGAAGCTGTGATTTTAAAAAACGGGGGAAGTAAGCTTTTCTTATTTCCAAATGCATGCGCAAACTATAGAAAGTTCTTATGACGTAGAATGTGCATACTTTGTTGATTCCATTTATGAAATAAAACACATTTTCCAAAGACTCGTGTTTTTTAAGAAATCATGTAAACCTTCTAGAAGCTGTGATTTTAAAAAACGGGGAAAGTAAGCTTTTCTTATTTCCGGACGCATGCGCAAACTATAGAATGTCGTTATGAAATAGAATGTGCATACTTTTTAGATTCCATTTATGAAATAAAACACATTTTCTTAAAACTCGTGTTTTTTAAGAAATCATGTAAACCTTCTAGAAGCTGTGATTTTAAAAAATGGTGGAAGTAAGCTTTTCTTATTTCCGGACGCATGCGCAAACTATAGAATGTCGTTATGACGTAGAATGTGCATACTTTGTAGATTCGATTTATGAAATAAAACACATTTTCTAAAAACTCGTGTTTTGTACGAAATCATGTAAACCTTCTAAAAGCTGTGATTTTAAAAAACGGTGGAAGTAAGCTTTTCTTATTTCCGGACGCATGCGCAAACTATAGAATGTCGTTATGACGTAGAATGTGCATACTTTGTAGATTCGATTTATGAAATAAAACACATTTTCTAAAAACTCATGTTTTTTACGAAATCCTGTAAACCTTCTAGAAGCTGTGATTTAAAAAAACGGTGGAAGTAAGCTTTTCTTATTTCCGGACGCATGCGCAATCTATATAAAGTCGTTATGACGTAGAATGTGCATACTTTGTTGATTCCATTTATGAAATAAAACACATTTTCTAAAATCTCGTGTTTTTTAAAAATCGTGTAAACCTTCCAGAAGCTGTGATTCTAAAAAACGGGCGAAGTAAGCTTTTCTTATTTCCGTACGCATGAGCAAACTATAGAAAGTCGTTATGACGTATAATGTGCATACTTTGTAGATTCCATTTATGAAATAAAATACATTTTCTAAAAACTCGTGTTTTTTACGAAATCATGTAAACCTTCTAGAAGCTCTTATTTTAAAAAACGGTGGAAGTAAGCTTTTCTTATTTCCGGACGCATGCGCAAACTATAGAAAGTTGTTATGACGTAGAATGTGCATACTTTGTAGATTCCATTTATGAAATAAAACACATTTTCTAAAAAGTCGTGTTTTTTAACAAATCATGTAAATCTAGAAGCTGTGATTTTTAAAAATGGGGGAAGTAAGTTTTTCTTATTTCCAAACGCATGCGCAAACTATACAACGTCGTTATGACGTAGAATGTGCATACTTTGTAGATTCCATTTATGAAATAGAACACATTTTCTAAAAACTCGTGTTTTTTACGAAATCATGTAAACCTTCTACAAGCTGTGATTTTAAAAAACGGTGGAAGTAAGCTTTTCTTATTTCCGGACGCATGCGCAAACTATAGAAAGTCCTTATGACGTAGAATGTGCATACTTTGTAGATTCCATTTGTGAAATAAAACACATTTTCTAAAAACTCGTGTTTTTTACGAAATCATGTAAACCTTCTAGAAGCTGTGATTTTAAAAAACGGTGGAAGTAAGCTTTTCTTATTTCCGGTCGAATGCGGAAACTATCGAAAGTCGTTATTAAGTAGAATGTGCATACTTTGTTGATTCCATTTATGAAATAAAACACATTTTCTAAAAACTCGTGTTTTTTAAGAAATCATGAAAACCTTCTAGAAGCAGTGATTTTGAAAAACGGTGGAAGTAAGCTTTTCTTATTTCCGGACGCATGCACAAACTATAGAAAGTCCTTATGACGTAGAATGTGCATACTTTGTTGATTCCATTTATGAAATAAAACACATTTTCTAAAAACTCGTGTTTTTTACGAAATCATGTAAACCTTCTAGAAGTTGTGATTTTAAAAAACGATGGAAGTAAGCTTTTCTTTTTTCTGGTCAAATGTGGAAACTATAGAAAGTCGTTATTACGTAGAATGTGCATACTTTGTTGATTCCGTTTATGAAATAAAACACATTTTCTAAAAACTCGTGTTTTTTAAGAAATCATGTAAACCTTCTAGAAGCTGTCATTTTAAAAAACGGTGGAAGTAAGCTTTTCTTATTTCCGGACGAATCCGCAAACTATAGAAAGTTGGTATGACATAGAATGTGCATACTTTGTAGATTCCATTTATGAAATAAAACACATTTTCTAAAAACTCGTGTTTTTTACGAAATCATGTAAGCCTTCTAGAAGCTGTGATTTTAAAAAACGGTGGAAGTAAGCTTTTCTTATTTCTGGACGCATGCGCAAACTATAGAAAGTCATTATGACGTAGAATGTGCATACTTTGTTGATTCCATTTATGAAATAAAACACATTTTCTAAAAACTCGTGTTTTTTACGAAATCATGTAAACCTTCTAGAAGCTGTGATTTTAAAAAACAGGGGAAGTAAGCTTTTCTTATTTCGAAACGCATGCGCAAACTATAGAAAGTCGTTATGACGTAGAATGTGCATACTTTGTTGATTCCATTTATGAAATAAAACACATTTTCTAAAAACTCGTGTTTCTTAAGAAATCATGTAAACCTTCTAGAAGCCGTGATTTTAAAAAACGGGGGAAGTAAGCTTTTCTTATTTCCGGACGCATGCGCAAACTATAGAAAGTCGTTATGACGTAGAATGTGCATACTTTGTAGATACCATTTATGAAATAAAACACATTTTCTAAAAACTCGTGTTTTTTACGAAATCATGTAAACCTTCTAGAAGCTATTATTTTAAAAAACGGTGGAAGTAAGCTTTTCTTATTTCTGGACGCATGCGCAAACTATAGAAAGTCGTTATGATGTAAAATCTGCATACTTTGTTGATTCCATTTATGAAATAAAACACATTTTCTAAAAACTCGTGTTTTTTACGAAATCATGTAAATCTTCTAGAAGCTGTGATTTTAAAAAACGGGGGAAGTAAGCTTTTCTTATTTCCGGACGCATGCGCAAACTATAGAAAGTCGTTATGACGAAGAATGTGCATACTTTGTAGATTCCATTTATGAAATAAAACACATTTTCTAGAAACTCGTGTTTTTTACGAAATCATGTAAACCTTCTAGAAGCTATTATTTTAAAAAACGGTAGAAGTAAGCTTTTCTTATTTCTAGACGCATGCGCAAACTATAGAAAGTCGTTATGACGTAGAATGTGCATACTTTGTTGATTCCATTTATGAAATAAAACACATTTTCTAAAAACTCGTGTTTTTTAACACATCATGTAAACCTTCTAGAAGCTGTGATTTTAAAAAACGGGGGAAGTAAGTTTTTCTTATTTCCAAACGCATGCGCAAACTATAGAAAGTCGTTATGACGTAGAATGTGCATACTTTGTAGATTCCATTTATGAAATAAAACACATTTTCTAAAAACTTGTGTTTTTTACGAAATCATGTAAACCTTCTAGAAGCTCTTATTTTAAAAAATGGTGGAAGTAAGCTTTTCTTATTTCCGGACGCATGCGCAAACTATAGAAATTCGTTATGACGTAGAATGTGCATACCTTGTAGATTCCATTTATGAAATAAAACACATTTTCTAAAAACTCGTGTTTTTTATGAAATCATTTAAACCTTCTAGAAGCTGTGATTTTAAAAAACGATGGAAGTAAGCTTTTCTTATTTCCGGTCGAATGCGGAAACTATCGAAAGTCTTTATTACGTAGAATGTGCATACTTTGTTGATTCCATTTATGAAATAAAACACATTTTCTAAAAACTCATGTTTTTTAAGAAATCTTGTAAACCTTCTAGAAGCTGTGATTTTAAAAAACGGTGGAAGTAAGCTTTTCTTATTTCCGGACGAATGCGCAAACTATAGAAAGTCGTTGTGACGTAGAATGTGCATACTTTGTAGATTCCATTTATGAAATAAAACACATTTTCTAAAAACTCGTGTTTTTTACGAAATCATTTAAACCTTCTAGAAGCTGTGATTTTAAAAAACGGTGGAAGTAAGCTTTTCTTATTTCTAGACGCATGCGTAAACTATAGAAAGTCGCTATGACGTAGAATGTGCATACTTTTTTGATTCCATTTATGAAATAAAACACATTTTCTAAAAACTCGTGTTTTTTAAGAAATCATGTAAACCTTCTAGAAGCTGTGATTTTAAAAAACGGGGGAAGTAAGCTTTTCTTATTTCCGGACGCATGCGCAAACTATAGAAAGTCGTTATGACGTAGAATGTGCATACTTTGTAGATTCCATTTATGAAATAGAACACATTTTCTAAAAAGTCGTGTTTTTTACGAAATCATGTAAACCTTCTAGAAGCTGTGATTTTAGAAAACGGGGGAAGTAAGCTTTTCTTATTTCCGGACGCGTGCGCAAACTATAGAAAGTCGTTATGACGAAGAATGGGCATACTTTGTAGATTCCATTTATGAAATAAAACATATTTTTTAAAAACTCGTGTTTTTTACGAAATCATGTAAACCTTCTAGAAGCTATTATTTTAAAAAACGGTGGAAGTAAGCTTTTCTTATTTCCGTACGCATGCGCAAACTATAGAAAGTCGTTATGAATTAGAATGTGCATACTTTGTTGATTCCATTTATGAAATAAAGCACATTTTCTAAAAACTCGTGTTTTTTACGAAATCATCTAAACCTTCTAGAAGCTATTATTTTAAAAAACGGTGGAAGTAAGCTTTTCTTATTTCCGGACGCATGGGCAAACTATAGAAAGTCGTTATGACGTAGAATGTGCATACTTTGCAGATTCCATTTATGAAATAAAACACATTTTCTAAAAACTCATGTTTTTTAACAAATCATGTAAACCTTCTAGAAGCTGTGATTTTAAAAAACGGGGGAAGTAAGCTTTTCTTATTTCCGGACGCATGCGCAAACTATAGAAAGTCGTTATGACGTAGAATGTGCATACTTTGTAGATTCCATTTATGAAATAGAACACATTTTCTAAAAACTCGTGTTTTTTACGAAATCATGTAAACCTTCTAGAAGCTGTGATTTTAAAATACGGGGGAAGTAAGCTTTTCTTATTTCCGGACGCATGCGCAAACTATAGAAAGTCGTTATATCGAAGAATGTGCATACTTTGTAGATTCCATTTATGAAATAAAACAGATTTTCTAAAAACTCGTGTTTTTTACGAAATCATGTGAACCTTCTAGAAGCTATTATTTTAAAAAACGGTGGAAGTAAGCTTTTCTTATTTCCGGACGCATGCGCAAACTATAGAAAGTCGTTATGACGTAGAATGTGCATACTTTGTTGATTCCATTTATGAAATAAAGCACATTTTCTAAAAACTCGTGTTTTTTACGAAATCATGTAAACCTTCTAGAAGCTATTATTTTAAAAAACGGTGGAAGTAAGCTTTTCTTATTTCCGGACGCATGCGAAAACTATAGAAAGTCGTTATGACGTAGAATGTGCATACTTTGTAGATTCCATTTATGAAATAAAACACATTTTCTAAAAACTCATGTTTTTTAACAAATCATGTAAACCTTCTAGAAGCTGTGATTTTAAAAAACGGGGGAAGTAAGTTTTTCTTATTTCCAAACGCATGCCCAAACTATAGAAAGTCGTTATGACGTAGAATGTGCATACTTTGTAGATTCCATTTATGAAATAGAACACATTTTCTAAAAACTCGTGTTTTTTACGAAATCATGTAAACCTTCTAGAAGCTGTGATTTTAAAAAACGGGGGAAGTAAGCTTTTCTTATTTCCGGACGCATGCGCAAACTATAGAAAGTCGTTATGACGTAGAATGTGCATACTTTGTAGATTCCATTTATGAAATAAAAAACATTTTCTAAAAACTTGGGTTTTTTACGAAATCATTTAAACCTTCTAGAAGCTGTGATTTTAAAAAACGGTGGAAGTAAGCTTTTCTTATTTCCGGACGCATGCGCAAACTATAGAAAGTCCTTATGACGTGGAATGTGCATACTTTGTAGATTCCATTTTTTAAATAAAACACATTTTCTAAAAACTCGTGTTTTTTATGAAATCATGTAAACCTTCTAGAAGCTGTGATTTTAAAAAACGGGGGAAGTAAGCTTTTCTTATTTCCGGACGCATGCGCAAACTATAGAAAGTCCTTATGACGTAGAATGTGCATACTTTGTAGATTCCATTTATGAAATAAAACAGATTTTCTAAAAACTCGTGTTTTTTACGAAATCATGTGAACCTTCTAGAAGCTATTATTTTAAAAAACGGTGGAAGTAAGCTTTTCTTATTTCCGGACGCATGCGCAAACTATAGAAAGTCGTTATGACGTAGAATGTGCATACTTTGTTGATTCCATTTATGAAATAAAGCACATTTTCTAAAAACTCGTGTTTTTTACGAAATCATGTAAACCTTCTAGAAGCTATTATTTTAAAAAACGGTGGAAGTAAGCTTTTCTTATTTCCGGACGCATGCGAAAACTATAGAAATTCGTTATGACGTAGAATGTGCATACTTTGTAGATTCCATTTATGAAATAAAACACATTTTCTAAAAACTCATGTTTTTTAACAAATCATGTAAACCTTCTAGAAGCTGTGATTTTAAAAAACGGGGGAAGTAAGTTTTTCTTATTTCCAAACGCATGCCCAAACTATAGAAAGTCGTTATGACGTAGAATGTGCATACTTTGTTGATTACATTTATGAAAGAAAACACATTTTCTAAAAACTCGTGTTTTTTAAGAAATCATGGAAACCTTCTAGAAGCTGTGATTTTGAAAAACGGTGGAAGTAAGCTTTTCTTATTTTCGGACGCATGCGCAAACTATAGAAAGTCGTTATGACGTAGAATGTGCATACTTTGTAGATACCATTTATGAAATAAAACACATTTTCTAAAAACTCGTGTTTTTTACGAAATCATGTCAACCTACTAGAAGCTATTATTTTTAAAAACGGTGGAAGTAAGCTTTTCTTATTTCTGGACGCATGCGCAAACTATAGAAAGTCGTTATGACGTAGAATCTGCATACTTTGTTGATTCCATTTATGAAATAAAACACATTTTCTAAAAACTCGTGTTTTTTACGAAATCATGTAAACCTTCTAGAAGCTGTGATTTTAAAAAACGGGGGAAGTAAGCTTTTCTTATATCCAAACGCATGCGCAAACTATAGAAATTCGTTATGACGTAGAATGTGCATACTTTGGTGATTCCATTTATGAAATAAAACACATTTTCTAAAAACTCGTGTTTTTTAAGAAATCATGTAAACCTTCTAGAAGCTGTGATTTTAAAAAATGGGGGAAGTAAGCTTTTCTTATTTCCGGACGCATGCGCAAACTATAGAAAGTCGTTATGACGTAGAATGTGCATACTTTGTAGATTCCATTTATGAAATAAAACACATTTTCTAAAAACTCGTGTTTTTTACAAAATCATGTAAACCTTCTAGAAGCTGTGATTTTAAAAAACGGGGGAAGTAAGCTTTTCTTATTTCCGGACGCATGCGCAAACTATAGAAAGTCGTTATGACGAAGAATGTGCATACTTTGTAGATTCCATTTATGAAATAAAACACATTTTCTAGAAACTCGTGTTTTTTACGAAATCATGTAAACCTTCTAGAAGCTATTATTTTAAAAAACGGTGGAAGTAAGCTTTTCTTATTTCTAGACGCATGCGCAAACTATAGAAAGTCGTTATGACGTAGAATGTGCATACTTTGTTGATTCCATTTATGAAATAAAACACATTTTCTAAAAACTCGTGTTTTTTAACACATCATGTAAACCTTCTAGAAGCAGTGATTTTAAAAAACGGGGGAAGTAAGTTTTTCTTATTTCCAAACGCATGCGCAAACTATAGAAAGTCGTTATGACGTAGAATGTGCATACTTTGTAGATTCCATTTATGAAATAAAACACATTTTCTAAAAACTCGTGTTTTTTACGAAATCATGTAAACCTTCTAGAAGCTCTTATTTTAAAAAACGGTGGAAGTAAGCTTTTCTTATTTCCGGACGCATGCGCAAACTATAGAAAGTCGTTATGACGTAGAATGTGCATACTTTGTAGATTCCATTTATGAAATAAAACACATTTTCTAAAAACTCGTGTTTTTTACGAAATCATTTAAACCTTCTAGAAGCTGTGATTTTAAAAAACGATGGAAGTAAGCTTTTCTTATTTCCGGTCGAATGCGGAAACTATCGAAAGTCTTTATTAGGTAGAATGTGCATACTTTGTTGATTCCATTTATGAAATAAAACACATTTTCTAAAAACTCATGTTTTTTAAGAAATCTTGTAAACCTTCTAGAAGCTGTGATTTTAAAAAACGGTGGAAGTAACTTTTCTTATTTCCGGACGAATGCGCAAACTATAGAAAGTCGTTGTGACGTAGAATGTGCATACTTTGTAGATTCCATTTATGAAATAAAACACATTTTCTAAAAACTCGTGTTTTTTACGAAATCATTTAAACCTTCTAGAAGCTGTGATTTTAAAAATCGGTGGAAGTAAGCTTTTCTTATTTCTAGACGCATGCGTAAACTATAGAAAGTCGTTATGACGTAGAATGTGCATACTTTGTTGATTCCATTTATGAAATAAAACACATTTTCTAAAAACTCGTGTTTTTTAAGAAATCATGTAAACCTTCTAGAAGCTGTGATTTTAAAAAACGGGGGAAGTAAGCTTTTCTTATTTCCGGACGCATGCGCAAACTATATAAAGTCGTTATGACGTAGAATGTGCATACTTTGTAGATTCAATTTATGAAACAGAACACATTTTCTAAAAAGTCGTGTTTTTTACGAAATCATGTAAACCTTCTAGAAGCTGTGATTTTAGAAAACGGGGGAAGTAAGCTTTTCTTATTTCCGGACGCGTGCGCAAACTATAGAAAGTCGTTATGACGAAGAATGGGCATACTTTGTAGATTCCATTTATGAAATAAAACATATTTTTTAAAAACTCGTGTTTTTTAAGAAATCATGTAAACCTTCTAGAAGCTATTATTTTAAAAAACGGTGGAAGTAAGCTTTTCTTATTTCCGTACGCATGCGCAAACTATAGAAAGTCGTTATGAATTAGAATGTGCATACTTTGTTGATTCCATTTATGAAATAAAGCACATTTTCTAAAAACTCGTGTTTTTTACGAAATCATCTAAACCTTCTAGAAGCTATTATTTTAAAAAACGGTGGAAGTAAGCTTTTCTTATTTCCGGACGCATGGGCAAACTATAGAAAGTCGTTATGACGTAGAATGTGCATACTTTGCAGATTCCATTTATGAAATAAAACACATTTTCTAAAAACTCATGTTTTTTAACAAATCATGTAAACCTTCTAGAAGCTGTGATTTTAAAAAACGGGGGAAGTAAGCTTTTCTTATTTCCGGACGCATGCGCAAACTATAGAAAGTCGTTATGACGTAGAATGTGCATACTTTGTAGATTCCATTTATGAAATAGAACACATTTTCTAAAAACTCGTGTTTTTTACGAAATCATGTAAACCTTCTAGAAGCTGTGATTTTAAAATACGGGGGAAGTAAGCTTTTCTTATTTCCGGACGCATGCGCAAACTATAGAAAGTCGTTATATCGAAGAATGTGCATACTTTGTAGATTCCATTTATGAAATAAAACAGATTTTCTAAAAACTCGTGTTTTTTACGAAATCATGTGAACCTTCTAGAAGCTATTATTTTAAAAAACGGTGGAAGTAAGCTTTTCTTATTTCCGGACGCATGCGCAAACTATAGAAAGTCGTTATGACGTAGAATGTGCATACTTTGTTGATTCCATTTATGAAATAAAGCACATTTTCTAAAAACTCGTGTTTTTTACGAAATCATGTAAACCTTCTAGAAGCTATTATTTTAAAAAACGGTGGAAGTAAGCTTTTCTTATTTCCGGACGCATGCGAAAACTATAGAAAGTCGT
The DNA here is from genome assembly GCA_027924585.1 of Larix kaempferi. Classification (NCBI taxonomy): domain Eukaryota; kingdom Viridiplantae; phylum Streptophyta; class Pinopsida; order Pinales; family Pinaceae; genus Larix; species Larix kaempferi. The sequence continues at coordinate 16,576,508 of BSBM01001252.1, forward strand.
TATGACGTAGAATGTGCATACTTTGTAGATTCCATTTATGAAATAAAACACATTTTCTAAAAACTCATGTTTTTTAACAAATCATGTAAACCTTCTAGAAGCTGTGATTTTAAAAAACGGGGGAAGTAAGTTTTTCTTATTTCCAAACGCATGCCCAAACTATAGAAAGTCGTTATGACGTAGAATGTGCATACTTTGTAGATTCCATTTATGAAATAGAACACATTTTCTAAAAACTCGTGTTTTTTACGAAATCATGTAAACCTTCTAGAAGCTGTGATTTTAAAAAACGGGGGAAGTAAGCTTTTCTTATTTCCGGACGCATGCGCAAACTATAGAAAGTCGTTATGACGTAGAATGTGCATACTTTGTAGATTCCATTTATGAAATAAAAAACATTTTCTAAAAACTTGTGTTTTTTACGAAATCATTTAAACCTTCTAGAAGCTGTGATTTTAAAAAACGGTGGAAGTAAGCTTTTCTTATTTCCGGACGCATGCGCAAACTATAGAAAGTCCTTATGACGTGGAATGTGCATACTTTGTAGATTCCATTTTTGAAATAAAACACATTTTCTAAAAACTCGTGTTTTTTATGAAATCATGTAAACCTTCTAGAAGCTGTGATTTTAAAAAACGGGGGAAGTAAGCTTTTCTTATTTCCGGACGCATGCGCAAACTATAGAAAGTCCTTATGACGTAGAATGTGCATACTTTGTAGATTCCATTTATGAAATAAAACAGATTTTCTAAAAACTCGTGTTTTTTACGAAATCATGTGAACCTTCTAGAAGCTATTATTTTAAAAAACGGTGGAAGTAAGCTTTTCTTATTTCCGGACGCATGCGCAAACTATAGAAAGTCGTTATGACGTAGAATGTGCATACTTTGTTGATTCCATTTATGAAATAAAGCACATTTTCTAAAAACTCGTGTTTTTTACGAAATCATGTAAACCTTCTAGAAGCTATTATTTTAAAAAACGGTGGAAGTAAGCTTTTCTTATTTCCGGACGCATGCGAAAACTATAGAAATTCGTTATGACGTAGAATGTGCATACTTTGTAGATTCCATTTATGAAATAAAACACATTTTCTAAAAACTCATGTTTTTTAACAAATCATGTAAACCTTCTAGAAGCTGTGATTTTAAAAAACGGGGGAAGTAAGTTTTTCTTATTTCCAAACGCATGCCCAAACTATAGAAAGTCGTTATGACGTAGAATGTGCATACTTTGTTGATTACATTTATGAAAGAAAACACATTTTCTAAAAACTCGTGTTTTTTAAGAAATCATGGAAACCTTCTAGAAGCTGTGATTTTGAAAAACGGTGGAAGTAAGCTTTTCTTATTTTCGGACGCATGCGCAAACTATAGAAAGTCGTTATGACGTAGAATGTGCATACTTTGTAGATACCATTTATGAAATAAAACACATTTTCTAAAAACTCGTGTTTTTTACGAAATCATGTCAACCTACTAGAAGCTATTATTTTTAAAAACGGTGGAAGTAAGCTTTTCTTATTTCTGGACGCATGCGCAAACTATAGAAAGTCGTTATGACGTAGAATCTGCATACTTTGTTGATTCCATTTATGAAATAAAACACATTTTCTAAAAACTCGTGTTTTTTACGAAATCATGTAAACCTTCTAGAAGCTGTGATTTTAAAAAACGGGGGAAGTAAGCTTTTCTTATATCCAAACGCATGCGCAAACTATAGAAATTCGTTATGACGTAGAATGTGCATACTTTGGTGATTCCATTTATGAAATAAAACACATTTTCTAAAAACTCGTGTTTTTTAAGAAATCATGTAAACCTTCTAGAAGCTGTGATTTTAAAAAATGGGGGAAGTAAGCTTTTCTTATTTCCGGACGCATGCGCAAACTATAGAAAGTCGTTATGACGTAGAATGTGCATACTTTGTAGATTCCATTTATGAAATAAAACACATTTTCTAAAAACTCGTGTTTTTTACAAAATCATGTAAACCTTCTAGAAGCTGTGATTTTAAAAAACGGGGGAAGTAAGCTTTTCTTATTTCCGGACGCATGCGCAAACTATAGAAAGTCGTTATGACGAAGAATGTGCATACTTTGTAGATTCCATTTATGAAATAAAACACATTTTCTAGAAACTCGTGTTTTTTACGAAATCATGTAAACCTTCTAGAAGCTATTATTTTAAAAAACGGTGGAAGTAAGCTTTTCTTATTTCTAGACGCATGCGCAAACTATAGAAAGTCGTTATGACGTAGAATGTGCATACTTTGTTGATTCCATTTATGAAATAAAACACATTTTCTAAAAACTCGTGTTTTTTAACACATCATGTAAACCTTCTAGAAGCAGTGATTTTAAAAAACGGGGGAAGTAAGTTTTTCTTATTTCCAAACGCATGCGCAAACTATAGAAAGTCGTTATGACGTAGAATGTGCATACTTTGTAGATTCCATTTATGAAATAAAACACATTTTCTAAAAACTCGTGTTTTTTACGAAATCATGTAAACCTTCTAGAAGCTCTTATTTTAAAAAACGGTGGAAGTAAGCTTTTCTTATTTCCGGACGCATGCGCAAACTATAGAAAGTCGTTATGACGTAGAATGTGCATACTTTGTAGATTCCATTTATGAAATAAAACACATTTTCTAAAAACTCGTGTTTTTTACGAAATCATTTAAACCTTCTAGAAGCTGTGATTTTAAAAAACGATGGAAGTAAGCTTTTCTTATTTCCGGTCGAATGCGGAAACTATCGAAAGTCTTTATTAGGTAGAATGTGCATACTTTGTTGATTCCATTTATGAAATAAAACACATTTTCTAAAAACTCATGTTTTTTAAGAAATCTTGTAAACCTTCTAGAAGCTGTGATTTTAAAAAACGGTGGAAGTAACTTTTCTTATTTCCGGACGAATGCGCAAACTATAGAAAGTCGTTGTGACGTAGAATGTGCATACTTTGTAGATTCCATTTATGAAATAAAACACATTTTCTAAAAACTCGTGTTTTTTACGAAATCATTTAAACCTTCTAGAAGCTGTGATTTTAAAAATCGGTGGAAGTAAGCTTTTCTTATTTCTAGACGCATGCGTAAACTATAGAAAGTCGTTATGACGTAGAATGTGCATACTTTGTTGATTCCATTTATGAAATAAAACACATTTTCTAAAAACTCGTGTTTTTTAAGAAATCATGTAAACCTTCTAGAAGCTGTGATTTTAAAAAACGGGGGAAGTAAGCTTTTCTTATTTCCGGACGCATGCGCAAACTATATAAAGTCGTTATGACGTAGAATGTGCATACTTTGTAGATTCAATTTATGAAACAGAACACATTTTCTAAAAATTCGTGTTTTTTACGAAATCATGTAAACCTTCTAGAAGCTGTGATTTTAGAAAACGGGGGAAGTAAGCTTTTCTTATTTCCGGACGCGTGCGCAAACTATAGAAAGTCGTTATGACGAAGAATGGGCATACTTTGTAGATTCCATTTATGAAATAAAACATATTTTTTAAAAACTCGTGTTTTTTACGAAATCATGTAAACCTTCTAGAAGCTATTATTTTAAAAAACGGTGGAAGTAAGCTTTTCTTATTTCCGTACGCATGCGCAAACTATAGAAAGTCGTTATGAATTAGAATGTGCATACTTTGTTGATTCCATTTATGAAATAAAGCACATTTTCTAAAAACTCGTGTTTTTTACGAAATCATCTAAACCTTCTAGAAGCTATTATTTTAAAAAACGGTGGAAGTAAGCTTTTCTTATTTCCGGACGCATGGGCAAACTATAGAAAGTCGTTATGACGTAGAATGTGCATACTTTGCAGATTCCATTTATGAAATAAAAAACATTTTCTAAAAACTCATGTTTTTTAACAAATCATGTAAACCTTCTAGAAGCTGTGATTTTAAAAAACGGGGGAAGTAAGCTTTTCTTATTTCCGGACGCATGCGCAAACTATAGAAAGTCGTTATGACGTAGAATGTGCATACTTTGTAGATTCCATTTATGAAATAGAACACATTTTCTAAAAACTCGTGTTTTTTACGAAATCATGTAAACCTTCTAGAAGCTGTGATTTTAAAATACGGGGGAAGTAAGCTTTTCTTATTTCCGGACGCATGCGCAAACTATAGAAAGTCGTTATATCGAAGAATGTGCATACTTTGTAGATTCCATTTATGAAATAAAACAGATTTTCTAAAAACTCGTGTTTTTTACGAAATCATGTGAACCTTCTAGAAGCTATTATTTTAAAAAACGGTGGAAGTAAGCTTTTCTTATTTCCGGACGCATGCGCAAACTATAGAAAGTCGTTATGACGTAGAATGTGCATACTTTGTTGATTCCATTTATGAAATAAAGCACATTTTCTAAAAACTCGTGTTTTTTACGAAATCATGTAAACCTTCTAGAAGCTATTATTTTAAAAAACGGTGGAAGTAAGCTTTTCTTATTTCCGGACGCATGCGAAAACTATAGAAAGTCGTTATGACGTAGAATGTGCATACTTTGTAGATTCCATTTATGAAATAAAACACATTTTCTAAAAACTCATGTTTTTTAACAAATCATGTAAACCTTCTAGAAGCTGTGATTTTAAAAAACGGGGGAAGTAAGTTTTTCTTATTTCCAAACGCATGCCCAAACTATAGAAAGTCGTTATGACGTAGAATGTGCATACTTTGTAGATTCCATTTATGAAATAGAACACATTTTCTAAAAACTCGTGTTTTTTACGAAATCATGTAAACCTTCTAGAAGCTGTGATTTTAAAAAACGGGGGAAGTAAGCTTTTCTTATTTCCGGACGCATGCGCAAACTATAGAAAGTCGTTATGACGTAGAATGTGCATACTTTGTAGATTCCATTTATGAAATAAAAAACATTTTCTAAAAACTTGTGTTTTTTACGAAATCATTTAAACCTTCTAGAAGCTGTGATTTTAAAAAACGGTGGAAGTAAGCTTTTCTTATTTCCGGACGCATGCGCAAACTATAGAAAGTCCTTATGACGTGGAATGTGCATACTTTGTAGATTCCATTTTTGAAATAAAACACATTTTCTAAAAACTCGTGTTTTTTATGAAATCATGTAAACCTTCTAGAAGCTGTGATTTTAAAAAACGGGGGAAGTAAGCTTTTCTTATTTCCGGACGCATGCGCAAACTATAGAAAGTCGTTATGACGTAGAATGTGCATACTTTGTAGATTCCATTTATGAAATAAAAAACATTTTCTAAAAACTTGTGTTTTTTACGAAATCATTTAAACCTTCTAGAAGCTGTGATTTTAAAAAACGGTGGAAGTAAGCTTTTCTTATTTCCGGACGCATGCGCAAACTATAGAAAGTCCTTATGACGTGGAATGTGCATACTTTGTAGATTCCATTTTTGAAATAAAACACATTTTCTAAAAACTCGTGTTTTTTATGAAATCATGTAAACCTTCTAGAAGCTGTGATTTTAAAAAACGGGGGAAGTAAGCTTTTCTTATTTCCGGACGCATGCGCAAACTATAGAAAGTCCTTATGACGTAGAATGTGCATACTTTGTAGATTCCATTTATGAAATAAAACAGATTTTCTAAAAACTCGTGTTTTTTACGAAATCATGTGAACCTTCTAGAAGCTATTATTTTAAAAAACGGTGGAAGTAAGCTTTTCTTATTTCCGGACGCATGCGCAAACTATAGAAAGTCGTTATGACGTAGAATGTGCATACTTTGTTGATTCCATTTATGAAATAAAGCACATTTTCTAAAAACTCGTGTTTTTTACGAAATCATGTAAACCTTCTAGAAGCTATTATTTTAAAAAACGGTGGAAGTAAGCTTTTCTTATTTCCGGACGCATGCGAAAACTATAGAAATTCGTTATGACGTAGAATGTGCATACTTTGTAGATTCCATTTATGAAATAAAACACATTTTCTAAAAACTCATGTTTTTTAACAAATCATGTAAACCTTCTAGAAGCTGTGATTTTAAAAAACGGGGGAAGTAAGTTTTTCTTATTTCCAAACGCATGCCCAAACTATAGAAAGTCGTTATGACGTAGAATGTGCATACTTTGTTGATTACATTTATGAAAGAAAACACATTTTCTAAAAACTCGTGTTTTTTAAGAAATCATGGAAACCTTCTAGAAGCTGTGATTTTGAAAAACGGTGGAAGTAAGCTTTTCTTATTTTCGGACGCATGCGCAAACTATAGAAAGTCGTTATGACGTAGAATGTGCATACTTTGTAGATACCATTTATGAAATAAAACACATTTTCTAAAAACTCGTGTTTTTTACGAAATCATGTCAACCTACTAGAAGCTATTATTTTTAAAAACGGTGGAAGTAAGCTTTTCTTATTTCTGGACGCATGCGCAAACTATAGAAAGTCGTTATGACGTAGAATCTGCATACTTTGTTGATTCCATTTATGAAATAAAACACATTTTCTAAAAACTCGTGTTTTTTACGAAATCATGTAAACCTTCTAGAAGCTGTGATTTTAAAAAACGGGGGAAGTAAGCTTTTCTTATATCCAAACGCATGCGCAAACTATAGAAATTCGTTATGACGTAGAATGTGCATACTTTGGTGATTCCATTTATGAAATAAAACACATTTTCTAAAAACTCGTGTTTTTTAAGAAATCATGTAAACCTTCTAGAAGCTGTGATTTTAAAAAATGGGGGAAGTAAGCTTTTCTTATTTCCGGACGCATGCGCAAACTATAGAAAGTCGTTATGACGTAGAATGTGCATACTTTGTAGATTCCATTTATGAAATAAAACACATTTTCTAAAAACTCGTGTTTTTTACAAAATCATGTAAACCTTCTAGAAGCTGTGATTTTAAAAAACGGGGGAAGTAAGCTTTTCTTATTTCCGGACGCATGCGCAAACTATAGAAAGTCGTTATGACGAAGAATGTGCATACTTTGTAGATTCCATTTATGAAATAAAACACATTTTCTAGAAACTCGTGTTTTTTACGAAATCATGTAAACCTTCTAGAAGCTATTATTTTAAAAAACGGTGGAAGTAAGCTTTTCTTATTTCTAGACGCATGCGCAAACTATAGAAAGTCGTTATGACGTAGAATGTGCATACTTTGTTGATTCCATTTATGAAATAAAACACATTTTCTAAAAACTCGTGTTTTTTAACACATCATGTAAACCTTCTAGAAGCAGTGATTTTAAAAAACGGGGGAAGTAAGTTTTTCTTATTTCCAAACGCATGCGCAAACTATAGAAAGTCGTTATGACGTAGAATGTGCATACTTTGTAGATTCCATTTATGAAATAAAACACATTTTCTAAAAACTCGTGTTTTTTACGAAATCATGTAAACCTTCTAGAAGCTCTTATTTTAAAAAACGGTGGAAGTAAGCTTTTCTTATTTCCGGACGCATGCGCAAACTATAGAAAGTCGTTATGACGTAGAATGTGCATACTTTGTAGATTCCATTTATGAAATAAAACACATTTTCTAAAAACTCGTGTTTTTTACGAAATCATTTAAACCTTCTAGAAGCTGTGATTTTAAAAAACGATGGAAGTAAGCTTTTCTTATTTCCGGTCGAATGCGGAAACTATCGAAAGTCTTTATTAGGTAGAATGTGCATACTTTGTTGATTCCATTTATGAAATAAAACACATTTTCTAAAAACTCATGTTTTTTAAGAAATCTTGTAAACCTTCTAGAAGCTGTGATTTTAAAAAACGGTGGAAGTAACTTTTCTTATTTCCGGACGAATGCGCAAACTATAGAAAGTCGTTGTGACGTAGAATGTGCATACTTTGTAGATTCCATTTATGAAATAAAACACATTTTCTAAAGACTCGTGTTTTTTACGAAATCATTTAAACCTTCTAGAAGCTGTGATTTTAAAAATCGGTGGAAGTAAGCTTTTCTTATTTCTAGACGCATGCGTAAACTATAGAAAGTCGTTATGACGTAGAATGTGCATACTTTGTTGATTCCATTTATGAAATAAAACACATTTTCTAAAAACTCGTGTTTTTTAAGAAATCATGTAAACCTTCTAGAAGCTGTGATTTTAAAAAACGGGGGAAGTAAGCTTTTCTTATTTCCGGACGCATGCGCAAACTATATAAAGTCGTTATGACGTAGAATGTGCATACTTTGTAGATTCAATTTATGAAACAGAACACATTTTCTAAAAATTCGTGTTTTTTACGAAATCATGTAAACCTTCTAGAAGCTGTGATTTTAGAAAACGGGGGAAGTAAGCTTTTCTTATTTCCGGACGCGTGCGCAAACTATAGAAAGTCGTTATGACGAAGAATGGGCATACTTTGTAGATTCCATTTATGAAATAAAACATATTTTTTAAAAACTCGTGTTTTTTACGAAATCATGTAAACCTTCTAGAAGCTATTATTTTAAAAAACGGTGGAAGTAAGCTTTTCTTATTTCCGTACGCATGCGCAAACTATAGAAAGTCGTTATGAATTAGAATGTGCATACTTTGTTGATTCCATTTATGAAATAAAGCACATTTTCTAAAAACTCGTGTTTTTTACGAAATCATCTAAACCTTCTAGAAGCTATTATTTTAAAAAACGGTGGAAGTAAGCTTTTCTTATTTCCGGACGCATGGGCAAACTATAGAAAGTCGTTATGACGTAGAATGTGCATACTTTGCAGATTCCATTTATGAAATAAAAAACATTTTCTAAAAACTCATGTTTTTTAACAAATCATGTAAACCTTCTAGAAGCTGTGATTTTAAAAAACGGGGGAAGTAAGCTTTTCTTATTTCCGGACGCATGCGCAAACTATAGAAAGTCGTTATGACGTAGAATGTGCATACTTTGTAGATTCCATTTATGAAATAGAACACATTTTCTAAAAACTCGTGTTTTTTACGAAATCATGTAAACCTTCTAGAAGCTGTGATTTTAAAATACGGGGGAAGTAAGCTTTTCTTATTTCCGGACGCATGCGCAAACTATAGAAAGTCGTTATATCGAAGAATGTGCATACTTTGTAGATTCCATTTATGAAATAAAACAGATTTTCTAAAAACTCGTGTTTTTTACGAAATCATGTGAACCTTCTAGAAGCTATTATTTTAAAAAACGGTGGAAGTAAGCTTTTCTTATTTCCGGACGCATGCGCAAACTATAGAAAGTCGTTATGACGTAGAATGTGCATACTTTGTTGATTCCATTTATGAAATAAAGCACATTTTCTAAAAACTCGTGTTTTTTACGAAATCATGTAAACCTTCTAGAAGCTATTATTTTAAAAAACGGTGGAAGTAAGCTTTTCTTATTTCCGGACGCATGCGAAAACTATAGAAAGTCGTTATGACGTAGAATGTGCATACTTTGTAGATTCCATTTATGAAATAAAACACATTTTCTAAAAACTCATGTTTTTTAACAAATCATGTAAACCTTCTAGAAGCTGTGATTTTAAAAAACGGGGGAAGTAAGTTTTTCTTATTTCCAAACGCATGCCCAAACTATAGAAAGTCGTTATGACGTAGAATGTGCATACTTTGTAGATTCCATTTATGAAATAGAACACATTTTCTAAAAACTCGTGTTTTTTACGAAATCATGTAAACCTTCTAGAAGCTGTGATTTTAAAAAACGGGGGAAGTAAGCTTTTCTTATTTCCGGACGCATGCGCAAACTATAGAAAGTCGTTATGACGTAGAATGTGCATACTTTGTAGATTCCATTTATGAAATAAAAAACATTTTCTAAAAACTTGTGTTTTTTACGAAATCATTTAAACCTTCTAGAAGCTGTGATTTTAAAAAACGGTGGAAGTAAGCTTTTCTTATTTCCGGACGCATGCGCAAACTATAGAAAGTCCTTATGACGTGGAATGTGCATACTTTGTAGATTCCATTTTTGAAATAAAACACATTTTCTAAAAACTCGTGTTTTTTATGAAATCATGTAAACCTTCTAGAAGCTGTGATTTTAAAAAACGGGGGAAGTAAGCTTTTCTTATTTCCGGACGCATGCGCAAACTATAGAAAGTCCTTATGACGTAGAATGTGCATACTTTGTAGATTCCATTTATGAAATAAAACAGATTTTCTAAAAACTCGTGTTTTTTACGAAATCATGTGAACCTTCTAGAAGCTATTATTTTAAAAAACGGTGGAAGTAAGCTTTTCTTATTTCCGGACGCATGCGCAAACTATAGAAAGTCGTTATGACGTAGAATGTGCATACTTTGTTGATTCCATTTATGAAATAAAGCACATTTTCTAAAAACTCGTGTTTTTTACGAAATCATGTAAACCTTCTAGAAGCTATTATTTTAAAAAACGGTGGAAGTAAGCTTTTCTTATTTCCGGACGCATGCGAAAACTATAGAAATTCGTTATGACGTAGAATGTGCATACTTTGTAGATTCCATTTATGAAATAAAACACATTTTCTAAAAACTCATGTTTTTTAACAAATCATGTAAACCTTCTAGAAGCTGTGATTTTAAAAAACGGGGGAAGTAAGTTTTTCTTATTTCCAAACGCATGCCCAAACTATAGAAAGTCGTTATGACGTAGAATGTGCATACTTTGTTGATTACATTTATGAAAGAAAACACATTTTCTAAAAACTCGTGTTTTTTAAGAAATCATGGAAACCTTCTAGAAGCTGTGATTTTGAAAAACGGTGGAAGTAAGCTTTTCTTATTTTCGGACGCATGCGCAAACTATAGAAAGTCGTTATGACGTAGAATGTGCATACTTTGTAGATACCATTTATGAAATAAAACACATTTTCTAAAAACTCGTGTTTTTTACGAAATCATGTCAACCTACTAGAAGCTATTATTTTTAAAAACGGTGGAAGTAAGCTTTTCTTATTTCTGGACGCATGCGCAAACTATAGAAAGTCGTTATGACGTAGAATCTGCATACTTTGTTGATTCCATTTATGAAATAAAACACATTTTCTAAAAACTCGTGTTTTTTACGAAATCATGTAAACCTTCTAGAAGCTGTGATTTTAAAAAACGGGGGAAGTAAGCTTTTCTTATATCCAAACGCATGCGCAAACTATAGAAATTCGTTATGACGTAGAATGTGCATACTTTGGTGATTCCATTTATGAAATAAAACACATTTTCTAAAAACTCGTGTTTTTTAAGAAATCATGTAAACCTTCTAGAAGCTGTGATTTTAAAAAATGGGGGAAGTAAGCTTTTCTTATTTCCGGACGCATGCGCAAACTATAGAAAGTCGTTATGACGTAGAATGTGCATACTTTGTAGATTCCATTTATGAAATAAAACACATTTTCTAAAAACTCGTGTTTTTTACAAAATCATGTAAACCTTCTAGAAGCTGTGATTTTAAAAAACGGGGGAAGTAAGCTTTTCTTATTTCCGGACGCATGCGCAAACTATAGAAAGTCGTTATGACGAAGAATGTGCATACTTTGTAGATTCCATTTATGAAATAAAACACATTTTCTAGAAACTCGTGTTTTTTACGAAATCATGTAAACCTTCTAGAAGCTATTATTTTAAAAAACGGTGGAAGTAAGCTTTTCTTATTTCTAGACGCATGCGCAAACTATAGAAAGTCGTTATGACGTAGAATGTGCATACTTTGTTGATTCCATTTATGAAATAAAACACATTTTCTAAAAACTCGTGTTTTTTAACACATCATGTAAACCTTCTAGAAGCAGTGATTTTAAAAAACGGGGGAAGTAAGTTTTTCTTATTTCCAAACGCATGCGCAAACTATAGAAAGTCGTTATGACGTAGAATGTGCATACTTTGTAGATTCCATTTATGAAATAAAACACATTTTCTAAAAACTCGTGTTTTTTACGAAATCATGTAAACCTTCTAGAAGCTCTTATTTTAAAAAACGGTGGAAGTAAGCTTTTCTTATTTCCGGACGCATGCGCAAACTATAGAAAGTCGTTATGACGTAGAATGTGCATACTTTGTAGATTCCATTTATGAAATAAAACACATTTTCTAAAAACTCGTGTTTTTTACGAAATCATTTAAACCTTCTAGAAGCTGTGATTTTAAAAAACGATGGAAGTAAGCTTTTCTTATTTCCGGTCGAATGCGGAAACTATCGAAAGTCTTTATTAGGTAGAATGTGCATACTTTGTTGATTCCATTTATGAAATAAAACACATTTTCTAAAAACTCATGTTTTTTAAGAAATCTTGTAAACCTTCTAGAAGCTGTGATTTTAAAAAACGGTGGAAGTAACTTTTCTTATTTCCGGACGAATGCGCAAACTATAGAAAGTCGTTGTGACGTAGAATGTGCATACTTTGTAGATTCCATTTATGAAATAAAACACATTTTCTAAAAACTCGTGTTTTTTACGAAATCATTTAAACCTTCTAGAAGCTGTGATTTTAAAAATCGGTGGAAGTAAGCTTTTCTTATTTCTAGACGCATGCGTAAACTATAGAAAGTCGTTATGACGTAGAATGTGCATACTTTGTTGATTCCATTTATGAAATAAAACACATTTTCTAAAAACTCGTGTTTTTTAAGAAATCATGTAAACCTTCTAGAAGCTGTGATTTTAAAAAACGGGGGAAGTAAGCTTTTCTTATTTCCGGACGCATGCGCAAACTATATAAAGTCGTTATGACGTAGAATGTGCATACTTTGTAGATTCAATTTATGAAACAGAACACATTTTCTAAAAAGTCGTGTTTTTTACGAAATCATGTAAACCTTCTAGAAGCTGTGATTTTAGAAAACGGGGGAAGTAAGCTTTTCTTATTTCCGGACGCGTGCGCAAACTATAGAAAGTCGTTATGACGAAGAATGGGCATACTTTGTAGATTCCATTTATGAAATAAAACATATTTTTTAAAAACTCGTGTTTTTTACGAAATCATGTAAACCTTCTAGAAGCTATTATTTTAAAAAACGGTGGAAGTAAGCTTTTCTTATTTCCGTACGCATGCGCAAACTATAGAAAGTCGTTATGAATTAGAATGTGCATACTTTGTTGATTCCATTTATGAAATAAAGCACATTTTCTAAAAACTCGTGTTTTTTACGAAATCATCTAAACCTTCTAGAAGCTATTATTTTAAAAAACGGTGGAAGTAAGCTTTTCTTATTTCCGGACGCATGGGCAAACTATAGAAAGTCGTTATGACGTAGAATGTGCATACTTTGCAGATTCCATTTATGAAATAAAACACATTTTCTAAAAACTCATGTTTTTTAACAAATCATGTAAACCTTCTAGAAGCTGTGATTTTAAAAAACGGGGGAAGTAAGCTTTTCTTATTTCCGGACGCATGCGCAAACTATAGAAAGTCGTTATGACGTAGAATGTGCATACTTTGTAGATTCCATTTATGAAATAGAACACATTTTCTAAAAACTCGTGTTTTTTACGAAATAATGTAAACCTTCTAGAAGCTGTGATTTTAAAATACGGGGGAAGTAAGCTTTTCTTATTTCCGGACGCATGCGCAAACTATAGAAAGTCGTTATATCGAAGAATGTGCATACTTTGTAGATTCCATTTATGAAATAAAACAGATTTTCTAAAAACTCGTGTTTTTTACGAAATCATGTGAACCTTCTAGAAGCTATTATTTTAAAAAACGGTGGAAGTAAGCTTTTCTTATTTCCGGACGCATGCGCAAACTATAGAAAGTCGTTATGACGTAGAATGTGCATACTTTGTTGATTCCATTTATGAAATAAAGCACATTTTCTAAAAACTCGTGTTTTTTACGAAATCATGTAAACCTTCTAGAAGCTATTATTTTAAAAAACGGTGGAAGTAAGCTTTTCTTATTTCCGGACGCATGCGAAAACTATAGAAAGTCGTTATGACGTAGAATGTGCATACTTTGTAGATTCCATTTATGAAATAAAACACATTTTCTAAAAACTCATGTTTTTTAACAAATCATGTAAACCTTCTAGAAGCTGTGATTTTAAAAAACGGGGGAAGTAAGTTTTTCTTATTTCCAAACGCATGCCCAAACTATAGAAAGTCGTTATGACGTAGAATGTGCATACTTTGTAGATTCCATTTATGAAATAGAACACATTTTCTAAAAACTCGTGTTTTTTACGAAATCATGTAAACCTTCTAGAAGCTGTGATTTTAAAAAACGGGGGAAGTAAGCTTTTCTTATTTCCGGACGCATGCGCAAACTATAGAAAGTCGTTATGACGTAGAATGTGCATACTTTGTAGATTCCATTTATGAAATAAAAAACATTTTCTAAAAACTTGTGTTTTTTACGAAATCATTTAAACCTTCTAGAAGCTGTGATTTTAAAAAACGGTGGAAGTAAGCTTTTCTTATTTCCGGACGCATGCGCAAACTATAGAAAGTCCTTATGACGTGGAATGTGCATACTTTGTAGATTCCATTTTTGAAATAAAACACATTTTCTAAAAACTCGTGTTTTTTATGAAATCATGTAAACCTTCTAGAAGCTGTGATTTTAAAAAACGGGGGAAGTAAGCTTTTCTTATTTCCGGACGCATGCGCAAACTATAGAAAGTCCTTATGACGTAGAATGTGCATACTTTGTAGATTCCATTTATGAAATAAAACAGATTTTCTAAAAACTCGTGTTTTTTACGAAATCATGTGAACCTTCTAGAAGCTATTATTTTAAAAAACGGTGGAAGTAAGCTTTTCTTATTTCCGGACGCATGCGCAAACTATAGAAAGTCGTTATGACGTAGAATGTGCATACTTTGTTGATTCCATTTATGAAATAAAGCACATTTTCTAAAAACTCGTGTTTTTTACGAAATCATGTAAACCTTCTAGAAGCTATTATTTTAAAAAACGGTGGAAGTAAGCTTTTCTTATTTCCGGACGCATGCGAAAACTATAGAAATTCGTTATGACGTAGAATGTGCATACTTTGTAGATTCCATTTATGAAATAAAACACATTTTCTAAAAACTCATGTTTTTTAACAAATCATGTAAACCTTCTAGAAGCTGTGATTTTAAAAAACGGGGGAAGTAAGTTTTTCTTATTTCCAAACGCATGCCCAAACTATAGAAAGTCGTTATGACGTAGAATGTGCATACTTTGTTGATTACATTTATGAAAGAAAACACATTTTCTAAAAACTCGTGTTTTTTAAGAAATCATGAAAACCTTCTAGAAGCTGTGATTTTGAAAAACGGTGGAAGTAAGCTTTTCTTATTTTCGGACGCATGCGCAAACTATAGAAAGTCGTTATGACGTAGAATGTGCATACTTTGTAGATACCATTTATGAAATAAAACACATTTTCTAAAAACTCGTGTTTTTTACGAAATCATGTCAACCTACTAGAAGCTATTATTTTTAAAAACGGTGGAAGTAAGCTTTTCTTATTTCTGGACGCATGCGCAAACTATAGAAAGTCGTTATGACGTAGAATCTGCATACTTTGTTGATTCCATTTATGAAATAAAACACATTTTCTAAAAACTCGTGTTTTTTACGAAATCATGTAAACCTTCTAGAAGCTGTGATTTTAAAAAACGGGGGAAGTAAGCTTTTCTTATATCCAAACGCATGCGCAAACTATAGAAATTCGTTATGACGTAGAATGTGCATACTTTGGTGATTCCATTTATGAAATAAAACACATTTTCTAAAAACTCGTGTTTTTTAAGAAATCATGTAAACCTTCTAGAAGCTGTGATTTTAAAAAATGGGGGAAGTAAGCTTTTCTTATTTCCGGACGCATGCGCAAACTATAGAAAGTCGTTATGACGTAGAATGTGCATACTTTGTAGATTCCATTTATGAAATAAAACACATTTTCTAAAAACTCGTGTTTTTTACAAAATCATGTAAACCTTCTAGAAGCTGTGATTTTAAAAAACGGGGGAAGTAAGCTTTTCTTATTTCCGGACGCATGCGCAAACTATAGAAAGTCGTTATGACGAAGAATGTGCATACTTTGTAGATTCCATTTATGAAATAAAACACATTTTCTAGAAACTCGTGTTTTTTACGAAATCATGTAAACCTTCTAGAAGCTATTATTTTAAAAAACGGTGGAAGTAAGCTTTTCTTATTTCTAGACGCATGCGCAAACTATAGAAAGTCGTTATGACGTAGAATGTGCATACTTTGTTGATTCCATTTATGAAATAAAACACATTTTCTAAAAACTCGTGTTTTTTAACACATCATGTAAACCTTCTAGAAGCAGTGATTTTAAAAAACGGGGGAAGTAAGTTTTTCTTATTTCCAAACGCATGCGCAAACTATAGAAAGTCGTTATGACGTAGAATGTGCATACTTTGTAGATTCCATTTATGAAATAAAACACATTTTCTAAAAACTCGTGTTTTTTACGAAATCATGTAAACCTTCTAGAAGCTCTTATTTTAAAAAACGGTGGAAGTAAGCTTTTCTTATTTCCGGACGCATGCGCAAACTATAGAAAGTCGTTATGACGTAGAATGTGCATACTTTGTAGATTCCATTTATGAAATAAAACACATTTTCTAAAAACTCGTGTTTTTTACGAAATCATTTAAACCTTCTAGAAGCTGTGATTTTAAAAAACGATGGAAGTAAGCTTTTCTTATTTCCGGTCGAATGCGGAAACTATCGAAAGTCTTTATTAGGTAGAATGTGCATACTTTGTTGATTCCATTTATGAAATAAAACACATTTTCTAAAAACTCATGTTTTTTAAGAAATCTTGTAAACCTTCTAGAAGCTGTGATTTTAAAAAACGGTGGAAGTAACTTTTCTTATTTCCGGACGAATGCGCAAACTATAGAAAGTCGTTGTGACGTAGAATGTGCATACTTTGTAGATTCCATTTATGAAATAAAACACATTTTCTAAAAACTCGTGTTTTTTACGAAATCATTTAAACCTTCTAGAAGCTGTGATTTTAAAAATCGGTGGAAGTAAGCTTTTCTTATTTCTAGACGCATGCGTAAACTATAGAAAGTCGTTATGACGTAGAATGTGCATACTTTGTTGATTCCATTTATGAAATAAAACACATTTTCTAAAAACTCGTGTTTTTTAAGAAATCATGTAAACCTTCTAGAAGCTGTGATTTTAAAAAACGGGGGAAGTAAGCTTTTCTTATTTCCGGACGCATGCGCAAACTATATAAAGTCGTTATGACGTAGAATGTGCATACTTTGTAGATTCAATTTATGAAACAGAACACATTTTCTAAAAAGTCGTGTTTTTTACGAAATCATGTAAACCTTCTAGAAGCTGTGATTTTAGAAAACGGGGGAAGTAAGCTTTTCTTATTTCCGGACGCGTGCGCAAACTATATAAAGTCGTTATGACGAAGAATGGGCATACTTTGTAGATTCCATTTATGAAATAAAACACATTTTTTAAAAACTCGTGTTTTTTACGAAATCATGTAAACCTTCTAGAAGCTATTATTTTAAAAAACGGTGGAAGTAAGCTTTTCTTATTTCCGTACGCATGCGCAAACTATAGAAAGTCGTTATGAATTAGAATGTGCATACTTTGTTAATTCCATTTATGAAATAAAGCACATTTTCTAAAAACTCGTGTTTTTTACGAAATCATCTAAACCTTCTAGAAGCTATTATTTTAAAAAACGGTGGAAGTAAGCTTTTCTTATTTCCGGACGCATGGGCAAACTATAGAAAGTCGTTATGACGTAGAATGTGCATACTTTGCAGATTCCATTTATGAAATAAAACACATTTTCTAAAAACTCATGTTTTTTAACAAATCATGTAAACCTTCTAGAAGCTGTGATTTTAAAAAACGGGGGAAGTAAGCTTTTCTTATTTCCGGACGCATGCGCAAACTATAGAAAGTCGTTATGACGTAGAATGTGCATACTTTGTAGATTCCATTTATGAAATAGAACACATTTTCTAAAAACTCGTGTTTTTTACGAAATCATGTAAACCTTCTAGAAGCTGTGGGGGAAGTAACCTTTTCTTATTTCCGGACGCATGCGCAAACTATAGAAAGTCGTTATGACGAAGAATGTGTATACTTTGTAGATTCCATTTATGAAATAAAACAGATTTTCTAAAAACTCGTGTTTTTTACGAAATCATGTAAACCTTCTAAAAGCTATTATTTTAAAAAACGGTGGAAGTAAGCTTTTCTTATTTCCGGACGCATGCGCAAACTATAGAAAGTCGTTATGACGTAGAATGTGCATACTTTGTTGATTCCATTTATGAAATAAAGCACATTTTCTAAAAACTCGTGTTTTTTACGAAATCATGTAAACCTTCTAGAAGCTATTATTTTAAAAAACGGTGGAAGTAAGCTTTTCTTATTTCCGGACGCATGCAAAAACTATAGAAAGTCGTTATGACATAGAATGTGCATACTTTGTAGATTCCATTTATGAAATAAAACACATTTTCTAAAAACTCATGTTTTTTAACAAATCATGTAAACCTTCTAGAAGCTGTGATTTTAAAAAACGGGGGAAGTAAGTTTTTCTTATTTCCAAACGCATGCCCAAACTATAGAAAGTCGTTATGACGTAGAATGTGCATACTTTGTTGATTCCATTTATGAAAGAAAACACATTTTCTAAAAACTCGTGTTTTTTAAGAAATCATGGAAACCTTCTAGAAGCTGTGATTTTGAAAAACGGTGGAAGTAAGCTTTTCTTATTTCCGGACGCATGCGCAAACTATAGAAAGTCGTTATGACGAAGAATGGGCATACTTTGTAGATTCCATTTATGAAATAAAACACATTTTGTAAAAACTCGTGTTTTTTACGAAATCATGTAAACCTTATAGAAGCTATTATTTTAAAAAACGGTGGAAGTAAGCTTTTCTTATTTCCGTACGCATGCGCAAACTATAGAAAGTCGTTATGACGTAGAATGTGCATACTTTGTTGATTCCATTTATGAAATAAAGCACATTTTCTAAAAACTCGTGTTTTTTACGAAATCATGTAAACCTTCTAGAAGCTATTATTTTAAAAAACGGTGGAAGTAAGCTTTTCTTATTTCCGGACGCATGGGCAAAATATAGAAAGTCGTTATGACGTAGAATGTGCATACTTTGAAGATTCCATTTATGAAATAAAACACATTTTCTAAAAACTCATGTTTTTTAACAAATCATGTAAACCTTCTAGAAGCCGTGATTTTAAAAAACGGGGGAAGTAAGCTTTTCTTATTTCCGGACGCATGCGCAAACTATAGAAAGTCGTTATGACGTAGAATGTGCATACTTTGTAGATTCCATTGATGAAATAGAACACATTTTCTAAAAACTCGTGTTTTTTACGAAATCATGTAAACCTTCTAGAAGCTGTGATTTTAAAAAACGGGGGAAGTAAGCTTTTCTTATTTCCGGACGCATGCGCAAACTATAGAAAGTCGTTATGACGAAGAATGTGCATACTTTGTAGATTCCATTTATGAAATAAAACACATTTTGTAAAAACTCGTGTTTTTTCCGAAATCATGTAAACCTTCTAGAAGCTATTATTTTAAAAAACGGTGGAAGTAAGCTTTTCTTATTTCCGGACGCATGCGCAAACTATAGAAAGTCGTTATGATGTAGAATTTGCATACTTTGTTGATTCCATTTATGAAATAAAGCACATTTTCTAAAAACTCGTGTTTTTTACGAAATCATGTAAACCTTCTAGAAGCTATTATTTTAAAAAACGGTGGAAGTAAGCTTTTCTTATTTCCGGACGCATGCGAAAACTATAGAAAGTCGTTATGACGTAGAATGTGCATACTTTGTAGATTCCATTTATGAAATAAAACACATTTTCTAAAAACTCGTGTTTTTTAACAAATCATGTAAACCTTCTAGAAGCTGTGATTTTAAAAAACGGGGGAAGTAAGTTTTTCTTATTTCCAAACGCATGCCCAAACTATAGAAAGTCGTTATGACGTAGAATGTGCATACTTTGTTGATTCCATTTATGAAAGAAAACACATTTTCTAAAAACTCCTGTTTTTTAAGAAATCATGGAAACCTTCTAGAAGCTGTGATTTTGAAAAACGGTGGAAGTAAGCTTTTCTTATTTCCAGACGCATGCGCAAACTATAGAAAGTCGTTATGACGAAGAATGGGCATACTTTGTAGATTCCATTTATGAAATAAAACACATTTTGTAAAAACTCGTGTTTTTTACGAAATCATGTAAACCTTATAGAAGCTATTATTTTAAAAAACGGTGGAAGTAAGCTTTTCTTATTTCCATACGCATGCCCAAACTATAGAAAGTCGTTATGACGTAGAATGTGCATACTTTGTTGATTCCATTTATGAAATAAAGCACATTTTCTAAAAACTCGTGTTTTTTACGAAATCATGTAAACCTTCTAGAAGCTATTATTTTAAAAAACGGTGGAAGTAAGCTTTTCTTATTTCCGGACGCATGGGCAAACTATAGAAAGTCGTTATGACGTAGAATGTGCATACTTTGAAGATTCCATTTATGAAATAAAACACATTTTCTAAAAACTCCTGTTTTTTAACAAATCATGTAAACCTTCTAGAAGCTGTGATTTTAAAAAACGGGGGAAGTAAGCTTTTCTTATTTCCGGACGCATGCGCAAACTATAGAAAGTCGTTATGACGTAGAATGTGCATACTTTGTAGATTCCATTTATGAAATAGAACACATTTTCTAAAAACTCGTATTTTTTACGAAATCATGTAAACCTTCTAGAAGCTGTGATTTTAAAAAACGGGGGAAGTAAGCTTTTCTTATTTCCGGACGCATGCGCAAACTATAGAAAGTCGTTATGACGAAGAATGTGCATACTTTGTAGATTCCATTTATGAAATAAAACACATTTTGTAAAAACTCGTGTTTTTTACGAAATCATGTAAACCTTCTAGAAGCTATTATTTTAAAAAACGGTGTAAGTAAGGTTTTCTTATTTTCGGACGCATGCGCAAACTATAGAAAGTCGTTATGACGTAGAATGTGCATACTTTTTTGATTCCATTTATGAAATAAAGCACATTTTCTAAAAACTCGTGTTTTTTACGAAATCATGTAAACCTTCTAGAAGCTATTATTTTAAAAAACGGTGGAAGTAAGCTTTTCTTATTTCCGGACGCATGCGCAAACCATAGAAAGTCGTTATGACGTAGAATGTGCATACTTTGTAGATTCCATTTATGAAATAAAACACATTTTCTAAAAACTCATGTTTTTTAACAAATCATGTAAACCTTCTAGAAGCTGTGATTTTAAAAAACGGGGGAAGTAAGTTTTTCTTATTTCCAAACGCATGCTCAAACTATAGAAAGTTGTTAAGACGTAGAATGTGCATACTTTGTTGATTCCATTTATGAAAGAAAACACATTTTCTAAAAACTCTTGTTTTTTAAGAAATCATGTAAACCTTCTAGAAGCTGTGATTTTGAAAAACGGTGGAAGTAAGCTTTTCTTATTTCCGGACGCATGCGCAAACTATAGAAATTCCTTATGACGTAGAATGTGCATACATTGTTGATTCCATTTATGAAATAAAACACATTTTCTAAAAACTCATGTTTTTTACGAAATTATGTAAACCTTCTAGAAGCTGTGATTTTAAAAAACGGTCGAAGTAAGCTTTTCTTATTTCCGGTCGAATGCGGAAACTATAGAAAGTCGTTATTACGTAGAATGTGCATACTTTGTTGATTCCATTTATGAAATAAAACACATTTTCTCAAAACTCGTGTTTTTTAAGAAATCTTGTAAACCTTCTAGAAGCTGTGATTTTAAAAAATGGTGGAAGTAAGCTTTTCTTATTTCCAGACGAATGCGCAAACTATAGAAAGTCATTATGACGTAGAATGTGCATACTTTGTAGATTCCATGTTTGAAATAAAACACATTTTCTAAAAACTCTTGTTTTTTACGAAATCATGTAAACCTTCTAGAAGCTGTGATTTTAAAAAACGGTGGAAGTAAGCTTTTCTTATTTCCAGACGCATGCGGAAACTATAGAAAGTCGTTATGATGTAGAATGTGCATACTTTGTTGATTCCATTTATGAAATAAAACACATTTTCTGAAAAGTCGTGTTTTTTACGAAATCATGTAAACCTTCTAGAAGCTGTGATTTTAAAAAACGGGGGAAGTAAGCTTTTCTTATTTCCGGACGCATGCGCAAACTATACAAAGTCGTTATGACGTAGAAGGTGCATACTTTGTAGATTCCATTTATGAAATAGAACACATTTTCTAAAAATTCGTGTTTTTTACGAAATCATGTAAACCTTCTAGAAGCTGTGATTTTAAAAAATGGGGGAAGTAAGCTTTTCTTATTTCCGGAAGCATGTGCAAACTATAGAAAGTCGTTATGACGTAGAATGTGCATACTTTGTAGATTCCATTTATGAAATAAAACACAGTTTCTAAAAACTCATGTTTTTTACGAAATCATTTAAACCTTCTAGAAGCTGTGGTTTTAAAAAACGGTGGAAGCAAGCTTTTCTTATTTCCAGACATATGCGCAAACTATAGAAAGTCATTATGACGTAGAATGTGCATACTTTGTAGATTCCATTTATGAAATAAAAAATATTTTCTTAAAACTCGTGTTTTTTACGAAATCATTTAAACCTTCTAGAAGCTGTGATTTTAAAAAACGGTGGAAGTAAGGTTTTCTTATTTCCAGACGCATGCGCAAACTATAGAAAGTTGTTATGACGTAGAATGTGCATACTTTGTTGATTCCATTTATGAAATAAAACACATTTTCTAAAAAAGCGTGTTTTTTAAGAAATCATGTAAACCTTATAGAAGCTGTGATTTTAAAAAACGGGGGAAGTAAGTTTTTCTTATTTCCGGACGCATGCGCAAACTATAGAAAGTCGTTATGACGTAGAATGTGCATACTTTGTAGATTCCATTTATGAAATAGAACACATTTTCTAAAAACTCTTGTTTTTTACGAAATCATGTAAACCTTCTAGAAGCTGTGATTTTAAAAAACGGGGGAAGTAAGCTTTTCTTATTTCCGGACGCATGCGCAAACTATAGAAAGTCGTTATGACGAAGAATGTGCATACTTTGTAGATTCCATTTATGAAATAAAACACATTTTCTAGAAACTCGTGTTTTTTACGAAATCATGTAAACCTTCTAGAAGCTATTATTTTAAAAAACGGTGGAAGTAAGCTTTTCTTATTTTCGGACGCATGCGCAAACTATAGAAAGTCGTTATGACGTAGAATGTGCATACTTTTTTGATTCCATTTATGAAATAAAGCACATTTTCTAAAAATTCTTGTTTTTTACGAAATCATGTAAACCTTCTAGAAGCTATTATTTTAAAAAACGGTGGAAGTAAGCTTTTCTCATTTCCGGACGCATGCGCAAACTATAGAAAGTCGTTATGATGTAGAATGTGCATACTTTGTAGATTCCATTTATGAAATAAAACATATTTTCTAAAAACTCATGTTTTTTAACAAATCATGTAAACCTTCTAGAAGCTGTGAATTTAAAAAATGGGGGAAGTAAGCTTTTCTTATTTCCAAACGCATGCGCAAACTATAGAAAGTCGTTATGACGTAGAATGTGCATACTTTGTTGATTCCATTTATGAAAGAAAACACATTTTCTAAAAACTCGTGTTTTTTAAGAAATCATGTAAACCTTCTAGAAGCTGTGATTTTGAAAAACAGTGGAAGTAAGCTTTTCTTATTTCCGGACGCATGCGCAAACTATAGAAAGTCCTTATGACGTAGAATGTGCATACATTGTTGATTCCATTTATGAAATAAAACACATTTTCTAAAAACTCATGTTTTTTACGAAATCATGTAAACCCTCTAGAAGCTGCGATTTTAAAAAACGGTGGAAGTAAGCTTTTCTTATTTCCGGACGCATGCGAAAACTATAGAAAGTCGTTATGACGTAGAATGTGCATACTTTGTAGATTCCATTTATGAAATAAAACACATTTTCTAAAAACTCATGTTTTTTAACAAATCATGTAAACCTTTTAGAAGCTGTGATTTTAAAAAACGGGGGAAGTAAGCTTTTCTTATTTCCAAACGCATGCGCAAACTATAGAAAGTCGTTATGACGTAGAATGTGCATACTTTGTTGATTCCATTTATGAAAGAAAACACATTTTCTAAAAACTCGTGTTTTTTAAGAAATCATGGAAACCTTCTAGAAGCTGTGATTTTGAAATACGGTGGAAGTAAGCTTTTCTTATTTCCGGACGCATGCGCAAACTATAGAAAGTCGTTATGACGAAGAATGGGCATACTTTGTAGATTCCATTTATGAAATAAAACACATTTTTTAAAAACTCGTGTTTTTTACGAAATCATGTAAACCTTCTAGAAGCTATTATTTTAAAAAACGGTGGAAGTAAGCTTTTCTTATTTCCGTACGCATGCGCAAACTATAGAAAGTCGTTATGACGTAGAATGTGCATACTTTGTTGATTCCATTTATGAAATAAAGCACATTTTCTAAAAACTCGTGTTTTTTACGAAATCATGTAAACCTTCTAGAAGCTATTATTTTAAAAAACGGTGGAAGTAAGCTTTTCTTATTTCCGGACGCATGGGCAAACTATAGAAAGTCGTTATGACGTAGAATGTGCATACTTTGCAGATTCCATTTATGAAATAAAACACATTTTCTAAAAACTCATGTTTTTTAACAAATCATGTAAACCTTCTAGAAGCTGTGATTTTAAAAAACGGGGGAAGTAAGCTTTTCTTATTTCCGGACGCATGCGCAAACTATAGAAAGTCGTTATGACGTAGAATGTGCATACTTTGTAGATTCCATTTATGAAATAGAACACATTTTCTAAAAACTCGTGTTTTTTACGAAATCATGTAAACCTTCTAGAAGCTGTGATTTTAAAAAATGGGGGAAGTAAGCTTTTCTTATTTCCGGACGCATGCGCAAACTATAGAATGTCGTTATGACGAAGAATGTGCATACTTTGTAGATTCCATTTATGAAATAAAACACATTTTCTAAAAACTCGTGTTTTTTACGAAATCATGTAAACCTTCTAGAAGCTATTATTTTAAAAAACGGTGGAAGTAAGCTTTTCTTATTTCCGGACGCATGCGCAAACTATAGAAAGTCGTTATGACGTAGAATGTGCATACTTTGTTGATTCCATTTATGAAATAAAGCACATTTTCTAAAAACTCGTGTTTTTTACGAAATCATGTAAACCTTCTAGAAGCTATTATTTTAAAAAACGGTGGAAGTAAGCTTTTCTTATTTCCGGACGCATGCGCAAACTATAGAAAGTCGTTATTGTCACGGCCCAAGATTCATGCACACCCGATTAGCGCACTTGGTCCGCGACAGGGTCCAAGAGCCCATATGGGCATGTGTACTTTGGCAGCGGCAACGAGAAACGGACCCATGAAGTAAGTGCCCACACTCACCACCGGAACGGCACCCGAGAGTGTGGCACACTTGGAAAACGAACCTTGGGGCTTGGCACACCCCTCGGCAAGACTTGCACCAAGTTGGACTTGGGAAAACACCCACAAGGCAAGTGGGGCATGTGGATAATGCAAGGAAGCAAGAGCATGCAAGGCAAGGGTGCTTGACCCACTTGGAACATGGGCAAGCAACCCACGGTGTAAACCAAGCGGGCGTTGGGGCTGACTCGTTTTGGAAGCAAAGGAGCTGGCTCGTTTTGGGAGAAAACACCCTGGCTCGTTTTGGGAGAAAACGCCCTGGCTCGTGTTGGGAGGAAATCTGGCTCGGGTTGGGAGACAATCCAGCTCGCCATGGGAGATTTTCCAGCTCGCGTTGGGAGCACGTCTAGCTCGGGATGGGAGCACGACCAGCTCGGGATGGGAGCACGACCAACTCGGGATGGGAGCAACTCGGGATGGGAGAAAGTTAGCTCGGGATGGGAGCAAGCCGACGGGCTCGTGAAGGAAGCACGCGGACAACTCGGAATGGAAGCATATAAAAGGAGTGCGTTTCATTTCGTCAAAGGAAGAAGCAAGGAGGCACGAACGGAGGCAATCAAGATTTCGGTGGTTGGAGCTCATGGAGGGTTTCTTAGGGTCTTTGACTGGGTGCGGCAGGCAACAGTCTTAGATGCCATTCGATTGTAATTCTTGAGGGTGTTTGCTAGCTGGGCAGCACCCTGGAGCTCTGCTGGGTTAAGCAACTCCATTGATGTAACTTCTTCTGTTCTTCTATATAAAAACGGGCTCTGCCAGTTGGGCAACCCACCATTACTCATTTCTGTGTTCTTTGCAAAGCTTACTGCGTTTTACTTGATGTGCCGTAAGGCTAATGACTGAACATTTGTTAAAGAGTAATATGTTAAGTAGGAATGCTTGAATAGGTTAAGTGTTCCGCCGTGAAGGTTATTCCGCAGGTAATTGGAGGCGTAGTCTGTAGGTGCGGAAGTTGAGTTGGACAAGCCCTCAACTAATGCCCTAGCAGTGCCGCACACCATACTTGTGCTTGCCGAGAGTGCATGCGAAGTGTGGCCGTGACAGTTATGACGTAGAATGTGCATACTTTGTAGATTCCATTTATGAAATAAAACACATTTTCTAAAAACTCATGTTTTTTAACAAATCATGTAAACCTTCTAGAAGCTGTGATTTTAAAAAACGGGGGAAGTAAGTTTTTCTTATTTCCAAATGCATGCGCAAACTATAGAAAGTCGTTAAGACGTAGAATGTGCATACTTTGTTGATTCCATTTATGAAAGAAAACACATTTTCTAAAAACTCGTGTTTTTTAAGAAATCATGTAAACCTTCTAGAAGCTGTGATTTTGAAAAACGGTGGAAGTAAGCTTTTCTTATTTCCAAACGCATGCGCAAACTATAGAAAGTCCTTATGACGTAGAATGTGCATACATTGTTGATTCCATTTATGAAATAAAACACATTTTCTAAAAACTCGTGTTTTTTACGAAATTATGTAAACCTTCTAGAAGCTGTGATTTTAAAAAACGGTCGAAGTAAGCTTTTCTTATTTCCGGTCGAATGCGGAAACTATAGAAAGTCGTTATTACGTAGAATGTGCATACTTTGTTGATTCCATTTATGAAATAAAACACATTTTCTCAAAACTCGTGTTTTTTAAGAAATCTTGTAAACCTTCTAGAAGCTGTGATTTTAAAAAACGGTGGAAGTAAGCTTTTCTTATTTCCAGACGAATGCGCAAACTATAGAAAGTCATTATGACGTAGAATGTGCATACTTTGTAGATTCCATGTTTGAAATAAAACACATTTTCTAAAAACTCTTGTTTTTTACGAAATCATGTAAACCTTCTAGAAGCTGTGATTTTAAAAAACGGTGGAAGTAAGCTTTTCTTATTTCCAGACGCATGCGGAAACTATAGAAAGTCGTTATGACGTAGA
This sequence comes from Larix kaempferi, assembly GCA_027924585.1. Lineage (NCBI taxonomy): Eukaryota > Viridiplantae > Streptophyta > Pinopsida > Pinales > Pinaceae > Larix > Larix kaempferi. The sequence goes on from BSBM01001252.1 coordinate 16,603,842, forward strand.
ATGTGCAAAATTTGTTGATTCCATTTATGAAATAAAACACATTTTCTGAAAAGTCGTGTTTTTTACGAAATCATGTAAACCTTCTAGAAGCTGTGATTTTAAAAAACGGGGGAAGTAAGCTTTTCTTATTTCCGGACGCATGCGCAAACTATACAAAGTCGTTATGACGTAGAAGGTGCATACTTTGTAGATTCCATTTATGAAATAGAACACATTTTCTAAAAATTCGTGTTTTTTACGAAATCATGTAAACCTTCTAGAAGCTGTGATTTTAAAAAATGGGGGAAATAAGCTTTTCTTATTTCCGGAAGCATGCGCAAACTATAGAAAGTCGTTATGACGTAGAATGTGCATACTTTGTAGATTCCATTTATGAAATAAAACACATTTTCTAAAAACTCGTGTTTTTTACGAAATCATTTAAACCTTCTAGAAGCTGTGGTTTTAAAAAACGGTGGAAGTAAGCTTTTCTTATTTCCAGACGTATGCGCAAACTATATAAAGTCATTATGACGTAGAATGTGCATACTTTGCAGATTCCATTTATGAAATAAAAAACATTTTCTAAAAACTCGTGTTTTTTACGAAATCATTTAAACCTTCTAGAAGCTGTGATTTTAAAAAACGGTGGAAGTAAGGTTTTCTTATATCCAGACGCATGCGCAAACTACAGAAAGTTGTTATGACGTAGAATGTGCATACTTTGTAGATTCCATTTATGAAATAAAACACATTTTCTAAAAACTCATGTTTTTTAACAAATTATGTAAACCTTCTAGAAGCTGTGATTTTAAAAAACGGGGGAAGTAAGCTTTTCTTATTTCCAAACGCATGCGCAAACTATAGAAAGTCGTTATGACGTAGAATGTGCATACTTTGTAGATTCCATTTATGAAATAAAACACATTTTCTAAAAACTCGTGTTTTTTACGAAATCATGTAAACCTTCTAGAAGCTGTGATTTTAAAAAATGGTTGAAGTAAGATTTTCTTATTTCCGTACGCATGCGCAGACTATAGAAAGTCGTTATGACGTAGAATGTGCATACTTTGTAGATTCCATTTATGAAATAGAACACATTTTCTAAAAACTCTTGTTTTTTACGAAATCATGTAAACCTTCTAGAAGCTGTGATTTTAAAAAACGGGGGAAGTAAGCTTTTCTTATTTCCGGACGCATGCGCAAACTATAGAAAGTCGTTATGACGAAGAATGTGCATACTTTGTAGATTCCATTTATGAAATAAAACAGATTTTCTAGAAACTCATGTTTTTTACGAAATCATGTAAACCTTCTAGAAGCTATTATTTTTAAAAACGGTGGAAGTAAGCTTTTCTTATTTTCTGACGCATGCGCAAACTATAGAAAGTCGTTATGACGTAGAATGCGCATACTTTTTTGATTCCATTTATGAAATAAAGCACATTTTCTAAAAATTCGTGTTTTTTACGAAATCATGTAAACCTTCTAGAAGCTATTATTTTAAAAAACGGTGGAAGTAAGCTTTTCTTATTTCCGGACGCATGCGCAAACTATAGAAAGTCGTTATGATGTAGAATGTGCATACTTTGTAGATTCCATTTATGAAATAAAACATATTTTCTAAAAACTCATGTTTTTTAACAAATCATGTAAACCTTCTAGAAGCTGTGAATTTAAAAAACGGGGGAAGTAAGCTTTTCTTATTTCCAAACGCATGCGCAAACTATAGAAAGTCGTTATGACGTAGAATGTGCATACTTTGTTGATTCCATTTATGAAAGAAAACACATTTTCTAAAAACTTGTGTTTTTTAAGAAATCATGTAAACCTTCTAGAAGCTGTGATTTTGAAAAACGGTGGAAGTAAGCTTTTCTTATTTCCGGACGCATGCGCAAACTATAGAAAGTCCTTATGACGTAGAATGTGCATACATTGTTGATTCCATTTATGAAATAAAACAGATTTTCTAAAAACTCGTGTTTTTTACGAAATCATGTAAACCTTCTAGAAGCTGTGATTTTAAAAAACGGTGGAAGTAAGCTTTTCTTATTTCCGGTCGAATGCGGAAACTATAGAAAGTCGTTATTACGTAGAATGTGCATACTTTGTTGATTCCATTTATGAAAGAAAACACATTTTCTAAAAACTCGTGTTTTTTAAGAAATCATGTAAACCTTCTAGAAGCTGTGATTTTAAAAAACGGTGGAAGTAAGATTTTCTTATTTCCAGACGAATGCGCAAACTATAGAAAGTCGTTATGACGTAGAATGTGCATACTTTGTAGATTCCATTTATGAAATAAAACACATTTTCTAAAAACTCTTGTTTTTTACGAAATCATGTAAACCTTCTAGAAGCTGTGATTTTAAAAAATGGTGGAAGTAATCTTTTCTTATTTCCAAACGCATGCGCAAACTATAGAAAGTCGTTATGACGTAGAATGTGCATACTTTGTTCATTCCATTTTTGAAAGAAAACACATTTTCTAAAAACTCGTGTTTTTTAAGAAATCATGTAAACCTTCTAGAAGCTGTGATTTTGAAGAACGGTGGAAGTAAGCTTTTCTTATTTCCGGACGCATGCGCAAACTATAGAAAGTCCTTATGACGTAGAATGTGCATACATTGTTGATTCCATTTATGAAATAAAACACATTTTCTAAAAACTCGTGTTTTTTACGAAATCATGTAAACCCTCTAGAAGCTGCGATTTTAAAAAACGGTGGAAGTAAGCTTTTCTTATTTCCGGTCGAATGTGGAAACTATAGAAAGTCGTTATTACGTAGAATGTGCATACTTTGTTGATTCCATCTATGAAATAAAACACATTTTCTAAAAACTCGTGTTTTTTAAGAAATCTTGTAAACCTTCTAGAAGCTGTGATTTTAAAAAACGGTGGAAGTAAGCTTTTCTTATTTCCAGACGAATGCGCAAACTATAGAAATTCGTTATGACGTAGAATGTGCATACTTTGTAGATTCCATTTATGAAATAAAATACATTTTCTAAAAACTCTTGTTTTTTACGAAATCATGTAAACCTTCTAGAAGCTGTGATTTTAAAAAATGGTGGAAGTAATCTTTTCTTATTTCCAGACGCATGCGGAAACTATAGAAAGTCGTTATGACGTAGAATGTGCATACTTTGTTGATTCCATTTATGAAATAAAACACATTTTCTAAAAACTCCTGTTTTTTACGAAATCATGTAAACCTTCTAGAATCTGTGATTTTAAAAAAGGGGGAAGTAAGCTTTTCTTATTTCCGGACGCATGCGCAAACTATAGAATGTCGTTATGATGTAGAATGTGCATACTTTGTAGATTCCATTTATGAAATAGAACACATTTTCTAAAAACTCGTGTTTTTTACGAAATCATGTAAACCTTCTAGAAGTTGTGATTTTAAAAAATGGGGGAAGTAAGCTTTTGTTATTTCCGGACGCATGCGCAAACTATAGAAAGTCGTTATGACGTAGAATGTGCATACTTTGTAGATTCCATTTATGAAATAAAACACATTTTCTAAAAACTCGTGTTTTTTACGAAATCATTTAAACCTTCTAGAAGCTGTGATTTTAAAAAACGGTGGAAGTAAGCTTTTCTTATTTCCAGACGTATGCGCAAACTATAGAAAGTCATTATGACGTAGAATGTGCATACTTTGTAGATTCCATTTATGAAATAAAAAACATTTTCTAAAAACTCGTGTTTTTTACGAAATCATTTAAACCTTCTAGAAGCTGTGATTTTAAAAAACGGTGGAAGTAAGGTTTTCTTATTTCCAGACGCATGCGCAAACTATAGAAAGTCGTTGTGACGTAGAATGTGCATACTTTGTTGATTCCATTTATGAAGTAAAACACATTTTCTAAAAACTCGTGTTTTTTAAGAAATCATGTAAAGCTTCTAGTAGCTGTGATTTTAAAAAACGGGGGAAGTAAGATTTTCTTATTTCCGGACGCATGCGCAAACTATAGAAAGTCGTTATGACGTAGAATGTGAATACTTTGTAGATTCCATTTATGAAATAAAGCACATTTTGTAAAAACTCGTGTTTTTTACGAAATCATGTAAACCTTCTAGAAGCTGTGATTTTAAAAAACGGTGGAAGTAAGGTTTTCTTATTTCCGGACGAATGCGCAAACTATAGAAAGTCGTTATGACGTAGAATATGCATACTTTGTTGATTCAATTTATAAAATAAAACACATGTTCTAAAAACTCGTGTTTTTTAAGAAATTATGTAAACCTTCTAGAAGCTATGATTTTAAAAAACGGTGGAAGTAAGCTTTTCTTATTTCCGGACCCATGCGCAAACTATAGAAAGTCGTTATGACATGGAATGTGCATACTTTGTTGATTCCATTTATGAGATAAAACACATTTTCTAAAAACTCATGTTTTTTAAGAAATCATGTAAACCTTCTAGAAGCTGTGATTTTAAAAAACGGGGGAAGTAAGCTTTTCTTATTTCCAAACGCATGCGCAAACTATAGAAAGTCGTTATGACGTAGAATGTGCATACTTTGTTGATTCCATTTATGAAATAAAACACATTTTCTAAAAACTCGTGTTTTTTAAGAAATCACGTAAACCTTCTAGAAGCTGTGATTTTAAAAAACGGGGGAAGTAAGCTTTTCTTATTTCCGGACGCATGCGCAAACTATAGAAAGTCGTCATGATGTAGAATGTGCATACTTTGTAGATTCCATTTATGAAATAAACCACATTTTCTAAAAACTCGTGGTTTTTACGAAATCATGTAAACCTTCTAGAAGCTGTGATTTTAAAAAACGGTGGAAGTAAGGTTTTCTTATTTCCGAACGAATGCGCAAACTATAGAAAGTCGTTATGACATAGAATTTGCATACTTTGTTGATTCAATTTATGAAATAAAATACATTTTCTAAAAACTCATGTTTTTTAAGAAATCATTTAAACCTTCTAGAAGCTGTGATTTTAAAAAAAGGTGGAAGTAAGCTTTTCTTATTTCCGGATGCATGCGCAAACTATAGAAAGTCGTTATGACGTAGAATGTGCATACTTTGTTGTTTCCATTTATGAAATAAAATATATTTTCTAAAAACTCATGTTTTTTAAGAAATCATGTAAACCTTCTAGAAGCTGTGATTTTTAAAAACGGGGGAAGTAAGCTTTTCTTATTTCCAAACGCATGCGCAAACTATAGAAAGTCGTTATGACGTAGAATGTGCATACTTTGATGATTCCATTTATGAAATAAAACACATTTTCTAAAAACTCGTGTTTTTTAAGAAATCATGTAAACCTTCTAGAAGCTGTGATTTTAAAAAACGGGGGAAGTAAGCTTTTCTTATTTCCGGACGCATGCGCAAACTATAGAAAGTCGTTATGACGTAGAATGTGCATACTTTGTAGATTCCATTTATGAAATAAAACACATTTTCTAAAAACTCGTGTTATTTACGAAATCATGTAAACCTTCTAGAAGCTGTGATTTTAAAAAACACTGGAAGTAAGCTTTTCTTATTTCCGGACGAATGTGCAAACTATAGAAATTCGTTATGACGGAGAATGTGCATACTTTGTAGATTCCATTTATGAAATAAAACACATTTTCTAAAAACTCGTGTTTTCTACGAAATCATGTAAACCTTCTAGAAGCTGTGATTTTAAGAAACGGTGGAAGTAAGCTTTTCTTATTTCCGGACGCATGCACAAACTATAGAAAGTCGTTATGGCGTAGAATGTGCATACTTTGTTGATTCCATTTATGAAATAAAACACATTTTCTAAAAACTCGTGTTTTTTAGGAAATCATGTAAACCTTCTAGAAGCTATGAATTTAAAAAATGGTGGAAGTAACCTTTTCTTATAACCGGACGCATGCGCAAACTATAGAAAGTCGTTATGATGTAGAATGTGCATACTTTGTAGATTCCATTTATGAAATAAAGCACATCTTCTAAAAACTCGTGTTTTTTACGAAATCATGTAAACCTTCTAGAAGCTGTGATTTTAAAAAAACGGTGGAAGTAAGCTTTTCTTATTTTTGGATGAATGCGCAAACTATAGAAAGTCGTTATGATGTAGAATGTGATTACTTTGTTGATTCCATTTATGAAATAAAACATATTTTCTAAAAACTCGTGTTTTTTACGAAATCATGTAAACCTTCTAGAAGCCGTGATATTGAAAAACGGGGTAAGTAAGTTTTTCTTATTTCCAAACTTATGCACAAACTATAGAAAGTCGTTATGACATAGAATGTGCATACTTTGTTGATTCTATTTATGAAAAAAAACATATTTTCTAAAAACTCGTGTTTTTTAAGAAATCATGTACACCTTCTAGAAGCTGTGATTTTAAAAAACGGGGGAAGTAAGCTTTTCTTATTTACGGACGCATGCGCAAAATATAGAAAGTCCTTATGACGTAGAATGTGCATACTTTATAGACTCCATTTATGAAATAAAACACATTTTCTAAAAACTTATTTTTTTTACGAAATCACGTAAACCTTCTAGAAGCTGTGATTTAAAAAAACGGTGGAAGTAAGCTTTTCTTATTTCTGGACGCATGCGAAAACTATAGAAAGTCGTTATGACGTAGAATGTGCATACTTTGTTGATTCCGTTTATGAAATAAAACACATTTTCTAGAAACTCGTTTTTTTTAACAAATCATGTAAACCTTCTAGAATCTGTGATTTTAAAAAACAGGGGAAGTAAGCTTTTCTTATTTCCAAACGCATGCGCAAACTATAGAAAGTCGTTATGACGTAAAATGTGCATACTTTGTTGATTCCATTTAAGAAATAAAACACATTTTCTAAAAACTCGAGTTTTTTAAGGAATCATGTAAACCTTGTAGAAGCTGTGATTTTAAAAAACAGTGGAAGTAAGCTTTTCTTATTTCCGGACGCATGCGCAAACTATAGAAAGTCGTTATGACATAAAATGTGCATACTTTTTATATTCCATATATGAAATAAAACACATTTTCTAAAAACTCGTGTTTTTTACGAAATCATGTAAAGCTTCTAGAAGCTGTGATTTTAAAAAACGGTGGAAGTAATCTTTTCTTATTTCCGGACGCATGCGCAAACTATAGAAAGTCGTTATGACGTAGAATGTGCATACTTTGTTGTTTCCATTTATGAAATAAAACACATTTTCTAAAAACTCGTGTTTTTTATCAAATCATGTAAACCTTCTAGAATCTGTGATTTTAAAAAACGGGGGAAGTAAGCTTTTCTTATTTCCGAACGCATGCGCAAACTATAGAAAGTTGTTATGACGTAGAATGTGCATACTTTGTTGATTCCATTTATGAAATAAAACACATTTTCTAAAAACTCGTGTTTTTTAAGAAATCATGTAAACCTTCTAGAAGCTGTGATTTTAAAAAATGGGGGAAGTAAGCTTTTCTTATTTCCGGACGCATGCGCAAACTATAGAAAGTCGTTATGACGTAGAATGTGCATACTTTGTAGATTCCATTTATGAAATAAAATACATTTTCTAAAAACTCGTGTTTTTTACGAAATCATGTAAACCTTCTAGAAGCTGTGATTTTAAAAAACGGTGGAAGTAAGCTTTTCTTATTTCCGGACGAATGCGCAAACTATAGAAAGTCGTTATGACGTAGAATGTGCATACTTTGTTGATTCCATTTATGAAATAAAACACATTTTCTAAAAACTCGTGTTTTTTAAGAAATCATGTAAACCTTCTAGAAGATGTGATTTTAAAAAACGGTGGAAGTAAGCTTTTCTTATTTCCGGACGCATGCGCAAACTATAGAAAGTCCTTATGACGTGGAATGTGCATACTTTGTTGATTCCATTTATGAAATAAAACACATTTTCTAAAAACTCGTGTTTTTTAAGAAATCATGTAAACCTTCTAGAATCTGAGATTTTAAAAAATGGGGGAAGTAAGCTTTTCTTATTTCCAAACGCATGCGCAAACTATAGAAAGTCGTTATGACGTAGAATGCGCATACTTTGTTGATTCCATTTATGAAATAAAACACATTTTCTAAAAACTCATGTTTTTTAAGAAATTATGTAAACCTTCTAGAAGCTGTGATTTTAAAAAACGGTGGAAGTAAGCTTTTCTTATTTCCGGACGCATGCGCAAACTATAGAAAGTCGTTATGACGTAGAATGTGCATACTTTGTAGATTCCATTTATGAAATAAAACACATTTTGTAAAAACTCGTGTTTTTTACGAAATCATGTAAACCTTCTAGAAGCTGTGATTTTAAAAAACGGTGGAAGTAAGGTTCTCTTATTTCCGGACGAATGCGCAAACTATAGAAATTCGTTATGACGTAGAATGTGCATACTTTGTTGATTCCATTTATGAAATAAAACACATTTTCTAAAAACTCGTGTTTTTTAAGAAATCATGTAAACCTTCTAGAAGCTGTGATTTTAAAAAACGGGGGAAGTAAGCTTTTCTTATTTCCGGACGCATGCGCAAACTATAGAAAGTCGTTATGACGTAGAATGTGCATACTTTGTAGATTCCATTTATGAAATTAAACACATTTTCTAAAAACTCTTGTTTTTTACGAAATCATGTAAACCTTCTAGAAGCTGTGACTTTAAAAAACGGGGGAAGTAAGCTTTTCTTATTTCCGGACGCATGCGCAAACTTTAGAAAGTCGTTATGATGAAGAATGTGCATACTTTGTAGATTCCATTTATGAAATAAAACAGATTTTCTAGAAACTCGTGTTTTTTACGAAATCATGTAAACCTTCTAGAAGCTATTATTTTAAAAAACGGTGGAAGTAAGCTTTTCTTATTTTCGGACGCATGCGCAAACTATAGAAAGTCGTTATGACGTAGAATGTGCATACTTTGTTGATTCCATTTATGAAATAAAGCACATTTTCTAAAAATTCGTGTTTTTTACGAAATCATGTAAACCTTCTAGAAGCTATTATTTTAAAAAACGGTGGAATTAAGCTTTTCTTATTTCCGGATGCATGTGCAAACTATAGAAAGTCGTTATGACTTTGTAGATTCCATTTATGAAATAAAACATATTTTCTAAAAACTCATGTTTTTTAACAAATCATGTAAACCTTCTAGAAGCTGTGAATTTAAAAAACGGGGGAAGTAAGCTTTTCTTATTTCCAAACGCATGCGCAAACTATAGAAATTCGTTATGACGTAGAATGTGCATACTTTGTTGATTACATTTATGAAAGAAAACACATTTTCTAAAAACTCGTGTTTTTTAAGAAATCATGTAAACCTTCTAGAAGCTGTGATTTTGAAAAACGGTGGAAGTAATCTTTTCTTATTTCCGGACGCATGCGCAAACTATAGAAAGCCCTTATGACGTAGAATGTGCATACATTGTTGATTCCATTTATGAAATAAAACGCATTTTCTAAAAACTCGTGTTTTTTACGAAATCATGTAAACCTTCTAGAAGCTGTGATTTTAAAAAACGGTGGAAGTAAGATTTTCTTATTTCCGGTCGAATGCGGAAACTATAGAAAGTCGTTATTACGTAGAATGTGCATACTTTGTTGATTCCATTTATGAAATAAAACACATTTTCTAAAAACTCGTGTTTTTTAAGAAATCTTGTAAACCTTCTAGAAGCTGTGATTTTAAAAAACGGTGGAAGTAAGCTTTTCTTATTTCCAGACGAATGCGCAAACTATAGAAAGTCGTTATGACGTAGAATGTGCATACTTTGTAGATTCCATTTATGAAATAAAACACATTTTCTAAAAACTCTTGTTTTTTACGAAATCATGTAAACCTTCTAGAAGCTGTGATTTTAAAAAATGGTGGAAGTAATCTTTTCTTATTTCCAAACGCATGCTTAAACTATAGAAAGTCGTTATGACGTAGAATGTGCATACTTTGTTGATTCCATTTAAGAAAGAAAACACATTCTCTAAAAACTCGTGTTTTTTAAGAAATCATGTAAACCTTCTAGAAGCTGTGATTTTGAAAAACGGTGGAAGTAAGCTTTTCTTATTTCCGGACGCATGCGCAAACTATAGAAAGTCCTTATGACGTAGAATGTGCATACATTGTTGATTCCATTTATGAAATAAAACACATTTTCTAAAAACTCGTGTTTTTTACGAAATCATGTAAACCCTCTAGAAGCTGCGATTTTAAAAAACGGTGGAAGTAAGCTTTTCTTATTTCCGGTCGAATGCGGAAACTATAGAAAGTCGTTATTACATAGAATGTGCATACTTTGTTGATTCCATTTATGAAATAAAACACATTTTCTAAAAACTCGTGTTTTTTAAGAAATCTTGTAAACCTTCTAGAAGCTGTGATTTTAAAAAATGGTGGAAGTAAGCTTTTCTTATTTCCAGACGAATGCGCAAACTATAGAAAGTCATTATGACGTAGAATGTGCGTACTTTGTAGATTCCATTTATGAAATAAAACACATTTTCTAAAAACTCTTGTTTTTTACGAAATCATGTAAACCTTCTAGAAGCTGTGATTTTAAAAAATGGTGGAAGTAATCTTTTCTTATTTCCAGACGCATGCGGAAACTATAGAAAGTCGTTATGACGTAGAATGTGCATACTTTGTTGATTCCATTTATGAAATAAAACACATTTTCTAAAAACTCCTGTTTTTTACGAAATCATGTAAACCTTCTAGAATCTGTGATTTTAAAAAAGGGGGAAGTAAGCTTTTCTTATTTCCGGACGCATGCTCAAACTATAGAAAGTCGTTATGACGTAGAATGTGCATACTTTGTAGATTCCATTTATGGAATAGAACACATTTTCTAAAAACTCGTGTTTTTTACGAAATCATGTAAACCTTCTAGAAGTTGTGATTTTAAAAAATGGGGGAAGTAAGCTTTTCTTATTTCCGGACGCATGCGCAAACTATAGAAAGGCGTTATGACGTAGAATGTGCATACTTTGTAGATTCCATTTATGAAATAAAACACATTTTCTAAAAACTCGTGTTTTTTACGAAATCATTTAAACCTTCTAGAAGCTGTGATTTTAAAAAACGGTGGAAGTAAGCTTTTCTTATTTCCAGACGTATGCGCAAACTATAGAAATTCATTATGACGTAGAATGTGCATACTTTGTAGATTCCATTTATGAAATAAAACACATTTTCTAAAAACTCGTGTTTTTTACGAAATCATTTAAACCTTCTAGAAGCTGTGATTTTAAAAAACGGTGGAAGTAAGGTTTTCTTATTTCTAGACGCATGCGCAAACTATAGAAAGTCGTTGTGACATAGAATGTGCATACTTTGTTGATTCCATTTATGAAGTAAAACACATTTTCTAAAAACTCGTGTTTTTTAAGAAATCATGTAAACCTTCTAGTAGCTGTGATTTTAAAAAACGGGGGAAGTAAGATTTTCTTATTTCCGGACGCATGCGCAAACTATAGAAATTCGTTATGACGTAGAATGTGCATACTTTGTAGATTCCATTTATGAAATAAAGCACATTTTGTAAAAACTCGTGTTTTTTACGAAATCATGTAAACCTTCTAGAAGCTGTGATTTTAAAAAACGGTGGAAGTAAGGCTTTCTTATTTCCGGACGAATGCGCAAATTATAGAAAGTCGTTATGACGTAGAATGTGCATACTTTGTTGATTCAATTTATAAAATAAAACACATGTTCTAAAAACTCGTGTTTTTTAAGAAATCATGTAAACCTTCTAGAAGCTGTGATTTTAAAAAACGGTGGAAGTAAGCTTTTCTTATTTCCGGACCCATGCGCAAACTATAGAAAGTCGTTATGACATGGAATGTGCATACTTTGTTGATTCCATTGATGAGATAAAACACATTTTCTAAAAACTCATGTTTTTTAAGAAATCATGTAAACCTTCTAGAAGCTGTGATTTTAAAAAACGGGGGAAGTAAGCTTTTCTTATTTCCAAACGCATGCGCAAACTATAGAAAGTCGTTATGACGTAGAATGCGCATACTTTGTTGATTCCATTTATGAAATAAAACACATTTTCTAAAAACTCATGTTTTTTAAGAAATTATGTAAACCTTCTAGAAGCTGTGATTTTAAAAAACGGGGGAAGTAAACTTTTCTTATTTCCGGACGCATGCGCAAACTATAGAAAGTCGTTATGACTTAGAATGTGCATACTTTGTAGATTCCATTTATGAAATAAAACACATTTTGTAAAAACTCATGTTTTTTACGAAATCATGTAAACCTTCTAGAAGCTGTGATTTTAAAAAACGGTGGAAGTAAGGTTCTCTTATTTCCGGACGAATGCGCAAACTATAGAAATTCGTTATGACGTAGAATGTGCATACTTTGTTGATTCAATTTATGAAATAAAACACATTTTCTAAAAACTCGTGTTTCTTAACAAATCATGTAAACCTTCTAGAAGCTGTGATTTTAAAAATCGGTGGAAGTAAGCTTTTCTTATTTCCAGACGCATGCGCAAACTATAGAAAGTCGTTATGACGTGGAATGTGCATACTTTGTTGATTCCATTTATGAAATAAAACACATTTTCTAAAAACTCATGTTTTTTAAGAAATCATGTAAACCTTCTAGAAGCTGTGATTTTAAAAAACGGGGGAAGTAAGCTTTTCTTATTTCCAAACGCATGCGCAAACTATAGAAAGTCGTTATGACGTAGAATGTGCATACTTTGTTGATTCCATTGATGAAATAAAACACATTTTCTAAAAACTCGTGTTTTTTAAGAAATCATGTAAACCTTCTAGAAGCTGTGATTTTAAAAAACGGGGGAAGTAAGCTTTTCTTATTTCTGGACGCATGCGCAAACTATAGAAAGTCGTCATGACGTAGAATGTGCATACTTTATAGATTCCATTTATGAAATAAAGCACATTTTCTAAAAACTCGTGTTTTTTACGAAATCATGTAAACCTTCTAGAAGCTGTGATTTTAAAAAACGGTGGAAGTAAGGTTTTTTAATTTCCGGACGAATGCGCAAACTATAGAAATTCGTTATGACATAGAATGTGCATACCTTGTTGATTCAATTTATGAAATAAAACACATTTTCTAAAAACTCGTGTTTTTTAAGAAATCATCTAAACCTTCTAGAAGCTGTGATTTTAAAAAACGGTGGAAGTAAGCTTTTCTTATTTCCGGACGCATGCGCAAACTATAGAAAGTTGTTATGACGTAGAATGTGCATACTTTGTTGTTTCCATTTATGAAATAAAATACATTTTTTAAAAACTCGTGTTTTTTAAGAAATCATGTAAACCTTCTAGAAGCTATGATTTTAAAAAACGGGGGAAGTAAGCTTTTCTTATTTCCAAAGGCATGCGCAAACTATAGAAAGTCGTTATGACGTAGAATGTGCATACTTTGTTGATTCCATTTATGAAATAAAACACATTTTCTAAAAACTCGTGTTTTTTAAGAAATCATGTAAACCTTCTAGAAGCTGTGATTTTGAAAAACGGGGGAAGTAAGCTTTTCTTATTTCCGGACGCATGCGCAAACTATAGAAGGTCGTTATGACGTAGAATGTGCATACTTTGTAGATTCCATTTATGAAATAAAACATATTTTCTAAAAACTCATGTTTTTTACGAAATCATGTAAACCTTCTAGAAGCTGTGATTTTAAAAAACTCTGAAAGTAAGCTTTTCTTATTTCCGGATGCATGCGCAAACTATAGAAATTCGTTATGACGTAGAATGTGCATACTTTGTAGATTCCATTTATGAAATAAAACACATTTTCTAAAAACTTGTGTTTTTTACCAAATCATGTAAATTTTCTAGAAGCTGTGATTTTAAAAAACGGTGGAAGTAAGCTTTTCTTATTTCCGGACGCATGCGCAAACTATAGAAATTCGTTATGACGTAGAATGTGCATAATTTTTTGATTCCATTTATGAAATAAAACACATTTTCTGAAAACTCGAGTTTTTTAAGAAATCATGTAAACCTTCTAGAAGCTGTGATTTTAAAAAACGGGGGAAGTAAGCTTTTCTTATTTCCAGACGCATGCGCAAACTATAGAAAGTCGTTATGACATAGAATGTGCATACTTTGTAGATTCCATTTATGAAATAAAGCACATTTTCTTAAAACTCGTGTTTTTTACGAAATCATGTAAACCTTCTAGAAGCTGTGATTTTAAACAACGGTGCAAGTAAGCTTTTCTTATTTCCGGACGAATGCGCAAACTATAGAAAGTCGTTATGATGTAGAATGTGCATACTTTGTTGATTCAATTTATGAAATAAAACACATTTTTGTTCGGGTACACAGGGTACTACCAAAGGACCGAACACCAAGAGCAACCACTTCACATAAACAGATCACAGATCAACACACCGATGTTTTGACGTGGTTTAAACCCTCTTGAGGGAAACACTCCACGGCCCCGGCCAAATAGCTTCTACGGGACAATTTATTATGCAAAGAAAGAAAGTTACAAATGAGCTTCTCATAATCGATCAACTAAACAATGACCCTCCATGCTCTTTAAATAGAGATCATGGACCAATCGGGTGTTAAGCCACGGATCAAGGTTAGGTTTGATCTAAGAGAAGTTGAGCCGTCGGATCCCTCTATGTCGGAAACATATCGTGACCGTCGGATTAAGTATTTACAAATGCATACTAATGCATACTAAAGAAACACACTATCCCTAACGGATATATTACACAAGTTGATCTTAACTAACTCCTAAGTGTCTAAATATCCTAACATCCCCCCTTAAGAACAACTTGGGATAGGATTGAAGGATTTACAAAAGTGACACTATTAGGAGAAGGAAGGAGGCATTAGAGCCTATCCCCCCTCAATGACAAGTTCCTGAACTCCTAACATAGATCGAAGTTTAGAAAACTCCGCTTCTGTAAGAGACTTGGTGAAGATGTCTGCAACTTGATCATCTGTAGGGCAAAAGAGCACTTCGAGAACACGATCATGAACAAGATTTCTGATGAAGTGCATATGTAGCTCAATGTGTTTGCTGCGTTGATGTAGAACTGGATCTTTGGCAAGCTTGATGGCACTTTGATTGTCGCACCAAAGTGGAGTAGGCTGCTGCTGCTCGAATCCAAACTCTGAAAGGATCTGTCGAAGCCATAAAGCTTCCTGACTGGCATTAACTGCTGCTCGATATTCTGCCTCTGCTGAAGAAAGAGCAAGAGCTTGTTGTTTCTTACAAGCCCAAGTAATAGGTCCAGATCCCAGACTGAAAACATAACCTGCAGTAGACTTTCGATCATCAGGATCGCCGGCCCAATCTGAATCAGTGAAACCAACCAACAAAGGTTTCCCCCCTGTACTGTAATGAATCCCAAACTGAACTGTACCTCGAATATATCGAAGTATTCTTTTAGCTGCTTTCCAGTGACTTTCATGAGGTGTCTGCATATAACGGGCAACTCGACCAACGGAAAAGGAAAGGTCAGGACGGGAATGAGTCAAGTATAAAAGACAACCAACAAGCTGACGATACAGTGTGGCATCTACTTCAGGTGAAGTACAAGTGGCAGAAAGTTTGACTCCAGACTGGAAGGGAGAAGGGGCTGGTTTACAATCTTCCATGTGAAAGCGACGAAGAAGGTCACAAGCATACTTAGACTGAGAAAGAAAGATTCCTTCTTTGGTTTGCAGAACTTGGAGACCAAGAAAATAATGCAAATGTCCTAAGTCTGACATTTCAAAAGTTTGTTTAAGACTGGATTTCACATGGGTTATAAGCTTAGGGTCACTACCAGTAAGAATAAGGTCATCAACATATAGAACAAGTATGATGAGATGGTTTCCTACTTTCTTGGTATAGACATTGGGGTCAGAATGGCATCTAGAAAAACCAGTGTCAAGGAGAAAGTTATCCATTTTGGCATACCAAGCTCTAGGAGCTTGCTTAAGGCCATATAAGGATTTCTTAAGGCGACAGACAAGGCTAGAGTTATTCTGAACATAGCCAGGAGGTTGTTCCATGTAAATTTCCTCATGTAAATCACCATGTAAGAAGGCAGACTTGACATCCATTTGATGGACTTCCCAGTTGTGTAAGGCTGCAAGAGAAAGAACAAGGCGGATGGAGTTCATTTTGGCGACGGGAGCAAAGGTTTCATTGTAGTCAATCCCTTCAACTTGAGAAAAACCTTTGGCAACTAACCTTGCCTTAAGTCTTTCAACACTTCCATCTGATGCATACTTAGTTCTGTAGACCCATTTACATCTGACAAGTTTTCTTCCTTTTGGAAGAGGTACAAGATCCCAAGTATCGTTCGCCATTAAGGAACGATATTCTTCATCCATGGCTGCATCCCAATCTGGATTCCCTGAAGCTTCTGCAAAGGTTTCTGGATCATGATTCTCGGAAACTTGAGCCAAAAGAGAAGAGGCTCGCTGAAACTGAGAACGTGTTCGACGTTGATCTCTAGGATCGCCGGCAAGATCACCAGCTGCTTCACATGTTGAACGGACCCATCGAGGAAGCACTTGTGCTGGTGCAACTGGAGGAACATGAGCAGGCGGAGGTGGATTTTCATCCTCACTGTCATCATCAGAAACTGGAGTTGGAAACCTGTCAAGGAAGTTGGAAGAAGAAGAAGAAGGCACAAACGCCGAATCAGGCTCGCAGGCCAAAGATGGCACACTCGCCGAGTTAGGCTCGCAGGCCAAGATATTTTCATCAAATTTAACATCTCTTCTAATGATTATAGCATGAGAATGTGGTTGAAGAAGTCTATAACCTTTTACATCTTCAGAATATCCAACAAATATGCACTTTTCACTTTTAGGCTGCAATGCTTTCCGTTTTTCATCCGGAATGTGAGCCCATGCTTCCCTACCAAACACACGAAAGTGACTTACATCAGGTTTAATTTTACTCCATGCTTCTTCTGGTGTTATACCTTGTAATGATTTTGTGGGGGTGCGATTAACTATGTAATTTGCACAATTTATAGCTTCAGCCCAAAATTGAAGACTTAGTCCCTTAGATTGGATCATACAATTAGCCATTTCTTTTAAAGTGCGGTTCTTCCACTCAGCTACACCATTTTGTTGTGGTGTATATGGAACAGTGTGCTGTTGTTGGATGCCTTGTTCAGTGCAGAAAGTAGTGAACTGTTTGTTAACATATTCTCCTCCATTGTCAGATCTTAACTTGATAATTTGATGACCAGATTGTTTTTCAACAAGGGCCTTGTAGGCCAAGAACATGTTAAATACTTCGCTCTTAAGTTTTAGGAAATAAACCCAAGTGCGTCTGGTGTAATCATCAATGAAAGTTAAGAAATACTTGAAACCAGAAAAGGAAGCAGATGGAAGAGGACCACACAAGTCACTATGCACAAGCTCCAAGGGAACCGAGGCGTGCCAAGAGGCACGTTTGTCAAAACTGTCCCGATGATGTTTTCCGAGTACACAACCGGAACAAACACCATCTCTGCAAGATACCATCGGAAGACCTATCACCATATTTTCTTTACATAGTTGTTGCAATGAGCGATAATTTAAGTGACCAAATCGCTCATGCCAAAGTTTGCTCAAGTTATCACTATGAGCAACAAAAACTGAAGGGAAAGGTGATGACCCAAAGTTGTTAAACTTGTACAACCTGGTAATATCATCAACAATTCCGGTAGCTAGAACCTGTTGAGGATCTTTAAAATCCTTGATTACAACTTGGTGAGGTGTAAAGGTCACAGTTTTACCTTCACCAGAATGAGTGATCTGATAGACTGATAACAAATTGCAGGAAATTCTTGGAACACATAGTACATCACTAAAATGACCATTATCTACTGGAACTGTTCCAGCTCCTACAACACTTAGAGATCTATCATCACCAACAAATATTTGTTTGGTGTTACATTCATGCATAGTAGAAAAGATGGCTTGATCCTTAGCCATATGATAAGATGCTCCAGAATCAATGAGCCATTCATTTGAAGTAGAAGAAGAAGATGCATTATAAGAATAACCAGAAGCACAAAGTGCATGTCCATGAGAGGCAGATTCTGAAGGCGAATCTAGGCTGATGTGGTGCTTCTTCATTGCTGCTTCCAAGGCTGCCATCTTCTTGAAACACTTAGATTCATCATGATTATCTTTCCCGCAATAGTTGCAATGACGCTCAGTCTTCTTGCCTTTTGGCTTGGATCCTTTGTCATTTTTTAAAGAAGGAGCTGACTGAGAGGGTTTTGGACCCTTGTTTGACTTATTATTGCGAAAATTTTGTTTCTTGGGAGGCTTGGACTTTTCTTTCTGTTGGGACAATAAGGCTTTCCCAGATGTATCTGCATTGTTGATTATTCCAAGATGAATGAGTTTATCTTGTTCTCTAATCAAGGAATCACAAAAGGATTCAAGACTAGGCTCTTGATAGCTAGCTGCATTCAATGACGCTTTCATGGAGTAAAATGTAGATACAAAAATAGAATATGCAGGTCCAAGTTTGGAAAGAATATGATAAATGCATTGTTTGTCTTCCCTCTCAATCTTACATTCTGCACATAAGAGCTTGAGAGTTTTGTACTTAGATAAATAATCTTGAATGCATGAAAAGTCACTTGGATTTAAAGAAATCAACTCATTTTCGAGTTGGTGACCTCGAATTTCATTGTGTTTACCAAACACAGTTTCCAACTTGTCCCAAGCAGCATTAGGTTCATCAATTCCAGATATGTGGAATCGCAAATCAGTAGAGATTGACATCCCAATCAATCCACGAGCTTCATCACATCTATTTTCCCATTTTATTTTCTTATCATCATCAGTGGGTTCTTTTTCTTTCCCTGTTGTAATTCTGAAAAGTCCCCTACTTCGTAGAACATCCTCCATACGAGATTTCCATGAGAAATAGTTGGAACTATTAAGTAGAATATCACAAAGGGCGGCCATATTTGTAAATTAATGGCTGTAAAAACAGAAACCAATAGTCTGGATGTGAAGAGCTCGAAAAAATAGGCGGTTTCAAAAAAAACGGCACTGAAAACGGACTTTGTATGATGAAGTTATGCTTGAACAAAGAAACTGTTGAAGATGTCCCCAATAGTGACGTGGCAGCTAGTGAATGTCCAGCAAAAAAAGGAACCCCCCTCTTCCCAAGATGAACCTTTTGACTATCACTTTACAAAAAAGTTGCTTTTAAGTGAATCACTTTTGTAAAATAAGTGATTTCACTTTTACAATGATATTACTTTTAAATAGTGCAACAATAAATAAAAAGCTTAAGTGACTCACTTGTATTTTTATTTTTTATTATTTAAGTGAGATGCACTTTTACAATAAAGTAACTTGAAAATAGAAATTGCATGCACTTTTCTTTTTAAAAGTAACTTCCTAAGACTTGAACTCAAGACCTATTAAGGAATAAAGCAACTTTGGACCAAGTGAGCTAGTTTAAAAGGTATGTAAAATATGGAAACGAGGAAGGGGGCTTTTTTTTTTTTTTTTTTTTTTACTCTTCTCGCTCGGTTTGCGTGCTTGCCCTTTTTCCTGCAAAACAAACCACAAAACGAAACAAAAAAACTTTTCCACACTTGTGGAGTTAGATCTTGTTAGCTTGCCCGGAAAGTCTGCGTTTTCTCTCTGTTTCTGATTTGCCGAGATCGCGCAAAGTGCACGGCAAAGAGCATACGCAGCCGAAAAAACCCTTTCCCTTTCTGTTTCTAATTTGCTGAGATCGCTCAAGGTGCACGGCAAAGAGCATACGTAGACGGGAAAGCAACAATCCGAACCAAAAAAAAAACTAACAGTAAAAAAAAATGAAATATGAGATTTTTTCTTTTCAAAAACGAAATAAAAAAATGCGTCACTGTAACATTATACCTTCAGATCTGATGAAAAACGCGTTTCTGGAGCAACCGGGAACCGTTTTCGATCAAACGAAAACTATTTCCCAA
The DNA here is from genome assembly GCA_027924585.1 of Larix kaempferi. Classification (NCBI taxonomy): domain Eukaryota; kingdom Viridiplantae; phylum Streptophyta; class Pinopsida; order Pinales; family Pinaceae; genus Larix; species Larix kaempferi. The sequence goes on from BSBM01001252.1 coordinate 16,623,681, forward strand.
TGGAAACGACGCTCCGGACGCAATGGAACACCTCCCACGGCCCAAAAATGCACAGAAATACCAGAACTAGAAACCCTTTCGAGTTTCGGCAACAGCAGTTCAAGATCTAGATCATAACCGGAAGCGGCACTTCATAAAAGCTCTGATACCATGTTCGGGTACACAGGGTACTACCAAAGGACCGAACACCAAGAGCAACCACTTCACATAAACAGATCACAGATCAACACACCGATGTTTTGACGTGGTTTAAACCCTCTTGAGGGAAACACTCCACGGCCCCGGCCAAATAGCTTCTACGAGACAATTTATTATGCAAAGAAAGAAAGTTACAAATGAGCTTCTCATAATCGATCAACTAAACAATGACCCTCCATGCTCTTTAAATAGAGATCATGGACCAATCGGGTGTTAAGCCACGGATCAAGGTTAGGTTTGATCTAAGAGAAGTTGAGCCGTCGGATCACTCTATGTCGGAAACATATCGTGACCGTCGGATTAAGTATTTACAAATGCATACTAATGCATACTAAAGAAACACACTATCCCTAACGGATATATTACACAAGTTGATCTTAACTAACTCCTAAGTGTCTAAATATCCTAACAATTTTCTAAAAACTCGTGTTTTTTAAGAAATGATGTAAACCTTCTAGAAGCTGTGATTTTAAAAAACGGTGGAAGTAAGCTTTTCTTTTTTCCGGACGCATGCGCAAACTATAGAAAGCCGTTATGACGTAGAATGTGCATACTTTGTTGTTTCCATTTATGAAATCAAATACATTTTCTAAAAACTCGTGTTTTTTAAGAAATCATGTAAACCTTCTAGAAGCTGTGATTTTAAAAAACGGGGGAAGTAAGCTTTTCTTATTTCGAAACGCATGCGCAAACTATAGAAATTCGTTATGACGTAGAATGTGCATACTTTGATGATTCCATTTATGAAATAAAATGTTAAATTTTCTGAATTTACTTCAATATGGTCTAGGATCTTGACTGAGAGAACAACATGTACAGCATATCTACAGCATATCAATCATGGAGACAATAATGCAAGCACACAAGAGACACAAAGATTTACTTGGGGAAAACCATAAAGGTGAAAAACCCCAATAACTTCCTCAGAGATAGATAGAGCAATGATACAACCAACCAAGAGAGATAGCCATAACCTAGCAGTAGATCCTCCTCCTCCATAAGTGCGCCACTCCTCCTTGAGTGCATGTGTGAGAAGTGAGTGAGCAAATAGAGTGCCTCCCGCACTCTATTTATACTTGACTTGACTTGCCTTTTTACCTAACTCATGTAGGCTCGAACTTAACCACATAACATAAGGTATACTGGGCCGACCCCCAATAGGGTGGTCTAATAACCTTTGACCCACATGGCCGACCCCCAATAGGGTGGTCTAATAACCCATCAAGTATAAGTTACGACACTTACAATATAAATGACGACACTTCCTTATAGAGGAATAATACCATCTCTATAGGAATACAATATACATATATGTGAAATACATTCCGAAGTTACATATACATCAACACTCCCTCTTAACTAGGAAGGTATTTCTCAGCACAGTTCTTCTAGCACAAGTCATCTTCTCTGGATCATCGTCACTAGATAATCGTCATCGAGTCATCATCATCGTCACTGCTGCTGCTATCTCAATCAATCTCTGAATCTACTCATCATAGGAAGTTCTACAGAGCCAGTCCTTTTTCATACTGGATGTAGGCCCACCACCTGCAGGTCTTCATCATCACTGGCCATACTGTGGAATCCTCGGGACTTATTACGTGCGTCACAAAACCTTGAAAGAGCATCCTAGGCTGTTACGAGCACGCAGCTCTACCTATAGGATCTCCCAGGGCACCGAATTACATGTGACCTCACCACAAAACCTCGCAAGAGCATCCCAAGCTGTTACGAGCACACAGCTCTACCTATAGGATCTCCCAGGGCAACGAATTACATGTGGTCATGGCAAAACCTTGCAAGAGCATCCCATGAATGATTACGGGCACACAGCCCAACCTATCGGATCTCCCAGGGAAACGAATTACATGCCATAGGACAAAACCTCGAAAGAGCATCTGCCAGATATCCCAGGGAACCGAATTACATGCCATAGGAAAAACCTCGAAAGACTATCTGCAGATCTCCCAGGGCACCGAATTACATGTCCTCCCAAAGCAAAACCTCGAAAGAGCATTTTCCAGATGTCCCAGGGCACCGAATTACATGCCATAGGCAAAACCTCGAAAGACCATCTGCAAATCTCCCAGGGCACCGGATTACATGCTCATCTGCACAACCTGATCCACGGCCACAGAGTATCAACCTGATACTCACCATACATCATCCTTATGTATCCATGATCATCCTGATCATCATCACTGCAACGTCCTGCTGCATGTCATCTGGAGCAACATCCTGAAGCTCGTCATCTATGATCATCTTGATCATCACTGCAACATCCTGCTGCATGTCATCTGGAGCAACATCCTGAAGCTCGTCATCTATGATCATCCTGATCATCACTGCAACATCCTGCTGCATGTCATCTGGAGCAACATCCTGAAGCTCGTCATCTATGATCATCCTGATCATCACTGCAACATCCTGCTGCATGATCTACCTGATCATCAATGCATCTACCTGATACATATCATCATACATGATCATCCTAATCATCAATGTATCCACCTGATACAAATACATGATGCATATCATCATACATGATCCTCCTTATCATCAATGCATCTACATGATGCATACCAAGTATCTACCTGATACATATCATCATACATGATCCTCCTGATCATCAATGTATCCACCTGATACAAATATAAATACATGATACATATCACCATACATGATCCACCTGATCATACAGTGTATCCACCTGATACATATACAAATACATGGTCCAAGCATCCAACATGGTGCATATACAAAATACATACACATGATCCAACTGATCATATCCAACATCCAACATGATGCATACATACATAAATGATCCAACTGATCATATCCAACATCCAACATGATGCATACATACATACATAAACATGATCCAACTGATCATATCCAGCATCCAACATGATGCGTACATACATACATAAAAATGATCCAATTGATCATATCCAGCATCCAACATGATGCGTACATACATACATAAAAATGATCCAACTGATCATATCCAAGCAGAAACCAGAACATGATCCTGATGCTCATCATCCAGCGCTTACATCCACAGCCATGTGAAGGATCCTCCTTCCAACATACTTGGAATGGCTTCAGCAAATGTGTCCATCACTTCTTCCTCGAAGTGTCCTCGATCTGAAGAACGCCAAGCCTCTCTCTGAAGTACTCGAACTTCACTCTAGCTAGTGGCTTCATCAGCACATCTGCAATCTGCTCGTCCGTCGCAACATACAAGAGCTTCATAGCTCCTCTCTGCACCATATCCCTGATATAGTGATATTTGATCTCTATGTGTTTCGACCTGTCATGAAACACTGGGTTCTTGGACAGCTTCACACAACTCTGGTTATCACAGAAGATACCAGTAGCCTCCAACGGGAGATCAAATAAATCATACAGTAGCTTCCGTAGCCATACTGCCTCGCAACTAGCTGAGCAGGCTGCAACATACTCTGCCTCAGCTGTACTCAGTGCTACGCAGGACTGCTTCCTGCTAAACCAAGAGATCACACCTGATCCCATACTGAAGCAACACCCAGATTTGCTCTTCCTATCTGCAGCATTGCCAGCCCAATCTGAATCAACATAACCCTGTAGGTTAAACTTTTGATTTGCTTCATACTTGAGCCCATAATCCACCGTACCCTTCAGGTACCTCAGAAAAGCAACCAGGTGAACACTCCTCGGATCCGTCAGGAACTGGCTCAATGTGTTCACAGCAAAGCAAATGTCTGGTCTCATGTTCGTCAGGTACATCAATGACCCAATCATCTAACGATACATAGAGACATCAACCATCTCAGATGAAGCATCACATAGAAGCTTCAGATTCGATGCCATAGGTGTGGCCATGGCCTTGCAATCCATCATCCTGAACCTCTTCAAGATCTCTACTGCAGACTTCCCTTGTCCAAGGAATATTCCATCACTCTGCCACACCTCCATGCCAAAAAACAAATAGTGCATCATCCTCAAGTTCCTCAACTCGAACTCGACAGCAAGCTTCCGTTGCGTGTCAGCAATCAATCTATCCTCACCCGATACAAACAGGTCATCCAAATAGTAGTATCGCTGGATTTCCTTCCTCAACCTTGTAGAAAAGGTTGGAATCTGCTTTATTTTTGGTAAAGCCCAAGCTGGATAGAAAGCTTTCTATCCTACCATATCAAGTTCTGCACACATATATGACTACACCATGCTGTCTTGAAATCCATCTGGTGCATCTTCTATTTCATCAATTTTATACTTCTCAATGCTGCCATCTGGAACATGCTTGATCTGATAGTTCCATTTGGAAGTCAACCTTCCCTTCACGTCTTGGGACTACATCCAAAACATCATTCTTCATGATCGACGGATCATGGCATTTCATTTCTTCATCCCAGATCCTGGGAACTTCAATATCTTCAATATCTTTAATAGATGTCTTTGTTGCTGGAACAAATGTTGTAGTTCTTCTTTTGTAGGAGATGGCATACGATCTTTCCTACACAACAAGTTAAATTGCATGATTAGAAAACATCTCATAGTTTTTAGAACAAATTCTTACATAAAGAAATATGTCATACAGTCATGCAATTATCTTTGCCAATGCTTCAATACAACATTTATCCATATCCCGTAACTTTCTAGATGCCTTCCAATCTCTACCAGAACATTGTTAAGAGTGTGCACAACTCCCAACATGTCAGCAAAGAGGTTTCATTCTAGATAAGTAGGAATGGAATGTTGTACAGTGCCATAGGCCACTTACCCATGTATATTAGTAGTATACTGTTCATCAATGCAACTATTCTAATATGCACAATACATATCCTAAGTCTAGGAACATGAGCATATACATCATTGAACAATTTTATTTAAACAAACACATATGCAAGAAATGAGAATTAAAATACTTGTCTTTGTTTGTTCGTTGGGTGGACTCCCTATGAGTCTTTGCTTCCTTGCAGGAGCTGCTGGAGTCCTAATCTGCAGTAGCTTCTTCTACACCTTTCTGTTGTGGAATGTAGAGAGATGGACAACTCCCTCTGAATATCTGCATCCTTTCATAAACCACTGGAGTGTACTCCCTCTTGATCTTTGCTCCCTGGATTACCTGTCCTTGAACTTATATACATTCTTGATCCCTATGCATGCTTGTTAGTATCATCATTGTGTTATCCTCTAGGTCTAATATAAAATCATACATTCATTAGTATACTATTAAAACACAATAATTTCAAGCATGTATAGTCATGATCATTTCAAACAGAAATAGTAAGCATTATTATTCAAGGTTTATGTAGGATTCTTATGGTTAGTCAAATCATAAGAAACATAACATGTCTAAACCTGTAATTACTCAAACCTATGACTCTTCAGGTTAGTTGAATCATCAATCAAGATAAGAGATATAATATGCATAAAACCTGATTATTCAAACCTATGACTTCATGAATAATCATTATCAACAACAGTATAAGATCCTAACACAAGGTAGGATTCTAACTTGATATAGGAAAAAAATACCTGGATTAGCATGCTAGCTATTTATATCTAACATACTCACATGATGTCTTCTTGTTCTTCTTCAATGACTTGTGCTAGTAACCTGTATATCTCATAGGTTAACTATTACAAAACCAAGTTATACATACCTCGTAAATGGATCTTCTATGAGATCCATGACAATGGATGAATCTTTGTCCTAATGTTATCATGATCATATGTTCTTGGATCAGAACATGATTTGTCTTTCTTGGTGTACCTTTCATGTTAGTAGACAACATAAACCTCATACAACACCATAATGCATTAGTACAATCATAAGTGTCAACACCCTAACCAATGAATATTTTCTATTGTGCATTCATAGTTTTATTAAGGTGATATGACAAGTCTAAAATCAAGATTGTACTAACCATAATAACATGAAGACAAACATGCCATAAAATTAATCATGAACAAATCTCAAAACATACCTCGATGAGTCATACCTGTCGAGATCGCTTGTAATCTTCTTATGTAAGGCCTTAGCCTCATCTCCCTCTGAAACATGAACTTCTTCACTTATGCAGGTGACCAATCCATCTTCTTCTAGGATTAACCTAATCCACTTAATTTGCAAGAACTGGAGTTGGAGCTGGATATGGGTTTGTCAGAGAAACCCCAAAATTCAAACTTTGAATTTCAAACTTCTGATAGGATAGGAATATGCGCCTTGATGAACTGATCAAACTGGTATATTCAGAATTTGAAAACTGCAAAGTTTCACTCCTCAATTTTTCCTTTGAAACTTCCCGATTCACTGGACGTGACCCTGAACTGGGGTTTGATGAAGCCCACTCTTCTTCCCAATCAAAATGTTTGATCCAAATCTCCAATCTTCTATTTTTCTGAGGAGCTTCCAGCCGTGGTCACAGAATTCAAAAATTCCCATTTTTACAGAAGCCCTAATTTTCCACTTTTCTGATCAAAGTCCCGAACTAGGGTTTGATCAAGCCCGACCTTCTGCCCAATCAAAAATTCTGATCTTGGTCTCTAAATTTTTATTTTGATGAGTAGCATTCAGCCGTGGTCTCCGAAAAAATTCCAACTTTCTCCAAAGCCCTAAATTCCGGAAGCCATGAATGAAGGTACCAAAAAATAATTCTGTTTTGACATAAATATGTACCTGATTGTTTCTGGTGTAACTCTGAAATTTTTGATCCACAGGGTCTGAAAAAGATTTCTGAGATAGCCTGACCTGTTAGCTTTCCATCCTGACAGGTCTGACCTCAATTGGATCTTCTGAGAGAGAGTTATGCCAAATGTTGCAATGTGACCTGTTTTGGGAAAATACAGGAGAGCGAACTTGTACGGTGTGCCACGTGTCACTGTTTGACCTTCGGCCTCTGAAAAAGTTTTTTGAGATATCTCTGCCTGTTATATTTCCATCCTGACAGGTCTGACCTCGATTGGATTCTGTGAGAGAGAGTTATGCCAAGTGTCGCAACGTGACCTGTTTATGGGATAATACATGAGAGCGAACTTGTACGGCGTGCCACGTGTCACTGGTTCAACTTTGGCCTCTGAAAAAGTTTTCTGAGATAGTACAGCCTGTTTACTACCTGTCACTTTTTACGAAATTTCATTTGGAGCTTCCTAGCCCAAGATATGACCTTTTTCCCAAGGTCACCTGATTTTGACTCAGATCTGGAAGAGTCAGAAACCCTATATTGTACAAATCATAAATCACAAAGTACAACGAATTAGAGGTTGTCCTTTGGACACAAGATACCTGGAGATCTTAGCTTCGGCCTGTAACAATTTCAGATCTGAAAACTTCGCCAAAACGGATTTATAGCGAAAGTTCTACGATGACTGGTTTTTGCTATATCAAGCCCTAGCATCGTAAGTGCAACAAGTGTCATACATGCCATATCATGCCTTCTTTCAGGCTAGCTCTGATACCATATTAAATTTTATGAATTTACTTCAATATGATCTAGGATCTTAAATGAGAGAACAACATGTACAGCATATCTACAGCATATCAATCATGGAGACAATAATGCAAGCACACAAGAGACACAAAGATTTACTTGGGGAAAACCATAAAGGTGAAAAACCCCAATAACTTCCTCAGAGATAGATAGAGCAATGATACAACCAACCAAGAGAGATAGCCATAACCTAGCAGCAGATCCTCCTCCTCCATAAGTGCGCCACTCCTCCTTGAGTGCATGTGTGAGAAGTGAGTGAGCAAATAGTGTGCCTCCCGCACTCTATTTATACTTGACTTGACTTGCCTTTTTACCTAACTCATGTAGGCTCGAACTTAACCACATAACATAATGCTGACTGGGCCGACCCCCAATAGGGTGGTCTAATAACCCTTTGACCCACATGGCCGACCCCCAATAGGGTGGTCTAATAACCCATCAAGTATAAGTTACGACACTTACAATATAAATGACGACACTTCCTTATAGAAGAATAATACCATCTCTATAGGAATACAATATACATATATGTGAAATACATTCCGAAGTTACATATACATCAACATAAAACACATTTTCTAAAAACTTGTGTTTTTTAGGAAATCATGTTAACCTTCTAGAAGCTGTGATTTTAAAAAACGGGGGAAGTAAGCTTTTCTTATTTCCGGACGCATGCGCAAACTATAGAAAGTCGTTATGACATAGAATGTGCATACTTTGTAGGTTCCATTTATGAAATAAAACACATTTTCTAAAAACTCGTGTTTTTTACGAAATCATGTAAACCTTCTAGAAGCTGTGATTTTAAAAAACGCTGGAAGTAAGCTTTTCTTATGTCCGGACGAATGCGTAAACTATAGAAAGTCGTTATGACGTAGAATGTGCATACTTTGTAGATTCCATTTATGAAATAAAACACATTTTCTAAAAACTCGTGTTTGTTACGAAGTCATGTAAACCTTCTAGAAGGTGTGATTTTAAAAAACGGTGGAAGTAAGCTTTTCTTATTTCCGGACGCATGCGCAAACTATAGAAAGTCGTCATAACGTAGAATGTGCATACTTTGTTGATTCCATTTATGAAATAAAACACATTTTCTAAAAACTCATGTTTTTTAAGAAATCATGTAAACCTTCTAGAAGCTGTGATTTTAAAAAATGGGGGAAGTAAGCTTTTCCTATTTCCAAACGCATGTGCAAACTATAGAAAGTCGTTATGACGTAGAATGTGCATACTTTGTTGATTCCATTTATGAAATAAAACACATTTTCTAAAAACTCGTGTTTTTTAGGAGATCATGTAAACCTTCTAGAAGCTGTGATTTTAAAATACGGTGGAAGTAAGCTTTTCTTATTTCCGGACGCATGCGCAAACTATAGAAAGTCGTTATGACGTAGAATGTGCATACTTTGTAGATTCCATTTATGAAATAAACCACATTTTCTAAAAACTCGTGTTTTTTACGAAATCGTGTAAACCTTCTAGAAGCTGTGATTTTAAAAAACGGTGGAAGTTGTTAAAATTCAATATGCTAAGACAGAAAATAGCAGCATTACATTCCATTTCACAATAATAGCATATACAGGATCACTGAAAAAACAACAAGCATAGCATAAACACAAGAGACAGAGATTTATCCTGGGAAACCCTCATGGGGTAGAAAACCCAGTAAAGCTTCCTCAATATAGATGACCAACAATATACAAAGATGAAACCCTGAGACATGATCTCCTTCTCCACAATTGTAGACCTCTCCTTCACAAGTGCGCTATCCTCAAGTGAGTGTGTGTATCAAATGAGGAACACACCTCCTCTATTTATACACTACTCTGATATGTATTTTACACAAGTACATGTAGGCTCGTATTTAACCATTAGGTTAAATACCCCATTATAACTGACTGGGCCGACCCCCACATGGTGGGTCTAATAACCCTAGTTACCACACCCAACTCGGAGGAATAACCATCTCCGGATTTATAGTATAATCACATCGGAGGTATGGAACATCTCCGGAATAAATAATATACAAATATAATATTCTTTGAAATTACAATATTTCAACACTCCCCCTTAACAAGAAGGATATTATAACAGTATCTGCACGAGCAAGGAGTCATCAACATCATACATGATACATCTATAAATCATTGGAAGCTTTCTCAACATCATCAGTAACTCAAGCAGTTACTGGAACATCTTCAATACTGGAACATCAACATCTTCAGTACTGAGTCTTTATCTTCTGCAGCACTCGAACAGCTACAACAACATCAACATCTGGATCCTCACGATCATCAGTATCGTCATCTCACGATCATTAGCATCGTAATCACATGATCATCAGCATCATCATCACACAATCATCAGCATCATCATCACACGATCATCAGCATCGTCATCACACGATCATCAGCATCATCATCGCACGATCATCAGCATCGTCATCGCACGATCATCAGCATCGTCATCGCACGATCATCAGCATCGTCATCTCACGATTATCAGCATCGTCATCACATGATCATCAGCATCGTCATCACACGATCATCAGCATCGTCATCTCACGATCATCAGCATCGTCATCAATACAGGTATCCATAACAATACAAGTATCCACATCATTAGTACACGTATTCATGCCAATACAAGTGTACATATCATCAATACAAGTATCCACACTGATACAAGTAACCATATAAGTATCCTACCGATACAAGTAACCACATCATCAATACAAGTATCCTATCGATACAAGTAACCACATCATCAATACAAGTATCCTATCGATACAAGTAACCACATCATCAATACAAGTATCCTACCGATACAAGTAACCACATCATCAATACAAGTATCCTACCGATACAAGTAACCACATCAAAAATCACTTTCTCGGAGACCATACGTCTACGGATCAATTCAGGGACCGAAGTCCGGGGATGATACAATCCCCACTTCTCGGAGACCATACGTCTACTGATCAATTCAGGGACCTAAGTCCGGGGATGATACAATCCCCACTTCTCGGAGACCTCACGTCTACGGATCAATTCAGGGACCGCAGTCCGGGGATGATACAATCCCCACTTCTCAGAGACCTCACGTCTACGGATCAATTCAGGGAACTAAGTCCGGGGATGATACAATCCCCACTTCTCGGAGACCTCACGTCTACGGATCAATTCAGGGACCGAAGTCCGGGGATGATACAATCCCCACTTCTCGGAGACCACACGTCTACGGATCAATTCAGGGACCGAAGTCCGGGGATGATACAATCCCCTGCCTGTTCATTCAGGACTTCATTACCGGAGACCCAGTCTACGGCTCTATTCTGGGACCTCAGTCCAGGGACGATACAATCCCCTGCCTGTTCATTCAGGACTTCATTATCGGAGACCTCACGTCTACGGCTCTCTTTAGGACTGAAAGTCCAGGGATGATCCAATCCCCTCAACTGTCCACTAAGGACTTCATTCTCGGAGACCTCACATCTACGGCTCTCTTTAGGACTGAAAGTCCAGGGATGATCCAATCCCCTCAACTGTCCACTAAGGACTTCATTCTCGGAGACCTCACGTCTACGGCTCTCTTTAGGACTGAAAGTCCAGGGATGATCCAATCCCCTCAACTGTCCACTAAGGACTTTATTCTCGGAGACCTCACGTCTACGGCTCTCTTTAGGACTGAAAGTCCAGGGATGATCCAATCCCCTCAACTGTCCACTAAGGACTTCATTCTCGGAGACCTCACGTCTACGGCTCTCTTTAGGACTGAAAGTCCAGGGATGATCCAATCCCCTCAACTGTCCACTAAGGACTTCATTCTCGTAGACCTCACGTCTACGGCTCTCTTTAGGACTGAAAGTCCAGGGATGATCCAATCCCCTCAACTGTCCACTAAGGACTTCATTCTCGAAGACCTCACGTCTACGGCTCTCTTTAGGACTGAAAGTCCAGGGATGATCCAATCCCCTCAACTGTCCACTAAGGACTTCATTCTCAAAGACCTCACGTCTACGGCTCTCTTTAGGACTGAAAGTCCAGGGATGATCCAATCCCCTCAACTGTCCATTAAGGACTTCATTTTCGGAGACCATACGTCTACAGATCAATTCAGGGACCAAATTCCGAGGATGATACAATCCCCACATGTATTCTCATCAATACAAGTACAAGTATCCTCAACCATACAAGTACATTAATCAATACATGTGTCATCAAAAGTATGTATTCTTACCAATACATCTATCATCAAAAGCATGTAAAACAAAGTATTCTAAGCATAAGAGTCCTAAATCTAAATATTTCTAAGTATCTAGGTGTAGAGAACAGGTTACCTCATCATTGACCTTGTTGTTCGATGAGACCAACTTATGATCAGTGACTATACTACTCCCCCTTTCGAGGAGGGTCCTTTTGAACTACACCAAGCTTGTCTCGGAAGTATTCAAATTTCACTTGAGACAGAGTTTTGGTTAGTACAATGGTAACCTGTTACAAATTCAAACTTTAGAGTTCCTTTCTGCGTCATATCTTGTTAGTTCCCTATGTTCTTTGACTTATCATGGAACACTAGATTCTATGTCATCTTGATACAACTCTAATTATCACATAGGATCTCAGTTGGTTCTATCTCTAAGTCAAACAATCCTAAAGCCAAACTTCTTCACAACTTGCAGAGCAAGCAGCCATATATTCCGCTTGTGCTGAGAGCCACACTAGACTGCTTCCAGCTAAACCACGAGATCATGGCTAATCCCATACAATAACATCCTCTCGATGTGTTCTTCCTGTCTGATACACTTCCTGCCCAATCAGAATCTGAATAGCCATCTGAAGTCATGATCTTCAAGATAACATAGATCAAATTCTATCATGTCCTTTATGTGCCTCATCACATGCTTTGCAACTATCAGGTAAACACATCTAGTTTCCACTAGATACTGACTCAAAGTGTTCATAACAAAGCATATATCTAACCTAGTATATGTTAGATATATCAAAGACCCAATAATTTGTCTGTTCAGAGTTATATCCACTAACTCTAATGAGTCATCTGCTAAGAACTTCAAGTTGGAATTCATGAGAGTGGCCATTCCAACACATCAATTCCTTTTAATATTTCTCAGCACATTTTCCCTGGTTGAGAAAGATTCCTTCTAAGCCTTGCCATACTTCCAGACTTAGGAAGTAATGCATCAATCTGAGATCTTTCATTTTTTCATTTCTGCAGCCATCTTCTTCTTTCTTTTCATGAACTGTTTCTCATTCCCTATAAGAAAGATATCATAATAATAGTATGATCCATAGCCTTAAGGTAAAGGTTAGGAACAAATTTACTTTTGGTAAAGCCCAGGCTTATTAAGAAACTGTCAATTCTCCCTTTGTGACTGAACATCATTCACACTCTGCATTGAATGATTTTCTGCATATCTATCTGTGCCATCTCTCGATAGATGGGTCTACTGATATGAGCCTCAATATTATTCGAACTCTGTGGTGAGTTCCTTCTTGCATCCATGTCATCTATGTATAACAAACCATATTCAACCTTGTAGCAAAGGTTGAGATCCACATCACTCGTGGTGATCATTAAGCTCATCAATTGATTATCGATCCTGGGTACCCATACAGAACCTAAATCACACTTCTTCTTTGATTACACCATTAAGAGAATGGTTTTATCTAGCCACTTGGAGCAAACATTTCATCATGATTCTCTTCCTCTTTCTAAGAGAATCTTCTAGCCATGAGCCTTCTATATTTTGTTTGATTTGTAAATCTTCTTGTTGAACATCCATTGCTTGTTCAGTGTTCATCATTCATCATGATCTTTCCTACAAATCAAAATTAAGTACAGGATTAGTAATACTTCATAATCATCAAATCATATTGACATGATAACCTATTATGCATACGGATATCATTTACATAATTATGCAACTATCTTGACCAATACTTTGGTACAACACTTTCCCATATCCTATATGCATACAGTGGCTATCTAGATGCCTTCCATCTCTACCAGAACATACTATCGAGAGTGTGCACAACTCTCAGCATGTCAGCAAAGAGGTTTCATTCTAGACAAGCAACAATGGAATGTTTGTCCAACTTACCAATCATATGCATATTAGTAGTATATTGTTTAATGTTCTATGAATATTTACACTTAGCATGATATATTATAGGAATACAAATATGCATACAACCTATTACAGGCAATATCATTTACTATTTCAAATAACAACTCAAATACTTATCTTTTATGTTTGTGTGGTTGCCTCCCGCTTGATCTTCTGTATGTCTTTTGAACTTCTATTCATTCTGTACCACTGTGCATGTTCAAGTGTCATCCTCATGATCTCATACACAAACATACACCCATTAGTATGTTCTAAATGTTATCAAAACATTATAGTTCTAAATAATCTTGAAAATGTATAGTCATGATTATAGTTAATAAACATTAGTATTCAAGATTTCAGGGAAGTCTTATTTTACTCATGCATATCATCAATCAAGATAAAAGACATAATATGCATAATCCCTTGATTACTAACTTTATGAATAAGCATAACCAATCATACCAAGTATACTTATATAAGGGATCCCAATACAAGGTAAGATTCTTAACATGACATAGGAAAACATACCTGGATTAGTATACCTGCTTAGTTATGTACAACATACCTAAACAATCTCTTCAATGATTTAGAGATCCTGAGCTAGAACCTACATGTCTCATAGGTTAAGCATAATATAATAAAGTCATACATACCTTGTAAGTAGAACAAATATTATGGATGAGTCTTTGTCTTCATGATGTCATGGTCATGGAACTTGATTTGTCTTTTGTGATGTACCTATATCTTGTTAGCACACAGCATCAACCTCACACAACACCATAATGCATTAGTACAATCATATAGCCCTAATCAATGAATGTCTTTGATCATTCACATGCATTCATATTGTTACTAGGGTGATAACACAATTCTAACATTAATCAAGATTGTACTAGTAAATAATATGAAGGCAAACACATCATGAACTTAATCAAGAATTAGATTTCAAGACATACCTGAACCTCTTTAAGTCATACCTGTCGAGACTTCTTGTAGTCTTCTTATGTAAGGCCTTAGCCTCAACTCCCCCTGAAACTTGATCTGTAGCTTGATTAGGGTTTGCTAGAGAAACCCTAAAGATTCAAACTTTGACTTTCACACTTCTGAATGGATGAAAGAATATGTCTTGCTAAGCTGATCAAACTGGCATATTCAGAATTTGAAAACTGCAAAGCTTCACTCCTCAATTTTGCCTTTGAAACTTCCAGATTCACTGGACGTGACCCTGAACTGGGGTTTGATGAATCCCACTCTTATTCCCAATAAAAGTGTTTGATCCAAAGCTCTAAGCTTCTATTTTTCTGAGGAGCTTCCAGCCGTGGTCACAGATTTCAAAAATTCCCATTTTTACAGAAGCCCTAATTTTCCACTTTTCTGAACAAAGTCCCGAACTAGGGTCTAATCAAGCCCGGCCTTCTGCCCAACCAAAAATTCTGATCTTGGTCTCTAAATTTCTATTTTGATGAGTAGCATCCAGCCGTGGTCTCCGATTACAAAAATTCCAACTTTCTCCAAAGCCCTAAATTCCGGAAGCCATGAATGAAGGTACCAAAAAAAATAATTCTGTTTTGACAGAAATATGTACCTGATTGTTGCTGGTGTAACTCCGAAATTTTTGATCCAAAGGGTCTGAAAACGTTTCCTGAGATATCCTGACCTGTTATCTTTCCATCCTGACAGGTCTGACCTCAATTGGATTCTCTGAGAGAGAGATATGCCAAATGTCGCAACGTGACCTGTTTTGGGATAAAACAGGAGAGCGAACTTGTACGGAGTGCCACGTGTCACTGTTTTAACTTCGGCCTCTGAAAAAAGTTTCCTGAGATATCTCAGCCTGTTGCCTTTCCATCCTGACAGGTCTGACCTCAATTGGACTCTCTGAGAGAGATTTATGCCAAATGTCGCAACATGACCTGTTTATGGGATAATACAGGAGAGCGCACTTGTACGGAGTTCCACGTGTCACTGGTTCAACTTCGGCCTCTGAAAAACGTTTTCTGAGATAGTACAGACTGTTTACTACCTATCACTTTTTACGAAATTTCATTTGGAGCTTCCTAGCCCAAGATATGACCTTTTTCCCAAGGTCACCTGATTTTGACTCAGATCTGGAAGAGGCAGAAACCCTATATTGTACAGATCATAAATCACAAAGTAAAACGAATTAGAGGTTGTACTTTGGACACAAGGTACCTGGAGATTTAATCTTCGTCCTGTAACAATTTCAGATCCGAAAACTTCGCCAAAACGGATTTATAGCGAAATTGCTACGATGACTGGTTTTTGCTATGTAAAACCCTAACCTTTAAATTGTCGTAAGTAAAGCAAGTGTCGTTAGTGCCATACCTTGTCTTCCTTCAGGTTAGCTCTGATACCATGTTAAAATTCAATATGCTAAGACAGAAAATAGCAGCATTACATTCCATTTCACAATAATAGCATATACAGGATCACTGAAGAAACAACAAGCATAGCATAAACACAAGAGACAGAGATTTATCCTGGGAAACCCTCATGGGGTAGAAAACCCAGCAAAGCTTCCTCAATATAGATGACCAGCAATATACAAAGATGAAACCCTGAGACATGATCTCCTTCTCCACAATTGCAGACGTCTCCTTCACAAGTGCGCTATCCTCAAGTGAGTGTGTGTATCAAATGAGGAACACACCTCCTCTATTTATACACTACTCTGATATGTATTTTACACAAGTACATGTAGGCTCGTATTTAACCATTAGGTTAAATGCCCCATTATAACTGACTGGGCCGACCCCCACATGGTGGGTCTAATAACCCTAGTTACCACACCCAACTCGGAGGAATAACCATCTCCGGATTTATAGTATAATCACATCGGAGGTATGGAACATCTCCGGAATAAATAATATACAAATATAATATTCTTTGAAGTTACAATATTTCAACAGAAGTAAGCTTTTCTTATTTCTGGACAAATGCGCACAATATAGAAAGTAGTTATGATGTAGAATGTGCATACTTTGTTGATTCCATTTATGAAATAAAACACATTTTCTAAAAACTCGTGTTTTTTACGAAATCATGTAAACCTTCTAGAAGCTGTGATTTTAAAAAACGGGGGAAGTAATCTTTTCTTATTTCCAAACTTATGCGCAAACTATAGAAAGTCTTTATGATGTAGAATGTGCATACTTTGTTGATTCCATTTATGAAATAAAACATATTTCTAAAAACTCGTGTTTTTTAAGAAATCATGTAAACTTTCTAGAAGCTGTGATTTTAAAAAATGGGGGAAGTAAGCTTTTCTTATTTCCGGACGCATGCGCAAACTATAGAAAGTCGTTATGACGTAGAATGTGCATACTTTGTAGATTCCATTTATGAAATAAAGCACATTTTCTAAAAACTCATGTTTTTTACGAAATCATGTAAACCTTCTACAAGCTGTGATTTTAAAAAACGGTGGAAGTAAGGTTTTCTTATTTCCGGACGAATGCGCAAACTATAGAAAGTCGTTATGACGTAGAATGTGCATACTTTGTTGTTTCCATTTATGAAATAAAATACATTTTCTAAAAACTCGAGTTTTTTAAGAATTCATGTAAACCTTCTAGAAGCTGTGATTTTAAAAAACGGGGGAAGTAAGCTTTTCTTATTTCCGGACGCATGCGCAAACTATAGAAAGTCGTTATGACGTAGAATGTGCATACTTTGTTGATTCCATTTATGAAATAAAACACATTTTCTAAAAACTCGTGTTTTTTAAGAAATCATGTAACCCTTCTAGAAGCTGTGATTTTAAAAAAAGGGGGAAGTAAGCTTTTCTTATTTCCGGACGCATGCGCAAACTATAGAAATTCCTTATGACGTAGAATGTGCATACTTTGTATATTCCATTTATGAAATAAAACACATTTTCTAAAAACTCATGTTTCTTACGAAATCATGTAAACCTTCTAGAAGAGGTGATTTTAAAAAACACAGGAAGTAAGCTTTTCTTATTTCCGGACGAATGCGCAAACTATAGAAAGTCGTTATGACGTAGAATGTGCATACTTTGTAGATTCCATTTATGAAATAAAACACATTTTCTAAAAACTCGTGTTTTTTACCAAATCATGTAAACCTTCTAGAAGATGTGATTTTAAAAAACGGTGGAAGTAAGCTTTTCTTATTTCCGGACGCATGCGCAAACTATAAAAGTCGTTATGACGTAGAATGTGCATACTTTGTTGATTCCATTTATGAAATAAAACACATTTTCTAAAAACTCGAGTTTTTTAAGAAATCATGTAAACCTTCTATAAGCTGTGATTTTGAAAAACGGGGGAAGTAAGCTTTTCTTATTTCCGGACGCATGCGCAAACTATAGAAAGTCGTTATGACATAGAATGTGCATACTTTGTAGATTCCATTTATGAAATAAAACACATTTTCTAAAAACTCGTGTTTTTTACGAAGTCATGTAAACCTTCTAGAAGCTGTGATTTTAAAAAACGGTGGAAGTAAGCTTTTCTTATTTTCGGACGCATGCGCAAACTATAGAAAGTCGTTATGACGTAGAATGTGCATACTTTGTAGATTCCATTTATGAAATAAAGCACATTTTCTAAACACTCGTGTTTTTTACGAAATCATGTAAACCGTCCAGAAGCTGTGATTTTAAAAAACGCTGGAAGTAAGCTTTTCTTATTTCCGGACGAATGCGCAACCTATAGAAAGTCGTTATGACGTAGAATGTGCATACTTTGTAGATTCCATTTATGAAATAAAACACATTTTCTAAAAACTCGTGTTTTTTACGAAATAATGTAAACTTTCTAGAAGCTGTGATTTTAAAAAACGGTGCAAGTAAGCTTTTCTTATTTCCGGACGCATGCGCAAACTATAGAATATCATTATGATGTAGAATGTGCATACTTTGTTGATTCCATTTATGAAATAAAACACATTTTCTAAAAACTCGAGTTTTTTAAGAAATCATGTAAACCTTCTATAAGCTGTGATTTTGAAAAACGGGGGAAGTAAGCTTTTCTTATTTCCGGACGCATGCGCAAACTATAGAAATTCGTTATGACGTAGAATGTGCATACTTTGTAGATTCCATTTATGAAATAAAACACATTTTCTAAAAACTCGTGTTTTTTACGAAGTCATGTAAACCTTCTAGAAGCTGTGATTTTAAAAAACGGTGGAAGTAAGCTTTTCTTATTTCCGGACGCATGCGCAAACTATAGAAAGTCGTTATGACGTGGAATGTGCGTACTTTGTTGATTCCATTCATGAAATAAAACACAGTTTCTAAAAACTCGTGTTTTTTAAGAAATCATGTAAACCTTCTAGAAGCTGTGATTTTAAAAAACGGGGGAAGTAAGCTTTTCTTATTTCCAAACGCATGCGCAAACTATAGAAAGTCGTTATGACGTAGAATGTGCATACTTTTTTGATTCCATTTATGAAATAAAACACATTTTCTAAAAACTCATGTTTTTTAAGAAATCATGTAAACCTTCTAGAAGCTGTGATTTTAAAAAACGGGGGAAGTAAGCTTTTCTTATTTCCGGACGCATGCGCAAACTATAGAAAGTCGTTATGACGTAGAATGTGCATACTTTGTAGATTCCATTTATGAACTAAAACATATTTTCTAAAAACTCGTGTTTTTTACGAAATCATGTAAACCTTCTAGAAGCTGTGATTTTAAACAACGGTGGAAGTAAGCTTTTCTTATTTCCGGACGAATGCACAAACTATTGAAAGTCATTATGACGTATAATGTGGATACTTTGTTGATTCAATTTATGAAATAAAACACATTTTCTAAAAACTGGTGTTTTTTAAGAAATCATGTAAACCTTCTAGAAGATGTGATTTTAAAAAACGGTGGAAGTAAGCTTTTCTTATTTCCGGACGCATCCACAAACTATAGAAAGTCGTTATGACGTGGAATGTGCATACTTTGTTGATTCCATTTATCAAATAAAACACATTTTCTAAAAACTCGTGTTTTTTAAGAAATCATGTAAACCTTCTAGAAGATATGATTTTAAAAAACGGTGGAAGTAAGCTTTTCTTACTTCCGGACGCATGCGCAAACTATAGAAAGTCGTTATGACGTAGAATGTGCATACGTTGTAGATTCCATTTATGAAATAAAACACATTTTCTAAAAACTCATGTTTTTTATGAAATCATGTAAACCTTCTAGAAGCTGTGATTTTAAACAACGGTGGAAGTAAGCTTTTCTTATTTCCGGACGAATGCGCAAACTACTGAAAGTCGTTATGACGTAGAATGTGCATACTTTATTGATTCAATTTATGAAATAAAACACATTTTCTAAAAACTCTTGTTTTTTAAGAAATCATGTAAACCTTCTAGAAGCTGTGATTTTAAAAAACGGTGGAAGTAAGCTTTTCTTATTTCTGGACGCATGCGCAAACTATAGAAAGTCGTTATGACGTAGAATGTGCATACTTTGTTGATTCCATTTATGAAATAAAACAAATTTTCTAAAAACTCGTGTTATTTAAGAAATCATGTAAACCTTCTAGAATCTGTGATTTAAAAAAATGGGGGAAGTAAGCTTTTCTTATTTCCGGATGCATGCGCAAACTATAGAAAGTTGTTATGACGTAGAATGTGCATACTTTGTAGATTCCATTTATGAAATGAAACACATTTTCTAAAAACTCTTGTTTTTTACGAAATCATGTAAAGTTTCTAGAAGCTGTGATTTTAAAAAACGGTGGAAGTAAGCTTTTCTTATTTCCATACGAATGCGCAAACTATAGAAAGTCGTTATGACGTAGAATGTGCATACTTTGTTGATTCCATTTATGAAATAAAACACATTTTCTAAAAACTCGTGTTTTTAAACAAATCATGTAAACCTTCTAGAATCTGTGATTTTAAAAAATGGGGTAAGTAAGCTTTTTTTATTTCCAAACGCATGCGCAAACTATAGAAATTCGTTATGACGTAGAATGTGCATACTTTGTTGATTCCATTTATGAAATAAAACACATTTTCTAAAAACTCTTGTTTTTTATGAAAATGATGTAAACCTTCTAGAAGCTGTGATTTTAAAAAATGGTGGAAGTAAGCCTTTCTTATTTCCGGACGCATGCGCAAACTATAGAAAGTCGTTATGAGGTAGAATATGCATACTTTGTAGAATCCATTTATGAAATAAAACACATTTTCCAAAAACTCGTGTTTTTTACGAAATCATGTAAACCTTCTAGAAGCTGTGATTTTAAACAACAGTGGAAGTAAGCTTTTCCTATATCCAGACGCATGCGCAAACTATAGAAAGTCGTTATGACGTAGAATGTGCATACTTTGTTGATTCCATTTATGAAATAAAACACATTTCCTAAAAACTCGTGTTTTTTAACAAATCATGTAAACCTTCTATGCGGAAACATGTTTTATAAAGTATACTTTTCTTATTTCCAAACTTATGCGCAAACTAAAGAAAGTCGTTATGACGTAGAATGTGCATACTTTGTTGATTCCATTTATGAAATAAAACATATTTTCTAAAAACTCGTGTTTTTTAAGAAATCATGTAAACCTTCTAGAAGCAGTGATTTTAAAAAACGGGGGAAGTCAGCTTTTGTTATTTCCGGACGCATGCGCAAACTATAGAAATTCGTTATGACGTAGAATGTGCATACTTTGTTGATTCCATTTATGAAATAAAACACATTTTCTAAAAACTCGTGTTTTTTAACAAATCATGTAAACCTTCTAGAAGCTGTGATTTTAAAAAACGGGGGAAGTAAGCTTTTCTTATTTCCGGACGCATGCGCAAACTATAGAAATTCGTTATGCGGTAGAACGTGCATTCATTGTAGAGTCCATTTATGAAATAAAACACATTTTCTAAAAACTCTTGTTTTTTACGAAATCATGTAAACCTTATAGAAGCTGTGATTTTAAAAAATGGTGGAAGTAAGCTTTTCTTATTTCCGAAAGCATACGCAAACTATAGAAAGTCATTATGACGTAGAATGTGCATACTTTGTAGAATCCATTTATGAAATAAACCACATTTTCTAAAAACTCGTGTTTTTTACGAAATCATGTAAACCTTCTACAAGATGTGATTTTAAAAAACGGTGGAAGTAAGCTTTTCTTATTTCTGGATGCATGCGCAAACTATAGAAAGTCATTATGACGTAGAATGTGCATACTTTGTTGATTCCATTTATGAAATAAAACACATTTTCTAAAAACTCGTGTTTTTTAAGAAATCATGTAAACCTTCTAGAAGTTGTGATTTTAAGAAACGGGGGAAGTAAGCTTTTCTTATTTCCGGACGCATGCGCAAACTATAGAAAGTCGTTATGACGTAGAATGTGCATACTTTGTTGATTCCATTTATGAAATAAAACACATTTTCTAAAAACTCGTGTTTTTTAACAAATCATGTAAACCTTCTAGAAGCTGTGATTTTAAAAAACGGGGGAAGTAAGCTTTTCTTATTTCCGGACGCATGCGCAAACTATAGAAAGTCGTTATGGCGTAGAACGTGCATACTTTGTAGATTCCATTTATGAAATAAAGCACATTTTCTAAAAACTCGTGTTTTTTACGAAATCATGTAAACCTTCTAGAAGCTGTGATTTTAAAAAACGCTAGAGGTAAGCTTTTCTTATTTCCGGACGAATGCGCAACCTATAGAAAGTCGTTATGACGTAGAATGTGCATACTTTGTAGATTCTATTTATGAAATAAAACACATTTTCTAAAATCTCGTGTTTTTTACGAAATAATGTAAACTTTCTAGAAGCTGTGATTTTAAAAAACGGTGCAAGAAAGCTTTTCTTATTTCCGGACGCATGCGCAAACTATAGAAAGTCATTATGACGTAGAATGTGCATACTTTGTTGATTCCATTTATGAAATAAAACACATTTTCTAAAAACTCGAGTTTTTTAAGAAATCATGTAAACCTTCTATAAGCTGTGATTTTGAAAAACGGGGGAAGTAAGCTTTTCTTATTTCCGGACGCATGCGCAAACTATAGAAAGTCGTTATGACGTAGAATGTGCATACTTTGTAGATTCCATTTATGAAATAAAACACATTTTCTAAAAACTCGTGTTTTTTACGAAGTCATGTAAACCTTCTAGAAGCTGTGATTTTAAAAAACGGTGGAAGTAAGCTTTTCTTATTTCCGGACGCATGCGCAAACTATAGAAAGTCGTTATGACATGGAATGTGTGTACTTTGTTGATTCCATTTATGAAATAAAACACATTTTCTAAAAAATCGTGTTTTTTAAGAAAACATGTAAACCTTCTAGAAGCTGTGATTTTAAAAAACGGGGGAAGTAAGCTTTTCTTATTTCCAAACGCATGCGCAAACTATAGAAAGCCGTTATGACGTACAATGTGCATACTTTGTTGATTCCATTTATGAAATAAAACACATTTTCTAAAAACTCATGTTTTTTAAGAAATCATGTAAACCTTCTAGAAGCTGTGATTTTAAAAAACGGGGGAAGTAAGCTTTTCTTATTTCCGAACGCATGCGCAAACTATAGAAAGTCGTTATGACGTAGAATGTGCATACTTTGTAGATTCCATTTATGAACTAAAACACATTTTCTAAAAACTCGTGTTTTTTACGAAATCATGTAAACCTTCTAGAAGCTGTGATTTTAAACAACGGTGGAAGTAAGCTTTTCTTATTTCCGGACGAATGCACAAACTATAGAAAGTCATTATGACGTAGAATGTGGATACTCTGTTGATTCAATTTATGAAATAAAACACATTTTCTAAAAACTGGTGTTTTTTAAGAAATCATGTAAACCTTCTAGAAGATGTGATTTTAAAAAACGGTGGAAGTAAGCTTTTCTTCTTTCCGGACGCATGCGCAAACTATAGAAAGTCGTTATGACGTGGAATGTGCATACTTTGTTGATTCCATTTATCAAATAAAACACATTTTCTAAAAACTCGTGTTTTTTACGAAATCATGTAAACCTTCTAGAAGATATGATTTTAAAAAACGGTGGAAGTAAGCTTTTCTTACTTCCGGACGCATGCGCAAACTATAGAAAGTCGTTATGACGTAGAATGTGCATACTTTGTAGATTCCATTTATGAAATAAAACACATTTTCTAAAAACTCGTGTTTTTTACGAAATCATGTAAACCTTCTAGAAGCTGTGATTTTAAACAACGGTTCAAGTAAGCTTTTCTTATCTCCGGACGAATGCGCAAACTACTGAAAGTCGTTATGACGTAGAATGTGCAAACTTTGTTGATTCAATTTATGAAATAAAACACATTTTCTAAAAACTCTTGTTTTTTAAGAAATCATGTAAACCTTCTAGAATCTGTGATTTAAAAAAATGGGGGAAGTAAGCTTTTCTTTTTTCCAAACGCATGCGCAAACTATAGAAAGTCGTTATGACGTAGAATGTGCATACTTTGTAGATTCCATTTATGAAATAAAACACATTTTCTAAAAACTCTTGTTTTTTACGAAATCATGTAAAGCTTCTAGAAGCTGTGATTTTAAAAAACGGTGGAAGTAAGCTTTTCTTATTTCCATACGAATGCGCAAACTATAGAAAGTTGTTATGACGTAGAATGTGCATACTTTGTTGATTCCATTTATGAAATAAAACACATTTTCTAAAAACTCGTGTTTTTAAACAAATGATGTAAACCTTCTAGAATCTGTGATTTTAAAAAATGGGGGAAGTAAGCTTTTCTTATTTCCAACGCATGCGCAAACTATAGAAATTCGTTATGACGTAGAATGTGCATACTTTGTTGATTCCATTTATGAAATAAAACACATTTTCTAAAAACTCTTGTTTTTTAGGAAAATGATGTAAACCTTCTAGAAGCTGTGATTTTAAAAAATGGTGGAAGTAAGACTTTCTTATTTCCGGACGCATGCGCAAACTATATAAAGTCGTTATGACGTAGAATATGCATACTTTGTAGAATCCATTTATGAAATAAAACACATTTTCTAAAAACTCGTCTTTTTTACGAAATCATGTAAACCTTCTAGAAGCTGTGATTTTAAACAACGGTGGAAGTAAGCTTTTCCTATATCCAGACGCATGCGCAAACTATAGAAAGTCGTTATGACGTAGAATGTGCATACTTTGTTGATTCCATTTATGAAATAAAACACATTTCCTAAAAACTCGTGTTTTTTAACAAATCATGTAAACCTTCTATGCGGAAAGATGTTTTATAAAGTATACTTTTCTTATTTCCAAACTTATGCGCAAGCTATAGAAAGTCGTTATGACGTAGAATGTGCATACTTTTTTGATTCCATTTATGAAATAAAACATATTTTCTAAAAACTCGTGTTTTTTAAGAAATCATGTAAACCTTCTAGAAGCAGTGATTTTAAAAAACGGGGGAAGTCAGCTTTTGTTATTTCCGGACGCATGCGCAAACTATAGAAATTCGTTATGACGTAGAATGTGCATACTTTGTTTTTTCCATTTATGAAATAAAACACATTTTCTAAGAACTCGTGTTTTTTAACAAATCATGTAAACCTTCTAGAAGCTGTGATTTTAAAAAACGGGGGAAGTAAGATTTTCTTATTTCCGGACGCATGCGCAAACTATAGAAATTCGTTATGACGTAGAACGTGCATACATTGTAGATTCCATTTATGAAATAAAACACATTTTCTAAAAACTCGTGTTTTTTACGAAATCATGTAAACCTTCTAGAAGCTGTGTTTTTAAAAAACGGTGGAAGTAAGCTTTTCTTATTTCCGAAAGCATGCACAAACTATAGAAAGTCGTTATGACGTAGAATGTGCATACTTTGTAGAATCCATTTATGAAATAAACCACATTTTCTAAAAACTCATGTTTTTTACGAAATCATGTAAACCTTCTAGAAGCTGTGATTTTAAAAAACGGTGGAAGTAAGCTTTTCTTATTTCTGGATGCATGCGCAAACTATAGAAAGTCGTTATGACGTAGAATGTGCAGACTTTGTTGACTCCATTTATGAAATAAAACACATTTTCTAAAAACTCGTGTTTTTTAAGAAATCATGTAAACCTTCTAGAAGTTGTGATTTTAAGAAACGGGGGAAGTAAGCTTTTCTTATTTCCGGACGCATGCGCAAACTATAGAAAGTCGTTATGACGTAGAATGTGCATACTTTGTTGATTCCATTTATGAAATAAAACACATTTTCTAAAAACTCGTGTTTTTTAACAAATCATGTAAACCTTCTAGAAGCTGTGATTTTAAAAAACGGGGGAAGTAAGCTTTTCTTATTTCAGGACGCATGCGCAAACTATAGAAAGTCGTTATGGCGTAGAACGTGCATACTTTGTAGATTCCATTTATGAAATAAAACACATTTTCTAAAAACTCGTGTTTTTTACGAAATCATGTAAACCTTGTAGAAGCTTTGATTTTAAAAAACGGTGGAAGTAAGCTTTTCTTATTTCCGGACGCATGTGCAAACTATAGAAAGTCGTTATGACGTAGAATGTGCATACTTTGTAGAATCCATTTATGAAATAAAACACATTTTCTAAAAACACGTGTTGTTTACGAAATCATGTAAAACTTCTAGAAGCTGTGATTTTAAAAAACGGTGGAAGTAAGCTTTTCTTATTTCCGGACGGATGCGCAAACTATAGAAAGTCGTTATGACGTAGAATGTGCATACTTTTTAGATTCCATTTATGAAATAAAGCACATTTTCTAAAAACTCATGTTTTTTACGAAATCATGTAAACCTTCTAGAAGCTGTGATTTTAAAAAACAGTGGAAGTAAGCTTTTCTTATTTCTGGACGAATGCGCAAACTATAGAAAGTTGTTATGACGTAGAATGTGCATACTTTGGTTATTCCATTTATGAAATAAAACACATTTTCTAAAAACTCGTGTTTTTTACGAAATCATGTAAACCTTCTAGAAGCTGTGATTTTAAAAAACAGTGGAAGTAAGCTTTTCTTATTTCCGGACGAGTGCGCAAACTATAGCAAGTCGTTATGACGCAGAATGTGCATACTTTGTTGATTCCATTTATGAAATAAAACACATTTTCTAAACACTCATGTTTTTTAAGAAATCATGTAAACCTTCTAGAAGCTGTGATTTTAAAAAATGGGGGAAGTAAGCTTTTCTTATTTCCAAACGCATGTGCAAACTATAGAAAGTCGTTATGACGTATAATGTGCATACTTTGTTGATTCCATTTATGAAATAAAACACATTTTCTAAAAACTCGTGTTTTTTAGGAAATCATGTAAACCTTCTAGAAGCTGTGATTTTAAAAAATGGTGGAAGTAAGCTTTTCTTATTTCCTGACGCATGCGCAAACTATAGAAAGTCGTTATGACGTAGAATGTGCATACTTTGTAGATTCCATTTATGAAATAAAGCAAATTTTCTAAAAACTCGTGTTTTTTACGAAATCATGTAAACCTTCTAGAATCTGTGATTTTAAAAAACGGTGGAAGTAAGCTTTTCTTATTTCCGTACGAATGCGCAAACTATAGAAAGTCGTTATGACATAGAATGTGTATACTTTTTTGATTCCATTTATGACATAAAACACATTTTCTAAAAACTCGTGTTTTTTACGAAATCATGTAAACCTTCTAGAAGCTGTGATTTTAAAAAACGGGGGAAGTAAGCTTTTCTTATTTCCAAACTTATGCGCAAACTATAGAAAGTCGTTATGACGTAGAACGTGCATACTTTGTAGATTCCATTTATGAAATAAAACACATTTTTTAAAAACTCGTGTTTTTTACGAAATCATGTAAACCTTCTAGAAGCTGTGATTTTAAAAAACGGTGGAAGTAAGCTTCTCTTATTTCCGGACGCATGCGCAAACTATAGACAGTCGTTATGACGTAGAATGTGCATACTTTGTAGAATCCATTTATGAAATAAAACACATTTTCTAAAAACTGGTGTTTTTTACGAAATCATGTAAACCTTCTAGAAGCTGTGATTTTAAAAAACGGTGGAAGTAAGCTTTTCTTATTTCTGGACGAATGCGCAAACTATAGAAAGTCGTTATGACCTAGAATGTGCATACTTTGTTGATTCCATTTATGAAATAAAACACATTTTCTAAAAACTCGTGTTTTTTACGAAATCATGTAAACCTTCTAGAAGCTGTGATTTTAACAAACGGGCGAAGTAAGCTTTTCCTATTTCCAAACTTATGCGCAAACTATAGAAAGTCGTTATGACGTAGAATGTGCATACTTTGTTGATTCCATTTATGAAATAATACATATTTTCTAAAAACTCGTGTTTTTTAAGAAATCATGTAAACCTTCTAGAAGCTGTGATTTTAAAAAACGGGGGAAGTAAGCTTTTATTATTTCCGGACGCATGCGCAAACTATAGAAATTCGTTATGACGTAGAATGTGTTGATGTATATGTAACTTCGGAATGTATTTCATCAGTATATTATATGTATATTTATTGTACCCTTATAAGAGATGTGTTATTCCTCTATAAGGAAGTGTCGTCATGTGGATTGACAAGTGTCGCAAGTGTGTGTACTTGTCGATGGGTTATTAGACCACCTTATGGGGTCGGCCCTAATTAATATATAATATAATGTGGATGTACTAAAGTAGACAAGTCGGCCCCAGTAGGTCACTAGGCAAAAAGGTGAGTATAAATAGAGATAGGAGATCTCTATTTTACTCATTCGGAAAAGTATCTATCTCTCTCTCTGGAAAGTGGCGCACTAGTGAGGAGGAAGAGGATCATCTACTAGGAGACTATCTCTGTATTATTTGGTTGTATTTTGGTTGAGCCATTGCTCTCTCTATCTCTGAGGAAGTTGTGGGGTTTTTCACCTTAGGGTTTTCCCCACGGAAACTCTGTGTCTCTTGTCTCTATGCTTTTGATTCTTGTGATGCTTGTGATGCTTGTCATATTATGATTGTCATGCATTGATATACTGTAGATGTTATTCTCTCAGCAAAGATCCTATAGTATTGTGATTTAATACTGAAAATTTAACATGGTATCAGAGCTTAACTGAGAAGAAGACATTTTGCAGTGACGGAAGCTTGTATTGCTTGTTTATTGGGTTTCTCTCCACAGATTTTTGAAATTCAGTATTGTAGATTGGATCTACTCATAAAGGCGCATCTTTTTGTCCAATCAGATTTCAGTTCCGAGCATTTTCAGTTTTGGCCCTAAAAATTAGGGTTTCCACAAAAATAGGAATTTCTGGAAACTGAAGGTACAGCTGGAAGCTCCTTGCAAAAATCGAAGGTTTGAGCTTTGGATCGAGATTTTTGGCTGGGTAGATATCCGGGAAACTCAAACCCTAATTCAGGGCTCTCCCTAGTGAACCCGGGAGGACAAAAAGGCAATTTTGAAGGGCAAGAATTTGCTGATCTCAAATTCTGAATGTACTAGGCTGATCAGCTCTCGAAGGCGCATCTTTCTATCCTTTCGGAATTTTGAAATTCACATTTTGAATTTTTAGGGTTTCTCTTACAAACCCCAATCCGGGACCAGATCCAGTTTTCAGCACTTCAAGTGGTAAGTTCTAAATCTTTTCTATTTCCATTTGAAGTACTCTTAAAGATGTCTCTTCACACCAAGCTTGAGGATAAGCTTGAAGGGGCTGATAACTTCCGAGCCTGGAAGTATAGGATTGGGCTAATCCTGGAAGAGAATGAGTTGGACTCATATGTGAAAGAAGACATCCCTATCCCAGAGGATGAAGAGGCCAAGGTATTGCACAAGAAGAACTTGGTCAAGGCAAAGAGAATCATTGCTGATTCTATCAAAGACCATCTCATACCCCATGTGTCTTCTCTCAAGACACCCAAAGAGATGTTTGAATCTTTGACCAAGCTATTTGAAGGAAAGAACATAAATCGGAAGATGACCCTGCGGAACCAATTGAAAGCAGTGAAGTTTCAGAATGGAGAAACCATTCAATCCTACTTTTCAAGGGTCTCTCAGATCAAGGAACAATTAGAAGCAGTAGATGAAATGGTGGAGAATGGTGAAGTGGTGATGACCACTCTAAATGGCCTACCCAGGTCATGGGATTCCTTTATCCAAGGAATTTGTGCAAGGAAGAAGTTGATCTCCTTCAGTAGACTTCGGGAAGAATGTTCTCAAGAAGAAGCTAGACTTATAGCTCGTGAGGAAAAGATGGGAGGAGAAGATCAAGCTCTTGCAACTCACACCAAAAGAAGCAAAACCAAGAAGGATCACTCTCACCACAAAAGAACTCATCAAAGGAACAAGAAGGACCTAAGATGCTTTACATGCAATGAGAAGGGTCACTATGCTTCAGATTGTCCCAAGAACAAAAGGGATAATAACAACAACTTCAGTAAGAAGAAGAAGGGCAGCAAAAGAAGATTTCATGCTCATGCTGCCGAAGATGATGAACCCCCAAAGAAGAAGGCTAGGGCAGAAAGTGATAGTGATGATGACTCATCAAGTGAAGAAGAGTATGTTCTGATCTCTGCTCTTACAGGTACCATCTCCCGTGGATGTAATGATTGGTTAATTGATAGTGGGGACTCCAAACACATGACTGGGTTCAAGGAATCTTTTGTGAATCTTTCTGAACATGAATCACCCCATAAGGTGAAACTTGGGGATGATTATCAATACCCAATCAAAGGAAGTGGTGAAGCCTCCTACAATCTAGATTCTGGAAAATCATTGAAGATGAAAGAAGTACTTTATGTACCTGGGCTCAAGAAGAACTTACTCTCCATTTCTGCATTAGATGAAAAAGGTATGAGGGTTGCATTTGTGGATGGCCAAGTCCTAATGTGGCCAAAGGGAAAGACCATAGATGATGCAGTAGTGATTGGAAAGCAAGAGGGAGGTTTGTACAATTTGAAGGGACAACCTGAACATGCCATGGTGACATAAATACAAAGATTCATCCATAGTCATGGATCACATAGAGGTATGTATAATTTGTTTTTGCAAAAGTTAACTAATGAGTTATGCAGGTCATTGAAGAGAACAAGAACACATTGCTAGACATAACTAGCAAATATGGTGACCAGGTATGTGTTTCTTATATCATAGGATCTATCATATAAGTATGCATGGCATGATTGATGATGATTGTTCATAAAGTCATAAGTTTGAATAATCATGGGCATATGCATATTATGTGTCTTACCTTAATTAATAATATGACTAACCAGAAGAGTCATAGGTTTGAGTAATTACAGGTTTATACATGTTATGTTCCTTATGATATGACTAACCATAAGAGTCCTATATAAACCTTGAATGCTAATGCTTATTATTTCTGTTTGAAATGATCATGACTATACATACTTGAAATTATTGTGTTTTAATGAATGTATGATTTTGTATGAGATTACAAGGATAACACAATCATGATACTAATAAGCATGCATAGGGACCAAGGATGAATATGAGTTCAAGAACAGGTAATCCAGGAAGCAAATATCAAGAGGGAGCACACTCCAGTGGTTTCTGCAAGGGTGCAGATATTCAGAGGGAGTTGTCCATATCTCTACATTCCACAACAAGAAGGTTTATAAGGACTCCAGCAGCTCCTGCAAGGAAGAAAAGACTCAGAGGGAGTCCACCCAACAAACAAACAAAGATAAGTATTTTAATTATCTTGTATATTTGTTTGCTTAAATAAAATTGTTCAATGATGTATATGTTCATGTTCCTAGACTTAGGATATGTATTGTGCATATTAGAATGATTGAATTAATGAACAGTATACTACTAATATGCATGTGTTGGGTAAGTGGCCTATGGCACTGTACAACATTCCATTGCTACTTATCTAGAATGAAACCTCTTTGCTGACATGTTGGGAGTTGTGCACACTCTTAACAATGTTCTGGTAGAGATTGGAAGGCATCTAGAAAGTTACGGGATATGGATAAATGTTGTATTGAAGCATTGGCTAAGATAATTGCATGAATGCATGACTGTATGACATATTTCTTCATGTGTAAGAATTTGTTCTGAAAATTATGAGATATTTCTAATCATGCAATTTAATCTGTTTTGTAGGAAAGACCGTATATCTTCACCTACAAAAGGACTACAACATTTGTTCCAGCAACAAAGATATCTATTGAAGATATTGAAATTCCCAGGATCTGGGATGAAGAAATGGAATGCCATGATCCGTCGATCATGAAGAATGATGTTTGGGATGCGATCCCAAGAGCTAAAGGGAAGTCTGTTGTGACTTCCAAATAGAACCTTCAGATCAAGCATGTTGCAGATGGCAGCATAGAGAAATATAAAAGTGATGAAATAGAAGATACACCAGATGGATTCAAGACAGCTTTCTTGAATGGTGTAGTTGAAGAAGAAGCAGCCACTTGGTTCTGAGATACATGACAGGGAGTCATATGTGTGCTGACTGAAGAAAGCCTTGTATGGCTTGAAGCAAGCTCCCAGAACCTGGTATGGTAGGATGGAAAGTTTCCTATCTAGTTTGGGCTTTACCAAGAGTAAAGCAGATTCCAACCTTTACTACAAAGTTGAGGAAGGGAATCCTGTGATTCTACTACTATATGTGGATGACCTATTTGTGACAGGAGATGACAGAATGATTGCAGATACCAAGAGGAAGCTTGCAGCTGAATTCAATATGAAAGATTTGGGAATGATGCACTATTTCCTAGGTATGGAGGTGTGGCAGAATGCAGGTGGGATCTTCCTTGGTCAAGGGAAGTACACAGTAGATATCCTGAAGAGATTTGGGATGATGGATTGCAAGGCCATGGCCACACCTATGGCATCAAATTTGAAGCTTCTTTGTGATGCTTCATCTGAGCCAGTTGATGTTTCTATGTATCGTCAGATGATTGGGTCCTTGATGTACCTGACGAACACGAGACCAGACATTTGCTTTGCTGTGAACACATTGAGCCAGTTCCTGACGGATCCGAGGAGTGTTCACCTTGTTGCTGTAAAGCATGTTATGAGGTACCTGAAGGGTACAGTGGATTATGGGCTCAGATATGAGGCGAATCAAAAGTTTAACCTGCAGGGTTATGTTGATTCAGATTGGGATGGCAGTGCTGCAGATAGGAAGAGCACATCTGGGTGTTGCTTCAGTATGGGATCAGGTGTGATCTCTTGGTTTAGCAGGAAGCAGTCCTGCGTAGCACTGAGTACAGCTGAGGCAGAGTATGTTGCAGCCTGTTCAGCTAGTTGTGAGGCAGTATGGCTAAGGAAGCTACTGTCTGAGTTATTCGATCTCCCGTTGGAGGCTACTGGTATCTTCTGTGATAACCAGAGTTGTGTGAAGCTGTCCGAGAACCCAGTGTTTCATGACAGGTCGAAACACATAGAGATCAAATACCACTATATCAGGGATATGGTGCAGAGAGGAGCTGTGAAGCTCCTGTATGTTGCGACGGACGAGCAGATTGCAGATGTGCTGACGAAGCCACTAGCCAGGGTGAAGTTCGAGTACTTCAGAGAGAGGCTTGGCGTTCTTCAGATCGAGGACACTTCGAGGAAGAAGTGATGGATACATTTGCTGAAGCCATTCCAAGCATGTTGGAAGGAGGATTCTTCACATGGCTGTGGATGTAAGCGCTGGATGATGAGCATCAGGATGATGTTCTAGTTTCTGCTTGATATGATCAGTTGGATCATTTTATGTATGTATGTACGCATCATGTTGGATGCTGGATATGATCAGTTGGATCATTTTATGTATGTATGTACGCATCATGTTGGATGCTGGATATGATCAGTTGGATCATTTTATGTATGTATGAACGCATCATGTTGGATGCTGGATATGATCAGTTGGATCATTTTATGTATGTATGTACGCATCATGTTGGATGCTGGATATGATCAGTTGGATCATGTGTATGTATCTTATATATGCATCATGTTGGATGCTTGGACCATGTATCTGTATATGTATCAGGTGGATACATTGTATGATCAGGTGGATCATGTATGGTGATATATATCATGTGTTTTGTATTTGTATCAGGTGGATACATTGATGATCAGGAGGATCATATATGATGATATGTATCAGGTAGATACTTGGTATGCAGCAGGATGTTGCATTGATGATCAGGAGGATCATATATGATGATATGTATCAGGTAGATACTTGGTATGCAGCAGGATGTTGCATTGATGATCAAGAGGATCATGTATGATGATATGTATCAGGTAGATACTTGGTATGCAGCAGGATGTTGCAGTGATGATCAGGATGATCATAGATGACGAGCTTCAGGATGTTGCTCCAGATGACATGCAGCAGGATGTTGCAGTGATGATCAGGATGATCATAGATGACGAGCTTCAGGATGTTGCTCCAGATGACATGCAGCAGGATGTTGCAGTGATGATCAGGATGATCATAGATGACGAGCTTCAGGATGTTGCTCCAGATGACATGCAGCAGGACGTTGCAGTGATGATGATCAGGATGATCATGGATACATCAGGATGATGTATGGTGAGTATCAGGTTGATACTCTGTGGCCGTGGATCAGGTTGTGCAGATGAGCATGTAATTCATTGCCCTGGGAGATTTGCAGATGGTCTTGCGAGGTTTTTCCTATGGCATGTAATTCGTTGCCCTGGGACATCTGGCAAATGCTCTTTCGAGGTTTTGCTCTGGGAGGACATATAATTCGTTGCCCTGGGAGATCTGCAGATAGTCTTGCGAGGTTTTGCCTATGGCATGTAATTCGTTGCCCTGGGATATCTGGCAGATGCTCTTGCGAGGTTTTGTCCTATGGCATGTAATCCGTTTCCCTGGGAGATCCGATAGGTTGGGCTGTGTGCCCGTAATAAGTCCTGGGATGCTCTTGCGAGGTTTTTCCATGACCACATGTAATTCGTTGCCCTGGGAGATCCTATAGGTAGAGCAGTATGCTCGTAACAGCCTGGGATGCTCTTGCGAGGTTTTGTGGTGAGGTCACATGTAATTCGTTGCCCTGGGAGATCCTATAGGTAGAGCAGTAGGCTCGTAACAGCCTGGGATGCTCTTGCGAGGTTTTGTGACGCACGTAAAAGTCCTGAGAATTCCACAGTATGGCCAGTGATGACGAAGACCTACAGGTGGTGGGCCTACATCCAGTATGAAAAAGGACTGGCTCTGTAGAACTTCCTATGACGAGTAGAGACAGAGATTGGATGAGATAGCAGCAGCAGTGACGATGATGATGACGATGCATCGATGATGATGATCCAGATAAGAAGACTTGTCTAGCAGATCTGTGTCGAGAAATACCTTCCTAGTTAAGAGGGAGTGTTGATGTATATGTAACTTCGGAATGTATTTCATCAGTATATTATATGTATATTTATTGTACCCTTATAAGAGATGTGTTATTCCTCTATAAGGAAGTGTCGTCATGTGGATTGACAAGTGTCGCAAGTGTGTGTACTTGCCGATGGGTTATTAGACCACCTTATGGGGTCGGCCCTAATTAATATATAATATAATGTGGATGTACTAAAGTAGACAAGTCGGCCCCAGTAGGTCACTAGGCAAAAAGGTGAGTATAAATAGAGATAGGAGATCTCTATTTTACTCATTCGGAAAAGTATCTATCTCTCTCTCTGGAAAGTGGCGCACTAGTGAGGAGGAAGAGGATCATCTGCTAGGAGACTATCTCTGTATTATTTGCTAGTATTTTGGTTGAGCCATTGCTCTCTCTATCTCTGAGGAAGTTGTGGGGTTTTTCACCTTAGGGTTTTCCCCACGGAAACTCTGTGTCTCTTGTCTCTATGCTTTTGATTCTTGTGATGCTTGTGATGCTTGTCATATTATGATTGTCATGCATTGATATACTGTAGATGTTATTCTCTCGGCAAAGATCCTATAGTATTGTGATTTAATACTGAAAATTTAACAGAATGTGCATACTTTGTAGATTCGATTTATGAAATGAAACACATTTTCTAAAAACTCTTGTTTTTACGAAATCATGTAAACCTTCTAGACGATGTGATTTTAAAAAACTGTTGAAGTAAGCTTTTCTTATTTCCGGACGCATGCGCAAACTATAGAAAGTCATTATGACGTAGAATGTGCATACTTTGTAGATTCCATTTATGAAATAAAACACATTTTCTAAAAACTCGTGTTTTTTACGAAATCATGTAAACCTTCTAGAAGCTGTGATTTTAAAAAATGGTGGAAGTAAGCTTTTCTTACTTCCGGACGCATTCACAAACTATAGAAAGTTGTTATGATGTAGAATGTGCATACTTTGTTGATTCCATTTATGAAATAAAACACATTTTCTAGAAACTCGTGTTTTTTACGAAATCATGTAAACCTTCAAGAAGCTGTGATTTAAAAAAACGGTTGAAGTAAGCTTTTCTTATTTCCGGACGCATGCGCAAACTATAGAAAGTCGTTATGACGTAGAATGTGCATACTTTGTTGATTCCATTTATGAAATAAAACACATTTTCTAAAAACTCATTTTTTTTAACAAATCATGTAAACCTTCTAGAAGCTGTGATTTTAAAAAATAGGGGAAGTAATCTTTTCTTATTTCCGGACGAATGCGCAAACTATATAAAGTCGTTATGACGTAGAATGTGCATACTTTGTTGATTCCATTTATGAAATAAAACACATTTTCAAAAACTCATG
Organism: Larix kaempferi; assembly: GCA_027924585.1. Classification (NCBI taxonomy): domain Eukaryota; kingdom Viridiplantae; phylum Streptophyta; class Pinopsida; order Pinales; family Pinaceae; genus Larix; species Larix kaempferi. The sequence continues at coordinate 16,660,123 of BSBM01001252.1, forward strand.
TTTTTTAAGAAATCATGTAAACCTTCTAGAAGCTGTGATTTTAAAAAACGGGGGAAGTAAGCTTTTCTTATTTCCGGATGCATGTGCAAACTATAGAAAGTCGTTATGACGTAGAATGTGCATACTTTGTAGATTCCATTTATGAAATAAAACACATTTTCTAAAAACTCATGTTTTTTACGAAATCATGTAAACCTTCTAGAAGCTGTGATTTTAAAAATCGGTGGAAGTAAGCTTTTCTTATTTCCGGACGCATGCGCAAACTATAGAAAGTCGTTATGACGTAGAATGTGCATACTTTGTTGACTCCATTTATGAAATAAAACACATTTTCTAGAAACTCGTGTTTTTTACGAAATCATGTAAATCTTCAAGAAGCTGTGATTTTAAAAAACGGTGGAAGTAAGCTTTTCTTATTTCCGGACGCATGCGCAAACTATAGAAAGTCGTTATGACGTAGAATGTGCATACTTTGTTGATTCCATTTATGAAATAAAACACCTTTTCTAAAAACTCGTTTTTTTTACTAAATCAAGTAAACCTTCTAGAAGCTGTGATTTTAAAAAACGGGGGAAGTAAGATTTTCTTATTTCCAAACTTATGCGGAAAATATAGAAAGTCGTTATGACGTAGAATGTGCATACTTTGTTGATTCCATTGATGAAATAAAACATATTTTCTAAAAACTCGTGTTTTTTAAGAAATCATGTAAACCTTCTAGAAGCTGTGATTTTAAAAAACAGGGGAAGTAAGCTTTTCTTATTTCCGGACGCATGCACAAACTATAGAAAGTTGTTATGACGTAGAATGTGCATACTTTGTTGATTCCATTTATGAAATAAAACACATTTTCTAAAAATTCGTGTTTTTTACGAAATCATGTAAACCTTCTAGAAGTTGTGATTTTAAAAAACGGGGGAAGTAAGCTTTTCTTATTTCACAACTTATGCGCAAACTATAGAAAGTCATTATGACGTAGAATGTGCATACATTGTTGATTCCATTTATGAAATAAAACATATTTTCTAAAAACTCGTGTTTTTTAAGAAATCATGTAAACCTTCTAGAAGCTGTGATTTTAAAAAACAGGGGAAGTAAGCTTTTCTTATTTCCGGACGCATGCGCAAACTATAGAAAGTTGTTATGACGTAGAATGTGCATACTTTGTAGATTCCATTGATGAAATAAAACACATTTTCTAAAAAGTCGTGTTTTTTACGAAATCATGTAAACCTTCTAGAAGCTGTGATTTTAAAAAACGGTGGAAGTAAGCTTTTCTTATTTCCGGACGCATGCGCAAACTATAGACGGTCGTTATGACGTAGAATGTGCATACTTTGTATAATCCATTTATGAAATAAAACACATTTTCTAAAAACTGGTGTTTTATACGAAATCATGTAAACCTTCTAGAAGCTGTGATTTTAAAAAACGGTGGAAGTAAGCTTTTCTTATTTCCGGATGCATGCGCAAACTATAGAAAGTCCTTATGACGTAGAATGTGCATACTTTGTTGATTCCATTTATGAAATAAAACACATTTTCTAAAAACTCCCGTTTTTTAACAAATCATGTAAAACTTCTAGAAGCTGTGATTTTATAAAACGGGGGAAATAAGCTTTTCTTATTTCCGGACGAATGCGCAAACTATAGAAAGTCGTTATGACGTAGAATGTGCATACTTTGTTGATTCGATTTATGAAATAAAACACATTTTCGAAAAACTCATGTTTTTTAAGAAATCATGTAAACCTTCTAGAAGCTGTGATTTTAAAAAATGGGGGAAGTAAGCTTTTCTTATTTCCAAACGCATGTGCAAACTATAAAAATTCGTTATGACGTAGAATGTGCATACTTTGTTGATTCCATTTATGAAATAAAACACATTTTCTAAAAATTTGTGTTTTTTAGGAAATCATGTAAACCTTCTAGAAGCTGTCATTTTAAAAAATGGTGGAAGTAAGCTTTTCTTATTTCCGGATGCATGCGCAAACTATAGAAAGTCGTTATGACGTAGAATGTGCATACTTTGTAGATTCCATTTATGAAATAAAGCACATTTTCTAAAAACTCGTGTTTTTTACGAAATCATGTAAACCTTCTAGAAGCTGTGATTTTAAAAAACGGTGGAAGTAAGCTTTTCTTATTTATGGATGAATGCGCAAACTATAGAAAGTCGTTATGACGTAGAATGTGCATACTTTGTTTATTTTATTTATGAAATAAAGCACATTTTCTAAAAACTCGTGTTTTTTACAACATCATGTAAACCTTCTAGAAGCTGTGATTTTAAAAAACGGGGGAAGTAAGCTTTTCTTATTTCCGGACGAATGCGCAAACTATAGAAAGTCGTTATGACGTAGAATGTGCATACTTTGTTGATTCCATTTATGAAATAAAACACATTTTCTAAAAACTCATGTTTTTTAAGAAATCATGTAAACCTTCTAGAAGCTGTGATTTTAAGAAATGGGGGAAGTAAGCTTTTCTTATTTCCAAACGTATGTGCAAACTATAGAAAGTCGTTATGATGTAGAATGTGCATACTTTGTTCATTCCATTTACGAAATAAAACACATTTTCTAAAAACTCATGTTTTTTAGGAAATCATGTAAACCTTCTAGAAGCTGTGATTTTAAAAAATGGTGGAAGTAAGCTTTTCTTATTTCCGAACGCATGCAAAAACTATAGAAAGTCATTATGACGTAGAATGTGCATACTTTGTAGATTCCATTTATGAAATAAAGCACATTTTCTAAAAACTTGTGTTTTTTACGAAATCATGTAAACCTTCTAGAAGCTGTGATTTTAAAAAACGATGGAAGTAAGCTTTTCTTATTTCTGGACGAAAGCGCAAACTATAGAATGTCGTTATGACGTAGAATGTGCATACTTTGTTGATTCCATTTATGAAATAAAAAACATTTTCTAAAAACTCGTGTTTTTTACGAAATCATGTAAACGTTCTAGAAGCCGTGATTTTAAAAAACGGGGGAAGTAAGCTTTTCTTATTTCCAAACTTATTCGCAAACTATAGAAAGTCGTTATGACGTAGAATGTGGATACTCTGTTGATTCCATTTATGAAATAAAACATATTTTCTAAAAACTCGTGTTTTTTAAGAAATCATGTAAACCTTCTAGAAGCTGCGATTTTAAAAAACAGGGGAAGTAAACTTTTTTTATTTCCGGACGCATGCGCAAACTATAGAAAGTTGTTATGACGTAGAACGTGCATACTTTGTAGATTCCATTGATGAAATAAAACACATTTTCTAAAAACTCGTGTTTTTTACGAAATCATGTAAACCTTCTAGAAGCTGTGATTTTAAAAAACGGTGGAAGTAAGCTTTTCTTATTTCCGGACGCAAGCGCAAACTATAGATGGTCGTTATGATGTAGAATGTGCATACTTTGTATAATCCATTTATGAAATAAAACACATTTTCTAAAAATCGGTGTTTTTTACGAAATCATGTAAACCTTCTAGAAGTTGTGATTTTAAAAAATGGTGGAAGTAAGCTTTTCTTATTTCCGGATGCATGTGCAAACTATAGAAAGTCGTTATGACGTAGAATGTGCATACTTTGTTGATTCCATTTATGAAATAAAGCACATTTTCTAAAAACTCGTGTTTTTTACGAAATCATGTAAACCTTCAAGAAGCTGTGATTTTAAAAAACGGTGGAAGTAAGCTTTTCTTATTTCCGGACGCATGCGCAAAATATAGAAAGTCGTTATGACATAGAATGTGCATACTTTGTTGATTCCATTTATGAAATAAAACACATTTTCTAAAATCTCGTGTTTTTTAACAAATCATGTAAACCTTCTAGAAGCTGTGATTTTAAAAAATGGTGGAAGTAAGCTTTTCTTATTTCCGGATGCATGCACAAACTATAGAAAGTCGTTATGACGTAGAATGTGCATACTTTGTTGATTCCATTTATGAAATAAAGCACATTTTCTAAAAACTCGTGTTTTTTAAGAAATCATGTAAACCTTCTAGAAGCTGTGATTTTAAAAAACGGGGGAAGTAAGCTTTTCTTATTTCCGGACGGATGCGCAAACTATAGAAATTCGTTATGACGTAGAATTTCCATACTTTGTAGATTCGATTTATGAAATAAAACACATTTTCTAAAAACTCGTGTTTTTTACGAAATCATGTAAACCTTCAAGAAGCTGTGATTTTAAAAAATTGTGGAAGTAAGCTTTTCTTATTTCCGGACGCATGCGCAAACTATAGAAAGTCGTTATGACGTAGAATGTGCATACTTTGTTGATTCCATTTATGAAATAAAACACATTTTCTAAAAACTCGTGTTTTTTAACAAATCATGTAAACCTTCTAGAAGCTATGATTTTAAAAAACGGGGGAAGTAAGCTTTTCTTATTTCCGGACGCATGCGCAAACTATAGAAAGTCGTTATGACATAGAATGTGCATACTTTGTTGATTCCATTTACGAAATAAAACACATTTTCTAGAAACTCGTGTTTTTTACGAAATCATGTAAACCTTCAAGAAGATGTGATTTTAAAAAATGCTTGAAGTAAGCTTTTCTTATTTCTGGACGCATGCGCAAACTATAGAAAGTCATTATGACGTAGAATGTGCATACTTTGTTGATTCCATTTATGAAATAAAACACATTTTCTCAAAACTCGTTTTTTTTAAGAAATCATGTAAACCTTCTGGGAGCTGTGATTTTAAAAAACGGGGGAAGTAACCTTTTCTTATTTCCAAACGCATGCGCAAACTATAGAAAGTCGTTATGACGTAGAATGTGCATACTTTGTTGATTTCATTTATGAAATAAAACACATTTTCTAGAAACTCATGTTCTTTACGAAATCACGTAAACCTTCTAGAAGATGTGATTTTAAAAAACGGGGGAAGTAAGCTTTTCTTATTTCCAAACACATGCGCAAACTATAGAAAGTCATGATGACATAGAATGTGCATACTTTCTTGATTCCATTTATGAAATAAAACACATTTTCTAAAAACTCGTGTTTTTTAAGAAATCATGTAAACCTTCTAGAAGCTGTGATTTTAAAAAACGGGGGAAGTAAGCTTTTCTTATTTTCAGACGCATGCACAAACTATAGAGAGTTGTTATGACATAGAATGTGCATACTTTGTAGATTCCATTTATGAAATAAAACACATTTTCTAAAAACTCGTGTTTTTTTAGAATTCATGTAAACCTTCTAGAAGCTGTGATTTTAAAAAACGGGGGATGTAAGCTTTTCTTATTTCCAGACGCATGCGCAAACTATTGAAAGTCGTTATGACGTAGAATGTGCATACTTTGTATATTCCATTTATGAAATAAAACACATTTTCTAAAAACTCGTGTTTTTTACGAAATCATGTAAACCTTCTAGAAGCTGTGATTTTAAAAAACGGGGGAAGTAAGCCTTTCTTAGTTCCGGCCTCATGCGCAAACTATAGAAAGTCGTTATGACGTAGAATGCGCATACTTTGTTGATTCCATTTATAAAATAAAACACATTTTCTAAAAACTCGTGTTTTTTAAGAAATCATGTGAACCTTCTAGAAGCTATGATTTTAAAAAACGGGGGAAGTAATCTTTTCTTATTTCCGAACGCATGCGTAAACTATAGAAAGTCGTTATAACGTAGAATGTGCATACTTTGTTGATTCCATTTATGAAATAAAACACATTTTCTAAAAACTCGTGTTTTTTACGAAATCATGTAAACCTTCTAGAAGATGTGATTTTAAAAAACGGGGGAAGTAAGCTTTTCTTATTTCCAAACACATGCGCAAACTATAGAAAGTCATGATGACATAGAATGTGCATACTTTCTTGATTCCATTTATGAAATAAAACACATTTTCTAGAAACTCGTGTTTTTTAAGAAATCATGTAAACCTTCTAGAAGCTGTGATTTTAAAAAACGGTGGAAGTAAGCTTTTCTTATTTCCAAACACATGCGCAAACTATAGAAAGTCATGATGACATAGAATGTGCATACTTTCTTGATTCCATTTATGAAATAAAACACATTTTCTAAAAACTCATGTTTTTTAAGAAATCATGTAAACCTTCTAGAAGCTGTGATTTTAAAAAACGGTGGAAGTAAGCTTTTCTTATTTCCGGACGCATGCGCAAATAATAAAAAGTCGTTATGACGTAGAATGTGCATACTTTGTAGATTCCATTTATGAAATAAAGCACATTTTCTAAAAACTCGTGTTTTTTACGAAATCATGTAAACCTTCTAGAAGCTGTGATTTTAAAAAATGATGGAAGTAAGCTTTTCTCATTTCCAAACGCATGCGCAAACTATAGAAATTCGTTATGACGTAGAATGTGCATACTTTGTTGATTCCATTTATGAAATAAAACACATTTTCTAAAAACTCTTGTTTTTTAAGAAATCATGTAAACCTTCTAGAAGCTGTGATTTTGAAAAAAGGGGGGAAGTAAGCATTTCTTATTTCCGGACGCATGCACAAACTATAGAAAGTCGTTATGACATAGAATGTGCATACTTTGTAGATTATATTTATGAAATAAAACACATTTTCTAAAAACTCGTGTTTTTTACGAAATCATATAAACCTTCTACAAGCTGTGATTTTAAAAAATGGTGGAAGTAAGCTTTTCTTATTTCTTGACCCATGCGCAAACTATAGAAAGTCGTTATGACGTAGAATATGCATACTTTGTTGATTCCATTTATGAAATAAAACACATTTTCTAAAAACTAGTGTTTTTTAAGAAATCATGTAAACCTTCTAGAAGCTGTGATTTTAAAAAACGGTGGAAGTAAGCTTTTCTTATTTCCGGACGCATGCGCAAACTATAGAAAGTCGTTATGACGTAGAATGTGCATACTTTGTTGATTCCATTTATGAAATAAAACACATTTTTAAAAACTCGTGTTTTTTAAGAAATCATGTAAACCTTCTAGAAGCTATGATTTTAAAAAACGGGGGAAGTAAGCTTTTCTTATTTCCGAACGCATGCGCAAACTATAGAAAGTCATTATGACGTAGAATGTGCATACTTTTTTTATTCCATTTATGAAATAAAAGACATTTTCTAAAAACTCGTGTTTTTTAAGAAATCATGTAATCCTTCTAGAAGCTGTGATTTTAAAAAACAGTGGATGTAAGCTTTTCTTATTTCCGGACGCATGCGCAAACTATAGAAATTCGTTATGACGTAGAATGTCCATACTTTTTTTATTCCATTTATGAAATAAAACACATTTTCTAAAAACTCGTGTTTTTTAAGAAATCATGTAAAGCTTCTAGAAGCTGTGATTTTAAAAAACGGTGGAAGTAAGCTTTTCTTATTTCCGGACGCATGCGCAAACTATAGAAAGTCGTTATGACGTAGAATGTGCATACTTTGTTGATTCCATTTATGAAATAAAACACATTTTCTAAAAACTCGTGTTTTTTAAGAAATCATGTAAACCTTCTAGAAGCTGTGATTTTAAAAAACAGGGGAAGTAAGCTTTTCTTATTTCCAAACGCATGCGCAAACCATAGAAAGTCGTTATGACGTAGAATGTGCATACTTTGTTGATTCCATTTATCAAATAAAACACATTTTCTAAAAACTTGTGTTTTTTAAGAAATCATGTAAACCTTCTAGAAGCTGTGATTTTAAAAAATGGGGGAAGTAAGCTTTTCTTATTTCCTGCCGCATGCGCAAACTATAGAAATTCTTTACGACGTAGAATGTGCATACTTTGTAGATTCCATTTATTAAATAAAACACATTTTCTAAAAACTCATGTTTTTTATGAAATCATGTAAACCTTCTAGAAGCTGTGATTTTAAAAAACGGTGGAAGTAAGCTTTTCTTATTTCCGGACGCATGCGCAAACTATAGAAAGTCCTTATGACGTAGAATGTGCATACTTTGTAGATTCCATTTATGAAATAAAACACATTTTCTAAAAACTCGTGTTTTTTACGAAATCATGTAAACCTTATAGAAGTTGTGATTTTAAAAAACGGTGGAAGTAAGCTTTTCTTATTTCCAGACGAATGCGCAAATGATAGAAAGTCCTTATGACGTAGAATGTGCATACTTTGTTGATTCCATTTATGAAATAAAACACATTTTCTAAAAACTCGTGTTTTTTAAGAAATCATGTAAACCTTCTAGAAGCTGTGATTTTAAAAAATGGTGGAAGTAAGCTTTTCTTATTTCCGGACGCATTGGCAAACTATAGAAAGTCGTTATGACGTAGAATGTGCATAGTTTGTTGATTCCATTTATGAAATAAAACACATTTTTTAAAAACTCGTGTTTTTTAAGAAACCATGTAAACCTTCTAGAAGCTGTGATTTTACAAAACAGGGGAAGTAAGCTTTTCTTATTTCCAAATGCATGCGCAAACTATGAAAGTCGTTATGACGTAGACTGTGCATACTTTGTTGATTCCATTTATGAAATAAAAAACATTTTCTAAAAACTCGTGTTTTTTAAGAAATCATGTAAACCTTCTAGAAGCCGTGATTTTAAAAAACGGGGGAAGTAAGCTTTTCTTATTTCCGAACGCATGCACAAACTATAGAAAGTCGTTATGACATAGAATGTGCATACTTTGTAGATTCCATTTATGAAATAAAACACATTTTCTAAAAACTCGTGTTTTTTACGAAATCATGTAAACCTTCTAAGAGCTGTGATTTTAAAAAATGTTGGAAGTAAGCTTTTCTTATTTCCGGACCCACGCGCAAACTATAGAAAGTCGTTATGAAGTAGAATGTGCATACTTTGTTGATTCCATTTATGAAATAAAACACATTTTCTAAAAACTCGTGTTTTTTAAGAAATCATGTAAACCTTCTAGAAGCTGTGATTTTAAAAAACGGGGGAAGTAAGCTTTTCTTATTTCCGGACGCATGGGCAAACTATAGAAAGTCGTTATGACGTAGAATGTGCATAATTTGTTGATTCCATTTATGAAATAAAACACATTTTCTAAAAACTCGTGTTTTTTACGAAATCATGTCAACCTTCTAGAAGCTATGATTTTAAAAAAGGGTGGAAGTAAGCTTTTCTTTTTTCCAAACACATGCGCAAACTATAGAAAGTCATTATGACATAGAATGTGCATACTTTCTTGATTCCATTTATGAAATAAAACAAATTTTCTAAAAACTCGTGTTTTTTAAGAAATCATGTAAACCTTCTAGAAGCTGTGATTTTAAAAAGCGGGGGAAATAAGCTTTTCTTATTTCCGGACGCATGCGCAAACTATAGAAAGTCGTTATGACGTAGAATTCGCATACTTTGTTGATTCCATTTATGAAATAAAACACATTTTCTAAAAACTCATGTTTTTTGAGAAACCATGTAAACCTTCTAGAAGCTATGATTTTAAAAAACGGGGGAAGTAAGCTTTTCTTATTTCCAAACACATGCGCAAACTATAGAAAGTCATTATGACATAGAATGCTGATACTTTGTTGATCCCATTTATGAAATAAAACACATTTTCTAAAAACTTGTGTTTTTAAAGAAATAATGTAAACGTTCTAGAAGCTATGATTATAAAAAACGGGGGAAGTAAGCTTTTCTTATTTCCAAACGCATGCGCAAACTATAGAAAGTCATTATGACATAGAATGTACATAATTTGTAGATTCCATTTATGAAGTAAAACACATTTTCTAAAAACTCGTGTTTTTTACGAAATCATGTAATCCTTCTAGAAGCTGTGATTTTATAAAACGGGGGAAGTAAGCTTTTCTTATTTCGAAAATCATGCGCAAACTATAGAAATTCGTTATGACGTAGAATGTCCATACTTTGTTCATTCCATTTATGAAATAAAACACCTTTTCTAAAAACTCGTGTTTTTTAAGAAATCATGTAAACCTTCTAGAAGCTGTGATTTTAAAAAACGGGGGAAGTAAGCTTTTCTTATTTCAGGACGCATGCGCAAACTATAGAAAGTCGTTATGACGTAGAATGTGCATACTTTGTAGATTCCATTTATGAAATAAAACACATTTTCTAAAAACTCGTGTTTTTTACGAAATCATGTAAACCTTCTAGAAGCTGTGATTTTAAAAAACGGTGGAAGTAAGCTTTTCTTATTTCCGGACGAATGCGCAAACTATAGAAAGTCCTTATGACGTAGAATGTGCATACTTTGTAGATTCCATTTATGAAATAAAACACATTTTCTAAAAACTCGTGTTTTTTACGAAATCATGTAAACCTTATAGAAGTTGTGATTTTAAAAAACGGTGGAAGTAAGCTTTTCTTATTTCGGGACGAATGCGCAAACGATAGAAAGTCCTTATGACGTAGAATGTGCATACTTTGTTGATTCCATTTATGAAATAAAACACATTTTATAAAAACTCGTGTTTTTTAAGAAATCATGTAAACCTTCTAGAAGCTGTGATTTTAAAAAATGGTGGAAGTAAGCTTTTCTTATTTCCGGACGCATTGGCAAACTATAGAAAGTCGTTATGACGTAGAATGTGCATACTTTGTAGATTCCATTTATTAAATAAAACACATTTTCTAAAAACTCGTGTTTTTTAAGAAATCATGTAAACCTTCTAGAAGCTGTGATTTTAAAAAATGGTGGAAGTAAGCTTTTCTTATTTCCGGACGCATTGGCAAACTATAGAAAGTCGTTATGACGTAGAATGTGCATACTTTGTTGATTCCATTTATGAAATAAAACACATTTTCTAAAAACTCGTGTTTTTTAAGAAACCATGTAAACCTTCTAGAAGCTGTGATTTTACAAAACAGGGGAAGTAAGCTTTTCTTATTTCCAAACGCATGCGCAAACTATGAAAGTCGTTATGACGTAGACTGTGCATACTTTGTTGATTCCATTTATGAAATAAAAAATATTTTCTAAAAACTCGTGTTTTTTAAGAAATCATGTAAACCTTCTAGAAGCTGTGATTTTAAAAAACGGGGGAAGTAAGATTTTCTTATTTCTGAACGCATGCACAAACTATAGAAAGTCGTTATGACATAGAATGTGCATACTTTGTAGATTCCATTTATGAAATAAAACACATTTTATAAAAACTCGTGTTTTTTACGAAATCATGTAAACCTTCTACAAGCTGTGATTTTAAAAAATGGTGAAAGTAAGCTTTTCTTATTTCCGGACCCACGCGCAAACTATAGAAAGTCGTTATGAAGTAGAATGTGCATACTTTATTGATTCCATTTATGAAATAAAACACATTTTCTAAAAACTCGTGTTTTTTAAGTAATCATGTAAACCTTCTAGAAGCTGTGATTTTAAAAAACGGGGGAAGTAAGGTTTTCTTATTTCCGGACGCATGCGCAAACTATAGAAAGTCGTTATGACGTAGAATGCACATACTTTGTTGATTCCATTTATGAAATAAAACACATTTTCTGGAAACTCGTGTTTTTTACGAAATCATGTAAACCTTCTAGAAGCTGTGATTTTAGAAAGTGAGGAAAGTAAGCTTTTCTTATTTCCGGACGCATGCGCAAACTATAGAAAGTCGTTATGATGTAGAATGTGTATACTTTGTAGATTCCATTTATGAAATAAAACACATTTTCTAGAAACTCGTGTTTTTTACGAAATCATGTAAACCTTCTAGAAGCTGTGATTTTAAAAAACGGTGGAAGTAAGCTTTTCTTATTTCTGGACGAATGCGCAAACTATAGAAAGTCGTTATGACGTAGAATGTGCATACTTTGTTGATTCCATTTATGAAATAAAACACATTTTCTAAAAACTCGTGCTTTTTAAGAAATCATGTAAACCTTCTAGAAGCTGTGATTTTAAAAAACAGGGGAAGTAAGATTTTCTTATTTCCGGACGCATGCACAAACTATAGAAAGTCGTTATGACATAGAATGTGCATACTTTGTAGATTCCATTTATGAAATAAAACACATTTTCTAAAAACTTGTGTTTTTTACGAAATCATGTAAACCTTCTACAAGCTGTGATTTTAAAAAATGGTGGAAGTAAGCTTTTCTTATTTCCGGACCCATGCGCAAACTATAGAAAGTCGGTATGACGTAGAATGTGCATACTTTGTTGATTCCATTAATGAAATAAAACACATTTTCTAAAAACTAGTGTTTTTTAAGAAATCATGTAAACCTTCTAGAAGCTGTGATTTTAAAAAACGGTGGAAGTAAGCTTTTCTTATTTCCGGACGCATGCGCAAACTATAGAAAGTCGTTATGACGTAGAATGTGCATACTTTGTTGATTCCATTTATGAAATAAAACACATTTTCTAAAAACTCGTGTTTTTTAAGAAATCATGTAAACCTTCTAGAAGCTATGATTTTAAAAAACTTGGGAAGTAAGCTTTTCTTATATCCGGACACATGCGCAAACTATAGAAACTCATTATGATGTAGAATGTGCATACATTTTTTATTCCATTAATGAAATAAAACACATTTTCTAAAAACTCGTGTTTTTTAAGAAATCAGGTAATCCTTCTAGAAGCTGTGATTTTAAAAAACGGTGGAAGTAAGCTTTTCTTAGTTCCGGACGCATGCGCAAACTATAGAAAGTCGTTATGACGTAGAATGTGCCTACTTTTTTGATTCGATTTATGAAATAAAACACATTTTCTAAACACTCGTGTTTTTTAAGAAATCATGTAAACCTTCTAGAAGCTGTGATTTTAAGAAACGGTGGAAGTAAGCTTTTCTTATTTCAGGACGCATGCGCAAACTATAGAAAGTCGTTATGACGTAGAATGTGCATACTTTGTTGATTCCATTTATGAAATAAAACACATTTTCTAAAAACTCGTGTTTTTTAAGAAATCATGCAAACCTTCTAGAAGCTGTGATTTAAAAAAACAGCGGAAGTAAGCTTTTCTTATTTCCAAACGCATGTGCAAACTATAGAAAGTCGTTATGACGTAGAATGTGCATACTTTGTTGATTCCATTTATTAAATAATACACATTTCATAAAAACTCATGTTTTTTAACAAATCATGTAAACCTTCTAGAAGCTGTGATTTTTAAAAACGGTTGAAGTAAGCTTTTTTTATTTCTAGACGCATGCGCAAACTAAAGAAAGTCGTTATGATGTAGAATGTGCATACTTGTTCATTCCATTTATGAAATAAAACACATTTTCTAAAAACTCGTGTTTTTTAAGAAACCATGTAAACCTTCTAGAAGCTGTGATTTTAAAAAACGGGGGAAGTAAGCTTTTCTTATTTCCGAACACATGCGCAAACTATAGAAATTCGTTATGACGTAGAATGTGCATACTTTGTTGATTCCATTTATGAAATAAAACACATTTTCTAAAAACTCGTGTTTTTTAAGAAATCATGTAAACGTTCTAGAAGCTGTGATTATAAAAAACGGGGGAAGTAAGCTTTTCTTATTTCCAAACGCATGCGCAAGCTATAGAAAGTCGTTATGACGTAGAATGTGCATAAGTTGTTGATTCCATTTATGAAATAAAACACATTTTCTGGAAACTCGTGTTTTTTACGAAATCATGTACACCTTCTAGAAGCTGTGATTTTAAAAAACGAGGGAAGTAAGCTTTTCTTATTTCCGGACGCATGCGCAAACTATAGAAAGTCGTTATGATGTAGAATGTGTATACTTTGTAGATTCCATTTATGAAATAAAACACATTTTCTAGAAACTCGTGTTTTTTACGAAATCATGTAAACCTTCTAGAAGCTGTGATTTTAAAAAAATGTGGAAGTAAGCTTTTCTTATTTCTGGACGAATGCGCAAACTATAGAAAGTCGTTATGACGTAGAATGTGCATACTTTGTTGATTCCATTTATGAAATAAAACACATTTTCTAAAAACTCGTGTTTTTTAAGAAATCATGTAAACCTTCTAGAAGCTGTGATTTTAAAAAACAGGGGAAGTAAGATTTTCTTATTTCCGGACGCATGCACAAACTATAGAAAGTCGTTATGACATAGAATGTGCATACTTTGTAGATTCCATTTATGAAATAAAACACATTTTCTAAAAACTTGTGTTTTTTACGAAATCATGTAAACCTTCTACAAGCTGTGATTTTAAAAAATGGTGGAAGTAAGCTTTTCTTATTTCCGGACCCATGCACAAACTATAGAAAGTCGTTATGACGTAGAATGTGCATACTTTGTTGATTCCATTTATGAAATAAAACACATTTTCTAAAAACTCGTGTTTTTTAAGAAACCATGTAAACCTTCTAGAAGCTGTGATTTTAAAAAATGGGGGAAGTAAGCTTTTCTTATTTCCGGACGCCTGAACAAACTATAGAAAGTCGTTATGACATAGAATGTGCATACTTTGTAGATTCCATTTATGAAATAAAACACATTTTCTAAAAACTCGTGTTTTTTACGAAATCATGTAAACCTTCTAGAAGTTGTGATTTTAAAAAATGGGGGAAGTAAGCTTTTCTTATTTCCGGACGCCTGAACAAACTATAGAAAGTCGTTATGACATAGAATGTGCATACTTTGTAGATTCCATTTATGAAATAAAACACATTTTCTAAAAACTCGTGTTTTTTACGAAATCATGTAAACCTTCTAGAAGTTGTGATTTTAAAAAATGGTGGAAGTAAGCTTTTCTTATTTCCGGACCTATGCGCAAACTATAGAAAGTGGTTATGACGTAGAATGTGCATACTTTGTTGATTCCATTTATGAAATAAAACACATTTTCTAAAAACTCGTGTTTTTTACGAAATCATGTAAACCTTATAGAAGCTGTGATTTTAAAAAACGCTGGAAGTAAGCTTTTCTTATTTCCGGACGAATGCGCAAACTATAGAAAGTCGTTATGATGTAGAATGTGCATACTTTGTTGATTCCATTTATGAAATAAAACACATTTTCTAAAAACTAGTGTTTTTTAAGAAATCATGTAAACCTTCTAGAAGCTGTGATTTTAAAAAACGGTGGAAGTAAGCTTTTCTTATATCCGGACACATGAGCAAACTATAGAAAGTCGTTATGACAAAGAATGTGCATACTTTGTTGATTCCATTTATGAAATAAAACACATTTTCTAAAAACTCGTGTTTTTTAAGAAATCATGTAAACCTTCTAGAAGCTATGATTTTAAAAAACTTGGGAAGTAAGCTTCTCTTATATCCGGACACATGCGCAAACTATAGAAAGTCATTATGACGTAGAATATGCGTACATTTTTTATTCCATTTATGAAATAAAACACATTTTCTAAGAACTCGTGTTTTTTAAGAAATCATGTAATCCTTCTAGAAGCTGTGATTTTAAAAAACGGTGGAAGTAAGCTTTTCTTATTTCCGGACGCATGCGCAAACTATAGAAAGTCGTTATGACGTAGAATGTGCATACTTTTTTGATTCCATTTATGAAATAAAAAACATTTTCTAAAAACTCGTGTTTTTTAAGAAATCATGTAAACCTTCTAGAAGCTGTGATTTTAAGAAACGGCGGAAGTAAGCTTTTCTTATTTCCGGACGCATGCGCAAACTATAGAAAGTCGTTATGACGTAGAATTTGCATAATTTGTATATTACATTTATGAAATAAAACACATTTTCTAAAAACTCGTGTTTTTTACGAAATCATGTAAACCTTCTAGAAGCTGTGATTTTAAAAAACGCTGGAAGTAAGCTTTTCTTATTTCCGGACGAATGCGCAAACTATAGAAAGTCGTTATGATGTAGAATGTGCATACTTTGTTTATTCCATTTATGAAATAAAACACATTTTCTAAAAACTAGTGTTTTTTAAGAAATCATGTAAACCTTCTAGAAACTGTGATTTTAAAAAACGGTGGAAGTAAGCTTTTCTTATTTCCGGACACATGAGCAAACTATAGAAAGTCGTTATGACAAAGAATGTGCATACTTTGTTGATTCCATTCATGAAATAAAACACATTTTCTAAAAACTCGTGTTTTTTAAGAAATCATGTAAACCTTCTAGAAGCTATGATTTTAAAAAACTTGGGAAGTAAGCTTCTCTTATATCCGGACACATGCGCAAACTATAGAAAGTCATTATGACGTAGAATATGCGTACATGTTTTATTCCATTTATGAAATAAAACACATTTTCTAAGAACTCGTGTTTTTTAAGAAATCATGTAATCCTTCTAGAAGCTGTGATTTTAAAAAACGGTGGAAGTAAGCTTTTCTTATTTCCGGACGCATGCGCAAACTATAGAAAGTCGTTATGACGTAGAATGTGCATACTTTTTTGATTCCATTTATGAAATAAAAAACATTTTCCAAAAACTCGTGTTTTTTAAGAAATCATGTAAACCTTCTAGAAGCTGTGATTTTAAGAAACGGTGGAAGTAAGCTTTTCTTATTTCCGGACGCATGCGCAAACTATAGAAAGTCGTTATGACGTAGAATGTGCATACTTTGTTGATTCCATTTATGAAATAAAACACATTTTCTAAAAACTCGTGTTTTTTAAGAAATCATGTAAACCTTCTAGAAGCTGTGATTTTAAAAAACAGGGGAAGTAAGCTTTTCTTATTTCCAAATGCAAGCGCAAATTATAGAAAGTCGTTATGACGTAGAATGTGCATACTTTGTTGATTCCATTTATGAAATAAAACATATTTTCTAAAAACTCGTGTTTTTTAAGAAATCATGTAAACCTTCTAGAAGCTGTGATTTTAAAAAACAGGGGAAGTAAGCTTTTCTTATTTCCGGACGCATGCGCAAACTATAGAAAGTTTTTATGACGTAGAACGTGCATACTTTGTAGATTCCATTCATGAAATAAAACACATTTTCTAAAAACTCGTGTTTTTTACGAAATCATGTAAACCTTCTAGAAGCTGTGATTTTAAAAAACGGTGGAAGTAAGCTTTTCTTATTTCCGGACACATGCGCAAACTATAGACGGTCGTTATGACGTAGAATGTGCATACTTTGTTGATTCCATTTATGAAATAAAACACATTTTCTAAAAACTCGTGTTTTTTAAGAAATCATGTAAACCTTCTAGAAGCTGTGATTTTAAAAAACGGAGGAAGTAAGCTTTTCTTATTTCCGGACGCATGCGCAAACTATAGAAAGTCGTTATGACGTAGAATGTGCATACTTTGTATATTCCATTTATGAAATAAAACACATTTTCTAAAAACTTGTGTTTTTTACGAAATCATGTAAACCTTCTAGAAGCTGTGATTTTAAAAAACGCTGGAAGTAAGCTTTTCTTATTTTCGGACGAATGCGCAAACTATAGAAAGTCGTTATGATGTAGAATGTGCATACTTTGTTGATTCCATTTATGAAATAAAACACGTTTTCTAAAAACTAGTGTTTTTTAAGAAATCATGTAAACCTTCTAGAAGCTGTGATTTAAAAAAACGGTGGAAGTAAGCTTTTCTTATTTTCGGACGAATGCGCAAACTATAGAAAGTCGTTATGATGTAGAATGTGCATACTTTGTTGATTCCATTTATGAAATAAAACACGTTTTCTAAAAACTAGTGTTTTTTAAGAAATCATGTAAACCTTCTAGAAGCTGTGATTTTATAAAACGGGGGAAGTAAGCTTTTCTTATTTCCAGACGAATGTGCAAACTATAGAAAGTCGTTATGACGTAGAATGTGCATACTTTGTTGATTCGATTTATGAAATAAAACACATTTTCGAAAAACTCATGTTTTTTAAGAAATCATGTAAACCTTCTAGAAGTTGTGATTTTAAAAAATGGGGGAAGTAAGCTTTTCTTATTTCCAAACGCATGTGCAAACTATAAAAATTCGTTATGACGTAGAATGTGCATACTTTGTTGATTCCATTTATGAAATAAAACACATTTTCTAAAAATTTGTGTTTTTTAGGAAATCATGTAAACCTTCTAGAAGCTGTGATTTTAAAAAATGGTGGAAGTAAGCTTTTCTTATTTCCGGATGCATGCGCAAACTATAGAGAGTCGTTATGACGTAGAATGTGCATACTTTGTAGATTCCATTTATGAAATAAAGCACATTTTCTAAAAACTCGTGTTTTTTACGAAATCATGTAAACCTTCTAGAAGCTGTGATTTTAAAAAACGGTGGAAGGAAGCTTTTCTTATTTCTGGATGAATGCGCAAACTATAGAAAGTCGTTATGACGTAGAATGTGCATACTTTGTTGATTTTATTTATGTAATAAAACACATTTTCTAAAAACTCGTGTTTTTTACAACATCATGTAAACCTTCTAGAAGCTGTGATTTTAAAAAACAGGGGAAGTAAGCTTTTATTATTTCCAAACGCATGCGCAAACTATAGAAAGTCGTTATGATGTAGAATGTGCATACTTTGTTGATTCCATTTATGAAATAAAACACATTTTCTAAAAACTCGTGTTTTTTAAGAAATCATGTAAACCTTCTAGAAGCAGTGATTTTAAAAAACGGGGGAAGTAAGCCTTTCTTAGTTCCGGCCTCATGCGCAAACTATAGAAAGTCGTTATGACGTAGAAAGTGCATACTTTGTAGATTCCATTTATGAAATAAAACACATTTTCTAAAAACTCGTGTTTTTTACGAAATCATGTAAACCTTCTAGAAGCTGTGATTTTAAAAAACAGGGGAAGTAAGCTTTTCTTATTTCCGTACGCATGCGCAAACTATAGAAAGTCATTATGACGTAGAATGTGCATACTTTGTAGATTCCATTTATGAAATAAAACACATTTTCTAAAAACTCGTGTTTTTTACGAAATCATGTAAACCTTCTAGAAGCTGTGATTTTAAAAAACGGTGGAAGTAAGCTTATCTTATTTCCAAACACATGCGCAAACTATAGAAAGTCATGATGACATAGAATGTGCATACTTTCTTGATTCCATTTATGAAATAAAACACATTTTCTAAAAACTCGTGTTTTTTAAGAAATCATGTAAACCTTCTAGAAGCTGTGATTTTAAAAAATGGTGGAAGTAAGCTTTTCTTATTTCCGGACGCATGCGCAAACTATAAAAAGTCGTTATGACGTAGAATGTCCATACTTTGTAGATTCCATTTATGAAATAAAGCACATTTTCTAAAAACTCGTGTTTTTTACGAAATCATGTAAACCTTCTAGAAGCTGTGATTTTAAAAAACGGTGGAAGTAAGCTTTTCTCATTTCCAAACGCATGCGCAAACTATAGAAATTCGTTATGACGTAGAATGTGCTTACTTTGTTGATTCCATTTATGAAATAAAACACATTTTCTAAAAACTCGTGTTTTTTAAGAAATCATGTAAACCTTCTAGAAGCTGTGATTTTAAAAAACGGAGGAAGTAAGCTTTTCTTATTTCCGGACGCATGCGCAAACTATAGAAAGTCGTTATGACGTAGAATGTGCATACTTTGTATATTCCATTTATGAAATAAAACACATTTTCTAAAAACTTGTGTTTTTTACGAAATCATGTAAACCTTCTAGAAGCTGTGATTTTAAAAAACGCTGGAAGTAAGCTTTTCTTATTTTCGGACGAATGCGCAAACTATAGAAAGTCGTTATGATGTAGAATGTGCATACTTTGTTGATTCCATTTATGAAATAAAACACGTTTTCTAAAAACTAGTGTTTTTTAAGAAATCATGTAAACCTTCTAGAAGCTGTGATTTAAAAAAACGGTGGAAGTAAGCTTTTCTTATTTCCGGACGCATGCGCAAACTATAGAAAGTCGTTATGACGTAGAATGTGCATACTTTGTTGATTCCATTTATGAAATAAAACACATTTTCTAAAAACTCGTGTTTTTTATGAAATCATGTAAACCTTCTAGAAGCTATGATTTTAAAAAACGGGGGAAGTAAGCTTTTCTTATTTCCAAACGCATGCGCAAACTATAGAAAGTCATTATGACGTAGAATGTGCATACTTTTTTTATTCCATTTATGAAATAAAAACATTTTCTAAAAACTCGTGTTTTTTAAGAAATCATGTAATCCTTCTAGAAGCTGTGATTTTAAAAAACAGTGGATGTAAGCTTTTCTTATTTCCGGACGCATGCGCAAACTATAGAAATTCGTTATGACGTAGAATGTCCATACTTTTTTTATTCCATTTATGACATAAAACACATTTTCTAAAAACTCGTGTTTTTTAAGAAATCATGTAAACCTTCTAGAAGCCGTGATTTTAAAAAACGGTGGAAGTAAGCTTTTCTTATTTTCCGGACGGATGCGCAAACTATAGAAAGTCGTTATGACGTAGAATGTGCATACTTTGTTGATTCCATTTATGAAATAAAACACATTTTCTAAAAACTCGTGTTTTTTAAGAAATCATGTAAACCTTCTAGAAGCTGTGATTTTAAAAAACAGGGGAAGTAAGCTTTTCTTATTTCCAAACGCATGCGCAAACCATAGAAAGTCGTTATGACGTAGAATGTGCATACTTTGTTGATTCCATTTATCAAATAAAACACATTTTCTAAAAACTTGTGTTTTTTAAGAAATCATGTAAACCTTCTAAAAGCTGTGATTTTAAAAAATGGGGGAAGTAAGATTTTCTTATTTCCGGCCACATGCGCAAACTATAGAAATTCGTTACGACGTAGAATGTGCATACTTTGTAGATTCCATTTATTAAATAAAACACATTTTCTAAAAATTCATGTTTTTTATGAAATCATGTAAACTTTCTAGAAGCTGTGATTTTAAAAAACGGTGGAAGTAAGCTTTTCTTATTTCCGGACGCATGCGCAAACTATAGAAAGTCATTATGACGTAGAATGTGCATACTTTGTAGATTCCATTTATGAAATAAAACACATTTTCTAAAAACTCGTGTTTTTTACGAAATCATGTAAACCTTATAGAAGTTGTGATTTTAAAAAACGGTGGAAGTAAGCTTTTCTTATTTCCAGACGAATGCGCAAACAATAGAAAGTCCTTATGACGTAGAATGTGCATACTTTGTTGATTCCATTTATGAAATAAAACACATTTTCTAAAAACTCGTGTTTTTTAAGAAATTATGTAAACCTTCTAGAAGCCGTGACTTTAAAAAATGGTGGAAGTAAGCTTTTCTTATTTCCGGACGCATTGGCAAACTATAGAAAGTCGTTATGACGTAGAATGTGCATAGTTTGTTGATTCCATTTATGAAATAAAACACATTTTCTAAAAACTCGTGTTTTTTAAGAAACCATGTAAACCTTCTAGAAGCCGTGATTTTATTAAACAGGGGAAGTAAGCTTTTCTTATTTCCAAACGCATGCGCAAACTATGAAAGTCGTTATGACGTAGACTGTGCATA
The DNA here is from genome assembly GCA_027924585.1 of Larix kaempferi. NCBI lineage: Eukaryota > Viridiplantae > Streptophyta > Pinopsida > Pinales > Pinaceae > Larix > Larix kaempferi. Next base: position 16,681,349 of record BSBM01001252.1, read on the forward strand.
CTTTGTTGATTCCATTTATGAAATAAAAAACATTTTCTAAAAACTCGTGTTTTTTAAGAAATCATGTAAACCTTCTAGAAGCTGTGATTTTAAAAAATGGGGGAAGTAAGCTTTTCTTATTTCCGAACGCATGCACAAACTATAGAAAGTCGTTATGACATAGAATGTGCATACTTTGTAGATTCCATTTATGAAATAAAACACATTTTCTAAAAACTCGTGTTTTTTACGAAATCATGTAAACCTTCTACAAGCTGTGATTTTAAAAAATGGTGGAAGTAGGCTTTTCTTATTTCCGGACCCACGCGCAAACTATAGAAAGTCGTTATGACGTAGACTGTGCATACTTTGTTGATTCCATTTATGAAATAAAACACATTTTCTAAAAACTCGTGTTTTTTAAGAAATCATGTAAACCTTCTAGAAGCTGTGATTTTACAAAACAGGGGAAGTAAGCTTTTCTTATTTCCAAATGCATGTGCAAACTATGAAAGTCGTTATGACGTAGACTGTGCATACTTTGTTGATTCCATTTATTTAATAAAAAACATTTTCTAAAAACTCGTGTTTTTTAAGAAATCATGTAAACCTTCTAGAAGCTGTGATTTTAAAAAACGGGGGAAGTAAGCTTTTCTTATTTCCGGACACATGGGCAAACTATAGAAAGTCGTTATGACATAGAATGTGCATAATTTGTTGATTCCATTTATGAAATAAAACACATTTTCTAAAAACTCGTGTTTTTTACGAAATCATGTAAACCTTCTAGAAGCTGTGATTTTAATAAAGGGTGGAAGTAAGCTTTTCTTATTTCCAAACACATGCGCAAACTATAGAAAGTCATTATGAGATAGAATGTACATACTTTGTAGATTCCATTTATGAAGTAAAACACATTTTCTAAAAACTCGTGTTTTTTACGAAATCATGTAAACCTTCTAGAAGCTGTGATTTTAGAAAACGGGGGAAGTAAGCTTTTCTTATTTCGAAAATCATGCGCAAACTATAGAAAGTCGTTATGACGTAGAATGTGCATACTTTGTTCATTCCATTTATGAAATAAAACACCTTTTCTAAAAACTCGTGTTTTTTAAGAAATCATGTAAACCTTATAGAAGCTGTGATTTTAAAAAACGGGGGAAGTAAGCTTTTCTTATTTCAGGACGCATGCGCAAACTATAGAAAGTCGTTATGACGTAGAATGTGCATACTTTGTAGATTCCATTTATGAAATAAAACACATTTTCTAAAAACTCGTGTTTTTTACGAAATCATGTAAACCTTCTAGAAACTGCGATTTTAAAAAACGGTGGAAGTAAGCTTTTCTTACTTCCAGAAGCATGTGCAAACTATAGAAATTCTTTATGATGTAGAATGTGCATACTTTGTAGATTCCATTTATGAAATAAAACACATTTTCTAAAAACTCGTGTTTTTTACGAAATCATGTAAACCTTCTAGAAGCTGTGATTTTAAAAAACGGTGGAAGTAAGCTTTTCTTATTTCCGGACGCAGGCGCAAACTATAGAAAGTCGTTATGACGTAGAATGTGCATACTTTGTAGATTCCATTTATGAAATAAAACACATTTTCTAAAAACTAATGTTTTTTATGAAATCATGTAAACCTTCTAGAAGCTGTGATTTTAAAAAACGGTGGAAGTAAGCTTTTCTTATTTCCGGACGCATGCACAAACTATAGAAAGTCCTTATGACGTAGAATGTGCATACTTTGTAGATTCCATTTATGAAATAAAACACATTTTCTAAAAACTCGTGTTTTTTACGAAATCATGTAAACCTTATAGAAGTTGTGATTTTAAAAAACGGTGGAAGTAAGCTTTTCTTATTTCTGGACGAATGCGCAAACGATAGAAAGTCCTTATGACGTAGAATGTGCAAACTTTGTTGATTCCATTTATGAAATAAAACACATTTTCTAAAATCTCGTGTTTTTTAAGAAATCATGTAAACCTTCTAGAAGCTGTGATTTTAAAAAATGGTGGAAGTAAGCTTTTCTTATTTCCGGACGCATTGGCAAACTATAGAAAATCGTTATGACGTATAATGTGCATACTTTGTAGATTCCATTTATTAAATAAAACACATTTTCTAAAAACTCATGTTTTTTATGAAATCATGTAAACCTTCTTGAAGCTGTGATTTTAAAAAACGGTGGAAGTAAGCTTTTCTTATTTCCGGACGCATGCGCAAACTATAGAAAGTCCTTATGACGTAGAATGTGCATACTTTGTAGATTCCATTTATGAAATAAAACACATTTTCTAAAAACTCGTGTTTTTTACGAAATCATGTAAACCTTATAGAAGTTGTGATTTTTAAAAACGGTGGAAGTAAGCTTTTCTTATTTCCAGACGAATGCGCAAACGATAGAAAGTCCTTATGACGTAGAATGTGCATACTTTGTTGATTCCATTTATGAAATAAAACACATTTTCTAAAAACTCGTGTTTTTTAAGAAATCATGTAAACCTTCTAGAAGCTGTGATTTTAAAAAATGGTGGAAGTAAGCTTTTCTTATTTCCGGACGCATTGGCAAACTATAGAAAGTCGTTATGACGTAGAATGTGCATACTTTGTTGATTCCATTTAAGAAATAAAACACATTTTCTAAAAACTCGTGTTTTTTAAGAAACCATGTAAACCTTCTAGAAGCTGTGATTTTACAAAACAGGGGAAGTAAGATTTTCTTATTTCCAAACGCATGCGCAAACTATGAAAGTCGTTATGACGTAGACTGTGTATACTTTGTTGATTCCATTTATGAAATAAAAAACATTTTCTAAAAACTCGTGTTTTTTAAGAAATCATGTAAACCTTCTAGAAGCTGTGATTTTAAAAAATGGGGGAAGTAAGCTTTTCTTATTTCCGAACGCATGCACAAACTATAGAAAGTCGTTATGACATAGAATGTGCATACTTTGTAGATTCCATTTATGAAATAAAACACATTTTCTAAAAACTCGTGTTTTTTACGAAATCATGTAAACCTTCTACAAGCTGTGATTTTAAAAAATGGTGGAAGTAAGCTTTTCTTATTTCCGGACCCACGCGCAAACTATAGAAAGTCGTTATGAAGTAGAAGCTGCATACTTAATTGATTCCATTTATGAAATAAAACACATTTTCTAAAAACTCGTGTTTTTTACGAAATCATGTCAACCTTCTAGAAGCTGTGATTTTAAAAAAGGGTGGAAGTAATCTTTTCTTATTTCCAAACACATGCGCAAACTATAGAAAGTCATTATGGCATAGAATGTGCATACTTTCTTGATTCCATTTATGAAATAAAACAAATTTTCTAAAAACTCGTGTTTTTTATGAAATCATGTAAACCTTCTAGAATCTGTGATTTTAAAAAGCGGGGGAAGTAAGCCTTTCTTATTTCCGGACGCATGCGCAAACAATAGAAAGTCGTTATGACGTAGAATGCGCATACTTTGTTGATTCCATTTATGAAATAAAACACTTTTTCTAAAAACTCATGTTTTTTGAGAAACCATGTAAACCTTCTAGAAGCTATGATTTTAAAAAACGGGGGAAGTAATCTTTTCTTATTTCCAAACACATGAGCAAACTATAGAAAGTCATTATGACATAGAATGCTCATACTTTGTTGATTCCATTTATGAAATAAAACACATTTTCTAAAAACTTGTGTTTTTAAAGAAATCATGTAAACGTTCTAGAAGCTATGATTATAAAAAACGGGGGAAGTAAGCTTTTCTTATTTCCAAATGCATGCGCAAACTACAGAAAGTCATTAAGACGTAGAATGTACATACTTTGTAGATTCCATTTATGAAGTAAAACAGATTTTCTAAAAACTCGTGTTTTTTACGAAATCATGTAAACCTTCTAGAAGCTGTGATTTTAGAAAACGGGGGAAGTAAGCTTTTCTTATTTCGAAAATCATGCGCAAACTATAGAAAGTCGTTATGACGTAGAATGTGCATACTTTGTAGATTCCATTGATGAAATAAAACACATTTTCTAAAAACTCATTTTTTTTACGAAATCATGTAAACCTTCTAGAAGCTGTGATTTTAAAAAACGGTGGAAGTAAGCTTTTCTTATTTCCGGACGCATGCGCAAACTATAGAAAGTCGTTATCATGTAGAATTTGCATACTTTGTTGATTCCATTTATGAAATAAAACACATTTTCTAAAAACTCATGTTTTTTACGAAATCTTGTAAACCTTCTAGAAGCTGTGATTTTAAAAAACGGGGGAAGTAAGCTTTTCTTATTTCCGGACGCATGCGCAAACTATAGAAAGTCGTTATGACGTAGAATGTGCATACTTTGTAGATTCCATTTATGACATCAAACAAATTTTCTAAAAACTCGTGTTTTTTACGAAATCATGTAAACCTTCTAGAAGCCGTGATTTTAAAAAACGGTGGAAGTAAGCTTTTCTTATTTCCGGACGCATGCGCAAAATATAGAAAATCGTTATGACGTAGAATGTGCATACTTTGTTTATTCCATTTATGAAATAAAACACATTTTCTAAAAACTCGTGTTTTTTAAGAAACCATGTAAACCTTCTAGAAGCTGAGATTTTAAAAAACGGGGGAAGTAAGCTTTTCTTATTTCCAAACACATGCGCAAACTATAGAAAGTCATTATGACATAGAATGTGCATACTTTGTTGATTCCATTTATGAAATAAAACACATTTGCTAAAAACTCGTGTTTTTTAAGAAATCATGTAAACCTTATAGAAGCTGTGATTTTAAAAAACCGGGGAAGTAAGCTTTTCTTATTTCCGGACGCATGCGCAAACTATAGAAAGTCGTTATGACGTAGAATTTGCATACTTTGTAGATTCCATTTATGAAATAAAAAACATTTTCTAAAAACTTGTGTTTTTTAAGAAATCATGTAAACCTTCTAGAAGCTGTGATTTTAAAAAACGGGGGAAGTAAGCTTTTCTTATTTCCGGACGCATGCGCAAACTATAGAAAGTCGTTATGACGTAGAATGTGCATACTTTGTAGATTCCATTTATGAAATAGAAAACATTTTCTAAAAACTTGAGTTTTTTAAGAAATCATGTAAACCTTCTAGAAGCTGTGATTTTAAAAAACGGGGGAAGTAAGCTTTTCTTATTTCCGGACGAATGTGCAAACTATAGAAAGTCGTTATGACGTAGAATGTGCATACTTTGTTCATTCCATTTATGAAATAAAACACCTTTTCTAAAAACTCGTGTTTTTTAAGAAATCATGTAAACCTTCTAGAAGCTGTGATTTTAAAAAACGGGGGAAGTAAGCTTTTCTTATTTCAGGACGCATGCGCAAACTATAGAAAGTCGTTATGACGTAGAATGTGCATACTTTGTAGATTCCATTTATGAAATAGAAAAAATTTTCTAAAAACTTGAGTTTTTTAAGAAATCATGTAAACCTTCTAGAAGCTGTGATTTTAAAAAACGGGGGAAGTAAGCTTTTCTTATTTCCGGACGAATGCGCAAACTATAGAAAGTCGTTATGACGTAGAATGTGCATACTTTGTTCATTCCATTTATGAAATAAAACACCTTTTCTAAAAACTCGTGTTTTTTAAGAAATCATGTAAACCTTCTAGAAGCTGTGATTTTAAAAAACGGGGGAAGTAAGCTTTTCTTATTTCCGGACGCATGCGCAAACTATAGAAAGTCCTTATGACGTAGAATGTGCATACTTTGTAGATTCCATTTATGAAATAAAACACATTTTCTAAAAACTCGTGTTTTTTACGAAATCATGTAAACCTTATAGAAGTTGTGATTTTAAAAAACGGTGGAAGTAAGCTTTTCTTATTTTCGGACGAATGCGCAAACGATAGAAAGTCCTTATGACGTAGAATGTGCATACTTTGTTGATTCCATTTATGAAATAAAACACATTTTCTAAAAACTCGTGTTTTTTAAGAAATCATGTAAACCTTCTAGAAGCTGTGATTTTAAAAAATGGTGGAAGTAAGCTTTTCTTATTTCCGGACGCATTGGCAAACTATAGAAAGTCGTTATGACGTAGAATGTGCATACTTTGTTGATTCCATTTATGAAATAAAACACATTTTCTAAAAACTCGTGTTTTTTAAGAAACCATGTAAACCTTCTAGAAGCTGTGATTTTACAAAACAGGGGAAGTAAGCTTTTCTTATTTCCAAACGCATGCGCAAACTATGAAAGTCGTTATGACGTAGACTGTGAATACTTTGTTGATTCCATTTATGAAATAAAAAACATTTTCTAAAAACTCGTGTTTTTTAAGAAATCATGTAAACCTTCTAGAAGCTGTGATTTTAAAAAACGAGGGAAGTAAGCTTTTCCTATTTCCGAACGCATGCACAAACTATAGAAAGTCGTTATGACATAGAATGTGCATACTTTGTAGATTCCATTTATGAAATAAAACACATTTTCTAAAAACTCGTGTTTTTTACGAAATCATGTAAACCTTCTACAAGCTGTGATTTTAAAAAATGGTGGAAGTAAGCTTTTCTTATTTCCGGACCCACGCGCAAACTATAGAAAGTCGTTATGAAGTAGAATGTGCATACTTTGTTGATTCCATTTACGAAATAAAACACATTTTCTAAAAACTCGTGTTTTTTAAGAAATCATGTAAACCTTCTAGAAGCTGTGATTTTAAAAAACGGGGGAAGTAAGCTTTTCTTATTTCCGGACGCATGCGCAAACTATAGAAAGTCGTTATGACGTAGAATGTGCATACTTTGTATATTACATTTATGAAATAACACACATTTTCTAGAAACTCGTGTTTTTTACGAAATCGTGTAAACCTTCTAGAAGCTGTGATTTTAAAAAACGCTGGAAGTAAGCTTTTCTTATTTCTGGACGAATGCGCAAACTATAGAAATTCGTTATGACGTAGAATGTGCATACTTTGTTGATTCCATTTATGAAATAAAACACATTTTCTAAAAACTCATGTTTTTTAAGAAATCATGTAAACCTTCTAGAAGCTATGATTTTAAAAAACTTGGGAAGTAAGCTTTTCTTATATCCGGACACATGCGCAAACTATAGAAACTCATTATGATGTAGAATGTGCATACGATTTTGATTCCATTAATGAAATAAAACACATTTTCTAAAAACTCGTGTTTTTTAAGAAATCAGGTAATCCTTCTAGAAGCTGTGATTTTAAAAAACGGTGGAAGTAAGCTTTTCTTAGTTCCGGATGCATGCGCAAACTATAGAAAGTCGTTATGACGTAGAATGTGCCTAGTTTTTTGATTCCATTTATGAAATAAAACACATTTTCTAAACACTCGTGTTTTTTAAGAAATCATGTAAACCTTCTAGAATTTGTGATTTTAAGAAACGGTGGAAGTAAGCTTTTCTTATTTCAGGACGCATGCGCAAACTATAGAAAGTCGTTATGACGTAGAATGTGCATACTTTTTTGATTCCATTTATGAAATAAAAAACATTTTCTAAAAACTCATGTTTTTTAAGAAATCATGTAAACCTTCTAGAAGCTGTGATTTTACAAAACAGGGGAAGTAAGCTTTTCTTATTTCCAAATGCATGTGCAAACTATGAAAGTCGTTATGACGTAGACTGTGCATACTTTGTTGATTCCATTTATGAAATAAAAAACATTTTCTAAAAACTCGTGTTTTTTAAGAAATCATGTAAACCTTCTAGAAGCTGTGATTTTAAAAAACGGGGGAAGTAAGCTTTTCTTATTTCCGGACACATGGGCAAACTATAGAAAGTCGTTATGACATAGAATGTGCATAATTTGTTGATTCCATTTATGAAATAAAACACATTTTCTAAAAACTCGTGTTTTTTACGAAATCATGTAAACCTTCTAGAAGCTGTGATTTTAATAAAGGGTGGAAGTAAGCTTTTCTTATTTCCAAACACATGCGCAAACTATAGAAAGTCATTATGAGATAGAATGTACATACTTTGTAGATTCCATTTATGAAGTAAAACACATTTTCTAAAAACTCGTGTTTTTTACGAAATCATGTAAACCTTCTAGAAGCTGTGATTTTAGAAAACGGGGGAAGTAAGCTTTTCTTATTTCGAAAATCATGCGCAAACTATAGAAAGTCGTTATGACGTAGAATGTGCATACTTTGTTCATTCCATTTATGAAATAAAACACCTTTTCTAAAAACTCGTGTTTTTTAAGAAATCATGTAAACCTTCTAGAAGCTGTGATTTTAAAAAACGGGGGAAGTAAGCTTTTCTTATTTCAGGACGCATGCGCAAACTATAGAAAGTCGTTATGACGTAGAATGTGCATACTTTGTAGATTCCATTTATGAAATAAAACACATTTTCTAAAAACTCGTGTTTTTTACGAAATCATGTAAACCTTCTAGAAGCTGTGATTTTAAAAAACGGTGGAAGTAAGCTTTTCTTATTTCCGGACGCAGGCGCAAACTATAGAAAGTCGTTATGACGTAGAATGTGCATACTTTGTAGATTCCATTGATGAAATAAAACACATTTTCTAAAAACTCATGTTTTTTATGAAATCATGTAAACCTTCTAGAAGCTGTGATTTTAAAAAACGGTGGAAGTAAGCTTTTCTTATTTCCGGACGCATGCACAAACTATAGAAAGTCCTTATGACGTAGAATGTGCATACTTTGTAGATTCCATTTATGAAATAAAACACATTTTCTAAAAACTCGTGTTTTTTACGAAATCATGTAAACCTTATAGAAGTTGTGATTTTAAAAAACGGTGGAAGTAAGCTTTTCTTATTTCTGGACGAATGCGCAAACGATAGAAAGTCCTTATGACGTAGAATGTGCAAACTTTGTTGATTCCATTTATGAAATAAAACACATTTTCTAAAATCTCGTGTTTTTTAAGAAATCATGTAAACCTTCTAGAAGCTGTGATTTTAAAAAATGGTGGAAGTAAGCTTTTCTTATTTCCGGACGCATTGGCAAACTATAGAAAATCGTTATGACGTATAATGTGCATACTTTGTAGATTCCATTTATTAAATAAAACACATTTTCTAAAAACTCATGTTTTTTATGAAATCATGTAAACCTTCTTGAAGCTGTGATTTTAAAAAACGGTGGAAGTAAGATTTTCTTATTTCCGGACGCATGCGCAAACTATAGAAAGTCCTTATGACGTAGAATGTGCATACTTTGTAGATTCCATTTATGAAATAAAACACATTTTCTAAAAACTCGTGTTTTTTACGAAATCATGTAAACCTTATAGAAGTTGTGATTTTTAAAAACGGTGGAAGTAAGCTTTTCTTATTTCCAGACGAATGCGCAAACGATAGAAAGTCCTTATGACGTAGAATGTGCATACTTTGTTGATTCCATTTATGAAATAAAACACATTTTCTAAAAACTCGTGTTTTTTAAGAAATCATGTAAACCTTCTAGAAGCTGTGATTTTAAAAAATGGTGGAAGTAAGCTTTTCTTATTTCCGGACGCATTGGCAAACTATAGAAAGTCGTTATGACGTAGAATGTGCATACTTTGTTGATTCCATTTAAGAAATAAAACACATTTTCTAAAAACTCGTGTTTTTTAAGAAACCATGTAAACCTTCTAGAAGCTGTGATTTTACAAAACAGGGGAAGTAAGATTTTCTTATTTCCAAACGCATGCGCAAACTATGAAAGTCGTTATGACGTAGACTGTGTATACTTTGTTGATTCCATTTATGAAATAAAAAACATTTTCTAAAAACTCGTGTTTTTTAAGAAATCATGTAAACCTTCTAGAAGCTGTGATTTTAAAAAATGGGGGAAGTAAGCTTTTCTTATTTCCGAACGCATGCACAAACTATAGAAAGTCGTTATGACATAGAATGTGCATACTTTGTAGATTCCATTTATGAAATAAAACACATTTTCTAAAAACTCGTGTTTTTTACGAAATCATGTAAACCTTCTACAAGCTGTGATTTTAAAAAATGGTGGAAGTAAGCTTTTCTTATTTCCGGACCCACGCGCAAACTATAGAAAGTCGTTATGAAGTAGAAGCTGCATACTTAATTGACTCCATTTATGAAATAAAACACATTTTCTAAAAACTCGTGTTTTTTACGAAATCATGTCAACCTTCTAGAAGCTGTGATTTTAAAAAAGGGTGGAAGTAATCTTTTCTTATTTCCAAACACATGCGCAAACTATAGAAAGTCATTATGACATAGAATGTGCATACTTTCTTGATTCCATTTATGAAATAAAACAAATTTTCTAAAAACTCGTGTTTTTTATGAAATCATGTAAACCTTCTAGAATCTGTGATTTTAAAAAGCGGGGGAAGTAAGCCTTTCTTATTTCCGGACGCATGCGCAAACAATAGAAAGTCGTTATGACGTAGAATGCGCATACTTTGTTGATTCCATTTATGAAATAAAACACTTTTTCTAAAAACTCATGTTTTTTGAGAAACCATGTAAACCTTCTAGAAGCTATGATTTTAAAAAATGGGGGAAGTAATCTTTTCTTATTTCCAAACACATGAGCAAACTATAGAAAGTCATTATGACATAGAATGCTCATACTTTGTTGATTCCATTTATGAAATAAAACACATTTTCTAAAAACTTGTGTTTTTAAAGAAATCATGTAAACGTTCTAGAAGCTATGATTATAAAAAACGGGGGAAGTAAGCTTTTCTTATTTCCAAATGCATGCGCAAACTATAGAAAGTCATTAAGACGTAGAATGTACATACTTTGTAGATTCCATTTATGAAGTAAAACAGATTTTCTAAAAACTCGTGTTTTTTACGAAATCATGTAAACCTTCTAGAAGCTGTGATTTTAGAAAACGGGGGAAGTAAGCTTTTCTTATTTCGAAAATCATGCGCAAACTATAGAAAGTCGTTATGACGTAGAATGTGCATACTTTGTAGATTCCATTGATGAAATAAAACACATTTTCTAAAAACTCATTTTTTTTACGAAATCATGTAAACCTTCTAGAAGCTGTGATTTTAAAAAACGGTGGAAGTAAGCTTTTCTTATTTCCGGACGCATGCGCAAACTATAGAAAGTCGTTATCATGTATAATTTGCATACTTTGTTGATTCCATTTATGAAATAAAACACATTTTCTAAAAACTCATGTTTTTTACGAAATCTTGTAAACCTTCTAGAAGCTGTGATTTTAAAAAACGGGGGAAGTAAGCTTTTCTTATTTCCGGACGCATGCGCAAACTATAGAAAGTCGTTATGACGTAGAATGTGCATACTTTGTAGATTCCATTTATGACATCAAACAAATTTTCTAAAAACTCGTGTTTTTTACGAAATCATGTAAACCTTCTAGAAGCCGTGATTTTAAAAAACGGTGGAAGTAAGCTTTTCTTATTTCCGGACGCATGCGCAAAATATAGAAAATCGTTATGACGTAGAATGTGCATACTTTGTTTATTCCATTTATGAAATAAAACACATTTTCTAAAAACTCGTGTTTTTTAAGAAACCATGTAAACCTTCTAGAAGCTGAGATTTTAAAAAACGGGGGAAGTAAGCTTTTCTTATTTCCAAACACATGCGCAAACTATAGAAAGTCATTATGACATAGAATGTGCATACTTTGTTGATTCCATTTATGAAATAAAACACATTTGCTAAAAACTCGTGTTTTTTAAGAAATCATGTAAACCTTATAGAAGCTGTGATTTTAAAAAACCGGGGAAGTAAGCTTTTCTTATTTCCGGACGCATGCGCAAACTATAGAAAGTCGTTATGACGTAGAATTTGCATACTTTGTAGATTCCATTTATGAAATAAAAAACATTTTCTAAAAACTTGTGTTTTTTAAGAAATCATGTAAACCTTCTAGAAGCTGTGATTTTAAAAAACGGGGGAAGTAAGCTTTTCTTATTTCCGGACGCATGCGCAAACTATAGAAAGTCGTTATGACGTAGAATGTGCATACTTTGTAGATTCCATTTATGAAATAGAAAACATTTTCTAAAAACTTGAGTTTTTTAAGAAATCATGTAAACCTTCTAGAAGCTGTGATTTTAAAAAACGGGGGAAGTAAGCTTTTCTTATTTCCGGACGAATGCGCAAACTATAGAAAGTCGTTATGACGTAGAATGTGCATACTTTGTTCATTCCATTTATGAAATAAAACACCTTTTCTAAAAACTCGTGTTTTTTAAGAAATCATGTAAACCTTCTAGAAGCTGTGATTTTAAAAAACGGGGGAAGTAAGCTTTTCTTATTTCAGGACGCATGCGCAAACTATAGAAAGTCGTTATGACGTAGAATGTGCATACTTTGTAGATTCCATTTATGAAATAGAAAACATTTTCTAAAAACTTGAGTTTTTTAAGAAATCATGTAAACCTTCTAGAAGCTGTGATTTTAAAAAACGGGGGAAGTAAGCTTTTCTTATTTCCGGACGAATGCGCAAACTATAGAAAGTCGTTATGACGTAGAATGTGCATACTTTGTTCATTCCATTTATGAAATAAAACACCTTTTCTAAAAACTCGTGTTTTTTAAGAAATCATGTAAACCTTCTAGAAGCTGTGATTTTAAAAAACGGGGGAAGTAAGCTTTTCTTATTTCCGGACGCATGCGCAAACTATAGAAAGTCCTTATGACGTAGAATGTGCATACTTTGTAGATTCCATTTATGAAATAAAACACATTTTCTAAAAACTCGTGTTTTTTACGAAATCATGTAAACCTTATAGAAGTTGTGATTTTAAAAAACGGTGGAAGTAAGCTTTTCTTATTTTCGGACGAATGCGCAAACGATAGAAAGTCCTTATGACGTAGAATGTGCATACTTTGTTGATTCCATTTATGAAATAAAACACATTTTCTAAAAACTCGTGTTTTTTAAGAAATCATGTAAACCTTCTAGAAGCTGTGATTTTAAAAAATGCTGGAAGTAAGCTTTTCTTATTTCCGGACGCATTGGCAAACTATAGAAAGTCGTTATGACGTAGAATGTGCATACTTTGTTGATTCCATTTATGAAATAAAACACATTTTCTAAAAACTCGTGTTTTTTAAGAAACCATGTAAACCTTCTAGAAGCTGTGATTTTACAAAACAGGGGAAGTAAGCTTTTCTTATTTCCAAACGCATGCGCAAACTATGAAAGTCGTTATGACGTAGACTGTGAATACTTTGTTGATTCCATTTATGAAATAAAAAACATTTTCTAAAAACTCGTGTTTTTTAAGAAATCATGTAAACCTTCTAGAAGCTGTGATTTTAAAAAACGAGGGAAGTAAGCTTTTCCTATTTCCGAACGCATGCACAAACTATAGAAAGTCGTTATGACATAGAATGTGCATACTTTGTAGATTCCATTTATGAAATAAAACACATTTTCTAAAAACTCGTGTTTTTTACGAAATCATGTAAACCTTCTACAAGCTGTGATTTTAAAAAATGGTGGAAGTAAGCTTTTCTTATTTCCAGACCCACGCGCAAACTATAGAAAGTCGTTATGAAGTAGAATTTGCATACTTTGTTGATTCCATTTACGAAATAAAACACATTTTCTAAAAACTCGTGTTTTTTAAGAAATCATGTAAACCTTCTAGAAGCTGTGATTTTAAAAAACGGGGGAAGTAAGCTTTTCTTATTTCCGGACGCATGCGCAAACTATAGAAAGTCGTTATGACGTAGAATGTGCATACTTTGTATATTACATTTATGAAATAACACACATTTTCTAGAAACTCGTGTTTTTTACGAAATCGTGTAAACCTTCTAGAAGCTGTGATTTTAAAAAACGCTGGAAGTAAGCTTTTCTTATTTCTGGACGAATGCGCAAACTATAGAAATTCGTTATGACGTAGAATGTGCATACTTTGTTGATTCCATTTATGAAATAAAACACATTTTCTAAAAACTCATGTTTTTTAAGAAATCATGTAAACCTTCTAGAAGCTATGATTTTAAAAAACATGGGAAGTAAGCTTTTCTTATATCCGGACACATGCGCAAACTATAGAAACTCATTATGATGTAGAATGTGCATACATTTTTGATTCCATTAATGAAATAAAACACATTTTCTAAAAACTCGTGTTTTTTAAGAAATCAGGTAATCCTTCTAGAAGCTGTGATTTTAAAAAACGGTGGAAGTAAGCTTTTCTTAGTTCCGGATGCATGCGCAAACTATAGAAAGTCGTTATGACGTAGAATGTGCCTAGTTTTTTGATTCCATTTATGAAATAAAACACATTTTCTAAACACTCGTGTTTTTTAAGAAATCATGTAAACCTTCTAGAATCTGTGATTTTAAGAAACGGTGGAAGTAAGCTTTTCTTATTTCAGGACGCATGCGCAAACTATAGAAAGTCGTTATGACGTAGAATGTGCATACTTTGTTGATTCCATTTATGAAATAAAACACATTTTCTAAAAACTCGTGTTTTTTAAGAAATCATGTAAACCTTCTAGAAGCTGTGATTTTAAAAAACAGGGGAAGTAAGCTTTTCTTATTTCCAAACGCATGTGCAAACTATAGAAAGTCGTTATGACGTAGAATGTGCATACTTTGTTGATTCCATTTATTAAATAATACACATTTCATAAAAACTCATGTTTTTTAACAAATCATGTAAACCTTCTAGAAGCTGTGATTTTAAAAAACGGTTGAAGTAAGCTTTTTTTATTTCCAGACGCATGCGCAAACTATAGAAAGTCGTTATGACGTAGAATGTGCATACTTGTTGATTCCATTTATGAAATAAAACACATTTTCTAAAAACTCGTGTTTTTTAAGAAACCATGTAAACCTTCTAGAAGCTGTGATTTTAAAAAACGGGGGAAGTAAGCTTTTCTTATTTCCGAACACATGCGCAAACTATTACAAGTCGTTATGACGTAGAATGTGCATACTTTGTTGATTCCATTTATGAAATAAAACACATTTTCTAAAAACTCGTGTTTTTTAAGAAATCATGTAAACGTTCTAGAAGCTGTGATTATAAAAAACGGGGGAAGTAAGCTTTTCTTATTTCCAAACGCATGCGCAATCTATAGAAAGTCGTTATGACGTAGAATGTGCATAAGTTGTTGATTCCATTTATGAAATAAAACACCTTTTCTGGAAACTCGTGTTTTTTACGAAATCATGTAAACCTTCTAGAAGCTGTGATTTTAAAAAACGAGGGAAGTAAGCTTTTCTTATTTCCGGACGCATGCGCAAACTATAGAAAGTCGTTCCGACGTAGAATGTGTATACTTTGTAGATTCCATTTATGAAATAAAACACATTTTCTAGAAACTCGTGTTTTTTACGAAATCATGTAAACCTTCTAGAAGCTGTGATTTTAAAAAACGGTGGAAGTAAGCTTTTCTTGTTTCTGGACGAATGCGCAAACTATAGAAAGTCGTTATGACGTAGAATGTGCATACTTTGTTGACTCCATTTATGAAATAAAACACATTTTCTAAAAACTTGTGTTTTTTAAGAAATCATGTAAACCTTCTAGAAGCTGTGATTTTAAAAAACGGGGGAAGTAAGCTTTTCTTATTTCCGGACGCATGCACAAACTATAGAAAGTCGTTATGACATAGAATGTGCATACTTTGTAGATTCCATTTATGAAATAAAACACATTTTCTGAAAACTCGTGTTTTTTACGAAATCATGTAAACCTTCTACAAGCTGTGATTTTAAAAAATGGTGGAAGTAAGCTTTTCTTATTTCCAGACCCATGCGCAAACTATAGAAAGTCGTTATGACGTAGAATGTGCATACTTTGTTGATTCCATTTATGAAATAAAATACATTTTCTAAAAACTCGTGTTTTTTAAGAAATCATGTAAACCTTCTAGAAGCTGTGATTTTTAAAAACGGTGGAAGTAAGCTTTTCTTATTTCCGGACGCATGCGCAAACTATAGAAAGTCGTTATGACGTAGAATGTGCATACTTTGTTGATTCCATTTACGAAATAAAACACATTTTCTAGAAACTCGTGATTTTTACGAAATCATGTAAACCTTCAAGAAGCTGTGATTTTAAAAAACGGTTGAAGTAAGCTTTTCTTATTTCTGTACGCATGCGCAAACTATAGAAAGTCGTTATGACGTAGAATGTGCATACTTTAATGATTCCATTTATGAAATAAAACACATTTTCTAAAAACTCGTGTTTTTTCAGAAATCATGTAAACCTTCTAGAAGCTGTGATTTTAAAAAATGGGGGATGTAAGCTTTTCTTATTTCCAAACGCATGCACAAACTATAGAAAGTCGTTATGACGTAGAATGTGCATACTTTGCTGATTCCATTTATGAAATAAAACACATTTTCTAAAAACTCGTGTTTTTTACGAAATCATGTAAACCTTCTAGAAGCTGTGATTTTAAAAAACGGGGGAAATAAGCTTTTCTTATTTCCGGACGCATGCGCAAACTATAGAAAGTCGTTATGACGTAGAATGTGCATACTTTGTTGATTCCATTTATGAAATAAAAGACATTTTCTAAAAACTCGTGTTTTTTAAGAAATCATGTAAACCTTCTAGAAGCTGTGATTTTAAAAAATGGGGGAAGTAAGCTTTTCTTATTTCCGGACGCCTAAACAAACTATAGAAAGTCGTTATGACGTAGAATGTGCATACTTTGTATATTACATTTATGAAATAAAACACATTTTCTAAAAACTCCTGTTTTTTACGAAATCATGTAAACCTTCTAGAAGCTGTGATTTTAAAAAATGCTGGAAGTAAGCTTTTCTTATTTCCGGACGAATGCGCAAACTATAGAAAGTCGTTATGATGTAGAATGTGCATACTTTGTTGATTCCATTTATGAAATAAAACACATTTTCTAAAAACTAGTGTTTTTTAAGAAATCATGTAAACCTTCTAGAAGCTGTGATTTTAAAAAACGGTGGAAGTAAGCTTTTCTTATTTCCGGACACATGAGCAAACTATAGAAAGTCGTTATGACAAAGAATGTGCATACTTTGTTGATTCCATTGATGAAATAAAACACATTTTCTAAAAACTCGTGTTTTTTAAGAAATCATGTAAACCTTCTAGAAGCTATGATTTTAAAAAACTTGGGAAGTAAGCTTCTCTTATATCCGGACACATGCGCAAACTATAGAAATTCATTATGACGTAGAATATGCGTACATTTTTTATTCCATTTATGAAATAAAACACATTTTCTAAGAACTCGTGTTTTTTAAGAAATCATGTAATCCTTCTAGAAGCTGTGATTTTAAAAAACGGTGGAAGTAAGCTTTTCTTATTTCCGGACGCATGCGCAAACTATAGAAAGTCGTTATGACATAGAATGTGCATACTTTTTTGATTCCATTTATGAAATAAAAAACATTTTCTAAAAACTCGTGTTTTTTAAGAAATCATGTAAACCTTCTAGGATCTGTGATTTTAAGAAACGGTGGAAGTAAGCTTTTCTTATTTCCGGACGCATGCGCAAACCATAGAAAGTCGTTATGACGTAGAATGTGCATACTTTGTTGATTCCATTTATGAAATAAAACACATTTTCTAAAAACTCGTGTTTTTTAAGAAATCATGTAAACCTTCTAGAAGCTATGATTTTAAAAAACAGGGGAAGTAAGCTTTTCTTATTTAAAACCGCAAGCGCAAATTATAGAAAGTCGTTATGACGTAGAATGTGCATACTTTGTTGATTCCATTTATGAAATAAAACACATTTTCTAAAAACTCGTGTTTTTTAAGAAATCATGTAAACCTTCTAAAAGCTGTGATTTTAAAAAACAAGGGAAGTAAGCTTTTCTTAATTCTGGACGCATGCGCAAACTGTAGAAAGTCGTTATGACGTAGAATGTGCATACTTTGTAGATTCCATTTATGAAATAAAACACATTTTCTAAAAACTCGTGTTTTTTACGAAATCATGTAAACCTTCTAGAAGCTGTGATTTGAAAAAACGGTGGAAGTAAGCTTTTGTTATTTCCGGACGCATGCGCAAACTATAGAAAGTCGTTATGACGTAGAATGTGCATACTTTGTTGTTTCCATTTATGAAATAAAACACATTTTCTAAAAACTCGTGTTTTTTAAGAAATCATGTAAACCTTCTAGAAGCTGTGAATTTAAAAAACGGGGGAAGTAAGCTTTTCTTATTTCCGGACGCATGCGCAAACTATAGAAAGTCGTTATGACGTAGAATGTGCATACTTTGTAGATTCCATTGATGAAATAAAACACATTTTCTAAAAACTCGTGTTTTTTACGAAATCATGTAAAACTTCTAGAAGTTGTGATTTAAAAAATCGGTGCAAGTAAGCTTTTCTTATTTCCGGACGCATGCGCAAACTATAGAAAGTCATTATGACATAGAATGTGCATACTTTGTAGATTCCATTTATGAAATACAACACATTTTCTAAAAACTCGTGTTTTTTACGAAATCATGTAAAACTTCTAGAAGCTGTGATTTAAAAAAACGGTGGAAGTAAGCTTTTCTTATTTCCGGACGCATGCGCAAACTATAGAAAGTCATTATGACATAGAATGTGCATACTTTCTTGATTCCATTTATGAAATAAAACACATTTTCTAAAAACTTGTGTTTTTTAAGAAATCATGTATACCTTCTAGAAGCTGTGATTTTAAAAAACGGGGGAAGTAAGCTTTTCTTATTTCCGGACGCATACGCAAACTATAGAATGTCGTTATGACGTAGAATTTGGATACTTTGTAGATTCCATTTATGAAATAAAACACATTTTCTAAAAACTCGTGTTTTTTAAGAAATCATGTAAACCTTCTAGAAGCTGTGATTTTAAAAAACGGGGGAAGTAAGCTTTTCTTATTTCCGGACGAGTGCGCAAACTATAGAAAGTCATTATGACATAGAATGTGCATACTTTGTTGATTCCATTTATGAAATAAAACACATTTTCTAAAAACTAGTGTTTTTTAAGAAATCATGTAAACCTTCTAGAAGCTGTGATTTAAAAAAACGGTGGAAGTAAGCTTTTCTTATTTCCGGACGCATTCACAAACTATAGAAAGTCTTTGTGACGTAGAATGTGCATACTTTGTTGATTCCATTTATGAAATAAAACACATTTACTAAAAACTCGTGTTTTTTAGGAAACCATGTAAACCTTCTAGAAGTTGTGGTTTTAAAAAACGAGGGAAGTAAGCTTTTTTTATTTCCAAACACATGCGGAAACTATAGAAAGTCATTATGACGTAGAATGTGCATACTTTGTTGATTCCATTTATGAAATAAAACACATTTTCTAAAAACTCGTCTTTTTTAAGAAATCATGTAAATCTTCTAGAAGCTGTGATTTTAAAAAACAGTGGAAGTAAGATTTTCTTATTTCCAGACAAATGCGCAAACTATAGAAAGTCGTTATGACGTAGAATGTGCATACTTTGTTGATTCCATTTACGAAATAAAACAGATTTTCTAAAAACTCGTGTTTTTTAAGAAATCATGTAAACCTTCTAGAAGCTGTGATTTTAAAAAACAGGGGAAGTAAGCTTTTCTTATTTCCGGACGCATGCGCAAACTATAGAAAGTCGTTATGACGTAGAATGTGCATACTTTGTAGATTCCATTTATGAAATTAAACACATTTTCTAAAAACTCGTGTTTTTTACGAAATCATGTAAACCTTCTAGAAGCTGTGATTTTAAAAAACGGTGGAAGTAAGCTTTTCTTATTTCCGGAAGCATGTGCAAACTATAGAAAATCTGTATGACGTAGAATGTGCATACTTTGTAGATTCCATTTATGAAATAATACACATTTTCTAAAAACTCATGTTTTTTACGAAATCATGTAAACCTTGTAGAAGCTGTGATTTTAAAAAACGGGGGAAGTAAGCTTTTCTTATTTCCGGACGCATGCGCAAACTATAGAAAGTCGTTATGACGTAGAATGTGCATACTTTGTAGATTCCATTTATGAAATAAAACACATTTTCTAAAAACTCATGTTTTTTACGAAATCATGTAAACCTTCTAGAAGTGTGATTTTAAAAAACGGTGGAAGTAAGCTTTTCTTATTTCCGGAAGCATGCGTAAACTATAGAAAATCTGTATGACGTAGAATGTGTATACTTTGTAGATTCCATTTATGAAATAATACACATTTTCTAAAAACTCATGTTTTTTACGAAATCATGTAAACCTTGTAGAAGCTGTGATTTTAAAAAATGGTGGAAGTAAGCTTTTCTTATTTCTGGACAAATGCGCAAACTATAGAAAGTCGTTATGACATAGAATGTGCATACTTTGTTGATTCCATTTATGAAATAAAACACATTTTCTAAAAACTCATGTTTTTTAAGAAATCATGTAAACCTTCTAGAAGCTGTGATTTTAAAAAATGGTGGAAGTAAGCTTTTCTTATTTCCGGACGCATGCACAAACTATAGAAAGTCGTTATGACGTAGAATGTGCATACTTTGTTGATTCCATTTATGAAATAAAACACATTTTCTAAAAACTCGTGTTTTTTAAGAAACCATGTAAACTTTTTAGAAGTTGGGATTTTAAAAAATGGTGGAAGTAAGCTTTTTTTATTTCCAAACGCATGCGCAAACTATAGAAAGTTGTTATGACGTGGAATGTGCATACTTTGTTGATTCCATTTATGAAATAAAACACATTTTCTAAAAACTCGTGTTTTTTAAGAAATCATTTAAACCTCCTAGAAGCTGTGATTTTTAAAAACGGGGGAAGTAAGCTTTTCTTATTTCCGGAAGCATGCGCAAACTGTAGAAAGTCGTTATGACGTAGAATGTGCATACTTTGTAGATTACATTTTTGAAATAAAACACATTTTCTAAAAACTCGTGTTTTTTACGAAATCATGTAAACCTTCTAGACGCTGTGATTTCAAAAAATGGTGGAAGTAAGCTTTTCTTATTTCCGGACGCATGCGCAAACTATAGAAAGTCGTTATGACATAGAATGTGCATACTTTGTAGATTCCATTTATGAAATAAAACACATTTTCTAAAAACTCGTGTTTTTTAAGAAATCATGTAAACCTTCTAGAAGGTGTGATTTTAAAAAACGGTGGAAGTAAGCTTTTCTTATTTCCAAACGCATGCGCAAACTATAGAAAGTCGTTATGACGTAGAATCTGCATACTTTGTTGATTCCATTTATGAAATAAAACACATTCTCTAAAAAGTCATGTTTTTTAAGAAATCATGTAAACCTTCTAGAAGCTGTGATTTTAAAAAACGGGGGAAGTAAGCTTTTCTTATTTCCGGCCGCATGCGCAAACTATAGAAAGTCGTTATGACGTAGAATGTGCACACTTTGTAGATTCCATTTATGAAATAAAACACATTTTCTAACAACTCGTGTTTTTTACGAAATCATGTAAACCTTCTAGAAGCTGTGATTTTAGAAAACTGGGGAAGTAAGCTTTTCTTATTTCCGGACGCATGTGCAAACTATAGAAAGTCGTTTTGACGTAGAATGTGCATACTTTGTAGATTCCATTTATGAAATAAAACACATTTTCTAAAAACTCGTGTTTTTTACGAAATCATGTAAACCTTCTAGAAGCTGTGATTTTAAAAAACGGTGGAAGTAAGCTTTTCTTATTTCCGGACGAATGCACAAACTATAGAAAGTCGTTATGACGTAGAATGTGCATACTTTGTTGATTCCATTTATGAAATAAAACACATTTTCTAAAAACTCGTGTTTTTTAAGAAATCATGTAAACCTTCTAGAAGCTGTGAATTTAAAAAACGGGGGAAGTAAGCTTTTCTTATTTCCGGACGCATGCGCAAACTATAGAAAGTCGTTATGACGTAGAATGTGCATACTTTGTTGATTCCATTTATGAAATAAAACACATTTTCTAAAAACTCGTGTTTTTTAAGAAATCATGTAAACCTTCTAAAAGCTGTGATTTTAAAAAACGGGGGAAGTAAGCTTTTCCTATTTCCGGACGCATGCGCAAAATATAGAAAGTCGTTATGACGTAGAATGTGCATACTTTGTAGATTCCATTTATGAAATAAAACACATTTTCTGAAAACTCGTGTTTTTTACGAAATCATGTAAACCTTCTAGAAGCTGTGATTTTAAAAAACGGTGGAAGTAAGATTTTCTTATTTCCGGACGCATGCGCAAACTATAGAAAGTCGTTATGACATAGAATGTTCATACTTTGTAGATTCCATTTATGAAATAAAACACATTTTCTAAAAACTCGTGTTTTTTACGAAATCATGTAAACCTTCTAGAAGCTGTGATTTTAAAAAACGGTGGAAGTAAGCTTTTCTTATGTCCGGACGAATGCGCAAACTATAGAAATTCATTATGACATAGAATGTGCATACTTTGTGATTCCATTTATGAAATAAAACACATTTTCTAAAAACTCGTGTTTTTTAAGAAATCGTGTAAACCTTCTAGAAGCTGTGATTTTAAAAAATGGTGGAAGTAAGCTTTTCATATTTCCGGACGCATGCATAAACTATAGAAAGTCGTTATGACGTAGAATGTGCATACCTTGTTGATTCCATTTATGAAATAAAAGACATTTTCTAAAAACTCGTGTTTTTTAAGAAATCATGTAAACCTTCTAGAAGCTGTGAATTTAAAAAACGGGGGAAGTAAGCTTTTCTTATTTCCGGACGCATGCGCAAACTATAGAAAGTCGTTATGACGTAGAATGTGCATACTTTGTAGATTCCATTTATGAAATAAAACACATTTTCTAAAAACTCGTGTTTTTTACGAAATCATGTAAACCTTCTAGAAGTTGTGATTTAAAAAAACGGTGGAAGTAAGCTTTTCTTATTTCCGGACGCATGCGCAAACTATAGAAAGTCATTATGACATAGAATGTGCATACTTTGTAGATTTCATTTATGAAATAAAACACATTTTCTAAAAACTCGTGTTTTTTACGAAATCATGTAAACCTTCTAGAAGCTGTGATTTTAAAAATCGGTGGAAGTAAGCTTTTCTTATTTCCGGACGCATGCGCAAACTATAGAAAGTCGTTATGACGTAGAATGTGCATACTTTGTTGATTCCATTTATGAAATAAAACACATTTTCTAAAAACTCGTGTTTTTTAAGAAATCATGTAAACCTTCTAAAAGCTGTGATTTTAAAAAACGGGGGAAGTAAGCTTTTCTTATTTCCGGCCGCATGCGCAAACTATAGAACGTCGTTATGACATAGAATGTTCATACTTTGTAGATAATATTTATGAAATAAAACACATTTTCTAAAAACTCGTGTTTTTTACGAAATCATGTAAACCTTCTAGAAGTTATGATTTTAAAAAACGGTGGAAGTAAGCTTTTCTTATTTCCGGACGAATGCGCAAACTATATAAATTCGTTATGATGTAGAATGTGCATACTTTGTTGATTCCATTTATGAAGTAAAACACATTTTCTAAAAACTCGTTTTTTTTAAGAAATCATGTAAACCTTCTAGAAGCCGTGGTTTTAAAAAATGGTGGAAGTAAGCTTTTCTTATTTCCGGACGCATGCACAAACTATAGAAAGTCGTTATGACGTAGAATGTGCATACTTTTTTGATTCCACTTATGAAATAAAACACATTTTCTAAAAACTCGTGTTTTTTAAGAAACCATGTAAACCTTCTAGAAGCTGTGATTTTACAAAACAGGGGAAGTAAGCTTTTCTTATTTCCAAACGCATGCGCAAACTATAGAAAGTCGTTATGACGTAGAATGTGCATACCTTGTTGATTCCATTTATGAAATAAAAGACATTTTCTAAAAACTCGTGTTTTTTAAGAAATCATGTAAACCTTCTAGAAGCTGTGAATTTAAAAAACGGGGGAAGTAAGCTTTTCTTATTTCCAGACGCATGCGCAAACTATAGAAATTCGTTATGACGTAGAATGTGCATACTTTGTAGATTCCATTTATGAAATAAAACACATTTTCTAAAAACTCGTGTTTTTTACGAAATCATGTAAACCTTCTAGAAGTTGTGATTTAAAAAAACGGTGGAAGTAAGCTTTTCTTATTTCCGGACGCATGCGCAAACTATAGAAAGTCATTATGACGTAGAATGTGCATACTTTGTAGATTCCCTTTATGAAATAAAACACATTTTCTAAAAACTCGTGTTTTTTACGAAATCATGTAAACCTTCTAGAAGCTGTGATTTTAAAAATCGGTGGAAGTAAGCTTTTCTTATTTCCGGACGCATGCGCAAACTATAGAAAGTCGTTATGACGTAGAATGTGCATACTTTGTTGATTCCATTTATGAAATAAAACACATTTTCTAAAAACTCGTGTTTTTTAAGAAATCATGTAAACCTTCTAGAAGCTGTGATTTTAAAAAACGGGAGAAGTAAGCTTTTCTTATTTCCAAACGCATTCGCAAACTATAGAAAGTCGTTATGACGTAGAATCTGCATACTTTGTTGATTCCATTTATGAAATAAAACACATTCTCTAAAAACTCATGTTTTTTAAGAAATCATGTAAACCTTCTAGAAGCTGTGATTTTAAAAAATGGGGGAAGTAAGCTTTTCTTATTTCCGGCCGCATGCGCAAACTATAGAAAGTCGTTATGACGTAGAATGTGCATACTTTGTAGATTCCATTTATGAAATAAAACACAGTTTCTAAAAACTCGTGTTTTTTACGAAATCATGTAAACATTCTAGAAGCTGTGATTTAAAAAAACGGGGGAAGTAAGCTTTTCTTATTTCCGGACGCATGTGCAAACTATAGAAAGTCGTTATGACGTAGAATGTGCATACTTTGTAGATTCCATTTATGAAATAAAACACATTGTCTAAAAACTCGTGTTTTTTACGAAATCATGTAAACCTTCTAGAAGCTGTGATTTTAAAAAACGGTGGAAGTAAGCTTTTCTTATTTCCCGACGAATGGGAAAACTATAGAAAGTCGTCATGATGTAGAATGTGCATACTTTGTTGATTCCATTTATGAAATAAAACACATTTTCTAAAAACTCGTGTTTTTTAAGAAATCATGTAAACCTTCTAGAAGCTGTGAATTTAAAAAACGGGGGAAGTAAGCTTTTCCTATTTCCGGACGCATGCGCAAAATATAGAAAGTCGTTATGACGTAGAATGTGCATACTTTGTAGATTCCATTTATGAAATAAAACACATTTTCTGAAAACTCGTGTTTTTTACGAAATCATGTAAACCTTCTAGAAGCTGTGATTTTAAAAAACGGTGGAAGTAAGATTTTCTTATTTCCGGACGCATGCGCAAACTATAGAAAGTCGTTATGATGTAGAATGTGCATACTTTGTTGATTCCATTTATAAAATAAAACACATTTTCTAAAAACTCATGTTTTTTAAGAAATCATCTAAACCTTCTAGAAGCTGTGATTTTAAAAAATGGGAGAAGTAAGCTTTTCTTATTTCAAAATGCATGCGCAAACGATAGAAAGTTGTTATGATGTAGAATGTGCATACTTTGTTGATTCCATCTATGAAATAAAACACATTTTCTAAATACTTGTATTTTTTAACAAATCATGTAAACCTTCTAGAAGCTGTAATTTTAAAAAACGGGGGAAGTAAGCATTTCTTATTTCCAAACGCATGCGCAAACTATAGAAAGTCATTATGACGTAGAATGTGCATACTTTGTTGATTCCATTTATGAAATAAAACACATTTTCTAAAAACTCTTGTTTTTTAAGAAATCATGTAAACCTTCTAGAAGCTGTGATTTAAAAAAACGGTGGAAGTAAGCTTTTATTATTTCCGGACGCATGCGCAAACTATAGAAAGTCATTATGACGTAGAATGTGCATACTTTGTAGATTCCATTTATGAAATAAAACACATTTTCTAAAAACTCGTGTTTTTTACGAAATCATGTCAACCTTCTAGAAGCTGTGATTTTAAAAAACGGTGGAAGTAAGCTTTTCTTATTTCCGGACGCATGCGCAAACTATAGAAAGTCGTTATGACGTAGAATGTGCATACTTTGTTGATTCCATTTATGAAATAAAACACATTTTCTAAAAACTCGAGTTTTTTAAGAAATCATGTAAACCTTCTAGAAGCTGGGATTTTAAAAAACGGGAGAAGTAAGCTTTTCTTATTTCGTAACGCGTGCACAAACTATAGAAAGTCGTTATGACGTAGAATGTGCATACTTTGTTGATTCCATTTATGAAATAAAACACATTCTCTAAAAACTCATGTTTTTTAAGAAATGATGTAAACCTTCTAGAAGCTGTGATTTTAAAAAACGGGGGGAGTAAGCTTTTCTTATTTCCGTCCGCATGCGCAAACTATAGAAATTCGTTATGACGTAGAATGTGCATACTTTGTAGAATCCATTTATGAAATAAAACACATTTTCTAACAACTCGTGTTTTTTACGAAATCATGTAAACCTTCTAGAAGCTGTGATTTTAAAAAACGGGGGAAGTAAGCTTTTCTTATTTCCGGACGCATGTGCAAACTATAGAAAATCGTTATGACGTAGAATGTGCATACTTTGTAGATTCCATTTATGAAATAAAACACATTTTCTAAAAACTCGTGTTTTTTACGAAATCATGTAAACCTTCTAGAAGCTGTGATTTTAAAAAATGGTGGAAGTAAGCTTTGCTTATTTCCGGACGAATGCGCAAACTATAGAAAGTCGTTATGACGTAGAATGTGCATACTTTAATGATTCCATTGATGAAATAAAACACATTTTCTAAAAACTCGTGTTTTTTAAGAAATCATGTAAACCTTCTAGAAGCTGTGAATTTAAAAAACGGGGGAAGTAAGATTTTCTTATTTCCGGACGCATGCGCAAACCATAGAAATTCGTTATGATGTAGAATGTTCATACTTTGTAGATTCCATTTATGTAATAAAACACATCTTCTAAAAACTCGTGTTTTTTACGAAATCATGTAAACCTTCTAGAAGCTGTGATTTTAAAAAACGGTGGAAGTAAGCTTTTCTTATTTCCGGACGAATGCGCAAACTATAGAAATTCGTGATGACGTAGAATGTGCATACTTTGTTGATTCCATTTATGAAATAAAACACATTTTCTAAAAACTCGTGTTTTTTAAGAAATCATGTAAACCTTCTAGAAGCTGTGATTTTAAAAAATGGTGGAAGTAAGCTTTTCTTATTTCCGGACGCATGCACAAACTATAGAAAGTCGTTATGACATAGAATGTGCATACAATTTTTTTTTACCATTTATGAAATAAAACACATTTTCTAAAAACTCGTGTTTTTTAACAAACCATGTAAACCTTCTAGAAGCTGTGATTTTACAAAACAGGGGAAGTAAGCTTTTCTTATTTCCAAACGCATGCGCAAACTATAGAAAGTCGTTATGACGTAGAATGTGCATACTTTGCTGATTCCATTTATGAAATAAAAGACATTTTCTAAAAACTCGTGTTTTTTAAGAAATCGTGTAAATCTTCTAGAAGCTGTGAATTTAAAAAACGGGGTAAGTAAGCTTTTCTTATTTCCGGACGCATGCGAGAAATATAGAAAGTCGTTATGACATAGAATGTGCATACTTTGTAGATTCCATTTATGAAATAAAACACATTTTCTAAAAACTCGTGTTTTTTACGAAATCATGTAAACCTTCTAGAAGCTGTGATTCTAAAAAACGGTGGAAGTAAGCTTTTCTTATTTCCGGACGCATGCGCAAACTATAGAAAGTCGTTATGATGTAGAATGTGCATACTTTGTAGATTCCATTTATGAAATAAAACACATTTTCTAACAACTCGTGTTTTTTACGAAATCATGTAAACCTTCTAGAAGCTGTGATTTTAAAAAACTGGGGAAGTAAGCTTTTCTTATTTCCGGACGCATGCGCAAACTATAGAAAGTCATTATGACATAGAATGTGCATACTTTGTAGATTCAATTTATGAAATAAAATAGATTTTCTAAAAACTCGTGTTTTTTAGGAAATCATGTAAACCTTCTAGAAGCTGTGATTTTAAAAAACGGTGGAAGTAAGATTTTTTTATTTCCGGACGCATGCGCAAACTATAGAATGTAATTATGACGTAGAATGTGCATAATTTGTAGATTTCATTTATGAAATAAAACACATTTTCTAAAAACTCGTGTTTTTTACGAAATCATGTAAACCTCCTAGAAGCTGTGATTTTAAAAAACGGTGGAAGTAAGCTTTTCTTATTTCCGGACGCATGCGCAAACTATAGAAAGTCGTTATGACGTAGAATGTGCATACTTTGTTGATTCCATTTTTGAAATAAAACACATTTTCTAAAAACTCGAGTTTTTTAAGAAATCATGTAAACCTTCTAGAAGCTGTGATTTTAAAAAACGGGAGAAGTAAGCTTTTCTTATTTCCAAACGCATGCGCAAACTATAGAAAGTCGTTATGATGTAGAATCTGCATACTTTGTTGATTCCATTTATGAAATAAAACACATTCTCTAAAAACTCATGTTTTTTAAGAAATCATGTAAACCTTCTAGAAGCTATCATTTTAAAAAACAGGGGAAGTAAGCTTTTCTTATTTCCGGACGCATGCGCAAACTATAGAAAGTCGTTATGACGTAGAATGTCCATACTTTGTTGATTCCATTTATGAAATAAAACACATTTTCTAAAAACTCGTGTTTTTTAAGAAATCATGGAAACCTTCTAGAAGCTGTGATTTTAAAATATGGTGGAAGTAAGCTTTTCTTATTTTTGCACGCATGCGCAAACTATAGAAAGTCGTTATGACGTAGAATGTGCATACTTTGTTGATTCCATTTATGAAATAAAACACATTTTCTAAAATCTCATGTTTTTTAAGAAATCATGTAAACCTTCTAGAAGCTGTGATTTTAAAAAACAGTGGAAGTAAGCTTTGCTTATTTCCGGACGAATGCGCAAACTATAGAAAGTCGTTATGACGTAGAATGTGCATACTTTGTTGATTCCATTTATGAAATAAAACACATTTTCTAAAAACTCGTCTTTTTTAAGAAATCATGTAAACCTTCTAGAAGCTGTGAATTTAAAAAACGAGGGAAGTAAGCTTTTCTTATTTCCGGACGCATGCACAAACTATAGACATTCGTTATGACGTAGAATGTTCATACTTTGTAGCTTCCATTTATGAAATAAAACACATCTTCTAAAAAATCGTGTTTTTTACGAAATCATGTAAACCTTCTAGAAGCTGTGATTTTAAAAAACGGTGGAAGTAAGATTTTCTTATTTCCGGACGCATGCGCAAACCATAGAAAGTCATTATGATGTAGAATGTGCATACTTTGTTGATTCCATTTGTGAAATAAAACACATTTTCTAAAAACTCATGTTTTTTAAGAAATCATGTAAACCTTCTAGAAGCTGTGATTTTAAAAAATGGGAGAAGTAAGCTTTTCTTATTTCCAAACGCATGCGCAAACTATAGAAAGTCGTTATGACGTAGAATGTGCATACTTTGTTGATTCCATTTATGAAATAAAACACATTTTCTAAATACTTGTGTTTTTTAACAAATCATGTAAACCTTCTAGAAGCTGTAATTTTAAAAAATGGGGGAAGTAAGCTTTTCTTATTTCAAAACGCATGCGCAAACTATAGAAAGTCATTATGACGTAGAATGTGCATACTTTGTTGATTCCAATTATGAAATAAAACACATTTTCTAAAAACTCTTGTTTTTTAAGAAATCATGTAAACCTTCTCGAAGCTTTGATTTAAAAAAACGGTTGAAGTAAGCTTTTATTATTTCCGGACGCATGCGCAAACTATAGAATGTAATTATGACGTAGAATGTGCATACTTTGTAGATTCCATTTATGAAATACAACACATTTTCTAAAAACTCGTGTTTTTTACGAAATCATGTAAACCTTCTAGAAGCTGTGATTTTAAAAAACGGTGGAAGTAAGCTTTTCTTATTTCCGGACGCATGCGCAAACTATAGAAAGTCGTTATGACGTAGAATGTGCATACTTTGTTGATTCCATTTATGAAATAAAACACATTTTCTAAAAACTCGAGTTTTTTAAGAAATCATGTAAACCTTTTAGAAGCTGTGATTTTAAAAAACGGGAGAAGTAAGCTTTTCTTATTTCCAAACGCATGCGCAAACTATAGAAAGTCGTTATGATGTAGAATCTGCATACTTTGTTGATTCCATTTATAAAATAAAACACATTCTCTAAAAACTCATGTTTTTTAAGAAATCATGTAAACCTTCTAGAAGCTGTCATTTTAAAAAACGGGGGAAGTAAGCTTTTCTTATTTCCGGCCGCATGTGCAAACTATAGAAAGTCGTAATGACGTAGAATGTGCATACTTTGTAGATTCCATTTATGAAATAAAACACATTTTCTAAAAACTCGTGTTTTTTACGAAATCATGTAAACCTTCTAGAAGCTGTGATTTTAAAAAACGGTCGAAGTAAGCTTTGCTTATTTCCGGACGAATGCGCAAACTATAGAAAGTCGTTATGACGTAGAATGTGCATACTTTGTTGATTCCATTTATGAAATAAAACACATTTTCTAAAAACTCGTGTTTTTTAAGAAATCATGTAAACCTTCTAGAAGCTGTGAATTTAAAAAATGGGGGAAGTAAGCTTTTCTTATTTCCGGACGCATGCGCAAACTGTAGAAAGTCGTTATGACGTAGAATGTGCATACTTTGTAGCTTCCATTTATGAAATAAAACACATCTTCTAAAAAATCGTGTTTTTTACGAAATCATGTAAACCTTCTAGAAGCTGTGATTTTAAAAAACGGTGGAAGTAAGCTTTTCTTATTTCCGGACGAATGCGCAAACTATAGAAATTCGTTATGACGTAGAATGTGCATACTTTGTTGATTCCATTTAAGAAATAAAACACATTTTCTAAAAACTCGTGTTTTTGAAGAAATCATGTAAACCTTCTAGAAGCTGTGATTTTAAAAAATGGTGGAAGTAAGCTTTTCTTATTTCCGGACGCATGCGCAAACTATAGAAAGTCGTTATGACGTAGAATGTGCATATTTTTTTGATTCCATTTATGAAATAAAACACATTTTCTAAAAACTCGTGTTTTTTAAGAAACCATGTAAACCTTCTAGAAGCTGTGATTTTACAAAACAGGGAAAGTAAGCTTTTCTTATTTGCAAGCGCATGCACAAACTATAGAAAGTTGTTATGACGTAGAATGTGCATACTTTGTTGATTCCATTTATGAAATAAAACACATTTTCTAAAAACTCGTGTTTTTTAAGAAATCATGTAAACCTTCTAGAAGCTATGAATTTAAAAAACGGGGGAAGTAAGCTTTTCTTATTTCCGGACGCATGCGCAAACTATAGAAAGTCGTTATGACGTAGAATGTGCATACTTTGTTGATTCCATTTATGAAATAAAACACATTTTCTAAAAACTCGTGTTTTTTAAGAAATCATGTCAACCTTCTAGGAGCTGTGATTTAAAAAAACGGGAGAAGTAAGCTTTTCTTATTTCCGGACGCATGCGCAAACTATAGAAAGTCATTATGACGTAGAATCTGCATACTTTGTTGATTCCATTTATGAAATAAAAAACATTCTCTAAACACTCATGTTTTTTAAGAAATCATGTAAACCTTCTAGAAGCTGTGATTTTAAAAAGCGGGGGAAGTAAGCTTTTCTTATTTCCGGCCGCATGCGCAAACTATAGTAAGTCGTTATGACGTACAATGTGCATACTTTGTAGATTCCATTTATGAAATAAAACACATTTTTAACAACTCGTGTTTTTTACGAAATCATGTAAACCTTCTAGAAGCTGTGATTTTAAAAAACGGGGGAAGTAAGCTTTTCTTATTTCCGGACGCATGTGCAAACTATAGAAAGTCGTTATGACGTAGAATGTGCATACTTTGTAGATTCCATTTATGAAATAGAACACATTTTCCAAAAACTCGTGTATTTTACGAAATCATGTAAACCTTCTAGAAGCTGTGATTTAAAAAAACGGTGGAAGTAAGGTTTTCTTATTTCCCGACGAATGCGCAAACTATAGAAAGTCGTTATGACGTAGAATGTGCATACTTTGTTGATTCCATTGATGAAATAAAACACATTTTCTAAATACTCGTGTTTTTTAACAAATCATGTAAACCTTCTAGAAGCTGTGATTTTACAAAACATTGGAAGTAAGCTTTTCTTATTTCCAAACGCATGCGCAAACTATAGAAAGTCGTTATGACGTAGAATGTGCATACTTTGTTGATTCCATTTATGAAATAAAAGACATTTTCTAAAAACTCGTGTTTTTTAAGAAATCATGTAAACCTTCTAGAAGCTGTGATTTTAAAAAAAGGGGGAAGTAAGCTTTTCTTATTTCCGGACGCATGCACAAACTATAGAAAGTCGTTATGACGTAGAATGTGCATACTTTGTTGATTCCATTTATGAAATAAAAAACATTTTCTAAAAACTCGTGTTATTTAAGAAATCATGTAAACCTTCTAGAAGCTGTGATTTTAAAAAACGGGGTAAGTAAGCTTTTCTTATTTCCAAATGCATGCGCAAACTATAGAAAGTCGTTATGACATAGAATGTGCATACTTTTTTGATTCCATTTATGAAATAAAACACATTTTCTAAAAACTCGTGTTTTTTAAGAAACCATGTAAACCTTCTAGAAGCTGTGATTTTACAAAACAGGGAAAGTAAGCTTTTCTTATTTCCAAACGCATGCGCAAACTATAGAAAGTTGTTATGACGTAGAATGTGCATACTTTGTTGATTCCATTTATGAAATAAAACACATTTTCTAAAAACTCGTGTTTTTTAAGAAATCATGTAAACCTTCTAGAAGCTGTGATTTTAAAAAATGGTGGAAGTAAGCTTTTCTTATTTCCGGACGCATGCGCAAACTATATAAATTCGTTATGACGTAGAATGTGCATACTTTGTAGATTCCATTTATGAAATAAAACACATTTTCTAAAAACTCGTGTTTTTTACGAAATCATGTAAACCTTCTAGAAGCTGTGATTTTAAAAAACGGTGGAAGTAAGCTTTTCTTATTTCCGGACGCATGGGCAAACTATAGAAAGTCGTTATGACGTAGAATGTGCATACTTTGTAGATTCCATTTACGAAATAAAACGCATTTTCTAAAAACTCGTGTTTTTTACGAAATCATGTAAACCTTCTAAAAGCTATGATTTTAAAAAATGGTGGAAGTAAGCTTTTCTTATTTCCGGACACATGCGCAAACTATAGAAAGTCGTTATGAAGTAGAATGTGCATACTTTGTTGATTCCATTTATGAAATAAAACACATTTTCTAAAAACTCGTGTTTTTTACGAAATCATGTAAACCTTCTAGAATCTGTGATTTTAAAAAACGGTGGAAGTAAGCTTTTCTTATTTGCGGACCAATGCGCAAACTATAGAAAGTCGTTATGACGTAGAATGTGCATACTTTGTTGATTCCATTTATGAAATAAAACACATTTTCTAAAAACTCGTGTTTTTTAAGAAATCATGTAA
Source organism: Larix kaempferi (assembly GCA_027924585.1). Taxonomy (NCBI): domain Eukaryota; kingdom Viridiplantae; phylum Streptophyta; class Pinopsida; order Pinales; family Pinaceae; genus Larix; species Larix kaempferi. The sequence goes on from BSBM01001252.1 coordinate 16,714,799, forward strand.
ACCTTCTAGAAGCTGTGATTTTAAAACACGGTGGAAGTAAGCTTTTCTTATTTCCGGACGCATGCGCAAACTATAGAAAGTCGTTATGACGTAGAATGTGCATACTTTGTTGATTCCATTTATGAAATAAACCACATTTTCTAAAAACTCGTGTTTTTTAAGAAATCATGTAAACTTTCTAGAAGTTGTGACTTTAAAAAACGGGGGAAGTAAGCTTTTCTTATTTCCTGACGCATGCGCAAACTATAGAAAGTCGTTATGACGTAGGATGTGCATACTTTGTTGATTGCATTTATGAAATAAAACACATTTTCTAAAAACTCGTGTTTTTTACGAAATCATGTAAACCTTCTAGAAGTTGTGATTTAAAAAAACGGTGGAAGTAAGCTTTTCTTATCTTCGGACGCATGCGCAAACTATGGAAAGTCATTATGACGTAGAATGTGCATACTTTGTAGATTCCATTTATGAAATAAAACACATTTTCTAAAAACTCATGTTTTTTACGAAATCATGTAAACCTTCTAGAAGCTGTGATTTAAAAAAACGGTGGAAGTAAGCTTTTCGTATTTTCGGACGCATGCACAAACTATAGAAAGTCGTTATGAAGTAGAATGTGCATACTTTGTTGATTCCATTTATGAAATAAAACACATTCTCTAAAAACTCATGTTTTTTAAGAAATCATGTAAACCTTCTAGAAGCTGTGATTTTAAAAGACGGGGGAAGTAAGCTTTTCTTATTTCCGGCCGTATGCGCAAACTATAGAAAGTCGTTATGACGTAGAATGTGCATACTTTGTAGATTCCATTTTTGAAATAAAATACATTTTCTAAAAACTCGTGTTTTTTACGAAATCATGTAAACCTTCTAGAAGCTGTGATTTTAAAAAACGGTGGAAGTAAGCTTTTCTTATTTCTGGACGAATACGCAAACTATAGAATGTCGTTATGATGTAGAATGTGCATACTTTGTTGATTCCATTTATGAAATAAAACACATTTTCTAAAAACTCGTGTTTTTGAAGAAACCATGTAAACCTTCTAGAAGCTGTGATTTTAAAAAACGGGGGAAGTAAGCTTTTCTTATTTCCAGCCGCATGCGCAAACTATAGAAAGTCGTTATGACATAGAATGTGCATACTTTGTAGATTCCATTTATGAAATAAAACACATTTTCTAAAAACTTGTTTTTTACGAAATCATGTAAACCTTCTAGAAGCCGTGATTTTAAAAAACGGGGGAAGTAAGCTTTTCTTATTTCTGGACGCATGCGAAAACTATAGAAAGTCGTTATGACATAGAATGTGCATACTTTGTAGATTTCATTTATGAAATAAAACACATTTTCCAAAAACTCGTGTTATTTACGAAATCATGTAAACCTTCTAGAAGCTGTGATTTTAAAAAATGGTGGAAGTAAGCTTTTCTTATTTCCGGACAAATGCGCAAACTATAGAAAGTCGTTATGACTTAGAATGTGCATACTTTGTTGATTCCATTTATGAAATAAAACACATTTTCTAAATACTCATGTTTTTTAACAAATCATGTAAACCTTCTAGAAGCTGTGATTATGAAAAACGTTGGAAGTAAGGTTTTCTTATTTCCGGACGCATGCGCAAACTATAGAAAGTCATTATGACGTAGAATGTGCATACTTTGTTGATTCCATTTATGAAATAAAACACATTTTCTACAAACTCTTGTTTTTTACGAAATCATGTAAACCTTCTAGAAGCTGTGATTTCAAAAAACGGTGGAAGTAAGCTTTTCTTATTTCCGGACGCATCCGCAAACTATAGAAAGTCGTTATGACGTAGAATGTGCATACTTTGTTGATTCCATTTATGAAATAAAACACATTTTCTAAAAACTCGTGTTTTTTAAGAAATCATGTAAACCTTCTAGAAGCTGTGATTTTAAAAAACGGTGGAAGTAAGCTTTTCTTATTTCCAGACGAATGCGCAAACTATAGAAAGTCGTTATGACGTAGAATGTGCATACTTTGTTGATTTCATTTATGAAATAAAACACATTTTCTAAAAACTCGTGTTTTTTAAGAAATCATGTAAACCTTCTAGAAGCTGTGATTTTGAAAAACGTTGGAAGTAAGCTTTTCTTATTTACGGACGCATGCACAAACTATAGAAAGTCATTATGACGTAGAATGTGCATACTTTGTTGATTCCATTTATGAAATAAAACACATTTTCTACAAACTCGTGTTTTTTACGAAATCATGTAAACCTTCTAGAACCTGTGATTTCAAAAAACGGTGGAAGTAAGCTTTTCTTATTTCCGGACGCATGCGCAAACTATAGAAAGTCGTTATGACGTAGAATGTGCATACTTTGTTGATTCCATTTATGAAATAAAACACATTTTCTAAAAACTCGTGTTTTTTACGAAATCATTGAAACCTTCTAGGAGCTGTGATTTTAAAAAATGGTGGAAGTAAGCTTTTCTTATTTCCGGACGCATGCGCAAACTATAGAAAGTCGTTATGACGTAGAATGTGCATACTTTGTTGATTCCATTTATGAAATAAAACAAAGTTTCTAAAAACTCGTGTTTTTTAAGAAACCATGTAAACCTTCTAGAAGCTGTGATTTTAAAAAACGGGGGATGTAAGCTTTTCTTATTTCCAAACGCATGCGCAAACTATAGAAAGTCGTTATGACGTAGAATGTGCATACTTTGTTGATTCCATTTATGAAATAAAACACATTTTCTCAAAACTCGTGTTTTTTACGAAATCATGTAAACCTTCTAGAAGATGTGATTTTAAAAAACGGTGGAAGTAAGCTTTTCTTATTTCCGGACGAATGCGCAAACTATAGAAAGTCGTTATGACGTAGAATGTGCATAATTTGTTGATTCCATTTATGAAATAAAACACATTTTCTAAAAACTCGTGTTTTTTAAGAAATCATGTAAACCTTCTAGAAGTTGTGATTTTAAAAAATGGTGGAAGTAAGCTTTTCTTATTTCCTGACGCATGCGCAAACTATAGAACGTCGTTATGATGTAGAATGTGCATACTTTGATGATTCCATTTATGAAATAAAACACATTTTCTAAAAACTCGTGTTTTTTAAGAAATCATGTAAACCTTCTAGAAGTTGTGATTTTAAAAAATGGGGGAAGTAAGCTTTTCTTATTTCCAAACGCATGCGCAAACTATAGAAAGTCGTTATGACGTAGAATGTGCATACTTTGTCTGTAAACCTCCTAGGAGCTGTGATTTTTAAAAACGGGGGAAGTAAGCTTTTCTTATTTCCGGACGCATGTGCAAACTATAGAAAGTCGTTATGACATAGAATGTGCATACTTTGTATATTCCATTTATGAAATAAAACACATTTTCTAAAAACTCGTGTTTTTTACGAAATCATGTAAACCTTCTAGAAGCTGTGATTTGAAAAAACGGTTGAAGTAAGCTTTTCTTATTTCCGGAATCATGCGCAAACTATAGAAAGTCGTTATGATGTAGAATGTGCATAATTTGTTGATTCCATTGATGAAATAAAACACATTTTCTAAAAACTCATGTTTTTTAAGAAATCATGTAAACCTTTTTAGAAGCTGTGAATTTAAAAAACGGGGGAAGTAAGCTTTTCTTATTTCGAAACGCATGCGCAAACTATAGAAAGTCGTTAATACGTAGAATGTGCATATTTTGTTTATTCCATTTATGAAATAAAACACATTTTCTAAAAACTCGTGTTTTTTAAGAAATCATGTAAACCTTCTAGAAGCTGTGAATTTAAAAAACGGGGGAAGTAAGCTTTTCTTATTTCCGGACGCATGCGCAAACTATAGAAATTCGTTATGACGTAGAATGTACAAACTTTGTTGATTCCATTTATGAAATAAAACACATTTTCTAAAAACTCATGTTTTTTAAGAAATCATGTAAACCTTTTTAGAAGCTGTGAATTTAAAAAACGGGGGAAGTAAGCTTTTCTTATTTCCGGACGCATGCGCAAACTATAGAAAGTCGTTATGACGTAGAATTTGCAAACTTTGTTGATTCCATTTATGAAATAAAACACATTTTCTAAAAACTCGTGTTTTTTAAGAAATCATGTAAACCTTCTAGAAGTTGTGATTTTAAAAAACGGGGGAAGTAAGCTTTTCTTATTTCGAAACGCATGCGCAAACTATAGAAAGTCGTTAATACGTAGAATGTGCATATTTTGTTTATTCCATTTATGAAATAAAACACATTTTCTAAAAACTCGTGTTTTTTAAGAAATCATGTAAACCTTCTAGAAGCTGTGAATTTAAAAAACGGGGGAAGTAAGCTTTTCTTATTTCCGGACGCATGCGCAAACTATAGAAATTCGTTATGACGTAGAATGTACAAACTTTGTTGATTCCATTTATGAAATAAAACACATTTTCTAAAAACTCATGTTTTTTAAGAAATCATGTAAACCTTTTTAGAAGCTGTGAATTTAAAAAACGGGGGAAGTAAGCTTTTCTTATTTCCGGACGCATGCGCAAACTATAGAAAGTCGTTATGACGTAGAATTTGCAAACTTTGTTGATTCCATTTATGAAATAAAACACATTTTCTAAAAACTCGTGTTTTTTACGAAATCATGTAAACCTTCTAGACGCTGTGATTTCAAAAAATGGGGGAAGTAAGCTTTTCTTATTTCCGGATGAATGCGCAAACTATAGAAAGTCATTATGATATAGAATGTGCATACTTTGTTGATTCCATTTATGAAATAAAACACATTTTCTAAAAACTCATGTTTTTTAAGAAATGATGCAAACCTTATAGAAGCTGTGATTTTAAAAAATGGTGGAAGTAAGCTTTTCTTATTTCCGGACGCATGCGCAAACTATAGAAAGTCGTTATGACGTAGAATGTGCATACTTTGTTGATTCCATTTATGAAATAAAACACATTTTCTAAAAACTCGTGTTTTTTACGAAATCATTGAAACCTTCTAGAAGGTGTGATTTTAAAAAACGGTGGAAGTAAGCTTTTCTTATTTCCGGACGCATGTGCAAACTATATAAATTCGTTATGACGTAGAATGTGCATACTTTGTAGATTCCATTTATAAAATAAAACACATTTTCTAAAAACTCGTGTTTTTTACGAAATCATGTAACCCTTCTAGAAGCTATGATTTAAAAAAACGGTGGAAGTAAGCTTTTCTTATTTCCGGACGCATGCGCAAACTATAGAAAGTCCTTATGACGTAGAATGTGCATACTTTGTAGATTCCATTTATGAAATAAAACACATTTTCTAAAAACTCGTGTTTTTTACGAAATCATGTAAACCTTCTAGACACTGTGATTTCAAAAAACGGGGGAAGTAAGCTTTTCTTATTTCCGGATGCATGCGCAAACTATAGAAATTCGTTATGATGTAGAATGTGCATACTTTGTAGATTCCATTTATGAAATAAAACACAGTTTCTAAAAACTCGTGTTTTTTACGAAATCATGTAAACCTTCTAGAAGCTGTGATTTTAAAAAATGGTTGAAGTAAGCTTTTCTTATTTCCGGACGAATGCGCAAACTATAGAAAGTCATTATGACGTAGAATGTGCATACTTTGATGATTCCATTTATGAAACAAAACACATTTTCTAAAAACTCGTGTTTTTTAAGAAATCATGTAAACCTTCTAGAATTTGTCATTTCAAAAAATGGTGGAAGTAAGCTTTTCTTATTTCCGGACGCATTGGCAATCTATAGAAAGTCGTTATGACGTAGAATGTGCATACTTTGTTGATTCCATTTATGAAATAAAACACATCTTCTAAAAACTCGTGTTTTTAAGAAACCATGTAAACCTTCTAGAAGCTGTGATTTTACAAAACAGGGGAAGTAAGCTTTTCATATTTCCAAATGCATGCGCAAACTATGAAAGTCGTTATGACGTAGAATGTGCATACTTTGTTGATTCCATTTATCAAATAAAACACATTTTCTAAAAACTCGTGTTTTTTAAGAAATCATTTAAACCTTCTAGAAGCTGTGATTTTAAAAAACAGTGGAAGTAAGCTTTTCTTATTTCCGGACGCATGCGCAAACTATAGAAAGTCGTTATGACGTAGAATGTGCATACTTTTTTGATTCCATTTATGAAATAAAACACATTTTCTAAAAACTCGTGTTTTTTACGAAATCATGTAAACCTTCTAGAAGCTGTGATTTTAAAAAACGGTGGAAGTAAGATTTTCTTATTTCTGGACGCATGCGCAAACTATAGAAAGTCGTTATGACGTAGAATGTGCATACTTTGTAGATTCCATTTATGAAATAAAACCCATTTTCTAAAAACTCGTGTTTTTTACGAAATCATGTAAACCTTCTAGAAGCTGTGATTTTAAAAAACGGTGGAAGTAAGATTTTCTTATTTCCGGACGAATGCGAAAACTATAGAAAGTCGTTATGACGTAGAATGTGCATACTTTGTTGATTCCATTTATGAAATAAAACACATTTTCTAAAAACTCGTGTTTTTTAAGATATCATGTAAACCTTCTAAAAGCTGTGATTTTAAAAAATGGGGGAAGTAAGCTTTTCTTATTTCCAAACGCATGCGCAAACTATAGAAAGTCGTTATGACGTAGAATGTGCATACTTTGTAGATTCCATTTATGAAATAAAACACATTTTCTAAAAACTCGTGTTTTTTAAGAAATCATGTAAACCTTCTAGAAGCTGTGATTTTTAAAAACGGTAGAAGTAAGCTTTTCTTATTTCCGGACGCATGCGCAAACTATAGAAAGTCGTTATGACGTAGAATGTGCATACTTTGTTGATTCCATTTATGAAATAAAACACATTTTCTAAAAACTCATGTTTTTTAAGATATCATGTAAACCTTCTAGAAGCTGTGATTTAAAAAAACAGGGGAAGTAATCTTTTCTTATTTCCGGACGAATGCGCAAACTATAGAAAGTCGTTATGACGTAGAATGTGCATACTTTGTTGATTCCATTTATGAAATAAAACACATTTTCTAAAAACTCGAGTTTTTTAAGAAATCATGTAAACCTTCTAGAAGCTGTGATTTTAAAAAACGGTGGAAGTAAGCTTTTCTTATTTCCGGATGCATGCGCAAACTATAGAAAGTCGTTATGACGTAGAATGTGCATACTTTGTTGATTCCATTTATGAAATAAAACACATTTCTAAAAACTCGTGTTTTTTAAGAAATCATGTAAACCTTCTAGAAGCTGTGATTTTAAAAAACGGGGGAAGTAAGCTTTTCTTATTTCCGGACGAATGCACAAACTATAGAAAGTCTTTATGACGTATCATGTGCATACTTTGTTGATTCCATTTATGAAATAAAACACAATTTCTAAAAACTCGTGTTTTTTACGAAATCATGTAAACCTTCTAGAAACTGTGATTTCAAAAAACGGTGGAAGTAAGCTTTTCTTATTCCGGACGCATGCGCAAACTATAGAAAGTCGTTATGATGTAGAATGTGCATACATTGTAGATTCCATTTATGAAATAAAACACATTTTCTAAAAACTCATGTTTTTTACGAAATCATGTAAACCTTCTAGAAGCTGTGATTTTAAAAAACGGTGGAAGTAAGCTTTTCTTATTTCTGGATGCATGCGCAAACTATAGAAAGTCCTTATGACGTATAATGGGCACACTTTGTTGATTCCATTTATGAAATAAAACACATTTTCTAAAAACTCGTATTTTTTAAGAAATCATGTAAACCTTCTAGAAGCTGTGATTTTAAAAAACGGGGGAAGTAAGCTTTTCTTATTTCCAAACCCATGGGCAAACTATAGAAATTCGTTATGACGTAGAATGTGCATACTTTGTAGATTTCATTTATGAAATAAAACACATTTTCTAAAAACTCATGTTTTTTAAGAAATCATGAAAACCTTCTAGAAGCTGTGATTTTAAAAAACGGTGGAAGTAAGCTTTTCTTATTTCCGGACGCATGCGCAAACTATAGAAAGTCCTTATGACGTAGAATGTCCATACTTTGGTTATTCCATTTATGAAATAAAACACATTTTCTAAAAACTCGTGTTTTTTAAGCATTCATGTAAACCTTCTAGAAGGTGTGATTTTAAAAAACAGGGAGAGTAAACTTTTCTTATTTCCAAACGCATGCGCAGACTATAGAAAGTCAATATGACGTAGATTGTGCATACTTTGTTTATTCCATTTATGAAATTAAACACATTTTCTAAAAACTCGTGTTTTTTACGAAATCATGTAAACCTTCTAGAAGCTGTGATTTCAAAAAACGGTGGAAGTAAGCTTTTCTTATTTCCGGACGCATGCACAAACTATAGAAAGTCGTTATTACGTAGAATGTTGATACTTTGTTGATTCCATTTATGAAATAGAACACATTTTCTAAAAACTCATGTTTTTAAAGAAATTATGTAAACCTTCTAGAAGCTGTGATTTTAAAAAACGTGGGAAGTAAGCTTTTCTTATTTCCGGACGGATGCGCAAACTATAGAAAGTAGTTATTACGTAGAATGTCGATACTTTGTTGATTCCTTTTATGAAATAAATCACATTTTCTAAAAACTCATGTTTTTTAAGAAATCATGTAAACATTCTAGAAGCTGTGATTTTAAAAAACGATGGGAAGTAAGCTTTTCTTATTTCTGGACGCATTCACAAACTATAGAAAGTTGTTATGACGTAGAATGTGCATACTTTGTCGATTCCATTTATGAAAGAAATCAGATTTTCTAAAAAGTCATGTTTTTTAGGAAATCATGTAAACCTTCTAGAAGATGTGATTTTAAAAAACGGTGGAAGTAAGCTTTTCTTATTTCCGGACGCATGCGCAAACTATAGAAAGTCGTTATGACGTAGAATGTTCATACTTTGTTGATTCCATTTATGAAATAAAACACATTTTCTAAAAACTCGTGTTTTTTAAGAAATCATGTAAACCTTCTAGAAGCTGTGATTTCAAAAATCGGTGGAAGTAAGCTTTTCTTATTTCCGGACGCATGCGCAAACTATAGAAAGTCGTTATGACGTAGAATGTGCATACTTTGTATATTCCATTTAAGAAATAAAACACATTTTCTACAAACTCCTGTTTTTCACGAAATCATGTAAACTTTCTAGAAGCTGTGATTTTAAAAAACGGTGGAAGCAAGATTTTCTTATTTCCGGACGAATGCGCAAACTATAGAAAGTCGTTATGAGGTAGAATGTGCATACTTTGTTGATTCCATTTATGAAATAAAACAAATTTTCTAAAAACTCGCGTTTTTTAAGATATCATGTAAACCTTCTAGAAGCTGTGATTTTAAAAAACGGGGGAAGTAAGCTTTTCTTATTTCCAAACGCATGCGCAAACTATAGAAAGTCGTTATGACGTAGAATGTGCATACTTTGTATATTTCATTTATGAAATAAAACACATTTTCTAAAAACTCGTGTTTTTTAAGAAATCATGAAAACCTTCTAGAAGCTGTGATTTTAAAAAATGGTGAAAGTAAGCTTTTCTTATTTCCGGACGCATGCAGAAACTATAGAAAGTCGTTATGACGTAGAATGTGCATACTTTGTTGATACCATTGATGAAATAAAACACATTTTCTAAAAACTCGTGTTTTTTAAGATATCATGTAAACCTTCTAGAAGCTGTGCTTTTAAAAAAACGGTTGAAGTAAGCTTTTCTTATTTCCAAACGCATGCGCAGACTATAGAAAGTCAATATGACGTAGAATGTGCATAGTTTGTTGATTCGATTTATGAAATAAAACACATTTTCTAAAAACTCGTGTTTTTTACGAAATCATGTAAGCCTTCTAGAAGCTGTGATTTCAAAAAACGGTGGAAGTAAGCTTTTCTTATTTCCGGACGAATGCGCAATCTATAGAAATTCGTTATGACGTAGAATGTGCATACGTTGTTGATTCCATTTATGAAATAAAACACATTTTCTAAAAACTCATGTTTTTTAAGAAATCATGTAAACCTTCTAGAAGCTGTGATTTTAAAAAATGATGGAAGTAAGCTTTTCTTATTTCCGGACGGATGCGCAAACTATAGAAAGTCCTTATGACGTAGGATGTGCATACTTTGTTGATTCCATTTATGAAATAAAACACATTTTCTAAAAACTCATGTTTTTTAAGAAATCATGTAAACCTTCTAGAAACTGTGATTTTAAAAAACGGGGGAAGTAAGCTTTTCTTATTTCCAAACGCATGCGCAAACTATAGAAATTCATTATGACGTAGAATGTGCATACTTTGTTAATTCCATTTGTGAAATAAAACACATTTTCTAAAAACTCATGTTTTTTAAGAAATCATGTAAACCTTCTAGAAGATGTGATTTTAAAAAACGGTGGAAGTAAGCTTTTCTTATTTCCGGATGAATGCACAAACTATAGAAAGTCGTTATGACGTAGAATGTGCATACTTTGTTGATTCCATTTATGAAATAAAACACATTTTCTAAAAACTCATGTTTTTTACGAAATCATGTAAACCTTCTAGAAGCTGTGATTTCAGAAAACGGTGGAAGTAAGCTTTTCTTATTTCCGGACGCATGCGCAAACTATAGAAAGTCGTTATGACGTAAAATGTGCATACTTTGTTGATTCCATTTGTGAAATAAAACACATTTGCTACAAACTCGTGTTTTTTAAGAATTCATGTAAACCTTCTAGAAGCTGTTATTTTAAAAAACGGGGGAAGTAAGCTTTTCTTATTTCCGGAGGAATGCGCAAACTATAGAAAGTCGTTATGACGTAGAATGTGCATACTTTGTTGATTCCATTTATAAATTAAAACACATTTTCTAAAAACTCGTGTTTTTTAACAAATCATGTAAACCTTCTAGAAGCTGTGATTTTAAAAAACGGGGGAAGTAAGCTTTTCTTATTTCCAAACGCATGCGCAAACTATAGAAAGTCGTTATGACGTAGAATGTGCATACTTTGTTGATTCCATCTATAAAATAAAACACATTTTAAAAACTCGTGTTTTTTAACAAATCATGTAAACCTTCTAGAAGCTGTGATTTTAAAAAACGGGGGAAGTAAGCTTTTCTTATTTCCAAACGCATGCGCAAACTATAGAAATTCATTATGACGTAGAATGTGCATACTTTGTTGATTCCATTTGTGAAATAAAACACATTTTCTAAAAACTCATGTTTTTTAAGAAATCATGTAAACCTTCTAGAAGATGTGATTTTAAAAAACGGTGGAAGTAAGCTTTTCTTATTTCCGGATGAATGCACAAACTATAGAAAGTCGTTATGACGTAGAATGTGCATACTTTGTTAATTCCATTTATGAAATAAAACACATTTTCTAAAAACTCATGTTTTTTAAGAAATCATGTAAACCTTCTAGAAGCTGTGATTTTAAAAAATGATGGAAGTAAGCTTTTCTTATTTCCGGACGGATGCGCAAACTATAGAAAGTCCTTATGACGTAGGATGTGCATACTTTGTTGATTCCATTTATGAAATAAAACACATTTTCTAAAAACTCATGTTTTTTAAGAAATCATGTAAACCTTCTAGAAGCTGTGATTTTAAAAAACGGGGGAAGTAAGCTTTTCTTATTTCCAAACGCATGCGCAAACTATAGAAAGTCGTTATAACGTAGAATGTGCATAAATTGTTGATTCCATTTATGAAATAAAACACATTTTCTAAAAACTCATGTTTTTTACGAAATCATGTAAACCTTCTAGAAGCTGTGATTTCAGAAAACGGTGGAAGTAAGCTTTTCTTATTTCCGGACGCATGCGCAAACTATAGAAAGTCGTTATAACGTAGAATGTGCATAAATTGTTGATTCCATTTATGAAATAAAACACATTTTCTTAAAACTCATGTTTTTTACGAAATCATGTAAACCTTCTAGAAGCTGTCATTTTAAAAAACGGTGGAAGTAAGATTTTCTTATTTCCGGATGCATGTGCAAACTATAGAAATTCGTTATGACGTAGAATGTGCATACTTTGTTGATTCTATTTATGAAATAAAACACATTTTCTAAAAACTCGTGTTTTTTACGAAATCATGTAAACCTTCTAGAAGCTGTGATTTTAAAAAACGGGGAAAGTAACCTTTTCTTATTTCCGGATGAATGCGCAAACTATAGAAAGTCGTTATGACATAGAATGTGCATACTTTGTAGATTCCATTTATGAAATAAAACACATTTTCTAAAAACTCGTGTTTTTTACGAAATCATGTAAACCTTCTAGATGCTATGATTTTAAAAAACTACGGAAGTAAGATTTTCTTATTTCTGGACGAATGCGCAAACTATAGAAAGTCGTTATGACGTAGAATGTGCATACTTTGTTGATTCCATTTATGAAATAAAACAAATTTTCTAAAAACTCGTGTTTTTTAAGAAATCATGTAAACCTTCTAGAAGCTGTGATTTTAAAAAACGGTGGAAGTAAGCTTTTCTTATTTCCGGACGCATGCGAAAACTATATAAAGTCGTTATGACGTAGAATGTGCATACTTTGTTGATTCCATTTATGAAATAAAACAAATTTTCTAAAAACTCGTGTTTTTTAAGAAATGATGTAAACCTTCTAAAAGTTGTGATTTTAAAAAACGGGGGAAGTAAGCTTTTCTTATTTCCAAACGCATGCGCAAACTATAGAAAGTCGTTATAACGTAGAATGTGCATAAATTGTTGATTCCATTTATGAAATAAAACACATTTTCTAAAAACTCATGTTTTTTACGAAATCATGTAAACCTTCTAGAAGCTGTGATTTCAGAAAACGGTGGAAGTAAGCTTTTCTTATTTCCGGACGCATGCGCAAACTATAGAAAGTCGTTATAACGTAGAATGTGCATAAATTGTTGATTCCATTTATGAAATAAAACACATTTTCTTAAAACTCGTGTTTTTTACGAAATCATGTAAACCTTCTAGAAGCTGTGATTTTAAAAAACGGTGGAAGTAAGATTTTCTTATTTCCGGACGCATGTGCAAACTATAGAAATTCGTTATGACGTAGAATGTGCATACTTTGTTGATTCTATTTATGAAATAAAACACATTTTCTAAAAACTCGTGTTTTTTACGAAATCATGTAAACCTTCTAGAAGCTGTGATTTTAAAAAACGGGGAAAGTAACCTTTTCTTATTTCCGGATGAATGCGCAAACTATAGAAAGTCGTTATGACATAGAATGTGCATACTTTGTTGATTCCATTTATGAACTAAAACAAATTTTCTAAAAACTCGTGTTTTTTAAGAAATGATGTAAACCTTCTAAAAGTTGTGATTTTAAAAAACGGGGGAAGTAAGCTTTTCTTATTTCCAAACACATGCGCAAACTGTAGAAAGTCGTTATGACGTAGAATGTGCATACTTTGTTTATTCCATTTATGAAATAAAACACATTTTCTAAAAACTCGTGTTTTTTAAGAAAACATGTAAACCTCCTAGAAGCTGTGATTTTTAAAAACGGGGGAAGTAAGCTTTTCTTATTTCCGGACGCATGCGCAAACTATAGAAAGTCGTTATGATGTAGAATGTGCATACTTTGTAGATTCCATTTATGAAATAAAACACATTTTCTAAAAACTTGTGTTTTTTAAGAAATCATGTAAACCTTCTAGAAGCTGTGTTTTTAAAAAATGGGGAAAGTAAGATTTTCTTTTTTCCAAACGCATGCGCAAACTATAGAAAGTCGTTATGATGTAGAATGTGCATACTTTGTTGATTCCATTTATGAAATAAAACACATTTTCTAAAAACTCGTGTTTTTTACGAAATCATGTAAACCTTCTAGAAGCTGTGATTTCAAAAAATGGTGGAAGTAAGCTTTTCTTATTTCCGGACGTATGCGCAAACTATAGAAAGTCGTTATGACGTAGAATGTGCAGACTTTGTAGATTCCATTTATGAAATAAAACACATTTTCTAAAAACTCATGTTTTTTACGAAATCATGTAAACCTTGTAGAAGTGTGATTTTAAAAAACGGTGGAAGTAAGATTTTCTTATTTCCGGACGAATGCGCAAACTATAGAAAGTCATTATGACGTAGAATGTGCATACTTTGTTGATTCCATTTATGAAATAAAACACATTTTCTACAAACTCGTGTTTTTTAAGAAATCATGTAAACCTTCTAGAAGCTGTGATTTTAAAAAACTGTTGTAGTAAGCTTTTCTTATTTCCGGCCGCATGCGCAAACTATAGAAAGTCGTTATGACGTAGAATGTGCATACTTTGTTGATTCCATTTATGAAATAAAACACATTTTCTAAAAACTCATGTTTTTTAAGATATCATGTAAACCTTCTAGAAGCTGTGATTTTAAAAAACGGGGGAAGTAAGCTTTTCTTATTTCCAAACGCATGCGCAAACTATAGAAAGTTGTTATGACGTAGAATGTGCATACTTTGTTGATTCCATTTATGAAATAAAACACATTTTCTAAAAACTCGTGTTTTTTACGAAATCATGTAAACCTTCTAGAAGATGTGATTTTAAAAAACGGTGGAAGTAAGCTTTTCTTATTTCTGGACGAATGCGCAAACTATAGAAAGTCGTTATGACGTAGAATGTGCATACTTTGTTGATTCCATTTATGAAATAGAACACATTTTCTAAAAACTCGTATTTTTTAAGAAATCATGTAAACCTCCTAGAAGCTGTGATTTTTAAAAACGGGGGAAGTAAGCTTTTCTTATTTCCGGACGAATGTGCAAACTATAGAATGTCGTTATGACGTAGAATGTGCATACTTTGTAGATTCCATTTATGAAATAAAACACATTTTCTAAAAACTCGTGTTTTTTAAGAAATCATGTAAACCTTCAAGAAGCTGTGATTTTAGAAAACGGGGGAAGTAAGCTTTTCTTATTTCCAGACGCATGCGCAAACTATAGAAAGTCGTTATGACGTCGAATGTGCATACTATGTTGATTCCATTTATGAAATAAAACACATTTTCTAAAAACACATGTTTTTTAAGAAATCATGTAAACCTTCTAGAAGCTGTGATTTTAAAAAACGGTGGAAGTAAGCTTTTCTTATTTCCAGAAGAATGCACAAACTATAGAAAGTCGTTATGACGTAGAATGTGCATACTTTTTTGATTCCATTTATGAAATAAAACACATTTTCTAAAAACTCGTGTTTTTTAAGAAATCATGTAAACCTTCAAGAGGCTGCGATTTTAGAAAACGGGGGAAGTAAGCTTTTCTTATTTCCAGACGCATGCGCAAACTATAGAAAGTCCTTATGACGTAGAATGTGCATACTTTGTTGATTCCATTTATGAAATAAAACACATTTTCTAAAAACTTGTGTTTTTTAAGAAATCATGTAAACCTTCTAGAAGTTATGATTTTAAAAAACGGGGAAAGTAAGATTTTCTTATTTCCAAACGCATGCGCAAACTATAGAAAGTCGTTATGATGTAGAATGTGCATACTTTGTTGATTCCATTTATGAAATAAAACACATTTTCTAAAAACTTGTGTTTTTTACGAAATCATGTAAACCTTCTAGAAACTGTGATTTCAAAAAACGGTGGAAGTAAGCTTTTCTTATTTCCGGACGTATGCGCAAACTATAGAAAGTCGTTATGACGTAGAATGTGCATACTTTGTAGATTCCATTTATGAAATAAAACACATTTTCTAAAAACTCGTGTTTTTTACGAAATCATGTAAACCTTTTAGAAGCTGTGATTTTAAAAAACGGTGGAAGTAAGATTTTCTTATTTCCGGATGAATGCGCAAACTATACAAAGTCGTTATGACGTAGAATGTGCATACTTTGTTGATTCCATTTATGAAATAAAACACATTTTCTAAAAACTCATGTTTTTTAAGAAATCATGTAAACCTTCTAGAAGCTGTGATTGTAAAAAACGGTGGAAGTAAGCTTTTCTTATTTTCGGACGCATACGCAAACTATAGAAAGTCGTTATGACGTAGAATGTGCATACTTTGTTGATTCCATTTATGAAATAAAACACATTTTCTAAAAGATCGTGTTTTTTACGAAATCATTTAAACCTTCTAGAAGCTGTGATTTTAAAAAACGGGGGAAGTAACCTTTTCTTATTTCCGGATGAATGCGCAAACTATAGAAAGTCGTTATGACGTAGAATGTGCATACTTTGTTGATTCCATTTATGAAATAAAACACATTTTGTAAAACCTCGTGTTTTTTAAGAAATCATGTAAACCTTCTAGAAGCTGTGATTTTTAAAAACGAGGGAAGTAAGATTTTCTTATTTCCGGACGCATGCGCAAACTATAGAAAGTCGTTATGACGTAGAATGTGCATACTTTGTAGATTCCATTTTTGAAATAAATCACATTTTCTAAAAACTCGTGTTTTTTACGAAATCATGTAAACCTTCTAGAAGCTGTGATTTTAAAAAACGGTGGAAGTAAGCTTTTCTTATTTCCGGACGAATGCGCAAACTATAGAATGTCGTTATGACGTAGAATGTGCATACTTTGTTTATTCCATTTATGAAATAAAACACATTTTCTAAAAACTCGTGTTTTTTACGAAACCATGTAAACCTTGTAGAAGCTGTGATTTTAAAAAACGGTGGAAGTAAGCTTTTCTTATTTCCAAACGCATGCGCAAACTATAGAAAGTCTTTATGACATAGAATGTGCATACTTTTTTGATTCCATTTATGAAATAAAACACATTTTGTAAAAACTCGTGTTTTTTAAGAAATCTTGTAAACCTTCTAGAAGCTGTGATTTTAAAAAACGGGGGAAGTAAGCTTTTCTTATTTCCAAACGCATGCGCAGACTATAGAAAGTCAATATGACGTAGAATGTGCATACTTTGTTGATTCCATTTATGAAATAAAACACATTTTGTAAAAACTCGTGTTTTTTACGAAATCATGTAAACCTTCTAGAAGCTGTGATTTCAAAAAACGGTGGAATTAAGCTTTTCTTATTTCCGGACGCATGCGCAAACAATAGAAAGTCGTTATGACATAGAATGTGCATACTTTGTAGATTCCATTTATGAAATAAAACACATTTTCTAAAAACTCGTGTTTTTTACGAAATCATGTAAACCTTCTAGATGCTATGATTTTAAAAAACTGCGGAAGTAAGATTTTCTTATTTCTGGACGAATGCGCAAACTATAGAAAGTCGTTATGACATAGAATGTGCATACTTTGTTGATTCCATTTATGAAATAAAACAAATTTTCTAAAAACTCGTGTTTTTTAAGAAATCATGTAAACCTTCTAGAAGCTGTGATTTTAAAAAACGGTGGAAGTAAGCTTTTCTTATTTCCGGACGCATGCGAAAACTATAGAAAGTCGTTATGACGTACTATGTGGATACTTTGTTGATTCCATTTATGAAATAAAACACATTTTCTAAAAACTCGTGTTTTTTAAGAAATCATGTAAACCTTCTAGAAGCTGTGATTTTAAAAAACAGGGGAAGTAAGCTTTTCTTATTTCCAAGCGCATGCGCAAACTAGAGAAAGTCGTTATGAGGTAGAATGTGCATAATTTGTTGATTCCATTTATGAAATAAAACACATTTTCTTAAAACTCGTGTTTTTTAAGAAATCATGTAAACCTTCAAGAAGCTGTGATTTTAGAAAACGGGGGAAGTAAGCTTTTCTTATTTCCGGATGCATGCGCAAACTGTAGAAAGTTGTTATGACGTAGAATGTGCATACTTTGTAGATTCCATTTATAAAATAAAGCACATTTTCTAAAAACTCATGTTTTTTACGAAATCATGTAAACCTTCTAGAAGCTGTGATTTTAAAAAACGGTGGAATTAAGATTTTCTTATTTCCGGACGAATGCGCAAACTATAGAAAGTCGTTATGACGTAGAATGTGCATACTTTGTTGATTCCATTTATGAAATAAAACACATTTTCTAAAAACTCGTGTTTTTCAAGAAATCATGTAAACCTTCTAGAAGCTGTGATTTTAAAAAACGGGGGAAGTAATCTTTTCTTATTTCCAAACGCATGCGCAACCTATAGAAAGTCGTTATGACATAGAATGTGCATACTTTGTTGATTCCATTTATGAAATAAAACACATTTTCTAAAAACTCGTGTTTTTTAAGAAATCATGTAAACCTTCTAGTAGTGGCGATTTTAAAAAACGGGGGAAGTAAGCATTTCTTATTTCCGGACGCATGCGCAAAATATAGAAAGTCGTTATGATGTAGAATGTCCATACTTTGTTGATTTCATTTATGAAATAAAACACATTTTCTAAAAACTCGTGTTTTTTACGAAATCATGTAAACCTTCTAGAAGCGGTGATTTTAAAAAACGGGGGAAGTAAGTTTTTCTTATTTCCAAACGCATGCGCAAACTATAGAAAGTCGTTATGACGTAGAATGTGCATACTTTTTTGATTCCATTTATGAAATAAAGCACATTTTCTAAAAACTCGTGTTTTTTTAAGAAATCATGTAAACCTTCTAGAAGCTGTGATTTTAAAGAACGGTGGAAGTAAGCTTTTCTTATTTCCGGACGAATGCGCAAACTATAGAAAGTCGTTACGACGTAGAATGTGCGTACTTTGTTGATTCCATTTAAGAAATAAAAGACATTTTCTAAAAACTCCTGTTTTTTAAGAAATCATGTAAACCTTCTAGAAGCTGTGATTTTAAAAAACGGTGGAAGTAAGCTTTTCTTATTTCCGGACGCATGCGCAAACTATAGAAAGTCCTTATGACGTAGAATGTGCATACTTTGTTGATTCCATTTATGAAATAAAACACATTTTGTAAAAACTCGTGTTTTTTACGAAATCATGTAAACCTTCTAGAAGCTGTGATTTTAAAAAATGGTGGAAGTAAGCTTTTCTTATTTCTGCACGCATGCGCAAACTATACAAAGTCGTTATGACGTAGAATGTGCATACTTTGTAGATTCCATTTATGAAATGAAACACATTTTCTAAAAACTCGTGTTTTTTACGAAATCATGTAAACCTTTTAGAAGCTGTGATTTTAAAAAATGGTGGAAGTAAGCTTTTCTTATTTGCGGACGCATGCGCAAACTATAGAAAGTTGTTATGACGTAGAATGTGCATACTTTGTTGATTCCATTTATGAAACAAAACACATTTTTTAAAAACTCGTGTTTTTTACGAAATCATGTAAACCTTCTAGAAGCTGTGATTTTAAAAAACGGCGGAAGTAAGCTTTTCTTATTTCCGGACGAATGCGCAAACTATAGAAAGTCGTTATGACGTAGAATGCACATACTTTGTTGATTCCATTTATGAAATATAACACATTTTTTAAAAACTCGTGTTTTTTACGAAATCATGTAAACCTTCTAGAAGCTGTGATTTTAAAAAACGGTGGAAGTAAGCTTTTCTTATTTCCGGATGAATGCACAAACTATAGAAAGTCGTTATGACGTAGAATGTGCATACTTTGTTGATTCCATTTATTAAATAAAACACATTTTCTAAAAACTCCTGTTTTTTACGAAATCATGTAAACCTTGTAGAAGCTGTGATTTTAAAAAACGGTGGAAGTAAGCTTTTCTTATTTCCAAACTCATGCGCAAACTATAGAAAGTCCTTATGACGTAGAATGTGCATACTTTGTAGATTCCATTTATGAAATAAAACACATTTTCTAAAAACTCGTGTTTTTTACGAAATCATGTAAACCTTCTAGAATCTGTGATTTTAAAAAACGGTGGAAATAAGCTTTTCTTATTTCCGGACGCATGCGCAAACTATAGAAAGTCGTTATGACGTAGAATGTGCATAATTTGTTGATTCCATTTATGAAATAAAACACATTTTTTAAAAGCTCGTGTTTTTTACGAAATCGTGTAAACCTTCTAGAAGCTGTGATTTTAAAAAACGGGGGAAGTAACCTTTTCTTATTTCCGGATGCATGCGCAAACTATAGAAAGTCATTATGACATAGAATGTGCATACTTTGTTGATTCCATTTATGAAATAAAACACATTTTTTAAAAACTCGTGTTTTTTAAGAAATCATGTAAACCTTCTAGAAGCTGTGATTTTAAAAAATGGGGGAAATAAACTTTTCTTATTTCCGGACGCATGCGCAAACTATAGAAAGTCGTTATGACGTAGAATCTGCATACTTTGTAGATTCCATTTATGAAATAAAGCACATTTTCTAAAAACTCGTGTTTTTTACGAAATCATGTAAACCTTCTAGAAACTGTGATTTTAAAAAACGGTGGAAGTAAGCTTTTCTTATTTCTGGACGAATGCGCAAACTATAGAAAGTCGTTATGACGTAGAATGTGCATACTTTGTTGATTCCATTTAAGAAATAAAACACATTTTCTAAAAACTCGTGTTTTTTAAGAAATCATGTAAACCTTCTAGAAGTTGTGATTTTAAAAAACGGGGGAAGTAAGCTTTTCTTATTTCCAAACGCATGCGCAAACTATAGAAAGTCAATATGACGTAGAATGTGCATACTTTGTTGATTCCATTTATGAAATAAAAAACATTTTGTAAAAACTCGTGTTATTTAAGAAATCATGTAAACCTTCTAGAAGCTGTGATTTTAAAAAACGGGGGAAGTAAGCTTTTCTTATTTCCAAACGCATGCGCAGACTATAGAAAGTCAATATGACGTAGAATGTGCATACTTTGTTGATTCCATTTATGAAATAAAACACATTTTGTAAAAACTCGTGTTTTTTACGAAATCATGTAAACCTTCTAGAAGCTGTGATTTCAAAAAACGGTGGAATTAAGCTTTTCTTATTTCCGGACGCATGCGCAAACAATAGAAAGTCGTTATGACATAGAATGTGCATACTTTGTAGACTCCATTTATGAAATAAAACACATTTTCTAAAAACTCGTGTTTTTTACGAAATCATGTAAACCTTCTAGATGCTATGATTTAAAAAAACTGCGGAAGTAAGATTTTCTTATTTCTGGACGAATGCGCAAACTATAGAAAGTCGTTATGACGTAGAATGTGCATACTTTGTTGATTCCATTTATGAAATAAAACAAATTTTCTAAAAACTCGTGTTTTTTAAGAAATCATGTAAACCTTCTAGAAGCTGTGATTTTAAAAAACGGTGGAAGTAAGCTTTTCTTATTTCCGGACGCATGCGAAAACTATAGAAAGTCGTTATGACGTAGAATGTGCATACTTTGTTGATTCCATTTATGAAATAAAACACATTTTCTAAAAACTCGTGTTTTTTAAGAAATCATGTAAACCTTCTAGAAGCTGTGATTTTAAAAAACAGGGGAAGTAAGCTTTTCTTATTTCCAAGCGCATGCGCAAACTATAGAAAGTCGTTATGAGGTAGAATGTGCATAATTTGTTAATTCCATTTATGAAATAAAACACATTTTCTAAAAACTCGTGTTTTTTAAGAAATCATGTAAACCTTCAAGAAGCTGTGATTTTAGAAAACGGGGGAAGTAAGCTTTTCTTATTTCCGGATGCATGCGCAAACTATAGAAAGTTGTTATGACGTAGAATGTGCATACTTTGTAGATTCCATTTATGAAATAAAGCACATTTTCTAAAAACTCATGTTTTTTACGAAATCATGTAAACCTTCTAGAAGCTGTGATTTTAAAAAACGGTGGAATTAAGATTTTCTTATTTCCGGACGAATGCGCAAACTATAGAAAGTCGTTATGACGTAGAATGTGCATACTTTGTTGATTCCATTTATGAAATAAAACACATTTTCTAAAAATTCATGTTTTTCAAGAAATCATGTAAACCTTCTAGAAGCTGTGATTTTAAAAAACGGGGGAAGTAATCTTTTCTTATTTCCAAACGCATGCGCAACCTATAGAAAGTCGTTATGACATAGAATTTGCATACTTTGTTGAGTCCATTTATAAAATAAAACACATTTTCTAAAAACTCGTATTTTTTAAGAAATCATGTAAACCTTCTAGAAGCGGTGATTTTAAAAAACGGGGGAAGTAAGCATTTCTTATTTCCGGACGCATGCGCAAAATATAGAAAGTCGTTATGATGTAGAATGTCCATACTTTGTTGATTCCATTTATGAAATAAAACACATTTTCTAAAAACTCGTGTTTTTTACGAAATCATGTAAACCTTCTAGAAGCGGTGATTTTAAAAAACGGGGGAAGTAAGCTTCTCTTATTTCCAAACGCATGCGCAAACTATAGAAAGTCGTTATGACGTAGAATGTGCATACTTTGTTGATTCCATTTATGAAATAAAACACATTTTCTAAAAACTCGTGTTTTTTTAAGAAATCATGTAAACCTTCTGGAAGCTGTGATTTTAAAAAACGGGGGAAGTAAGCTTTTCTTATTTCCGGACGCATGCGCAAACTATAGAAAGTCCTTATGACGTAGAATGTGCATACTTTGTATATTCCATTTATGAAATAAAACACATTTTCGAAAAACTCGTGTTTTTTACGAAATCATGTAAACCTTCTAGAAGCGGTGATTTTAAAAAACGGGGGAAGTAAGCATTTCTTATTTCCGGACGCATACGCAAACTATAGAAAGTCGTTATGATGTAGAATCTGCATACTTTGTTGATTCCATTTATGAAATAAAACACATTTTCTAAAAACTCATGCTTTTTAAGAAATCATGTAAACCTTCTAGAAGCTGTGCTTTTAAAAAACGGGGGAAGTAAGCTTTTCTTATTTCCAAACGCATGCGCAAACTATAGAAAGTCCTTATGACGTAGAATGTGCATACTTTGTAGATTCCATTTATAAAATAAAACACATTTTCTAAAAACTCGTGTTTTTTACGAAATCATGTAAACCTTCTAGAAGCGATGATTTTAAAAAACGGTGGAAGTAAGCTTTTCTTATTTCCGGATGCATGCGCAAATTATAGAAAGTCGTTATGACGTAGAATGTGCATACTTTGTTGATTCCAATTATGAAATAAAACACATTTTTTAAAAACTCGTGTTTTTTAAGAAATCATGTAAACCTTCTAGAAGCTGTGATTTTAAAAAATGGGAGAAGTAAGCTTTTCCTATTTCCAAACGTATGCCCATACTATAGAAAGTCGTTATGACATACAATGTGCATACTTTGTTGATTCCATTTATGAAATAAAACACATTTTCTAAAAACTTGTGTTTTTTAAGAAATCATGTAAACCTTCTAGAAGCTGTGATTTTAAAAAACAGGGGAAGTAAACTTTTCTTATTTCCGGACGCATCTGCAAACTATAGAAAGTCGTTATGACGTAGAATGTGCATACTTTGTAGATTCCATTTATGAAATAAAACACATTTTCTAAAAACTCGTGTTTTTTACGAAATCATGTAAACCTTCTAGAAGCTGTGATTTTAAAAAATAGTGGAAGTAAGCTTTTCTTATTTCCGGACGCATGCACAAACTATAGAAAGTCCTTATGACATAGAATGTGCATACTTTTTAGATTCCATTTATGAAATAAAACACATTTTCTAAAAACTCGAGTTTCTTACGAAATCACGTAAACCTTATAGAAGCTGTGATTTTAAAAAACGGTGGAAGAAGATTTACTTATTTCCAGACGCATGCGCAAACTATAGAAAGTCGTTATGATGTAGAATGTGCATACTTTGTTGATTCTATTTATATAATAAAACACATTTTCTAAAAACTCCTGTTTTTTAAGAAATCATGTAAACCTTCTAGAAGCTGTGATTTTAAAAAACGGGGGAAGTAAGCTTTTCTTATTTCCGGACGCATGTGTAAACTATAGAAAGCCGTTATGACGTCGAATGTGCATACTTTGTAGATTCCATTTATGAAATAAAACACATTTTCTAAAAAATCGTGTTTTTTAAGAAATCATGTAAACCTTCTAGAAGCTGTGATTTTAAAAAACGGTGGAAGTAAGCTTTTCTTATTTCCGGAAGAATGCACAAACTATAGAAAGTCGTTATGACATAGAATGTGCATACTTTTTTGATTCCATTTATGAAATAAAACACATTTTCTAAAAACTCGTGTTTTTTAAGAAATCATGTAAACCTTCAAGAAGCTGCGATTTTAGAAAACGGGGGAAGTAAGCTTTTCTTATTTCCAGACGCATGCGCAAACTATAGAAAGTCCTTATGACGTAGAATGTGCATACTTTGTTGATTCCATTTATGAAATAAAACACATTTTCTAAAAACTTGTGTTTTTTAAGAAATCATGTAAACCTTCTAGAAGTTATGATTTTAAAAAACGGGGAAAGTAAGATTTTCTTATTTCCAAACGCATGCGCAAACTATAGAAAGTCGTTATGATGTAGAATGTGCATACTTTGTTGATTCCATTTATGAAATAAAACACATTTTCTAAAAACTTGTGTTTTTTACGAAATCATGTAAACCTTCTAGAAACTGTGATTTCAAAAAACGGTGGAAGTAAGCTTTTCTTATTTCCGGACGCATGCGCAAACTATAGAAAGTCGTTATGACGTAGAATGTGCATACTTTGTAGATTCCATTTATGAAATAAAACACATTTTCTAAAAACTCGTGTTTTTTACGAAATCATGTAAACCTTTTAGAAGCTGTGATTTTAAAAAACGGTGGAAGTAAGATTTTCTTATTTCCGGATGAATGCGCAAACTATACAAAGTCGTTATGACGTAGAATGTGCATACTTTGTTGATTCCATTTATGAAATAAAACACATTTTCTAAAAACTCATGTTTTTTAAGAAATCATGTAAACCTTCTAGAAGCTGTGATTGTAAAAAACGGTGGAAGTAAGCTTTTCTTATTTTCGGACGCATGCGCAAACTATAGAAAGTCGTTATGACGTAGAATGTGCATACTTTGTTGATTCCATTTATGAAATAAAACACATTTTCTAAAAGCTCGTGTTTTTTACGAAATCATTTAAACCTTCTAGAAGCTGTGATTTTAAAAAACGGGGGAAGTAACCTTTTCTTATTTCCGGATGAATGCGCAAACTATAGAAAGTCGTTATGACGTAGAATGTGCATACTTTGTTGATTCCATTTATGAAATAAAACACATTTTGTAAAACCTCGTGTTTTTTAAGAAATCATCTAAACCTTCTAGAAGCTGTGATTTTTAAAAACGAGGGAAGTAAGCTTTTCTTATTTCCGGACGCATGCGCAAACTATAGAAAGTCGTTATGACGTAGAATGTGCATACTTTGTAGATTCCATTTTTGAAATAAATCACATTTTCTAAAAACTCGTGTTTTTTACGAAATCATGTAAACCTTCTAGAAGCTGTGATTTTAAAAAACGGTGGAAGTAAGCTTTTCTTATTTCCGGACGAATGCGCAAACTATAGAATGTCGTTATGACGTAGAATGTGCATACTTTGTTTATTCCATTAATGAAATAAAACACATTTTCTAAAAACTCGTGTTTTTTACGAAATCATGTAAACCTTGTAGAAGCTGTGATTTTAAAAAACGGTGGAAGTAAGCTTTTCTTATTTCCAAACGCATGCGCAAACTATAGAAAGTCTTTATGACATAGAATGTGCATACTTTGTTGATTCCATTTATGAAATAAAACACATTTTGTAAAAACTCGTGTTTTTTAAGAAATCATGTAAACCTTCTAGAAGCTGTGATTTTAAAAAACGGGGGAAGTAAGCTTTTCTTATTTCCAAACGCATGCGCAGACTATAGAAAGTCAATATGACGTAGAATGTGCATACTTTGTTGATTCCATTTATGAAATAAAACACATTTTGTAAAAACTCGTGTTTTTTACGAAATCATGTAAACCTTCTAGAAGCTGTGATTTCAAAAAACGGTGGAATTAAGCTTTTCTTATTTCCGGACGCATGCGCAAACAATAGAAAGTCGTTATGACATAGAATGTGCATACTTTGTAGATTCCATTTATGAAATAAAACACATTTTCTAAAAACTCGTGTTTTTTACGAAATCATGTAAACCTTCTAGATGCTATGATTTTAAAAAACTGCGGAAGTAAGATTTTCTTATTTCTTGACGAATGCGCAAACTATAGAAAGTCGTTATGAAATAGAATGTGCATACTTTGTTGATTCCATTTATGAAATAAAACAAATTTTCTAAAAACTCGTGTTTTTTAAGAAATGATGTAAACCTTCTAAAAGTTGTGATTTTAAAAAACGGGGGAAGTAAGCTTTTCTTATTTCCAAACACATGCGCAAACTGTAGAAAGTCGTTATGACGTAGAATGTGCATACTTTGTTTATTCCATTTATGAAATAAAACACATTTTCTAAAAACTCGTGTTTTTTAAGAAAACATGTAAACCTCCTAGAAGCTGTGATTTTTAAAAACGGGGGAAGTAAGCTTTTCTTATTTCCGGACGCATGCGCAAACTATAGAAAGTCGTTATGATGTGGAATGTGCATACTTTGTAGATTCCATTTATGAAATAAAACACATTTTCTAAAAACTTGTGTTTTTTAAGAAATCATGTAAACCTTCTAGAAGCTGTGATTTTAAAAAATGGGGAAAGTAAGATTTTCTTTTTTCCAAACGCATGCGCAAACTATAGAGAGTCGTTATGATGTAGAATGTCTATACTTTTTTGGTTCCATTTATGAAATAAAACACATTTTCTAAAAACTCGTGTTTTTTAAGAAATCATGTAAACCTTCTAGAAGCTGTGATTTTAAAAAACGGGGGAAGTAAGCTTTTCTTATTTCCAAACGCATGCGCAAACTATAGAAAGTCGTTATGACATAGAATGTGCATACTTTGTTGATTCCATTTATCAAATAAAACATATTTTCTAAAAAATCTTGTTTTTTACGAAATCATGTAAACCTTCCAGAAGCTGTGATTTAGAAAACGGTGGAAGTAAGCTTTTCTTATTTCCGTACGAATGCGCAAACTTTAGAAAGTCGTTATGATGTTGAATGTTCATACTTTTTTGATTCCATTTATGAAATAAAACACATTTTCTAAAAACTCGTGTTTTTTAAGAAATCATGTAAACCTTCTAGAAGCCGTGATTTTAAAAAACGGTGGAAGTAAGCTTTTCTTATTTCCGGACGCATGCGCAAATTATAGAAAGTCGTTATGACATAGAATATGCATACTTTGTTGATTCCATTGATGGAATAAAGCACATTTTCTAAAAACTCGTGTTTTTTACGAAATCATGTAAACCTTCTAGAAGCTGTGATTTTAAAAAACGGTGGAAGTAAGCTTTTCTTATTTTTGGAAGAATGCGCAAACTATAGAAATTCATTATGACGTAGAATGTGCATACTTTGTTGATTCCGTTTATGAAATAAAACACATTTTCTAAAAACTCGTGTTTTTTAAGAAATCATGTAAACCTTCTAGAAGCTGTCGTTTTAAAAAACGGGGGAAGTAAGCTTTTCTTATTTCTCGACGCATGCGCAAACTATAGAAAGTCGTTATGACATAGAATGTGCATACTTTGTAGATTCCATTTATGAAATAAAACACATTTTCTAAAAACTCGTGTTTTTTACAAAATCATGTAAACCTTCTAGAAGCTGTGATTTTAAAAAACGGTGGAAGTAAGCTTTTCTTATTTCCGGACGCATGCGCAAACTATAGAAAGTCGTTATGACGTAGAATGTGCATATTTTGTTGATTCAATTTATGAAACAAAACACATTTTCTAAAAACTCGTGTTTTTTAACAAATCATGTAAACCTTCTAGAAGCTGGGATTTTAAAAAACGGGGCGAGTAAGCTTTTCTTATTTCCAAATGCATGCGCAAACTATAGAAAGTCGTTATGACATAGAATGTGCATACTTTGTTGATTCCATTTATGAAATAAAACACATTTTCTAAAAACTCGTGTTTTTTAAGAAATCATGTAAACCTTCTAGAAGCTGTGATTTTAAAAAACGAGGGAAGTAAGATTTTCTTATTTCCGAACGCATGCGCAAACTAAAGAAAGTCGTTATGACGTAGAATGTGCATACATTTTCTAAAAACTCGTGTTTTTTACGAAATCATGTAAACCTCCTAGAAGCTGTGATTTTCAAAAACGGTGGAAGCAAGCTTTTCTTATTTCCGGATGAATGCGCAAACTATTCAAAGTCATTATGAGATAGAATGTGCATACTTTGTTGATTCCATGTATGAAATAAAACACATTTTCTAAAAACTCGTGTTTTTTAAGAAATCATGTAAATCTTCTAGAAGCTGTGATTTTAAAAAACGGGGGCAGTAAGCTTTTCTTATTTCCGGACGCATGCGCAAACTATAGAAAGTCGTTATGACGTAGAATGTGCATACTTTGTAGATTCCATTTATCAAATAAAACACATTTTTGAAAAAGTCGTGTTTTTTACGAAATCATGTGAACCTTCTAGAAGCTGTGATTTTAAAAAACGGTGGAAGTAAGCTTTTCTTATTTCCGGACGCATGCGCAAACTATAGAAAGTCGTTATGATGTAGAATGTGCATACTTTGTTGATTCCATTTATGAAATAAAACACATTTTCTAAAAACTCGTGTTTTTTAAGAAATCATGTAAACCTTCTAGAAGCTGTGATTTTAAAAAACGTGGGAAGTAAGATTTTCTTATTTCCGAACGCATGCGCAAACTATAGAAAGTCCTTATGACGTAGAATGTGCATACTTTGTAGATTCCATTTATAAAATAAAACACATTTTCTAAAAACTCGTGTTTTTTACGAAATCATGTAAGCCTTCTAGAAGCGATGATTTTATAAAACGGTGGAAGTAAGCTTTTATTATTTCCGGATGCATGCGCAAACTATAGAAAGTCGTTATGACGTAGAATGTGCATACTTTGTTGATTCCAATTATGAAATAAAACACATTTTCTAAAAACTCGTGTTTTTTAAGAAATCATGTAAACCTTCTAGAAGCTGTGATTTTAAAAAACGGGAGAAGTAAGCTTTTTTTATTTCCAAACGTATGCCCAAACTATAGAAAGTCGTTATGACATAGAATGTGCATACTTTGTTGATTCCATTTATGAAATAAAACACATTTTCTAAAAACTCGTGTTTTTTAAGAAATCATGTAAACTTTCTAGAAGCTGCATTTTAAAAAATGGGGGAGGTAAGCTTTTCTTATTTCCGGACGCATCTGCAAATTATAGAAAGTCGTTATGACATAGAATGTGCATACTTTGTAGATTCCATTTGTGAAATAAAACACATTTTCTAAAAACTCGTGTTTTTTACGAAATCATGTAAACCTTCTAGAAGCTGTGATTTTAAAAAATAGTGGAAGTAAGCTTTTCTTATTTCCGGACGCATGCGCAAACTATAGAAAGTCCTTATGACATAGAATGTGCATACTTTGTAGATTCCATTTATGAAATAAAACACATTTTCTAAAAACTCGAGTTTCTTACGAAATCATGTAAACCTTATAGAAGCTGTGATTTTAAAAAACAGTGGAAGCAACTTTTCTTATTTCCAGACGCATGCGCAAACTATAGAAAGTCGTTATGACGTAGAATGTGCATACTTTGTTGATTCTATTTATAAAATAAAACACATTTTCTAAAAACTCATGTGTTTTAAGAAATCATGTAAACCTTCTAGAAGCTGTGATTTTAAAAAACGGGTGAAGTAAGCTTTTCTTATTTCCGGATGCATGCGCAAACTATAGAATGCCGTTATGACGTAGAATGTGCATACTTTGTAGATTCCATTGATGAAATAAAACACATTTTCTAAAAACTCGTGGTTTTTATGAAATCATGTAAACCTTCTAGAAGCTGTGATTTTAAAAAACGGTGGAAGTAAGCTTTTCTTATTTCCGGACGCATGCGCAAATTATAGAAAGTCGTTATGACATAGAATGTGCATACTTTGTTCATTCCATTTATGAAATAAAGCACATTTTTAAAAACTCGTGTTTTTTACGAAATCATGCAAACCTTCTAGAAGCTGGGATTTTAAAAAACGGTGGAAGTAAGCTTTTCTTATTTTTGGAAGAATGCGCAAACTATAGAAAGTCATTATGACGTAGAATGTGCATACTTTGTTGATTCCATTTATGAAATAAAACACATTTTCTAAAAAGTCGTGTTTTTTAAGAAATCATGTAAACCTTCTTGAAGCTGTGATTTTAAAAAACGGGGGAACTAAGCTTTTCTTATTTCCGGACGCATGCGCAAACTATGGAAAGTCGTTATGACATAGAATGTGCATACTTTGTAGATTCCATTTATGAAATAAAACACATTTTCTAAAAACTCGTGTTTTTTACGAAATCATGTAAGCCTTCTAGAAGCTGTGATTTTAAAAAACGGTGGAAGTAAGCTTTTCTTATTTCCGGACGCATGCGCAAACTATAGAAAGTCATTATGACGTAGAATGTGCATACTTTGTTGATTCCATTTATGAAATAAAAAACATTTTATAAAAACTCGTGTTTTTTAAGAAATCATGTAAACCTTCTAGAAGCTGTGATTTTAAAAAACGGGGGAAGTAAGCTTTTCTTATTTCCAAACGCATGCGCAAACTATAGAAATTCGTTATGACGTAGAATGTGCATACTTTGTTGATTCCATTTATGAAATAAAACACATTTTCTAAAAACTCGTGTTTTTTAAGAAATCATGTAAACCTTCTAGAAGCTATGATTTTAAAAAACGGGGGAAGTAAGCTTTTCTCATTTCCGGACGCATGCGCAAACCATAGAAAGTCCTTATGACGTAGAATGTGCATACTTTGTAGATTCCATTTATGAAATAAAACACATTTTCTAAAATCTCGTGTTTTTTACGAAAACATGTAAACCTTCTAGAAGCGGTGATTTTAAAAAACGGGGGAAGTAAGCATTTCTTATTTCCGGATACATGCGCAAACTACAGAAAGTCGATATGATGTAGAATGTCCATACTTTGTTGATTCCACTTATGAAATAAAACACATTTTCTAAAAACTCGTGTTTTTTAAGAAATCATGTAAACCTTCTAGAAGCTGTGATTTTAAAAAACGGGGGAAGTAAGCTTTTTTTATTTCCAAACGCATGCGCAAACTATAGAAAGTCGTTATGACGTAGAATGTGCATACTTTGTTGATTCCATTTATGAAATAAAACACATTTTCTAAAAACTCTTGTTTTTTACGAAATCATGTAAACCTTCCAGAAGCTGTCATTTCGAAAACGGTGGAAGTAATCTTTTCTTATTTCCGTACGAATGCGCAAACTATATAAAGTAGTTATGACGTAGAATGTGCATACTTTGTTGATTCCATTTATGAAATAAAACACATTTTCTAAAAACTCGTGTTTTTTAAGAAATCATGTAAACCTTCTAGAAGCTGTGATTTTAAAAAACGGTGGAAGTAAGCTTTTCTTATTTCCGGACGCATGTGCAAATTATAGAAACTCGTTATGACATAGAATGTGCATACTTTGTTGATTCCATTTATGAAATAAAGCACATTTTCTAAAAACTCGTGTTTTTTACGAAATCATGTAAACCTTCTAGAAGCTGTGAATTTAAAAAACGGTGGAAGTAAGCTTTTCTTATTTTTTGAAGAATGCGCAAACTATAGAAAGTCATTATGATGTAGAATGTGCATACTTTGTTGATTCCATTTATGAAATAAAACACATTTTCTAAAAACTCGTTTTTTTTAAGAAATCATGTAAACCTTCTAGAAGCTGTTGTTTCAAAAAACGGGGGAAGTAAGCTTTTCTTATTTCTGGACGCATGCGCAAACTATAGAAAGTCGTTATGACATAGAATGTGCATACTTTGTAGATTCCATTTATAAAATAAAACACATTTTCTAAAAACTCGTGTTTTTTACAAAATCATGTAAACCTTCTAAAAGCTGTGATTTTAAAAAACGGTGGAAGTAAGCTTTTCTTATTTCCGGACGCATGCGCAAACTATAGAAAGTCGTTATGACGTAGAATGTGCATACTTTGTTGATTCCATTTATGTAATAAAACACATTTTCTAAAAGCTCGTGTTTTTTAACAAATCATGGAAACCTTCTAGAAGCTGTGATTTTAAAAAACGGGGGAAGTAATCTTTTCTAATTTCCGGACGGATGCACAAACTATAGAAAGTCGTTATGACATAGAATGTGCATACTTTGTAGATTCCATTTATGAAATAAAACACATTTTCTAAAAACTCATGTTTTTTACGAAATCATGAAAACCTTCTAGAAGCTGTGATTTTAAAAAACGGTGGAAGTAAGCTTTTCTTATTTCCGGACGCATGCGCAAACTATAGAATGTCGTTATGACGTAGAATGTGCATACTTTGTTGATTCCATTTATGAAATAAATCACATTTTCTAAAAACTCGTGTTTTTTAAGAAATCATGTAAACCTTCTAGAAGCTATGATTTTAAAAAACGGGGGAAGTAAGCTTTTCTTATTTCCGGACGCATGCGCAAACTATAGAAAGTCGTTATGACGTGGAATGTGCATACTTTGTAGATTCCATCTATGAAATAAAACACATTTTCTAAAAACTCGTGTTTTTTGCGAAATCATGTAAACCTTCTAGAAGCTGTGATTTTAAAAAACGGTGGAAGTAAGCTTTTCTTATTTCCGGACGCATGCGCAAACTATAGAAAGTCGTTATGACGTAGAATGTGCATACTTTGTAGATTCCGTTTATGAAATAAAACACATTTTCTAGAAACTCGTGTTTTTTACGAAATCATGTAAACCTTCCAGAAGCTGTGATTTTAAAAAACTGGGGAGGTAAGCTTTTCTTATTTCCAAACGCATGCGCAAACTATAGAGTGTTCTTATGACGTAGAATGTGCATACTTTGTAGATTCCATTTATGAAATAAAACACATTTTCTAAAAAGTCATGTTTTTTACGAAATCATGTAAACCTTCTAGAAGTTGTGAATTTAAAAAACGGTGGAAGTAAGCTTTTCTTATTTTTTGAAGAATGCGCAAACTATAGAAAGTCATTATGATGTAGAATGTGCATACTTTGTTGATTCCATTTATGAAATAAAACACATTTTCTAAAAACTCTTTTTTTTTAAGAAATCATGTAAACCTTCTAGAAGCTGTTGTTTCAAAAAACGGGGGAAGTAAGCTTTTCTTATTTCTGGACGCATGCGCAAACTATAGAAAGTCGTTATGACATAGAATGTGCATACTTTGTAGATTCCATTTATGAAATAAAACACATTTTCTAAAAACTCGTGTTTTTTACAAAATCATGTAAACCTTCTAAAATCTGTGATTTTAAAAAACGGTGGAAGTAAGCTTTTCTTATTTCCGGACGCATGCGCAAACTATAGAAAGTCGTTATGACGTAGAATGTGCATACTTTGTTGATTCCATTTATGTAATAAAACACATTTTCTAAAAACTCGTGTTTTTTAACAAATCATGGAAACCTTCTAGAAGCTGTGATTTTAAAAAACGGGGGAAGTAATCTTTTCTTATTTCCGGACGGATGCACAAACTATAGAAAGTCATTATGACATAGAATGTGCATACTTTGTAGATTCCATTTATGAAATAAAACACATTTTCTAAAAACTCATGTTTTTTACGAAATCATGAAAACCTTCTAGAAGCTGTGATTTTAAAAAACGGTGGAAGTAAGCTTTTCTTATTTCCGGACGCATGCGCAAACTATAGAATGTCGTTATGACGTAGAATGTGCATACTTTGTTGATTCCATTTATGAAATAAATCACATTTTCTAAAAACTCGTGTTTTTTAAGAAATCATGTAAACCTTCTAGAAGCTATGATTTTAAAAAACGGGGGAAGTAAGCTTTTCTTATTTCCGGACGCATGCGCAAACTATAGAAAGTCGTTATGACGTGGAATGTGCATACTTTGTAGATTCCATCTATGAAATAAAACACATTTTCTAAAAACTCGTGTTTTTTGCGAAATCATGTAAACCTTCTAGAAGCTGTGATTTTAAAAAACGGTGGAAGTAAGCTTTTCTTATTTCCGGACGCATGCGCAAACTATAGAAAGTCGTTATGACGTAGAATGTGCATACTTTGTAGATTCCGTTTATGAAATAAAACACATTTTCTAGAAACTTGTGTTTTTTACGAAATCATGTAAACCTTCCAGAAGCTGTGATTTTAAAAAACTGGGGAGGTAAGCTTTTCTTATTTCCAAACGCATGCGCAAACTATAGAGTGTTCTTATGACGTAGAATGTGCATACTTTGTAGATTCCATTTATGAAATAAAACACATTTTCTAAAAAGTCATGTTTTTTACTAAATCATGTAAACCTTCTAGAAGCTGTGATTTTAAAAAACGGTGGAAGTAAGATTTTCTTATTTCCAAACGCATGCGCAAACTATAGAAAGTCGTTATGACGTAGAATGTGCATACTTTTTAGATTCCATTGATGAAATAAAACACATTTTCTAAAAACTCGTGTTTTTTACGAAATCATGTAAACCTTCTAGAAGCTGTGATTTTAAAAAACGGTGGAAGTAAGCTTTTCTTATTTCCGGACGCATGCGCAAACTATAGAATGTCGTTATGACGTAGAATGTGCATACTTTGTAGATTCCATTTATGAAATAAAACACATTTTCTAAAAACTCGTGTTTTTTACGAAATCATGTAAACCTTCTAGAAGCTGTGCTTTTAAAAAACGGGGGAAGTAAGCTTTTCTTATTTCCGGATGCATGCGCAAACTATAGAATGTCGTTATGACGTAGAATGTGCATACTTTATAGATTACATTTATGAAATAAAACACATTTTCTAAAAACTCGTGTTTTTTACGAAATCATGTAAACGTTCTAGAAGCTGTGATTTTAAAAAACGGTGGAAGTTAGCTTTTCTTATTTCCGGACGCATGCGCAAACTATAGAATGTCATTATGATGTAGAATGTGCATACTTTGTAGATTCCATTTATGAAATAAAACACATTTTCTAAAAACTCGTGTTTTTTACGAAATCATGTAAACCTTCTAGATGCTATGATTTTAAAAAATGGTGGAAGTAAGCTTTTCTTATTTCCGGACGCATGCGCAAACTATAGAAAGTCGTTATCACGTAGAATGTGCATACTTTGTTGATTCTATTTATGAAATAAAACACATTTTCTAAAAACTCATGTTTTTTATGAAATCATGTAAACCTTCTAGAAGCTGTGATTTTAAAAAACGGTGGAAGTAAGCTTTTCTTATTTCCGGACGCATGCACAAATTATAGAAACTCCTTATGACGTAGAATGTGCATACTCGTGTTTTTTACGAAATCATGTAAACCTTCTAGAAGCTGTGATTTTAAAAAACGGTGGAAGTAAGCTTTTCTTATTTCCGGACGCATGCACAAGTTATAGAAAGTCCTTATGACGTAGAATGTGCATACTCGTGTTTTTTACGAAATCATGTAAACCTTCTAGAAGCTGTGATTTTAAAAAATGGTGGAAGTAAGATTTTCTTATTTCTGCACGCATGCGCAAACTATACAAAGTCGTTATGACGTAGAATGTGCATACTTTGTAGATTCCATTTATGAAATGAAACACATTTTCTAAAAACTCGTGGTTTTTACGAAATCATGTAAACCTTTTAGAAGCTGTGATTTTAAAAAATGGTGGAAGTAAGCTTTTCTTATTTGCGGACGCATGCGCAAACTATAGAAAGTTGTTATGACGTAGAATGTGCATACTTTTTTGATTCCATTTATGAAATAAAACACATTTTTTAAAAACTCATGTTTTTTACGAAATCATGTAAACCTTCTAGAAGCTGTGATTTTAAAAAACGGCGGAAGTAAGCTTTTCTTATTTCCGGACGAATGCGCAAACTATAGAAAGTCGTTATGACGTAGAATGCGCATACTTTGTTGATTCCATTTATGAAATATAACGTATTTTCTAAAAACTCGTGTTTTTTAAGAAATCATGTAAACCTTCTAGAAGCTGTGATTTTAAAAAACGGTGAAAGTAAGCTTTTCTTATTTCCAAACGCGTGGGAAAACTATAGAAAGTCGTTATGACGTAGAATGTGCATACTTTGGAGATTACATTTATCAAATAAAACACATTTTCTAAAAACTCGTGTTTTTTACGAAATCATGTAAACCTTCTAGAAGCTGTGATTTCAAAAAACTGTGGAAGTAAGCTTTTCTTATTTCCGGACGCATGCGCAAACTATAGAAAGTCCTTATGACGTAGAATGTGCATACTTTGTTGATTCCATTTATGAAATAAAACACATTTTCTAAAAACTTGTGTTTTTTAAGAAATCATGTAAACCTTCTAGAAGTTATGATTTTAAAAAACGGGGAAAGTAAGATTTTCTTATTTCCAAACGCATGCGCAAACTATAGAAAGTCGTTATGAGGTAGAATGTGCATAATTTATTGATTCCATTTATGAAATAAAACACATTTTCTAAAAACTCGTGTTTTTTAAGAAATCATGTAAACCTTCAAGAAGCTGTGATTTTAGAAAACGGGGGAAGTAAGCTTTTCTTATTTCCGGATGCATGCGCAAACTATAGAAAGTTGTTATGACGTAGAATGTGCATACTTTGTAGATTCCATTTATGAAATAAAGCACATTTTCTAAAAACTCATGTTTTTTACGAAATCATGTAAACCTTCTAGAAGCTGTGATTTTAAAAAACGGTGGAATTAAGATTTTCTTATTTCCGGACGAATGCGCAAACTATAGAAAGTCGTTATGACGTAGAATGTGCATACTTTGTTGATTCCATTTATGAAATAAAACACATTTTCTAAAAACTCATGTTTTTTAAGAAATCATGTAAACCTTCTAGAAGGTGTTATTTTAAAAAACGGTGGAAGTAAGCTTTTCTTATTTCCGGACGCATGCGCAAACTATAGAAAGTCCTTATGACGTAGAATGTGCATACTTTTGTGATTCCATTTATGAAATAAAACACATTTTCTAAAAACTCATGTTTTTTAAGAAATCATGTAAACCTTCTAGAAGCTGTGATTTTAAAAAACGGGGGAAGTAAGCTTTTCTTATTTCCGGACGCATGCGCAAACTATAGAAAGTCGTTATGACGTAGAATGTGAATACTTTGTAGATTCCATTTATGAAATAAAGCACATTTTCTAAAAACTCGTGTTTTTTACGAAATCTTGTAAACCTTCTAGAAGCCGTGATTTTAAAAAACTGTGGAAGTAAGCTTTTCTTATTTCCGGACGAATGCAAAAACTATACAAAGTCGTTATGACGTAGAATGTGCATACTTTGTTGATTCCATTTATGAAATAAAACACATTTTCTAAAAACTCGTGTTTTTTAAGAAATCATGTAAATCTTCTAGAAGCTGTGATTTCAAAAAACGGTGGAAGTAAGCTTTTCTTATTTCCGGACACATGCGCAAACTATAGAAAGTCGTTATGACGTAGAATGTGCATACTTTGTAGATTCCATTTATGAAACAAAACACATTTTCTAAAAACTCGTGTTTTTTACGAAATCATGTAAACCTTCTAGAAGCTGTGATTTTAAAAAATGGTGGAAGTAAGATTTTCTTATTTCCGGACGCATGCGCAAACTATAGAAAGTCGTTATGACGTAGAATGTGCATACTTTGTTGATTCCATTTATGAAATAAAACACATTTTCTAAATAGTCGTGTTTTTTAAGAAATCATGTAAACCTTCTAGAAGCTGGGACTTTAAAAAATGGTGGAAGTAAGCTTTTCTTATTTCCGGACGCATGCGCAAACTATAGAAAGTCGTTATGACGTAGAATGTGCATACTTTGTTGATTCCATTTATGAAATAAAACACATTTTTTAAAAACTCATGTTTTTTAAGAAATCATGTAAACCTTCTAGAAGCTGTGATTTTAAAAAACGGGGGAAGTAAGCTTTTCTTATTTCCAAATGCATGTGCAAACTATAGAAAGTCGTTATGACGTAGAATGTGGATACTTTGTTGATTCCATTTATGAAATAAAACACATTTTCTAAAAACTCATGTTTTTTAAGAAATCATGTAAACCTTCAAGAAGTTGTGATTTTAGAAAACGGGGGAAGTAAGCTTTTCTTATTTCCGGACGCATGCGCAAACTATAGAAAGTCGTTATGACGTAGAATGTGCATACTTTGTTGATTCCATTTATGAAATAAAACACATTTTCTAAAAACTCGTGTTTTTTAAGAAATCCTGTAAACCTTCTAGAAGCTGTGATTTTAAAAAACAGTGGAAGTAAGCTTTTCTTATTTCCGGACGAATGCGCAAACTATAGAAAGTCCTTATGACGTAGAATGTGCATACTTTGTTGATTCCATTTATGAAATAAAACACATTTTCTAAAAACTCATGTTTTTTAAGAAATCATGTAAACCTTCTAGAAGCTGTGATTTTAAAAAACGGTGGAAGTAAGCTTTTCTTATTTCCGGACGCATGCACAAATTATAGAAAGTCCTTATGACGTAGAATGTGCATACTCATGTTTTTTAAGAAATCATGTAAACCTTCTAGAAGGTGTGATTTTAAAAAACGGTGGAAGTAAGCTTTTCTTATTTCCGGATGCAAGCGCAAACTATAGAAAGTCCTTATGACGTAGAATGTGCATACTTTTGTGATTCCATTTATGAAATAAAACACATTTTCTAAAAACTCATGTTTTTTAAGAAATCATGTAAACCTTCTAGAAGCTGTGATTTTAAAAAACGGGGGAAGTAAGCTTTTCTTATTTCCGGACGCATGCGCAAACTATAGAAAGGCGTTATGACGTAGAATGTGAATACTTTGTAGATTCCATTTATGCAATAAAGCACATTTTCTAAAAACTCGTGTTTTTTACGAAATCATGTAAACCTTCTAGAAGCCGTGATTTTAAAAAACGGTGGAAGTAAGCTTTTCTTATTTCCAGACGAATGCAAAAACTATACAAAGTCGTTATGACGTAGAATGTGCATACTTTGTTGATTCCATTTATGAAATAAAACACATTTTCTAAAAACTCGTGTTTTTTAAGAAATCATGTAAACCTTCTAGAAGCTGCGATTTCAAAAAACGGTGGAAGTAAGCTTTTCTTATTTCCGGACACATGCGCAAACTATAGAAAGTCGTTATGACGTAGAATGTGCATACTTTGTAGATTCCATTTATGAAATAAAACACATTTTCTAAAAACTCGTGTTTTTTACGAAATCATGTAAACCTTCTAGAAGCTGTGATTTTAAAAAACGGTGGAAGTAAGATTTTCTTATTTCCGGACGCATGCGCAAACTATAGAAATTCGTTATGACGTAGAATGTACATACTTTGTTGATTCCATTTATGAAATAAAACACATTTTTTAAAAACTCATGTTTTTTAAGAAATCATGTAAACCTTCTAGAAGCTGTGATTTTAAAAAACGGGGGAAGTAAGTTTTTCTTATTTCCAAATGCATGTGCAAACTATAGAAAGTCGTTATGACGTAGAATGTGCATACTTTGTTGATTCCATTTATGAAATAAAACACATTTTCTAAAAACTCATGTTTTTTAAGAAATCATGTAAACCTTCAAGAAGTTGTGATTTTAGAAAACGGGGGAAGTAAGCTTTTCTTATTTCCGGACGCATGCGCAAACTATAGAAAGTCGTTATGACGTAGAATGTGCATACTTTGTTGATTCCATTTATTAAATAAATCACATTTTCTAAAAACTCGTGTTTTTTAAGAAATCATGTAAACCTTCTAGAAGCTGTGATTTTAAAAAACAGTGGAAGTAAGCTTTTCTTATTTCCGGACGAATGCGCAAACTATAGAAAGTCCTTATGACGTAGAATGTGCATACTTTGTTGATTCCATTTATGAAATAAAACACATTTTCTAAAAACTCATGTTTTTTAAGAAATCATGTAAACCTTCTAGAAGCTGTGATTTTAAAAAACGGTGGAAGTAAGCTTTTCTTATTTCCGGACGCATGCACAAATTATAGAAAGTCCTTATGACGTAGAATGTGCATACTCGTGTTTTTTACGAAATCATCTAAACCTTCTAGAAGCTGTGATTTTAAAAAACGGTGGAAGTAAGCTTTTCTTATTTCCGGACGCATGCACAAATTATAGAAAGTCCTTATGACGTAGAATGTGCATACTCGTGTTTTTTACGAAATCATGTAAACCTTCTAGAAGCTGTGATTTTAAAAAATTGTGGAAGTAAGCTTTTCTTATTTCTGCACGCATGCGCAAACTATACAAAGTCGTTATGACGTAGAATGTGCATACTTTGTAGATTCCATTTATGAAATGAAACACATTTTCTAAAAACTCGTGTTTTTTACGAAATCATGTAAACCTTTTAGAAGCTGTGATTTTAAAAAATGGTGGAAGTAAGCTTTTCTTATTTGCGGACGCATGCGCAAACTATAGAAAGTTGTTATGACGTAGAATGTGCATACTTTTTTGATTCCATTTATGAAATAAAACACATTTTTTAAAAACTCATGTTTTTTACGAAATCATGTAAACCTTCTAGAAGCTGTGATTTTAAAAAACGGCGGAAGTAAGCTTTTCTTATTTCCGGACAAATGCGCAAACTATAGAAAGTCGTTATGACGTAGAATGCGCATACTTTGTTGATTCCATTTATGAAATATAACGTATTTTCTAAAAACTCGTGTTTTTTAAGAAATCATGTAAACCTTCTAGAAGCTGTGATTTTAAAAAACGGTGAAAGTAAGCTTTTCTTATTTCCAAAAGCGTGGGCAAACTATAGAAAGTCGTTATGACGTAGAATGTGCATACTTTGTAGATTACATTTATCAAATAAAACACATTTTCTAAAAACTCGTGTTTTTTACGAAATCATGTAAACCTTCTAGAAGCTGTGATTTCAAAAAACTGTGGAAGTAAGCTTTTCTTATTTCCGGATGCATGCGCAAACTATAGAATGTCGCTATGATGTAGAATGTGCATACTTTGTAGATTCCATTTATGAAATAAAACACATTTTCTAAAAACTCATGTTTTTTGAAAAATCATGTAAACCTTCTAGAAGCTGTTGTTTCAAAAAACGGTGGAAGTAAGATTTTCTTATTTCTGGACGCATGCGCAAACTATAGAAAGTCCTTATGACATAGAATGTGCATACTTTGTTTATTCCATTTATGAAATAAAACACATTTTCTAAAAACTCGTGTTTTTTAAGAAATCATGTAAACCTTCTAGAAGCTGTGATTTTAAAAAACGGTGGAAGTAAGCTTTTCTTATTTCCGGACGCATGCGCAAACTATAGAAAGTCGTTATGACGTAGAATGTGCATACTTTGTTGATTCCATTTATGTAAT
This sequence comes from Larix kaempferi, assembly GCA_027924585.1. NCBI lineage: Eukaryota > Viridiplantae > Streptophyta > Pinopsida > Pinales > Pinaceae > Larix > Larix kaempferi. Next base: position 16,755,964 of record BSBM01001252.1, read on the forward strand.
AAAACACATTTTCTAAAAGCTCGTGTTTTTTAACAAATCATGGAAAACTTCTAGAAGCTGTGATTTTAAAAAACGGGGGAAGTAAGCTTTTCTAATTTCCGGACGGATGCACAAACTATAGAAAGTCGTTATGACATAGAATGTGCATACTTTGTAGATTCCATTTATGAAATAAAACACATTTTCTAAAAACTCATGTTTTTTACGAAATCATGAAAACCTTCTAGAAGCTGTGATTTTAAAAAACGGTGGAAGTAAGCTTTTCTTATTTCCGGACGCATGCGCAAACTATAGAATGTCGTTATGACGTAGAATGTGCATACTTTGTTGATTCCATTTATGAAATAAATCACATTTTCTAAAAACTCGTGTTTTTTAAGAAATCATGTAAACCTTCTAGAAGCTATGATTTTAAAAAACGGGGGAAGTAAGCTTTTCTTATTTCCGGACGCATGCGCAAACTATAGAAAGTCGTTATGACGTGGAATGTGCATACTTTGTAGATTCCATCTATGAAATAAAACACATTTTCTAAAAACTCGTGTTTTTTGCGAAATCATGTAAACCTTCTAGAAGCTGTGATTTTAAAAAACGGTGGAAGTAAGCTTTTCTTATTTCCGGACGCATGCGCAAACTATAGAAAGTCGTTATGACGTAGAATGTGCATACTTTGTAGATTCCGTTTATGAAATAAAACACATTTTCTAGAAACTCGTGTTTTTTACGAAATCATGTAAACCTTCCAGAAGCTGTGATTTTAAAAAACTGGGGAGGTAAGCTTTTCTTATTTCCAAACGCATGCGCAAACTATAGAGTGTTCTTATGACGTAGAATGTGCATACTTTGTAGATTCCATTTATGAAATAAAACACATTTTCTAAAAAGTCATGTTTTTTACGAAATCATGTAAACCTTCTAGAAGTTGTGAATTTAAAAAACGGTGGAAGTAAGCTTTTCTTATTTTTTGAAGAATGCGCAAACTATAGAAAGTCATTATGATGTAGAATGTGCATACTTTGTTGATTCCATTTATGAAATAAAACACATTTTCTAAAAACTCGTGTTTTTTAAGAAATCATGTAAACCTTCTAGAAGCTGTTGTTTCAAAAAACGGGGGAAGTAAGCTTTTCTTATTTCTGGACGCATGCGCAAACTATAGAAAGTCGTTATGACGTACAATGTGCATACTTTGTAGATTCCATTTATGAAATAAAACACATTTTCTAAAAACTCGTGTTTTTTACAAAATCATGTAAACCTTCTAAAATCTGTGATTTTAAAAAACGGTGGAAGTAAGCTTTTCTTATTTCCAAACGCATGCGCAAACTATAGAAAGTCGTTATGACGTAGAATGTGCATACTTTGTTGATTCCATTTATGTAATAAAACACATTTTCTAAAAACTCGTGTTTTTTAACAAATCATGGAAACCTTCTAGAAGCTGTGATTTTAAAAAACGGGGGAAGTAAGCTTTCCTTATTTCCAGATGCATGCGCAAACTATAGAAAGTCATTATGATGTAGAATGTGCATACTTTGTAGATTCCATTTATGAAATAAAGCACATTTTCTAAAAACTCGTGTTTTTTACGAAATCATGTAAACCTTCTAGAAGCTTTGATTTTAAAAAACGGTGGAAGTAAGCTTTTCTTATTTCTGGATGAATGCGCAAACTATAGAAAGTCATTATGACGTAGAATGTGCATACTTTGTAGATTCCAGTTATGAAATAAATCACATTTTCTAAAAACTCGTGTTTTTTAAGAAATCATGTAAACCTTCTAGAAGCTGCGATTTTAAAAAACGGTGGCAGTAAGCTTTTCTTATTTCCAAACGCATGCGCAAGCTATAGAAAGTCCTTATGATGTAGAATGTGCATACCTTGTTGATTCCATTTATGAAATTAAACACATTTCCTAAAAACTCGTGTTTTTTAAGAAATCATGTAAACCTTCTACAAGCTGTGATTTTAAAAAACGGTGGAAGTAAGCTTTTCTTATTTCCGGACGAATGCGCAAACTATAGAAAGTCATTATGACATAGAATATTTATACTTTGCTGATTACATTTATGAAATAAAACACATTTTCTAAAAACTCGTGTTTTTTAAGAAATCATGTAAACCTTCTAGAAGCTGTGATTTTAAAAAACGGGGGAAGTAAGCTTTTGTTATTTCCGGACGCATGCGTAAAATATAGAAAGTTGTTATGACGTAGAATGTGCATACTTTGTAGATTCCATTTATGAAATAATGCACATTTTCTAAGAACTCGTGTTTTTTACGAAATAATGTAAACCTTCTTGAAGCTGTGATTTTAAAAAACGGTGGAAGTAAGCTTTTCTTATTTCCGGATGAATGCACAAACTATAGAAAGTCGTTATGACGTATAATGTGCATACTTTGTTGATTCCATTTATGAAATAAAACACATTTTCTAAAAACTCGTGTTTTTTAAGAAATCATGTAAACCTTCTAGAAGCTCTGATTTTAAAAAACGGGGGAAGTAAGCTTCTGTTATTTCCGGACGCATGCACAAACTATAGAATGTCGTTATGACGTAGAATGTGCATACTTTGTAGATTCCATTTATTAAATAATGCACATTTTCTAAAAACTCGTGTTTTTTACGAAATAATGTAAACCTTCTAGAAGCTGTGATTTTAAAAAACGATGGAAGTAAGCTTTTGTTATTTCCGGACGAATGCACAAACTATAGAAAGTCGTTATGACGTAGAATGTGCATACTTTGTTGCTTCCATTTATGAAATAAAACACATTTTCTAAAAACTCGTGTTTTTTAAGAAATCATGTAAACCTTCTAGAAGCTGTGATTTTAAAAAATGGTGGAAGTAAGCTTTTCTTATTTCCGGACGCATGCGCAGACTATAGAAAGTCGTTATGATGTAGAATGTGCATACTTTGTTCATTCAATTTATGAAATAAAACACATTTTCTAAAAACTCGTGTTTTTTAAGAAATCATGTAAACCTTCTAGAAGCTGTGATTTTAAAAAACGGGGGAAGTAAGCTTTTCTTATTTCCAAACGCATGCGCAAGCTATAGAAAGTCGTTATGACGTAGAATGTGCATACTTTGTTGATTCCATTTATGAAATAAAACACATTTTCTCAAAACTTGTGTTTTTTAATAAATCATGTAAACCTTTTAGAAGCTGTGTTTTTAAAAAATGGGGGAAGTAAGCTTTTCTTATTTCCGGACGCATGCGCAAACTATAGAAAGTCGTTATGATGTAGAATGTGCATATTTTGTAGATTCCATTTATGAAATAAAGCACATTATCTAAAAACTCGTGTTTTTTAGGAAATCATGTAAACGTTCTGGAAGCTGTGATTTTAAAAAACGGTGGAAGTAAGCTTTTCTTATTTCCGGACGAAAGCGAAAACTATAGAAAGTCGTTATGACGTAGAATGTGCATACTTTGTTGATTCCATTTATGAAATAAAACACATTTTCTAAAAACTCGTGTTTTTTAAGAAATCGTGTAAACCTTCGAGAAGCTGTGATTTTAAAAAACGGGGGAAGTAAGCGTTTATTATTTCCAAATGCATGCGCAAACTATAGAAAGTCGTTATGACGTAGAATGTGCATACTTTGTTGATTCCCTTTATGAAATAAAACAAATTTTCTAAAAACTCCTGTTTTTTAAGAAATCATGTAAACCGTCTAGAATCCGTGATTTTAAAAAACGGGGGAGGTAAGCTTTTCTTATTTCCGGACGCAATGGCAAACTATAGAAAGTCGTTATGAAGTAGAATGTGAATACTTTGTTGATTCCATTTATGAAATAAAACACATTTTCAAAAAAGTCGTGTTTTTTAAGAAATCATGTAAACCTTCTAGAAGCTGTGATTTTAAAAAACGGGGGAAGTAAGCTTTTCTTATTTCCAAATGCATGCGCAATCTATAGAAATTCGTTATGATGTAGAATGTGCATACTTTGTAGATTCCATTGATGAAATAAAGCACATTTTCTAAAAACTCGTGTTTTTTAAGAAATCATGTAAATCTTTTAGAAGCTGTGCTTTTAAAAAACGGTGGAAGTAAGCTTTTGTTATTTCCAAACTCATGCGCAAACTATAGAAAGTCGTTATGACGTAGAATGTGCATACTTTGTTGATTCCATTTATGAAATAAAACAATTTTTCTAAAAACTCGTGTTTTTTACGAAATCATGTAAACCTTCTAGAAGCTGTGATTTTAAAAAACGGTGGAAGTAAGCTTTTCTTATTTCCAAACGAATGCGTAAACTATAGAAAGTCATTATGACGTAGAATGTGTATACTTTGTTGATTCCATTTATGAAATAAAACACGTTTTCTAAAAACTCGTGTTTTTTAAGAAATCATGTAAACCTTCTAGAAGCTGTGATTTTAAAAAATGGTGGAAGTAAGCTTTTCTTATTTCCGGACGCATGCGCAAACTATAGAAAGTCGTTATGACGTAGAATGTGCATACTTTGTTGATTCCATTTATGAAATAAAACACATTTTCTAAAAACTCGTGTTTTTGAAGAAATCATGTAAACCTTCTAGAAGCTGTGATTTTAAAAAATGGTGGAAGTAAGCTTTTCTTATTTCCAAACGCATGCGCAAACTATAGAAAGTCGTTATGACGTAGAATGTGCAAACTTTGTTGATTCCATTTATGAAATAAAACACATTTTCTAAAAACTCGTGTTTTTTACGAAATCATGTAAACCTTCTAGAAGCTGTGATTTTAAAAAACGAGGGAAGTAAGCTTTTCTTATTTCCAAACGCATGCGCAAACTATAGAAAGTCGTTATGACGTAGAATGTGCATACTTTATTGATTCCATTTATGAAATAAAACACATTTTCTAAAAAGTCATGTTTTTTAAGAAATCATGTAAACCTTCTAGAAGCTGCGATTTTAAAAAAAGGGGGAAGTAAGCTTTTCCTATTTCCAAACGCATGCGCAAGCTATAGAAAGTTGATATGACGTAGAATGTGCATACCTTGTTGATTCCATTTATGAAATAAAACACATTTCCTAAAAACTCGTGTTTTTTAAGAAATCATGTAAACCTTCTAGAAGCTGTGATTTTAAAAAACGGTGGAAGTAAGCTTTTCTTATTTCCGGACGAATGCGCAAACTATAGAAAGTCATTATGACGTAGAATATTTATACTTTGCTGATTACATTTATGAAATAAAACACATTTTCTAAAAACTCGTGTTTTTTAAGAAATCATGTAAACCTTCTAGAAGCTGTGATTTTAAAAAACGATGGAAGTATGCTTTTCTTATTTCCGGACGAATGCGCAAACTATAGAAACTCGTTATGACGTAGAATGTGCATACTCTGTTGATTCCATTTATGAAATAAAATACATTTTCTAAAAACTCGTGTTTTTTAAGAAATCATGTAAACCTTCTAGAAGCTGTGATTTTAAAGAATGGTGGAAGTAAGCTTTTCTTATTTCCAAACGCATGCGCAAACTATAGAAAGTCGTTATGACGTAGAATGTGCATACTTTGTTGATTCCATTTATGAAATAAAACACATTTTCTAAAAACTCGTGTTTTTTAAGAAATCATTTAAAACTTCTAGAAGCTGTGATTTTAAAAAACGGGGGAAGTAAGCTTTTCTTATTTCCAGAGGCATGCACAAACTATAGAAATTCGTTATGACATAGAATGTGCATACTTTGTTGATTCCATTTATGAAGTAAAACACATTTTCTAAAAACACGTGTTTTTTACGAAATCATGTAAACCTTCTAGAAGCTGTGATTTTAAAAAACGGTGGAAGTAAGCTTTTCTTATTTCCGGACGAATGCACAAACTATAGAAAGTCGTTATGACGTAGAAGGTGCATACTTTGTTGCTTCCATTTATGAAATAAAACACATTTTTAAAAACTCGTGTTTTTTAAGAAACCATGTAAACCTTCTAGAAGCTGTGATTTTAAAAAACGGGGGAAGTAAGCTTTTCTTATTTCCGGACGCATGCGCAAACTATAGAAATTCGTTCTGACGTAGAATGTGCATACTTTGTTGATTCCATTTATGAAATAAAACACATTTTCTAAAAACTCGTGTTTTTTTCGAAATCATGTAAACCTTCTAGAAGCTGTGATTTTAAAAAACGGTGGAAGTAAGCTTTTCTTATTTCCGGACGCATGCGCAAACTATAGAAAGTCATTATGACATAGAATGTGCATACTTTGTTGATTCCATTTAGGAAATAAAACACATTTTCTAAAAACTCGTGTTTTTTAAGAAATCATGTAAACCTTCTAGAAGCTGTGATTTTAAAAAACGGGGGAAGTAAGCTTTTCTTATTTCTGGACGCATGCGCAAACTATAGAAAGTCGTTATATCATAGAATGTGCATACTTTGTAGATTCAATTTATGAAATAAAAGACATTTTCTAAAAACTTGTGTTTTTTACGAAATCATGTAAACCTTCTAGAAGCTGTGATTTTAAAAAACGGTGGAAGTAAGCTTTTCTTATTTCCGGACGCATGCGCAAACTATAGAAAGTCGTTATGACGTAGAATGTGCATACTTTGTTGATTCCATTTATTAAATAAAACACATTTTCTAAAAACTCGTGTTTTTTACAAAATCATGTAAACCTTCTAGAAGCTGATATTTTAAAAAATGGTGGAAGTAAGCTTTTCTTATTTCCGGACGCATGCGCAAACTATAGAAAGTCGATATGGCGTAGAATGTGCATACTTTGTAGATTAAATTTATGAAATAAAACACATTTTCTAAAAGTCGTTATGAATGCGCAAACTATAGAAAGTCGTTATGACATAGAATGTGTATACTTTGTTGATTCCATTGATGAAGTAAAACACATTTTCTAAAAACTCGTGTTTTTGAAGAAATCATGTAAACCTTCTAGAAGCTGTGATTTTAAAAAACGGTGGAAGTAAGCTTTTCTTATTTCCGGACGCATGCGCAAACTATAGAATGTCGTTATGACATGGAATGTGCATACTTTGTTGATTCCATTTATGAAGTAAAACACATTTTGTAAAAACTCGTGTTTTTTAAGAAATCATGTAAACCTTCTAGAAACTGTGATTTTAACAAACGGGGGAAGTAAGCTTTTGTTATTTCCAAATGCATCCGCAAACTATAGAAAGTCGTTATGACGTATAATGTGCATACTTTTTGGATTCCATTTATGAAATAAAACACATTTTCTAAAAACTCGTGTTTTTTACGAAATCATGTAAATCTTCTAGAAGCTGTGATTTTAAAAAACGGGGGAAGTAAGCTTTTCTTATTTCCGGACGCATGCGCAAACTATAGAAAGTCGTTATATCGTAGAATGTGCATACTTTGTAGATTCCATTTATGAAATAAAACACATTTTGTAAAAACTCATGTTTTTTACGAAATCATGTAAACCTTCTAGAAGCTGTGATTTTAAAAAACGGTGGAAGTAAGCTTTTCTTATTTCCGGACGCATGCGCAAACTATAGAAAGTCGTTATGACGTAGAATGTGTATACTTTGTTGATTCCATTTAGGAAATAAAACACATTTTCTAAAAACTCGTATTTTTTAAGAAATCATGTAAACCTTCTAGAAGCTGTGATTTTAAAAAACGGGGGAAGTAAGCTTTTCTTATTTCCGGACGCATGTGCAAACTATAGAAAGTCATTATATCATAGAATGTGCATACTTTGTAGATTCCATTTATGAAATAAAAGACATTTTCTAAAAACTCGTGTTTTTTGTAAACCTTCTAGAAGCTGTGATTTTAAAAAATGGTGGAAGTAAGCTTTTCTTATTTCCGGACGCATGCGCAAACTATAGAAAGTCGTTATGACGTAGAATATGCATACTTTGTTGATTCCATTTATGAAATAAAACACATTTTCTAAAAACTCGTGTTTTTTAAGAAATCATGTAAACCTTCCAAAAGCTGTGATTTTAAAAAACGGTGGAAGTAAGCTTTCCTTATTTCCGGACGAATGGGCAAACTTTAGAAAGTCGTTATGACGTAGAATGTGCATACTTTGTTGATTTCATTTAGGAAATAAAACACACTTTCTAAAAACTCGTGTTTTTTAAGAAATCATGTAAACCTTCTAGAAGCGGTGATTTTAAAAAATGGGGGAAGTAAGCTTTTCTTATTTCCAAACGCATTCGCAAACTATAGAAAGTCGTTATGACGTAGAATGTGCATACTTTGTTGATTCCATTTATGAAATAAAACACATTTTCTAGAAACTCGTGTTTTTTACGAAATCATGTAAACCTTCTAGAAGCTGTGATTTTAAAAAACGGGGGAAATAAGCTTTTCTTATTTCTGGACGCATGCGCAAACTATAGAAAGTCATTATGACGCAGAATGTGCATACTTTGTTGATTCCATTTATGAAATAAAACACATTTTCTAAAAACTCATGTTTTTTAGGAAATCATGTAAACCTTCTAGAAGCTGTGATTTTAAAAAATGGTGGAAGTCAGCTTTTGTTATTTCCGGACGCATGCGCAAACTATAGAAAGTCGTTATGACGTAGAGTATGCATACTTTGTAGATTCCATTTATGAAATCAAACACATTTTCTAAAAACTCGTGTTTTTTACGAAATCATGTAAACCTTCTAGAAGCTGTGATTTTAAAAAACGGGGGAAGTAAGCTTTTCTTATTTCCAAACGCATGCACAAACTATAGAAAGTCGTTATGATGTAGAATGTGCATACTTTGTTGATTCCATTTATGAAATAAAACACATTTTCTAAAAACTCGTGTTTTTTAAGAAATCATGTAAACCTTCTATAATCTGTGATTTTAAAAAACATGGGAGGTAAGCTTTTCTTCTTTCCGGACGCATGCGCAAAGTATAGAAATTCATTATGACATAGAATGTGCATACTTTGTACATTCCATTTATCAAATAAAACACATCTTGTAAAAACTCGTGTTTTTTACGAAATCATGTAAACCTGCTAGAAGCTGTGATTTTAAAAAACTTTGGAAGTAAGCTTTTCTTATTTCTGGACGCATGCACAAACTATAGAAAGTCGTTATGACGTAGAATGTGCATACTTTGTTGATTCCATTTATGAAATAAAACACACTTATTAAAAACTGGTGTTTTTTACGAAATCATGTAAACCTTCTAGAAGCTGTGATTTTAAAAAACGGGGGAAGTAAGCTTTTCTTATTTCCGAACGCATGCGAAAACTATAGAAAGTCGTTATGACGTAAAATGTGCATACTTTGTTGATTCCATTTATGAAATAAATTTTTTTTTCTAAAAACTCGGGTTTTTTACGAAATCATGTAAACCTTCTAAAAGTTGTGATTTTTAAAAAGCGGTGGAAGTAAGCTTTTCTTATTTCCAGACGAATGCACAAACTATAGAAAGTCGTTATGACGTAGAATGTCCATACTTTGTTGCTTCCATTTATGAAATAAAACACATTTTCTAAAAACTCGTGTTTTTTAAGAAACCATGTAAACCTTCTAGAAGCTGTGATTTTAAAAAACAAGGGAAGTAAGCTTTTCTTATTTCCGGACACATGCGCAAACTATAGAAAGTCGTTATGATGTAGAATGTGCATACTTTGTTGATTCCATTTATGAAATAAAACACATTTTCTAAAAACTCGTGTTTTTTAAGAAATCATGTAAAGCTTCTAGAAGCTGTGATTTTAAAAAACGGTTGAAGTAAGCTTTTCTTATTTCCGGACGCATGCGCAAACTATAGAAAGTCGTTATGACGTAGAATGTGCATACTTTGTCAATTCCATTTATGAAATAAAACACATTTTCTAAAAACTCGTGTTTTTGAAGAAATCATGTAAACCTTCCAGAAGCTATGATTTTAAAAAACAGGGGAAGTAAGCTTTTCTTATTTCCGAACGCATGCGCAAACTATAGAAAGTCGTTATGACGTAGAATGTGCATACATTGTAGATTCCATTGATGAAATAAAACACATTTTCTAAAAACTCGTGTTTTTTACGAAATCATGTAAACCCTCTAGAAGCTGTGATTTAAAAAAACGGTGGAAGTAAGCTTTTCTTATTTCCGTATGCATGCGCAAACTATAGAAAGTCGTTATGACGTAGAATGTGCATACTTTGTTGATTCCATTTATGAAATAAAACACATTTTGTAAAAACTGTTGTTTTTTACGAAATCATGTAAACCTTCTAGAAGCTGTGATTTAAAAAAACGGGGGAAGTAAGCTTTTCTTATTTCCGAACGCATACGCAAACTATAGAAAGTCGTTATGACGTAAAATGTGCATACTTTGTTGATTCCATTTATGAAATAAAAAACATTTTCTAAAAACTCGTGTTTTTTAAGAAATCATGTAAACCTTCTAGAAGCTGTGATTTTAAAAAACGGGGGAAGTAAGCTTTTCTTATTTCCAAACGCATGCACAAACTATAGAAAGTCGTTATGACGTAGAATGTGCATACTTTGTAGATTCCATTTATGAAATAAAACACATTTTCTAAAAACTCGTGTTTTTTAAGAAATCATGTAAAACTTCTAGAAGCTGTGATTTTAAAAAACGGTGGAAGTAAGCTTTTCTTAATTCCGGACGCATGCGCAAACTATAGAAAGTCGTTATGGCGTAGAATGTGCATACTTTGTAGATTCAATTTATGAAATAAAACACATTTTCTAAAAACTCCTGTTGTTTAAGAAATCATGTAAACCTTCTAGAAGGTGTGATTTTAAAAAAAAGTGGAAGTAAGCTTTTCTTATTTCCGGACGAATGCGCAAACTATAGAAAGTCGTTATGACGTAGAATGTGTATACTTTGTTGATTCCATTGATGAACTAAAACACATTTTTTAAAAACTCGTGTTTTTTAAGAAATCATGTAAACCTTCTAGAAGCTGTGATTTTAAAAAACGGTGGAAGTAAGCTTTTCTTATTTCCGGACGCATGCGCAAACTATAGAATGTCGTTATGACATAGAATGTGCATACTTTGTTGATTCCATTTATGAAGTAAAACACATTTTGTAAAAACTCGTGTTTTTTAAGAAATCATGTAAACCTTCTAGAAACTCTGATTTTAACAAACGGGGGAAGTAAGCTTTTGTTATTTCCAAATGCATCCGCAAACTATAGAAAGTCATTATGACGTAGAATGTGCATACTTTGTTGATTCCATTTATGAAATAAAACACATTTTCTAAAAATTCGTGTTTTTTACGAAATCATGTAAACCTTCTAGAAGCTGTGATTTTAAAAAACGGGGGAAGTAAGCTTTTCTTATTTCCGGACGCATGCGCAAACTATAGAGAGTCGTTATATCGTAGAATGTGCATACTTTGTAGATTCCATTTATGAAATAAAACACATTTTGTAAAAACTCGTGTTTTTTACGAAATCATGGAAACCTTCTAGAAGCTGTGATTTTAAAAAACGGTGGAAGTAAGCTTTTCTTATTTCCGGACGCATGCGCAAACTATAGAAATTCGTTATGACGTAGAATGTGTATACTTTGTTGATTCCATTTAGGAAATAAAACACATTTTCTAAAAACTCGTGTTTTTTAAGAAATCATGTAAACCTTCTAGAAGCTGTGATTTTAAAAAACGGGGGAAGTAAGCTTTTCTTATTCCCGGACGCATGCGCAAACTATAGAAAGTCGTTATATCATAGAATGTGCATACTTTGTAGATTCCATTTATGAAATAAAAGACATTTTCTAAAAACTCTTGTTTTTTGTAAACCTTCTAGAAGCTGTGATTTTAAAAAATGGTGGAAGTAAGCTTTTCTTATTTCCGGACGCAAGCGCAAACTATAGAAAGTCGTTATGACGTAGAATGTGCATACTTTGTTGATTCCATTTATGAAATAAAACACATTTTCTAAAAACTCGTGTTTTTTAAGAAATCATGTAAACCTTCCAGAAGCTGTGATTTTAAAAAACGGGGGAAGTAAGCTTTTCTTATTTCCAAACGCATGTGCAAACTATTGAAAGTCGTTATGATGTAGAATGTGCATACTTTGTTGATTCCATTTATGAAATAAAACACATTTTCAAAAACTCATGTTTTTTAAGAAATCATGTAAACCTTCTAGAAGCTGTGATTTTAAAAAACGGGGGAAGTAAGCTTTTATTATTTCCATACGCATGCGCAAACTATAGAAAGTCATTATGACATAGAATGTGCATACTTTGTCGATTCCATTTATGAAATAAAACGCATTTTCTAAAAACTCGTGTTTTTTACGAAATCATGTAAACCTTCTAGAAGCTGTGATTTTAAAAAACGGTGGAAGTAAGCTTTTCTTATTTCCGGACGAATGCGCAAACTATAGAAATTCGTTATGATGTAGAATGTGTATACTTTGTTGATTCCATTTATGAAATAAAACACATTTTCTAAAAACTCATGTTTTTTAAGAAATCATGTAAAGCTTCTAGAAGCTGTGATTTTAAAAAACGGAGGAAGTAAGCTTTTCTTATTTCCGGACGCATGCGCAAACTATAGAAATTCGTTATGACGTAGAATGTGCATACTTTGTAGATTCCATTTATGAAATAAAACACATTTTCTAGAAACTCGTTTTTTTTACGAAATCATGTAAACCTTCTAGAAGCTGTGATTTTAAAAAACAGGGGAAGTAAGCTTTTCTTATTTCCGGACGAATGCGCAAACTATAGAAAGTCGTTATGACGTAGAATGTGCATACTTTGTTGATTCCATTTATGAAATAAAACACATTTTCTAAAAACTCATGTTTTTTAAGAAATCATGTAAACCTTCTAGAAGCTATGATTTTAAAAAACGGGGGAAGTAAGCTTTTGTTATTTCCGGACGAATGCGCAAACTATAGAAAGTCGTTATGACGTACAATGTGCATACTTTGTTTATTCCATTTATGAAATAAAACACATTTTCTAAACACTCGTGTTTTTTACGAAATCATGTAAACCTTCTAGAAGCTGTGATTTTTAAAAACGGGGGAAGTAAGCTTTTCTTATTTCCAAACGCATGCGCAAACTGTAGAAAGTCATTATGACGTAGAATGTGCATACTTTGTTGATTCCATTTATGAAATAAAACACATTTTCTAAAAACTCGTGTTTTTTAAGAAATCATGTAAACCTTCTAGAAGCTGTGATTTTAAAAAACAGGGGAAGTAAGCTTTTCTTATTTCCAAACACATTGCAAACTATAGAAAGTCCTTAGGAAATAGAATGTGCATACTTTGTTTATAACATTTATGAAATAAAACACATTTTCTAAAAACTCGTGTTTTTTAAGAAATCATGTAAACCTTCTAGAATCCGTGATTTTAAAAAACGGGGGAGGTAAGCTTTTCTTATTTCCGGACGCATGCGCAAACTATAGTGTTGATGTATATGTAACTTCGGAATGTATTTCACATATATGTATATTGTATTCCTATAGAGATGTTATTATTCCTCTATACGGAAGTGTCGTCATTTATATTGTAAGTGTCGTAACTTATACTTGATGGGTTATTAGACCACCCTATTGGGGGCCGGCTCTGTCAGCATTATGTTATGTGGTTAAGTTCGAGCCTACATGTGTTAGGTAAAAAGGCAAGTCAAGTCAAGTATAAATAGAGTGCGGGAGGCACTCTATTTGTTCACTCACTTCTCACTCAAGCACTCAAGGAGGAGTGGCGCACTTATGGAGGAGGAGGATCTGTTGCTAGGTTGTGTCTATCTCTTATGCTTGGTTGTATCATTGCTCTATCTATCTCTGAGGAAGTTATTGGGGTTTTTCGCCTTTATGGTTTTCCCCAAGTAAATCTTTGTGTCTCTTGTGTGCTTCCATTATTGTCTCCATGATTGATATGCTATAGATATGCTGTACATGTTGTTCTCTTAGTTAAGATCCTAGATCAGATTGAAGTAAATTCTGAAAATTTAACATATAGAGAGTCGTTATGACGTAGAATGTGCCAATTTTGTAGATTCCATTTATGAAATAAAACACATTTTCTAAAAACTCGTGTTTTTTACGAAATCATGTAAAGCTTCTAGAAGCTGTGATTTTAAAGAACGGGGGAAGTAAGCTTTTCTTATTTCCGGACGAATGCACAAACTATAGAAAGTCGTTATGACGTAGAATGTGCATACTTTGTTGATTCCATTTATGAAATAAAACACATTTTCTAAAAACTTGTGTTTTTTAAGAAATCATGTAAACCTTCTAGAAGCTGTGATTTTAAAAAACGGTGGAAGTAAGATTTTCTTATTTCCAAACGCATGCGCAAACTATAGAAAGTCGTTATGACGTAGAATGTGCATACTTTGTTGATTCCATTTATGAAATAAAACACATTTTCTAAAAACTCGTGTTTTTTAAGAAATCATGTAAACCTTCTAGAAGCTGTGATTTTAAAAAACGGGGGAAGTAAGGTTTTCTTATTTCCAAACACATGCGCAAACTATAGAAAGTCATTATGTCGTAGAATGTGCCTACTTTGTTGATTCCATTTATGAAATAAAACGCATTTTCTAAAAACTCGTGTTCTTTACGAAATCATGTCAACCTTCTAGAAGCTGTGATTTTAAAAAACCGGTAAGTAAGCTTTTCTTATTTCCAAATGCATGCGCAAACTATAGAAAGTCGTTATGACGTAGAATGTGCATACTTTGTTGATTCCATTTATGAAATAAAACACATTTTCTAAAAACTCGTGTTTTTTACCAAATCATGTAAACCTTCTAGAAGTTGTGATTTTAAAAAATGGTGGAAGTAAGCTTTTCTTATTTACGGACGCATGCGCAAACTATAGAAAGTCGTTATGGTGTAGAATGTGCATACTTTGTAGATTCGATTTATGAAATAAAACACATTTTCTAAAAACTCGTGTTTTTTAAGAAATCATGTAAACCTATTAGAAGTTGTGATTTTAAAAAACGGAGGAAGTAAGCTTTTCTTATTTCCGGACGAATGCGCAAACTATAGAAAGTCGTTATGACATAGAATGTGTATACTTTGTTGATTCCATTTATGAAATAAAACACATTTTCTAAAAACTCGTGTTTTTTAAGAAATCATGTAAACCTTCTAGAAGCTGTGATTTTAAAAAATGGTGGAAGTGAGCTTTTCTTATTTCCGGACGCATGCGCAAACTATAGAAAGTCGTTATGACGTAGAATGTGCATACTTTGTTGATTCCATTTATGAAATAAAACACATTTTGTAAAAAATCGTGTTTTTTAAGAAATCATGTAAACCTTCTAGAAGGTGTGATTTTAAAAAATGGTGGAAGTAAGCTTTTCTTATTTCCAAACGCATGCGCAAACTACAGAAAGTCGCTATGATGTAGAATGTGCATACTTTGTTTATTCCATTTATGAAATAAAACACATTTTCTAAAACTCGTGTTTTTTAAAAAATCATGTAAACCTTCTAGAAGCTGTGATTTTAAAAAACGGTGGAAGTAAGCTTTCCTTATTTCCGGACGAATGGGAAAACTTTAGAAAGTCGTTATGACGTAGAATGTGCATACTTTGTTGATTTCATTTAGGAAATAAAACACACTTTCTAAAAACACGTGTTTTTTAAGAAATCATGTAAACCTTCTAGAAGCTGTGATTTTAAAGAATTGCGGAAGTAAGCTTTTCTTATTTCCAAACGCATGCGCAAACTATAGAAAGTCGTTATGACGTAGAATGTGCATACTTTGTTGATTCCATTTATGAAATAAAACACATTTTCTAGAAACTCGTGTTTTTTACGAAATCATGTAAACCTTCTAGAAGCTGTGATTTTAAAAAACGGGGGAAATAAGCTTTTCTTATTTCTGGACGCATGCGCAAACTATAGAAAGTCATTATGACGCAGAATGTGCATACTTTGTTGATTCCATTTATGAAATAAAACACATTTTCTAAAAACTCATGTTTTTTAAGAAATCATGTAAACCTTCTAGAAGCTATGATTTTAAAAAATGGTGGAAGTAAGCTTTTGTTATTTCCGGACGCATGCGCAAACTATAGAAAGTCGTTATGACGTAGAATATGCATACTTTGTAGACTCCATTTATGAAATAAAACACATTTTCTAAAAACTCGCGTTTTTTACGAAATCATGTAAACCTTCTAGAAGCTGTGATTTTAAAAAACGGGGGAAGTAAGCTTTTCTTATTTCCAAACGCATGCACAAACTATAGAAAGTCGTTATGATGTAGAATGTGCATACTTTGTTGATTCCATTTATGAAATAAAACACCTTTTCTAAAAACTCGTGTTTTTTAAGAAATCATGTAAACCTTCTATAATCTGTGATTTTAAAAAACGGGGGAGGTAAGCTTTTCTTCTTTCCGGACGCATGCGCAAAGTATAGAAATTGATTATGACATAGAATGTGCATACTTTGTAGATTCGATTTATCAAATAAAACACATCTTGTAAAAACTCGTGTTTTTTACGAAATCATGTAAACCTGCTAGAAGCTGTGATTTTAAAAAACTTTGGAAGTAAGCTTTTCTTATTTCCGGACGCATGCGCAAACTATAGAAAGTCATTATGACGTAGAATGTGCATACTTTGTTGATTCCATTTATGAAATAAAACACATTTTGTAAAAACTGGTGTTTTTTACGAAATCATGTAAACCATCTAGAAGCTGTGATTTTAAAAAACGGGGGAAGTAAGCTTTTCTTATTTCCGAACGCATGCGCAAACTATAGAAAGTCGTTATGACGTAAAATGTGCATACTTTGTTGATTCCATTTATGAAATAAAAAACATTTTCTAAAAACTCGGGTTTTTTACGAAATCATGTAAACCTTCTAAAAGTTGTGATTTTTAAAAAGCGGTGGAAGTAAGCTTTTCTTATTTCCAGACGAATGCACAAACTATAGAAAGTCGTTATGACGTAGAATGTCCATACTTTGTTGCTTCCATTTATGAAATAAAACACATTTTCTAGAAAGTCGTGTTTTTTAAGAAACCATGTAAACCTTCTAGAAGCTGTGATTTTAAAAAACAGGGGAAGTAAGCTTTTCTTATTTCCGGACACATGCGCAAACTATAGAAAGTCGTTATGATGTAGAATGTGCATACTTTGTTGATTCCATTTATGAAATAAAACACATTTTCTAAAAACTCGTGTTTTTTTAGAAATCATGTAAACCTTCTAGAAGCTGTGATTTAAAAAAACGGTGGAAGTAAGATTTTCTTATTTCCGGACGCATGCGCAAACTATAGAAAGTCGTTATGACGTAGAATGTGCATACTTTGTCAATTCTATTTATGAAATAAAACACATTTTCTAAAAACTCGTGTTTTTTAAGAAATCATGTAAACCCTCTAGAAGCTGTGATTTAAAAAAACGGTGGAAGTAAGCTTTTCTTATTTCCGTATGCATGCGCAAACTATAGAAAGTCGTTATGACGTAGAATGTCCATACTTTGTTGCTTCCATTTATGAAATAAAACACATTTTCTAAAAACTCGTGTTTTTTAAGAAACCATGTAAACCTTCTAGAAGCTGTGATTTTAAAAAACAGGGGAAGTAAGATTTTCTTATTTCCGGACACATGCGCAAACTATAGAAAGTCGTTATGACGTAAAATGTGCATACTTTGTTGATTCCATTTATGAAATAAAAAACATTTTCTAAAAACTCGTGTTTTTTGAGAAATCATGTAAAACTTCTAGAAGCTGTGATTTTAAAAAACGGTGGAAGTACGCTTTTCTTATTTCCGGACGAATGCGCAAACTATAGAATGTCATTATTATGTAGAATGTGCATACTTTTTTGATTCCATTTATGAAATAAAACACATTTTCTAAAAACTCGTGTTTTTTTAGAAATCATGTAAACCTTCTAGAAGCTGTGATTTTAAAAAATGGTGGAAGTAAGCTTTTCTTATTTCCGGACGCATGCGCAAACTATAGAAAGTCGTAATCACGTAGAATGTGCATACATTGTTGATTCCATTGATGAAATAAAACACATTTTCTAAAAACTCGTGTTTTTTTAGAAATCATGTAAACCTTCTAGAAGCTGTGATTTTAAAAAACGGTGGAAGTAAGCTTTTTTTATTTCCGGACCCATGCTCAAACTATAGAAAGTCGTTATGACGTGGAATGTTCATACATTGTTGATACCATTTATGAAATAAAACACATTTTCTAAAAATTCGTGTTTTTTTAGAAACCATGTAAACCTTCTAGAAGCTGTGATTTTAAAAAATGGGGGAAGTAAGCTTTTCTTATTTCCAAACGCATGCGCAAACTATAGAACGTCGTTATGACGTAGAATGTGCATACTTTGTTGATTCCATTTATGAAATAAAACACATTTTCTAAAAACTCGTGTTTTTTAAGAAATCATGTAAACCTTCTAGAAGCTGTGATTTTAAAAAATGGGGGAAGTAAGCTTTTCTTATTTCCAAACGCATGCGCAAACTATAGAAAGTCGTTATGACGTAGAATGTGCATACTTTGTTGATTCCATTTACGAAATAAAACAAATTTTCTAAAAACTCGTGTTTTTTAATAAATCATGTAAACCTTCTGGAAGCTGTGATTTTAAAAAACGGGGGAAGTAAGCTTTTCTTATTTCCAAACGCATGCGCAATCTATAGAAAGTCGTTATGACATAGAATGTGCATTATTTGTAGATTCCATTTATGAAATAAAACACATTTTCTAAAAACTCATATTTTTTACGAAATCATGTAAACCTTCTAGAAGCTGTGATTTTAAAAAACGGTGAAAGTAAGCTTTTCTTATTTCCGGACGCATGCGCAAACTATAGAAAGTCGTAATGACGTAGAATGTGCATACATTGTTGATTCCATTGATGAAATAAAACACATTTTCTAAAAACTCGTGTTTTTTTAGAAATCATGTAAACCTTCTAGAAGCTGTGATTTTAAAAAACGGTGGAAGTAAGCTTTTTTTATTTCCGGACCCATGCTCAAACTATAGAAAGTCGTTATGACGTAGAATGTTCATACATTGTTGATACCATTTATGAAATAAAACACATTTTCTAAAAAATCGTGTTTTTTTAGAAACCATGTAAACCTTCTAGAAGCTGTGATTTTAAAAAATGGGGGAAGTAAGCTTTTCTTATTTCCAAACGCATGCGCAAACTATAGAAAGTCGTTATGACGTAGAATGTGCATACTTTGTTGATTCCATTTACGAAATAAAACAAATTTTCTAAAAACTCGTGTTTTTAATAAATCATGTAAACCTTCTGGAAGCTGTGATTTTAAAAAACGGGGGAAGTAAGCTTTTCTTATTTCCAAACGCATGCGCAATCTATAGAAAGTCGTTATGACATAGAATGTGCATTATTTGTAGATTCCATTTATGAAATAAAACACATTTTCTAAAAACTCATATTTTTTACGAAATCATGTAAACCTTCTAGAAGCTGTGATTTTAAAAAACGGTGAAAGTAAGCTTTTCTTACTTCCGGACTCATGCGCAAACTATAGAAAGTCGTTATGACGTAGAATGTGCATACTTTGTAGATTCCATTTATAAATTAAAACAAATTTTCTAAAAACTCATGTTCTTTACGAAATCATGTAAACCTTCTAGAAGCTATGATTTCAAAAAACGGTGGAAGTAAGCTTTTCTTATTTCCGGACGGATGCGCAAACTATAGAAAGTCGTTATGACGTAGAATGTGCATACTTTGTAGATTCCATTTATGAAATAAAACACATTTTCTAAAAACTCGTGTTTATAAGAAATAATGTAAACCTTCTAGAAGCTGTGATTTTAAAAAACGGTGGAAGTAAGCTTTTATTATCTCCGGACGTATGCGCAAACTATAGAAAGTCGTTATGACGTAGAATGTGCATACTTTGTAGATTCCATTTATGAAATAAAACACATTTTCCAAAAACTCGTGTTTTTTACGAAATCATGTAAACCTTCTAGAAGTTGTGATTTTTAAAAATGGTGGAAGTAAGCTATTCTTATTTCCGGATGCATGCGCAACCTATAGAAAGTCGTTATGACGTAGAATATGCATACTTTTTCAATTCCATTTATGAAATAAAACACATTTTCTAAAAACTCGTGTTTTTTAAGAAATCATGTAAACCTTCTAGAAGCTGTTATTTTAAAAAACCGGGGAAGTAAGCTTTTCTTATTTCCAAACGCATGCGCAAACTATAGAAAGTCATGATGACGTAGAATGTGCATACTTTGTTGATTCCATTTATGAAATAAAACACATTTTCTAAAAACTCGTGTTTTTTAAGAAATCATGTAAACCTTCTAGAAGCTGTGATTTTAAAAAACGGGGGAAGTAAGCTTTTCTTACTTCCGGACGAATGCGCAAACTATAGAAAGTCGTTATGACGTAGAATGTGCATACATTGTTGATTCGATTTATGAAATAAAACACATTTTCTAAATACTCGTGTTTTTTAAGAAACCATGTAAACCTTCTAGAAGCTGTGATTTTAAAAAACGAGGGAAGTAAGCTTTTCTTACTTCAGGACTCATGTGCAAACTATAGAAAGTCGTTATGATGTAGAATATGCATACTTTGTCGATTCCATTTATGAAATAAAACACATTTTCTAAAAACTCGTGTCTTTTACGAAATCATGTAAACCTTCTAGAAGCTGTGATTTGAAAAAACGGGGGAAGTAAGCTTTTCTTATTTCCAAACGCATGTGCAAACTATAGAAAGTCGTTATGATGTAGAATGTGCATATTTTGTTGATTCCATTTATGAAATAAAACACATTTTCTAAAAACTCGTGTTTTTTAAGAAATCATGTAAACCTTCTAGAAGCTGTGATTTTAAAAAAACGGGGGAAGTAAGCTTTTCTTATTTCCGGACGCATGCGCAAACTATAGAAATTCGTTGTGACGTAGAATGTGCATACTTTGTAGATTCCATTTATGAAATAAAACACATTTTCTAAAAACTCGTGTTTTTTACGAAATCATGTAAACCTTCTAGAAGTTGTGATTTTAAAAAACGGTGGAAGTAAGCTTTTCTTATTTCCGGAAGCATGCGCAAACTATAGAAAGTCGTTATGACGTAGAATGTGCATACTTTGTAGATTCCATTTATGAAATAAAACACATTTTCTAAAAACTCGTGTTTTTTACGAAATCATGTAAACCTTCTAGAAGCGGTGATTTTAAAAAACGGTGGAAGTAAGCTTTTCTAATTTTCGGACGCATGCACAAACTATAGAAAGTCGTTATGACATAGAATGTGCATACTTTGTTGATTCCATTTATGAAATAAAACACATTTTCTAAAAACTCGTGTTTTTTAAGAAATCATGTAAACCTTCTAGAAGCTGTGATTTTAAAAAACGGTGTAAGTAAGCTTTTCTTATTTCCAAACGCATGCGCAAACTATAGAAAGTCGTTATGACGTAGAATGTGCATACTTTGTTGATTCCATTTATGAAATAAAACACATTTTCTAAAAACTCGTGTTTTTTAAGAAATCATGTAAACCTTCTAGAAGCTGTGATTTTAAAAAACGGGGGAAGTAGGCTTTTCTTATTTCCAAACGCATGCGCAAACTATAGAAAATCGTTATGACGTAGAATGTGCATACTTTGTCGATTCCATTTATGAAATAAAACACATTTTCTAAAATCTCGTGTTTTTTACGAAATCATGTAAACCTTCTAGAAGCTGTGATTTTAAAAAACGGTGGAAGTAAGCTTTTCTTACTTCCGGACTGATGCGCAAACTATAGAAAGTCGTTATGACGTAGAATGTGCATACTTTGTAGATTCCATTTATGAATTAAAACACATTTTCTAAAAAATCGTGTTTTTTACGAAATCATGTAAACCTTCTAGAAGCCGTGATTTTAAAAAACGGTGGAAGTAAGCTTTTCTTATTTCCGGACGCATGCGCAAACTATAGAAATTCGTTATGACGTAGAATGTGCATACTTTGTAGATTCCACTTATGAAATAAAACACATTTTCTAAAAACTCTTGTTTTTTAAGAAATCATGTAAACCTTCTAGAAGCTGTGATTTTAAAAAACGGTGGAAGTAAGCTTTTCTTATTTCCGGACGAATGCGCAAACTATAGAATGTCATTATTACGTAGAATGTGCATACTTTGTTGATTCCATTTATGAAATAAAACACATTTTCTAAAAACTCGTGTTTTTTTAGAAATCCTGTAAACCTTCTAGAAGCTGTGATTTTAAAAAACGGTGGTAGTAAGCTTTTCTTATTTCCGGACGCATCCGCAAACTATAGAAAGTCGTTATGACGTAGAATGTGCATACATTGTTGATTCCATTTATGAAATAAAACACATTTTCTAAAAACTCCTGTTTTTTAAGAAACCATGTAAACCTTCTAGAAGCTGTGATTTTAAAAAACGGGGGAAGTAAGCTTTTCTTATTTCCAAACGCATGCGCAAACTATAGAAATTCGTTATGACGTAGAATGCGCATACTTTGTAGATTCCATTTATGAAATAAAACACATTTTCTAAAAACTCGTGTTTTTTACGAAATCATGTAAACCTTCTAGAAGCTGTGATTTTAAAAAACGGTGGAAGTTTGCTTTTCTTACATCCGGACTCATGCACAAACTATAGAAAGTCGTTATGACGTAGAATGTGCATACTTTGTAGATACCATTTATGAATTAAAACACATTTTCTAAAAAATCGTGTTTTTTACGAAATCATGTAAACCTTCTAGAAGCTGTGATTTTAAAAAACGGTGGAAGTAAGCTTTTCTTATTTCCGGACGCATGCGCAAACTATAGAATTTCGTTATGACGTAGAATGTGCATACTTTGTTGATTCCATTTATGAAATAAAACACATTTTCTAAAAACTCTTGTTTTTTAAGAAATCATGTAAACCTTCTAGAAGTTGTGATTTTAAAAAACGGGGGAAGTAAGCTTTTCTTATTTCCAAATGCATGCGCAAACTATAGAAATTCGTTATGACGTAGAATGTGCATACTTTGTAGATTCCATTTATGAAATAAAACACATTTTCTAAAAACTCGTGTTTTTTAAGAAATCATGTAAACCTTCTAGAAGCTGTGATTTTAAAAAACGGGGGAAGTAAGCTTTTCTTATTTCCAAATGCATGCGCAAACTATAGAAAGTCGTTATGACGTAGAATGTGCATACTTTCTAGATTCCATTTATGAATTAAAACACATTTTCTAAAAACTCATGTTTTTTACGAAATCATGTAAACCTTCTAGAAGCTATGATTTAAAAAAACGGTGGAAGTAAGCTTTTCTTATTTACGGACGGATGCGCAAACTATAGAAAGTCGTTATGACGTAGAATGTGCATTCTTTGTAGATTCCATTTATGAAATAAAACACATTTTCTAAAAACTCGTGTTTTTTAAGAAATAATGTAAACCTTCTAGAAGCTGGGATTTTAAAAAACGATGGAAGTAAGCTTTTATTATTTCCGGACGCATGCGTAAACAATAGAAAGTCGTTATGACATAGAATGTGCATACTTTGTAGATTCCATTTATGAAATAAAACACATTTTCTAAAAACTCTTGTTTTTTAAGAAATCATTTAAACCTTCTAGAAGTTGTGATTTTAAAAAATGGGGGAAGTAAGCTCTTCTTATTTCCTGACGCATGCGCAAACTATAGAAAGTCGTTATGACGTATAATGTGCATACTTTGTAGATTCCATTTATGAATTAAAACACATTTTCTAAAAACTCATGTTTTTTACGAAATCATGTAAACCTTCTAGAAGCTATGATTTAAAAAAACGGTGGAAGTAAGCTTTTCTTATTTACGAACGGATGCGCAAACTATAGAAAGTCGTTATGACATAGAATGTGCATTCTTTGTAGATTCCATTTATGAAATAAAAAACATTTTCTAAAAACTCGTGTTTTTTAAGAAATAATGTAAACCTTCTAGAAGCTGTGATTTTAAAAAACGATGGAAGTAAGCTTTTATTATTTCCGGACGCATGCGTAAACTATAGAAAGTCTTTATGACGTAGAATGTGCATACTTTGTAGATTCCATTTATGAAATAAAACACATTTTCTAAAAACTCGTCTTTTTTAAGAAATCATGTAAACCTTCTAGAAGCTGTGATTTTAAAAAATGGGGGAAGTAAGCTTTTCTTATTTCCAAACGCATGCGCAAACTATAGAAAGTCATTATGACGTAGAATGTGCATACTTTGTTTATTCCATTTATGAAATAAAACACATTTTCTAAAAACTCATGTTTTTTAAGAAATAATGTAAACCTTCTAGAAGCTGTGATTTTAAAAAAAGGTGGAAGTAACCTTTTATTATCTCCGGACATATGCGCAAACTATAGAAAGTCGTTATGACGTAGAATGTGCATACTTCGTAGATTCCATTTATGAAATAAAACACATTTTCTGAAAACTCATGTTTTTTACGAAATCATGTAAACCTTCTAGAAGTTGTGATTTTAAAAAATGGTGGAAGTAAGCTTTTCTTATTTCCGGATGCATGCGCAACCTATAGAAAGTTGTTATGACGTATAATATGCATACTTTGTCAATTCCATTTATGAAATAAAACACATTTTCTAAAAACTCGTGTTTTTTAAGAAATCATGTAAACCTTCTAGAAGCTGTGATTTTAAAAAACGGGGGAAGTAAGCTTTTCATATTTCCGGACACGTGTGCAAACTATAGAAAGTCGTTATGACGTAGAATGTGCATACTTTGTAGATTCCATTTATGAAATAAAACACATTTTCTAGAAACTCGTGTTTTTTACGAAATCATGTAAACCTTCTAGAAGTTGTGATTTTAAAAAACGGTGGAAGTAAGCTTTTCTTATTTCCGGACGCATGAGCAAACTATAGAAAGTCGTTATGACGTAGAATGTGCATACTTTGTAGATTCCATTTATGAAATAAAACACATTTTCTAAAAACTCGTGTTTTTTACGAAATCATGTAAACCTTCTAGAAGCTGTGATTTTAAAAAACGGTGGAAGTAAGCTTTTCTAATTTTCGGACGCATGCGCAAACTATAGAAAGCCGTTATGACATAGAATGTGCATACTTTGTCGATTCCATTTATGAAATAAAACACATTTTCTAAAAACTCGTGTTTTTTAAGAAATCATGTAAACCTTCTAGAAGCTGTGATTTTATAAAATGGGGGAAGTAAGCTTTTCTTATTTCCGGACGCATGCGCAAACTATAGAAAGTCGTTATGACGTAGAATGTGCATACTTTGTTGATTCCATTTATGAAATAAAACACATTTTCTAAAAACTCGTGTTTTTTAAGAAATCATGTAAACCTTCTAGAAGCTGTGCTTTTAAAAAACGGTGGAAGTGAGCTTTTCTTATTTCCGGACGAATGCGCAAACTATAGAAAGTCATTATGACGTATAATGCACATACTTTGTTGATAAAATTTATGAAATAAAATAGATTTTCTAAAAACTCGTGTTGCTTAAGAAATCATGTAAACCTTCTAGAAGCTGTGATTTTAAAAAACGGGGGAAGTAAGCTTTTCTTATTTCCGGACGCATGCGCAAACTATAGAAAGTCGTTATGATGTAGAATGTGCATACTTTGTTGATTCCATTTATGAAATAAAACACATTTTCTAAAAACTCATGTTTTTTAAGAAATCATGTAAACCTTCTAGAATCTGTGATTTGAAAAAATGGTGGAAGTAAGCTTTTCTTATTTCCGGACGCATGCGCAAACTATAGAAAGTCGTTATGACGTAGAATGTGCATACTTTGTCAATTCCATTTATGAAATAAAACACATTTTCTAAAAACTCATATTTTTTAAGAAATCATGTAAACCTTCTAGAAGCTGTGATTTTAAAAAACGGGGGAAGTAAGGTTTTCTTATTTCCAAACGCATGCGCAAACTATAGAAAGTGGTTATGACGTAGAATGTGCATACTTTGTTGATTCCATTTATGAAATAAAACACATTTTCTAAAACCTCGTGTTTTTTAAGAAATCATGTAAACCTTCTAGAAGCTATGATTTTAAAAAACAGGGGAAGTAAGTTTTTCTTATTTCCGGACGCATGCGCAAACTATAGAAAGTTGTTATGACATAGAATGTGCATACATTGTAGATTCCATTGATGAAATAAAACACATTTTCTAAAAACTCGTGTTTTTTACGAAATCATGTAAACCCTCTAGAAGCTGTGATTTTAAAAAACGGTGGAAGTAAGCTTTTCTTATTTCCAGACGCATGCGCAAACTATAGAAAGTCGTTATGACTTATAATGTGCATACTTTGTTGATTCCATCTTTGAAATAAAACACATTTTCTAAAAACTCGTGTTTTTTAAAAAACCATGTAAACCTTCTAGAAGTTGTGATTTTAAAAAACGGGGGAAGTAAGCTTTTCTTATTTCCAAACGCATGCGCAAACTATAGAAAGTCGTTATGACGTAGAATGTTAATACTTTGTTGATTCCATTTATGAAATAAAACACATTTTCTAAAAACTCGTGTTTTTTAAGAAATCATGTAAAACTTCTAGAAGCTGTGATTTTAAAAAAACGGGGGAAGTAAGCTTTTCTTATTTCCGGACGAATGCGCAAACTATAGAAAGTCGTTATGACGTAGAATGTGCATACTTTGTAGATTCCATTTATGAAATAAAACACATTTTCTAAAAACTCGTGTTTTTTAAGAAATCATGTAAAACTTCTAGAAGCTGTGATTTTAAAAAACGGTGGAAGTAAGCTTTTCTTATTTCCGGACGAATGCGCAAACTATAGAATGTAATTATTATGTAGAATGTGCATACTTTGTTGATTCCATTTATGAAATAAAACACATTTTCTAAAAACTCATGTTTTTTTTGAAATCATGTAAACCTTCTAGAAGCTGTGATTTTAAAAAACGGTGGAAGTAAGCTTTTCTTATTTCCGGACGCATGCGCAAACTATAGAAAGTCGTAATGACGTAGAATGTGCATACATTGTTGATTCCATTTATGAAATAAAACATATTTTCTAAAAACTCGTGTTTTTTTAGAAATCATGTAAACCTTCTAGAAGCTGTGATTTTAAAAAACGGTGGAAGTAAGCTTTTCTTATTTACGGACCCATGCGCAAACTATAGAAACTTGTTATGACGTAGAATGTTCATACATTGTTGATTCCATTTATGAAATAAAACACATTTTCTAAAAATTCGTGTTTTTTAAGAAACCATGTAAACCTTCTAGAAGCTGTGATTTTAAAAAATGGGGGAAGTAAGCTTTTCTTATTTCCAAACGCATGCACAAACTATAGAACGTCGTTATCACGTAGAATGTGCATACTTTGTTGATTCCATTTATGAAATAAAACACATTTTCTAAAAACTTGTGTTTTTTAAAAAATCATGTAAACCTTCTAGAAGCTGTGATTTTAAAAAACGGGGGAAGTAAGCTTTTCTTATTTCCAAACGCATGCGCAAACTATAGAAAGTCGTTATGACGTAGAATGTGCATACTTTGTTGATTCCATTTACGAAATAAAACAAATTTTCTAAAAACTCGTGTTTTTTAATAAATCATGTAAACCTTCTAGAAGCTGTGATTTTAAAAAACGGGGGAAGTAAGCTTTTCTTATATCCAAACGCATGCGCAAACTATAGAAAGTCGTTATGACATAGAATGTGCATTCTTTGTAGATTCCATTTATGAAATAAAACACATTTTCTAAAAACTCGTGTTTTTTACAAAATCATGTAAACCTTCTAGAAGCTGTGATTTTAAAAAACGGTGGAAGTAAGCTTTTCTTACTTCCGGACTCATGCGCAAACTATAGAAAGTCGTTATGACGTAGAATGTGCATATTTTGTAGATTCCATTTATGAATTAAAACACATTTTCTAAAAACTCATGTTCTTTACGAAATCATGTAAACCTTCTAGAAGCTATGATTTCAAAAAATGGTGGAAGTAAGCTTTTCTTATTTCCGGACGGATGCGCAAACTATAGAAAGTCGTTATGACGTAGAATGTGCATACTTTGTAGATTCCATTTATGAAATAAAACACATTTTCCAAAAACTCGTGTTTTTTAAGAAATAATGTAAACCTTCTAGAAGCTGTGATTTTAAAAAACGGTGGAAGTAAGCTTTTATTATCTCCGGACGTATGCGCAAACTATAGAAAGTCGTTATGATGTAGAAGGTGCATACTTTGTAGATTCCATTTATGAAATAAAACACATTTTCTAAAAACTCGTGTTTTTTACGAAATCATGTAAACCTTCTAGAAGTTGTGATTTTAAAAAATGGTGGAAGTTAGCTTTTCTTATTTCCGGATGCATGCGCAACCTATAGAAAGTCGTTATGACTTAGAATATGCATACTTTGTCAATTCCATTTATGAAATAAAACACATTTTCTAAAAACTCCTGTTTTTTAAGAAATCATGTAAACCTTCTAGAAGCTGTGATTTTAAAAAACGGGGGAAGTAAGCTTTTCTTATTTCCAAACGCATGCGCAAACTATAGAAAGTCATGATGACGTAGAATGTGCATACTTTGTTGATTCCATTGATGAAATAAAACACATTTTCTAAAAGCTCGTGTTTTTTAAGAAATCATGTAAACCTTCTAGAAGCTGTGATTTTAAAAAACGGGGGAAGTAGGCTTTTCTTATTTCCGGATGAATGCGCAAACTATAGAAAGTCGTTATGACGTAGAATGTGCATACATTGTTGATTCGATTTATGAAATAAAACACATTTTCTAAGAACTCGTGTCTTTTACGAAATCATGTAAACCTTCTAGAAGCTGTGATTTGAAAAAACGGGGGAAGTAAGCTTTTCTTATTTCCAAACGCATGTGCAAACTATAGAAAGTCGTTATGATGTAGAATGTGCATACTTTGTTGATTCCATTGATGAAATAAAACACATTTTCTAAAAACTCGTGTTTTTTAAGAAATCATGTAAACCTTCTAGAAGCTGTGATTTTAAAAAACGAGGGAAGTAAGATTTTCTTATTTCCGGATGCATGCGCAAACTATAGAAAGTCGTTGTGACGTAGAATGTGCATACTTTGTAGATTCCATTTATGAAATAAAACACATTTTCTAAAAACTCGTGTTTTTTACGAAATCATGTAAACATTCTAGAAGTTGTGATTTTAAAAAACGGTGGAAGTAAGCTTTTCTTATTTCCGGACGCATGCGCAAACTATAGAAAGTCGTTATGACATAGAATGTGCATACTTTGTAGATTCCATTTATGAAATAAAACACATCTTCTAAAAACTCGTGTTTTTTACGAAATCATGTAAACCTTCTAGAAGCTGTGATTTTAAAAAACGGTGGAAGTAAGCTTTTCTAATTTTCGGACGCATGCACAAACTATAGAAAGTCGTTATGACATAGAATGTGCATACTTTGTTGATTCCATTTATGAAATAAAACACATTTTTTAAAAACTCATGTTTTTTAAGAAATCATTTAAACCTTCTAGAAGCTGTGATTTTAAAAAACTCGGGAAGTAAGCTTTTCTTATTTCCAAATGCATGCGCAAACTATAGAAATTTGTTATGACGTAGAATGTGCATACTTTGTAGATTCCATTTATGAAATAAAACACATTTTCTAAAAACTCATGTTTTTTACGAAATCATGTAAACCTTCTACAAGCTGTAATTTTAAAAAATGGTGGAAGTAAGCTTTTCTTACTTCCGGACTAATGCGCAAACTATAGAAAGTCGTTATGACGTAGAATGTGCATACTTTGTAGATTCCATTTATGAAATAAAACACATTTTCTAAAAAATCGTGTTTTTTACGAAATCATGTAAACCTTCTAGAAGCTGTGATTTTAAAAAACGGTGGAAGTAAGCTTTTCTTATTTCCGGACGCATGCGGAAACTATAGAAATTCGTTGTGACGAAGAATGTGCATACATTGTAGATTCCATTTATGAAATAAAACACATTTTCTAAAAACTCGTGTTTTTTACGAAATCATGTAAACCTTCTAGAAGCTGTGATTTTAAAAAATGGTGGAAGTAAGCTTTTCTTACTTCCGGACTCATGCGCAAGCTATAGAAATCGTTATGACGTAGAATGTGCATACTTTGTAGATTCCATTTATGAATTAAAACACATTTTCTAAAAACTCATGTTTTTTACGAAATCATGTAAACCTTCTAGAAGCTATGATTTAAAAAAATGGTGCAAGTAAGCTTTTCTTATTTACGGACGGATGCGCAAACTATAGAAAGTCGTTATGACATAGAATGTGCATTCTTTGTAGATTCCATTTATGAAATAAAACACATTTTCTAAAAACTCGTGTTTTTTAAGAAATAATGTAAACCTTCTAGAAGCTGTGATTTTAAAAAACGGTGGAAGTAAGATTTTATTATTTCTGGACGCATGCGTAAACTATAGAAAGTCGTTATGACGTAGAATGTGCATACTTTGTAGATTCCATTTATAAAATAAAACACATTTTCTAAAAACTCGTGTTTTTTATGAAATCATGTAAACCTTCTAGAAGTTGTGATTTTAAAAAACGGTGGAAGTAAACTTTTCTTATTTCTGGACGCATGCGCAAACTATAGAAAGTCGTTATGACGTAGAATGTGCATACTTTTTCAATTCCATTTATGAAATAAAACACATTTTATAAAAACTCGTGTTTTTTAAGATATCATGTAAACCTTCTAGAAGCTGTGATTTTAAAAAACGGGGGAAGTAAGCTTTTCTTATTTCCAAACGCATGCGCAAACTATAGAAAGTCGTTATGACGTAGAATGTGCATACTTTGTTGATTCCATTTATGAAATAAAACACATTTTCTAAAAATTCATGTTTTTTAAGAAATCATGTAAACCTTCTAGAAGCTGTGATTTTAAAAAACGGGGGAAGTAAGCTTTTCTTATTTCCAAACGCATGCGCAAACTATAGAAAGTCATTATGACGTAGAATGTGCATACTTTGTAGATTCCATTTATGAAATAAAACACATTTTCTAAAAACTCGTGTTTTTTACGAAATCATATAAACGTTCTAGAAGCTGTGATTTTAAAAAACGGTGGAAGTAAGCTTTTCTTACTTCCGAACTCATGCGCAAACTATAGAAAGTCGTTATGACGTAGAATGTGCATACTTTGTAGATTCCATTTATGAATTAAAACACATTTTCTAAAAACTAATGTTTTTTACGAAATCATGTAAACCTTCTAGAAGCTATGATTTAAAAAAAACGGTGGAAGTAAGCTTTTCTTATTTACGGACGGATGCGCAAACTATAGAAAGTTGTTATGATGTAGAATGTGCATTCTTTGTAGATTCCATTTATGAAATAAAACACATTTTCTAAAAACTCGTGTTTTTTAAGAAATAATGTAAACCTTCTAGAAGCTGTGATTTTAAAAAACGGTGGAAGTAAGCTTTTATTATTTCCGGACGCATGCGCAAACTATAGAAAGTCGTTATGACGTAGAATGTCCATACTTTGTTGATTCCATTTATGAAAAAAAAACACATTTTCTAGAACCTCGTGTTTTTTCAGAAATCATGTAAACCTTCTAGAAGCTGTGATTTTAAAAAACGGGGGAAGTAGGATTTTCTTATTTCCAAATGCATGCGCAAACTATAGAAAGTCGTTATGATGTAGAATGTGCATACTTTGTCAATTCCATTTATGAAATAAAACACATTTTCTAAAAACTTGTGTTTTTTACGAAATCATGTAAACCTTCTAGAAGCGGTGATTTTAAAAAACGGTGGAAGTAAGCTTTCCTTACTTCCGGACTCATGCGCAAACTATAGAAAATCGTTATGACGTAGAATGTGCATACATTGTTGATTCCATTTATGAAATAAAACACATTTTCTAAAAACTCGTCTTTTTTAAGAAACCATGTAAACCTTCTAGAAGCTGTGATTTTAAAAAATGGGGGAAGTAAGCTTTTCTTACTTCCGGACTCATGTGCGAACTATAGAAAGTCGTTATGACGTAGAATGTGCATACTTTTTCGATTCCATTTATGAAATAAAACACATTTTCTAAAAACTCGTGTTTTTTAAGAAATCATGTAAACCTTCTAGAAGCTGTGATTTTAAAAAACGGGGGATGTAAGCTTTTCTTATTTCCAAATGCATGCGCAAACTATAGAAAGTCGTTATGACGTAGAATGTGCATACTTTGTTGATTCCATTTATGAAATAAAACACATTTTCTAAAAACTCTTGTTTTTTAAGAAATCATGTAAACCTTCTAGAAGCTGTGATTTTAAAAAAACGGGGGAAGTAAGCTTTTCTTATTTCCAAACGCATGCGCAAGCTATAGAAAGTCATTATGACGTAGAATGTGCATACTTTGTTGATTCCATTGATGAAATAAAACACATTTTCTAAAAACTCGTGTTTTTTAAGAAATCATGTAAACCTTCTAGAAGCTGTGATTTTAAAAAACGGTGGAAGTAAGCTTTTCTTATTTCAAGATGAATGCGCAAACTATAGAATGTCATTATTACGTAGAATGCGAATACTTTGTTGATTTCATTTATGAAATAAAACACATTTTCTAAAAACTCATGTTTTTTAGGAAACCATGTAAACCTTCTAGAAGCCGTGATTTTAAAAAATGGGGGAAGTAAGCTGTTCTTATTTTTAAACGCATGCGCAAACTATAGAAAGTCGTTATGACGTAGAATGTGCATACTTTCTTGATTCCATTTATGAAATAAAACACATTCTCTAAAAACTCGTGCTTTTTAAGAAATCATGTGAACCTTCTAGAACCCGTGATTTTAAAAAACGGGGGAAGTAAGCTTTTCTTATTTCCAAAAGCATGCGCAACCTATAGAAAGTCGTTATGATGTAGAATGTGCATACTTTGTTGATTCCATTTATGAAATAAAACACATTTTCTAAAAACTCGTGTTTTTTAAGAAATCATGTAAACCTTCTAGAAGCTGTGATTTTAAAAAACGGGGGAAGTAGCCTTTTCTTATTTCCAAATGCATGCGCAAACTATAGAAAGTTGTTATGACGTAGAATGTGCATACTTTGTCAATTCCATTTATGAAATAAAACACATTTTCTAAAAACTCGTGTTTTTTACGAAATCATGTAAACCTTCTAGAAGCGGTGATTTTAAAAAACAGTGGAAGTAAGCTTTCCTTACTTCCGGACTCATGCGCAAACTATAGAAATTCGTTATGACGTAGAATGTGCATACTTTGTAGATTCCATTTATGAATTAAACACATTTTCTAAAAACTCGTGTTTTTTAAGAATCATGTAAACCTTCTAGAAGTTGTAATTTTAAAAAACGGGGGAAGTAAGCTTTTCTTATTTCCAAACGCATGCGCAAACTATAGAAAGTCGTTATGATGTAGAATGTGCATACTTTGTAGATTCCACTTACGAAATAAAACACATTTTCTAAAAACTCGTGTTTTTTAAGAAATCATGTAAACCTTCTAGAAGCTGTGATTTTAAAAAACGGTGGAAGTAAGCTTTTCTTATTTCCGGACGAATGCGCAAACTATAGAATGTCATTATTACGTAGAATGTGCATACTTTGTTGATTCCATTTTTGAAATAAAACACATTTTCTAAAAAATCGTGTTTTTTTAGAAATCATGTAAACCTTCTAGAAGCTGTGATTTTAAAAAACGGTGGAAGTAAGCTTTTCTTATTTCCGGACGCATGCGCAAACTATAGAAAGTCGTTATGACGTAGAATGTGCATACATTGTTGATTCAATTTATGAAATAAAACACATTTTCTAAAAACTCGTGTTTTTTAAGAAACCATGTAAACTTTCTAGAAGCTGTGATTTTAAAAAATGGGGGAAGTAAGCTTTTCTTATTTCCAAATGCATGCGCAAACTATAGAAATTCATTATGACGTAGAATGTGCATACTTTGTTGATTCCATCTATCAAATAAAACACATTTTCTAAAAACTCTTGTTTTTTAGGAAATCATGTAAACCTTCTAGAAGTTGTGATTTTAAAAACCGAGGGAAGTAAGCTTTTCTTATTTCCAAACGCATGCGCAAACTATAGAAATTCGTTATGACGTAGAATGTGCATACTTTGTAGATTCCATTTATGAAATAAAACACATTTTCTAAAAACTCGTGTTTTTTAAGAAATCATGTAAACCTTCTAGAAGCTGTGATTTTAAAAAACGGTGGAAGTAAGCTTTTCTTATTTCCGGACAAATGTGCAAACTATAGAATGTCATTATTACGTAGAATGTGCATACTTTGTTGATTCCATTTATGAAATAAAACACATTTTCTAAAAACTCGTGTTTTTTAAGAAATCATGTAAACCTTCTAGAAGCTGTGATTTTAAAAAACGGGGGAAGTAAACTTTTCTTATTTCCAAACGCATGCGCAAACTATAGAAAGTCGTTATGACGTAGAATGTGCATAGTTTGTAGATTCCATTTGTGAAATAAAACACATTTTCTAAAAACTCATGTTTTTTACGAAATCATGTAAACCTTCTAGAAGCTGTGATTTTAAAAAACGGTGGAAGTAAGCTTTTCTTACTTCCGAAGTCATGCGCAAACTATAGAAAGTCGTTATGACGTAGAATATGCATACTTTGTAGATTCCATTTATGAATTAAAACACATTTTCTAAAAACTCATGTTTTTTACGAAATCATGTAAACCTTCTAGAAGCTATGATTTAAAAAAACGGTGGAAGTAAGCTTTTCTTATTTACGGACGGATGCACAAAATATAGAAAGTCGTTATGATGTAGAATGTGCATTCTTTGTAGATTTCATTTATTAAATCAAACACATTTTCTAAAGACTCATGTTTTCTAAGAAATAATGTAAACCTTCTAGAAGCTGTGATTTTAAAAAACGGTGGAAGTAAGCTTTTATTATTTCCGGACGCATGCGTAAACTATAGAAAGTCGTTATGACGTAGAATGTGCATACTTTGTAGATTCCATTTATGAAATAAAACACATTTTCTAAAAACTCGTGTTTTTTAAGAAATCATCTAAACCTTCTAGAAGCTGTGATTTTAAAAAACGGGGGAAGTAATCTTTTCTTATTTCCAAACACATGTGCAAACTATAGAAAGTCGTTATGATGTAGAATGTGCATACTTTGTTGATTCCATTTATGAAATAAAACACATTTTCTAAAAACTCGTGTTTTTTAAGAAATCATGTAAACCTTTTAGAAGCTGTGATTTTAAAAAACGAGGGAAGTAAGCTTTTCTTATTTCCAAACGCATGCGCAAACTATAGAAAGTCGTTATGACGTAGAATGTGCATACTTTGTAGATTCCATTTATGAAATAAAACACATTTTCTAAAAACTCGTCTTTTTTACGAAATCATGTAAACCTTCTAGAAGCTGTGACTTTAAAAAACGGTGGAAGTAAGCTTTTCTTACTTCCGGACTCATGTGCAAACTATAGAAAGTCGTTATGTTGTAGAATGTGCATACTTTGTAGATTCCATTTATGAATTAAAACACATTTTCTAAAAACTCATGTTTTTTACGAAATCATGTAAACCTTCTAGAAGCTATGATTTAAAAAAACGATGGAAGTAAGCTTTTCTTATTTACGGACGGATGCGAAAACTATAGAAAGTCGTTATGACGTAGAATGTGCATTCTTTGTAGATTCCATTTATGAAATAAAACACATTTTCTAAAAACTCGTGTTTTTTAAGAAATAATGTAAACCTTCTAGAAGCTGTGATTTTGAAAAACGGTGGAAGTAAGCTTTTATTATTTCCAGACGCATGTGTAAACTATAGAAAGTTGTTATGACGTAGAATGTGCATACTTTGTAGATTCCATTTATGAAATAAAACAAATTTTCTAAAAACTCGTGTTTTTTATGAAATCATGTAAACCTTCTAGAAGTTGTGATTTTAAAAAACGGTGGAAGTAAGCTTTTCTTATTTCCGGACGCATGCGCAAACTATAGAAAGTCGTTATGACGTAGAATGTGCATACTTTGTCAATTCCATTTATGAAATAAAGCACATTTTCTAAAAACTCGCGTTTTTTAAGAAATCATGTAAACCTTCTAGAAGCTGTGATTTTAAAAAATGGGGGAAGTAAGCTTTTCTTATTTCCAAACGCATGCGCAAACTATAGAAAGTCGTTATGACATAGAATGTGCATACTTTGTCGATTCCATTTATGAAATAAAACACATTTTCTAAAAACTCGTGTTTTTTACGAAATCATGTAAACCTTCTAGAAGCTGTGATTTTAAAAAACGGTGGAAGTAAGCTTTTCTTATTTCCAAACGCATGCGCAAACTATAGAAAGTCGTTATGACGTAGAATGTGAATACTTTGTTGATTCCATTTATGAAATAAAACACATTTTCTATAAACTCGTGTTTTTTAAGAAATCATGTAAACCTTCTAGAAGTTGTGATTTTAAAAAACGGGGGAAGTAAGCTTTTCTTATTTCCAAACGCATGCACAAACTATAGAAAGTCATTATGACGTAGAATCTGCATACTTTGTAGATTCCATTGATGAAATAAAATACATTTTCTAAAAATTCGTGTTTTCTAAGAAATCATGTAAACCTTCTACAAGCTGTGATTTTAAAAAACGGTGGAAGTAAGCTTTTCTTATTTCCGGATGAATGCGCAAACTATAGAATGTCGTTATGATGTAGAATGTGCATACATTGTTGATAACATTTATGAAATAAAACACATTTTCTAAAAACTCGTGTTTTTTAAGAAACCATGTAAACCTTCTAGAAGCTGTGATTTTAAAAAACGGGGGAAGTAAGCTTTTCTTACTTCCGGACTCATGTGACAACTATAGAAAGTCGTTATGACGTAGAATGTGCATACTTTGTCGATTCCATTTATGAAATAAAACACATTTTCTAAAAACTCATGTTTTTTACGAAATCATGTAAACCTTCTAGAAGCTGTGATTTTAAAAAACGGGGGAAGTAAGCTTTTCTTATTTCCAAACGCATGAGCAAACTATAGAAAGTCGTTATGACGTAGAATGTGCATACTTTGTTGATTCCATTTATGAAATAAAACACATTTTCTAAAAACTCGTGTTTTTTAAGAAATCATGTAAACCTTCTAGAAGCTGTGATTTTAAAAAACGGGGGAAGTAAGCTTTTCTTATTTTGGGATGCATGCGCAAAATATAGAAAGTCGTTATGACGTAGAATGTGCATACATTGTAGATTCCATTGATGAAATAAAACACATTTTCTAAAAACTCATGTTTTTTATGATATCATGTAAACCTTCTAGAAGCTGTGATTTTAAAAAATGGTGGAAGTAAGCTTTTCTTATATCCACACGCATGCGCAAACTATAGAAACTCGTTATGACGTAGAATGTGCATACTTTGTAGATTCCATTTATGAAATAAAACACATTTTCTAAAAACTCATGTTTTTTACGAAATCATATAAACCTTCTATAAGCTGTGATTTTAAAAAACGGTGGAAGTAAGCTTTTCCAATTTCTGGACGCATGGGGAACCTATAGAAAGTCGTTATGACATAGAATGTGCATACTTTTTCGATTCCATTTATGAAATAAAACAGATTTTCTAAAAACTCGTGTATTTTAAGAGATCATGTAAACCTTCTAGAGGTTGTGATTTTAAAAAACGGGGGAAGTAAGCTTTTCTTATTTCCAAACGCATGCGCAAACTATAGAAAGTCGTTATGACGTAGAATGTGCATACTTTGTTGATTCCATTTATGAAATAAAACAGATTTTCTAAAAATTCGTGTTTTTTAAAAAACCATGTAAACCTTCTAGAAGCTGTGATTTTAAAAAATGGGGGAAGTAAGCTTTTCTTATTTCCAAACGCATGCGCAAACTATAGAACGTCGTTATGACGTAGAATGTGCATACTTTGTTGATTCCATTTATGAAATAAAACACATTTTCTAAAAACTCCTGTTTTTTAAAAAATTATGTAAACCTTCTAGAAGCTGTGATTTTAAAAAACGGGGGAAGTAAGCTTTTCTTATTTCCAAACGCATGCGCAAACTATAGAAAGTCGTTATGACGTAGAATGTGCATACTTTGTTGATTCCATTTACGAAATAAAACAAATTTTCTAAAAACTCATGTTTTTTAATAAATCATGTAAACCTTCTGGAAGCTGTGATTTTAAAAAACGGGGGAAGTAAGCTTTTCTTATTTCCAAACGCATGCGCAAACTATAGAAAGTCGTTATGACATAGAATGTGCATTCTTTGTAGATTCCATTTATGAAATAAAACACATTTTCTAAAAACTCGTGTTTTTTACGAAATCATGTAAACCTTCTAGAAGCTGTGATTTTAAAAAACGGTGGAAGTAAGCTTTTCTTACTTCCGGATTCATGCGCAAACTATAGAAAGTCGTTATGACGTAGAATGTGCATATTTTGTAGATTCCATTTATGAATTAAAACACATTTTCTAAAAACTCATGTTCTTTACGAAATCATGTAAACCTTCTAGAAGCTATGATTTCAGAAAACGGTGGAAGTAAGCTTTTCTTATTTCTGGACGGATGAGCAAACTATAGAAAGTTGTTATGACGTAGAATGTGCATACTTTGTAGATTCCATTTATGAAATAAAACACATTTTCTAAAAACTCGTGTTTTTTAAGAAATAATGTAAACCTTCTAGAAGCTGTGATTTTAAAAAACGGTGGAAGTAAGCTTTTATTATCTCCGGACGTATGCGCAAACTATAGAAAGTCGTTATGATGTAGAATGTGCATACTTTGTAGATTCCATTTATGAAATAAAACACATTTTCTAAAAACTCGTGTTTTTTACGAAATCATGTAAACCTTCTAGAAGTTGTGATTTTAAAAAATGGTGGAAGTAAGCTTTTCTTATTTCCGGATGCATGCGGAACCTATAGAAAGTCGTTATGACGTAGAATATGCATACTTTGTCAATTCCATTTATGAAATAAAACACATTTTCTAAAAACTCGTGTTTTTTAAGAAATCATGTAAACCTTCTAGGAGCTGTGATTTTAAAAAACGGGGGAAGTAAGCTTTTCTTATTTCCAAACGCATGCGCAAACTATAGAAAGTCATGATGACGTAGAATGTGCATACTTTGTTGATTCCATTTATGAAATAAAACACATTTTCTAAAAACTCGTGTTTTTTAAGAAATCATGTAAACCTTCTAGAAGCTGTGATTTTAAAAAACGGGGGAAGTAAGCTTTTCTTATTTCTGGACGAATGCGCAAACTATAGAAAGTCGTTATGACGTAGAATGTGCATACATTGTTGATTCGATTTATGAAATAAAACACATTTTCTAAAAACTCGTGTTTTTTAAGAATCCATGTAAACCTTCTAGAAGCTGTGATTTTAAAAAACGAGGGAAGTAAGCTTTTCTTACTTCAGGACTCATGTGCAAACTATAGAAATTCGTTATGACGTAGAATGTGCATACTTTGTCGATTCGATTTCTGAAATAAAACAGATTTTCTAAATACTCGTGTCTTTTACGAAATCATGTAAACCTTCTAGAAGCTGTGATTTGAAAAAACGGGGGAAGTAAACTTTTATTATTTCCAAACGCATGCGCAAACTATAGAAAGTCGTTATGACGTAGAATGTGCATAGTTTGTAGATTCCATTTGTGAAATAAAACACATTTTCTAAAAACTCATGCTTTTTACGAAATCATGTAAACCTTCTAGAAGCTGTGATTTTAAAAAACGGTGGAAGTAAGCTTCTCTTACTTCCGAAGTCATGCGCAAACTATAGAAAGTCGTTATGACGTAGAATATGCATACTTTGTAGATTCCATTTATGAATTAAAACACATTTTCTAAAAACTCATGTTTTTTACGAAATCATGTAAACCTTCTAGAAGCTATGATTTAAAAAAAC
The DNA here is from genome assembly GCA_027924585.1 of Larix kaempferi. NCBI lineage: Eukaryota > Viridiplantae > Streptophyta > Pinopsida > Pinales > Pinaceae > Larix > Larix kaempferi. The sequence goes on from BSBM01001252.1 coordinate 16,795,764, forward strand.
GGTGGAAGTAAGCTTTTCTTATTTACGGACGGATGCACAAAATATAGAAAGTCGTTATGACGTAGAATGTGCATTCTTTGTAGATTTCATTTATTAAATCAAACACATTTTCTAAAGACTCATGTTTTCTAAGAAATAATGTAAACCTTCTAGAAGCTGTGATTTTAAAAAACGGTGGAAGTAAGCTTTTATTATTTCCGGACGCATGCGTAAACTATAGAAAGTCGTTATGACGTAGAATGTGCATACTTTGTAGATTCCATTTATGAAATAAAACACATTTTCTAAAAACTCGTGTTTTTTAAGAAATCATCTAAACCTTCTAGAAGCTGTGATTTTAAAAAACGGGGGAAGTAATCTTTTCTTATTTCCAAACACATGCGCAAACTATAGAAAGTCGTTATGATGTAGAATGTGCATACTTTGTTGATTCCATTTATGAAATAAAACACATTTTCTAAAAACTCGTGTTTTTTAAGAAATCATGTAAACCTTTTAGAAGCTGTGATTTTAAAAAACGAGGGAAGTAAGCTTTTCTTATTTCCAAACGCATGCGCAAACTATAGAAAGTCGTTATGACGTAGAATGTGCATACTTTGTAGATTCCATTTATGAAATAAAACACATTTTCTAAAAACTCGTCTTTTTTACGAAATAATGTAAACCTTCTAGAAGCTGTGACTTTAAAAAACGGTGGAAGTAAGCTTTTCTTACTTCCGGACTCATGTGCAAACTATAGAAAGTCGTTATGTCGTAGAATGTGCATACTTTGTAGATTCCATTTATGAATTAAAACACATTTTCTAAAAACTCATGTTTTTTACGAAATCATGTAAACCTTCTAGAAGCTATGATTTAAAAAAACGGTGGAAGTAAGCTTTTCTTATTTACGGACGGATGCGAAAACTATAGAAAGTCGTTATGACGTAGAATGTGCATTCTTTGTAGATTCCATTTATGAAATAAAACACATTTTCTAAAAACTCGTGTTTTTTAAGAAATAATGTAAACCTTCTAGAAGCTGTGATTTTGAAAAACGGTGGAAGTAAGCTTTTATTATTTCCAGACGCATGTGTAAACTATAGAAAGTTGTTATGACGTAGAATGTGCATACTTTGTAGATTCCATTTATGAAATAAAACAAATTTTCTAAAAACTCGTGTTTTTTATGAAATCATGTAAACCTTCTAGAAGTTGTGATTTTAAAAAACGGTGGAAGTAAGCTTTTCTTATTTCCGGACGCATGCGCAAACTATAGAAAATCGTTATGACGTAGAATGTGCATACTTTGTCAATTCCATTTATGAAATAAAGCACATTTTCTAAAAACTCGCGTTTTTTAAGAAATCATGTAAACCTTCTAGAAGCTGTGATTTTAAAAAATGGGGGAAGTAAGCTTTTCTTATTTCCAAACGCATGCGCAAACTATAGAAAGTCGTTATGACATAGAATGTGCATACTTTGTCGATTCCATTTATGAAATAAAACACATTTTCTAAAAACTCGTGTTTTTTACGAAATCATGTAAACCTTCTAGAAGCTGTGATTTTAAAAAACGGTGGAAGTAAGTTTTTCTTATTTCCAAACGCATGCGCAAACTATAGAAAGTCGTTATGACGTAGAATGTGAATACTTTGTTGATTCCATTTATGAAATAAAACACATTTTCTATAAACTCGTGTTTTTTAAGAAATCATGTAAACCTTCTAGAAGTTGTGATTTTAAAAAACGGGGGAAGTAAGCTTTTCTTATTTCCAAACGCATGCACAAACTATAGAAAGTCGTTATGACGTAGAATGTGCATACTTTGTAGATTCCATTGATGAAATAAAATACATTTTCTAAAAATTCGTGTTTTCTAAGAAATCATGTAAACCTTCTACAAGCTGTGATTTTAAAAAACGGTGGAAGTAAGCTTTTCTTATTTCCGGATGAATGCGCAAACTATAGAATGTCGTTATGATGTAGAATGTGCATACATTGTTGATTCCATTTATGAAATAAAACACATTTTCTAAAAACTCGTGTTTTTTAAGAAACCATGTAAACCTTCTAGAAGCTGTGATTTTAAAAAACGGGGGAAGTAAGCTTTTCTTACTTCCGGACTCATGTGACAACTATAGAAAGTCGTTATGACGTAGAATGTGCATACTTTGTCGATTCCATTTATGAAATAAAACACATTTTCTAAAAACTCATGTTTTTTACGAAATCATGTAAACCTTCTAGAAGCTGTGATTTTAAAAAACGGGGGAAGTAAGCTTTTCTTATTTCCAAACGCATGAGCAAACTATAGAAAGTCGTTATGACGTAGAATGTGCATACTTTGTTGATTCCATTTATGAAATAAAACACATTTTCTAAAAACTCGTGTTTTTTAAGAAATCATGTAAACCTTCTAGAAGCTGTGATTTTAAAAAACGGGGGAAGTAAGCTTTTCTTATTTTGGGATGCATGCGCAAAATATAGAAAGTCGTTATGACGTAGAATGTGCATACATTGTAGATTCCATTGATGAAATAAAACACATTTTCTAAAAACTCGTGTTTTTTATGATATCATGTAAACCTTCTAGAAGCTGTGATTTTAAAAAATGGTGGAAGTAAGCTTTTCTTATTTCCACACGCATGCGCAAACTATAGAAACTCGTTATGACGTAGAATATGCATACTTTGTAGATTCCATTTATGAATTAAAACACATTTTCTAAAAACTCATGTTTTTTACGAAATCATGTAAACCTTCTAGAAGCTATGATTTAAAAAAACGGTGGAAGTAAGCTTTTCTTATTTCCAAACGCATGTGCAAACTATAGAAAGTCGTTATGATGTAGAATGTGCATACTTTGTTGATTCCATTTATGAATTAAAACACATTTTCTAAAAACTCATGTCTTTTACGAAATCATGTAAACCTTCTAGAAGCTGTGATTTGAAAAAAACGGGGGAAGTAAGCTTTTCTTATTTCCAAACGCATGTGCAAACTATAGAAAGTCGTTATGATGTAGAATGTGCATACTTTGTTGATTCCATTTATGAAATAAAACACATTTTCTAAAAACTCGTGTGTTTTAAGAAATCATGTAAACCTTCTAGAAGCTGTGATTTTAAAAAACGAGGGAAGTAAGCTTTTCTTATTTCCGGACGCATGCGCAAACTATAGAAAGTCGTTATGACGTAGAATGTGCATACTTTGTAGATTCCATTTATGAAATAAAACACATTTTCTAAAAACTCGTGTTTTTTACGAAATCATGTAAACCTTCTAGAAGTTGTGATTTTAAAAAACGGTGGAAGTAAGCTTTTCTTATTTCCGGACGCATGCGCAAACTATAGAAAGTCGTTATGACGTAGAATGTGCATACTTTGTAGATTCCATTAGTGAAATAAAACACATTTTCTAAAAACTCGTGTTTTTTACGAAATCATGTAAACCTTCTAGAAGCTGTGATTTTATAAAACGGTGGAAGTAAGCTTTTCTAATTTTCGGACGCATGCACAAACTATAGAAAGTCGTTATGACGTAGAATGTGCATACTTTGTTGATTCCATTTATGAAATAAAACACATTTTTTAAAAACTCATGTTTTTTAAGAAATCATTTAAACCTTCTAGAAGCTGTGATTTTAACAAACTGGGGAAGTAAGCTTTTCTTATTTCCAAATGCATGTGCAAACTATAGAAATTTGTTATGACGTAGAAAGTGCATACTTTGTAGATTCCATTTATGAAATAAAACATATTTTCTAAAAACTCATGTTTTGTACGAAATCATGTAAACCTTCTACAAGCTGTAATTTTAAAAAACGGTGGAAGTAAGCTTTTCTTACTTCCGGACTAATGCGCAAACTATAGAAAGTCGTTATGACGTAGAATGTGCATACTTTGTAGATTCCATTTATGAAATAAAACACATTTCTAAAAAATCGTGTTTTTTACGAAATCATGTAAACCTTCTAGAAGCTGTGATTTTAAAAAACGGTGCAAGTAAGCTTTTCTTATTTCCGGACGCATGAGCAAACTATAGAAATTCGTTATGACGTAGAATGTGCATACATTGTAGATTCCATTTATGAAATAAAACACATTTTCTAAAAACTCGTGTTTTTTACGAAATCATGTAAACCTTCTAGAAGCTGTGATTTTAAAAAACGGTGGAAGTAAGCTTTTCTTACTTCCGGACTCATGCGAAAACTATAGAAAGTCGTTATGACGTAGAATGTGCATACTTTGTAGATTCCATTTATGAAATAAAACACATTTTCTAAAAACTCATGTTTTTTACGAAATCATGTAAACCTTCTAGAAGCTATGATTTAAAAAAACGGTGCAAGTAAGATTTTCTTATTTGCGGACGGATGCGCAAACTATAGAAAGTCGTTATGACGTAGAATGTGCATTCTTTGTAGATTCCATTTATGAAATAAAACACATTTTCTAAAAACTCGTGTTTTTTAAGAAATAATGTAAACCTTCTAGAAGCTGTGATTTTAAAAAACGGTGGAAGTAAGCTTTTATTATTTCCGGACGCATGCGTAAACTATAGAAAGTCGTTACGACGTAGAATGTGCATACTTTGTAGATTCCATTTATAAAATAAAACACATTTTCTAAAAACTCGTGTTTTTTATGAAATCATGTAAACCTTCTAGAAGTTGTGATTTTAAAAAACGGTGGAAGTAAACTTTTCTTATTTCTGGACGCATGCGCAAACTATAGAAAGTCGTTATGACGTAGAATGTGCATACTTTGTCAATTACATTTATGAAATAAAACACATTTTATAAAAACTCGTGTTTTTTAAGAAATCATGTAAACCTTCTAGAAGCTGTGATTTTAAAAAACGGGTGAAGTAAGCTTTTCTTATTTCCAAACGCATGCGCAAACTATAGAAAGTCGTTATGACGTAGAATGTGAATACTTTGTTGATTCCATTTATGAAATAAAACACATTTTCTAAAAATTCATGTTTTTTAAGAAATCATGTAAACCTTCTAGAAGCTGTGATTTTAAAAAACGGGGGAAGTAAGCTTTTCTTATTTCCAAACGCATGCACAAACTATAGAAAGTCGTTATGACGTAGAATGTGCACACTTTGTAGATTCCATTTATGAAATAAAACACCTTTTCTAAAAACTCGTGTTTTTTACGAAATCATGTAAACGTTCTAGAAGCTGTGATTTTAAAAAACGGTGGAAGTAAGCTTTTCTTACTTCCGAACTCATGCGCAAACTATAGAAAGTCGTTATGACGTAGAATGTGCATACTTTGTAGATTCCATTTATGAATTAAAACACATTTTCTAAAAACTAATGTTTTTTACGAAATCATGTAAACCTTCTAGAAGCTATGATTTAAAAAAACGGTGGAAGTAAGCTTTTCTTATTTACGGACGGATGCGCAAACTATAGAAAGTTGTTATGATGTAGAATGTGCATTCTTTGTAGATTCCATTTATGAAATAAAACACATTTTCTAAAAACTCGTGTTTTTTAAGAAATAATGTAAACCTTCTAGAAGCTGTGATTTTAAAAAACGGTGGAAGTAAGCTTTTATTATTTCCGGACGCATGCGCAAACTATAGAAAGTCGTTATGACGTAGAATGTGCATACTTTGTTGATTCCATTTATGAAATAAAACACATTTTCTAGAAACTCATGTTTTTTAAGAAATCATGTAAACCTTCTAGAAGCTGTGATTTTAAAAAACGGGGGAAGTAAGCTTTTCTTATTTCAAAACGCATGCGCAAACTATAGAAAGTCGTTATGACGTAGAATGTGCATACTTTTTTTATTCCATTTATGAAATAAAACACATTTTCTAAAAACTCGTGTTTTTTAAGAAATCATGTAAACCTTCTAGAAGCTATGATTTTAAAAAACGGGGGAAGTAAGCTTTTCTTATTTCCAAACGCATGCGCAAACTATAGAAAATCGTTATGACATAGAATGTGCATACATTGTTGATTCCATTTATGAAATAAAACACATTTTCTAAAAACTCGTCTTTTTTAAGAAACCATGTAAACCTTCTAGAAGTTGTGATTTTAAAAAATGGGGGAAGTAAGCTTTTCTTACTTCCGGACTCATGTGCAAACTATAGAAAGTCGTTATGACATAGAATGTGCATACTTTGTCGATTCCATTTATGAAATAAAACACATTTTCTAAAAACTCGTGTTTTTTACGAAATTATGTAAACCTTCTAGAAGCTGTGATTTTAAAAAACGGGGGAAGTAAGCTTTTCTTATTTCCAAATGCATGCGCAAACTATAGAAAGTCGTTATGACGTAGAATGTGCATACTTTGTTGATTCCATTTATGAAATAAAACACATTTTCTAAAAACTCTTGTTTTTTAAGAAATCATGTAAACCTTCTAGAAGCTGTGATTTTAAAAAACGGGGGAAGTAAGCTTTTCTTATTTCCAAACGCATGCGCAAGCTATAGAAAGTCGTTATGACGTAGAATGTGCATACTTTGTTGATTCCATTGATGAAATAAAACACATTTTCTAAAAACTCGTGTTTTTTAAGAAATCATTTAAACCTTCTAGAAGCTGTGATTTTAAAAAACGGTGGAAGTAAGCTTTTCTTATTTCAAGATGAATGCGCAAACTATAGAATGTCATTATTACGTAGAATTTTAATACTTTGTTGATTCCATTTATGAAATAAAACACATTTTCTAAAAACTCGTGTTTTTTAGGAAACCATGTAAACCTTCTAGAAGCCGTGATTTTAAAAAATGGGGGAAGTAAGCTGTTCTTATTTCCAAACGCATGCGCAAACTATAGAAAGTCGTTATGACGTAGAATGTGCATACTTTCTTGATTCCATTTATGAAATAAAACACATTTTCTAAAAACTCATGTTTTTTAAGAAATCATGTGAACCTTCTAGAACCCGTGATTTTAAAAAACGGGGGAAGTAAGCTTTTCTTATTTCCAAAAGCATGCGCAACCTATAGAAAGTCGTTATGACGTAGAATGTGCATACTTTGTTGATTCCATTGATGAAATAAAACACATTTTCTAAAAACTCGTGTTTTTTAAGAAATCATGTAAACCTTCTAGAAGCTGTGATTTTAAAAAACGGGGGAAGTAGGCTTTTCTTATTTCCAAATGCATGCGCAAACTATAGAAAGTCGTTATGACGTAGAATGTGCATACTTTGTCAATTCCATTTATGAAATAAAACACATTTTCTAAAAACTCGTGTTTTTTACGAGATCATGTAAACCTTCTAGAAGCGGTGATTTTAAAAAATGGTGGAAGTAAGCTTTCCTTACTTCCGGACTCATGCGCAAACTATAGAAATTCGTTATGACGTAGAATGTGCATACTTTGTAGATTCCATTTATGAATTAAACACATTTTCTAAAAAATCGTGTTTTTTATGTTAAATTTTCAGAATTTACTTCAATCTGATCTAGGATCTTAACTGAGAGAACAACATGTACAGCATATCAATCATGGAGACAATAATGCAAGCACACAAGAGACACAAAGATTTACTTGGGGAAAACCATAAAGGTGAAAAACCCCAATAACTTCCTCAGAGATAGATAGAGCAATGATACAACCAACCAATAGAGATAGCCATAACCTAGCAGCAATCCTCCTCCTCCATAAGTGCGCCTCTCCTCCTTGAGAGCATGTGTGAGAAGTGAGTGAGTAAATAGAGTGCCTCCCGCACTCTATTTATACTTGACTTGACTTGCCTTTTTACCTAACTCATGTCGGCTCGAACTTAACCACATAACATAATGCTGAGTGGGCCGACCCCCAATAGAGTGGTCTAATAACCCTTTGACCCACATGGCCGACCCCCAATAGGGTGGTCTAATAACCCTTTGACCCACATGACTTATACAGGGCCGACCCCAAATAAGGTGGTCTAATAACCCATCAAGTATAAGTTACGACACTTACAATATAAATGACAACACTTCCTTATAGAGGAATAATACCATCTCTATAGGAATACAATATACATATATGTGAAATACATTCCGAAGTTACATATACATCAACACTCCCTCTTAACTAGGAAGGTATTTCTCAGCACAGTTCTTCTAGCACAAGTCATCTTCTCTGGATCATCGTCACTGGATAATCGTCATCGAGTCATCATCATCGTCACTGCTGCTGCTATCTCAATCAATCTTTGAATCTACTCGTCATAGGAAGTTCTACAGAGCCAGTCCTTTTTCATACTGGATGTAGGCCCACCACCTGCAGGTCTTCATCATCACTGGCCATACTGTGGAATCCTCAGGACTTTTACGTGCGTCACAAAACCTCGCAAGAGCATCCCAGGCTGTTACGAGCATACTGCTCTACCTATAGGATCTCCCAGGGCAACGAATTACATGTGACCTCACCACAAAACCTCGCAAGAGCATCCCAGGCTGTTACAAGCATACTGCTCTACCTATAGGATCTGCCAGGGCAACGAATTACATGTGGTCATGGCAAAACCTCGCAAGAGCATCCCAGGACTTATTACGGGCACACAGCCCAACCTATCGGATCTCCCAGGGAAACGGATTACATGCCATAGGACAAAACCTCGCAAGAGCATCTGCCAGATATCCCAGGGCAATGAATTACATGCCATAGGCAAAACCTCGCAAGACTATCTGCAGATCTCCCAGGGCAACGAATTACATGTCCTCCCAGATCAAAACCTCGAAAGAGCATTTGCCAGATGTCCCAGGGCAACGAATTACATGCCATAGGCAAAACCTCGCAAGACCATCTGCAAATCTCCCAGGGCAACGAATTACATGCTCATCTGCACAACCTGATCCACGGCCACAGAGTATCATCCTGATACTCACCATACATCATCTTGATGTATCCATGATCATCCTGATCATCATCACTGCAACGTCCTGCTGCATGTCATCTGGAGCAACATCCTGAAGCTCGTCATCTATGATCATCCTGATCATCACTGCAACATCCTGCTGCATGTCATCTGGAGCAACATCCTGAAGCTCGTCATCTATGATCATCCTGATCATCACTGCAACATCCTGCTGCATGTCATCTGGAGCAACATCCTGAAGCTCGTCATCTATGATCATCCTGATCATCACTGCAACATCCTGCAGCATGTCATCTGGAGCAACATCCTGAAGCTCGTCATATATGATCATCCTGATCATCACTGCAACATCCTGCTGCATATCATCTGGAGCAACATCCTGAAGCTCGTCATCCATGATCATCCTGATCATCAATGCATCTAACTGATGCATACCAAGTATCTACCTGATACATATCATCATACATGATCCTCCTGATCATCAATGCAACATCCTGCTGCATACCAAGTATCTACCTGATACATATCATCATATATGATCCTCCTGATCATCAATGTATCCACCTGATACAAATACAAAACACATGATATATATCACCATACATGATCCACCTGATCATACAATGTATCCACCTGATACATATACAGATACATGGTCCAAGCATCCAACATGATGCATATATAAGATACATACACATGATCCAACTGATCATATCCAGCATCCAACATGATGCGTACATACATACATAAAATGATCCAACTGATCATATCCAGCATCCAACATGATGCGTACATACATACATAAAATGATCCAACTGATCATATCCAGCATCCAACATGATGCGTACATACATACATAAAATGATCCAACTGATCATATCAAGCAGAAACTAGAACATCATCCTGATGCTCATCATCCAGCGCTTACATCCACAGCCATGTGAAGGATCCTCCTTCCAACATGCTTGGAATGGCTTCAGCAAATGTGTCCATCACTTCTTCCTCGAAGTGTCCTCGATCTGAAGAACACCAAGCCTCTCTCTGAAGTACTCAAACTTCACCCTGGCTAGTGGCTTCGTCAACACATCTGCAATCTGCTCGTCCGTCACAACATACAGGAGCTTCACAGCTCCTCTCTGCACCATATCCTTGATATAGTGATATTTGATCTCTATGTGTTTCGACCTGTCATGACACACTGGGTTCTCGGACAGCTTCACACAACTCTGGTTATCACAGAAGATACCAGTAGCCTCTAACGGGAGATCAAATAACTCAGACAGTAGCTTCCGTAGCCATACTGCCTCACAACTAGCTGAGCAGGCTGCAACATACTCTGCCTCAGCTGTACTCAGTGCTACGCAGGACTGCTTCTTGCTAAACCAAGAGATCACACCTGATCTCATACTGAAGCAGCACCCATATGTGCTCTTCCTATCTGCAGCACTGCCAGCCCCAATATGAATCAACATAACCCTGCAGGTTAAACTTTTGATTCGCCTCATACCTGAGCCCATAATCCACTGTACCCTTCAGGTGCCTCAGAACATGCTTTACAGCAACCAGGTGAACACTCCTCGGATCCGTCAGGAACTGGCTCAATGTGTTCACAGCAAAGCAAATGTCTGGTCTCGTGTTCGTCAGGTACATCAAGGACCCAATCATCTGACGATACATAGAGACATCAACTGGCTCAGATGAAGCATCACATAGAGGCTTCAGATTCGATGCCATAGGTGTGGCCATGGCCTTGCAATCCATCATCCCGAATCTCTTCAGGATCTCTACTGCATACTTCCCTTGTCCAAGGAAGATTCCTTCTGCATTCTGCCACACCTCCATGTCAAAAACAAATAGTGCATCATCCCCAAGTTCTTCATCTCGAACTTGGTAGTAAGCTTCCGCTGCGTGTCGGCAATCAATCTATTTTCACCTGTAACAAACATGTTATCTGTGTACAAAAGTAGTATCACTGAATTGCCTTCCTCAACCTTGTAGTAAAGGTTGGAATCCACATTATTCTTGGTAAGGCCCAAACTGGATAGAAAGCTGTCTATCCTACCATACCAAGTTCTTCACACATATATGACTACACCATGCTGTCTTGAAATCCATCTGGTGTATCTTCTATTTCATCACTTTTATATTTCTCAATGCTGCCATCTGCAACATGCTTGATCTGATAGTTCCATTTGGAAGTCATAACGAACTTCCCTTCACGTCTTGGGACTACATCCCAAACATCATTCTTCATGATCGACGGATCATGGCATTCCATCCCAGATCCTGGGAACTTCAATATCTTCAATATCTTCAATAGATATCTTTGTTGCTGGAACAAATGTTGTAGTTCTTCTTTTGTAGGAGATGGCATATGATCTTTCCTACACAACAAGTTAAATTGCATGATTAGAAAATATCTCATAGTTTTCAGAACAAATTTTTATACATAAAGAAATATGTCATACAGTCATGCAATTATCTTAGCCAATGCTTCAATACAACATTTATCCATATCCAGTAACTTTCTAGATGCCTTCCAATCTCTACCAGAACATTGTTAAGAGTGTGCACAACTCTCAACATGTCAGCAAAGAGGTTTCATTCTAGATAAGTAGCAATGGAATGTTGTACAGTGCCATAGGCCACTTACCCATGCATATTAGGAGTATACTGTTCATCAATGCAATTATTCTAATATGCATAATACACAACCTAATTCTAGGAACACCAGTATATACATTATTGAACAATATTATTTAAGAAATGACAATTCAAATACTTATCTTTGTTTGTTCATTGGGTGGACTCCCTCTGAGTCTTCGCTTCCTTGCAGGAGCTGCTGGAGTCCTAATTTGAAGTAGCTTCTTCTACACCTTTCTGTTGTGGGATGTAGAGAGATGGTCAACTCCCTCTGAATATCTGCATCCTTGTATAAACCACTGGAGTGTACTCCCTCTTGATCTTTGCTTCCTGGATTACCTGTTCTTGAACTCATATTCATCCTTGGTTCCTATGCATGCTTTATTAGTATCATGATTGAGTTATCCTTGTGATCTTATATAAAATCATACATTCATTAGTATACTATTAAAACACAATAATCTCAAGCATGTATAATCAGGATCATTTCAAACAGAAAATAATAAGCATTAGCATTCAAGGATTCTTATGGTTAGTCAAATCATAAGAAACATAACATGTCTAAACCTGTAATTACTCAAGCCTATGACTCTTCAGGTTAGTTGAATAATCAAACAAGATAAGAGATATAAAATGCATAAAACCTGTGATTATTCAAACCTATACCATCATGATTCTTTTGGTTAGTCATATCATCAATTATGGTAAGAAACATAATATGCAATCATGAATATTCAAACCCATGACTTCATGAATAATCATTATCAACAACACGATAGTATAAGATCCTAACCCAAGGTAGGAATCTAGCTTGATATAAGAAAAACATACCTGGATTATCATGTTAGCTAGTTATGTCTAACATACCTGTATAATGTCTTTTGGTTCTCTTCAGTGACTTGTGCTAGTAACCTGCATGTCTCATAAGTTAACCATTATAAAACCAAGTTATACATACCTCGTGAATGGATCTTGTAGATCCATGACAATGGATGAATCTTTGTCCTCATGTTATCATGATCATTTGTTCTTGGACCAGAACATGATCTGTCTTTCTTGGTGTACCTTTCATGTTAGTAGACAACATAAACCTCATACAACACCATAATGTATTAGTATGATCATAAGTCTCAACACCCTAACCAATGAATATCTTCTATCATGCATTCATAATTTTGTTAAGGTGATACGACAAATATAAAATCAAAATTGTACTAACCGTAATAACATGAAGACAAACATACCATAAACTTAATCATGGACAAATATAGAAACATACCTCGATGAGTCATACCTGTCGAGATCGCTTGTAATCTTCTAATGTAAGGCCTTAGCCTCATCTCCCTCTGAAACAGGAACTTCTTCACTCATGTAGATGATCAATCCATCTTCTTCTAGGATTAACCCAATCCACTTGATTTGCAAGAACTGGACTTGGAGCTGGATATGGGTTTGTCAGAGAAACCCCAAAAATTCAAAATTTGAATTTCAAACTTTCAAAAGGATAGAAATATGCGCCTTGATGAGCTGATCAAACCGGTATATTCAGAATTTGAAAACTGCAAGGTTTCACTCCTCAATTTTGCCTTTGAAACTTCCGGATTCACTGGACGTGACCCTGAACTGGGGTTTGATGAAGCCCACTCTTTTGCCCAATCAAAATGTTTAATCCAAAGCTCCAGGCTTCTATTTTTCCGAGGAGCTTCCAGCCGTGGTCACAGATTTCAAAAATTCCCATTTTTACAGAAGCCCTAATTTTCCACTTTTCTGATCAAAGTCCGGAACTAGGGTCTAATCAAGCCCGGCCTTCTGCCCAACCAAAAATTCTGATCTTGGTCTCTAAATTTCTATTTTGATGAGTAGCATCCATCCATGGTCTCCGATTACAAAAATTCCAACTTTCTTCAAAGCCCTAAATTCCGGAAGCCATGAATGAAGGTACCAAAAAATAATTCTGTTTTGACAGAAATATGTACCTGATTGTTTCTGGTGTAACTCCGAAATTTTTGATCCACAGGGTCTGAAAAAGTTTCCTGCGATAGCCTGACCTGTTATATTTCCATCCTGACAGGTCTGACCTCAATTGGATTCTCTGAGAGAGAGTTATGCCAAATGTCGCAACGTGACCTGTTTATGGGATAATACAGGAGAGCGCACTTGTACGGCATGCCACGTGTCACTGGTTCAACTTCGGCCTCTGAAAAAGTTTTCTGAGATAATACCGACTGTGTACTACCTGTCACTTTTTACGAAATTTCATTTGGAGCTTCCTAGCCCAAGATATGACCTTTTTCCCAAGGTCACCTGATTTTGACTCAGATCTGGAAGAGGCAGAAACCCTATATTGTACAGATCATAAATCACAAAGTACAACGAATTAGAGGTTGTCCTTTGGACACAGGATACCTGGAGATCTTAGCTTCGGCCTATAACAATTTCAGATCCGAAACCTTCGCCAAAACGGATTTATAGAGAAAGTGCTACGATGACTGGTTTTTGCTATATCAAGCCCTAACATCGTAAGTGCAACAAGTGTCATACATGCCATATCATGCCTTCTTTCAGGCTAGCTCTGATACCATGTTAAATTTTCAGAATTTACTTCAATCTGATCTAGGATCTTAACTGAGAGAACAACATGTACAGCATATCAATCATGGAGACAATAATGCAAGCACACAAGAGACACAAAGATTTACTTGGGGAAAACCATAAAGGTGAAAAACCCCAATAACTTCCTCAGAGATAGATAGAGCAATGATACAACCAACCAATAGAGATAGCCATAACCTAGCAGCAATCCTCCTCCTCCATAAGTGCGCCTCTCCTCCTTGAGAGCATGTGTGAGAAGTGAGTGAGTAAATAGAGTGCCTCCCGCACTCTATTTATACTTGACTTGACTTGCCTTTTTACCTAACTCATGTCGGCTCGAACTTAACCACATAACATAATGCTGAGTGGGCCGACCCCCAATAGAGTGGTCTAATAACCCTTTGACCCACATGGCCGACCCCCAATAGGGTGGTCTAATAACCCTTTGACCCACATGACTTATACAGGGCCGACCCCAAATAAGGTGGTCTAATAACCCATCAAGTATAAGTTACGACACTTACAATATAAATGACAACACTTCCTTATAGAGGAATAATACCATCTCTATAGGAATACAATATACATATATGTGAAATACATTCTGAAGTTACATATACATCAACATTTTACGAAATCATGTAAACCTTCTAGAAGCTGTGATTTTAAAAAACGGAGGAAGTAAGCTTTTCTTATTTCCGGACGCATGCGCAAACTATAGAAATTCGTTAGGACGTAGAATGTGCATACTTTGTTGATCCCATTTATGAAATAAAACACATTTTCTAAAAACTCGTGTTTTTTAAGAAATCATGTAAACCTTCTAGAAGTTGTAATTTTAAAAAACGGGGGAAGTAAGCTTTTCTTATTTCCAAACGCATGCGCAAACTATAGAAAGTCGTTATGATGTAGAATGTGCATACTTTGTAGATTCCACTTACGAAATAAAACACATTTTCTAAAAACTCGTGTTTTTTAAGAAATCATGTAAACCTTCTAGAAGCTGTGATTTTAAAAAACGGTGGAAGTAAGCTTTTCTTATTTCCGGACGAATGCGCAAACTATAGAATGTCATTATTACGTAGAATGTGCATACTTTGTTGATTCCATTTTTGAAATAAAACACATTTTCTAAAAAATCGTGTTTTTTTAGAAAGCATGTAAACCTTCTAGAAGCTGTGATTTTAAAAAACGGTGGAAGTAAGCTTTTCTTATTTCCGGACGCATGCGCAAACTATAGAAAGTCGTTATGACGTAGAATGTGCATACATTGTTGATTCAATTTATCAAATAAAACACATTTTCTAAAAACTCGTGTTTTTTAAGAAACCATGTAAACCTTCTAGAAGCTGTGATTTTAAAAAATGGGGGAAGTAAGCTTTTCTTATTTCCAAATGCATGCGCAAACTATAGAAATTCATTATGACGTAGAATGTGCATACTTTGTTGATTCCATTTATGAAATAAAACACATTTTCTAAAAACTCGTGCTTTTTAAGAAATCATGTAAACCTTCTAGAAGTTATGATTTTAAAAAATGGGGGAAGTAAGCTTTTCTTATTTCCAAACGCATGCGCAAACTATAGAAAGTCGTTATGACGTAGAATGTGCATACTTTGTCGATTCCTTTTATGAAATAAAACACATTTTCTAAAAACTCCTGTTTTTTACGAAATCATGTAAACCTTCTAGAAGCTGTGATTTTAAAAAACGGGGGAAGTAAGCTTTTCTTATTTCCAAACGCATGCGCAAACTATAGAAAGTCGTTATGACGTAGAATGTGCATACTTTGTTGTTTCCATTTATGAAATAAAACACATTTTTTTAAAACTCATGTTTTTTAAGAAATCATGTAAACCTTCTAGAAGCTGTGATTTTAAAAAACGAGGGAAGTAAGCTTTTTGTTAAATTTTCTGAATTTACTTCAATCTGATCTAGGATCATAACTGAGAGAACAACATGTACAGCATATCTACAGCATATCAATCATGGAGACAATAATGCAAGCACACAAGAGACACAAAGATTTACTTGGGGAAAACCATAAAGGTGAAAAACCCCAATAACTTCCTCAGAGATAGATAGAGCAATGATACAACCAACCAATAGAGATAGCCATAACCTAGCAGCAATCCTCCTCCTCCATAAGTGCGCCTCTCCTCCTTGAGAGCATATGTGTGAGAAGTGAGTGAGTAAATAGAGTGCCTCCCACACTCTATTTATACTTGACTTGACTTGCCTTTTTACCTAACTCATGTAGGCTCGAACTTTACCACATAACATAATGCTGAGTGGGCCGACCCCCAATAGGGTGGTCTAATAACCCTTTGACCCACATGGCCGACCCCCAATAGGGTAGTCTAATAACCCTTTGACCCACATGACTTATACAGGGCCGACCCCAAACAAGGTGGTCTAATAACCCATCAAGTATAAGTTATGACACTTACAATATAAATGACGACACTTCCTTATAGAGGAATAATACCATCTCTATAGGAATACAATATACATATATGTGAAATACATTCTGAAGTTACATATACATCAACACTCCCTCTTAACTAGGAAGGTATTTCTCAGCATAGTTTTTCTAGCACAAGTCATCTTCTCTGGATCATCATCACTGGATAATCATCATCGAGTCATCATCATCATCGTCACTGCTGCTGCTATCTCAATCAATCTCTGTCTCTACTCGTCATAGGAAGTTCTACAGAGCCAATCCTTTTTCATACTGGATGTAGGCCCACCACCTGCAGGTCTTCGTCATCACTGGCCATACTGTGGAATCCTCAGGACTTTTACGTGCATCACAAAACCTCGAAAGAGCATCCCAGGCTGTTACGAGCACACAGCTCTACCTATAGGATCTCCCAGGGCACCGAATTACATGTGACCTCACCACAAAACCTCGCAAGAGCATCTGCCAGATATCCCAGGGAACCGAATTACATGCCATAGGAAAAACCTCGAAAGACTATCTGCAGATCTCCCAGGGCAACGAATTACATGTGGTCATGGCAAAACCTCGAAAGAGCATTTGCCAGATGTCCCAGGGAACCGAATTACATGCCATAGGAAAAACCTCAAAAGACCATCTGCAAATCTCCCAGGGCACCGAATTACATGCCATAGGACAAAACCTCGAAAGAGCATCTGCCAGATATCCCAGGGAACCGAATTACATGCCATAGGCAAAACCTCGAAAGACTATCTGCAGATCTCCCAGGGCACCGAATTACATGTCCTCCCAGAGCAAAACCTCGAAAGAGCATTTTCCAGATGTCCCAGGGCACCGAATTACATGCCATAGGCAAAACCTCGAAAGACCATCTGCAAATCTCCCAGGGCACCGAATTACATGCTCATCTGCACAACCTGATCCACGGCCACAGAGTATCAACCTGATACTCACCATACATCATCCTGATGTATCCATGATCATCCTGATCATCATCACTGCAACGTCCTGCTGCATGTCATCTGGAGCAACATCCTGAAGCTCGTCATCTATGATCATCCTGATCATCACTGCAACATCCTGTTGCATGTCATCTGGAGCAACATCCTGAAGCTCGTCATCTATGATCATCCTGATCATCACTGCAACATCCTGCTGCATGTCATCTAGAGCAACATCCTGAAGCTCGTCATCTATGATCATCCTGATCATCACTGCAACATCCTGCTGCATGATCCACCTGATCATCAATGCATCTACCTGATGCATACCAAGTATCATACATGATCCTCCTGATCATCAATTTATCCACCTGATACAAATACATGATACATATCATCATACATGATCCTCCTGATCATCAATGCATCTACCTGATGCATACCAAGTATCTACCTGATACATATCATCATACATGATCCTCCTGATCATCAATGTATCCACCTGATACAAATACAAATACATGATGCATATCACCATACATGATCCTCCTGATCATACAATGTATCCACTTGATACATATACAGATACATGGTCCAAGCATCCAACATGATGCATACATACATACATAAAATGATCCAACTGATCATATCCAGCATCCACATGATGCGTACATACATACATAAAATGATCCAACTGATCATATCCAAGCAGAAACTAGAACATCATACTGATGCTCATCATCCAGCGCTTACATCCACAGCCATGTGAAGGATCCTCCTTCCAACATGCTTGGAATGGCTTCAGCAAATGTGTCCATCACTTCTTCCTCGAAGTATCCTCGATCTGAAGCACGCCAAGCCTCTTTCTGAAGTACTCGAACTTCACCCTGGCTAGTGGCTTCGTCAGCACATCTGCAATCTGCTCGTCCGTCGCAACATACAGGAGCTTCACAGCTCCTCTCTGCACCATATCCCTGATATAGTGATATTTGATCTCTATGTGTTTCGACCTGTCATGAAACACTGGGTTCTCGGACAGCTTCACACAACTCTGGTTATCACAGAAGATACCAGTAGCCTCCAACGGGAGATCAAATAACTCAGACAGTAGCTTCCGTAGCCATACTGCCTCACAACTAGCTGAACAGGCTGCAACATTCTCTGCCTCAGCTGTACTCAGTGCTACGCAGGACTGCTTCATGCTAAACCAAGAGATCACACCTGATCCCATACTGAAGTAACACCCAGATGTGCTCTTCCTGTCTGCAGCACTGCCAGCCCAGTCTGAATCAACATAACCCTGCAGGTTAAACTTTTGATTCGCCTCATACCTGAGCCCATAATCCACTGTACCCTTCAGGTACCTCAGAACATGCTTTACAGCAACCAGGTGAACACTCCTCGGATCCGTCAGGAACTGGCTCAATGTGTTCACAGCAAAGCAAATGTCTGGTCGTTAGGTACATCAAGGACCCAATCATCTGACGATACAGAGAGACATCAACCGGCTCAGATGAAGCATCACATAGAAGCTTCAGATTCGATGCCATCGGTGTGGCCATTGCCTTGCAATCTATCATTCCGAACCTCTTCAAGATTTCTACTGCATACTTCCCTTGTCCAAGGAAGATTCCATCTGCACTCTGCCACACCTCCATGCCAAAAACAAATAGTGCATCATCCCCAAGTTCTTCATCTCGAACTTGGCAGCAAGCTTCCGCTGCGTGTCGGCAATCAATCTATCTTCACCTGTAACAAACAGGTTATCCTCATACAAAAGTAGTATCACTGGATTGCCTTCCTCAACCTTGTAGAAAAGGTTGGAACCCGCTTAACTCTTGGTAAAGACCAAACTGGATAGAAAGATGTCTATCCTACCATACCAAGTTCTGCACACATATATGACTACACCATGCTGTCTTGAAATCCATCTGGTGCATCTTCTATTTCATCACTTTTGTATTTCTCAATGCTGCCATCTGCAACATGCTTGATCTGATAGTTCTATTTGGAAGTCATAGCAAACTTCCCTTCATGTCTTGGGATTACATCCCAAACATCATTCTTCATGATCGACGGATCATGGCATTTCATTTCTTCATCCCAGATCCTGGGAACTTCAATATCTTCAATATCTTCAATATCTTCAATAGATATCTTTGTTGCTGGAACAAATGTTGTAGTTCTTCTTTTGTAGGAGATGGCATACGATCTTTCCTACACAACAAGTTAAATTGCATGATTAGAAAACATCTCATAGTTTTCAGAACAAATTCTTACACATAAATAAATATGTCATACAGTCATGCAATTATCTTAGCCAATGCTTCAATACAACATTTATCCATATCCCGTAACTTTCTAGATGCCTTCCAATCTCTACCAGAACATTGTTAAGAGTGTGCACAACTCCCAACATGTCAGCAAAGAGGTTTCATTCTAGATAAGTAGCAATGGAATGTTGTACAGTGCCATAGGCTACTTACCCATGCATATTAGTAGTATACTGTTCATTATTGTAATTTTTCTAATATGCACAATACATATCCTAAGTCTAATACCATGAGCATATACATCATTTGAACAATTTTATTTAAACAAACAAACATGTAAGAAATGATAATTAAAATACTTATCTTTGTTTCTTCGTTGGGTGGACTCCCTCTGAGTCTTCGCTTCCTTGCAGGAGCTGTTGGAGTACTAATCTAAAGTAGCTTCTTCTACACCTTTCTGTTGTGGGATGTAGAGAGATGGACAACTCCCTCTGGATATCTGCATCCTTGCATAAACCACTGGAGTGTACTCCCTCTTGATCTTTGCTTCCTGGATTACATGTTCTTGAATCTCATATTCATCCTTGGTCCCTATGCATGCTTATTAGTATCATGAATGTGTTATCCTTGTGATCTCATATCAAAACATACATTCATTAGTATACTATTAAAACACAATAATCTCAAGCATGTATACTCATGATCATTTCAATCAGAAATAATAAGCATTAGCATTCAAGGTTTATGTAGGATTCTTATGGTTAGTCAAATCATAAGAAGCATAACATGTCTAAAAATATAATTACTCAAACCTATGACTCTTCACGTTAGTTGAATCATCAATTAAGATAAGAGATATAATGTGCATAAAACCTGTTATTATTCAAACCTATACTTCATGAATAATCATTATCAACAACAGTATAAGATCCTAACACAAGGTAGGATTCTATCTTGATATAGGAAAAACATACCTGGATTAGCATGCTAGCTATTTATGTCTAACATACTCACATGATGTCTTCTTGTTCTTCTTCAATGACTTGTGCTAGTAACCTGTATATCTCATAGGTTAACTATTACAAAACCAAGTTATACATACCTCGTAAATGGATCTTCTATGAGATCCATGACAATGGATGAATCTTTGTCCTCATGTTATCATGATCATATGTTCTTGGACCAGAACATGATCTGTCTTTCTTGGTGTACCTTTCATGTTAGTAGACAACATAAACCTCATACAACACCATAATGCATTAGTACAATCATAAGTGTCAACACCCTAACCAATGAATATCTTCTATCATGCATTCATAATTTTGTTAAGGTGATACGACAAATCTAAAATCAAAATTGTACTAACCGTAATAACATGAAGACATACCATAAACTTAATCATGGAAAATATCGAAACATACCTCGATGAGTCATACCTGTTGAGATCGCTTGTAATCTTCTTATGTAAGGCCTTAGCCTCATCTCCCTCTGAAACAGGAACTTCTTTACTCATGCAAATGATCAATCCATCTTCTTCTAGGATTAACCCAATCCACTTGATTTGCAAGAACTGGACCTGGAGCTGGATATGGGTTTGTCAGAGAAACCCCAAAAATTCAAACTTTGAATTTCAAACTTTCGAAAGGATAGAAATATGCGCCTTGATGAGCTGATCAAACTGGTATATTCAGAATTTGAAAACTGCAAAGTTTCACTCCTCAATTTTGCCTTTGAAACTTCCGGATTCACTGGACGTGACCCTGAACTGGGGTTTGATGAAGCCCACTCTTTTGCCCCATCAAAATGTCTGATCCAAGTCTCTAAGCTTCTATTTTTCTGAGGAGCTTCCAGCTGTGGTCACAGATTTCAAAAATTCCCATTTTTACAGAAGCCCTAATTTTCCACTTTTCTGATCAAAGTCCCGAACTAGGGTCTGATCAAGCCCGGCCTTCTGCCCAACCAAAAATTCTGATTTTGGTCTCTAAATTTTTATTTTGATGAGTAGCATTCAGCCGTGGTCTCTAATTACAAAAATTCCAACTTTCTCCAAAGCCCTAAATTCCGGAAGCCATGAATGAAGGTACCAAAAACTAATTCTGTTTTGACAGAAATATGTACCTGATTGTTTCTGGTGTAACTCCAAAATTTTTGATCCACAGGGTCTGAAAAAAAGTTTTCTGAGATAGCCTGACCTGTTACCTTTCCATCCTGACAGGTCTGACCTCAATTGGATTCTCTGAGAGAGAGTTATGCCAAATGTCGCAACGTGACCTGTTTTGGGATAAAACAGAAGAGAGAAATTGTACGGCGTGCCACGTGTCACTGTTTGAACTTCGGCCTCTGAAAAAGTTTTTTGAGATAGCTCGGCCTGTTATCTTTCCATCCTGATAGGTCTGATCTCAATTAGATTTTCTGAGAGAGAGTTATGCCAAGTGTCGCAACGTGACCTGTTTATGGGATAAAACAGTAGAGCGAACTTGTACGGCGTGCCACGTGTCACTGGTTCAACTTCGGCCTCTAAAAACGTTTTCTGCGATAGTACAGACTGTGTACTACCTGTCACTTTTTACGAAATTTCATTTGGAGCTTCCTAGCCCAAGTTATGACCTTTTTCCCAAGGTCACCTGATTTTGACTCAGATCTGGAAGAGGCAGAAACCCTATATTGCACAGATCATAAATAACAAAGTACAACGAATTAGAGGTTGTCCTTTGGACACAAGGTACCTGGAGATCTTAGCTTCGGCCTGTAACAATTTCAGATCCGAAAACTTTGCCAAAACGGATTTATAGCGAAAGTGCTACAATGACTGGTTTTTGCTATATCAAGCCCTAGCATCGTAAGTGCAACAAGTGTCATACATGCCATATCATGCCTTCTTTCAGGCTAGCTCTGATACCATGTAAAATTTTCTGAATTTACTTCAATCTGATCTAGGATCATAACTGAGAGAACAACATGTACAGCATATCTACAGCATATCAATCATGGAGACAATAATGCAAGCACACAAGAGACACAAAGATTTACTTGGGGAAAACCATAAAGGTGAAAAACCCCAATAACTTCCTCAGAGATAGATAGAGCAATGATACAACCAACCAATAGAGATAGCCATAACCTAGCAGCAATCCTCCTCCTCCATAAGTGCGCCTCTCCTCCTTGAGAGCATATGTGTGAGAAGTGAGTGAGTAAATAGAGTGCCTCCCACACTCTATTTATACTTGACTTCACTTGCCTTTTTACCTAACTCATGTAGGCTCGAACTTTACCACATAACATAATGCTGAGTGGGCCGACCCCCAATAGGGTGGTCTAATAACCCTTTGACCCACATGGACGACCCCCAATAGGGTAGTCTAATAACCCTTTGACCCACATGACTTATACAGGGCCGACCCCAAACAAGGTGGTCTAATAACCCATCAAGTATAAGTTACGACACTTACAATATAAATGACGACACTTCCTTATAGAGGAATAATACCATCTCTATAGGAATACAATATACATATATGTGAAATACATTCTGAAGTTACATATACATCAACACTTTTCGTATTTCCAAACGCATGCGCAAACTATAGAAATTCGTTATGACGTAGAATGTGCATACTTTGTAGATTCCATTTATGAAATAAAACACATTTTCTAAAAACTCGTGTTTTTTACGAAATCATGTAAACCTTCTAGAAGCTGTGATTTTAAAAAACGGTGGAGGTAAGCTTTTCTTACTTCCGGACTCATGCGCAAACTATATAAAGTCGTTATGACGTAGAATGTGCATACTTTGTAGATACCATTTATGAATTAAAACACATTTTCTAAAAAATCGTGTTTTTTACGAAATCATGTAAACCTTCTAGAAGCTGTGATTTTAAAAAACGGTGGAAGTAAGCTTTTCTTATTTCCGGACGCATCCGCAAACTATAGAAATTCATTATGACGTAGAATGTGCATACTTTGTTGATTCCATCTATCAAATAAAACACATTTTCTAAAAACTCTTGTTTTTTAGGAAATCATGTAAACCTTCTAGAAGTTGTGATTTTAAAAAACGGGGGAAGTAAGCTTTTCTTATTTCCAAACGCATGCGCAAACTATAGAAATTCGTTATGACGTAGAATGTGCATACTTTGTAGATTCCATTTATGAAATAAAACACATTTTCTAAAAACTCGTGTTTTTTAAGAAATCATGTAAACCTTCTAGAAGCTGTGATTTAAAAAAACGGTGGAAGTAAGCTTTTCTTATTTCCGGACAAATGCGCAAACTATAGAATGTCATTATTACGTAGAATGTGCATACTTTGTTGATTCCATTTATGAAATAAAACACATTTTCTAAAAACTCGTGTTTTTTAAGAAATCATGTAAACCTTCTAGAAGCTGTGATTTTAAAAAATGGGGGAAGTAAACTTTTCTTATTTCCAAACGCATGCGCAAACTATAGAAAGTCGTTATGACGTAGAATGTGCATACTTTGTAGATTCCATTTATGAAATAAAACACATTTTCTAAAAACTAATGTTTTTTACGTAATCATGTAAACCTTCTAGAAGCTGTGATTTAAAAAAACGGTGGAAGTAAGCTTTTCTTACTTCCGAAGTCATGCGCAAACTATAGAAAGTCGTTATGACGTAGAATATGCATACTTTGTAGATTCCATTTATGAATTAAAACACATTTTCTAAAAACTCATGTTTTTTACGAAATCATGTAAACCTTCTAGAAGCTATGATTTAAAAAAACGGTGGAAGTAAGCTTTTCTTATTTACGGACGGATGCGCAAACTATAGAAAGTCGTTATGACGTAGAATGTGCATTCTTTGTAGATTCCATTTATTAAATCAAACACATTTTCTAAAAACTCAAGTTTTTTAAGAAATAATGTAAACCTTCTAGAAGCTGTGATTTTAAAAAACGGTGGAAGTAAGCTTTTATTATTTCCGGACGCATGCGTAAACTATAGAAAGTCGTTATGACGTAGAATGTGCATACTTTGTAGATTCCATTTATGAAATAAAACACATTTTCTAAAAACTCGTGTTTTTTAAGAAATCATGTAAACCTTCTAGAAGCTGTGATTTTAAAAAACGGGGGAAGTAAGCTTTTCTTATTTCCAAACACATGCGCAAACTATAGAAAGTCGTTATGATGTAGAATGTGCATACTTTGTTGATTCCATTTATGAAATAAAACACATTTTCTAAAAACTCGTGTTTTTTAAGAAATCATGTAAACCTTTTAGAAGCTGTGATTTAAAAAAACGGGGGAAGTAAGCTTTTCTTATTTCCAAACGCATGCGCAAACTATAGAAAGTCGTTATGACGTAGAATGTGCATACTTTGTAGATTCCATTTATGAAATAAAACACATTTTCTAAAAACTCGTCTTTTTTACGAAATCATGTAAACCTTCTAGAAGCTGTGACTTTAAAAAACGGTGGAAGTAAGCTTTTCTTACTTCCGGACTCATGTGCAAACTATAGAAAGTCGTTATGACGTAGAATGTGCATACTTTGTAGATTCCATTTATGAAATAAAACACATTTTCTAAAAACTAATGTTTTTTACGTAATCATGTAAACCTTCTAGAAGCTGTGATTTAAAAAAACGGTGGAAGTAAGCTTTTCTTACTTCCGAAGTCATGCGCAAACTATAGAAAGTCGTTATGACGTAGAATATGCATACTTTGTAGATTCCATTTATGAATTAAAACACATTTTCTAAAAACTCATGTTTTTTACGAAATCATGTAAACCTTCTGAAGCTATGATTTAAAAAAATGGTGGAAGTAAGCTTTTCTTATTTACGGACGGATGCGCAAATTATAGAAAGTCGTTATGACGTAGAATGTGCATTCTTTGTAGATTCCATTTATGAAATAAAACACATTTTCTAAAAACTCGTGTTTTTTAAGAAATAATGTAAACCTTCTAGAAGCTGTGATTTTGAAAAACGGTGGAAGTAAGCTTTTATTATTTCCAGACGCATGTGTAAACTATAGAAAGTTGTTATGACGTAGAATGTGCATACTTTGTAGATTCCATTTATGAAATAAAACACATTTTCTAAAAACTCGTGTTTTTTATGAAATCATGTAAACCTTCTAGAAGTTGTGATTTTAAAAAACGGTGGAAGAAAGCTTTTCTTATTTCCGGACGCATGCGCAAACTATAGAAAGTCGTTATGACGTAGAATGTGCATACTTTGTCAATTCAATTTATGAAATAAAGCACATTTTCTAAAAACTCGCGTTTTTTAAGAAATCATGTAAACCTTCTAGAAGCTGTGATTTTAAAAAACGGGGGAAGTAAGCTTTTCTTATTTCCAAATGCATGCGCAAACTATAGAAAGTCGTTATGACATAGAATGTGCATACTTTGTCGATTCCATTTATGAAATAAAACACATTTTCTAAAAACTCGTGTTTTTTACGAAATCATGTAAACCTTCTAGAAGCTGTGATTTTAAAAAACGGTGGAAGTAAGCTTTTCTTATTTCCAAACGCATGCGCAAACTATAGAAAGTTGTTATGACGTAGAATGTGAATACTTTGTTGATTCCATTTATGAAATAAAACACATTTTGTATAAACTCGTGTTTTTTAAGAAATCATGTAAACCTTCTAGAAGTTGTGATTTTAAAAAACGGGGGAAGTAAGCTTTTCTTATTTCCAAACGCATGCACAAACTATAGAAAGTCGTTATGACGTAGAATGTGCATACTTTGTAGATTCCATTGATGAAATAAAACACATTTTCTAAAAACTCGTGTTTTTTAAGAAATCATGTAAACCTTCTAGAAGCTGTGATTTTAAAAAACGGGGGAAGTAAGCTTTTCTTATTTCCAAACGCATGCGCAAACTATAGAAAGTCGTTATGACGTAGAATGTGCATACTTTGTTGATTCCATTTACGAAATAAAACAAATTTTCTAAAAACTCGTTTTTTTTAAGAAACCATGTAAACCTTCTAGAAGCTGTGATTTTAAAAAACGGGGGAAGTAAGCTTTTCTTACTTCCGGACTCATATGCAAACTATAGAAAGTCGTTATGACGTAGAATGTGCATACTTTGTCGATTCCATTTATGAAATAAAACACATTTTCTAAAAACTCGTGTTTTTTACGAAATCATGTAAACCTTCTAGAAGCTGTGATTTAAAAAAACGGGGGAAGTAAGCTTTTCTTACTTCCGGATTCATGCGCAAACTATAGAAAGTCGTTATGACGTAGAATCTGCATATTTTGTAGATTCCATTTATGAATTAAAACACATTTTCTAAAAACTCATGTTCTTTACGAAATCATGTAAACCTTCTAGAAGCTATGATTTCAGAAAACGGTGGAAGTAAGCTTTTCTTATTTCCGGACGGATGCGCAAACTATAGAAAGTTGTTATGACGTAGAATGTGCATACTTTGTAGATTCCATTTATGAAATAAAACACATTTTCTAAAAACTCGTGTTTTTTAAGAAATAATGTAAACCTTCTAGAAGCTGTGATTTTAAGAAACGGTGGAAGTAAGCTTTTATTATCTGCGGACATATGCGCAAACTATAGAAAGTCGTTATGATGTAGAATGTGCATACATTGTAGATTCCATTTATGAAATAAAACACATTTTCTAAAAACTCGTGTTTTTTACGAAATCATGTAAACCTTCTAGAAGTTGTGATTTTAAAAAATGGTGGAAGTAAGCTTTTCTTATTTCCGGATGCATGCGGAACCTATAGAAAGTCGTTATGACGTAGAATATGCATACTTTGTCAATTCCATTTATGAAATAAAACACATTTTCTAAAAACTCGTGTTTTTTAAGAAATCATGTAAACCTTCTAGAAGCTGTGATTTTAAAAAACGGGGGAAGTAAGCTTTTCTTATTTCCAAACGCATGCGCAAACTATAGAAAGTCATGATGACGTAGAATGTGCATACTTTGTTGATTCCATTTATGAAATAAAACACATTTTCTAAAACCTCATGTTTTTTAAGAAATCATGTAAACCTTCTAGAAGCTGTGATTTTAAAAAACGGGGGAAGTAAGCTTTTCTTATTTCCGGACGAATGCGCAAACTATAGAAATTCGTTATGACGTAGAATGTGCATACATTGTTGATTTGATTTATGAAATAAAACACATTTTCTTAAAACTCGTGTTTTTTAAGAAACCATGTAAACCTTCTAGAAGCTGTGATTTTAAAAAACGAGGGAAGTAAGCTTTTCTTACTTCAGGACTCATGTGCAAACTATAGAAAGTCTTTATGACGTAGAATGTGCATACTTTGTCGATTCCATTTCTGAAATAAAACAGATTTTCTAAAAACTCGTGTCTTTTACGAAATCATGTAAACCTTCTAGAAGCTGTGATTTGAAAAAACGGGGGAAGTAAGCTTTTCTTATTTCCAAACGCATGTGCAAACTATAGAAAGTCGTTATGATGTAGAATGTGCATACTTTGTTGATTCCATTTATGAAATAAAACACATTTTCTAAAAACTCGTGTTTTTTAAGAAATCATGTAAACCTTCTAGAAGTTGTGATTTTAAAAAACGGTGGAAGTAAGCTTTTCTTATTTCCGGACAAATGCGCAAACTATAGAATGTCATTATTACGTAGAATGTGCATACTTTGTTGATTCCATTTATGAAATAAAACACATTTTCTAAAAACTCGTGTTTTTTAAGAAATCATGTAAACCTTCTAGAAGGTGTGATTTTAAAAAACGGGGGAAGTAAACTTTTTTTATTTCCAAACGCATGCGCAAACTATAGAAAGTCGTTATGACGTAGAATGTGCATACTTTGTAGATTCCATTTATGAAATAAAACACATTTTCTAAAAACTCATGTTTTTTACGAAATCATGTAAACCTTCTAGAAGCTGTGATTTTAAAAAACGGTGGAAGTAAGCTTTTCTTACTTCCGAAGTCATGCGCAAACTATAGAAAGTCGTTATGACGTAGAATATGCATACTTTGTAGATTCCATTTATAAATTAAAACACATTTTCTAAAAACTCATGTTTTTTACGAAATCATGTAAACCTTCTAGAAGCTATGATTTAAAAAAAACGGTGGAAGTAAGCTTTTCTTATTTACGGACGGATGCGCAAACTATAGAAATTCGTTATGACGTAGAATGTGCATTCTTTGTAGATTCCATTTATTAAATCAAACACATTTTCTAAAAACTCATGTTTTTTAAGAAATAATGTAAACCTTCTAGAAGCTGTGATTTAAAAAAACGGTGGAAGTAAGCTTTTATTATTTCCGAACGCATGCGTAAACTATAGAAAGTCGTTATGACGTAGAATGTGAATACTTTGTTGATTCCATTTATGAAATAAAACACATTTTCTATAAACTCATGTTTTTTAAGAAATCATGTAAACCTTCTAGAAGTTGTGATTTTAAAAAACGGGGGAAGTAAGCTTTTCTTATTTCCAAACGCATGCACAAACTATAGAAAGTCGTTATGACGTAGAATGTGCATACTTTGTAGATTCCATTGATGAAATAAAACACATTTTCGAAAAACTCGTGTTTTTTAAGAAATCATGTAAACCTTCTACAAGCTGTGATTTTAAAAAATGGTGGAAGTAAGCTTTTCTTATTTCCGGATGAATGCGCAAACTATAGAATGTCGTTATGATGTAGAATGTGCATACATTGTTGATTCCATTTATGAAGTAAAACACATTTTCTAAAAACTCGTGTTTTTTAAGAAACCATGTAAACCTTCTAGAAGCTGTGATTTTAAAAAACGGGGGAAGTAAGCTTTTCTTAATTCCGGACTCATGTGCAAACTATAGAAAGTCATTATGACGTAGAATGTGCATACTTTGTCGATTCCATTTATGAAATAAAACACATTTTCTAAAAACTCATGTTTATTACGAAATCATGTAAACCTTCTAGAAGCTGTGATTTTAAAAAACGGGGGAAGTAAGCTTTTCTTATTTCCAAACGCATGCGCAAACTATAGAAAGTCATTATGACGTAGGATGTGCATACTTTGTTGATTCCATTTATGAAATAAAACACATTTTCTAAAAAATCGTGTTTTTGAAGAAATCATGTAAACCTTCTAGAAGCTGTGATTTTAAAAAACGGGGGAAGTAAGCTTTTCTTATTTTCGGATGCATGCGCAAAATATAGAAAGTCATTATGATGTAGAATGTGCATACATTGTAGATTCCATTGATGAAATAAAACACATTTTCTAAAAACTCGTGTTTTTTACGATATCATGTAAACCTTCTAGAAGCTGTGATTTTAAAAAACGGTGGAAGTAAGCTTTTCTTATTTCCACACGCATGCGCAAACTATATAAAGTCGTTATGACGTAGAATGTGTATACTTTGTAGATTCCATTTATGAAATAAAACACATTTTCTAAAAACTCATGTTTTTTACGAAATCATGTAAACCTTCTATAAGCTGTGATTTTAAAAAACGGTGGAAGTAAGCTTTTCTAATTTCTGGACGCATGGGGAACCTATAGAAAGTCGTTATGACATAGAATGTGCATACTTTGTCGATTCCATTTATGAAATAAAACAGATTTTCTAAAAACTCGTGTTTTTTAAGAAATCATGTAAACCTTCTAGAGGTTGTGATTTTAAAAAACGGGGGAAGTAAGCTTTTCTTATTTCCAAACGCATGCGCAAACTATAGAAAGTCGTTATGACGTAGAATGTGCATACTTTGTTGATTCCATTTATGAAATAAAACACATTTTCTAAAAATTCGTGTTTTTTAAGAAACCATGTAAACCTTCTAGAAGCTGTGATTTTAAAAAATGGGGGAAGTAAGCTTTTCTTATTTCCAAACGCATGCGCAAACTATAGAACGTCGTTATGACGTAGAATGTGCATACTTTGTTGATTCCATTTATGAAATAAAACACATTTTCTAAAACCTCGTGTTTTTAAAAAAATCATGTAAATCTTCTAGAAGCTGTGATTTTAAAAAACGGGGGAAGTAAGCTTTTCTTATTTCCAAACGCATGCGCAAACTATAGAAAGTCGTTATGACGTAGAATGTGCATACTTTGTTGATTCCATTTACGAAATAAAACAAATTTTCTAAAAACTCGTGTTTTTTAATAAATCATGTAAACCTTCTGGAAGCTGTGATTTTAAAAAACAGGGGAAGTAAGCTTTTCTTATTTCCAAACGCATGCGCACACTATAGAAAGTCGTTATGACATAGAATGTGCATTATTTGTACATTCCATTTATGAAATAAAACACATTTTCTAAAAACTCGTGTTTTTTACAAAATCATGTAAACCTTCTAGAAGCTGTGATTTTAAAAAACGGTGGAAGTAAGCTTTTCTTACTTCCGGATTCATGCGCAAACTATAGAAAGTCGTTATGACGTAGAATGTGCATATTTTGTAGATTCCATTTATGAATTAAAACACATTTTCTAAAAACTCATGTTCTTTACGAAATCATGTAAACCTTCTAGAAGCTATGATTTCAGAAAACGGTGGAAGTAAGCTTTTCTTATTTCCGGACGGATGCGAAAACTATAGAAAGTTGTTATGACATAGAATGTGCATACTTTGTAGGTTCCATTTATGAAATAAAACACATTTTCTAAAAACTCGTGTTTTTTAAGAAATAATGTAAACCTTCTAGAAGCTGTGATTTTAAAAAACGGTGGAAGTAAGCTTTTATTATCTCCGGACGTATGCGCAAACTATAGAAAGTCGTTATGATGTAGAATGTGCATACTTTGTAGATTCCATTTATGAAATAAAACACATTTTCTAAAAACTCGTGTTTTTTACGAAATCATGTAAACCTTCTAGAAGTTGTGATTTTAAAAAATGGTGGAAGTAAGCTTTTCTTATTTCCGGATGCATGCGGAACCTATAGAAAGTCGTTATGACGTAGAATATGCATACTTTGTCAATTCCATTTATGAAATAAAACACATTTTCTAAAAACTCATGTTTTTTAAGAAATCATGTAAACCTTCTAGAAGCTGTGATTTTAAAAAACGGGGGAAGTAAGCTTTTCTTATTTCCAAACGCATACGCAAACTATAGAAAGTCATGATGACGTAGAATGTGCATACTTTGTTGATTCCATTTATGAAATAAAACACATTTTCTAAAAACTCGTGTTTTTTAAGAAATCATGTAAACCTTCTAGAAGCTGTGATTTTAAAAAAGGGGGAAGTAAGCTTTTCTTATTTCCGGACGAATGCGCAAACTATAGAAAGTCGTTATGACGTAGAATGTGCATACATTGTTGATTCGATTTATGAAATAAAACACATTTTCTAAAAACTCGTGTTTTTTAAGAAACCATGTAAACCTTCTAGAAGCTGTGATTTTAAAAAACGAGGGAAGTAAGCTTTTCTTACTTCAGGACTCATGTGCAAACTATAGAAAGTCTTTATTACGTAGAATGTGCATACTTTGTCGATTCCATTTCTGAAATAAAACAGATTTTCTAAAAACTCGTGTCTTTTACGAAATCATGTAAACCTTCTAGAAGCTGTGATTTGAAAAAACGGGGGAAGTAAGCTTTTCTTATTTCCAAACGCATGTGCAAACTATAGAAAGTCGTTATGATGTAGAATGTGCATACTTTGTTGATTCCATTTATGAAATAAAACACATTTTCTAAAAACTCGTGTTTTTTAAGAAATCATGTAAACCTTCTAGAAGCTGTGATTTTGAAAAACGAGGGAAGTAAGCTTTTCTTATTTCCGGACGCATGCGCAAACTATAGAAAGTCGTTATGACGTAGAATGTGCATACTTTGTAGATTCCATTTATGAAATAAAACACATTTTCTAAAAACTCGTGTTTTTTAAGAAATCATGTAAACCTTCTAGAAGCTGTGATTTTAAAAAACGGTGGAAGTAAGCTTTTCTTATTTCCGGACAAATTCGCAAACTATAGAATGTCATTATTACATAGAATGTGCATACTTTGTTGATTCCATTTATGAAATAAAAAACATTTTCTAAAAACTCGTGTTTTTTAAGAAATCATGTAAACCTTCTAGAAGCTGTGATTTTAAAAAACGGGGGAAGTAAACTTTTCTTATTTCCAAATGCATGCGCAAACTATAGAAAGTCGTTATGACGTAGAATGTGCATACTTTGTAGATTCCATTTATGAAATAAAACACATTTTCTAAAAACTCATGTTTTTTACGAAATCATGTAAACCTTCTAGAAGCTATGATTTAAAAAAACGGTGGAAGTAAGCTTTTCTTATTTACGGACGGATGCGCAAACTATAGAAAGTCGTTATGACGTAGAATGTGCATTCTTTGTAGATTCCATTTATTAAATCAAACACATTTTCTAAAAACTCATGTTTTTTAAGAAATAATGTAAACCTTCTAGAAGCTGTGATTTTAAAATACGGTGGAAGTAAGCTTTTATTATTTCCGGACGCATGCGTAAACTATAGAAAGTCGTTATGACGTAGAATGTGCATACTTTGTAGATTCCATTTATGAAATAAAACACATTTTCTAAAAACTCGTGTTTTTTAAGAAATCTTGTAAACCTTCTAGAAGCTGTGATTTTAAAAAACGGGGGAAGTAAGCTTTTCTTATTTCCAAACACATGCGCAAACTATAGAAAGTCGTTATAATGTAGAATGTGCATACTTTGTTGATTCCATTTATGAAATAAAACACATTTTCTAAAAACTCGTGTTTTTTAAGAAATCATGTAAACCTTTTAGAAGCTGTGATTTTAAAAAACGGGGGAAGTAAGCTTTTCTTATTTCCAAACGCATGCGCAAACTATAGAAAGTCGTTATGACGTAGAATGTGCATACTTTGTAGATTCCATTTATGAAATAAAACACATTTTCTAAAAACTCGTCTTTTTTACGAAATCATGTAAACCTTCTAGAAGCTGTGACTTTAAAAAATGGTGGAAGTAAGCTTTTCTTACTTCCGGACTCATGTGCAAACTATAGAAAGTCGTTATGACGTAGAATGTGCATACTTTGTAGATTCCATTTATGAATTAAAACACATTTTCTAAAAACTCATGTTTTTTACGAAATCATGTAAACCTTCTAGAAGCTATGATTTAAAAAAACGGTGGAAGTAAGCTTTTCTTATTTACGGACGGATGCGCAAACTATAGAAAGTCGTTATGACGTAGAATGTGCATTCTTTGTAGATTCCATTTATGAAATAAAACACATTTTCTAAAAACTCGTGTTTTTTAAGAAATAATGTAAACCTTCTAGAAGTTGTGATTTTGAAAAACGGTGGAAGTAAGCTTTTATTATTTCAAGACGTATGTGTAAACTATAGAAAGTTGTTATGACGTAGAATGTGCATACTTTGTAGATTCCATTTATGAAATAAAACACATTTTCTAAAAACTCGTGTTTTTTATGAAATCATGTAAACCTTCTAGAAGTTGTGATTTTAAAAAACGGTGGAAGTAAGCTTTTCTTATTTCCGGACGCATGCGCAAACTATAGAAAGTCGTTATGACGTAGAATGTGCATACTTTGTCAATTCCATTTATGAAATAAAGCACATTTTCTAAAAACTCGCGTTTTTTAAGAAATCATGTAAACCTTCTAAAAGCTGTGATTTTAAAAAACGGGGGAAGTAAGCTTTTCTTATTTCCAAACGCATGCGCAAACTATAGAAAGTCGTTATGACATAGAATGTGTATACTTTGTCGATTCCATTTATGAAATAAAACACATTTTCTAAAAACTCGTGTTTTTTACGAAATCATGTAAACCTTCTAGAAGCTGTGATTTTAAAAAACGGTGGAAGTAAGCTTTTCTTATTTCCAAACGCATGCACAAACTGTAGAAAGTTGTTATGACGTAGAATGTGAATACTTTGTTGATTCCATTTATGAAATAAAACACATTTTCTATAAACTCGTGTTTTTTAAGAAATCATGTAAACCTTCTAGAAGTTGTGATTTTAAAAAACGGGGGAAGTAAGCTTTTCTTATTTCCAAACGCATGCACAAACTATAGAAAGTCGTTATGACGTAGAATGTGCATACTTTGTAGATTCCATTGATGAAATAAAACACATTTTCTAAAAACTCATGTTTTTTAAGAAACCATGTAAACCTTCTAGAAGCTGTGATTTTAAAAAACGGGGGAAGTAAGCTTTTCTTACTTCCGGACTCATGTGCAAACTATAGAAAGTCGTTATGACGTAGAATGTGCATACTTTGTCGATTCCATTTATGAAATAAAACACATTTTCTAAAAACTCATGTTTTTTACGAAATCATGTAAACCTTCTAGAAGCTGTGATTTTAAAAAACGGGGGAAGTAAGCTTTTCTTATTTCCAAACGCATGCGCAAACTATAGAAAGTCGTTATGACGTAGAATGTGCATACTTTGTTGATTCCATTTATGAAATAAAACACATTTTCTAAAAACTCGTGTTTTTTAAGAAATCATGTAAACCTTCTAGAAGCTGTGATTTTAAAAAACGGGGGAAGTAAGCTTTTCTTATTTTCGGATGCATGCGCAAAATATAGAAAGTCGTTATGACGTAGAATTTGCATACATTGTAGATTCCATTGATGAAATAAAACAAATTTTCTAAAAACTCGTGTTTTTTACGATATCATGTAAACCTTCTAGAAGCTGTGATTTTAAAAAACGGTGGAAGTAAGCTTTTCTTATTTCCACACGCATGCGCAAACTATAGAAAGTCGTTATGACGTAGAATGTACATACTTTGTAGATTCCATTTATGAAATAAAACACATTTTCTAAAAACTCATGTTTTTTACGAAATCATGTAAACCTTCTATAAGCTGTGATTTTAAAAAACGGTGGAAGTAAGCTTTTCTAATTTCTGGACGCATGGGGAACCTATAGAAAGTCGTTATGACATAGAATGTGCATACTTTGTCGATTCCATTTATGAAATAAAACAGATTTTCTAAAAACTCGTGTTTTTTAAGAAATCATGTAAACCTTCTAGAGGTTGTGATTTTAAAAAACGGGGGAAGTAAGCTTTTCTTATTTCCAAACGCATGCGCAAACTATAGAAAGTCGTTATGACGTAGAATGTGCATACTTTGTTGATTCCATTTATGAAATAAAACACATTTTCTAAAAATTCGTGTTTTTTAAGAGACCATGTAAACCTTCTAGAAGCTGTGATTTTAAAAAATGGGGGAAGTAAGCTTTTCTTATTTCCAAACGCATGCGCAAACTATAGAACGTCGTTATGACGTAGAATGTGCATACTTTGTTGATTCCATTTATGAAATAAAACACATTTTCTAAAAAGTCGTGTTTTTAAAAAAATCATGTAAACCTTCTAGAAGCTGTGATTTTAAAAAACGGGGGAAGTAAGCTTTTCTTATTTCCAAACGCATGCGCAAACTATAGAAAGTCGTTATGACGTAGAATGTGCATACTTTGTTGATTCCATTTACGAAATAAAACAAATTTTCTAAAAACTCGTGTTTTTTAATAAATCATGTAAACCTTCTGGAAGCTGTGATTTTAAAAAACGGGGGAAGTAAGCTTTTCTTATTTCCAAACGCATGCGCAAACTATAGAAAGTCGTTATGACATAGAATGTGCATTCTTTGTAGATTCCATTTATGAAATAAAACACATTTTCTAAAAACTCGTGTTTTTTACGAAATCATGTAAACCTTCTAGAAGCTGTGATTTTAAAAAACGGTGGAAGTAAGCTTTTCTTACTTCCGGATTCATGCGCAAACTATAAAAAGTTGTTATGACGTAGAATGTGCATATTTTGTAGATTCCATTTATGAATTAAAACACATTTTCTAAAAACTCATGTTCTTTACGAAATCATGTAAACCTTCTAGAAGCTATGATTTCAGAAAACAGTGGAAGTAAGCTTTTCTTATTTCCGGACGGATGCGCAAACTATAGAAAGTTGTTATGACGTAGAATGTGCATACTTTGTAGATAATATTTATGAAATAAAACACATTTTCTAAAAACTCGTGTTTTTTAAGAAATAATGTAAACCTTCTAGAAGCTGTGATTTTAAAAAACGGTGGAAGTAAGCTTTTATTATCTCCGGACGTATGCGCAAACTATAGAAAGTCGTTATGATGTAGAATGTGCATACTTTGTAGATTCCATTTATGAAATAAAACACATTTTCTAAAAACTCGTGTTTTTTACGAAATCATGTAAACCTTCTAGAAGTTGTGATTTTAAAAAATGGTGGAAGTAAGCTTTTCTTATTTCCGGATGCATGCGGAACCTATAGAAAGTCGTTATGACGTAGAATATGCATACTTTGTCAATTCCATTTATGAAATAAAACACATTTTCTAAAAACTCGTGTTTTTTAAGAAATCATGTAAACCTTCTAGAAGCTGTGATTTTAAAAAATGGGGGAAGTAAGCTTTTCTTATTTCCAAACGCATGCGCAAACTATAGAAAGTCATGATGACGTAGAATGTGCATACTTTGTTGATTCCATTTATGAAAAAAAACACATTTTCTAAAAACTCGTGTTTTTTAAGAAATCATGTAAACCTTCTAGAAGCTGTGATTTTAAAAAACGGGGGAAGTAAGCTTTTCTTATTTCCGGACGAATGCGCAAACTATAGAAAGTCGTTATGACGTAGAATGTGCATACATTGTTGATTCGATTTTTGAAATAAAACACATTTTCTAAAAACTCGTGTTTTTTAAGAAACCATGTAAACCTTCTAGAAGCTGTGATTTTAAAAAACGAGGGAAGTAAGCTTTTCTTACTTCAGGACTCATGTGCAAACTATAGAAAGTCGTTATAACGTAGAATGTGCATACTTTGTCCATTCCATTTCTGAAATAAAACAGATTTTCTAAAAACTCGTGTCTTTTACGAAATCATGTAAACTTTCTAGAAGCTGTGATTTGAAAAAACGGGGGAAGTAAGCTTTTCTTATTTCCAAACGCATGTGCAAACTATAGAAAGTCATTATGATGTAGAATATGCATACTTTGTTGATTCCATTTATGAAATAAAACACATTTTCTAAAAACTCGTGTTTTTTAAGAAATCATGCAAACCTTCTAGAAGCTGTGATTTTAAAAAACGAGGGAAGTAAGCTTTTCTTATTTCAAAACGCATGCGCAAACTATAGAAAGTCGTTATGACGTAGAATGTGCATACTTTTTTTATTCCATTTATGAAATAAAACACATTTTCTAAAAACTCGTGTTTTTTAAGAAATCATGTAAACCTTCTAGAAGTTGTGATTTTAAAAAACGGGGGAAGTAAGCTTTTCTTATTTCCAAACGCATGCGCAAACTATAGAAAATCGTTATGACGTAGAATGTGCATACATTGTTGATTCCATTTATGAAATAAAACACATTTTCTAAAAACTCGTCTTTTTTAAGAAACCATGTAAACCTTCTAGAAGCTGTGATTTTAAAAATGGGGGAAGTAAGCTTTTCTTACTTCCGGACTCATGTGCAAACTATAGAAAGTCGTTATGACGTAGAATGTGCATACTTTATCGATTCCATTTATGAAACAAAACACATTTTCTAAAAACTCGTGTTTTTTACGAAATCATGTAAACCTTCTAGAAGCTGTGATTTTAAAAAACGGGGGAAGTAAGCTTTTCTTATTTCCAAATGCATGCGCAAACTATAGAAAGTCGTTATGACGTAGAATGTGCATACTTTGTTGATTCCATTTATGAAATAAAACACATTTTCTAAAAACTCGTGTTTTTTAAGAAATCATTTAAACCTTCTAGAAGCTGTGATTTTAAAAAACGGTGGAAGTAAGCTTTTCTTATTTCAAGATGAATGCGCAAACTATAGAATGTCATTATTACGTAGAATTTTAATACTTTGTTGATTCCATTTATGAAATAAAACACATTTTCTAAAAACTCGTGTTTTTTAGGAAACTATGTAAACCTTCTAGAAGCCGTGATTTTAAAAAATGGGGGAAGTAAGCTGTTCTTATTTCCAAACGCATGCGCAAACTATAGAAAGTCGTTATGACGTAGAATGTGCATACTTTCTTGATTCCATTTATGAAATAAAACACATTTTCTAAAAACTCGTGTTTTTTAAGAAATCATGTGAACCTTCTAGAATCCGTGATTTTAAAAAACGGGGGAAGTAAGCTTTTCTTATTTCCAAAAGCATGCGCAACCTATAGAAAGTCGTTATGACGTAGAATGTGCATACTTTGTTGATTCCATTTATGAAATAAAACACATTTTCTAAAAACTCGTGTTTTTTAAGAAATCATGTAAACCTTCTAGAAGCTGTGATTTTAAAAAACGGGGGAAGTAGGCTTTTCTTATTTCCAAATGCATGCGCAATCTATAGAAAGTCGTTATGACGTAGAATGTGTATACTTTGTTGATCCCATTTATGAAATAAAATAGATTTTCTAAAAACTCGTGTTTTTTAAGAAATCATGTAAACATTCTAGAAGTTGTAATTTTAAAAAACGGGGGAAGTAAACTTTTCTTATTTCCAAACGCATGCGCAAACTATAGAAAGTCGTTATGATGTATAATTTGCATACTTTGTAGATTCCACTTACGAAATAAAACACATTTTATAAAAGCTCATGTTTTTTACGAAATCATGTAAACCTTCTAGAAGCTGTGATTTTAAAAAACGGGGGAAGTAAGCTTTTCTTATTTTCGGACGCATGCGCAAACTATAGAAAGTCGTTATGACGTAGAATGTGCATACTTTGTAGATTCCATTTATGAAATAAAACACATTTTCTAAAAACTCGTGTTTTTTTAGAAATCATGGAAACCTTCTAGAAGCTGTGATTTTAAAAAACGAGGGAAGTAAGCTTTTCTTATTTTCGGACACATGCGCAAACTATAGAAAGTTGTTATGATGTAGAATGTGCATACTTTGTTGATTCCATTTATGAAATAAAACACATTTTCTAAAAACTCGTGTTTTTTACGAAATCATGTAAACCTTCTAGAAGCTGTTATTTTAAAAAACGGTGGAAGTAAGATTTTCTTATTTCCGGACAAATGCGCAAACTATAGAAAGTCGTTATTAGGTAGAATGTGCATATTTTGTTGATTCCATTTATGAAATAAAGCACATTTTCTAAAAACTCGTGTTTTTTTAGAAATCATGTAAACCTTCTAGAAGCTGTGATTTTAAAAAACGGGGGAAGTAAGCTTTTCTTATTTCCAGACGCATGCGCAAACAATAGAAAGTCGTTATGACGTAGAATGTGCATACTTTGTTGATTTCATTTATGAAATAAAACACATTTTCTAAAAACTCGTGTTTTTTAAGAAATCATGTAAACCTTCTAGAAGCTGTGATTTGAAAAAACGGTGGATGTAAGCTTTTCTTATTTCCGGACGAATGCGCAAACTATAGAAAGTCGTTATGAGGTAGAATGTGCATACTTTGTTGATTCCGTTTATGAAATAAAACACATTTTCTAAAAACTCGTGTTTTTTAAGAAATCATGTAAACCTTCCAGAAGCTGTGATTTTAAAAAACGGTGGAAGGAATCTTTTCTTATTTCCGGACGAATGCGCAAACTATAGAATGTCGTTATGACGTAGAATGTGCATACTTTGTTGATTCCATTTATGAAATAAAACACATTTTCTAAAAACTCGTGTTTTTTCAGAAATCATGGAAACCTTCTAGAAGCTGTGATTTTAAAAAACGAGGGAAGTAAGCTTTTCTTATTTCCGGACACATGCGCAAACTATAGAAAGTTGTTATGACGTAAAATGTGCATACATTGTTGATTCCATTTATGAAATAAAAAACATTTTCTAAAAACTCGTGTTTTTTAAGAAACCATGTAAACTTTCTAGAAGCTGTGATTTTAAAAAACGGGGGAAGTAAGCTTTTCTTATTTCCAAACGCATGCGCAAACTATAGAAAGTCGTTATGACGTAGAATGTTCATACTTTGTTGATTCTATTTTTTAAATAAAACACATTTTCTAAAAACTCTGTTTTTTAAGAAATCATGTAAACTTTCTAGAAGCTGTGATTTTAAAAAATGGGGGAAGTAAGGTTTTCTTATTTCCGGACGCATGCGCAAACTATTGAAATTCGTTATGACGTAGAATGTGCATACTTTGTAGATTCCATGTATGAAATAAAACACATTTTCTAAAAACTCGTGTTTTTTACGAAATCATGTAAACCTTCTAGAAGCTGTGATTTTAAAAAACGGTGGAAGTAAGATTTTCTTGATTCCGGACGAATGCGCAAGCTATAGAAAGTCGTTATGACGTAGAATGTGCATATTTTGTTGATTCCATTTATGAAATAAAAAACATTTTCTAAAAACTCGTGTTTTTTTAGAAATCATGTAAACCTTCTAGAAGCTGTGATTTTAAAAAATGGGGGAAGTAAGCTTTTCTTATTTCCAGACGCATGCACAAACAATAGAAAGTCGTTATGACGTAGAATGTGCATACTTTGTTGATTCCATTTATGAAATAAAACACATTTTCTAAAAACTCGTGTTTTTTAAGAAATCATGTAAACCTTCTAGAAGCTGTGATTTGAAAAAACGGTGGATGTAAGCTTTTCTTATTTCCCGACGAATGCGCAAACTATAGAAAGTCGTTATGAGGTAGAATGTGCATACTTTGTTGATTCCGTTTATGAAATAAAACACATTTTCTAAAAACTCGTGT
Organism: Larix kaempferi; assembly: GCA_027924585.1. NCBI lineage: Eukaryota > Viridiplantae > Streptophyta > Pinopsida > Pinales > Pinaceae > Larix > Larix kaempferi. The sequence goes on from BSBM01001252.1 coordinate 16,837,163, forward strand.
TTTTTACGAAATCATGTAAACCTTCTAGAAGCTGTGATTTTAAAAAACGGTGGAAGTAAGATTTTCTTGATTCCGGACGAATGCGCAAGCTATAGAAAGTCGTTATGACGTAGAATGTGCATATTTTGTTGATTCCATTTATGAAATAAAACACATTTTCAAAAACTCGTGTTTTTTCAGAAATCATGGAAACCTTCTAGAAGCTGTGATTTTAAAAAACGAGGGAAGTAAGCTTTTCTTATTTCCGGACACATGCGCAAACTATAGAAAGTTGTTATGACGTAAAATGTGCATACATTGTTGATTCCATTTATGAAATAAAAAACATTTTCTAAAAACTCGTGTTTTTTAAGAAACCATGTAAACTTTCTAGAAGCTGTGATTTTAAAAAACGGGGGAAGTAAGCTTTTCTTATTTCCAAACGCATGCGCAAACTATAGAAAGTCGTTATGACGTAGAATGTTCATACTTTGTTGATTCTATTTTTTAAATAAAACACATTTTCTAAAAACTCTGTTTTTTAAGAAATCATGTAAACCTTCTAGAAGCTGTGATTTTAAAAAATGGGGGAAGTAAGGTTTTCTTATTTCCGGACGCATGCGCAAACTATAGAAAGTCGTTATGACATAGAATGTGCATACTTTGTAGATTCCATTTATGAAATAAAACACATTTTCTAAAAACTCGTGTTTTTTACGAAATCATGTAAACCTTCTAGAAGCTGTGATTTTAAAAAACGGGGGAAGTAAGCTTTTCTTATTTCCAAACGCATGCGCAAACTATAGAAAGTCATTATGACGTAGAATGTGCATACTTTGTTGATTCCATTTATGAAATAAAACACATTTTCTAAAAACTCGTGTTTTTTAAGAAATCATGTAAACCTTCTTGAAGCTGTGATTTTAAAAAACGGGGGAAGTAAGCTTTTCTTATTTCCGGACGCATGCGCAAACTATAGAAAGTCGTTATGACATAGAATGTGCATACTTTTTAGATTCCATTTATGAAATAAAACACATTTTCTAAAAACTCGTGTTTTTTACGAAATCATGTAAACCTTCTAGAAGCTGTGATTTTAAAAAACGGTGGAAGTAAGCTTTTCTTATTTCCGGACGCAAGCGCAAACTATAGAAAGTCGTTATGACGTAGAATGTACATACTTTGTAGATTCCATTGATGAAATAAAACACATTTTCTAAAATCTCGTGTTTTTTACGAAATCATGTAAACCTTCTAGAAGCTGTGATTTTAAAAAACGGTGGAAGTAAGCTTTTCTAATTTCCGGACGCATGCGCAAACTATAGAAAGTCGTTATGACATAGAATGTGCATACTTTGTCGATTCCATTTATTTAATAAAGCACATTTTCTAAATACTCGTGTTTTTTAAGAAATCATGTAAACCTTCTAGAAGTTGTGATTTTAAAAAACGGGGGAAGTAAGCTTTTTTTATTTCCAAACGCATGCGCAAACTATAGAAAGTCGTTATGACGTAGAATGTGCATACTTTGTTGATTCCATTTATGAAATAAAACACATTTTCTAAAAACTCATGTTTTTTACGAAATCATGTAAACCTTCTAGAACCTGTGATTTTAAAAAACGGGGGAAGTAAGCTTTTCTTATTTTCGGACGCATGCGCAAACTATAGAAAGTCGTTATGACGTAGAATGTGCATACTTTGTAGATTCCATTTATGAAATAAAACACATTTTCTAAAAACTCGTGTTTTTTACGAAATCATGTAAACCTTCTAGAAGCTGTGATTTTAAAAAACGGTGGAAGTAAGCTTTTCTTATTTCCGGACGAATGCGCAAACTATAGAAAGTCGTTATGTCGTAGAATGTGCATACTTTGACATAGAATGTGCATACTTTGTAGATTCCATTTATGAAATAAAATAAATTTTCTAAAAACTGGTGTTTTTTACGAAATCATGTAAACCTTCTAGAAGCTGTGATTTTAAAAAACGGTGGAAGTAAGCTTTTCTTATTTCCAGACGCATGCGCAAACTATAGAAAGTCGTTATGACGTAGAATGTGCATACTTTGTCAATTCCATTTATGAAATAAAACACATTTTCTAAAAACTCGTGTTTTTTAAGAAATCATGTAAACCTTTTAGAAGCTGTGATTTTAAAAAACGGGGGAAGTAAGCTTTTCTTATTTCCAAACGCATGCGCAAACTATAGAAAGTCGTTATGACGTAGAATGTGCATACTTTGTTGATTTCATTTATGAAATAAAACACATTTTCTAAAAACTCATGTTTTTTACGAAATCATGTAAACCTTTTAGAAGCTGTGATTTTAAAAAACGGGGGAAGTAAGCTTTTCTTATTTTCGGACGCATGCGCAAACTATAGAAAGTCGTTATGACGTAGAATGTGCATACTTCGTAGATTCCAATTATGAAATAAAACACATTTTCTAAAAACTCGTGTTTTTTACGAAATCATGTAAACCTTCTAGAAGCTGTGATTTAAAAAAACGGTGGAAGTAAGCTTTTCTTATTTCCGGACGCATGAGCAAACTATAGAAATTCGTTATGACGTAGAATGTGCATACATTGTAGATTCCATTTATGAAATAAAACACATTCTCTAAAAACTCGTGTTTTTTACGAAATCATGTAAACCTTCTAGAAGCTGTGATTTTAAAAAACGGTGGAAGTAAGCTTTTCTTACTTCCGGACTCATGCGCAAACTATAGAAAGTCGTTATGACGTAGAATGTGCATACTTTGTAGATTCCATTTATGAAATAAAACACATTTTCTAAAAACTCGTGTTTTTTACGAAATCATGTAAACCTTCTAGAAGCTGTGATTTTAAAAAATGGTGGAAGTAAGCTTTTATTATTTCCGGACGCATGCGTAAACTATAGAAAGTCGTTATGACGTAGAATGTGCATACTTTGTAGATTCCATTTATAAAATAAAACACGTTTTCTAAAAACTCGTGTTTTTTATGAAATCATGTAAACCTTCTAGAAGTTGTGATTTTAAAAAACGGTGGAAGTAAACTTTTCTTATTTCTGGACGCATGCGCAAACTATAGAAAGTCGTTATGACGTAGAAGGTGCATACTTTGTCAATTCCATTTATGAAATAAAACACATTTTATAAAAACTCGTGTTTTTTAAGAAATCATGTAAACCTTCTAGAAGCTGTGATTTTAAAAAACAGGGGAAGTAAGCTTTTCTTATTTCCAAACGCATGCGCAAACTATAGAAATTCGTTATGACGTAGAATGTGAATACTTTGTTGATTCCATTTATGAAATAAAACACATTTTCTAAAAATTCATGTTTTTTAAAAAATCATGTAAACCTTCTAGAAGCTGTGATTTTAAAAAACGGGGGAAGTAAGCTTTTCTTATTTCCAAACGCATGCGCAAACTATAGAAAGTCGTTATGACGTAGAATGTGCATACTTTGTAGATTCCATTTATGAAATAAAACACATTTTCTAAAAACTCGTGTTTTTTACGAAATCATGTAAACGTTCTAGAAGCTGTGATTTTAAAAAACGGTGGAAGTAAGCTTTTCTTACTTCCGAACTCATGCGCAAACTATAGAAAGTCGTTATGACGTAGAATGTGCATACTTTGTAGATTCCATTTATGAATTAAAACACATTTTCTAAAAACTAATGTTTTTTACGAAATCATGTAAACCTTCTAGAAGCTATGATTTAAAAAAACGGTGGAAGTAAGCTTTTCTTATTTACGGACGGATGCGCAAACTATAGAAAGTTGTTATGATGTAGAATGTGCATTCTTTGTAGATTCCATTTATGAAATAAAACACATTTTCTAAAAACTCGTGTTTTTTAAGAAATAATGTAAACCTTCTAGAAGCTGTGATTTTAAAAAACTGTGGAAGTAAGCTTTTATTATTTCCGGACGCATGCGCAAACTATAGAAAGTCGTTATGACATAGAATGTGCATACTTTGTTGATTCCATTTATGAAATAAAACACATTTTCTAGAAACTCGTGTTTTTTAAGAAATCATGTAAACCTTCTAGAAGCTGTGATTTTAAAAAACGGGGGAAGTAAGCTTTTCTTATTTCAAAACGCATGCGCAAACTATAGAAAGTCGTTATGACGTAGAATGTGCATACTTTTTTGATTCCATTTATGAAATAAAACACATTTTCTAAAAACTCGTGTTTTTTAAGAAATCATGTAAACCTTCTAGAAGTTGTGATTTTAAAAAACGGGGGAAGTAAGCTTTTCTTATTTCCAAACGCATGCGCAAACTATAGAAAATCGTTATGACGTAGAATGTGCATACATTGTTGATTCCATTTATGAAATAAAACACATTTTCTAAAAACTCGTCTTTTTTAAGAAACCATGTAAACCTTCTAGAAGCTGTGATTTTAAAAATGGGGGAAGTAAGCTTTTCTTACTTCCGGACTCATGTGCAAACTATAGAAAGTCGTTATGACGTAGAATGTGCATACTTTATCGATTCCATTTATGAAACAAAACACATTTTCTAAAAACTCGTGTTTTTTACGAAATCATGTAAACCTTCTAGAAGCTGTGATTTTAAAAAACGGGGGAAGTAAGCTTTTCTTATTTCCAAATGCATGCGCAAACTATAGAAAGTCGTTATGACGTAGAATGTGAATACTTTGTTGATTCCATTTATGAAATAAAACAGATTTTCTAAAAACTCGTGTTTTTTAAGAAATCATTTAAACCTTCTAGAAGCTGTGATTTTAAAAAACGGTGGAAGTAAGCTTTTCTTATTTCAAGATGAATGCGCAAACTATAGAATGTCATTATTACGTAGAATTTTAATACTTTGTTGATTCCATTTATGAAATAAAACACATTTTCTAAAAACTCGTGTTTTTTAGGAAACCATGTAAACCTTCTAGAAGCCGTGATTTTAAAAAATGGGGGAAGTAAGCTGTTCTTATTTCCAAACGCATGCGCAAACTATAGAAAGTCGTTATGACGTAGAATGTGCATACTTTCTTGATTCCATTTATGAAATAAAACACATTTTCTAAAAACTCGTGTTTTTTAAGAAATCATGTGAACCTTCTAGAACCCGTGATTTTAAAAAACGGGGGAAGTAAGCTTTTCTTATTTCCAAAAGCATGCGCAACCTATAGAAAGTCGTTATGACGTAGAATGTGCATACTTTGTTGATTCCATTTATGAAATAAAACACATTTTCTAAAAACTCGTGTTTTTTAAGAAACCATGTAAACTTTCTAGAAGCTGTGATTTTAAAAAACGGGGGAAGTAAGCTTTTCTTATTTCCAAACGCATGCGCAAACTACAGAAAGTCGTTATGACGTAGAATGTTCATACTTTGTTGATTCTATTTTTTAAATAAAACACATTTTCTAAAAACTCTGTTTTTTAAGAAATCATGTAAACCTTCTAGAAGCTGTGATTTTAAAAAATGGGGGAAGTAAGGTTTTCTTATTTCCGGACGCATGCGCAAACTATAGAAAGTCGTTATGATGTATAATGTGCATACTTTGTAGATTCCACTTACGAAATAAAACACATTTTATAAAAGCTCATGTTTTTTACGAAATCATGTAAACCTTCTAGAAGCTGTGATTTTAAAAAACGGGGGAAGTAAGCTTTTCTTATTTTCGGACGCATGCGCAAACTATAGAAAGTCGTTATGACGTAGAATGTGCATACTTTGTAGATTCCATTTATGAAATAAAACACATTTTCTAAAAACTCGTGTTTTTTTAGAAATCATGGAAACCTTCTAGAAGCTGTGATTTTAAAAAACGAGCGAAGTAAACTTTTCTTATTTCCGAACACATGCGCAAACTATAGAAAGTTGTTATGACGTAAAATGTGCATACATTGTTGATTCCATTTATGAAATAAAAAACATTTTCTAAAAACTCGTGTTTTTTAAGAAACCATGTAAACTTTCTAGAAGCTGTGATTTTAAAAAACGGGGGAAGTAAGCTTTTCTTATTTCCAAACGCATGCGCAAACTACAGAAAGTCGTTATGACGTAGAATGTTCATACTTTGTTGATTCTATTTTTTAAATAAAACACATTTTCTAAAAACTCTGTTTTTTAAGAAATCATGTAAACCTTCTAGAAGCTGTGATTTTAAAAAATGGGGGAAGTAAGGTTTTCTTATTTCCGGACGCATGCGCAAACTATAGAAAGTCGTTATGACGTAGAATGTGCATACTTTGTAGATTCCATGTATGAAATAAAACACATTTTCTAAAAACTCGTGTTTTTTACGAAATCATGTAAACCTTCTAGAAGCTGTGATTTTAAAAAACGGTGGAAGTAAGATTTTCTTATTTCCGGACGAATGCGCAAACTATAGAAAGTCGTTATGACGTAGAATGTGCATATTTTGTTGATTCCATTTATGAAATAAAACACATTTTCTAAAAACTCGTGTTTTTTTAGAAATCATGTAAACCTTCTAGAAGCTGTGATTTTAAAAAACGGGGGAAGTAAGCTTTTCTTATTTCCAGACGCATGCGCAAACATCAGAAAGTCGTTATGACGTAGAATGTGCATACTTTGTTGATTCCATTTATGAAATAAAACACATTTTCTAAAAACTCGTGTTTTTTAAGAAATCATGTAAACCTTCTAGAAGCTGTGATTTGAAAAAACGGTGGATGTAAGCTTTTCTTATTTCCGGACGAATCCAAAAACTATAGAAAGTCGTTATGAGGTAGAATGTGCATACGTTGTTGATTCCGTTTATGAAATAAAACACATTTTCTAAAAACTCGTGTTTTTTAAGAAATCATGTAAACCTTCCAGAAGCTGTGATTTTAAAAAACGGTGGAAGGAATCTTTTCTTATTTCCGGACGAATGCGCAAACTATAGAATGTCGTTATGACGTAGAATGTGCATACTTTGTTGATTCCATTTATGAAATAAAACACATTTTCTAAAAACTCGTGTTTTTTTAGAAATCATGTAAACCTTCTAGAAGCTGTGATTTTAAAAAACGGGGGAAGTAAGCTTTTCTTATTTCCAAACGCATGCGCAAACTATAGAAAGTCATTATGACGTAGAATGTGCATACTTTGTTGATTCCATTTATGAAAAAAAACACATTTTCTAAAAACTCGTGTTTTTTAAGAACTCATGTAAACCTTCTTGAAGCTGTGATTTTAAAAAACGGGGGAAGTAAGCTTTTCTTATTTTCGGACGCATGCGCAAACTATAGAAAGTCGTTATGACATAGAATGTGCATACTTTGTAGATTCCATTTATGAAATAAAACACATTTTCTAAAAACTCGTGTTTTTTACGAAATCATGTAAACCTTCTAGAAGCTGTGATTTTAAAAAACGGTGGAAGTAAGCTTTTCTTATTTCCGGACGCAAGCGCAAACTATAGAAAGTCGTTATGACGTAGAATGTACATACTTTGTAGATTCCATTGATGAAATAAAACACATTTTCTAAAAACTCGTGTTTTTTACGAAATCATGTAAACCTTCTAGAAGCTGTGATTTTAAAAAACGGTGGAAGTAAGCTTTTCTAATTTCCGGACGCATGCGCAAACTATAGAAAGTCGTTATGACATAGAATGTGCATATTTTGTCGATTCCATTTATGAAATAAAGCACATTTTCTAAATACTCGTGTTTTTTAAGAAATCATGTAAACCTTCTAGAAGTTGTGATTTTAAAAAACGGGGGAAGTAAGCTTTTCTTATTTCCAAACTCATGCGCAAACTATAGAAAGTCGTTATGACGTAGAATGTGCATACTTTTTTGATTCCATTTATGAAATAAAACACATTTTCTAAAAACTCATGTTTTTTACGAAATCATGTAAACCTTCTAGAAGCTGTGATTTTAAAAAACGGGGGAAGTAAGCTTTTCTTATTTTCGGACGCATGCGCAAACTATAGAAAGTCGTTATGATGTAGAATGTGCATACTTTGTAGATTCCATTTATGAAATAAAACACATTTTCTCAAAACTCGTGTTTTTTACGAAATCATGTAAACCTTCTAGAAGCTGTGATTTTAAAAAACGGTGGAAGTAAGCTTTTCTTATTTCCGGACGAATGCGCAAACTATAGAAAGTCGTTCTGTCATAGAATGTGCATACTTTGACGTAGAATATGCATACTTTCTAGATTCCATTTATGAAATAAAATAAATTTTCTAAAAACTGGTGTTTTTTACGAAATCATGTAAACCTTCTAGAAGCTGTGATTTTAAAAAACGGTGGAAGTAAGCTTTTCTTATTTCCAGACGCATGCGCAAACTATAGAAAGTCGTTATGACGTAGAATGTGCATACTTTGTCAATTCCATTTATTAAATAAAACACATTTTCTAAAAACTCATGTTTTTTAAGAAATCATGTAAACCTTCTAGAAGCTGTGATTTTAAAAAACGGGGGAAGTAAGCTTTTCTTATTTCCAAACGCATGCGCAAACTATAGAAAGTCGTTATGACGTAGAATGTGCATACTTTGTTGATTCCATTTATGAAATAAAACACATTTTCTAAAAACTCATGTTTTTTAAGAAATCATGTAAACCTTCTAGAAGCTGTGATTTTAAAAAACGGGGGAAGTAAGCTTTTCTTATTTCCGGACGCATGCGCAAACTATAGAAAGTCGTTATGACGTAGAATGTGCATACTTTGTAGATTCCATTTATGAAATAAAACATATTTTCTAAAAACTCATGTTTTTTAAGAAATCATGTAAACCTTCTAGAAGCTGTGATTTGAAAAAACGGTGGAAGTAAGCTTTTCTTATTTCCGGACGAATGCGCAAACTATAGAAAGTCGTTATGAGGTGGAATGTGCATACTTTGTTGATTCCATTTATGAAATAAAACACATTTTCTAAAAACTCGTGTTTTTTAAGAAATCATGTAAACCTTCCAGAAGCTGTGATTTTAAAAAACGGTGGAAGTAAGCTTTTCTTAATTCCGGGCGAATGCGCAAACTATAGAATGTCATTATGACGTAGAATGTGCATACTTTGTTGATTCCATTTATGAAATAAAACACATTTTCTAAAAACTCATGTTTTTTACGAAATCATGTAAACCTTCTAGAAGCTGTGATTTTAAAAAACGGTGGAAGTAAGCTTTTCTTACTTCCGAAGTCATGCGCAAACTATAGAAAGTCGTTATGACGTAGAATGTGCATACTTTGTAGATTCCATTTATGAATTAAAACACATTTTCTAAAAACACATGTTTTTTACGAAATCATGTAAACCTTCTAGAAGCTATGATTTAAAAAAACGGTGGAAGTAAGCTTTTCTTATTTACGGACGGATGCGCAAACTATAGAAAGTCGTTATGACGTAGAATGTGCATTCTTTGTGGATTCCATTTATTAAATCAAACACATTTTCTAAAAACTCATGTTTTTTAAGAAATAATGTAAACCTTCTAGAAGCTGTGATTTTAAAAAACGGTGGAAGTAAGCTTTTATTATTTCCGGACGCATGCGTAAACTATAGAAAGTCGTTATGACGTAGAATGTGCATACTTTGTAGATTCCATTTATGAAATAAAACACATTTTCTAAAAACTCGTGTTTTTAAAGAAATCATGTAAACCTTCTAGAAGCTGTGATTTTAAAAAATGGGGGAAGTAAGCTTTTCTTATTTCCAAACACATGCGCAAACTATAGAAAGTCGTTATGATGTAGAATGTGCATACTTTGTTGATTCCATTTATGAAATAAAACACATTTTCTAAAAACTCGTGTTTTTTAAGAAATCATGTAAACCTTTTAGAAGCTGTGATTTTAAAAAACGGGGGAAGTATGCTTTTCTTATTTCCAAACGCATGCGCAAACAATAGAAAGTCGTTGTGACGTAGAATGTGCATACTTTGTAGATTCCATTTATGAAATAAAACACATTTTCTAAAAACTCGTGTTTTTTACGAAATCATATAAACCTTCTAGAAGCTGTGACTCTAAAAAACGGTGGAAGTAAGCTTTTCTTACTTCCGGACTCATGCGCAAACTATAGAAAGTCGTTATGACGTAGAATGTGCATACTTTGTAGATTCCATTTATGAATTAAAACACATTTTCTAAAAACTCGTGTTTTTTAAGAAATCATGTAAACCTTCTAGAAGCTCTGATTTTAAAAAACGGGGGAAGTAAGCTTTTCTTATTTTCGGATGCATGCGAAAAATATAGAAAGTCGTTATGACGTAGAATGTGCATACATTGTAGATTCCATTGATGAAATAAAACACATTTTCTAAAAACTCGTGTTTTTTACGATATCATGTAAACCTTCTAGAAGCTGTGATTTTAAAAAACGGTGGAAGTAAGCTTTTCTTATTTCCACACGCATGCGCAAACTATAGAAAGTCGTTATGACGTAGAATGTGCATACTTTTTAAATTCAATTTATGAAATAAAACACATTTTCTACAAACTCATGTTTTTTACGAAATCATGTAAACCTTCTATAAGCTGTGATTTTAAAAAACGGTGGAAGTAAGCTTTTCTAATTTCTGGACGCATGGGGAACCTATAGAAAGTCGTTATGATGTAGAATGTGCATACTTTGTTGATTCCATTTATGAAATAAAACACATTTTCTAAAAACTCGTGTTTTTTAAGAAATCATGTAAACCTTCTAGAAGCTGTGATTTTAAAAAACGGTGGAAGTAAGGTTTTCTTATTTCCGGACGCATGCGCAAACTATAGAAAGTCGTTATGACGTAGAATGTGCATATTTTGTAGATTCCATGTATGAAATAAAACACATTTTCTAAAAACTCGTGTTTTTTACGAAATCATGTAAACCTTCTAGAAGCTGTGATTTTAAAAAACGGTGGAAGTAAGATTTTCTTATTTCCGGACGAATGCGCAAACTATAGAAAGTCGTTATGACGTAGAATGTGCATATTTTGTTGATTCCATTTATGAAATAAAACACATTTTCTAAAAACTCGTGTTTTTTTAGAAATCATGTAAACCTTCTAGAAGCTGTGATTTTAAAAAACGGGGGAAGTAAGCTTTTCTTATTTCCAGACGAATGCGCAAACTATAGAATGTCGTTATGACGTAGAATGTGCATACTTTGTTGATTCCATTTATGAAATAAAACACATTTTCTAAAAACTCGTGTTTTTTTAGAAATCATGGAAACCTTCTAGAAGCTGTGATTTTAAAAAACGAGGGAAGTAAACTTTTCTTATTTCCGGACACATGCGCAAACTATAGAAAGTTGTTATGACGTAAAATGTGCATACATTGTTGATTCCATTTATGAAATAAAAAACATTTTCTAAAAACTCGTGTTTTTTAAGAAACCATGTAAACTTTCTAGAAGCTGTGATTTTAAAAAACGGGGGAAGTAAGCTTTTCTTATTTCCAAACGCATGCGCAAACTATAGAAAGTCGTTATGACATAGAATGTTCATACTTTGTTGATTCTATTTTTTAAATAAAACACATTTTCTAAAAACTCTGTTTTTTAAGAAATCATGTAAACCTTCTAGAAGCTGTGATTTTAAAAAATGGGGGAAGTAAGGTTTTCTTATTTCCGGACGCATGCGCAAACTATAGAAAGTCGTTATGACGTAGAATGTGCATACTTTGTAGATTCCATGTATGAAATAAAACACATTTTCTAAAAACTCGTGTTTTTTACGAAATCATGTAAACCTTCTAGAAGCTGTGATTTTAAAAAACGGTGGAAGTAAGATTTTCTTATTTCCGGACGAATGCGCAAACTATAGAAAGTCGTTATGACGTAGAATGTGCATATTTTGTTGATTCCATTTATGAAATAAAACACATTTTCTAAAAACTCGTGTTTTTTTAGAAATCATGTAAACCTTCTAGAAGCTGTGATTTTAAAAAACGGGGGAAGTAAGCTTTTCTTATTTCCAGACGCATGCGCAAACATCAGAAAGTCGTTATGACGTAGAATGTGCATACTTTGTTGATTCCATTTATGAAATAAAACACATTTTCTAAAAACTCGTGTTTTTTAAGAAATCATGTAAACCTTCTAGAAGCTGTGATTTGAAAAAACGGTGGATGTAAGCTTTTCTTATTTCCGGACGAATCCACAAACTATAGAAAGTCGTTATGAGGTAGAATGTGCATACGTTGTTGATTCCGTTTATGAAATAAAACACATTTTCTAAAAACTCGTGTTTTTTAAGAAATCATGTAAACCTTCCAGAAGCTGTGATTTTAAAAAACGGTGGAAGGAATCTTTTCTTATTTCCGGACGAATGCGCAAACTATAGAATGTCGTTATGACGTAGAATGTGCATACTTTGTTGATTCCATTTATGAAATAAAACACATTTTCTAAAAACTCGTGTTTTTTTAGAAATCATGTAAACCTTCTAGAAGCTGTGATTTTAAAAAACGGGGGAAGTAAGCTTTTCTTATTTCCAAACGCATGCGCAAACTATAGAAAGTCATTATGACGTAGAATGTGCATACTTTGTTGATTCCATTTATGAAAAAAAACACATTTTCTAAAAACTCGTGTTTTTTAAGAACTCATGTAAACCTTCTTGAAGCTGTGATTTTAAAAAACGGGGGAAGTAAGCTTTTCTTATTTTCGGACGCATGCGCAAACTATAGAAATTCGTTATGACATAGAATGTGCATACTTTGTAGATTCCATTTATGAAATAAAACACATTTTCTAAAAACTCGTGTTTTTTACGAAATCATGTAAACCTTCTAGAAGCTGTGATTTTAAAAAATGGTGGAAGTAAGCTTTTCTTATTTCCGGACGCAAGCGCAAACTATAGAAAGTCGTTATGACGTAGAATGTACATACTTTGTAGATTCCATTGATGAAATAAAACACATTTTCTAAAAACTCGTGTTTTTTACGAAATCATGTAAACCTTCTAGAAGCTGTGATTTTAAAAAACGGTGGAAGTAAGCTTTTCTAATTTCCGGACGCATGCGCAAACTATAGAAAGTCGTTATGACATAGAATGTGCATACTTTGTCGATTCCATTTATGAAATAAAGCACATTTTCTAAATACTCGTGTTTTTTAAGAAATCATGTAAACCTTCTAGAAGTTGTGATTTTAAAAAACGGGGGAAGTAAGCTTTTCTTATTTCCAAACTCATGCGCAAACTATAGAAAGTCGTTATGACGTAGAATGTGCATACTTTGTTGATTCCATTTATGAAATAAAACACATTTTCTAAAAACTCATGTTTTTTACGAAATCATGTAAACCTTCTAGAAGCTGTGATTTTAAAAAACGGGGGAAGTAAGCTTTTCTTATTTTCGGACGCATGCGCAAACTATAGAAAGTCGTTATGATGTAGAATGTGCATACTTTGTAGATTCCATTTATGAAATAAAACACATTTTCTCAAAACTCGTGTTTTTTACGAAATCATGTAAACCTTCTAGAAGCTGTGATTTTAAAAAACGGTGGAAGTAAGCTTTTCTTATTTCCGGACGAATGCGCAAACTATAGAAAGTCGTTCTGTCATAGAATGTGCATACTTTGACGTAGAATGTGCATACTTTGTAGATTCCATTTATGAAATAAAATAAATTTTCTAAAAACTGGTGTTTTTTACGAAATCATGTAAACCTTCTAGAAGCTGTGATTTTAAAAAACGGTGGAAGTAAGCTTTTCTTATTTCCAGACGCATGCGCAAACTATAGAAAGTCGTTATGACGTAGAATGTGCATACTTTGTCAATTCCATTTATTAAATAAAACACATTTTCTAAAAACTCATGTTTTTTAAGAAATCATGTAAACCTTCTAGAAGCTGTGATTTTAAAAAACGGGGGAAGTAAGCTTTTCTTATTTCCAAACGCATGCGCAAACTATAGAAAGTCGTTATGACGTAGAATGTGCATACTTTGTTGATTCCATTTATGAAATAAAACACATTTTCTAAAAACTCATGTTTTTTAAGAAATCATGTAAACCTTCTAGAAGCTGTGATTTTAAAAAACGGGGGAAGTAAGCTTTTCTTATTTCCGGACGCATGCGCAAACTATAGAAAGTCGTTATGACGTAGAATGTGCATACTTTGTAGATTCCATTTATGAAATAAAACATATTTTCTAAAAACTCATGTTTTTTAAGAAATCATGTAAACCTTCTAGAAGCTGTGATTTGAAAAAACGGTGGAAGTAAGCTTTTCTTATTTCCGGACGAATGCGCAAACTATAGAAAGTCGTTATGAGGTGGAATGTGCATACTTTGTTGATTCCATTTATGAAATAAAACACATTTTCTAAAAACTCGTGTTTTTTAAGAAATCATGTAAACCTTCCAGAAGCTGTGATTTTAAAAAACGGTGGAAGTAAGCTTTTCTTAATTCCGGGCGAATGCGCAAACTATAGAATGTCATTATGACGTAGAATGTGCATACTTTGTTGATTCCATTTATGAAATAAAACACATTTTCTAAAAACTCATGTTTTTTACGAAATCATGTAAACCTTCTAGAAGCTGTCATTTTAAAAAACGGTGGAAGTAAGCTTTTCTTACTTCCGAAGTCATGCGCAAACTATAGAAAGTCGTTATGACGTAGAATGTGCATACTTTGTAGATTCCATTTATGAATTAAAACACATTTTCTAAAAACTCATGTTTTTTACGAAATCATGTAAACCTTCTAGAAGCTATGATTTAAAAAAACGGTGGAAGTAAGCTTTTCTTATTTACGGACGGATGCGCAAACTATAGAAAGTCGTTATGACGTAGAATGTGCATTCTTTGTGGATTCCATTTATTAAATCAAACACATTTTCTAAAAACTCATGTTTTTTAAGAAATAATGTAAACCTTCTAGAAGCTGTGATTTTAAAAAACGGTGGAAGTAAGCTTTTATTATTTCCGGACGCATGCGTAAACTATAGAAAGTCGTTATGACGTAGAATGTGCATACTTTGTAGATTCCATTTATGAAATAAAACACATTTTCTAAAAACTCGTGTTTTTAAAGAAATCATGTAAACCTTCTAGAAGCTGTGATTTTAAAAAATGGGGGAAGTAAGCTTTTCTTATTTCCAAACACATGCGCAAACTATAGAAAGTCGTTATGATGTAGAATGTGCATACTTTGTTGATTCCATTTATGAAATAAAACACATTTTCTAAAAACTCATGTTTTTTAAGAAATCATGTAAACCTTTTAGAAGCTGTGATTTTAAAAAACGGGGGAAGTATGCTTTTCTTATTTCCAAACGCATGCGCAAACAATAGAAAGTCGTTGTGACGTAGAATGTGCATACTTTGTAGATTCCATTTATGAAATAAAACACATTTTCTAAAAACTCGTGTTTTTTAAGAAATCATATAAACCTTCTAGAAGCTGTGACTCTAAAAAACGGTGGAAGTAAGCTTTTCTTACTTCCGGACTCATGCGCAAACTATAGAAAGTCGTTATGACGTAGAATGTGCATACTTTGTATATTCCATTTATGAATTAAAACACATTTTCTAAAAACTCGTGTTTTTTAAGAAATCATGTAAACCTTCTAGAAGCTCTGATTTTAAAAAACGGGGGAAGTAAGCTTTTCTTATTTTCGGATGCATGCGAAAAATATAGAAAGTCGTTATGACGTAGAATGTGCATACATTGTAGATTCCATTGATGAAATAAAACACATTTTCTAAAAACTCGTGTTTTTTACGATATCATGTAAACCTTCTAGAAGCTGTGATTTTAAAAAACGGTGGAAGTAAGCTTTTCTTATTTCCACACGCATGCGCAAACTATAGAAAGTCGTTATGACGTAGAATGTGCATACTTTTTAGATTCAATTTATGAAATAAAACACATTTTCTACAAACTCATGTTTTTTACGAAATCATGTAAACCTTCTATAAGCTGTGATTTTAAAAAACGGTGGAAGTAAGCTTTTCTAATTTCTGGACGCATGGGGAACCTATAGAAAGTCGTTATGATGTAGAATGTGCATACTTTGTTGATTCCATTTATGAAATAAAACACATTTTCTAAAAACTCGTGTTTTTTAAGAAATCATGTAAACCTTCTAGAAGCTGTGATTTTAAAAAACGGTGGAAGTAAGCTTTTCTTATTTCCACACGCATGCGCAAACTATAGAAATTCGTTATGACGTAGAATGTGCATACTTTGTAGATTCCATTTATGAAATAAAACACATTTTCTAAAAACTCATGTTTTTTACGAAATCATGTAAACCTTCTAGAAGCTGTGATTTTAAAAAACGGTGGAAGTAAGCTTTTCTTATTTCCAAACGCATGCGCAAACTATAGGAATTCGTTATGACGTAGAATGTACATACTTTGTAGATTCCATTTATGAAATAAAACACATTTTCTAAAAAATCGTGTTTTTTAAGAAATCATGTAAACATTCTAGAAAGAGTGATTTTAAAAAACGGTGGAAGTAAGCTTTTCTTATTTCCGGATGAATGCGCAAACTATAGAAAGTCGTTATGACGTACAATGTGCATACTTTGTAGATTCCATTTATGAAATAAAACACATTTTCTAAAAACTCGTGTTTTTTAAGAAATCATGTAAACCTTCTAGAGGTTGTGATTTTAAAAAATGGGGGAAGTAAGCTTTTCTTATTTCCAAATGCATGCGCAAACTATAGAAAGTCGTTATGACGTAGAATGTGCATACTTTGTTGATTCCATTTATGAAATAAAAAACATTTTCTAAAAACTCGCGTTTTTTACGAAATCATGTAAACCTTCTAGAAGCTGTGATTTTAAAAAACGGGGGAAGTAGGCTTTTCTTATTTCCAGACGCATGCGCAAACAATAGAAAGTCGTTATGACGTAGAATGTGCATACTTTGTTGATTCCATTTATGAAATAAAACACATTTTCTAAAAACTCGTGTTTTTTAAGAAATCATGTAAACCTTCTAGAAGCTGTGATTTTAAAAAATGGTGGAAGGAAGCTTTTCTTATTTCCGGACGAATGCGCAAACTATAGAATGTCGTTATGACGTAGAATGTGCATACTTTGTTGTTTCCATTTATGAAATAAAACACATTTTCTAAAAAGTCGTGTTTTTTTAGAAATCATGTAAACCTTCTAGAAGCTGTGATTTTAAAAAACGGGGGAAGTAAGCTTTTCTTATTTCCGGACGCATGCGAAAACTATAGAAAGTCGTTATGACGTAGAATGTGCATACATTGTTGATTCCATTTATGAAATAAAAAACATTTTCTAAAAACTCCTGTTTTTTAAGAAACCATGTAAACGTTCTAGAAGCTGTGATTTTAAAAAACGGGGGAAGTAAGCTTTTCTTATTTCCAAACGCATGCGCAAACTATAGAAAGTCGTTATGATGTAGACTGTGCATACTTTGTTGATTCCATTTATGAAATAAAACACATTTTCTAAAAACTCGTGTTTTTTAGGAAATCTTGTAAACCTTCTAGAAGCTGTGATTTTAAAAAACGGGGAAAGTAAGCTTTTCTTATTTCCGGATGCATGCGCAATCTACAGAAAGTCGTTATGACATAGAATGTGCATACTTTGTAGATTCCATTTATGAAATAAAACACATTTTCTAAGAACTCGTGTCTTTTAAGAAATCATGTAAACCTTCTAGAAGTTGTGATTTTAAAAAACGGGGGAAGTAAGCTTTTCTTATTTTCGGACGCATGCGCAAACTATAGAAAGTCGTTATGACGTGGAATGTGGATACATTGTAGATTCCATTGATGAAATAAAACACGTTTTCTAAAAACTCGTCCTTTTTACGAAATCATGTAAACCTTCTAGAAGCTGCGATTTTAAAAAACGGTGGAAGTAAGCTTTTCTTATTTCCGGACGAATGCGCAAACTATAGAAAATCGTTATGACGTAGAATGTGCATACTTTGTTGATTCCATTTATGAAATAAAACACATTTTCTAAAAACTCGTGTTTTTTAAGAAATCATGTAAACCTTCTAGAAGCTTTGATTTTAAAAAACGGGGGAAGTAGGCTTTTCTTATTTCCAAACGCATGCGCAAACAATAGAAAGTCGTTATGATGTAGAATGTGCATACTTTGTTGATTCCATTTATGAAATAAAACACATTTTCTAAAAACTCGTGTTTTTTAAGAAATCATGTAAACATTCTAGACGCTGTGATTTGAAAAAACGGTGGATGTAAGCTTTTCTTATTTCCGGACGAATGCGCAAACTATAGAAAGTCGTTATGAGGTAGAATGTGCATACTTTGTTGATAACATTTATGAAATAAAACACATTTTCTAAAACTCGTGTTTTTATGAAATCATGTAAACCTTCTAGAAGCTGTGATTTTAAAAACCTTGGAAGGAAGCTTTTCTTATTTCTGGACGAACGCGCAAACTATAGAATGTCGTTATGACGTAGAATGTGCATACGTTGTTGATTCCATTTATTAAATAAAAAACATTTTCTAAAAACTCGTGTTTTTTAAGAAACCATGTAAACGTTCTAGAAGCTGTGATTTTAAAAAACGGGGGAAGTAATCTTTTCTTATTTCTAAACGTATGCGCAAACTAAAGAAAGTCGTTATGACGTAGAATGTGCATACTTTGCTGATTCCATTTATGAAATAAAACACATTTTCTAAAAAGTCGTGTTTTTTAAGAAATCATGTAAACCTTCTAGAAGCTGTGATTTTAAAAAACAGGGGAAGTAAGCTTTTCTTATTTCCGAACGCATGCGTAAACTATAGAAAGTCGTTATGACGTAGAATGTGCATACTTTGTAGATTCCATTTATGAAATAAAACACATTTTCTAAAAACTCGTGTTTTTTAAGAAATCATGTAAACCTTCTAGAAGCTGTGATTTTAAAAAACGGGGGAAGTAAGCTTTTCTTATTTCCAAACGCATGCGCAAACTATAGAAAGTCATTATGACGTAGAATGTGCATACTTTGTTGATTCCATTTATGAAATAAAACACATTTTCTAAAAACTCGTGTTTTTTACGAAATCATCTAAACCTTCTAGATGCTGTGATTTCAAAAAAGAGTGGAAGTAAGCTTTTCTTATTTCCGGACGAATGCGCAAACTATAGAAAGTCGTTATGGGGTAGAATGTGCATACTTTGTGGATTCCATTTATGAATTAAAACACATTTTCTAAAAATTCGTGCTTTATAAGAAATCATGTAAACCTTCCAGAAGCTGTGATTTTTAAAAACGGTGGAAGTAAGCTTTTCTTATTTCCGGACGAATGCGCAAACTATAGCATGTCGTTATGACGTAGAATGTGCATACTTTTTTGATTCCATTTATGAAATAAAACACATTTTCTAAAAACTCGTGTTTTTTTAGAAATCATGTAAACCTTCTAGAAGCTGTGATTTTAAAAAACGGGGGAAGTAAGTTTTTCTTATTTCCAGACGCATGCGCAAACTATAGAAAGTCGTTATGACGTAAAATGTGCATACATTTTTGATTCCATTTATAAAATAAAAAACATTTTCTAAAAAGTCGTGTTTTTTAAGAAACAATGTGAACGTTCTAGAAGCTGTGATTTTAAAAAACGGAGGAAGTAAGCTTTTCTTATTTCCAAACGCATGTGCAAACTATAGAAAGTCATTATGACGTAGAATGTGCATACTTTGTTGATTCCATTTATGAAATAAAACACATTTTCTAAAAACTCGTGTTTTTTAAGAAATCATGTAAACCTTCTAGAAGCTGTGATTTTAAAAAACGGGGGAAGTAAGCTTTTCTTATTTCCGGACACATGCGCAAACTATAGAAAGTTGTTATGACGTAAAATGTGCATACATTGTTGATTCCATTTATAAAATAAAAAACATTTTCTAAAAACTCGTGTTTTTTAAGAAACAATGTGAACGTTCTAGAAGCTGTGATTTTAAAAAACGGAGGAAGTAAGCTTTTCTTATTTCCAAACGCATGCGCAAACTATAGAAAGTCGTTATGACGTAGAATGTTCATACTTTGTTGATTCTATTTTTTAAATAAAACACATTTTCTAAAAACTCTGTTTTTTAAGAAATCATGTAAACCTTCTAGAAGCTGTGATTTTAAAAAAAGGGGGAAGTAAGGTTTTCTTATTTCCGGACGCATGCGCAAACTATAGAAATTCGTTATGACGTAGAATGTGCATACTTTGTAGATTCCATGTATGAAATAAAACACATTTTCTAAAAACTCGTGTTTTTTGCGAAATCATGTAAACCTTCTAGAAGCTGTGATTTTAAAAAACGGTGGAAGTAAGCTTTTCTTATTTCCGGACGAAAGCGCAAACTATAGAAAGTCGTTATGACGTAGAATGTGCATATTTTGTTGATTCCATTTATGAAATAAAACACATTTTCTAAAAACTCATGTTTTTTTAGAAATCATGTAAACCTTCTAGAAGCTGTGATTTTAAAAAACGGGGGAAGTAAGCTTTTCTTATTTCCAGATGCATGCGCAAACAATAGAAAGTCGTTATGACGTAGAATGTGCATACTTTGTTGATTCCATTTATGAAATAAAACACATTTTCTAAAAACTCGTGTTTTTTAAGAAATCATGTAAACCTTCTAGAAGCTGTGATTTGAAAAAATGGTGGATGTAAGCTTTTCTTATTTCCGGACGAATGCGCAAACTATAGAAAGTCGTTATGAGGTAGAATGTGCATACTTTGTTGATTCCGTTTATGAAATAAAACACATTTTCTAAAAACTCGTGTTTTTTAAGAAATCATGTAAACCTTCTAGAAGCTGTGATTTTAAAAAACGGTGGAAGGAATCTTTTCTTATTTCCGGACGAATGCGCAAACTAAAGAATGCCGTTATGACGTAGAATGTGCATACTTTGTTGATTCCATTTATGAAATAAAACACATTTTCTAAAAACTCGTGTTTTTTAAGAAACCATGTAAACGTTCTAGAAGCTGTGATTTTAAAAAACGGGGGAAGTAACCTTTTCTTATTTCCGGTCGCATGCGCAAACTATAGAAAGTCGTTATGACGTAGAATGTGCATACTTTGTTGATTCCATTTATGAAATAAAACACATTTTCTAAAAACTCGTGTTTTTTAAGAAATCATGTAAACCTTCTAGAAGCTGTGATTTTAAAAAACGGGGGAAGTAAGATTTTCTTATTTCCGGACGCATGCGCAAACTATAGAAAGTCGTTATGACATAGAATGTGCATACTTTGTAGATTCCATATGAAATAAAACACATTTTCTAAAAACTCGTGTTTTTTACGAAATCATGTAAACCTTCTAGAAGCTGTGATTTTAAAAAACGGTGGAAGTAAGCTTTTCTTACTTCCGGACGCAAGCGCAAACTATAGAAAGTCGTTATGAAATAGAATCTGCATACTTTGTCGATTCCATTGATGAAATAAAACACATTTTCTAAAAACTTGTGTTTTTTACGAAATCATGTAAACCTTCTAGAAGCTGTGGTTTTAAAAAACGATGGAAGTAAGCTTTTCTAATTTCTGGACGCATGCGCAAACTATAGAAAGTCGTTATGACATAGAATGTGCATACTTTGTCGATTTCATTTATGAAATAAAGCACATTTTCTAAATACTCGTGTTTTTTAAGAAATCATGTAAACCTTCTAGAAGCTGTGATTTTAAAAAACGGGGGAAGTAAGCTTTTCTTATTTCCAAACGCATGCGCAAACTATAGAAAGTCGCTATGACGTAGAATGTGCATACGTTGTTGATTCCATTTATGAAATAAAACACATTTTCTAAAAACTCATGTTTTTTACGAAATCATGTAAACCTTCTAGAAGCTGTGATTTTAAAAAACGGTGGAAGTAAGCTTTTCTTATTTATGGACGCATGCGCAAACTATAGAAAGTCGTTATGATGTAGAATGTGCATACATTATTGATTCCATTTATGAAATAAAACACATTTGCCAAGAACTCGTGTTTTTTACGAAATCATGTAAACCTTCTAGAAGCTGTGATTTTAAAAAATGGTGGAAGTAAGATTTTCTTATTTCCGGACGAATGCGCAAACTATAGAAAGTCGTTATGACGTAGAATGTGCATACTTTGTAGATTCCATTTATGAAATAAAATACATTTTCTGAAAACTCGTGTTTTTTAAGAAATCATGTAAACCTTCTAGAAGCTGTGATTTTAAAAAATGGGGGAAGTAAGCTTTTCTTATTTCCAAACGCATGCGCAAACTATAGAATTTCATTATGACGTAGAATGTGCATACCTTGTTGATTCCATTTATGAAATAAAACATATTTTCTAAAAAATCATGTTTTTTAAGAAATCATGTAAACCTTCTAGAAGCTGTGATTTTAAAAAACGGGGGAAGTAAGCTTTTCTTATTTCCGGACGGATGCGCAAACTATAGAAAGTCGTTATGACGTAGAATGTGCATACTTTGTAGATTCCATTTATGAAATAAAAAACATTTTCTAAAAACTCGTGTTTTTTACGAAATCATGTAGACCTTCTAGAAGCTGTGATTTTAAAAAACAGGGGAGGTAAGATTTTCTTATTTCCGGACGCATGCACAAACTATAGAAAGTCGTTATGACGTAGAATGTGCATACTTTGTAGATTCGATTTATGAAATAAAACACATTTTCTAAGAACTCGTGTTTTTTACGAAATCATGTAAACCTTCTAGAAGCTGCGATTATAAAAAACGGTGGAAGTAAGCTTTTCTTATTTCCGGATGCATGCGCAATCTATAGAAAGTCGTTATGACGTAGAATGTGCATACTTTGTTGATTCCATTTATGAAATAAAACACATTTTCTAAAAACTCATGTTTTTTAAGAAATCATGTAAACCTTCTAGAAGCTGTGATTTTAAAAAACGGGGGAAGTAAGCTTTTCTTATTTCCGGATGCATGCGAAAACTATAGAAAGTCGTTATGACGTAGAATGTGCATGCTTTTTAGATTCCATTTATGAAATAAAACAC
Source organism: Larix kaempferi (assembly GCA_027924585.1). Taxonomy (NCBI): domain Eukaryota; kingdom Viridiplantae; phylum Streptophyta; class Pinopsida; order Pinales; family Pinaceae; genus Larix; species Larix kaempferi. The sequence goes on from BSBM01001252.1 coordinate 16,860,031, forward strand.
ATTTTCTAAAAACACGTGTTTTTTACGAAACCATGTAAACCTTCTAGAAGCTGTGATTTTAAAAAATGGTGGAAGTAAGCTTTTCTTATTTCCGGACGAATGCGCAAACTATAGAAAGTCGTTATGACGTAGAATGTGCGTACTTTGTAGATTCCATTTATGAAATAAAACACATTTTCTAAAAACTCGTGTTTTTTACGAAATCATGTAAACCTTCTAGAAGCTGTGATTTTAAAAAACGGTGGAAGTAAGCTTTTCTTATTTCCGGACGAATGCGCAAACTATAGAAAGTCGTTATGACGTAGAATGTGCATACTTTGTAGATTCCATTTATGAAATAAAACACATTTTCTAAAAACTCATGTTTTTTACGAAATCATCTAAACCTTCTAGATGATGTGATTTCAAAAAAGAGTGGAAGTAAGCTTTTCTTATTTCCGGACGCATGCGCAAACTATAGAAAGTCATTATGACGTAGAATGTGCATACTTTGTTGATTCCATTTATGAAATAAAACACATTTTCTAAAAACTAGTGTTTTTTTAGAAATCATGTAAACCTTCTAGAAGCTGTGATTTTAAAAAACGGGGGAAGTAAGCTTTTCTTATTTCCAAACGCATGCGCAAACTATAGAAAGTCATTATGACGTAGAATGTGCATACTTTGTTGGTTCCATTTATGAAATAAAACACATTTTCTAAAAACTCGTGTTTATTAAGAAATCATGTAAACCTTCTAGAAGCTGTGATTTTAAAAAACAGTGGAAGTAAGCTTTTCTTATTTTCGGACGCATGCGCAAACTATAGAAAGTCGTTATGACGTAGAATGTGCATACTTTGTAGATTCCATTTATGAAATAAAACACATTTTCTAAAAACTCGTGTTTTTTACGAAATCATGTAAACCTTCTAGAAGCTGTGATTTTAAAAAACGGTGGAAGTAAGCTTTTCTTATTTCCGGACGAATGCGCAAACTATAGAAAGTCGTTATGTCGTAGAATGTGCATACTTTGATGTAGAATGTGCATACTTTGTAGATTCCATTTATGAAATAAAATAAATTTTCTAAAAACTGGTGTTTTTTAGGAAATCATGTAAACCTTCTAGAAGCTGTGATTTTAAAAAACGGTGGAAGTAAGCTTTTCTTATTTCCAGATGCATGCGCAAACTATAGAAATTCGTTATGACGTAGAATGTGCATACTTTGTCAATTCCATTTATGAAATAAAACACATTTTCTAAAAACTGATGTTTTTTAAGAATTCATGTAAACCTTCTAGAAGCTGTGATTTTAAAAAATGGGGGAAGTAGGCTTTTCTTATTTCCAGACGCATGCGCAAACAATAGAAAGTCGTTATGACGTAGAATGTGCATACTTTGTTGATTCCATTTATGAAATAAAACACATTTTCTAAAAACTCGTGTTTTTTAAGAAATCATGTAAACCTTCTAGAAGCTGTGATTTTAAAAAATGGTGGAAGGAAGCTTTTCTTATTTCCGGATGAATGCGCAAACTATAGAATGTCGTTATGACGTAGAATGTGCATACTTTGTTAATTCCATTTATGAAATAAAACACATTTTCTAAAAACTTGTGTTTTTTTAGAAATCATGTAAACCTTCTAGAAGCTGTGATTTTAAAAAACGGGGGAAGTAAGCTTTTCTTATTTCCGGACGCATGCGCAAACTACCGAAAGTCGTTATGACGTAGAATGTGCATACATTGTTGATTCCAATTATGAAATAAAAAACATTTTCTAAAAACTCCTGTTTTTTAAGAAACCATGTAAACGTTCTAGAAGCTGTGATTTTAAAAAACGGGGGAAGTAAGCTTTTCTTATTTCCAAACGCATGCGCAAACTATAGAAAGTCGTTATGATGTAGAATGTGCATACTTTGTTGATTTCATTTATGAAATAAAACACATTTTCTAAAAACTCGTAATTTTTAGGAAATCTTGTAAACCTTCTAGAAGCTGTGATTTTAAAAAACGGGGAAAGTAAGGTTTTCTTATTTCCGGATGCATGCGCAAGCTATAGAAAGTCGTTATGACGTAGAATGTGGATACCTTGTAGATTCCATTGATGAAATAAAACACGTTTTCTTAAAACTCGTGTTTTTTACGAAATCATGTAAACCTTCTAGAAGCTGTGATTTTAAAAAACGGTGGAAGTAAGCTTTTCTTATTTCCGGACGAATGCGCAAACTATAGAAAATCGTTATGACCTAGAATGTGCATACTTTGTTGATTCCATTTATGAAATAAAACACATTTTCTAAAAACTCGTGTTTTTTAAGAAATCATGTAAACCTTCTAGAAGCTTTGATTTTAAAAAACGAGGGAAGTAGGCTTTTCTTATTTCCAAACGCATGCGCAAACAATAGAAAGTCGTTATGACGTAGAATGTGCATACTTTGTTGATTCCATTTATGAAATAAAACACATTTTCTAAAAACTCGTGTTTTTTAAGAAATCATGTAAACATTCTAGAAGCTGTGATTTGAAAAAACGGTGGATGTAAGCTTTTCTTATTTCCGGACGAATGCGCAAACTATAGAAAGTCGTTATGAGGTAGAATGTGCATACTTTGTTGATAACATTTATGAAATAAAACACATTTTCTAAAAACTCGTGTTTTTATGAAATCATGTAAACCTTCTAGAAGCTGTGATTTTAAAAACCTTGGAAGGAAGCTTTTCTTATTTCTGGACGAACGCGCAAACTATAGAATGTCGTTATGACGTAGAATGTGCATACTTTGTTGATTCCATTTATGAAATAAAACACATTTTCTAAAAACTCGTGTTTTTTTAGAAATCATGTAAACCTTCTAGAAGTTGTGATTTTAAAAAACGGGGGAAGTAAGCTTTTCTTATTTCCGGACGCATGCGCAAACTATAGAAAGTCGTTATGACGTAGAATGTGCATACATTGTTGATTCCATTTATTAAATAAAAAACATTTTCTAAAAACTCGTGTTTTTTAAGAAACCATGTAAACGTTCTAGAAGCTGTGATTTTAAAAAACGGGGGAAGTAATCTTTTCTTATTTCTAAACGTATGCGCAAACTAAAGAAAGTCGTTATGACGTAGAATGTGCATACTTTGTTGATTCCATTTATGAAATAAAACACATTTTCTAAAAAGTCGTGTTTTTTAAGAAATCATGTAAACCTTCTAGAAGCTGTGATTTTAAAAAACGGTGGAAGTAAGCTTTTCTTATTTCCGGACGAATGCGCAAACTATAGAATGTCCTTATGACGTAGAATGTGCATACTTTGTTGATTCCATTTATGAAATAAAACACATTTTCTAAAAACTCGTGTTTTTTTAGAAATCATGGAAACCTTCTAGAAGCTATGATTTTAAAAAACGAGGGAAGTAAGCTTTTCTTATTTTCGGACACATGCGCAAACTATAGAAAGTTGTTATGATGTAGAATGTGCATACTTTGTTGATTCCATTTATGAAATAAAACACATTTTCTAAAAACTCGTGTTTTTTTAGAAATCATGTAAACCTTCTAGAAGCTGTGATTTTAAAAAACGGGGGAAGTAAGCTTTTCTTATTTCCAGACGCATGCGCAAACAATAGAAAGTCGTTATGACGTAGAATGTGCATACTTTGTTGATTCCATTTATGAAATAAAACACATTTTCTAAAAACTCGTGTTTTTTAAGAAATCATGTAAACCTTCTAGAAGCTGTGATTTGAAAAAACGGTGGATGTAAGCTTTTCTTATTTCCGGACGAATGCGCAAACTATAGAAAGTCGTTATGAGGTAGAATGTGCATACTTTGTTGATTCCGTTTATGAAATAAAACACATTTTCTAAAAACTCGTGTTTTTTAAGAAATCATGTAAACCTTCCAGAAGCTGTGATTTTAAAAAACGGTGGAAGGAATCTTTTCTTATTTCCGGACGAATGCGCAAACTATATAATGTCGTTATGACGTAGAATGTGCATACTTTGTTGATTCCATTTATGAAATAAAACACATTTTCTAAAAACTCGTGTTTTTTAAGAAATCATGTAAACCTTGTAGAAGCTGTGATTTGAAAAAACGGTGGATGTAAGCTTTTCTTATTTCCGGACGAATGCGCAAACTATAGAAAGTCGTTATGAGGTAGAATGTGCATACTTTGTTGATTCCGTTTATGAAATAAAACACATTTTCTAAAAACTCGTGTTTTTTAAGAAATCATGTAAACCTTCCAGAAGCTGTGATTTTAAAAAACGGTGGAAGGAATCTTTTCTTATTTCCGGACGAATGCGCAAACTATATAATGTCGTTATGACGTAGAATGTGCATACTTTGTTGATTCCATTTATGAAATAAAACACATTTTCTAAAAACTCGTGTTTTTTCAGAAATCATGGAAAACTTCTAGAAGCTGTGATTTTAAAAAACGAGGGAAGTAAGATTTTCTTATTTCCGGACACATGCGCAAACTATAGAAAGTTGTTATGACGTAAAATGTGCATACATTGTTGATTCCATTTATGAAATAAAAAACATTTTCTAAAAACTCGTGTTTTTTAAGAAACCATGTAAACTTTCTAGAAGCTGTGATTTTAAAAAACGGGGGAAGTAAGCTTTTCTTATTTCCAAACGCATGCGCAAACTATAGAAAGTCGTTATGACGTAGAATGTTCATACTTTGTTGATTCTATTTTTTAAATAAAACACATTTTCTAAAAACTCTGTTTTTTAAGAAATCATGTAAACCTTCTAGAAGCTGTGATTTTAAAAAATGGGGGAAGTAAGGTTTTCTTATTTCCGGACGCATGCGCAAACTATTGAAATTCGTTATGACGTAGAATGTGCATACTTTGTAGATTCCATGTATGAAATAAAACACATTTTCTAAAAACTCAGGTTTTTTACGAAATCATGTAAACCTTCTAGAAGCTGTGATTTTAAAAAACGGTGGAAGTAAGATTTTCTTGATTCCGGACGAATGCGCAAGCTATAGAAAGTCGTTATGACGTAGAATGTGCATATTTTGTTGATTCCATTTATGAAATAAAACACATTTTCTAAAAACTCGTGTTTTTTTAGAAATCATGTAAACCTTCTAGAAGCTGTGATTTTAAAAAACGGGGGAAGTAAGCTTTTCTTATTTCCAGACGCATGCACAAACAATAGAAAGTCGTTATGACGTAGAATGTGCATACTTTGTTGATTCCATTTATGAAATAAAACACATTTTCTAAAAACTCGTGTTTTTTAAGAAATCATGTAAACCTTCTAGAAGCTGTGATTTGAAAAAACGGTGGATGTAAGCTTTTCTTATTTCCGGACGAATGCGCAAACTATAGAAAGTCGTTATGAGGTAGAATGTGCATACTTTGTTAATTCCGTTTATGAAATAAAACACATTTTCTAAAAACTCGTGTTTTTTACGAAATCATGTAAACCTTCTAGAAGCTGTGATTTTAAAAAACGGTGGAAGTAAGATTTTCTTGATTCCGGACGAATGCGCAAGCTATAGAAAGTCGTTATGACGTAGAATGTGCATATTTTGTTGATTCCATTTATGAAATAAAACACATTTTCAAAAACTCGTGTTTTTTCAGAAATCATGGAAACCTTCTAGAAGCTGTGATTTTAAAAAACGAGGGAAGTAAGCTTTTCTTATTTCCGGACACATGCGCAAACTATAGAAAGTTGTTATGACGTAAAATGTGCATACATTGTTGATTCCATTTATGAAATAAAAAACATTTTCTAAAAACTCGTGTTTTTTAAGAAACCATGTAAACTTTCTAGAAGCTGTGATTTTAAAAAACGGGGGAAGTAAGCTTTTCTTATTTCCAAACGCATGCGCAAACTATAGAAAGTCGTTATGACGTAGAATGTTCATACTTTCTTGATTCTATTTTTTAAATAAAACACATTTTCTAAAAACTCTGTTTTTTAAGAAATCATGTAAACCTTCTAGAAGCTGTGATTTTAAAAAATGGGGGAAGTAAGGTTTTCTTATTTCCGGACGCATGCGCAAACTATAGAAAGTCGTTATGACATAGAATGTGCATACTTTGTAGATTCCATTTATGAAATAAAACACATTTTCTAAAAACTCGTGTTTTTTACGAAATCATGTAAACCTTCTAGAAGCTGTGATTTTAAAAAACGGGGGAAGTAAGCTTTTCTTATTTCCAAACGCATGCGCAAACTATAGAAAGTCATTATGACGTAGAATGTGCATACTTTGTTGATTCCATTTATGAAATAAAACACATTTTCTAAAAACTCGTGTTTTTTTAGAAATCATGTAAACCTTCTAGAAGCTGTGATTTTAAAAAACGGGGGAAGTAAGCTTTTCTTATTTCCAGACGCATGCGCAAACAATAGAAAGTCGTTATGACGTAGAATGTGCATACTTTGTTGATTCCATTTATGAAATAAAACACATTTTCTAAAAACTCGTGTTTTTTAAGAAATCATGTAAACCTTCTAGAAGCTGTGATTTGAAAAAACGGTGGATGTAAGCTTTTCTTATTTCCGGACGAATGCGCAAACTATAGAAAGTCGTTATGAGGTAGAATGTGCATACTTTGTTGATTCCGTTTATGAAATAAAACACATTTTCTAAAAACTCGTGTTTTTTAAGAAATCATGTAAACCTTCCAGAAGCTGTGATTTTAAAAAACGGTGGAAGGAATCTTTTCTTATTTCCGGACGAATGCGCAAACTATATAATGTCGTTATGACGTAGAATGTGCATACTTTGTTGATTCCATTTATGAAATAAAACACATTTTCTAAAAACTCGTGTTTTTTAAGAAATCATGTAAACCTTCTAGAAGCTGTGATTTGAAAAAACGGTGGATGTAAGCTTTTCTTATTTCCGGACGAATGCGCAAACTATAGAAAGTCGTTATGAGGTAGAATGTGCATACTTTGTTGATTCCGTTTATGAAATAAAACACATTTTCTAAAAACTCGTGTTTTTTAAGAAATCATGTAAACCTTCCAGAAGCTGTGATTTTAAAAAACGGTGGAAGGAATCTTTTCTTATTTCCGGACGAATGCGCAAACTATATAATGTCGTTATGACGTAGAATGTGCATACTTTGTTGATTCCATTTATGAAATAAAACACATTTTCTAAAAACTCGTGTTTTTTCAGAAATCATGGAAAACTTCTAGAAGCTGTGATTTTAAAAAACGAGGGAAGTAAGATTTTCTTATTTCCGGACACATGCGCAAACTATAGAAAGTTGTTATGACGTAAAATGTGCATACATTGTTGATTCCATTTATGAAATAAAAAACATTTTCTAAAAACTCGTGTTTTTTAAGAAACCATGTAAACTTTCTAGAAGCTGTGATTTTAAAAAACGGGGGAAGTAAGCTTTTCTTATTTCCAAACGCATGCGCAAACTATAGAAAGTCGTTATGACGTAGAATGTTCATACTTTGTTGATTCTATTTTTTAAATAAAACACATTTTCTAAAAACTCTGTTTTTTAAGAAATCATGTAAACCTTCTAGAAGCTGTGATTTTAAAAAATGGGGGAAGTAAGGTTTTCTTATTTCCGGACGCATGCGCAAACTATTGAAATTCGTTATGACGTAGAATGTGCATACTTTGTAGATTCCATGTATGAAATAAAACACATTTTCTAAAAACTCAGGTTTTTTACGAAATCATGTAAACCTTCTAGAAGCTGTGATTTTAAAAAACGGTGGAAGTAAGATTTTCTTGATTCCGGACGAATGCGCAAGCTATAGAAAGTCGTTATGACGTAGAATGTGCATATTTTGTTGATTCCATTTATGAAATAAAACACATTTTCTAAAAACTCGTGTTTTTTTAGAAATCATGTAAACCTTCTAGAAGCTGTGATTTTAAAAAACGGGGGAAGTAAGCTTTTCTTATTTCCAGACGCATGCACAAACAATAGAAAGTCGTTATGACGTAGAATGTGCATACTTTGTTGATTCCATTTATGAAATAAAACACATTTTCTAAAAACTCGTGTTTTTTAAGAAATCATGTAAACCTTCTAGAAGCTGTGATTTGAAAAAACGGTGGATGTAAGCTTTTCTTATTTCCGGACGAATGCGCAAACTATAGAAAGTCGTTATGAGGTAGAATGTGCATACTTTGTTAATTCCATTTATGAAATAAAACACATTTTCTAAAAACTCGTGTTTTTTACGAAATCATGTAAACCTTCTAGAAGCTGTGATTTTAAAAAACGGTGGAAGTAAGATTTTCTTGATTCCGGACGAATGCGCAAGCTATAGAAAGTCGTTATGACGTAGAATGTGCATATTTTGTTGATTCCATTTATGAAATAAAACACATTTTCAAAAACTCGTGTTTTTTCAGAAATCATGGAAACCTTCTAGAAGCTGTGATTTTAAAAAACGAGGGAAGTAAGCTTTTCTTATTTCCGGACACATGCGCAAACTATAGAAAGTTGTTATGACGTAAAATGTGCATACATTGTTGATTCCATTTATGAAATAAAAAACATTTTCTAAAAACTCGTGTTTTTTAAGAAACCATGTAAACTTTCTAGAAGCTGTGATTTTAAAAAACGGGGGAAGTAAGCTTTTCTTATTTCCAAACGCATGCGCAAACTATAGAAAGTCGTTATGACGTAGAATGTTCATACTTTCTTGATTCTATTTTTTAAATAAAACACATTTTCTAAAAACTCTGTTTTTTAAGAAATCATGTAAACCTTCTAGAAGCTGTGATTTTAAAAAATGGGGGAAGTAAGGTTTTCTTATTTCCGGACGCATGCGCAAACTATAGAAATTCGTTATGACATAGAATGTGCATACTTTGTAGATTCCATTTATGAAATAAAACACATTTTCTAAAAACTCGTGTTTTTTACGAAATCATGTAAACCTTCTAGAAGCTGTGATTTTAAAAAACGGGGGAAGTAAGCTTTTCTTATTTCCAAACGCATGCGCAAACTATAGAAAGTCATTATGACGTAGAATGTGCATACTTTGTTGATTCCATTTATGAAATAAAACACATTTTCTAAAAACTCGTGTTTTTTAAGAAATCATGTAAACCTTCTTGAAGCTGTGATTTTAAAAAACGGGGGAAGTAAGCTTTTCTTATTTCCGGACGCATGCGCAAACTATAGAAAGTCGTTATGACATAGAATGTGCATACTTTGTAGATTCCATTTATGAAATAAAACACATTTTCTAAAAACTCGTGTTTTTTACGAAATCATGTAAACCTTCTAGAAGCTGTGATTTTAAAAAACGGTGGAAGTAAGCTTTTCTTATTTCCGGCCGCAAGCACAAACTATAGAAAGTCGTTATGACGTAGAATGTACATACTTTGTAGATTCCATTGATGAAATAAAACACATTTTCTAAAAACTCGTGTTTTTTACGAAATCATGTAAACCTTCTAGAAGCTGTGATTTTAAAAAACGGTGGAAGTAAGCTTTTCTAATTTCCGGACGCATGCGCAAACTATAGAAAGTCGTTATGACATAGAATGTGCATACTTTGTCGATTCCATTTATTTAATAAAGCACATTTTCTAAATACTCGTGTTTTTTAAGAAATCATGTAAACCTTCTAGAAGTTGTGATTTTAAAAAACGGGGGAAGTAAGCTTTTTTTATTTCCAAACGCATGCGCAAACTATAGAAAGTCGTTATGACGTAGAATGTGCATACTTTGTTGATTCCATTTATGAAATAAAACACATTTTCTAAAAACTCATGTTTTTTACGAAATCATGTAAACCTTCTAGAACCTGTGATTTTAAAAAACGGGGGAAGTAAGCTTTTCTTATTTTCGGACGCATGCGCAAACTATAGAAAGTCGTTATGACGTAGAATGTGCATACTTTGTAGATTCCATTTATGAAATAAAACACATTTTCTAAAAACCCGTGTTTTTTACGAAATCATGTAAACCTTCTAGAAGCTGTGATTTTAAAAAACGGTGGAAGTAAGCTTTTCTTATTTCCGGACGAATGCGCAAACTATAGAAAGTCGTTATGTCGTAGAATGTGCATACTTTGACGTAGAATGTGCATACTTTGTAGATTCCATTTATGAAATAAAATAAATTTTCTAAAAACTGGTGTTTTTTACGAAATCATGTAAACCTTCTAGAAGCTGTGATTTTAAAAAACGGTGGAAGTAAGCTTTTCTTATTTCCAGACGCATGCGCAAACTATAGAAAGTCGTTATGACGTAGAATGTGCATACTTTGTCAATTCCATTTATGAAATAAAACACATTTTCTAAAAACTCGTGTTTTTTAAGAAATCATGTAAACCTTTTAGAAGCTGTGATTTTAAAAAACGGGGGAAGTAAGCTTTTCTTATTTCCAAACGCATGCGCAAACTATAGAAAGTCGTTATGACGTAGAATGTGCATACTTTGTTGATTTCATTTATGAAATAAAACACATTTTCTAAAAACTCATGTTTTTTACGAAATCATGTAAACCTTTTAGAAGCTGTGATTTTAAAAAACGGGGGAAGTAAGCTTTTCTTATTTTCGGACGCATGCGCAAACTATAGAAAGTCGTTATGACGTAGAATGTGCATACTTCGTAGATTCCATTTATGAAATAAAACACATTTTCTAAAAACTCGTGTTTTTTACGAAATCATAAAAACCTTCTAGAAGCTGTGATTTTAAAAAATGGTGGAAGTAAGCTTTTCTTATTTCCGGACTCATGCGCAAACTATAGAAAGTCGTTATGACGTAGAATGTGCATACTTTGTAGATTCCATTTATGAATTAAAACACATTTTCTAAAAACTCGTGTTTTTTAAGAAATCATGTAAACCTTCTAGAAGCTCTGATTTTAAAAAACGGGGGAAGTAAGCTTTTCTTATTTTCGGATGCATGCGAAAAATATAGAAAGTCGTTATGACGTAGAATGTGCATACATTGTAGATTCCATTGATGAAATAAAACACATTTTCTAAAAACTCGTGTTTTTTACGATATCATGTAAACCTTCTAGAAGCTGTGATTTTAAAAAACGGTGGAAGTAAGCTTTTCTTATTTCCACACGCATGCGCAAAATATAGAAAGTCGTTATGACGTAGAATGTGCATACTTTGTAGATTCAATTTATGAAATAAAACACATTTTCTAAAAACTCATGTTTTTTACGAAATCATGTAAACCTTCTATAAGCTGTGATTTTAAAAAACGGTGGAAGTAAGCTTTTCTAATTTCTGGACGCATGGGGAACCTATAGAAAGTCGTTATGACATAGAATGTGCATACTTTGTCGATTCCATTTATGAAATAAAACAGATTTTCTAAAAACTCGTGTTGTTTAAGAAATCATGTAAACCTTCTAGAGGTTGTGATTTTAAAAAACGGGGGAAGTAAGCTTTTCTTATTTCCAAACGCATGCGCAAACTATAGAAAGTCGTTATGACGTAGAATGTGCATACTTTGTTGATTCCATTTATGAAATAAAACACATTTTCTAAAAACTCGTGTTTTTTAAGAAATCATGTAAACCTTCTAGAAGCTGTGATTTTAAAAAACGGGGGAAGTAGGCTTTTCTTATTTCCAAATGCATGCGCAAACTATAGAAAGTCATTATGATGTAGAATGTGAATACTTTGTTGATTCCATTTATGAAATAAAACACATTTTCTACAAACTCGTGTTTTTTAAGAAATCATGTAAACCTTCTAGAAGTTGTGATTTTAAAAAACGGGGGAAGTAAGCTTCTCTTATTTCCAAACGCATGCGCAAACTATAGAAATTCGTTATGACGTAGAATGTGCATACTTTGTAGATTCCATTTATGAAATAAAACACATTTTCTAAAAAATCGTGTTTTTTAAGAAATCATGTAAACCTTCTAGAAACTGTGATTTTAAAAAACGGTGGAAGTAAGCTTTTCTTATTTCCGGATGATTGCGCAAACTATAGAAAGTCGTTATGACGTACAATGTGCATACTTTGTAGATTCCATTTATGAAATAAAACACATTTCCTAAAAACTCGTGTTTTTTAAGAAATCATGTAAACCTTCTAGAGGTTGTGATTTTAAAAAACGGGGGAAGTAAGCTTTTCTTATTTCCAAATGCATGCGCAAACTATAGAAAGACATTATGACGTAGAATGTGCATACTTTGTTGATTCCATTTATGAAATAAAAAACATTTTCTAAAAACTCGTGTTTTTTACGAAATCATGTAAACCTTCTAGAAGCTGTGATTTTAAAAAACGGGGGAAGTAGGCTTTTCTTATTTCCAGACGCATGCGCAAACAATAGAAAGTCGTTATGATGTAGAATGTGCATACTTTGTTGATTCCATTTATGAAATAAAACACATTTTCTAAAAACTCGTGTTTTTTAAGAAATCATGTAAACCTTCTAGAAGCTGTGATTTTAAAAAATGGTGGAAGGAAGCTTTTCTTATTTCCGGACGAATGCGCAAACTATAGAATGTCGTTATGACGTAGAATGTGCATACTTTGTTGTTTCCATTTATGAAATAAAACACATTTTCTAAAAACTCGTGTTTTTTTAGAAATCATGTAAACCTTCTAGAAGCTGTGATTTTAAAAAACGGGGGAAGTAAGCTTTTCTTATTTCCGGACGCATGCGCAAACTATAGAAAGTCGTTATGACGTAGAATGTGCATACATTGTTGATTCCATTTACGAAATAAAAAACATTTTCTAAAAACTCCTGTTTTTTAAGAAACCATGTAAACGTTCTAGAAGCTGTGATTTTAAAAAACGGGGGAAGTAAGCTTTTCTTATTTCCAAACGCATGCGCAAACTATAGAAAGTCGTTATGATGTAGAGTGTGCATACTTTGTTGATTCCATTTATGAAATAAAACACATTTTCTAAAAACTCGTGTTTTTTAGGAAATCTTGTAAACCTTCTAGAAGCTGTGATTTTAAAAAACGGGGAAAGTAAGCTTTTCTTATTTCCGGATGCATGCGCAAACTATAGAAAGTCGTTATGACATAGAATGTGCATACTTTGTTGATTCCATTTATGAAATAAAAAACATTTTCTAAAAACTCGTGTTTTTTACGAAATCATGTAAACCTTCTAGAAGCACTGATTTTAAAAAACGGGGGAAGTAGGCTTTTCTTATTTCCAGACGCATGCGCAAACAATAGAAAGTCGTTATGATGTAGAATGTGCATACTTTGTTGATTCCATTTATGAAATAAAACACATTTTCTAAAAACTCGTGTTTTTTAAGAAATCATGTAAACCTTCTAGAAGCTGTGATTTTAAAAAATGGTGGAAGGAAGCTTTTCTTATTTCCGGACGAATGCGCAAACTATAGAATGTCGTTATGACGTAGAATGTGCATACTTTGTTGTTTCCATTTATGAAATAAAACACATTTTCTAAAAACTCGTGTTTTTTTAGAAATCATGTAAACCTTCTAGAAGCTGTGATTTTAAAAAACGGGGGAAGTAAGCTTTTCTTATTTCCGGACGCATGCGCAAACTATAGAAAGTCGTTATGATGTAGAGTGTGCATACTTTGTTGATTCCATTTATGAAATAAAACACATTTTCTAAAAACTCGTGTTTTTTAGGAAATCTTGTAAACCTTCTAGAAGCTGTGATTTTAAAAAATGGTGGAAGTAAGCTTTTCTTATTTCCGGACGCAAGCGCAAACTATAGAAAGTCGTTATGACGTAGAATGTGCATACTTTGTAGATTCCATTGATGAAATAAAACACATTTTCTAAAAACTCGTGTTTTTTACGAAATCATGTAAACCTTCTAGAAGCTCTGATTTTAAAAAACGGTGGAAGTAAGCTTTTCTAATTTTCGGACGCATGCGCAAACTATAGAAAGTCGTTATGACATAGAATGTGCATACTTTGTCGATTCCATTTATGAAATAAAGCACATTTTCTAAATACTCGTGTTTTTTAAGAAATCATGTAAACCTTCTAGAAGTTGTGATTTTAAAAAACGGGGGAAGTAAGCTTTTCTTATTTCCAAACGCATGCGCAAACTATAGAAAGTCGTTATGACGTAGAATGTGCATAGTTTGTTGATTCCATTTATGAAATAAAACACATTTTCTAAAAACTCATGTTTTTTACGAAATCATGTAAACCTTCTAGAAGCTGTGATTTTAAAAAACGGGGGAAGTAAGCTTTTCTTATTTTCGGACGCATGCGCAAACTATAGAAAGTCGTTATGACGTAGAATGTGCATACTTTGTAGATTCCATTTATGAAATAAAACACATTTTCTAAAAACTCGTGTTTTTTACGAAATCATAAAAACCTTCTAGAAGCTGTGATTTTAAAAAACGGTGGAAGTAAGCTTTTCTTATTTCCGGACGAATGCGCAAACTATAGAAAGTTGTTATGTCATAGAATTTGCATACTTTGATGTATAATGTGCATACTTTGTAGATTCCATTTATGAAATAAAATAAATTTTCTAAAAACTGGTGTTTTTTACGAAATCATGTAAACCTTCTAGAAGCTGTGATTTTAAAAAACGGTGGAAGTAAGCTTTTCTTATTTCCAGACGCATGCGCAAACTATAGAAAGTCATTATGACGTAGAATGTGCATACTTTGTCAATTCCATTTATGAAATAAAACACATTTTCTAAAAACTCATGTTTTTTAAGAAATCATGTAAACCTTCTAGAAGCTGTGATTTTAAAAAACGGGGGAAGTAAGCTTTTCTTATTTCCAAACGCATGCGCAAACTATAGAAAGTCGTTATGACGTAGAATGTGCATACTTTGTTGATTCCATTTATGAAATAAAACACATTTTCTAAAAACTCATGTTTTTTAAGAAATCATGTAAACCTTCTAGAAGCTGTGATTTTAAAAAACGGGGGAAGTAAGCTTTTCTTATTTCCGGACGCATGCGCAAACTATAGAAAGTCGTTATGACGTAGAATGTGCATACTTTGTAGATTCCATTTATGAAATAAAACACATTTTCTAAAAACTGGTGTTTTTTACGAAATCATGTATACCTTCTAGAAGCTGTGATTTTAAAAAACGGTGGAAGTAAGCTTTTCTTATTTCCGGACGAATGCGCAAACTATAGAAAGTCGTTATGACGTTGAATGTGCATACTTTGTTGATTCCATTTATGAAATAAAATACATTTTCTAAAAACTTGTGTTTTTTAAGAAATCATGTAAACCTTCTAGAAGCTGTGATTTTAAAAAATGGGGGAAGTAAGCTTTTCTTATTTCCGGACGCATGCGCAAACTATAGAAAGTCGTTATGACGTAGAATGTGCATACTTTGTTGATTCCATTTATGAAATAAAACATATTTTCTAAAAACTCATGTTTTTTAAGAAATCATGTAAACCTTCTAGAAGCTGTGATTTGAAAAAACGGTGGAAGTAAGCTTTTCTTATTTCCGGACGAATGCGCAAACTATAGAAAGTCGTTATGAGGTGGAATGTGCATACTTTGTTGATTCCATTTATGAAATAAAACACATTTTCTAAAAACTCATGTTTTTTAAGAAATCATGTAAACCTTCCAGAAGCTGTGATTTTAAAAAACGGTGGAAGGAATCTTTTCTTATTTCCGGACGAATGTGCAAACTATAGATTGTCGTTATGACGTAGAATGTGCATACTTTGTTGATTCCATTTATGAAATAAAACACATTCTCTAAAAACTCGTGTTTTTTTAGAAATCATGTAAACCTTCTAGAAGCTGTGATTTTAAAAAATGGTGGAAGTAAGCTTTTCTTATTTCCGGACGCATGCGCAAACTATAGAAAGTTGTTATGACGTAGAATGTGCATACATTGTTGATTCCATTTATAAAATAAAAAACATTTTCTAAAAACTCGTGTTTTTTAAGAAACCATGTAAACGTTCTAGAAGCTGTGATTTTAAAAAACGGGGGAAGTAAGCTTTTCTTATTTCCAAACCCATGCGCAAACTATAGAAAGTTGTTATGACGTAGAATGTGCATACATTGTTGATTCTATTTTTTAAATAAAACACATTTTCTAAAAACTCGTGTTTTTTAAGAAATCATGTAAACCTTCTAGAAGCTGTCATTTTAAAAAATGGGGGAAGTAAGGTTTTCTTATTTCCGGACGCATGCGCAAACTATAGAAAGTTGTTATGACGTAGAATGTGCATACTTTGTAGATTCCATTTATGAAATAAAACACATTTTCTAAAAACTCAGGTTTTTTACGAAATCATATAAACCTTCTTGAAGCTGTGATTTTAAAAAATGGTGGAAGTAAGCTTTTCTTATTTCCATGCGAATGCGCAAACTATAGAAAGTCGTTATGACGTAGAATGTGCATACTTTGTTTATTCCATTTATGAAATAAAACACATTTAATAAAAACTCATGTTTTTTAAGAAATCATGTAAACCTTCTAGAAGCTGTGATTTTAGAAAACGGGGGAAGTAGGCTTTTCTTATTTCCAGACGCATGCGCAAACAATAGAAAGTCGTTATGACGTAGAATGTGCATACTTTGTTGATTCCATTTATGAAATAAAACACATTTTCTAAAAACTCGTGTTTTTTAAGAAATCATGTAAACCTTCTAGAAGCTGCGATTTTAAAAAACGGTGGAAGTAAGCTTTTCTTATTTCCGGACGAATGCGCAAACTATAGAAAATCGTTATGACGTAGAATGTGCATACTTTGTTGATTCCATTTATGAAATAAAACACATTTTCTAAAAACTCGTGTTTTTTAAGAAATCATGTAAACCTTCTAGAAGCTTTAATTTTAAAAAACGGGGGAAGTAGGCTTTTCTTATTTCCAAACGCATGCGCAAACAATAGAAAGTCGTTATGATGTAGAATGTGCATACTTTGTTGATTCCATTTATGAAATAAAACACATTTTCTAAAAACTCGTGGTTTTTAAGAAATCATGTAAACATTCTAGAAGCTGTGATTTGAAAAAACGGTGGATGTAAGCTTTTCTTATTTCCGGACGAATGCGCAAACTATAGAAAGTCGTTATGAGGTAGAATGTGCATACTTTGTTGATAACATTTATGAAATAAAACACATTTTCTAAAAACTCGTGTTTTTATGAAATCATGTAAACCTTCTAGAAGCTGTGATTTTAAAAACCTTGGAAGGAAGCTTTTCTTATTTCTGGACGAACGCGCAAACTATAGAATGTCGTTATGACGTAGAATGTGCATACTTTGTTGATTCCATTTATGAAATAAAACACATTTTCTAAAAACTCGTGTTTTTTTAGAAATCATGTAAACCTTCTAGAAGCTGTGATTTTAAAAAACGGGGGAAGTAAGCTTTTCTTATTTCCGGACGCATGCGCAAACTATAGAAAGTCGTTATGACGTAGAATGTGCATACGTTGTTTATTCCATTTATTAAATAAAAAACATTTTCTAAAAACTCGTGTTTTTTAAGAAACCATGTAAACGTTCTAGAAGCTGTGATTTTAAAAAACGGGGGAAGTAATCTTTTCTTATTTCTAAACGTATGCGCAAACTAAAGAAA